>JAOPSE010000010.1:104727819-107127819 GCA_029449295.1 Zea luxurians
GATGTCAAGAATCAAATGTGGAATAAGCTAGTAACGAGGTTCGTTTTGCCTGGGGGTTCAGAAGAACTCGTGAAAAAATACACGATGAAGCAGTTTGCAATAAATTTCCGAAACTGGAGGTCTGAGATGAATACAAAGTTTGCAAAGAAAGGCCTAGACCCGACGAAAAAATATAAAATCTCAGCAGGTCAGTGGGCAGTATTTCTAGAGCAGAGGAGCAACCCTGATTTCATATCTCTAAGTGAGGCAAATTTAGAACTGTCTAAGAAGAACAAATACAGCCACCACCTTGGCACAGGTGGTTACAAGCGTCAAGTTCCTAAATGGAGACAAGAAGACGCCGAGAAGAAGGCTGCAGGGTTGCCGACGCTGTCCGAGCAACTCGGTGAAAGGACAGCTAATTGGATCCGTGCCAGAAAACCAAGGGAAACTGAGTCTGGTGTATCTTTTGATGATCCCACTGTTGAAGAAGCAGCAAAAAACATATATGCAATTGCAGCTAAGCAGAGCGAAGGAACATTTAAGCCGCAAAGGGAGAAAGACATTTTAACGGCTGGTCTTGGTAACCCTGAGCATCCTGGTCGTGTACGAGGAATATCATCTAAGGAGGGATGGAAGGAAGGATTCGGACCACAATGGGAAGGTCTGTACAAGAAACGTGATCGATACAAGGAAGAGATGGCAAATTATTTTAAGGAGGAGGCCAAGAAAGAGTTCAAAGGCCTGATGTCTGAAATGCTATCAAATCCTCCTCCAGAATTGATGCAGCAATTGGCGATGGCGAGTGTGATGTCTGTTCAACAGATGACCACTCCACATATGCAAATAATTCCAGCAGCTCAAACGCCGGCTGCCACCGAGGGTACGACCATCCCAAGCTCTGTCGCGTCAACGGGAAATAAGGTCCGCTATCCAGTTGATGACATCACAAGGCCTGTGGCATGCACACTAGTTATAAGATATGGTATTAACAATCAGCATACAAGGAAAGTAGCCACATGCCTTGCGATCCCAGGACGCAAGTTCCATGGAAACGATATTCCAGAAGAATATTGCAGGGTAGAAGTGACGACAGTCGTCCAAGGATACGAGGACGACATGCTAGACATCCCTGGGCCCGAAGGTATCGAGACACTTGGACAAGCTATCAAGAATTTTATCCTTTGTCCTCGAAGGGATGTCGAATTGGTTGATTGGTCGAATTCGTCGCAGGCCCAACCGTCTCCGCCTTCTCAAATTGCTGTTCCTATTGTACATCCATCGTCACCTCCTCAAACTTCACATGCTGCTCCACATCCTCTTTCTGACCCTCCTTCTCCTCATCCTCATGGTGGCCCACCGTCTCCGCCACATACATCGCCCTTCAGGGATCCACCTTCTCCACAGCCATCTCCACGACCATCAAAGAAACCTAAAGTTTCTATACCAAAAGTAGTGTCCCCATATGATAAGAAAAAGAAGAGTAAATCCACTGCTGGCACTGTTCATTTTTTGAAAGGGATTGGACGGAGCCTCACGTCAGAAAATGTTGATTTGGCCGATCTCGAGGAGTCCTCAAAAAAGGCTGAGGCAATGGCCGCAAAGATAAAGAAGCCAACTAAGACAGATTATAAAAACGTGCCTAAAAAATATGTGCTGGACAGACCACTACTCACTTTTGAGAAACTAAAGAAGGTCCTGGCTAATATTAAAAGGTTGCATGATTGGTACATGCGGGCATCTTCAGTTGGCATCGACACCATCAGTGTTAATATACCAGCCCATGCTTTTATTGGTTCAAATCAAAAGGCCGTTGTTGCATTCGAGGACATGTGGTTAATGATGAACCTTTAGAGACTCGACGTGCAACTTGTAACCATATTTGCATTGTAAGTGTCACTCATACTCCACATATATGTGTTATTATAAGTTAGTTGTATAAATTTTCAATATCTGACATGCACGTGTGCGTTGCAGAATGCAACATGATCAGCAGGAGATCCTTTATGGTACCAATCCCAATGCTAGTGCCAGTAAAAGGGTTGGGTATCTCAACCCAATAAAGATATGCGAGGATAGCCACGCTTTTAGAATCGGAAAAGGCAACGAAGAATTACAGGGGCTAACAGACGAAGAAATTGAGGTGCGTATCCAGGATCTGAAGAAGGATTTTGAAGCAAGATACGCCACCTACATAGGACACGCAATGCTTCAATTTCAAGACAGGGAATCTATAGTGGCCCCATACAACTTCAAGTAAGTGTGATTTTGCATAAATAAAATTAATAATTTCAATACACATGTATCACGAGTTTGATTCGTACAGGGACCACTGGATATGCTTCTTCATTTATCCTAAGGTTGGAAAGGTGCTGGTGCTCGACTCCTTGCACACCGAGCCTTCGGCCTATTCAAAATTCCTCAGCATCTTAGAGCTGTAAGCCTTTTCTATGCATGCATACTTATATCGATGAGAATTGTACAATAACATGGTGATTCTATTTGAGATCACAGGGCATTTAGGTTTTATAAGCTACGAGGTGGAAAGTACGACACGTCCAAAAAAGGCGTGTCACTAGACATCCATTATAACTGGCCGGTAAGTATGTGAATTTATGAATACATATCATACATGTACGTACATAGGACAATGTTGCAACTAAATAACCAATCTCTCGTTATGTAGTGCCACAAGCAACCACCCGGATCGGTCCTATGTGGGTTCTACGTGTGCGAGTTCATGAGAATGAACGGACGATACATCACGAACCCTGGCAAGGTATTATTAGTAATAGTCACGTATGTATTTATGTCATTAAAGATGCAAATGTGTTATTATTGAGTATAAATAGATGATGTTTATAAACTTCCTTTACAGCAATTTCAACAAGGAAGCCCGGAGAACTTGACTCAAGGTGCATTGTATGACATAGTTGAGGACCTGTGCACATTCATATTGAAAGAGGTCATTCCCGCAGAAGGGAAATATCACGATGCTTCCGGAACATTAGCTTTGCCACAGTTTAGAATACTAACAGAAATTAGTAGACTATCTCTTAGCCGAGATAGTTATTAGAGCTTAAGTGAAAACTTTGATGTATATAATGTGTGATGCATACATGGTTGTAAACAAGACTTTGATGTATATAAATGTATGATAGAATTTAATTCCATGTTGCTTTTAATATCAATACTACATGTTTATTAATATCAATATATATATATATGTTTTGTGTGTGTAAATATATATAAATTTCAGTACTGATTGAAATTTTTAAAAAAGGCGGGAAAACTTTCCACTGGCGGCTAAATTAAACAAACCGCCAGTGGAAATAGCATTTCCACTGGCGGTTGCTTAAGAAAACCGCCAGTGGAAATAGCATTTCCACTGGCGGTTGCTTAGGAAAACCGCCAGTGAAAATAGCATTTCCACTGGCGGTTCTAGAATAACCGCCAGTGGAAATGACGATTTCCACTGGCCCCTAGCACTGGCGGCACTGAAAAGCGCCAGTGAAAACGTCTCTAGAACCGCCACTATAGAGGCTGTGTGTACTAGTGATCCTCTGGATCAGCTAGCACAAAACCGGATCCCGGTCTCAGAAAAGTTGAAGTGGGCAGCGGGCAGCTCGCCAGTTCCCCCGGTTGTCTGCAATGGAGCTGGCTTCAATGCTTTCAATGCAAACAGTGCTACTTCATATCACCTGACCGTGGACGGCAGACAGGACTCGAGAGGGTATGGCCGCCATCGCATCAGTCAACTCAAGTCTGACGCTCTGGAGGTGGAAGAAGGTGGCTGGGCTGTGGTGAGGCCCAGACACTGGTGGCGCAAGAGTGTTGAAAATCTTAGGAGATCCCCGACGCGGCAGCAGATGGATGTGAAAGGACCCAACACATTCAAGATGAAGCTCCAGGGTAAATGCTACAACTGCCTCTCACCAGATCACCTAGCTTTTTGTTGCTCGGCGCCTACTCGTTGCTGGCGATGTCTACAATCTGGACATAGGGCTAGGACATGCCCAGGGATGTACTATAGGAGCAGGCACAATTCAACTCCCTCCCTGCCTGAACCAGTGAAGCATTCAATGCAGAATACCAACAATATCAGCTCCAGACACCAGCAACAGCCCTAGGTGCGACACAACTCTCTTCATAAGGAGCAGGAACAAATCCCTCACCCTGCACTCAACGCCTCTTCAGTTCAACACAAAAAATCTTACCTCTGTGCAGTTCAGGAGGGCCAAACCATGGAGGCCCGCTACCTAGGAGATCCAAGGGCAAGGCCGGCGCGCGCCTCCTGCGCCATTTCAGCAACTGGCTCTTTCCGTCATCGCAGGGATGACCTCATCAGCAAGGCAGTGGTTTGCTCATTCGATGGGAACAGCCATGAGGTTGACATCCTTTCGGTAGGAGACATGCTGAGACAGAAGTTCGATCTTCGCCATGGTCAGTATCAACTAGTTAAGCATTACCCAGAGCAGTTTTTTATTGTCTTCCCTGATGCAAGAACAAAACAATGGGCACTTGATAGAAGATCGGTTTCATATCGTGGGCGAGAATTTCATTTCGGTGACTGGTCTGAGGAGAGCTATGCTAGAAAGACAAGCTGGGAGTTTAGAGTTAAGGTTCGGGTTGAAGGGATCCCTGTCCACTGCTAGGGTGAAGAGGTGGCATCCAGGGCCTTGGGCAGGTGCTGCACCATTCACTATGTCTAGGAGCACTCTAGACGTAGAGAGCGTACTCGTTCTTTTGACCTTTGGGCTTGGTGCTCTGACCCCTGCGAAATCCCCAAGGAGGTGTGGCTGACGGTCTCTAAGCCTGACCAGGAATTGCCACCTGTCAGCACTCCTCTACCTCTTGTTGGTGCTCACATTGATGTTCCAACAGATATAAAAAAGGTCATGTTTACACACTTCGTAACCATATCGAAGTGGTTGAGGACCTATCTTTCATCAGTGGGAGGAGCACCAGGGGGGCCTTTGAATCGAAAGCCTCGCAGAGAATTCGTATGGAGCTATGGTGCATCTGACTCGGCTGGAGAAAAAAGGGACCGTTCAGATGAGCATAGAGGTAGCAAAATCATGCGTCGGGACTGGGACCATGACGAAGATGAAGACTTTCACCAGCATAGGCAGTAGGGCACTCGTCGGCACTGTAGTCTCTCTGGGTGGGCGCGCTCCTCGCGATGCCGTGGTGGTGTGGAGGACTGTTACAGCTCGAGTGGAAGAAACAGGCCATCCACTCCTTTCCGTCGGAGGGGGGAAGGAATGGGTCAGACAGCATGTTGGATGCCCAAGGTAAAGAACAAAGTAGTCTCTTTTGCAGATCCTATCGTCTCAGATACCTGGCCTACAAATGTTTCTAAAGGACAGTTTGCTGCTGAAAGTCCTTTTCCATCGGGCGACATGGAAAATACCACTCAAACTGTGCCGGAGACTCATGCTGCTGCAAATTCCAAGGTAAATGCTCCATATGTCTCAGTTATTGCTGATGCTTTGATTCCTCCATGGGCTGCTAAGGGGGCTATTCCTTCTCCGGTCCCTATTGTTATTGGTAGTCAACCTACAAATGATGCAGAGCAGGTAGATTTATGTTACAAGGATGCACAAGTTGAGTCAAATGTTTTCAATATTCAATCAAATAGTCAGTGGAATGATGTAGTAGACGAGGATAGACAACTGATTTTATTTAGTAATGAGGTTCCGACTGCTAGCCACAACACTCCAGGTCATTTCACTCCCCTGCCAATAGAAAATCAGCTTAACTCAAATGATAACCTGCAGATCTTCATTGAGTCAATCACAAACATACTAGAACCACCCCTAATCCAATCCCCTCCAAACAGAAACAGGTGTGCCATATCACCAGTAGTGCGGGGGTCAGACAATTTAGGTGTAAATGCAAATAAAAATATTATCTCGACTGGTATACGATCGAGTGGTAGGTTGGCAGCAAAACAAAAATTAAAGATTGGGGGCAGCCGCGATGCCATCTCCAAAGCTCAGGAAATTCTCATTGCAAAGTTAAATAATTCTGCAGCCATACAATACCAATGTTCAAGTGCTTCCACCTCCAATAATCATGTAAATTTGACTGAACAGATTGAAAGCCTTTTCTCAAAACCCCTCAACAAGGAGCAGATGGAGGCAATTATGGAGCTGACAAATCAAGGCAAGGGGAAGAAAGGAAGCAGGTCCAGGGGCAGCAAGGTGTCACCACTCAAAGCCCCCATCATCGAGGTTGTTCCTGAAATATGAGTTGAGCGTCCTGTTCAGCTACCAGTGGTTCTAGTCTTTTATTTTATGTATCCCAAGTTAGTTCTCCCTTGCTCGTGTCAGGGGGCAGAGCAAGATGTCCTGAAGGTTCTTTTGCTTCACTATTGGTCGTTGCATGGTATTTGGTGGTCCTAGAGGTGGTTTTCGAATCATTGGATCAGTGTACCTCTGTATCTTGCTAATTTCAGTTTGGAACTTTTGTGTGTCTCATGGGACATGTGTATCTTACTGTTGGTGAACAAGCTTGCCAGGTTGCATCAAATGTTAGCTATGTTATATTCTTTATGTGGCCATGTATGTTCAAGTAGAGGAGGATTCATCTTTTAATGAATACAAACTGTTGTATTTTATCTTGGAATGTGAGAGGTTTGAATGCCCGTGCTAAGCATGAAAGTGTGAGGCAAACGATTCTTTCTACCAGCGCAACTATTATTTGTCTCCAGGAGACAAAAATTATGAGTTGGACTAAAGATTTATTAAAGGAAATTGTGGGTTGCAAGCTTGCAAAGCAGACTGTACATTTACCCTCTCTAGGAGCATCGGGTGGAATTCTTATTGCTTGTGACGAAGACTATTTTGATATTGCTCCAATTACTTACACTTCAATCTACTCAATATCAGTTAGGGTCGGTTCTAGATTGGAGGACGTGGTGTGGGACTTAACAGCTGTTTATGGCCCCCAGCAGGAGAATGAAAAAATTATCTTTCTATCTGAACTGTGTACCATCTCTAATCTGATGAGACCTGAATGGTTGATTTTAGGAGACTTCAACATGATAAGGAGAGTGAGGGAAAAAAACAAGGGAGCAATCAACAAAAGAGTAATGAGGAAGTTCAACCAAACTATTGACGCTCTATAGCTCCTAGAGCTGGACCTTTTTGGAAAAAAATCACTTGGTCAAATGAACAGGATGATCCTACGATGTCTCGGATAGATAGATTAATGGCGACAACAGAGTGGCATGCTCTCTTTCCATCGGCTAATTTGCAGGCAATTTGCACCATGACCTCGGACCACTGTCCTCTATTAATGCAGGGTCACTCTTCCTGTAATTTCTATAGAGGGTTTCGTTTTGAATCTTTCTGGGTACACATTGATGGTTTCAAAGAAGTAGTACAACAAGCTTGGATGCCCGCGATTAACTCATCTGATGCCATCCTGCGGTTACATGTTAAGATGGTCCGCACGGCCAGAGCCCTCAAAGCCTGGAGACGACGCACGGTGAGTAACATCAAAGTGCAGCTGGCTATCATTCAGATCGTACTTACCATGCTGGAAAAAGCTTAGGAAAATAGAAGACTATCTAGCGATGAGCTTGACTTTAGAAGAAGGTTAAAAATCAAAATTCTGGGCCTTGCGGGCATCCAGATATCTAATGCTAGACAACACTCTAGACAGACTTGGGTGCGGTTGGGTGATGCGAACACAAATTTTTTTCACTTGATGGCCAATCACAGGAAAAGAAAAAAATTTATCAGATCCTTAAATTGTGGAACCCGCATGTTAACTAGCCAAGAAGACAAGCTGCAAGAGGCTCACTGGCATTTCCTTGAGATTCTTGGGAGTAGAGGTGAGAGGAACAATGTTATTTGTTGGGAAAACCTGGGCTACTCTCCTTTTGATTTATCTGATATGGACGCCATGATCAATGACGATGAGATTAAGAACGTGGTTATGGGCATGCATTCAGAGAAAGCGCCTGGACCAGATGGCTTCATAGGACTTTTCTACAAGGGCTGTTTTGAGATGATTAGAGAAGACCTCTCCAAAGCGATCAATGATTTTTATCATCACAAATTGAAAGGGAAATGTGCCCTTGGGCCATTTCTAAGTGTTTTGGTGATTTAGTGTCAAACACATGTGCCTAAGTGTTAAATGGTGGACAAAATACAAATCAAGTGTAAAGGTATGTTTCTCAGACTTAGTACATTGTTTTAGAGACTAATGTATTGTGTCTAAGTGCTAGAAACAGGAAAAGAACAATTGGAAATGTCTTGGATCGAGCAGCCAAGACTCTGCTCAGTCTGGAAGCACCGGACTGTCCGGTGGTGCACCGGACAGTGTCCGGTGCGCCAGGCTGGCTCGAGCGAACTGGCCGCTCTCGGGAATTCACCGGCGACGTACGGCTATAATTCACCGGACTGTCCGGTGTGCACCGGACTGTCCGGTGAGCCAACGGTCGGCCGGGCCAACGGTCGGCCGCGCGATCCGCGCGGGACACGTGGCCGAGCCAACGGCTAGAAGAGGGCACCGGACTGTCCGGTGCGCCAACGGCTCTCAGGCGCCAACGGTCGGCTTCGCCAATTAAGGAAGGAAATCGGGCACCGGACATGTCCGGTGCGCCAGTCGACAGAAGGCAAGATCAGCCTTCCTAGAATGCTCTCAACGGCTCCTAGCTGCCTTGGGGCTATAAAAGGGACCCATAGGCGCATGGAGGAATACACCAAGCATACTTGCAACATTTCTAAGCACCAAGACATCGATCTCGCGCATTCGTTTCATTGTGATAGCATATAGAGCTCTAGTGGAGTTGTGAACTCATTGGGTTGTGTTGCGAGCTCTTGTTGCGACTTGTGTGCGTATTGACTCTCTGATTCTTGTGTCTTGTGTGCGTTGCTAATCCCTCCCTTGCTCTGTGCTTCTTTGTGAATTTCAAGTGTAAGGGCGAGAGGCTCCAAGTTGTGGAGATTCCTCGCAAACGGGATTGAGAAAAAGTAAGCAAAACACCGTGGTATTCAAGTGGGTCTTTGGACCGCTTGAGAGGGGTTGATTGCAGCCCTCGTCCGTTGGGACACCACAACGTGGAGTAGGCAAGCGTTGGTCTTGGCCGAACCACGGGATAACCACCGTGTCATCTCTGTGATTGATTTCTTGTGGTTATTGTGTTTTGTTGAGATTCCTCTCTAGCCACTTGGCAATTATTGTGCTAACGATTAACCAAGTTTTGTGGCTTAAATTTTAAGTTTCACAGGATCACCTATTCACCCCCCCTCTAGGTGCTCTCAATTGGTATCAGAGCCGTTCTCTTCACAAAGGGACTAACCGCCCGAAGAGATGGATCCTAAGGGGAAGGGTATCGTGATCAACGATAAAGAGAAGGAATCCTTCGTCAACGAGCCGAAGGACGACAAGCCTACCGACTCCGGCTCGGGCCATAGACGGAAAGAAGGGAAGAAGAAGAAGACGAGGCGCATCAAGGAGATCGTCTACTACGACGACAGCGATGAGTCTACTTCTTCCCAAAAGGACGACGACCACAACGACTACGAGAGAAGGAAACCGGTTAATTCGAACTTTTCGTTTGACTACTCTCGTATTCCGCAAAGTTCAAATTCACATTTGCTCTCCATTCCTCTCGGCAAGCCTCCACACTTTAATGGGGAGGACTACGGATTTTGGAGCCACAAAATGCGTAGTCACCTATTCTCTCTGCATCCTAGTATATGGGAGATTGTAGAAAGTGGAATGCACTTTGATAGTTCAGATAGTCCCATGTTTATTAATGAACAAATTCATAAGAATGCACAAGCTACTACTGTTCTTCTAGCTTCATTGTGCAGGGATGAATACCACAAAGTGAGCGGCTTGGATAACGCCAAGCAGATCTGGGACACCCTCAAGATTTCTCATGAGGGGAATGACGTCACCTTGCTCACCAAGATGGAGTTGGTGGAGGGCGAGCTTGGACGGTTCGCAATGATAAGGGGCAAGGAGCCGACACAAACATACAATCAGCTCAAGACCCTTATCAACAAAATAAGGAGCTACGGAAGCACACGATGGACGGACCACGACGTCGTCCGACTGATGCTAAGGTCCTTTACCGTTCTTGATCCTCATTTGGTGAATAATATTCGTGAGAATCCCAGGTACACCAAAATGTCGCCCGAAGAAGTCCTTGGAAAATTCGTGAGCGGGCGGATGATGATCAAGGAGGCAAGGTACGTGGACGACGCTTTGAATGGTCCGATCAACGAGCCGCAACCCCTTGCTCTCAAGGCAACGAGAAGCAAGGAGGCGCTACCTAGCAAGGTGGCACAAATTGAGGCGGCCGGATTTAATGATGAGGAGATGGCCCTCATCATCAAAAGATTCAAGACGACGCTAAAGGGTCGCAAGGGGCAGCCAAGCAAGACCAAGACAAAAGGGAAGCGATCATGCTTCAAATGTGGTAAGCTTGGTCATTTCATTGCTAACTGTCCTGACAATGATAGTGATCAGGACCAAGGGAACAAGAGGGAGAAGAAAAAGAACTATAAGAAGGCAAAGGGCGAGGCACATCTGGGCAAGGAGTGGGATTCGGATTGCTCCTCGTCC
The DNA here is from genome assembly GCA_029449295.1 of Zea luxurians. NCBI lineage: Eukaryota > Viridiplantae > Streptophyta > Magnoliopsida > Poales > Poaceae > Zea > Zea luxurians. The sequence continues at coordinate 104,738,389 of JAOPSE010000010.1, forward strand.
GACTCCGACAATGAAGGACTCGCCGCCACCGCCTTCAACAAGTCATCCCTCTTCCCCAATGAGCGTCATACATGCCTCATGGCAAGGGAGAAGAAGGTACGTACTCGAGACTCTACTTATGCTTCTTCAAGTGAGGATGAATCTAGTGATGAGGATGAAATAGATTATTCATGTTTATTTAAGGGCCTAGATAGAACCAAGGTAGATAAAATTAATGAATTAATTGATGCCTTGAATGATAGGAATAGGCTTTTAGAAAAACAAGAGGACTTGTTGTATGAAGAACATGACAAATTTGTAGAAGCACAAAAATCTCATGCCCTAGAAGTTAAAAGAAATGAAATGCTTTCTTGTGAATTATCTTCTTGCCATGAGACAATTTCTAACTTAAGGAGCATTAATGATGATTTGAATGCTAAGTTAGAAATAGCTAGTAAATCAACATCTTGTGTAGAAATTGTTGCAACTTGTAATAGGTGTAAAGATTTTGACTTTGATGCTTGTAATGAACACCTAGTTTTAATTTCCAAACTTAATGATGAATTGGCTAGTCTTAATGCTCAACTTAAGACTAGCAAGAGCGATTTTGATAAACTAAAATTTGCTAGGGATGCCTACACGGTTAGTAGACACCCCTCTATTAAGGATGGGCTTGGCTTCAAGAGGGAAGCCAAGAACTTAACGAGCCATAAGGCTCCCATCTCCGCCAAGGAGAAAGGGAAGGCCCATATGGCAAGTAGTACTAAAAAGAACCATGCTTTTATGTACAATGATAGAAGACAGTCTCATAGGAGTTGTAATGCTTTTGATTCACATGCCTATGATTCTTATGCTATGTATGCCTCTAGTTCTTCCTATATGCATTGTAGAGATATGCCTAGGAAAAATATTGCTCATGTTCCTAGGAAAGTTATGAATGGACCCTCTACAATTTATCATGCTTTAAATGCTTCCTTTGCTATTTGTAGAAAGGATAGGAAGATAGTTGCTAGAAAATTAGGGGCAAAATGCAAGGGCGATAAAACTTGCATTTGGGTCCCTAAGACAATTGTGACTAACCTTGTAGGACCCAACAAGAGTTGGGTACCTAAGACCCAAGCCTAAATTTGCCTTGCAGGTTTATGCATCCGGGGGCTCAAGCTGGATTATCGACAGCGGATGCACAAACCATATGACGGGGGAGAAGAAGATGTTCACCTCCTACGTCAAGAACAAGGATTCCCAAGATTCAATAATATTCGGTGATGGGAATCAAGGCAAGGTAAAAGGGTTAGGTAAAATTGCAATATCAAATGAGCACTCTATTTCTAATGTGTTTTTAGTTGAGTCGCTTGGATATAATTTGTTATCTGTTAGTCAGTTATGTCAAATGGGATATAATTGTCTATTTACAAATGTAGACGTGTCTGTCTTTGGAAGATGTGATGGTTCACTAGCTTTTAAGGGTGTACTAGACGACAAACTTTATTTAGTTGATTTTGCAAAAGAGGAGTCCGGTCTAGATGCATGCTTAATTGCTAAGACTAACATGGGCTAGCTGTGGCATCGCCGCTTAGCACATGTGGGGATGAAGAACCTTCACAAGCTTCTAAAGGGAGAACACTTGATAGGTTTGACTAACGTGCATTTCGAAAAGGATAGACCATGTGCAGCTTGTCAAGCAGGGAAACAGGTGGGAGGCTCTCATCACACCAAAAATGTGATGACCACGTCAAGACCATTGGAGATGCTTCATATGGACCTCTTCGGACCCGTCGCCTATCTGAGTATAGGAGGAAGTAAGTATGGTCTTGTTATTGTTGATGACTTTTCCCGCTTCACTTGGGTATTCTTTTTGCAGGATAAATCTGAAACCCAAGGGACCCTCAAGCGCTTCCTCAGGAGAGCTCAAAATGAGTTTGAGCTCAAGGTGAAGAAGATAAGGAGCGACAACGGGTCCGAATTCAAGATCTTCAAGTGGAGGAGTTCCTTGAGGAGGAGGGGATCAAGCACGAGTTCTCCGCTCCCTACACACCACAGCAAAATGGTGTGGTAGAGAGGAAGAATAGGACGCTCATCGATATGGCGAGGACTATGCGTGGAGAGTTCAAGACCCCCGAGCGTTTTTGGTCGGAAGCCGTGAACACGGCTTGCCACGCCATCAACAGGGTCTATCTTCACCGCCTCCTCAAGAAGACTTCGTATGAGCTGCTAACCGGTAACAAACCCAATGTTTCGTATTTTCGAGTTTTTGGGAGTAAATGCTACATTCTAGTGAAGAAGGGTAGAAATTCCAAATTTGCTCCTAAAGCTGTAGAAGGGTTTTTATTAGGTTATGATTCAAATACAAAGGCGTATAGGGTCTTCAACAAATCATCGGGTTTGGTTGAAGTCTCTAGCGACGTTGTATTTGATGAGACTAATGGCTCTCCAAGAGAGCAAGTTGTTGATCTTGATGATGTAGATGAAGAAGACGTTCCAACGGCCACGATATGCAACATGGCGATTGGAGATGTACGACCTCAGGAACAATTGGAGCAAGATCAACCGTCTTCCTCAACTATGGTGCATCCCCCAACCCAAGATGACGAACAGGTACCTCAAGTGGAGGCGTATGATCAAGGGGGAGCACAGGATGTTCAAGTTGAAGAGGAAGAAGCACCTCAGGCACCTCCAACCCAAGTTCGGGCGACAATTCAAAGGGATCATCCCGTCGACCAAATATTGGGTGATATTAGCAAGGGAGTAACTACTCGTTCAAGATTAGTTAATTTTTGTGAGCACTACTCTTTTGTCTCTTCTATTGAGCCTTTCAGGGTAGAAGAGGCCTTGCTAGATCCGGACTGGGTGTTGGCCATGCAAGAGGAACTAAACAACTTCAAGCGCAATGAAGTTTGGACACTGGTGCCGCGTCCCAAGCAAAATGTTGTGGGAACCAAGTGGGTGTTCCGCAACAAACAGGACGAGCACGGGGTGGTGACAAGGAACAAGGCTCGACTTGTGGCAGAAGGTTATGCCCAAGTCGCAGGTTTGGACTTTGAGGAGACTTTCGCTCCTGTGGCTAGGCTAGAATCAATTCGTATCTTGCTAGCATATGCCGCTCACCATTCTTTCAGGTTGTACCAAATGGATGTGAAGAGCGCTTTCCTCAACGGGCCGATCAAGGAGGAGGTGTACGTGGAGCAACCCCCTGGCTTCGAGGATGAACGGTACCCCGACCACGTGTGTAAGCTCTCTAAGGCGCTCTATGGACTTAAGCAAGCCCCAAGAGCATGGTATGAATGCCTTAGAGACTTTTTAATTGCTAATTCTTTCAAGGTTGGGAAAGCCGATCCAACTCTTTTCACTAAGACTTGTGATGGTGATTTATTTGTGTGCCAAATTTATGTCGATGACATAATATTTGGTTCTACTAATCAAAAGTCTTGTGAAGAGTTTAGCAGGGTGATGACACAGAAATTCGAGATGTCGATGATGGGCGAGTTGAACTACTTCCTTGGGTTCCAAGTGAAGCAACTCAAGGACGGCACTTTCATCTCCCAAACGAAGTACACGCAAGATTTGCTAAAGCGGTTTGGGATGAAGGACGCCAAGCCCGCAAAGACACCGATGGAAACTGACGGACACACCGACCTCAACAAAGGAGGTAAGTCCGTTGATCAAAAAGCATACCGGTCCATGATAGGTTCTTTGCTTTATTTATGTGCTAGTAGGCCGGATATTATGCTTAGCGTATGCATGTGTGCTAGATTTCAATCCGATCCTAAGGAGTGTCACTTAGTGGCTGTGAAGCGAATTCTTCGATATTTAGTCGCTACGCCTTGCTTCGGGATCTGGTATCCAAAGGGGTCTAACTTTGACTTGATTGGGTACTCAGATTCCGACTACGCCGGATGTAAGGTCGATAGGAAGAGTACATCGGGGACGTGCCAATTCTTAGGAAGGTCCCTGGTGTCGTGGAATTCTAAGAAACAAACTTCCGTTGCCCTATCCACCGCTGAGGCCGAGTATGTTGCCGCAGGACAGTGTTGTGCGCAACTACTCTGGATGAGGCAAACCCTCAGGGACTTTGGCTACAATCTGAGCAAAGTCCCACTCCTATGTGACAATGAGAGTGCTATCCGAATAGCGGAAAATCCTGTTGAGCACAGCCGCACAAAGCACATTGACATCCGGCATCACTTTTTGAGAGACCACTAGCAAAAGGGAGATATCGAAGTGTTTCATGTTAGCACCGAGAACCAGCTAGCCGATATCTTCACTAAGCCTTTAGATGAGAAGACCTTTTGCAGGCTGCGTAGTGAGCTAAATGTCCTAGATTCGTGGAACTTGGATTGAATTATAGCATACATGTGTTTATGCCTTTGATCATGTTCCTTCTGCATTTGTTGCTTATGCATTTTGTTGCTTACTTATGGTGCTCAAGTTGTACATTCACTCCCCGGACCTCACAAGTCCTTGTGCAAGTGTCGCACACATTTAGGGGGAGGTGTGTTACAACTTGACCCTTTGAGACTAACCATATGCTTGAGTTTGCTTGATTTAGTCCCAAAGGTGGATTGAAAGGGAAAGGTGGACTTGGACCATGCAAGACTTCCACTGCACTCCGATGAGAGGGTAACTAATTCCAAGCTCACCTACTCTTATTGCCTTTGTATTCTTATTTGAAGATTTTGGTAAGGCAATGGGGTTAAAGGGCCAAGATTGATTCCGTTTTGGTGCTTGATGCCAAAGGGGGAGAAAATAAAGGCCAAAGTGATAAATGGATCAGCTACCACTTGAGAGATTTTGAAAAACAGTAGAATAGAGCTTTTGGTTTGTCAAAACTCTTTTGTTGTCTCTCTTGTCAAAAGTTGGCTTCTTGTGGGGAGAAGTGTTGATCATGGGAAAAAGGGGAGTTTTTGAAATCTTGAATCAATTTCTCTTGGAATGACTCTCTTTATGGTTTAACAAATGTGTTTGACTTAGAGATAGATATTTGAGTTTGATTTGCAAAAACAAACCAAGTGGTGGCATAGAGTGATCCATATATGTCAAATCTGAATCAAAACAATTTGAGTTCTTATTTGAAGGGTTTTTGTATTTGTTTCACTTGCTTTATATTGTGTTGGCATAAATCACCAAAAAGGGGGAGATTGAAAGGGAAATGTGCCCTTGGGCCATTTCTAAGTGTTTTGGTGATTTAGTGTCAAACACATGTGCCTAAGTGTTAAATGGTGGACAAAATACAAATCAAGTGTAAAGGTATGTTTCTCAGACTTAGTACATTGTTTTAGAGACTAATGTATTGTGTCTAAGTGCTGGAAACAGGAAAAGAACAATTGGAAATGTCTTGGCTCGAGCAGCCAAGACTCTGCTCAGTCTGGAAGCACCGGACTGTCCGGTGGTGCACCGGACAGTGTCCGGTGCGCCAGGCTGGCTCGAGCGAACTGGCCGCTCTCGGGAATTCACCGGCGACGTACGGCTATAATTCACTGGACTGTCCGGTGAGCCAACGGTCGGCTGGGCCAACGGTCGGCCGTGCGATCCGCGCAGGACACGTGGCCGAGCCAATGGCTAGAAGAGGGCACTGGACTGTCCGGTGTGCACCAGACAGTGTCCGGTGCGCCAACGGCTCTCAGGCGCCAACGGTCGGCTTCGCCAATTAAGAAAGGAAATCGTGCACCGGACAGTGTCCGGTGGTGCACCGGACAGTGTCCGGTGGTGCACCGGACATGTCCGGTGCGCCAGTCGACAGAAGGCAAGATCAGCCTTCCTAGAATGCTCTCAATGGCTCCTAGCTGCCTTGGGGCTATAAAAGGGACCCCTAGGCGCATGGAGGAATACACCAAGCATACTTGCAACATTTCTAAGCACCAAGACATCGATCTCGCGCATTCGTTTCATTGTGATAGCATATAGAGCTCTAGTGGAGTTATGAACTCATTGGGTTGTCTTGCGAGCTCTTGTTGCGACTTGTGTGCGTAGTGACTCTCTGATTCTTGTGTCTTGTGTGCGTTGCTAATCCCTCCCTTGCTCTGTGCTTCTTTGTGAATTTCAAGTGTAAGGGCGAGAGGCTCCAAGTTGTGGAGATTCCTCGCAAACGGGATTGAGAAAAAGTAAGCAAAACACCGTGGTATTCAAGTGGGTCTTTGGACCGCTTGAGAGGGGTTGATTGCAACCCTCGTCCGTTGGGACGCCACAACGTGGAGTAGGCAAGCGTTGGTCTTGGCCGAACCACGGGATAACCACCGTGTCATCTCTGTGATTGATTTCTTGTGGTTATTGTGTTTTGTTGAGATTCCTCTCTAGCCACTTGGCAATTATTGTGCTAACGATTAACCAAGTTTTGTGGCTTAAATTTTAATTTGCAAAAGTTTGCATCTGGTCAATGAGGCAAACATCGTTCTTCTACCAAAAAGGGAGAACCCGGACAAGATAGACCTGTTTAGACCAATCAGCCTAATCCATAGTTTTATGAAGATTATAACCAAAATAATGGCATCAAGGCTGGCACCGCGAATGAATGAAATTGTTTCCACTACCCAAAACGTCTTCATTCAAAAGAGATCAATTCATGATAACTTTCTATATGTCCAGAAGGTAATTAAAAAACTTCACAAGAGCAAACAGGCAGCTCTATTCGTCAAGCTAGACATATCAAAAGCTTTCGATTCTATTAATTAGGCATATCTCCTAGATGTCCTAAGAGCTCTTGGCTTCTCCCAAAAGTGGAGAGATTGGATAGCCACCATCCTTGGTTCATCGTCTTCCAAAATCATTATTGAAAGTCGCCTAGAGGGGGGTGAATAGGGCGAAACTGAAATTTACAAAGTTAATCACAACTACAAGACGGGTTAGCGTTAGAAATAATAATGAGTCCGCGAGAGAGGGTGCAAAACAAATCGCAAGCGAATAAAGAGTGTGACACGTGGATTTGTTTTACCGAGGTTCGGTTCTCGCAAACCTACTCCCTGTTGAGGAGGCCACAAAGGCCGGGTCTTTTTCAACCCTTTCCCTCTCTCAAACGGTCCCCTGGACCGAGTGAGCTTCTCTTCTTAAATCAACCCAGGAACGAAACTTCCCCGCAAGGACCACCACACAATTGGTGTCTCTTGCCTTGGTTACAATTGAGTTTTGATCACAAGAACAAATGAGAAAGAAAAGCAAGCGATCCAAGCGCAAGAGCTCAAATGAACATGGCAAATCACTCTCTCTAATCACTAAAGTCTTTTGTGGAGTTGGGAGAGGATTTGATCTCTTAGGTGTGCTTTGGAATGAATGCTAGAGCTCTTGTAAGGTGTAGAAGTGTAGAAACTTGGATGCCAATGAATGTGGGGTGGTTGGGGTATTTATAGCCCAACCACCACAAAGTGGCCGTTGGAGGGCTGCTGTCGCATGGCGCACCGGACAGTCCGGTGCGCCAGCCCACGTCAGCAGACCATTGGGGTTCGACCGTTGAGCTCTGTCTTGTGGGCCACCTAGGATGTTGAAAGTAGCCTAGAGGGGGGTGAATAGGCTACACCTGAAAATTTTCACTAAAAAACTTCGAGATATGTTAAATTAAAGTTGCACTGGTGCAAGCCGGTTCAGTTGATTTTAATTACAACTGGACAAGTTTGAACCTGCTCAACTTAAATTAGATAATCTATTGAACAAATACGAAGAAGTGAAGAATATAACTAAAGACTTGCCCTACGTAAAATTTATTCGAATGAATAAGATGAACCAACCACCGAATATGAAGCTCTTAACAAGAACACACAAGAACACGCGATATAACCCGAGGTTCGGCAATCACCACAAAGGTGTCCTACTCCTCGTTGAGGAACCCACAAAGGGCCGGGTCTTTTCCAACCCTAATCCTCCACAAGCCGACCACAAAGGTCAAGGCAATCTCTTCTCAAATCAGCTCAAAGAGCGGGTGATACAAACTTCTTGGGGTCGTCCACAAATTTGGAGACTCCCAAGCAACCTCTAACCGTCAAGGAACACAAGGTTCCAAGAGTAACAAATCCGCACAAGGTTAAGTTTGCAACGAGCTCAAGAACAAAGAGAATGGGAGATTCGAGATGAAATTGACAGCGAGTTCGATCGAGTTCACCTCACACCAAGGGTCCTTCAAATGATTGAAGGAGATGCGATTGTGGGTGTGAAAGGTGAAATGAATGCTCTTGTTTGAAGTTTGGTCAGCCAAGAATTCGTGGGAGAGGCAGTAGTAAATGAGAGAGAGAGAGTGTGTGAGGGGGTATATAAAGGATCCCCCAAAAGCTGGCAGCCGTTGGGAGAAAAGAAGTAAAAACCGGTTGAACCGGTTTTCAGACCGGTTGAACCGGTTTCTACCAGGGGGATCCCGGTCCACTGACTTACTCAGCCGGACACTCGACCGGTTTCAAAACCGGTTGAGTAGGAGAAAATTCCGGTTCAATCGGTTTTCAAAAAATATCTGCAGCGACTTTTCTGACAGCTCTGACTGTCAGACAGGTCAGAGCAGAGGAGACAGGTGAACAGTCCCAAAACCGGTTGAACCGGTTTCAGGACCGGTTGAACCGGTTTTCAGGGCTGAAACCAAATTTTGAGAATTTTGAAGAGAGCAAAGGTGGAGTCTTTGTGGGAAGTAAAATTTGTTTTTCTCAAGGGCATTCATGATCTGGAAAAATGTTCTCCAAGAAGTATTCAAAGGATTTTGAACTTGGCTCATTGCACAACTTACTTAACCGTCGCAGATCCCTCTTAATTGTACGGCGATTCCTATAACTCAAGAACTATAAAATCAGTACCGCCGTTGTTTCAAAGCACTTGGAGCACGCCATTTGATGTGGAATTTTAAATCTGCGGTGCCTTTTATTTTTATGCTTCGTACGATCTGTGCTTCTCCTGTCTGTAGAATTACTGCGTACATGCTAGGAGCAAACTTGTTAGAATCTCTGTTTGTTTTGTCATTTAATCACCAAAACCCTTAATTAGGGTTGATTGCACTTACAATCTCCCCCTTTTTGGTGATTGATGCCAAAACAAACCAGAGTAGAGATAAACATTAAAAATTACAAGTACTTGCGAGATAAGAGCATTTGTGTATGTGTTGCTCCCCCTAAATATGTGCATGAGTTTTATGATATCAGCATTGACTTGATATGTCAATTTGCAACATATTTAGAGAGAGAGAACAATTAACATCATACACAAAACAATGAGGAATGAAACATAATTAGATAGAAAGAGTAAAAGTTACACATTAAAGGTCATTATCGCATAGCATATGATATGAAAAGTTCTACAGCTATTACAATAATGAGAACTCATCTCATCACATCATAAAAATGTTTATGGCTTTAGAGCCATGCATGCATCATACGATAGACCAAATAGTTATTACAGACCGATTGTTCATTACAAAAATAAAAGGTAGGTACTGCCAGGTAGGTACTGCCATGATGATAAGAAACTGCCATGAAGATAAGAAACCTTCTCCCCCTTTTTGGCAACAAGAACCAAAAAAGGAGAGAGCCATCAACACAAGATCACCAGTTTGGAGGAAGCTGATAAGGAGCAAAGAATTGGTGCGCCAGGTGAGAGGCAAAGTGTTCCTCCCTAGACTGATCCGGGGGAGGAGCACTGCCAGAGGGATCCTGGGGCGGAGGGTGAGAGGACGATTGGCCCGGATCCCCATGATACGGAGGCGGGACAAACTGCTCACGATCATCAAAATAAGCTTCTTCTTCTTCGTCGACGTCGTCCGCTGTCATAAAAGGCACCCCATATGCCTGCTGGTACCACTTGTTGATCTCCAGAGGAGGAGGATGGAGAGGTACGTCAGGCGAGCGGGGGGCGAAGGGAGTACCTAAAGAGGAAGCTTGACGACGTAGGTTGTCGTCAGTCTCCCGCTGACGTCGAGCCACCTCATGGACATCCTCAGCAATGTTCCGGCACATGGAGAAGAATGCCGCAAACCCGTGGGCCAAGCGGGCACCCATCCCTCGACCACGACCTCGACCACGACCATGAGGCATGGGAGATCCGCGGCCAGGGGAAGGACGCGAGGCACCAGCAGGAGCAGCAGCAGACGGACCAGCAGAGGTATGAGCACGAGAGCTGGAGGGGGCTTTTCTGAGGCGCCCTGCTGGATTGTTGGGATCAATCCAGAAAGGGGTATATGACTGATGTCTTGTACCTTTGTCAAATCGAAACTGAGTCACAACCTCAATCATCTTCATGATAAATGGAGCATGAAGACACCCCTTCAATGGAAAGCAGGCGGCATGAATGATTTCCTGCCAAATCATATCAAAGACGTTGATACTTTCTGAGCTGCTGGGCTTCATGAAAGAGAGCAAAACTTTGCTCTCGCCGAGAATGTTCATCTGATTTCCCCCTTTTGGAATGAGGGTCATCCGACTGAGGGAGTTGATGTATCTGTAATACTTGTGTACGTTGGTGGGCTCCCAAAATTTCCCAGACTCAGAAAGATGAAGGTCTCTGGCCTCATCTCTAGATGGTTGGCGGAAATCATGGATCTTTATCTTGTCGCCAGAGATATCATCGTCAGAAAAACCAAGAATGTGAGCAAACCTACGGTAGCTCACCTTGTATCAGCTTCCCTCAATGAAGAAGTTAAGATAAGGATAGTTGTATGGACTATTCTCATCTGCCAGCTTAACCCACAGAGTTGAGTAAAACTGGGCAATCACCTCATCATTCCAATCATATTGGAATGTCATGATACTCTTCATATTTTTCCTTTCACAGGCCCTCAATGCCTGTGTCATCTCGGGGTCCCCAATGGCCTCACAACCTTCCCAGTTGATATAACGTTGGTGCAGGATAGGTTGATGCTTCTTGGGGAGGATCACGGAATTATAAAAATCCACGTGATGAAGCGTCCAAAAGCGGTTTCCATCAATCCTCGCATCGCGAATGCGCAATGCAGGATTTTGGAAACGAAGATCTTGAAGGAGAGCTGATCCTCCACTGGCAGTGAAATCAGTTACTGGCACATTGCCAGCACGCCGAGCCTCCGCCCGATGGAGAACCAACCCACGAATCACAGGGGCGTGGGCCGGGGGAAGATTAATTTCATCATCCTTCCCGCCTTCATCATCACTCGTAGCCTCCCACGCCGATGGATTCGTCGCGGGTCGGGACCTACCGGAAGGATTCCGGGTTGTCCGACCGCGAGCACTTTGAGACCCCGAGGCCTCAGCACCTTGCATGACACTCCCGCTTCCTCGCCCACGCTTGGATCGAGAGCGGGGGGAGTATCTCCATGTATTTCTTGGTCATCAGAAGAGTCTGATTCGACCACGGACGGGTTCCTCCTACGCACCATTCTAAGAATAAAGAAAGAACTTATGATGAGCAAGGATCAAACACGTTTGAGAAGAGACGCATAAGATATTGAGCATGCACTTCAACCGTTCATATGAGCGGTTCAACTACAACGAACAATATCAAATCGCTAAACTCTAACAATGTTTGTGACAAATGAAGATAATCTAAGTGTTGCAGGCACTTAAACTAAAATGTACCCAACGAATGATACATTAGATAATCAAGAACGCGTAGGATCGAGTAAAACGAAATGAAATAGGGCAATACCTTGATCCGGAGATTTAGTCAAGAAATCCAACGAGACTGAGGAAGATGATGGAGAATGCCGGAGAGAACGGATCTCCACCAGATCTTCCAAAGCGGAGAGGGCACAAGTGAGTTTTTGGAGTAGAGAAGGTGTGAAGGAGAGGGAGGAAGAAAAGTGGGTGGCGGCGGCTGGAAAGTGAAAGTGAGAAGAAGAGAAGAGGTGAGAGGGAGAGATAAAAAGGGGGGAGTCGGCCGGTCAGATCACAGAAAACCGGTTCAACCGGTTTCTGGTCAAACTGCGCAGTAAAAGCGCGCAGAAAAAGGTGTTGACTGCGCGAAATTTCTGGCAGTCTGACAGCGCAGACTGCCACACTGACAGCGCAGACTGCGCGCAGACTGACGGCGCGGATGCGGAGGAGGTCAAAACCGGTTCAACCGGTTTTCATACCGGTTCAATCGGTTTCCACCAGGGGAAAACCGGTTGAGTGCCCTACTCAGCCGGTTTACTCAACCAGTTTCCAGAAATTGCCCAGAAGGGCTATAATAGCACTTAAAAAATATGACATGGGTTATTTTAATGGTAAAAATGTAATTTCTCATTTCATTTTGCTCAAACAATCAATTTTCATCCATCAAATTTGATCAAAATTTTAGTTATTAGGACACGTTTCGAGAATCCAAGATATTTAGTTCACTCCTAAGAAAACAAAACCTAGTCTCATCATGAGGTTTTGTGAAGATATCGGCTAGTTGATTTTCGGTACTCACATGAAACAATTCGATATCTCCTTTGGCTTCGTGGTCTCTCAAGAAATGGTGTCTGATGTCAATATGTTTAGTTCTAGAGTGTTGCACCGGATTGTTTGCAAGTTTTATGGCACTTTCATTGTCACACAAAAGTGGAATTTTGTTAAACTCACAACCAAAATCTCTAAGGGTTTGCTTCATCCATAACAACTGTGCACAACATGCCCCAGCTGCTATGTACTCAGCTTCTGCAGTGGAAAGTGCAACACAATTCTGTTTCTTGGAACTCCATGACACTAAGGACCGCCCAAGGAATTGGCAAGTCCCAGTAGTGCTTTTTCGATCTACTTTGCAACCGGCATAATCTGAGTCAGAGTAGCCAAGCAAATCGAAAAGGGAGCCTTTAGGATACCATAATCCTGGGTTTTGGGTGTGGACTAAGTATCTTAGAATTCTCTTAACGGCTACAAGATGGCAATCTTTAGGGTTTGCTTGAAAACGTGCACACATGCAAACACTTAACATTATATCAGGTCTAGATGCACATAAGTAAAGCAGTGATCCTATCATTGATCTATATAATTTTTGATCTACAGGTTTACCTTCCTCATTTAGATCGAGATGTCCATTTGATGACATTGGAGTCTTGGCGTGCTTTGCCTTTTCCATGCCAAACTTCTTGAGCATATCTTGAGTATATTTGGTTTGACATAGAAAAGTACCTTCCTTGAGCTGCTTGATTTGAAATCCCAGGAAGTATTTAAGCTCTCCCATCATGGACATCTCAAACCTGTTCGTCATTACTTTGCTAAACTCTTCACAAAATTTTTCATTAGTACTACCAAATATAATGTCATCAACATATATTTGGCACACAAATAATTCATTATCAACTTTTTGAGTAAATAAAGTAGAGTCAGCTTTTCCTATTGTAAACCCATTCTTAATTAAAAAATCTTTAAGACAGTCATACCAAGCTCTAGGGGCTTGTTTAAGCCCGTAGAGTGCCTTGTGAAGTAGATAGACATGATTTGGCTTCCTTGGGTCTTCAAAGCCCGGCGGTTGCTCCACATAGACCCTCTCTTGTAGTGGACCATTTAGAAACGCGCTCTTGACGTCCATTTGATATAACTTGAAATCATGGTTAGTAGCATAGGCAATTAATATTCTTATTGACTCTAACCTTGCTACCGGCGCATATGTTTCACCAAAATCAAGTCCTTCCACTTGAGTGTAGCCTTGAGCAACCAACTGTGCTTTATTTCTTGTAACCACGCCATGCTCATCTTGTTTGTTCCTAAAGACCTATTTTGTCCCAATCACATTTTGCTTGGGTCTTGGAACCAAGGACCAGACTTCATTCCGGGTGAAGTTGTTCAACTCGTCTTGCATGGCGATTATCCAATCCGGATCACCCAATGCTTCTTCAACCTTAAGTGGCTCAAGAGAGGAAACAAACGAGTAAAATTCACAAAAATTTGCTAAGCGAGATCGAGTTGTTACCCCTCTCCTGATGCTACCCAGGATGTTGTCCACCGGATGATCTCTTTGAATAGTGTGATGAACTCGAGGATGAGGCACTGATGGTTGTCTTTGAATTTGTTCCTCCTCATCATCTACTGGATCAAGAGCCACTTCACCATCAATACTTTCATGTTCATCTTCTACCACCGTCGGCATCCTTTGGGGTTGATGATGTTCTTCACAATTTGGATGACTTGAGGTTGATGGATTTGCTTGGGTGGAGGATTTTTCACCCACCACCTTTGCACTCACATCAAAGACCTCATTGGTCATCCATAAAGTTCCTTCATCATCATCCTTCTCTTGAGGTCTCACCTCACCTATTGCAAGTCTCTTTATAGCCTCGCAAGGTGGTTCTTCATTTCCTGCAGTGCCATTAGAAACGTGCCCTTGCGAGCCATTAGACTCATCAAATGTCATGTCTATCGCTATTTCAACAAGACCAGTGGTATTGTTGAAAACGCGATATCCATGCGCATTTGATGCATATCCAAGCAAGAACCCCTCGTCCACTCTAGGAGCAAACTTTGAGCTCTTGACTTTCTTGTTAAGAATGAAACATTTACAACCAAATACTCTAAAATAATCAACTTTGGGTTTGTTACCAGTGAGAAGTTCATAAGCTGTCTTCTTGTAGATCTTATGAAGATAGAGACGGCTGATTGCATGACAGGCGGTGTTGACTGCTTCTGCCCAAAAGTTGTCAGGTGTCTTGTACTCATCTAACATAGTTCTAGCTGCTTCAATTAGAGTTCGGTTCTTTCTTTCCACAACACCATTTTGTTGTGGAGTATAAGGAACTGAAAACTCATGTTTGATTCCTTCTTCACCTAAGAATTCTTCAACACCTGTGTTCTTGAATTCCGTCCCATTATCACTCCTCACTTTCTTGATTTTGAGCTCAAACTCATTTTGAGCCCTTCTCATGAACTTCCTCAAAGTTTCTTGAGTTTCACCTTTATCACTTAAAAATAAAACCCAGGTGAAGCGAGAATAATCATCAACAATGACTAAACCATACTTACTACCACCAATGCTGATGTAAGCCACAGGTCCGAAGAGGTCCATGTGAAGAAGCTCTAGTGGCCTTTTTGTTGTAACCACATTCTTTGATTGATGTGGGACTCCATGTTGCTTTCCGGCTTGGCATGCGCCACAAACCCTATCTTTCTCAAACACAACATTTGTTAGTCCAATAATGTGACCATCCTATTGAAGTTTGGCCAAGTTCCTCATGCCAACATGAGCTAGCCGGCGATGCCAAAGCCAACCCCTGTCAGATTTTGCCACTAGATAAGTCTCAGGCGTCACTCTACTTGTTGTGAAATCAACAAGATAGAGTTTGCCCTTCAAGCGACCTGTAAAGGCAACAGAGGAATCCTCCCTTCTAAGGATTTTCACATCCACATCAGAAAATAAGCAATTATAACCCATTCCACAAAGTTGTGAAACGGACATCAAATTGTAGCTCAATGAATCTACCAATAAAACATTTGAAAGTGATTGTTGGTCAGAGATAGGAATTTTACCAATACCAATCACCTTAATCTTGCCACTATCTCCAAACACAATTTCTTGTGCTTCTTGAGTTAGTTGCAAGGAATGAAACATGTCTTCCTCCCCGGTCATGTGATTTGTGCATCCACTGTCAAGCACCCAACTTGACCCACCAGAGGAGTAGACCTACAAAACAAATTTAGGCTATGCTTTTAGGTACCCAAATTGAATTGGGTCCTGCAGTGTTAGTTATAGCCTTGGGTACCCACACACTTCTTTTCATGACTTTTCTTTTATTGTAGGCACCCACATATTTAACAACCAATTTCCCTAAATCCCAAGTCAACATGTAATCACAAAGATAAGAGTGAGAAATGGGAGCATTAAATTTTCCTCCACTTGTTGATGTCGCTTCCTTCATCTTACTCTTTGTGGAACTCAAGTTTACCTTGACTTGAGTTGACTTGTCATTTGAGGAGTGAATCCTCCCCAAGGCATCATATAGGGTGGTTCCCTCTATGAACTTGGGGGATCTCCACCCCTTATGCACTGTGCTAGGGTTTTCCTTGGATGAATTGAACCCAAGCCCCCTTCTTCCATTGTTGGGCTTTAGGGACTTGTACTTGGGTTCAATTTTCTTTAACCCATCATTGCTTGAGCATCTTTTCAATATTTCTTTGACCTTCACCTATGGGCTCTTTCTCCTTGCATGGTTAGTTAGACAACAAGAAGCATGATATTTGGCACAATGTTTGCAAGAGGTATTATTTGAGGAGCTAGACTTAGATTCAATCAATAAAGATGAAGCATTGATGTTCTTGCAATTTTCAAGTTGCACTTGAAGTTCTTGATTTTGGACATTCAAGCTTAATATGCTTGATTCAAGTGCATCCTTTTCATTTGCAAGACTAGCTATAGAGGTTTTCATATTGATTACTTCCTTTTCTTTATCCTCTATAGTTATCTTGACTAAAGATACTTCCTTAGTCAAGGCATCTAGCATTTCATCTTTATTGAGTAGCAATCCTTGAAGCTCTAGGTTTCTTTCCTTTTCAAGGACAAGCAAGTCTTCTTGAGCATCAAGAGTTGCTTTTCTTTTATCTAGCTTCTCCATCAATTTTATGATAACATTATATCCATTCAAGCCAAATTCCTTAATCATTTTATTTTTCATAGCAATTTGTTCATCATCATCATCATTTTGAAAATCATTACTAAATAAAGTTACCTTATCTCCTTTTGCCATGAGGCAAGTTGGAGTGTAGGAGTCGTCTTGTAGGTTGGTGAAGAGTTGCGAGCTTGAAGTAGATTGGATGGCCACATTTGCCACCACTTCCTCTTCCTCAGAGCTAGAACTCTCTTCATCGGAGTTCCATTCTTCACCAATATGGGCTTGGCCATACTTCTTCTTCTTGAAGTGTCCCTTGGTCTTGCCTCCCTTTTTAAACTTGTCCTTCTTGTATTCCTTCTTGGCTTCTTGTTCTTTCTTGTTAGGACAATCCGCTATGAAATGACCGGTTTGGCCACATTCATAGCATGCCCTCTTCTTTCCTTTCCTTTGAAACTTGTCATTCTTCCTTACAAATTTCTTGAATGTTTTGATGAACATAGATGTGTCTTCATCACTTGAGCTATCTTCATCACTTGAGGTCTCGACCACTTTCTTTGCTTTGTGGTCTTTGTTCTTCTTGGGATTGTCTTGTTCATTTGTGATCAAGGCATGAGAGTCTCTTGTCTTGATGGGGGCTTCTTCGGACTCGTGTTGTTGAATTTTTGCAAATAATTGATGAGGCGTCATATCCTCATAGTCATCATGATCCCTTATCATCCTTGCAAGACTCTTATCCTTTTCTTTATAAGCTCTCATGAACAATCTTGTGACCTTGGAGTCACTCCAATCTTCACTCCCAAGTACTCTTATTTTGTTGACCAACACCATCAATCGATCAAAGAGTGATTGAAGCGACTCACCCTTGATCCAATCATATCTAGCAAGCTCACTCTCCAAAGCTTCAACTCTATGTCTCTTAGCTTTGGGATCTCCTTCATGTGACATTTTAAGAATGTTCCAAATGTCATGGGCATCTTCCCTTCCTTGAACTTTCCGGTATTCTTCCGGACAAAGACTCCCTTTAATTATGCTCACTGCTTGAGCATTGCGATGAATCTCTTGCATCATTTCTGGAGTCATCTCTTCTCCTTGGGCAGGCTTATGCATACCTACATTAACAATCTCCCAAAGACTAGGATGTACACCGATTAAATGCGACTTCATCTTATCGGCCCACTCGTCATAGTTCAACTCACTAAGAGTTGGTAACTTTCCAAGTGGGGCGGAAGAGAAGTTGGGAATAAAATTTCTAGTGTAATCGAATTGAACTTTACTAAACTCGTTACCTTTGCTTTTGGTAGATGATTCTTCGGTGTTGAGACTTACCTTGCTCAACACCTTCGACACCAATAGATCTACTAGATCGTCATTGTAATCAAATTTTCCTTTACCTTTGTCTTCTTCGGCCTTTCTTCTTGATTCTTCTTCTTCGGCCTTTTTCTTAGCATCTTCCTCTTTCATCTTGAGGAACATCCTCTCGGCGATCTTCATGGCGAGGTCGAGGACCTTGGGGTCCACTTCCTCACTGGAGGATGTGACGGGAATATCCTCGAGAATAGGATCCACATGGTCCCGTTGAGTAGACATGATCGTTTCCTCACGCGGTTAAGCGTAAAATGAGGTACGAGGCTCTGATACCAATTGAAAGTAGCCTAGAGGGGGGTGAATAGGCTACACCTGAAAATTTTCACAAAAAAACTTCGAGATATGTTAAATTAAAGTTGCACTGGTGCAAACCGGTTCAGTTGATTTTAATTACAACTGAACAAGTTTGAACCTGCTCAACTTAAATTAGATAATCTATTGAACAAATACAAAGAAGTGAAGAATATAACTAAAGACTTGCCCTACGTAAAATTTATTCGAATGAATAAGATGAACCAACCACCGAATATGAAGCTCTTAACAAGAACACACAAGAACACGCGATATAACCCGAGGTTCGGCAATCACCACAAAGGTGTCCTACTCCTCGTTGAGGAACCCACAAAGGGCCGGGTCTTTTCCAACCCTAATCCTCCACAAGCCGACCACAAAGGTCAAGGCAATCTCTTCTCAAATCAGCTCAAAGAGCGGGTGATACAAACTTCTTGGGGTCGTCCACAAATTTGGAGACTCCCAAGCAACCTCTAACCGTCAAGGAACACAAGGTTCCAAGAGTAACAAATCCGCACAAGGTTAAGTTTGCAACGAGCTCAAGAACAAAGAGAATGGGAGATTCGAGATGAAATTGACAGCGAGTTCGATCGAGTTCACCTCACACCAAGGGTCCTTCAAATGATTGAAGGAGATGCGATTGTGGGTGTGAAAGGTGAAATGAATGCTCTTGTTTGAAGTTTGGTCAGCCAAGAATTCGTGGGAGAGGCAGTAGTAAATGAGAGAGAGAGTGTGAGGGGGTATATAAAGGATCCCCCAAAAGCTGGCAGCCGTTGGGAGAAAAGAAGTAAAAACCGGTTGAACCGGTTTTCAGACCGGTTGAACCGGTTTCTACCAGGGGGATCCCGGTCCACTGACTTACTCAGCCGGACACTCGACCGGTTTCAAAACCGGTTGAGTAGGAGAAAATTCCGGTTCAACCGGTTTTCAAAAAATATCTGCAGCGACTTTTCTGACAGCTCTGACTGTCAGACAGGTCAGAGCAGAGGAGACAGGTGAACAGTCCCAAAACCGGTTGAACCGGTTTCAGGACCGGTTGAACCAGTTTTCAGGGCTGAAACCAAATTTTGAGAATTTTGAAGAGAGCAAAGGTGGAGTCTTTGTGGGAAGTAAAATTTGTTTTTCTCAAGGGCATTCATGATCTGGAAAAATGTTCTCCAAGAAGTATTCAAAGGATTTTGAACTTGGCTCATTGCACAACTTACTTAACCGTCGCGGATCCCTCTTAATTGTACGGTGATTCCTATAACTCAAGAACTGTAAAATCAGTACCGCCGTTGTTTCAAAGCACTTGGAGCACGCCATTTGATGTGGAATTTTAAATCTGCGGTGCCTTTTATTTTTATGCTTCGTACGATCTGTGCTTCTCCTGTCTGTAGAATTACTGTGTACATGCTAGGAGCAAACTTGTTAGAATCTCTGTTTGTTTTGTCATTTAATCACCAAAACCCTTAATTAGGGTTGATTGCACTTACAGATGTCCAGTGGTGCACCGGACATGCCCTGTAGGCTGTCCGGTGCGCCACCCGCGCGTGCGCTGCTCCTCTGCGCGCGCTGGCACGCATTTAATGCCTCTGCAGGTGACCGTTGGTGCCTGAACTAGCCGTTGCCTCGATGTCACACCGGACAGTCCGATGTGCACCGGACACTGTCCGGTGACTCACCGGACAGTCCGGTGAATTATAGCGAAGCGCCCTTGAGAATTCTCGAAGGTAGCAAGTTTGGAGTTGGAGACCCTGGTGCACTGGACACTGTCCGGTGCGCCAAACCAGGGCACACTTCGGCTGACTTTGCTCCCTTATATTTGAATCCTTTCTTGGTCTTTTTATTGGCTTATTGTGAACCTTTGGCACCTGTAGAACTTATAGACTAGAGCAAACTAGTTAGTCCAACTATTTGTGTTGGGCAATTCAACCACCAAAATCGATTTAGGAAATAGGTGTAAGCCTAATTCCCTTTCAATCTCCCCCTTTTTTGGTGATTGATGCCAACACAAACCAAAGCAAATATAGAAGTGCATAATTGAACTGGTTTGCATAATATAAGTGCAAAGGTTACTTGGAATTGAGCCAAAAATAAATATTTATAGAATGCACATGGATTGTTTCTTTCTTATTTAATATTTTGGACCACGCTTGCACCACATGTTTTGTTTTGCAAATTCTTTTGTAAATTCTTTTCAAAGTCCTTTGGCAAATAGTCAAAGGTAAAGGAATTTCAAATGCTTTTCCTTTGACTTAAACAAAACTCCCCCTCGACAAATTCTCCTCTTAGTGTTCAAGAGGGTTTTAAGATGCTAATTTTGAAATCTCCTCTTTTAAAACGCAATAAGATACCAATTTGAGAATTGTACCAATCGAAAATCATTTTTAAAATTAGGGTGGTGGTGCGGTCCTTTTGCTTTGGGCTAATACTTTCTCCCCCTTTGGCATGAATCGCCAAAAACGGATCCTTAGAGTGAAATATAAGCCCTTGAACTAACTATTTTCTCCCCTTTGGCAAATAAAACATACGAGTGAAGATTATACCAAAGCCGGAGTCCTTTTGCTTTATGCTCTCTCCCCCAAGGATGAAGAGTGGCACGGAGCGACGACGAAGAATGAGTTACGGAGTGGAAGCCTTTGTTTTCGCCGAAGGCTCCAATTCCCTTTCAATATGCCTGTGACTTGGTTTGAAATACACTTGAAAACACATTAGTCATAGCACATATAAAAGAGATATGATCAAAGGTATATTTATGAGCTATGTGTGCAAGACATCAAAAGAAATTCCTAGAATCAAGAATATTTAACTCATGCCTAAGTTTGGTAAAAGTTTGTTCATCTAGTGGCTTGGTAAAGATATCGGCTAATTGATCTTTAGTGTTAATGTAAGCAATCTCGATATCCCCCTTTTGTTGGTGATCCCTAAGAAAGTGATACCGAATGGCTATGTGTTTAGTGCGGCTATGCTCAACGGGATTATCCGCCATGCGGATTGCACTCTCATTATCACATAGAAGAGGAACTTTGGTTAATTTGTAACCATAGTCCCGTAGGGTTTGCCTCATCCAAAGCAATTGCGCGTAACAATGGCCTGCGGCAATATACTCGGCTTCGGCGGTAGAAAGAGCGATCGAATTTTGCTTCTTTGAAGCCCAAGACACCAAGGATCTTCCCAAGAACTGGCAAGTCCCCGATGTGCTCTTTCTATTGATTTTACACCCTTCCCAATCGACATCCAAATAACCAATTAAATCAAATGTGGATCCCCGAGGGTACCAAAGCCCAAACTTAGGAGTATAAGCCAAATATCTCAAGATTCGTTTTACGGCCGTAAGATGAGATTCCTTAGGGTCGGCTTGGAATCTTGCACACATGCATACGGAAAGCATAATATCCGGTCAAGATGCACATAAATAGAGTAGTGAACCTATCATCGACCGATATACCTTTTGATCGACGGATTTACCTCCCGTGTCGAGGTCGAGATGCCCATTGGTTCTCATGGGTGTCTTGATGGGCTTGGCATCCTTCATCCCAAACTTGCTTAGAATGTCTTGAGTGTACTTCGTTTGGCTAATGAAGGTGCCTTCTTGGAGTTGCTTCATTTGAAATCCTAAGAAGTACTTCAACTCCCCCATCATAGACATCTCAAATTTCTGTGTCATGATCCTACTAAATTCTTCACATGTAGATTCGTTAGTAGACCCAAATATGATATCATCAACATAAATTTGGCATACAAACAAATCATTGTCAAGAGTTTTAGTGAATAGAGTAGGATCGGCCTTGCCGACTTTGAAGCCATTAGCAATAAGGAAATCTCTTAGGCATTCATACCATGCTCTTGGGGCTTGCTTGAGCCCATAAAGCACCTTAGAGAGCCTATAGACATGGTTAGGGTACTCACTGTCTTCAAAGCCGGGAGGTTGCTCAACATAGACCTCTTCCTTGATAGGTTCGTTGAGGAAGGCACTCTTCATGTCCATTTGAAAAATCTTGAAGCCATGGTAAGTAGCATAGGCTAATAATATGCGAATTGACTCAAGCCTAGCTACGGGTGCATAGGTTTCATCAAAATCCAAACCTTCGACTTGTGAATACCCCTTGGCCACGAGTCGAGCTTTGTTCCTTGTCACCACACCATGCTCATCTTGCTTGTTGCGAAAGACCCATTTGGTTCCTACAACATTTTGATTAGGACATGGAACTAAATGCCATACCTCATTCCTAGTGGAGTTGTTGAGCTCCTCTTGCATCGCCATCACCCAATCCGAATCTTGAAGTGCTTCCTCTACCTTGTGTGGCTCGATAGAGGAAACAAACGAGTAATGTTCACAAAAATGAGCAACACGAGATCTAGTGGTTACCCCCTTATGAATGTCGCCGAGGATGGTGTCGACGGGGTGATCTCGTTGTATTGCTTGGTGGACTCTTGGGTGAGGCGGCCTTGTAACTTCCTCATCCTCCTTGTCTTGAATAATTGCATCTCCCCCTTGATCATTGTCGTCATCTTGAGGTGGCTCATCTCTTTGATCTTCTCCTTCATCAACTTGAGCCTCATCCTCTTCTTGAGTTGGTGGAGATGCTTGCGTGGAGGAGGATGGTTGATCTTGTGCATTTGGAGGCTCTTCGGATTCCTTAGGACACACATCCCCAATGGACATGTTCCTTAGCGCGATGCATGGAGCCTCTTCATTACCTATCTCATCAAGATCAACTTGCTCTACTTGAGAGCCGTTAGTTTCATCAAACACAACGTCACAAGAAACTTCAACAAGTCCTGAGGACTTGTTAAAGACTCTATATGCCCTTGTGTTTGAGTCATAACCTAATAAAAAGCCTTCTACAGTCTTAGGAGCAAATTTAGATTTTCTACCTCTTTTAACAAGAATAAAGCATTTGCTACCAAAGACTCTAAAATATGAAATGTTGGGCTTTTTACCGGTTAGGAGTTCGTATGATGTCTTCTTGAGGATTCGGTGTAGATATAATCGGTTGATGGCGTAGCAAGCGGTGTTAACCGCCTCGGCCCAAAACGGATCCGGCGTCTTGTACTCATCAAGCATGGTTCTTGCCATGTCCAATAGAGTTCGATTCTTCCTCTCCACTACACCATTTTGTTGTGGGGTGTAGGGAGAAGAGAACTCATGCTTGACGCCCTCCTCCTCAAGGAAGCCTTCAATTTGTGAATTCTTGAACTCCGTCTCGTTGTCGCTTCTAATTTTCTTGATCCTTAAGCCGAACTAATTTTGAGCCCGTCTCAAGAATCCCTTTAAGGTCTCTTGGGTTTGTGATTTTTCCTGCAAAAAGAACACCCAAGTGAAGCGAGAATAATCATCCACAATAACAAGACAGTACTTACTCCTGCCGATGCTTATGTAAGCGATTGGGCCGAATAAATCCATGTGTAGGAGCTCCAATGGCCTGTCAATCGTCATGATGTTCTTATGTGGATGATGAACACCAACTTGCTTCCCAGCCTGGCATGCGCTACAAATCATGTCTTTCTCAAAATGAACATTTATTAATCCTAAAATGTGTTCTCCCTTTAGAAGCTTATGAAGATTCTTCATCCCAACATGGGCTAGTCGGCGGTGCCAGAGCCAACCCATGTTAGTCTTAGCAATTAAGCAAGTGTCGAGTTCAGCTCTATCAAAATCTACCAAGTATAGCTGACCCTCTAACACTCCCTTAAATGCTATTGAATCATCACTTCTTCTAAAGACAGTGACACCTATATCAGTAAATAGACAGTTGTAGCCCATTTGACATAATTGGGATATGGAAAGCAAATTGTAATCTAATGAATCAACAAGAAAAACATTGGAAATGGAATGGTTAGGAGATATGGCTATTTTACCCAAACCTTTGACCAAACCTTGGTTTCCATCCCCGAATGTGATAGCTCGTTGGGGATCTTGGTTTTTCTCGTATGAGGAGAACATCCTTTTCTCCCCTGTCATGTGGTTTGTGCACCCGCTGTCGATGATCCAACTTGAGCCCTCGGATGCATAAACTTACAAAACAATTTTAGTTCTTGACTTTAGGTACCCAAACGATTTTGGGTCCTTTAACATTAGACACAAGAACTTTGGGTACCCAAACACAAGTCTTGGAGCCCTTGTGTTTGCCCCCAACAAACTTGGTAACTACTTTGCCGGATTTGTTAGTTAAAACATAAGATGCATCAAAAGTTTTAAATGAATGCACTAGGAGTTTTCTTCTTAGGCAACTTAGCACGGGTTGGTTGCCTAGAGCTAGATGTCTCACCCTTATACATGAAAGCATGATTAGGGCCAGAGTGAGACTTCCTAGAATGAATTCTCCTAATTTTGTGCTCGGGATAACCGGCAGGGTACAAAATGTAGCCCTCGTTATCCTGAGGCATGGGAGCCTTACCCATAACAAAGTTAGACAATTTCTTAGGAGGGGCATTAAGTTTGACATTGTCTCCCCTTTGGAAGCCAATGCCATCCTTGATTTCAGGGCGTCTCCCATTATAGAGCATACTTCTAGCAAATTTAAACTTTTCATTTTCTAAGTTATGCTCGGTAATTTTAGCATCTAGAATTGCTATATGATCATTTTGTTGTTTAATTAAAGTCATGTGATCATGAATAGCATCAATATCAACATCTCTACATCTAGTACAAATAGAGACATGTTCAACAGTAGATGTAGAGGGTTTGCAAGAATTAAGTTCAACAATCTTAGCATGCAAAATATCATTGTTATCTCTAAGATTGAAAATTGTAGCATTGCAAACATCTAATTCTTTAGCCTTAGCAAGTAATTTTTCATTTTCACATCTAAGGCTATCAAGAGAAATGTTTAATTCTTCAATCTTAGCAAGCAAATCATCATTATTATCTCTAAGATTGGGAATTGAAACATTACAAACATGAGAATCAACCTTAGCATTTAAACTAGCATTTTCATTTCTAAGGTTGTTAATGGTCTCACGGCAAGTGCTTAGCTCACTAGATAGTTTTTCACATTTTCTACTTCTAGAGCGTAAGCATTTTTAACCTTAACATGCTTCTTATTTTCTTTAATAAGGAAGTCCTCTTGAGAGTCCAAGAGATCATCCTTCTCATGAATAGCACTAATCAATTCATTCAATTTTTCTTTTTGTTGCATGTTTAGGTTGGCAAAAAGAGTACGTAAATTATCCTCCTCATTTTTAGCATCATCCTCATCACTAGAGGTTTCATATTTGGTGGAGGATCTTGATTTTACCTTCTTCTTTTTGCCGTCCTTGGCCATGAGGCATTTGTGGCCGACGTTGGGGAAGAGGAGTCCTTTGGTGACGGCGATGTTTGTGGCGTCCTCATCGGAGGAGGAATCGGTGGAGCTCTCGTCGGAGTCCCACTCCCGGCAAACATGGGCATCGCCGCCCTTCTTCTTGTATTACCTCTTCTTCTCCTTTTTCCTCCCCTTCTTGTCGTTGTCCCTGTCACTATCACTTGATAATGGACATTTAGCAATAAAATGACTGGGCTTACCACATTTGTAGCATACTTTCTTGGAGCGAGGCTTGTAATCTTTCTCCCTCCTTTGCTTGAGGATTTGGCGGAAGCTTTTGATGATGAGCGCCATTTCCTCGTTGTCGTGCTTTGAGGCATCGATTGGTTGTCTACTTGGTGTAGACTCCTCCTTCTTTTCCTTCGTCGCCTTTAATGCCACCGGTTGTGCTTCGGACGTGGAGGGATCTTCGAGCTCGTTAATTTTCCTTGAGCCCTTGATCATATACTCAAAGCTCACAAAATTCCCGATTACTTCCTCGGGAGTCATTAGTGTATATCTAGGATTGCCACGAATTAATTGTACTTGAGTAGGGTTAAGGAAAATAAGTGATCTTAGAATAACCTTAACCACCTCGTGGTCATCCCATTTCTTGCTCCCGAGGTTGCGCACTTGATTCACCAAGGTTTTGAGCCGGTTGTACATATCTTGTGGCTCCTCCCCTTGGCGAAGACGGAAGCGACCGAGCTCCCCCTCGATCGTTTCCCGCTTGGTGATCTTGGTGAGTTCATCACCCTCGTGCGCGGTCTTGAGCACATCCCAAACTTCCTTGGCGCTCTTTAGTCCTTGCACCTTGTTGTATTCCTCCCTACTTAGAGAGGCGAGGAGGATGGTTGTTGCTTGGGAGTTAAAGTGCTCGATTTGGGCCACCTCGTCCGCATCATAATCATCATCCCCTACGGATGGTACCTGCACACCAAACTCAACGACATCCCATATACTTTCGTGGAGTGAGGTTAGATGAAATTTCATTAAATCACTCCACCTTGCATAATCTTCACCATCAAAAGTTGGTGGTTTGCCTAATGGGACGGAAAGTAGAGGTGTATGCTTAGGAATGCGGGGATAGCGTAGGGGGATCTTACTAAACTTCTTGCGCTCATGGCGCTTAGAAGTGACGGACGGCGCATCGGAGCCGGATGTGGATGGTGACGAAGTGTCGGTCTCGTAGTAGACCACCTTCCTCATCTTCTTGTGTCTGCCGCTACTCCGATGCGACTTGTGGGAAGAGGGTTTCTTCGTCTTCCCCTTTCCCTTGTTGCGGGACTCTTCCGATGAGGTGCTCCCGTGACTTGTAGTGGGCTTGTCGCCGGTCTCCATCTCCCTCTTGGCCTGATCTCCCGACATCACTTCGAGCGGTTAGGCTCTAATGAAGTACCGGGCTCCGATACCAATTGAAAGTCGCCTAGAGGGGGGTGAATAGGGCGAAACTGAAATTTACAAAGTTAATCACAACTACAAGCCGGGTTTGCGTTAGAAATAATAATGAGTCCGCGAGAGAGGGTGCAAAACAAATCGCAAGAGAATAAAGAGTGTGACACGCGGATTTGTTTTACCGAGGTTCGGTTCTCGCAAACCTACTCCCCATTGAGGAGACCACAAAGGCCGGGTATTTTTCAACCCTTTCTCTCTCTCAAACGGTCCCTTGGACCGAGTGAGCTTCTCTTCTCAAATCAACCCGGGAACGAAACTTCCCCGCAAGGACCACCACACAATTGGTGTCTCTTGCCTTGGTTACAATTGAGTTTTGATCACAAGAACAAATGAGAAAGAAAAGCAAGCGATCCAAGCGCAAGAGCTCAAATGAACACGGCAAATCACTCTCCCTAATCACTAAAGTCTTTTGTGGAGTTGGGAGAGGATTTGATCTCTTAGGTGTGCTTTGGAATGAATGCTAGAGCTCTTGTAAGGTGTAGAAGTGTAGAAACTTGGATGCCAATGAATGTGGGGTGGTTGGGGTATTTATAGCCCCAACCACCACAAAGTGGCCGTTGGAGGGCTGCTGTCGCATGGCGCACCGGACAGTCCGGTGCGCCACCGGACACTGTCCGGTGCGCCAGCCCACGTCAACAGACCGTTGGGGTTCGACCGTTGAGCTCTGTCTTGTGGGCCACCCAGGCTGTCCGGTGGTGCACCAGACATGCCCTGTAGGCTGTCTGGTGCGCCACCCGTGCGTGCGCTGCTCCTCTGCGCGCGCTAGCACGCATTTAATGCCTCTGCAGGTGACCGTTGTCGCCTGAACTAGCTGTTGCCCCGATGTCACACCGGATAGTCCGGTGTGCACCGGACACTGTCCAGTGACTCACCGGACAGTCCGGTGAATTATAGCAGAGCGCCCTTGAGAATTCCCGAAGGTAGCGAGTTTGGAGTTGGAGATCCTGGTGCACCGGACACTGTCCGGTGGCACACCGGACAGTCCGGTGCGCCAAACCAGGGCACACTTCGGCTGACTTTGCTCCCTTATATTTGAATCTTTTCTTGGTCTTTTTATTGTCTTATTGTGAACCTTTGGCACCTGTAGAACTTATAGACTAGAGCAAACTAGTTAGTCCAACTATTTGTGTTGGGCAATTCAACCACCAAAATCGATTTAGGAAATAGGTGTAAGCCTAATTCTCTTTCAATTATTAATGGTCAACAAACTGAAGCAATCAAGCACATGCGAGGGGTACGTCAGGGAGACCCACTATCGCCTTTTTCTCTTCATTCTCGCAATGGATCCACTTCAGCGTATGATTGAAATGGCAGCCCATGAGGGGCTCTTGGGCCGGGTATTACCTAATGGGGCGAAGTTTCGCTGCTTCCTATATGCAGATGATGTGGGAGTGTTTGTTAAAGTAGATAAAATAGACCTCAAAGTCCTGAAAAGAATTCTGGAAGCTTTCGAAGGTTGTTCGGGTCTAAAGATCAATTTTGAAAAAACGGAAATTTTCCCGATACGGTATCCAGAATCTTTATCGCCAAATTTAGTGGAAGTTTTCCCTGGAAAGTACTCAAAATTCCCTGGAAAGTATCTCGGTCTACCACTCCACTTCGGGAATATAAAAAGAATTGAATTCCAGCCAATAATAGAGAAAATCAATAAAAGGCTAGCCGGCTGGAAAGGTAGACTTCTTTCAAAGGCAGGTAGGGAAACCTTGGTTAAATCTGTGTTGACCGCGCAATCGATTTATCTACTAACTGTTTTCCCAGCTCAAAAATGGTTACTTAAAAGGATTGATAAGATCAGAAGAAATTTCCTTTGGAAAGGAGAAAATCTGGACTCATGCAAAGGGGGTCATTGTCTGATGAATTGGGCTACAACTTGTTTACCAAAGAATAAGGGGGGCTTGGCATCCTTGATCTAGAGTGCTTTGCAAGAGCGTTAAGACTTCGTTGGCTGTGGCTTCGGTGGACAAATAAAGATAAAGCATAGACTCGCTTGCAACTCCCTTGTGATAAAGCAGATGTTGATCTATTCAATGCATCCACAACTGTAACAATTGGAAACGGCAAAACGACTGATTTTTGGAGATCGAGCTGGATTCGGGGTCGGATGCCAAGGAACATTGCACCAACCTTATACATGAAAGCCAAGAGGAAGAATATCTCGGTGTACCAAGCCCTTAGAAACAATCGCTGGATGCACTTCTGCTCTCCTTACACACAAGATGGAGAAATAAAAGAATTCATCTCCCTCTGGCAGGGTATCAATAACACACATGAACTCAATGATCTCGATGATACTATTTTATGGAGGTGGACGGCTGATGGGAAATACAGCACAAGTAGCGCCTACAAAATTCAGTTCACCACGAACTTTTGTAAAATGAAAATCTGTCCTATCTGGAAGGCGAGAACTGAGCCCAAATGTCGCTTCTTTGCATGGACCTTGTTGCATAACATAATTCTGACTGCGGACAACCTCCGAAAGCGAGGATGGCCTTGCAATCCAATTTGTTGCCTATGCAACTTATCACAGGAAACTGTGGCCCATTTATGTAAAGACTGCTCGTTTTCTGCCGAGGCGTGGGGCATGATCCTTTCTTGGGCCAATCTGTCCTTCCTACGTGGCATTTCTAGCCCCGGATCGTTGTACGACTGGTGGAAGAGATTAAGGAGTCGTTGCTACAAAGAGTCAAATAAGATTTTCGATGGGCTTCTCATCTGCTTCTGGTGCAATATATGGTTGGAAAGAAACAACAGAATTTTCCAAGGACAACAAAGATCTATGGTCGAAGTTGCACAACTGGTGAAAGATCAAGTTGAGAACCTTTTTTAGTGTAGCTTAGATAGATCAGTGGATGGTGGCTTTTTTTGTGTTTTGTATTTTTTTTCTTTTTTGGTGTGTTTTTTAGTCTTGTGGTTTATCTTATTTTTTTCTTCATCTAATACAATGAAGAGGCAAGTCTTTTGTCGCTTCCTTTAAAAAAAAGAGGGCATGTAAAAGATGTGTATCTGGTGATCGATGACACCAAATCTACGTACAGCACGTACGCTCCAAATAAACTATATGTGTCACGTATACAAGTATATATGTGTATATATATATATGTATGGGAGACACACAAAAACTAATTAACAAAGAGAACATGATAAAAATCCTCACCAGCAAGAGCAAGCAAAACGTCGTACGGAATCCCTAGCTAGCAGACTATAACGAACTACTGAATCGATCAAGCAACCAACAAAACTGCCACGCGCGCAACAGTTAACTGCTAAGCAATAAGTACTCTACTAACACGACTGAAATTCTCAGCAGCATCAGTACTGGCTTGTACGGTAACCTGCAGCTCCGGCGGCCGCCGCCACCGACGCACTCGACAAACCAGAGGCGGAACTCGGAGATGACGCGGCCAAAGCCTTCACCGCGACCATTTCCTGGTGGTGGTGTGTCAGGTCCAAGCCAGAGGAGGAACAAGACATGGGCAGCGAATTCGGTACGACGCAACGGCGTGCGCGACAGCGTCGTCATAAATCAAAGTTTGTTGGGCCACAGTGGGCTCTGTAATGGTATGGGCCAAACTAGTAAATGAGCGGTAATCGGACGCGTGAGGGAGTGTGTTCTAGACGCTGGTAAAGGCGCCGCCGTGTTGGCGGACGGAGGCAAGCAACAGAAAGCACATTCGTATCCTTTTCTCGTCTTCCTCTCCTTCTCCAATCCCTCTCCGAGAGCTTCTAGCCTAGCACTCCGTTAACATTTGGTATCGGACGAGTTCGATCTGAACACTAGTACAATTTGGCTCTATACAAGCGGTAGGCTTTTTACATCACAGGCGGTTCGGTTAGAAAACCGCCTGTGATGTCACAGGCGGTTCGGTACGCCTGTGATGTAATAGTATCACAAGCGATTTTTGTTTAGAACCGCGTGTGGTGCTCTATCCTTTTCACAAACGGACCGTAAGGCAAAACCGCCTGTGATTGTGAATTATAATTTAAATGAATTAATATTTAAATGAATTACAATTTAAATGAATTAATATTTAATTTTTAACAGAAATATGCAAATACAATTTAAATAAATTAATATTTAATTTTTAACAAAAATATGCAAATTCAATTTAAATGAATTATAATAGCACACATAGATAACTAGAGAGATTTTAAATTAATTGGCAACCACAATTCATAGTCGATCATACATGATAACAAATACAATTTGATTCATACAATTTTTCATGAACTACCATTTTTCCGCATGTATGGCTTTAAGTTCTTATCAATTTTCTTTTCCACACGCTTGATTCTCTCTGGACAGTTAAAGACGAACATCTCTTCATACTTATTGTATTCCTCATCTTTGTCTCCCACATTCTCAACTCCAACAATTTTTTGTTTTCCAGAAATAACTACATGCATCTTCTCATCTGCTGGATCGAGTACATAGAACACTTGTGCAACACATTCGGCGAGAACCCACGGGTCATCTTTATATCCTACTTTCTTTAAGTCTACCAGTGTGAGTCCGTAGTTATCCACTATCACCCCCACGGGATGTTGTACCCATTGGCACTTAAATAAGGGTATTTTCATGCTTGGGCCATAATCAAGTTCCCATATTTCTTCTATGAATCCAAAATATGTGGTCTTCTGTCCATGTAGGTCAAAAGCATCGATACGAACACCGCTATTTTGTGCAACACTTTTCATGTCTTTTGATTTAGTATAGAATGTGTACCCATTGATGTCATATGCTTGCCATGATGTCACAAAACACGATGGCCCAGAAGCCAAATTCTTCATTGTTTTCTCTTCCAAAGAGTCTCCGAATGGGATGTTTTTGTCCATTAACCATTCTCTGAAACGATGTTTGCGCTCCCTCATGATCCAGTCCTCTGTGCGGTTCTGATTTTCTTTACGAAGCTCATCCAGGTGTTCCTCTATGTAAGGCTCGGCTATCGTGAGATGTTGTAGTACACTACCATGAGCACAATGTACTAGCTTGTAATCCTCAATGCGAAAAGTTTTCTTGCCCATTCTCCCTCTCCCACATAGTTTACCCTCATGTTTAGGTACAGGCACACCTATCATTGTTCCGTCACTGATGTAATCTATACAGCTCTCAATCACTTCTTCTGTAGTGTATCCCTCCATAATTGAACCCTCTGGGTGAGCGCGATTTCGCACATAACCTTTTAATACTCCCAGGTATCGCTCCAACTGAAACATATGATGTAAATATAGTGGCCCTAATATTTTTATCTGATCCACGAGATGTATGATTAGGTGTACTTGCATATCAAAAAATGATGGAGGAAAACACATTTCAAGCTTGCACATAGTCTTGATGATGTATGCCTTTAGATAGTCCAAGTCTTCTAAAGCTATTACTTTTTGTGAAACCGCATTGAAAAAGTAACACAAGCGTGTGATGACAACTTTGACATGCTCTGTTTTGAGGGCTCTTACCGCAATTGGGAGGAACACCGTCATCATCACATGGCAGTCATGAGAGTTGTAGCCAAATAGAGACAAGTCCTTCATCCTGACTAGTCTGCTGATATTGGATGAGAAACCTGTGGGCACTTTGACCCCACGCAAACATTTGCAAATCTTTGTTCTCTCCTCAACTGACAAGTTGTAGCTAGCTGGGGGGAGGTAAGGCTTCCCTTTGCCACTATCCACTGGATGAAGTTCCGATCTGATTTGAAGATCTAGTAGATCATTGCGTGATTTGAGTCCGTCTTTTGTCTTACTCGGCATGCCCAGCAAGGTTCCAATGATACTGTCAAAAACATTTTTTGTTACATGCATCAAATCAATGCTGTGGCAAATTTCCATATCCTTCCAGTATGGGAGGTACTTGAAAAAAATTGATTGCTTCTTGAAAGTTGTGTAAGTTGAAGGGTCAGCTCTCTTTCTCTTTTCTCCTTTGTTTTTTCCCTTTCCGAATACAACATGAATGTTCTTTACAATTTCAAAAACAAGTTTCCCACTATAAGGCTTTGGTGCACCTTCACTTTCCAGTTGATTGTTAAATTCCTCTTTCATCTTTTGGTACTTATGCTGCTTCATCAAGAACCGTCTGTGTCCCATGAACACCAACTTCTTGGATGATTTAAGGTACATGGAAGCAGTTCCATCGACACACACTACACAACCATTCTTTCCTTTAGTATTTTGCCTTGATAGTGTGGTGCCACCGGGAGAATCATGGATGGTAACAAATATAATTGCTCTTAAGTTGAAATACTCATGGCAATACTCATCCCATATTCTAACTCCTTCATTCCAGAGCTTTGTCATATCTTCCATAAGAGGTTCTAGGAACACATCAATATCAACACCAGATGATTTCGGACCTTGAATAAGAATAGTCAACATAATATACTTTCTTTTGTGACACAGCCATGATGGAAGGTTGTACATCGTTAAAGTCACGGGCCAGGTGCTATATACACTTCTTTTTTCACCAAATGGATTCATTCCGTCTGTACCCAAAGAAAATCTTACATTTCTGGTTTCTTTGGCAAACTCAGGATACATAAGATCGAAATTTTTCCATTGTGATGCATCAGCAGGGTGTCGAATCTGTTTGTTATTCTGCTTGCGATTTTCAGCATGCCAACGCATAAGCTCAGCCTCCCTAGGATTTGAGAACAAACGTTTTAAGCAATCAATTACTGGAAGATACCACATCACCAAAGTTGGGATCTTTGACTTCTTTTTCCCATCCATGTCATCAAAAGTGTCATCGTCACTTTCAGGTCCAATAGTGGATTTCTTGTTTTTATTTTTCCTCGGGAATGTTTTTACACAGTCTTGATTGTAGCTCTTCTTGTATCGACTGACATTGCAAACTGGGCATCTTGATGCGTTCTCAAAATCGCCACGATACAGAATACAATGGTTTGGACATGCATGAATTTTTTGCACACCCAGAGCTATGGGAGATATAAGCTTCTTCGCTTTATAAGTGCTTGTTGGTAGTTTGTTGGGTTTTGGTAGTAATTGGGACAGAAAATTCAAAAGATCTGTGAAGCTAGTATCAGACCATCCGGCGCTAGCCTTCAACTTCAGAAGTTCTAGAACTGTACGCAGTGTAGTAAACTCTTTGTCACAACCCTTTGATTCATCATATAAAGGTTCTTTTGAGGCACTTTCCAGTCCCTCCATTTTAGATAGCCCTTTTTGCGATCCCACAGAACTCAACATTTCTGGTTCCATATGGCGCAACATCTCTTCGCAATCAAATTCTTCAAAATCTTGATTAGCATCCACATTATCCACTTTACCATCAACTTTAAGATCTAAAATTCCGACAACTCTCTCATCATTACCAGGCACTTCACACGGATCCAACTCACCATGTTCTGACCATATCGTGTAATTGTTTTTAAACCCTCTTTTTAGCAGATGCGATTGGATTACTCCTGTATCTCTCCAAGCTATCTTATTATCACAATCGATGCACGGACATAATATCTCCTTACTCTTTCACAAATTCGCGTGCTTGTTGGCCGCTTCAATAAAGCTTCTCAAATTTTGAATGTACGACGGATGTGGTCTTGGCACATTATACATCCAACCTCGGTCCATTACCTATCCCTATATTGATTAACGTCAATATCGAGATGTAACATGAAAAAATAAATGTACATGAAAGTTAAACAAGATCATATCGAGATGTACCTAGCACATGATACAAAAAAAATTTAAAGTATCCCTAATTAATTGAATTTAATCCCTAAATCATGAACGAATTAATGTGCACGAAAATGAAACAAGATTGCAGCAATATAGGTACCTTGAGGTGAGACAACTCTTTATAAAAAATCTTTAAATTAGATCAACTACAAGTCCAAATCTTGGAATTCTTGAGTTTTTCTTCAATTCCGGTCTATATTACAAAATTGAGGCAAAAAATCGTATCAAAATGAGAAAGAAAACAAACGGAGATCATATATATATGCATAAACTCTTGAAATCAATCAATAAAATCAAAAATAAAACCTTCTCCCCGTAGATCAAAAAAATCCGCCGCCGCTACAGTGCGTAGCTTGGCGGCGTTTCGGGCTCCGGGAGTTAGGGTTCCTGCGCTGGAACCACCGAGCCTTTTATACTACATACACATCACAGGCGGACTTTTAGAAAAACTGCTTGTGATGTGTAACATCACAAGCGGTTTTATATTTTGACCGCCTGTGAAGTTTACATATCACAGGCGGTCAAAATATAAAACCGCTTGTGATGTTACACATCACAAGCGGTTTTTCTAAAAGTCCGTCTGTGATGTGTATGTAGTATAAAAGGCTCGGTGGTTCCAACACAGGAACCCTAACTCCCGCTCGGATTGATACTGCGCCGCCAGGCTGTTACTGTGCCACGCCATCGCCGAGCCCAAGCCCAAGCGTCGCCGTCTCCGTCTCCAAGTGCCGCTGTCCCCGAGCCCGAGCGTCCCCATCCCCGTCTCCGAGGTGAGCGCCGAGGGCTGCCGTCACCAAGCGCCACTGTCCCCGAGGCCGAGCCCGAGGCCGAGCGCCACCGATGTAGGGAGCGGGGAGGATAGTTCTAGTGACGACAAACCTTGTACTCCTATACCTCCAAGGAAGAAAAAACATCAGATGAGCTTGATGCCGACTATATTCCCAACAATGAAGAGGTAAATAGAAATATGCCGACTTTATTCTAAAATAATGTTCATATATGAAAGGCCATTAATTGTTTCAATATATAGATTTCAAATGAAGAGAAGAAAGAGGATGCATGTTCTACACGAAACACGGAGGATGCTCCGATGCCTGAATCATCCGTTTCACATAAGCGAAAACGAGGGCGACGAGGTCCGAATCAGATGAAACAAGGTGCAGTTATGTACGTAACAAAACTAAATACAGAGGAGTTTTCTGAAGAACCACTTAACGTGGTTACAAAGTTTCGAAATTCCTACGGGTCTACTGTTAGAGATATAGTGCCAATCACACTTCAAAAATGGAAGGATTTAGATGAAGACACCCGCAATAAGCTATGGGCTAAGTTGTCTGAGTCATTCAAGTTCCCAAAAGGCACAGAGGATGCAGTAAGGAAGTCGATGCTCTCTGCTATGGCCAAGATGTTTCGTGGGTGGAAGGCCGAGATAAATAGGGAATTTGTTAAGAAGAATAAGGTTCCTCCGCCCAAGAAAATGGGGAAAATCACTCAAGCTCAGTGGGAGGAATTTGTTCGTCAGAAGACCGAACTGAAGGCCAAAGAACTAGGCGAAACTAATTCTCAGAGAGCGAAGATGAACAAACACCCCTATCACCTGGGGTCAACCGGATATCACCATAAAGTTGTGTAGTGGAACAGGATAATCGAGGAAGCTATAGCTAACGGCACTTTGGACCCAATATTAAAAGATATCGATGAGCGAGCTATTCGTTGGATCTTAGGTCGGGCAGGTTTGAGTGAGGACGGCAAACTTTTGCATCCAGAATTGGTAGGCGAAGTTTCGACAAAAATTCAAGAATATGCAGATAAGAGAAAAAAGGCGAATTTAAGCCTCAGAGGGAGAATGACATACTAACTGCAGCACTAGGCAATCCTAAACACACTGGACGGGCTCGGGGAATCTCTTCTAAGATTTCCTGGAGAGAGGCATTTCTAGAGTATGCGCCGTCATATAGGAAACACGAGAAGTCGAAAAGGACCCTTGAAGAGACTATTGATGAAAGGGTACAAAAGGCTATTAATGACGTGATGAACAAAATGAAGAAAACAGAATGCATATCATTTGAACTCAAGCCAAGCCACATGAGTCCACCTATAGTCCCTAGCAGCGTAGGATCTGTGCAAGACTTCACCAAGTACCCTGTAGACGATATTGTTGAGGACAAGCCTTGCTTTCTTCATATTCCAATCAATCGATCTGGGACAAAAACAAAACAAGCTGCTACTGGTTTGGTAAAACCAGGACTTGTTAACTACAAGGATAATCCTGTCCCGCCACATTATGCTGTGGTCCAAGTTCTAGAAATCACAGACAGTGGTTGTGAAGATTGGGAGATAGACTTTCCAGTTGAGGGGATCATAACTTTGCAGGAGGCAATGAACGAGTTGGTCCTTTGGCATCGACGCGACATCAAGTTGGGTGATGAGCCGATCTTAAGCCGTGTATCGCGTCATAAGTCACCAACGCCGAATTCAACACCAATGCAACAAAAAGATAGTTCGATCATTCCACACCCCATGGTGCAGGAAAATATGACACCAACCTCCAAAAAAATCGTTGAAACAATCATATCGCCTCTTGCGAAGGAACTCGACGAGGGGGACGTAGACAAAATTGTTCCTCAGAATGTTGACATCAACATCAAAAAGGAAGCAAAGGTTGGCACCAATGTTGAAGGGCCAACTATTTCAAAGAAAATTCATCAGCGAATCGCCACTGACAATGTTAAGAAACCATCAGAATCAGTGTCACGCTACCTGCATAAATTGCTGAGAGTTACGACAAATCAATCAAAAGCGGAATCAGCATCTCATGTAGTAGGCACACGGTCCCAAATAGACAATTTCGAAGTATGGGAAGAAGATGGAATGATTCATACTCGAGAATCATTACGTCTTAAAACCAATATCTCGATATACAAGAAGGAGGATGTTCCTCCTAAATTTGTAAATGGGAGGTCGTTCTTGACGACGGTGCAACTTTCTAAGTTATCGACTCTGGAGATTAGAATGCATGAGTGGTACATGGTGGCTAGCAACAAATACAAACTCGAGGACTTCACATTTGTTGTGCCAGAAGATGCATTTTGGAGCAATGATCATATAGATCCTGTGCGGCATTTATTCTTTGACGATCTCTGGTCGTTGTACCACCGACAAAGGATGGAAACCAACTACTTAACCCTCTTTTGCTTGTAAGTACCTCTAAACTTTCATATTTGTTAGTTTTGTACACACACATAAACGAGAGTCTAACGATTAACACTTTTACACGTAGGATGCAATACATGGATGATAAGAAGAAACAACTTAAGACAGGGTTTCTTGACCCGTTGATGATATCCCAAGCTCGCTACAAAGAAGTTGCTCGGAGACATGGAGAAGGATACAAACACTTGGACAATGCTGAATTTGAGAAAGCCGTCAAACAGAATCAGAGAAAGAAAATGAAGGTAATGGCGGCATACATTGGACGAGCCATGTATAATCATGTACAACATGGCAAGGACTTAATAATAGCTCCGCACCACTTTAAGTAAGTTATCGATATGGTTTTGAACTATAAATTATGGCAATCGTGATCTTAACATGTGTTTTCGTCTATGTGTATATAGTGACCACTACATTTGTATCATGATCTTTACAAAGGATGGTAAAGTCGTGGTCTTCGACTCACTGAGAATGGAAAAGGCTACGTATAATGACTTCTTGAAGATTTTAGAGAAGTATGATTATTATTGCACACTTGTACTTATTACAACTTAACAAATGTATTCTTAATCTCACAATGCTATTCTTATATGCAGTGCATACTGTTTTTATTGGAAAGATCTTGGCGGCGAACATCCAGAGGACAAGCCTAATTTGTCAATATCATTATTTCCATATGGTGACAAACAACCTCTGGGTACTGTCCTGTGCGGTTATTATGTATGCGAATGGTGTCGTGTCACCTTCCATTACATGGTCAATCGTGAGGATGTAAGTCCGCTATCATTGTCTATGTTGCAATTTTTATGTTATATTGTTGCTCATCATATTACTCTCTTAGCACTGCTTGCTTTTTGCTTTCATTGCAGGTTCCTAAATCCAAGATCAATGCTGAATGATTAGAAAGAGATATGGTTTTTGTCGGCGTGGCTAAGGTTGTAAGAGACTTGCTTTACTTTATGTGCCGTGAAGTTCTTCATCAACAAGGGCTATTCTACAATACAAATGGAAATTTGCAACAATTCCCAGAACTAAGTTTGTACACAATATCACACAGTGTTTAGGTCTTTAGTTAGGAACTTTAGATGTTTAGTTGTCTATGGAACTTTGAGATGTTTAGTTGTCTATGGAACTTGAGATGTTGAGATATGGAACTTGATATGTGTATAAATCTGTGTATGGAACTTGATATGTGTATGAATCTGTGTATGGAACTTGTTATGCAACATATCTGTGAATGAATCTGTGTTTGAATCTGTGTTTGAATCTGTTATTAAATCTGTATATGAATCTGGAATCTGAATATGATTCTGGAATCTGTATATTGAAATACAGTCGGACCTATATTTAAAACCGCCTGTGATGTGTGGCTAACACAAGCGGCTAGAATTAGAAACCGCCTGTGATGTGTGTCTATCACAGGCGGTTCCTTTAAACTGGACCGCCTGTGATGTGTGTCTATCACAAGCGGTTTTTGATTGACCGCCTGTGATGTTGTTTTACATCACAGGCGGTGCACCACATGCGGTTCCTGGAACCGCCTGTGTAGAGGCTAACTGGACCGCCTGTATAGAGGTTTACTTGAGAACACCTAGAGGGGGGTGAATAGGTGATCCTGTAACACTTGAAACTTAAGCCACAAAAACTTGGTTAAGTGTTAGCACAATAATTGCCAAGTGGCTAGAGAGGAGTCTTCAACAAAACACAATGACCACAAAGATATCAATCACAGAGATGGCACGGTGGTTATCCCGTGGTTCGGCCAAGACCAACACTTGCCTACTCCACGTTGTGACGTCCCAACGGACGAGGGTTGCAATCAACCCCTCTCAAGCGGTCCAAAGACCCACTTGAATACCACGGTGTTTTGCTTGCTTTTCTTAATCCCGTTTGCGAGGAATCTCCACAACTTGGAGTCTCTCGCCCTTACACTTGAAGTTCACAATAAGCACGGAGTAAGGGAGGGAATCAACACACACAAATCCCCAGCAAAATACGCACACACACAGCCAAGAATCAAGCTCAAATGACTATCTCAGAGTTCTCACTAGAACGGAGCTCGAATCACTTAGAACAACAAACGAATGCGCGAAAATTGAGTGTGGATGATCAAGAATGCTCTAAGGTTGCTTGGGTTACTTCTCCATGCGCCAAGGGGTCCCTTTTATAGCCCCAAGGCAGCTAGGAGCCGTTGAGAGCGATCCGGGAAGGCAATTCCTACCTTCTGTCGACTGGCGCACCGGACATGTCCGGTGCACCACCGGACACTGTCCGGTGCACCACCGGACACTGTCCGGTGCCGATCTCCTTCCTTATTTGGCGAAGCCGACCGTTGGCGCTTGAGAGCCATTGGCGCACCGGACACTGTCCGGTGCACATCGGATAGTACGGTGCTCCCTTCTAGCCGTTGGCTCGGCCACGTGTCCCGCACGGATCGTGCGGCCGACCGTTGGCCCGGCCGACTGTTGGCTCACCGGACAGTCCGGTGCACCACCGGACAGTCCGGTGAATTTTAGCCGTACGCCGCCGACGAAGTCCCGAGAGCAACGAGTTGATGGACGCCAGCCTGGCGCACCAGACACTGTCCGGTGCACCACCGGACACTGTCTGGTGCACCCAGACTGAGCAGACTTTGGCTGAACTTAGCCATCTCTTCTCCAACTCGATTTTTTCTGTTTCCAGCACTTAGACACAATACATTAGTCCATAAAATAATGTACTAAGTCTAGAAACATACCTTTTGACATGTTTTGCACCTTGTCCACACCTTTGCATAGATTAGCACAAGAGCATTTGTGTTGACACTCAATCACCAAAATACTTAGAAATGGCCCAAGGGCACATTTCCCTTTCAATCTCCCCCTTTTTGGTGATTTATGCCAACACAACATAAAGCAACTAGAACAAGTGCAAAATCAATCCAAATAAGAACTCAAATTTGTTTTGATCAAATTAGACATATATGGATCACTCTATGCCACCACTTGGTTTGTTTTTGCAAATCAAACTCAAATTCCTATCTCTAAGTCAAATCCACTTGTAGAGACATAAAGAGAGGTATTCCAAAGAAATTTTCAACAACTCCCCCTTTTTCCCATAATCAACATTCTCCCCACAAAAAAGTCAACTTTTGACAAGAGAACCAATAAGGGAGTTTTGCTAAAACAAAAAACTCTATTCTACAATTTTCAAAACTTTTCAAGTGGTAGCTGATCCATTACTTGCTTTGGCCTTTATTTTCTCCCCCTTTGGCATCAAGCACCAAAACGGGATCAATCTTGGCCCTTTAACCCCATTGCCTCACAAAATCTTCAAATAAGAGTCCAACGGCAATAAGAGTTCATAAGATGAACTTGGAATTAGTTACCCTCTCATCGGAGTGCAGTGGAAGTCTTTCATGGTCCAAGTCCACCTTTCCCTTTCAATCCACCTTTGAGACTAGAATAAGCAAACTCAAGCACACGGTTAGTCTCAAAGGGTCAAGTTGTAGCACAGCTCCCCCTAAATATGTGCATCACTTGCAAAAGGACTTGTGAGGTCCAGGGAGAGTTTGTACAACTTGAGCACCATACATAAACAACAAATGCAGAAGAAACATGATCAAAGGCATAAACACATGTATGCTATAAATCAATCCAAGTTCCGCGAATCTAGGACATTTAGCTCACTACGCAGCCTGCAAAAGGTCTTCTCATCTAGAGGCTTGGTAAAGATATCGGCTAGCTGGTTCTCGGTGCTAACATGAAACACTTCGATATCCCCCTTTTGCTGGTGGTCTCTCAAAAAGTGATGCCGGATGTCTATGTGTTTTGTGCGGCTGTGCTCGACAGGATTTTCTGCCATCCGGATAGCACTCTCATTATCACATAGGAGTGGGACTTTGCTCAGATTGTAGCCAAAGTCCCAGAGGGTTTGCCTCATCCAAAGTAGTTGCGCGCAACACTGTCCTGCGGCAACGTACTCGGCCTCAGCGGTGGATAGGGCAACGGAGGTTTGTTTCTTAGAATTCCATGACACCAGGGACCTTCCTAAGAATTGGCACGTCCCCGATGTACTCTTCCTATCGACCTTACATCCAGCATAGTCGGAATCTGAATATCCAATCAAGTCAAAGGTAGACCCCTTTGGGTACCAGATCCCGAAACAGGGCGTAGCGACCAAATATCTAAAGATTTGCTTCACTGCCACTAAGTGACACTCCTTAGGGTCGGATTGAAATCTAGCACACATGCATACGCTAAGCATAATATCCGGTCTACTAGCACATAAATAAAGTAAAGACCCTATCATTGACCGGTATGCTTTTTGATCAACGGACTTACCTCCTTTGTTGAGGTCGGTGTGTCCGTCGGTTCCCATCGGAGTCTTTGCGGGCTTGGCGTCCTTCATCCCAAACCGCTTTAGCAGATCTTGAGTGTACTTCGTTTGAGAGATGAAGGTGCCGTCTTTGAGTTGCTTCACTTGGAACCCAAGGAAGTAGTTCAACTCGCCCATCATCGACATCTCAAATTTCTGCGTCATCACCCTGCTAAACTCTTCACAAGACTTTTGATTAGTAGAACCAAATATTATGTCATCGACATAAATTTGGCACACAAAAAGATCACCATCGCAAGTCTTAGTAAAAAGAGTTGGATCGACTTTCCCAACCTTGAAAGCATTAGCAATTAAAAAGTCTCTAAGGCATTCATACCATGCTCTTGGGGCTTGCTTAAGTCCATAGAGCGCCTTAGAGAGCTTACACACATGGTCGGGGTACCGTTCATCCTCGAAGCCAAGGGGTTGCTCTACGTACACCTCCTCCTTGATTGGCCCGTTGAGGAAAGCGCTCTTCACATCCATTTGGAACAACCTGAAAGAATGGTGAGCGGCATATGCCAGCAAGATACGAATGGACTCTAGCCTAGCCACAGGAGCGAAAGTCTCCTCAAAGTCCAAACCTGCGACTTGGGCATAACCTTTTGCCACAAGTCGAGCCTTGTTCCTCGTCACCACCCCGTGCTTGTCCTGTTTGTTGCGAAACACCCACTTGGTTCCCACAACATTTTGCTTGGGACGCGGCACCAGTGTCTAAACTTCATTCCTCTTGAAGTTGTTGAGCTCTTCCTGCATGGCCAACACCCAGTCCGGATCTAGCAAGGCCTCTTCTACCCTGAAAGGCTCAATAGAAGAGACAAAAGAGTAATGCTCACAAAAATTTACTAATCGAGACCGAGTAGTTACTCCCTTGCTAATGTCACCCAAAATCTGGTCGACGGGATGATCCCTTTGAATCGTCGCTCGAACTTGGGTTGGAGGGGCCTGAGGTGCTTCTTCCTCTTCAACTTGAACATCCTGTGCTCTCCCTTGATCATGCGCCTCCACTTGAGGTACCTGTTCGTCATCTTGGGTTGGGGGATGCACCATAGTTGAGGAAGACGGTTGATCTTGCTCATTTTGTTTCTGTGGTCGCACATCACCAATCGCCATGGTTCGAATTGCGGCCGTCGGAACATCTTCTTCATCTACATCATCAAGATCAACAACTTGCTCTCTTGGAGAGCCATTAGTCTCATCAAATACAACGTCGCTAGAGACTTCAACCAAACCCGATGATTTGTTGAAGACTCTATACGCCTTTGTATTTGAGTCATAACCTAATAAAAACCCTTCTACAGCTTTGGGAGCAAATTTAGAATTTCTACCCTTCTTCACTAGAATGTAGCATTTACTCCCAAAAACTTGAAAATATGAAACATTGGGTTTGTTACCGGTTAGCAGCTCATATGAAGTCTTCTTGAGGAGACGGTGAAGGTACACCCTGTTGATGGCGTGGCAAGCCGTGTTTACGGCTTCTGACCAAAAGCGCTCGGGGGTCTTGAACTCTCCAAGCATCGTCCTAGCCATATCGATGAGTGTCCTGTTCTTCCTCTCTACCACACCATTTTGCTGTGGTGTGTAGGGAGCGGAGAACTCGTGCTTGATCCCTTCCTCCTCAAGATACTCCTCCACCTGAAGATTCTTGAACTCAGACCCGTTGTCGCTCCTTATCTTCTTCACCTTGAGCTCAAACTCATTTTGAGCTCTCCTGAGGAAGCGCTTGAGGGTCCCTGGGTTTCAGATTTATCCTGCAAAAAGAATACCCAAGTGAAGCGGGAAAAATCATCAACTATAACCAAACCATACTTACTTCCTCCTATGCTCAGATAGGCGACGGGTCCGAAGAGGTCCATATGAAGCATCTCCAGTGGTCTTGATGTTGTCATCACATTTTTGGTGTGATGAGAGCCTCCCACCTGTTTCCTTGCTTGACAAGCTGCACAAGGTCTATCTTTTTCGAAATGCACGTTAGTCAAACCTATCACGTGTTCTCCCTTTAGAAGCTTGTGAAGGTTCTTCATCCCCACATGTGCTAAACGACGATGCCACATCCAGCCCATGTAAGTCTTAGCAATTAAGCATGCATCTAGACCGGCCTCCTCTTTTGCAAAATCGACTAAATAAAGTTTGTCGTCTAGTACACCCTTAAAAGCTAGTGAACCATAACATCTTCTAAAGACAGACACATCTACATTTGTGAAAATACAATTATATCCCATTTTACATAATTGACTAACAGATAGTAAATTATATCCTAGAGACTCAAATAAAAACACATTAGAGATAGAGTGCTCATTTGATATTGCAATCTTGCCTAAACCTTTCACCTTGCCTTGGTTCCCATCACCGAATATGATTGAATCTTGGGAATCCTTATTCTTGACGTAGGAGGTGAACATCTTCTTTTCCCCCGTCATATGGTTCGTGCATCCGCTGTCGATAATCCAGCTTGAACCCCCGGATGCATAAACCTGCAAGACAAATTTAGGCTTGGGTCTTAGGTACCCAACTCTTGTTGGGTCCTACAAGGTTAGTCACAATTGTCTTAGGGACCCAAATGCACGTTTTATCACCCCTGCATTTTGCCCCTAATTTCCTAGCAACTATCTTCCTATCCTTTCTACAAATAGCAAAGGAGGCATTTAAAGCATGATAAATTGTAGAGGGTCCATTCATAACTTTCCTAGGAACATGAATAATATCCTTTCTAGGCACATGATGAATATTTTTCCTAGGCATATTTCTACCATGCATATAGGAAGAACTGGAAGCAAACATAGCATAAGAATCATAGGCATGTGAATCAAAAGCATT
The DNA here is from genome assembly GCA_029449295.1 of Zea luxurians. Lineage (NCBI taxonomy): Eukaryota > Viridiplantae > Streptophyta > Magnoliopsida > Poales > Poaceae > Zea > Zea luxurians. The sequence goes on from JAOPSE010000010.1 coordinate 104,783,257, forward strand.
ACAACTCCTATGAGACTGTCTTCTATCATTGTACATAAAAGCATGGTTCCTTTTAGTACTACTTGCCATAGGGGCTTTCCCTTTCTCCTTGGCGGAGATGGGAGCCTTATGGCTTGTTAATTTCTTGGCTTCCCTCTTGAAGCCAAGCCCATCCTTAATTGAGGGGTGTCTACCAACCGTGTAGGCATCCCTAGCAAATTTTAGTTTATCAAACTCACTTTTGCTAGCCTTAAGTTGGGCATTAAGACTAGCCATTTCATCATTTAACTTTGCAATAGAAGCTATGTGTTCACTACAAGCATCAATGTCAAAATCTTTACATCTATTGCAAATAACAACATTTTCTACACAAGTTGTTGATTTACTAACTATTTCTAACTTAGCATTCAAATCATCATTAATGCTCCTTAAGCTAGAAATTGTCTCATGGTAAGAAGATAATTCACAAGAAAGCATTTCATTTCTCTTAACTTCTAAGGCATGAGATTTTTGTGCTTCTACAAATTTGTCATGTTCTTCATACAACAAGTCCTCTTGTTTTTCTAAAAGCCTATTCTTATCATTCAAGGCATCAATTAATTCATTAATTTTTTCTACCTTGGTTCTATCTAGGCCCTTAAATAAACATGAATAATCTATTTCATCCTCATCACTAGATTCGTCCTCACTTGAAGAAGCATAGGTAGAGTTTCGAGTACATACCTTCTTCTCCCTTGCCATAAGGCATGTGTGACGCTCTTTGGGGAAGAGGGATGACTTGTTGAAGGCGGTGGAGGCGAGTCCTTCATTGTCGGAGTCGGACAAGGAGCAATCCGAATCCCACTCCTTGCCAAGATGTGCCTCGCCCTTTGCCTTCTTATAGTTCTTCTTCTTCTCCCTCTTGTTCCCTTGATCCTGATCACTATCATTGTCAGGACAGTTAGCAATAAAATGACCAACCTTACCACATTTGAAGCATGAGCGCTTCCCCTTGGTCTTGGTCTTGCTTGGCTGCCCCTTGCGACCCTTTAGCGCCGTCTTGAAGCGCTTGATGATGAGGGCCATCTCTTCATCATTGAGCCCGGCCGCCTCAACTTGCGCACCTTGCTAGGTAGCGTCTCCTTGCTCCTCGTTGCCTTGAGAGCAATGGGTTGAGGCTCATGGATTGGACCGTTCAATGCGTCGTCGACGTATCTCGCCTCCTTGATCATCATCCGCCCGCTTACGAATTTTCCAAGTACCTCCTCGGGCGTCATCCTCGCCCCTTATCATCGCAAATCTTCCGAGCTCGCCTTCTACCAACTCCATCTTGGTGAGCAAAGTGACGTCATTCCCCTCATGAGAGATCTTGAGGGTGTCCCAGATTTGCTTGGCATTGTCCAAGCCGCTCACCTTATGATACTCGTCCCTGCACAAGGAGGCTAACAACATAGTAGTGGCTTGTGCATTTCTATGAATCTATTCATTAATAAAAATAGGACTATCCGAGCTATCAAACTTCAATCCAATTTCAACAATCTCCCATATGCTTGGATGGAGAGAGAATAGGTGACTACGCATTTTGTGACTCCAAAATCCGTAGTCCTCTCCATCAAAGTGTGGAGGCTTGCCGAGAGGAATGGAGAGCAAATGTGAATTTGAACTTTGAGGAATACGAGAATAATCGAAAGAAAAATTCGAATTGACCGTCTTTTGTTTCTCGTAGTCGTCGTCCTTGTGGGAAGAAGTAGACTCGTCGCTGTCGTCGTAGTAGACGATCTCCTTGATGCGCCTTGTCTTCTTCTTCCCTTCCTTTCGCTTGTAGCCCGAGCCCGAGTCGATAGGCTTGTATCCTTCGGCTCGTTGACGAACGTCTCCTTCTCCTTATCATTGATCACGATTCCCTTCCCCTTAGGATCCATCTCTTCGGGCGATTAGTCCCTTTGTGAAGAGAATGGCTCTGATACCAATTGAGAACACCTAGAGGGGGGGTGAATAGGTGATCCTGTAACACTTGAAACTTAAGCCACAAAAACTTGGTTAAGTGTTAGCACAATAATTGCCAAGTGGCTAGAGAGGAGTCTTCAACAAAACACAATGACCACAAAGATATCAATCACAGAGATGGCACGGTGGTTATCCCGTGGTTCGGCCAAGACCAACGCTTGCCTACTCCACGTTGTGGCGTCCCAATGGACGAGGGTTGCAATCAACCCCTCTCAAGCGGTCCAAAGACCCACTTGAATACCACGGTGTTTTGCTTGCTTTTCTTAATCCCGTTTGCGAGGAATCTCCACAACTTGGAGTCTCTCGCCCTTACACTTGAAGTTCACAATAAGCACGGAGTAAGGGAGGGAAGCAACACACACAAATCCCCAGCAAAATACGCACACACACAGCCAAGAATCAAGCTCAAATGACTATCTCAGAGTTCTCACTAGAACGGAGCTCGAATCACTTAGAACAACAAACGAATGCGCGAAAACTGAGTGTGGATGATCAAGAATGCTCTAAGGTTGCTTGGGTTACTTCTCCATGTGCCAAGGGGTCCCTTTTATAGCCCCAAGGCAGCTAGGAGCCGTTGAGAGCGATCCGAGAAGGCAATTCCTGCCTTCTGTCGACTGACGCACCGGACATGTCCGGTGCACCACCGGACACTGTCCGGTGCCGATCTCCTTCCTTATTTGGTGAAGCCGACCGTTGGCGCTTGAGAGCCGTTGGCGCACCGGACACTGTCCGGTGCACACCGGACAGTCCGGTGCTCCCTTCTAGTCGTTGGCTCGGCCACGTGTCCCGTGCGGATCGCGCGGCCGACCGTTGGCCCGGCCGACTGTTGGCTCACCGGACAGTCCGGTGCACCACCGGACAGTCCGGTGAATTTTAGCCGTACGCCGCCGACGAAGTCCCGAGAGCAACGAGTTGATGGACGCCAGCCTGGCGCACCGGACACTGTCCGGTGCACCACCGGACAGTCCGGTGCACCCAGACTGAGCAGACTTTGGCTGAACTTAGCCATCTCTTCTCCAACTCGATTTTTTCTGTTTCCAGCACTTAGACACAATACATTAGTCCATAAAATAATGTACTAAGTCTAGAAACATACCTTTTGACATGTTTTGCACTTTGTCCACACCTTTGCATAGATTAGCACAAGAGCATTTGTGTTGACACTCAATCACCAAAATACTTAGAAATGGCCCAAGGACACATTTCCCTTTCATTACTATAGTAGTGGGAGGATCTACCACCAATACCCGGTCGTCGTCCTCACTCGACAGCGTCAGCAGCGATGGATGCAGCACTGCAGCGGGTGCTGGATCAGCTTGCTCCGATGCAGTGGGCGTTGGATCAACTCGCTCCAATGGAGGCGCGCCTGACTGAAGCGATGTCCTGCTGCTACGACGACCTCACGTGACGCATCACGGACGTCGAGCAGAAGTCCAAGGCGCCATTCATCTCCCTTGAGATGGATCAAGCCCAGATCGAAGGATGGCGGCCGAGCATCGAAAAGCGCTTGGACAACATCGCGCTGGAACTGAATCGTGCCAACAAGTTCATCCTCGCGACCGACTTCACCAAACCAAGGTTGATTCCATCCTCGTCAGCGGCGTTCGGGCGCCCGCATGCTAGATTTCAAGTTCCCGATGGGCCAGATGGCCACTGCCTTCCTCATCACCACCGGGACGGTGGGTTTGAGCAAGTTCCACTCCAAACCCACGGCCCGATCAAGGGTACGTGTCCTGATCCATTCTCACATGGCCATGATCAGTTTGGTGATACTTCACAGGACGTAGATGGGAGCGGTCGTCGTGACGGAGTTCATGGGGGCAGTGGCAACCTGCCACGTCTCAATTTTCCTTCGTTCGACGGGGATAACCCACAATTGTGGAAGTCCTTATGTGAAAATTACTTTGATATGTATGATGTTGATCCTCACATGTGGATATGGGTTGCTACTATGCATTTTTCTGGGCACGCCAAGGGATGGCTGCAATCCGTTGGGCGTCGCATACCCTTCTGGTCGTGGATGGAATTCTGTACTCAGGTGCATGATCGCTTTGGGCGGGATCAACATGAAGCACTGATCCGTCAGTTGTTCCACATTAGACAGTCGGGTTCGGTCGGGGATTATGTTGAGCGTTTCTCGTCATTAGTAGACCACTTAACTGCATATGAGGAACATGTCGATCCCTTGTATTATACTATGCGATTCATTGATGGCTTGCATGATGATATTAAATCTGTTATTATGGTGCAACGTCCTTCCACTCTAGATACTGCCTGCTCCCTTGCATTGGTGCAGGAAGAAACCTTGGCTTCTGGACGGGGACGCCGAACTACTGTGGCAGCTGTCCGGCTTCCTTCAAAAATGGATCATCAGTCTTCCTACAATCCAAAATGGGACCAGCCTGCAGATTCTATGAAACCAGGCTCTACTGATGACAAGCTAGCTTCATTGCGACGTTACAGGCGTGCTCGAGGTTTATGTGACAAGTGTGCTGAGAAGTGGAGTTACGGGCATAAATATGTGGCGGCTGCTCATCTGCATGCTCTCGAGGAAGTCTGGGAATTATTGGTACCCGAGGAACCTGCTCCTCCAGACCCTCCACCGGAATCCATGTCTGAACCAATAACGGAAGTGGAACAGCTGTTCATGTCAGTATCTCAGGCTGCATGGGGAACATCTGAGGAGGTGCGTACTCTGAAGTTTGAGGCCGTTATTCAGAATCACCCTGTGCTTATACTGCTGGACAGTGGCAGTTCACATTCCTTTTTGCATGACAAGTTTCAGTCACTGTTATCCAACATTCAGTTGGTGCCTACATCATTATGTGTTCGTGTGGCTAGTGGTGCTGTTTTGCAGTGTACACATAAGATTTTGCAGCTGCAATGGGAGCTTCAAGGTTGTTCTTTCATTTCTGATGTTACATTATTGCCACTACCTTCTTACGACATGATTATTGGGATGGATTGGCTCCAGACTTTCAGTCCTATGCGGGTTCATTGGGAGCATAAGTGGCTGTCTATACCATACAAGGGTGCCAACGTTACATTACATGGTCAGTCAGCTGCTATACCTGAATGTACCATAGTGGAACTGTTATTCGTGTCTACTACTGCCACTGCTGTAACACAGCAAGTTGTACCAGATCAAGTGCAGTTAATATTACAGAAATTTGCTTCAGTATTCGCTGATCTAGTGGGACTGCCACCTTCGCAGGAGTGCGACCATGTTATTCCACTAATACAGGGCGCTCAACCAGTTAGTGTGAGGGCTTATCGTTATCCTCCTCAGTTAAAAGATGAGATCGAAAAATAGATTACTGAGATGCTCCAACACGGTGTTATCCAACAGAGCTATAGTCCATTTGCTTCTCCTGTTTTGTTGGTTCGGAAAAAAGATAATACATGGCGATTTTGTGTTGATTATCGCTACTTGAATGCTCTTACCATTAAGAGTAAATACCTTGTGCCCATATTCGAGTTAGCCAACGCTCGCTGGTTCAGCAAGTTGGACCTCAAAGCCGGGTACCATCAGATCTTGTTGAAGGCTGGAGAAGAATACAAGATGGCATTTCAAACTCATATTGGACATTATGAGTTTCATGTAATGGCTTTTGGACTCACTGGTGCACCGAACACATTTTTGGCAGCAATGAATGCAACTCTGAAAACAGTACTGCGACGGTGTGCTTTGGTGTTCTTTGACGACATCCTAATATACAGTCCAACGTTGGAAGATCACCTGCTACATTTGTCGGAAGTTCTGAACTTATTATCCCGCGATCATTGGAAAGTGAAGCTTTCAAAGTGTGAATTCGCTCAGCAACAAATTGTATATCTTGGGCATGTTATCAGCGCTCAAGGCGTATCAACGGATCCTGACAAAATTCAAGCAATAGAGAAGTGGCCAGCCCCTACAAATGCCAAAGAGTTGCGCAGTTTTTTGGGCCTTGCCGGCTTTTATCGCAAGTTTGTTCGTCACTTTGGCGTGATTAGTCGTCCTCTCTTCAACCTCCTCAAGAAACACTCAGTATTTCTCTGGACTCAGGATCATCAACAAGCATTTTAGCTCCTAAAAACTGCTCTGGTTACAGCACCGGTCTTAGCGCTTCCAGACTTTACCAAACCATTCAGTATTCACACAGATGCTTGTCAATACGGTGTTGGTGCCGTCCTCATGCAGCAAGATCACCCGTTGGCATTTCTCAGTCGTGCTTTGGGTCCCAAGAACTAAGGACTTTCAACTTACGAAAAGGAGTATATGGCTATTCTGTTGGCAGTGACTCATTGGCGTTCCTACCTGCAGCTTGCTGAATTCATTATATACACGGATCACAGCAGCCTTACGCAATTGAATGAGCAACATTTGCATACTCCTTGGCAGCAGAAGGTATACACTAAGTTGATTGGTCTCCAATATAAGATTGTGTATAGAAAGGGCTCCGACAACGCAGCAGCTAACGCTCTGTCCCGTTTGCTTCGGCCGTCAACAGACTGTTTCACTGTTTCTCATTGTTCCCCGGCATGGTTACACGATGTGGTTGCTGGTTATGACAACAATCCTACAGCCAAACAGCTGTTAACAAGTTTGTCAGTACAGTCGGATGACTCTGGACCTTTCTCTCTGCGTCAGGGTGTAATACGTTACAAAGGGCACGTGTGGTTGGATGGTAACTCTGAATTACAGCAGCGGGTTCTCCAGGCTATGCATGATTCTGCTATTGGCGGTCATTCAGGCATACCTGTCACTTACGGCCGATTGAAACAACTATTTTATTGGCCAGGAATGAAGTCTGCTGTTCAGGCTTATGTGCATTCTTGTTCAGTCTGTCAACAGGCGAAGCCGGAAAGGGTTAAGTACCCAGGCCTTCTCCAACCATTGTCAGTACCGCCGCAAGCCTGGCATACGATTTCACTCGACTTCATCGAGGGATTACCCCGTTCTGGACATGCTAATTGCATCTTGGTGGTTGTGGATAAGTTCTCCAAATATGGGCACTTCTTGATTTTATCCCATCCATTCACTGCTGCTCGCGTTGCTCAGGTGTTTTTGGATCACATCTATAAATTGCATGGATTACCTACCAATATTATTTCAGACCATGGTTGTATTTTTACGAGTACGTTCTGGCAGAATTTATTCCGGCTCACCGACACCAAGCTTTGTATGTCATCAGCTTATCACCCGCAATCAGGTGGCCAAACCGAGAGACTCAATCAGTGTCTTGAAACCTTTTTGCGTTGTTTCATGCACACTTGCCCTTCCAAGTGGTCACAATGGATTTCTGTTGCTGAATACTGGTATAATACTAGTTTTCATTCTGCCCTCGGTCGGTCGCCTTTCGAAGTATTATATGGTTACAAGCCGAAGCACTTTGGGTTATCTGCTGCTTCAGTAACTTCTGTTCCTAAATTGAACGAGTGGATGCAAGAACGGGAGGTCATGAACAAGGTCATTCAACTGCATCTGCAACGTGCATGTGACCGTATGAAGCGCCAGGCCGATAAGAAGAGAACAGAGCGCGTCTTCGCTATCGGTGATTCTGTCTACCTCAAGTTACAACCCTATGTACAATCTTCAGTGGCAGCACGTTCCAACAACAAACTTGCTTTTCGATTCTTTGGTCCTTATAAGATTCTGGACAAAGTTGGGTCTGTAGCATACCGCCTGCAACTTCCAGATTCCAGCACGGTGCATCCAGTCTTCCATGTATCCCAGCTCAAGCTCGCGGTTGGTCGCAATCACACTGTGGTTTTACATTTACCTGCTGATATGGATGCAGTCCAGGTACCATTACGGGTGCTTCAACGTTGTATGGTTGATCGTGGTGGTGAGCACATTGCCCAGGTCAAGGTGTGCTGGTCAGGATTGGATCCGGTGCTGACTTCCTGGGAAGACGCTGTAGCTCTCCATGCCAGATTTCCAGCGGCACCAGCTTGGGGGCAAGCTGGTCTTCAAGAGAGGGGGAATGTCATGTCCAAGCCAGAGGAGGAACAAGACATCGGCAGCAAACTCGGCACGACGCTACAGCGTGCGCGACAGTGTCGTCATAACTCAAAGTTTGTTGGGCCAAAGTGGGCTCTGTAATGGCATGGGTCAAACTAGTGAATGAGCGGTAATCGAACGCGTGAGGGAGTGTGTTCCAGACGCTGGTAAAGGCGCCACCGTGTTGGCAGATGGAGGCAAGCAACAGAAAGCACATTCGTATCCTTCTCTCGTCTTCCTCTCCTTCTCCAATCCCTATCCGAGAGCTTCTAGCCTAGCACTCCGTTAACATGGTGCAAGCTAGTGTAGTAGTAGCTCCTGCTCCTGCTGGATGAGGTGGTGCAAGTGGTGGTGTGAACGGGATAGCAGCTGCAGCAGTAGTCCGCGTTGTGCGGCGGCGCTGCTGCTGACGACGGTGATGGGAGGAGTGGGACCGGAGGAGTTGAATTGGCTGCTGCTGGAGTAATAATCCAGCAGCATGGAGTCAACGAGGAACTCCTCCTCGCCGCCGCCGTCGGCCTCGATGGAGCTGACGTTGGGCGTTCCGACGGCGGACGAGTATTACTGCTCCTCTCCGCCGCCGCCGCCAGCGGCCTTATTCTTGGCGGCGCTGGCATCATGCTGGCCCCCTTTGTGGTGCACCTTGCACACGACCCATTCATCCTGAACGTACACAATATATAAAACAAATCTGGGAAAAAAAAGACACACGGTTTTAGTTTTCAACACGATCGACCAATTAATTAAGCAAGAGGAATTACCTTGGGGTTGAAGCGTAGTAGTAGGTGTCGTTGGTGGTGTGGTGGTGGTGCGGCCTGGAGTACTTGCCGTGGATCAGGCGAACTCGTGCATCACCCAGTTGGTCTTGGAGCCCTGCCCGTGTAGAACACCAGCGTCTTCTTCATCCCCACCACCAGCTGCTCACGGCCGACGTCGTCGTCGTGCTGCCCAGCTGCCCCACCAAGAAGATCTCCCTGTCCTTGCCCGTGGCCTTCCAGTATCCCTCCTTGGTGGCGCGGTTCGCGCGCGTGCCCGTCGGGTATTTCATGCCCTTGCGGCAGAAGAAGTACCACTCCTTGGAATCCTCCTCCCCCATCTTCGCCTTGCCTGTAATAAACGATGCAATTAATTTACTTGCACAAACCATGCATCTGTATATATGTATGTACAGTATAGTAGCTATAGCAGCTTAATTACTTGGGAGATCCCATGGCTCGCACTTGTTGAGGTCCACCTCCCCGATGGCGTGCGGCGCGAAGCTGGGGTTGAGGAACTTCTGCAGGAGGTAGCTGGTGATGACCTCCTCGTCGGTGGGATGGAACCTGAAGCCAGGAGGCAGGAACAGGTCGACTCCCACCAGTAGAAAAAGGCTCAAAGCCTGCGGGGACGATATATTTTTACAGGCGGATTCGATTATCCACCGACTGTGTTATTTTTAGTGGCGGTTCCTTAAGAAAACCGCCACTAGAAATCGTATTTCTACTGGCGGTTCCTTAAAAAAATCGCCAGTAGAAATCCATGATTTGTAATGGCGGTTTTCTTAAGGAACTGCCACTAGAAATACGATTTCTAGTGGCGGTTTTCTTAAGGAACCGCCACTAGAAATCATTTTTATCCTTAATTTTTCGAGTTTTTCAAACGGCCTCGTATGACAAAACCACCAAAATAAAAGTTGTAGATCTCTAAAAGTTATGAAACTTTGTAGTTGACAACTTTTTTATTTGAACTCATTTCGGTTCTCAAAAATTGAATCTAAGTATGTCAAATTTAAAATTCAAATTTTGCAAACTACCTCGGATGAAAAAAGTGTCAAAATAAAAGTTGTAGAACTTCAAAAGTTATTTATCTTTGTAGTTGACAACTTTTTTATTTGAATTCGTTTAGTGTCTCAAATAAGCAATTTACACTCAAATGGTTGTAATATGTGGAGAAAACAACTACAAACTAGACACAAGACATGTCATAGACGGAGTGGTAGGGGAGGGTACGCGCGAGGGTGAGGTCGACGGTTCGAATACTAACAACCGCGTAGCGCGAGAAAATGCCGCGACTTGCGACTTCGACGGAGACGGGTGGGGTGGGGTGAGGCCCCCCTAATAAAAATAAATTTTTTAACTATTTTTAAAATATGTTTTATGTTTCCTGGAAACGATTTGCACTGGCGGTTTTATTACGTCGACCGCCAGTGAAAATCGATTTTCACTGGCAGATTTTCACTGGCGGTCCTCAGTTACCCGCCTGTAAAAATGATGATTTCTACTAGCCCCTAGCACTGGCGGTTACGAAAAACGCCACTATAAATAGGTTAACAACCGTCACTATAGAACTTCTCTGTACTAGTGTCCTCCACCACCATGCTCTGAAGATTTCACACTAGGCTCCACCGCCATGGCCGATCGATAATCTCTTCAATTGATGATGATGCCAAGAACTACGATGCTGCTGCTGCTGCTGCTAGCTTGTGGGAACAAGAAAGGTGGAGGGAATCATAGAAAGGGGAGAAAGGAGAAGGAGGAAGCCAAGTTTTATAGTGCTGCTGCGCGGGTTAGCTAGACGACCAGCGGCAGCTGATCCTTCCTCTGGAAGAGGCCGGCGGCCAGCCTAGCTAGCAGCTCTATGTATGTATGTATGTATGTCTTGCCTAGGAAGGAAAGTCTTCACACGGTTTTGGTTATTAGGACAAATGAATTAATATGCTATTAGTGAGCTAGGTCGTCTAATTAATTGGCTAGCTTAGGTCTAGTCTCTTGTAACTAATAAGGCGTCATGCATGCTTGGACATCGGATCGGGATTAAGATGTGTCATCAGATAGTATGTTGTGATTTACTTTGGCTTGTACAGATTTTTCTTTTTTGAATAAAAAAACATACTGCAGAAGTGTGGTGTGATATTGTGACAGCGTAATTTACAGCTGGCGGGGGGGGGGGGTGGTTGGGGAAGCAAGGGCCTGTTTGTTTACCCCATGGATTATATAATCTGGATTATTTTTGGAGGATTATATAATCTGGATTATATAATCTGAATAGTCCTGTTTGTTTACCCAGATTATTTGAGTTGTTAATAGGATTCTTTTGTTTGGCGGTGGGCTTCTCCGATCCGATAGGCATAAAAACGATTCGGTGGATTATAATGACAATGGTGGGTAATTTCTAGGAAACTTGAAAGGGTAGTGGGGAAGTAGGAAAAAATAATCTGAAATAAGCACCTCCTCACTTGCTTATGGATTATCATAATCCAAGGGGTTAAATTATATAATCTAGGCAAATAAGCTGGACTGTTTGTTTGCCTCTTAGGATTATTTAATCCAGATTATATAATCTGTGGGGTAAACAAACAGTCCCTAAGTACTAACCGAGTAATTGTGGCAACAAAGGCTTGTTTTGTATGGTAGGCCACTAGCTAGCTTGCTTGACCCATATAAAAAAACGTTATGCATGTAGAGTACAGAGTGACGACAGATTGGATCTTTATTTCCCTCTCGTATGGTCAGATAGAGAGAGAGCTAGCATGAACGACGGCGGCCCCTGCCGGTGGTGGGGGTGTTTGGAGCGTACTACCTACGTGAGCTGAAATGACCAAGAGACATGGCGTCCACTGTCAGCTACGTCGTACGTACCGCTGTGTCCACTTGGCTGCTGCTGGTCCCTTGCCCGGGTGCTCATTGCATGCATCGTACGTATATACGGTGCGCGTGTTTAATTACTCACTGTATCACAAAACACAAAATAAATGTGCTCAAATCCTGCTCTACGTCAGGAGGACTGGCCTCTCAGCTTCCTATATACACCACTCCTGAGTCCTGCCCTGCCTCAGACGACGGACACGGATCACATGCTTTCTCCTATACGTACGTACACAGTAGTACAAGAGCTAGCATGACTTCCGAGTGCACAGGGAGGCCAGCAAGATAACAGGCGCGTACCAGAGTCCAGAGAGAACAGGCTAGCGCTAGCCATGGCTGAGACGGCCATCGCGGCGGTGCTCTCCAAGTTCGGAGGGCTCGCAAGGTGCTGCTGGAGGTGGGAGACGACATGATGCTGCTGCGGGACCGCCTCAAGTGGCTGCAGGCCTTCCTCCGCGACGCCGACCACAAGCGCCGCACCGGCGACGACCGCCTCACCCGCGTCTGGGTGCGCCAGATGCGCGACGTCGCCTTCCAGGCGGAGGACGCCGTCGACGAGTTCTTCCGCAAGGTCGCGCGTCGTCGTTCGTTCCTTTAATTTTTGGTTTTTCTATCTATCTCTACTCATCATCGTCTGAAGAAAAAAAGGTTCGTCGTCGTAGCAGCATATATATATATATATATATATATATATATATATATATAGATGAGTTTCTGGTGAACGAACATCTAAATTAACAGGTTGACATGGAAGGCATGGGTTACCAACGCTGGATCACATGGCTCAAGAAATGCTTGCTAGGCTGCTGGGCCGAAATCATTCTCCGGCATGAGTTGTCTGGTCGCCTCGAAAAAATTAACAGCAGGCTCCATCAGATCTCGGAGAACCAAAAGGTCGAGCACACACCATTTTTTTATTATCTCTTCCTGTCTCCAGCTTCTTCACTACGTGCCCATGGATATCTTGAGAAGGTTGAGCAGTGCGTCTTCTCCTTAGCTGCTTTGTTTTCTTGTTCCTTTCTTTATTGATGAGCACTTTTTCTTTTGATCCTGCAGCTTGATGCTTATTCAAAAGTTGGCTTTCTTTTGAGCAACAAGGGTTAGCACATGGTAATATATTATCTAAATGCGCACGTGTGCAAGAATGAGGTTCACATGAGTTTAAACTAGTAATTACTACCTCATGAGCAATATCGAGCATGATATGGTCATCAACTAATTTATTATAAGAATATGACAACATAACATACTCTCCACCTAGAGCAAACTTTTCTAAATTTAGCAACTCCACTTGCCTTTCACTACCGGAATCCGGCCCTTTGCCGAATGCCGGAGGCTTTGCCGAGTGCTTTTTATCGGGCACTCGGCAAAGCCGACTTTGCCGAGTGCCGCCCTCGACAGAGTCCTGCGCTCGGTAAAGAGATTGTTTACCGAGTGCCGGGCACTCGGCACCGCCAAGCACTCGGCAAAGACTGTTGTGCCGAGGGTCAAGCACTCGGCAAACATGGCTCTCGGCAAAGGACCGTTAGCGGCCGTCTACCACTGACGGCCGTCAGTCTTTGCCGAGTGTCAAATATCTAGCACTCGGCAAAGACAGTCTTTGCCGAGTGTCCTACGTAGACACTCGGCAAAGTATATTTTTATTTTTTTTATTTTGGTCACTAAACTTTTTGTGGTATGTTCCTACACTATGTAGACCTACATGTACCATTTTGGGACAATTATAACAATGTTTTCTATAGCTAGTACATTTAGTTTGTTTATTTGAATTTCTTCGGAAAATTCAGATTTGAACTGCAGGTCACTCGAAACTTGGAAAACCGTGCATGCAAAAATGATATCCATGCTACTTAGCACAAGTTACGACCGATTTCAGGAGCGGACCGGAAACGTCGAACACCATGCTCACTCAACATGACCGTAAACTTGCCATCCAGGTGTTTAAAAATTGTATAAAACAGAAAAAAAGTCAGAAAATCATGAAACTTGTCCACGTGTCATAATATCATATGTAGAGGATGTGATAAAAATTTGAAAAAGTTTCGAGAAAGGTGTAACGCACTATGTGTACAAACCTAAGAGATCCACATTGAAACTCTATGATTTCATGTGTGGTTCTCTTAGGTTTCTACACATAATGTCTCACAACTTTCTCCAAACATTCTAAATTTTTTATCACAGACTCTACATATGATATCATGACACGTGCACAAGTTTCATGATTTTCTGACTTTTTTCTGTTTTATACAATTTTTAAACACCTGGATGGCAAGTTTACGGTCATGTTGAGTGAGCATGGTGCTCGAAGTTTCCGGTCCGCTCCTGAAATCGGTCGTAACTTGTGCTAAGTAGCATGGATATCATTTTTGCATGCACAGTTTTCCAAGTTTCGAGTGACCTGCAGTTCAAATCTGAATTTTCCGAAGAAATTCAAATAAACAAACTAAATGTACTAGCTATAGAAAACATTGTTATAATTGTCCCAAAATGGTACATGTAGGTCTACATAGTGTAGGAACATACCACAAAAAGTTTAGTGACCAAAATAAAAAAAATAAAAATATACTTTGCCGAGTGTCTACGTAGGACACTCGGCAAAGACTGTCTTTGCCGAGTGCTAGATATTTGACACTCGGCAAAGACTGACGGCCGTCAGTGGTAGACGGCCGCTAACGGCCCTTTGTCGAGAGCCATGTTTGCCGAGTGCTTGACCCTCGGCACAACAGTCTTTGCCGAGTGCTTGGCGGTGCCGAGTGCCCGGCACTCGGTAAACAATCTCTTTACCGAGCGCAGGACTCTGTCGAGGGCGGCACTCGGCAAAGACTGTCTTTGCCGAGTGCTAGATAGCTGACACTCGGCAAAGGGTAGTAAAAGATTCTTTGCCGAGTGCCGTCCAGCTGACACTCGGCAAAGGACTCTTTGCCGAGTGCCCGCGATCTGGCACTCGGCAAAGAATATTTTAATATTTTTAAAAAAATCTTTGCCGAGTGCCCGCGATCTGGCACTCGGCAAAGAATATTTTAATATTTTTAAAAAATCTTTGCCGAGTGCCCGCGATCTGGCACTCGGCAAAGTCGTTGAATAATAAACCGGTCGTCTTCCTCTCTTCTTCTCTTCCTCACACTCTCTCTGTCTATTTCCACCGCGCGCCGCGCCGCTCCCGCCGCGCCGCTCCTGCCGTCGTCCCTCGCGCGCCGCCGGCCACGCGCGCCGCCAGCCCGCGCGCCCCGCCATCCCACGCGCCGCCCCCACGTGCGCCGCCCCTGCGACCTCCGCCGCCGGCCACGCCATCCTCCGCCGCCGGCCACGCCCTCCACCGCCAGCCACGCCATCGCTCCGGCCCGGCCATCCTCCCCGCTCCAGCCATCTCCGCCATCCCCCCGCTCCGGCCATCTCCGCCAACCACTGTCACTCCGGCTAAGGTATACGATAAATTTTTATATGAAATTGTTATACGATCTTGAAAATGTTATATGAAATTGTTATACGATCTATGAAATTGTTATATGAAATTGTTAGGTTTGAAATTGTTATATGAAATTGTTAGGTTTGAAATTGTTATTTGAAATCTCCCGCTATGGTTATATGAAATTGTTAGGTTTGCTATTAAGTGAGTTTGGTTGCCGCCGTCGTCTCACTCTCACTCACTCACCCGCTCGCTCGCCGTCGTCGCGCCCACCGTCGTCTCACTCTCAGTCACTCACCCGCTCACTCTCTCTCACTTAGATGTGACTTGCATTCATCGTGTCGTTTGTATATGTGCGTGTCAGCCATCGTGCTGTTAGATCTATTTGCAGGTTTTGAAAACCTCCCCATACAGGGGAAGTGCTGCCGATTTTTTTGACATGCTTGTTTATTTTTTATAGAGAAGATACTTGTCTTCCTAGCCACTGCGGGTCTGCCTGCACCGCGTCATGTCGCCACTGCACCAACCCGCCACAGCCCCGCTAGCCTGACTCCACCGCCACCCTAGGTATGACCTCTATGTCCGCATCATGGTCGTAGATCACGTAACCCAGTTAGGCGTCTCCCGTTCGAAAGAGATACGGTGTAGATATGCAGATCTTTGCATATCTACAAATGTATCAGTTTCGGATTGTCCACGTTTTTTGGACAGCCCGCGGTTGCGTAGATGGTGTTAGTTTCATGCTCTACTCCGGTCCGAGATAGAGTTTCGGCGTCACCTCCCTGTTGTTCTCCGGACAGTACACTCTCCCTGCCAGGACGTGTATCCGGAGAACAGCGGGGAGGTGCTGCCGAAATTCTATCTCGGATCGGAGTAGAGCATGGAAACTAACTCCATCTACGCAACCGCGGGTGGGATTAGGACCTATCATCACCTATTAGAAGGTAGGAACGTAGTGTACATGCATTACATGTCTATATTAAACTATACTCGGTTATATATGTTAGAGGATGGAGGACCGTGAGTGGATGTACACGGGCCGCGTTCGACGTAATGATGTCACCCCTGAATGGATTAGGAAGACCGATGCTTTCGTGGAACGGGCATATGGCGAAGCTGCTAAAGGAGCTAGCCTAGTCCCTTGTCCGTGCAGCAAATGTGACAACCGGAAAAGAAAACCAAAGAAGGCCATGGTAGAACATATTTGGAAGAATGGATTTACGCCGGACTATACTCGGTGGATCTTCCGTGGTGAAGCGCATCGCACGAGAGAGGAGGTGGTGAGACAACGCGTCGAGGATTACGATGCTGATGCCGGGGTAGGAGACATGTTGAACGACTATCACGAGGCACAGTTCGCCGAAGGACGTACGGAGGACGAGCCAGAGGCAACCGCAAAGGCATTCTACGACATGTTTGACGCGGCACAGAAACCCCTTCACGGCAAGACAAAGGTTTCTCAACTGGATGCCATTGGGCGTATAATGGCGTTCAAGTTGCAGTATAGCATGAGTCGAGACGCATTCGATGGTTTGTTGACAGTTATTGGCAGCCTGCTTCCGGAGGATCACGTTCTGCCAAAGAGCATGTACGAGGCACAAAAACTCCTTCGTGCACTCAAGATGACGTATGAGCAGATACATGCTTGTCCGAAGGGCTGCGTCCTATTTAGGAAAGAACACACTGAGGCAAAGTATTGTCCGAAGTGTAAATCATCTAGGTTCATGGAGGTAGACTCTGGTGATGGACAGAAGAGGCAGCTCGACATCCCCGTGACAATCCTACACCACCTTCCGTTCATACCGAGGATCCAGCGTCTATACATGACAGAGGAATCCGCGAAACAGATGACATGGCACAAAAAAGGCAAACGATACAATCCTGACAAGATGGTTCACGCATCCGATGGTGAAGCATGGACCCACTTTGATGCCATTCACCATGAGAAAGCCAAAGAGGCCCGTAATGTTCGTGTTGCGCTGGCCACAGATGGGTTCAATCCCTAAGGAATGACCGCTGCCCCATACACATGTTGGCCCGTGTTCGTTATCCCCATCAATCTCCCCCCGGCGTATGCTTTCAAAGACAGAACATATTCGTGTCGTTGATAATTCCTAGACACCCGGGGAATAAAATGGGCGTGTACATGGAGCCTTTGATTGATGAATTGGTCCGTGCTTGGGAGGAAGGGGTATGGACGTACGACCGAGCTACGAAGACAAACTTCAAAATGCATGTTTGGTACCAGTACTCCATGCATGACTTTCCGGCGTATGGGCTATTTTGCGCCTGGTGTGTTCACGGTAAGTTCCCATGCCCAGTTTGCAAGGAAGCTCTTAGGTTCATTTGGTTGAAGAAGGGTGGCAAATATTCGTCATTCGATAAACATCGACAATTTCTCCCTCCTGACCATGCATTCCGACTAGACATCAAGAACTTTACGAAAGGTGTCGTGGTGACAGACCGCCCACCTGCAATGATGACTGGTGCCGAAGTTTGCGAACAGATAGATGGTCTCGTGGCCAACCCAGAAGGTGGTTTTGTGGGATATGGTGAGCAACATATGTGGACACATAAGTCGGGCTTGACTCGGCTCCCCTATTATGATGACCTGCTCCTTCCACACAACATTGACGTGATGCACACTGAAAAGAATGTCGCCGAGGCACTTTGGGCGACAATTATGGAGATTCCTGATGTAGGAAACGGGTGACGCCTAAGAGGGGGGGTGAATTAGGACTTCTAAAACTTTTACTAAACTAGGCCACAATTAAATCCCTAGAGCAAAACCTATGCAAATAATCAAAACTAGAATGTGCAAACTAGGTTTTGTCTAAGTGTTGCTATCTCTACCGCAAAAGGCTAAGTTTCAATCTATACTAAATAAGTATGACTACAAGATTGAAACTTAAATGCTTAATATAAATGCGGAATGTAAAGAGCTAAGTAGAGAAGCAAACTCTCGTGGATGACGCCGGTATTTTTACCGAGGTATCCGGAACCACGCAAGGTCCCGACTAATCCTCGTTGGTGCCCCTACGCAAAGGGAAGCCCACGCGAGGGCCAAGCACCACGGTCGAGTAACTCCGTAGAGAGCCGCGGGCCTTCTCCACGCGCAAGTGGTGCTCCGCTTCCGGCTCCTCTCGGACGCTCCCCGCCGTCTCCACTATCGAGCTTCCGGCCGAAAACGCCGCGAGCCTCGTTCCCTCCGGTACACGGTGGCGGCCGTGACACAAACGCGGTTGTCACGGTCTCGCAAGACTCTCGCCCCACTCGGTACAATTACAACGACTCACGCAAGAGCCGAGGGGTTGTGTGGTTTTACAAAACTCACTCAACTAACTAGGGTTCACCTAGAGCAAGCGCTAAAGCGGTCTAACTAACCTAAGCACTTCGCAAAGCACCTACGCTAATCACCGAGTGATTCTATTAAGCACTTGGGTGTTTGAGCTCTTGGAAATATGTACTATGTGTATTGGTATGTTGCTTGGGCTCTCACACTAGAGAATGGCCGGTTGGGGTGGTATTTATAGCCTCCAAGCCCCCAACTAGCCGTTGGACAGAAAGCAGCAGCTTTCTGTCGTCGGGTGCACCGGACAGTCCGGTGCACCACCGGACATCTACTATGCAGTGTCCGGTGCACGCCACGTCAGCCGACCGTTGGCGCCTGTAGCAGTCGACCGTTGGATCCAACCGTTGCCTTCTGCCCGTTGGCACACCGGACAGTCCGGTGCACACCGGACAGTCCGGTGCTACAGTCAGAGAGCGCCTGTCTTCGGCCTCTCTGCGCAGACTGTCCAGTGCCTCACCGGACAGTCCGGTGCACACCGGACACCGATGTCCGGTGCGCCACCAGGCGCTGGCTGACAGCCCTCGTCTTGGATTTCTTCGCTGATTTCTTCGGGCTTCTTTGTTCTTGAGTATTGGACTCCTATGCATCTTTTTATGTCTTCTTTTGAGGTGTTGCATCCTCATTGCCTTGGTCCAATTCTCTTCGCATCCTGTGAACTACAAACACAAACACTAGAAAACTTATTAGTTCACGGATTGTGTTGTTCATCAAACACCAAAACTCAATTAGCCAAATGGCCCGGGGTCCATTTTCCTTACAATCTCCCCCTTTTTGGTGATTGATGACAACACAACCAAAGCAAGCAAATAATACAAGTATTTGAGTGAAAATATGCAATCTACTAGCTAAGATGCATGATTGTCCCCACAATGTGATATTATGGACTTAAGCCTCCCCCTAACTCCATAATTCACTTACTTCCTATTTTTGGACCAAATAACCAAAACCACTTAAAAAGCCATTTGAAGATATAAAATTTAAAATTGGTGGTGTTTGGTGTTTGATATAGTTTTCATTGCTTTGGTTCCTAAACTTCTCCCCCTTTGGCATCAACCACCGAAAAGGAAGACATTAAAAGTATGTAGGAAGTAAATAAAAGCTTGCCCTCATCAAGAATTGTATCAAATGATATCACTAGAAGGATGTTAAATTAAACTATGTGAATGATACCACTTGAAGGAGTCCTCAAAAGATTACTCCCCCTAAATGAGTATCCTCCTTTAGAAAGAGTTTTTCTCCCCCTTTAGAGATGAAGAAATACTCCCCCTGACAGAGATCCTCTACTTAGGCAAAAGCATGTGAAAATTAGAGGTGCAAGACATGATTTGAAAAGACTAACTTCCCTTATGCATAGGTAACAGAATATGAGTTAACTACTTATGCATTTTTGCAACATGGAAGCATATGATATGAAATATAGTCTAATCAAATATTGGAGAAGACATGTAAATGATACTGAATGTAGTCTCAAAAGATACCAATTGAAAGTCAATGGTGAGCTTGAGAGACATGAGAGTTCTTGGAGATTTTGCAGTGGAAGATTGTTGTCTTTCTCCGGGGACTTCATTTTCCTTACAATGAGACTATCACATGAAATAGACTTGAAAAGATGTTAGTCTCAAGGTGTTAGATTATAGAGTAACCTCCCCCTAAAGGTGTGCATACAAGTTTTGAATACTTGTAGGAGACATGCACTTGATTTGATATCAAGAGGGGCAAATTATCTATAATCCAAACTTTGGCACATATAAGTTAAATGATACACTTTGTAGAAATCAAAATTTTCAATTGATGCATCATTTACTATGGAGTGATATAGAAGCTATGTGCCGTGCTTAAATAAACATTTTAAGCCATGTAGGTTTGCTTAAGTATATGAATTAAAAACAAGCAATCCTACCATATGATTTACCTAGAATGCATGATTTTAAACAAAAGTACATAACAAATGTAATACTAGGCAAGAAAGGTAAACTAGATAAAAGATAAATAGATACGCATATCTAAAAACGAGAAATACAATAAAACTAGTTACCTTAGTCATGGGTGGGAAATTTGGGTCCAAAATTTTCACTAACCCACTTGGCAATAACCTTGATCCAATATGATGTATCCCATGATATACATCCCAATTTAGCCAAGTCTCCAAATTTCCCGAAGACCTTTGGTCCACTCACTTCCCTTTCGGGATCCAAACCTTCTTGGTGCTTTTCATGGTTGAAATTATCTCCTTTGGCACCCAGATGCGTTTGGCCCCTTTTTCTTTGTTGGCTTGCTTGTTGGCCTTGATTGCTATCACCTTTCCATTCTTTTTCTTCTTGATCAAATATGGTGTAGCATCCTTTTTGTTCACCCTTTTGATGTAGGTGTTGGAGATTTTGCTTGATGGCTTTTTCTTGAGCTTTTGCCTTTGTTTATCCCCGGTCATCGCCTTGCATTGGAAAGACTTGTGGCCTTCCTTGTGGCATAGCCTACAAATCACAGTTTCTCCCTCTACAGGCTTGTTCACTCCCGCAGTGGTGTTATCCTGTGGAGGTCGGATTTGTTTGGCTTTGCCTTTCTTGTCATACAAAGCCTTGCCGAGGCGAGCCACTTCTTGCTTTAATTGTTCATTTTCCTTTGCAACCTCATCCGAACATGTCTCTACAACAATATTCTCAACAACGACTTGGTTGCAGGGGTTAGAATCATCAATTAAATCAAAGCAGGAAGTAGAAGCATCTTTCTTAATTATTTCAGGTATTTCAACTAAAGATGCTGCTGGGGTGCTACCAATGTTTTCTAGCTTAATAGTTAGCTCATTATTGTGTATGCTAAGAATTTCCATTTTCTCTAGCAAATTTTCAATAGCTTCTTGGGAGCTAGCTAACTTAGCCTTAAGTTTTTCATTCTTTTTAATAAGGCTATCATCGGTAGCAGTGGATGGAGCACTAGATTCTAATAGCTCAATTTTAGTTGATAGCTCACTATTTAAGTTTGCAAAAGTTTCAAATTTTTCTAGCAAACCTTTGTAATCATTTTGAGAGCTAACCAACTTATTTTTCAAAGTTTTAAGTTGAGCTTTTTGCTTAGTGCAAACATCTTGGAAAAATTTTACGGCTTCCGCAAGCTCTTTTAGAGAGGCCTTTCCCTCACCTTCATCATCACTACTACTTTCATCACTAGAGGATGGAATGCTTTTGTTACCTCTTGCCATAAGGCATTTGTGTGATGACCGTGATGATCGTGATGAGGACCGGTGGCTGCACGTCCTTGGAGGTTCATCTTCACTTGAAGAATCATCCCAAGTTCTAACACTTGTGAGCGCCTTGCCTTTGCTCCTCTCCTTTTTGGGTTTGGCCATATTTGGACAGTTGTCCCTGAAGTGGCCCTTCTCCCCACATGCGAAGCATCCTCTCTTCCTTTGCTTTTTCCTGTCAATGTTAAAGAGAAGATCCTCGACCTGCAGGGGCACACCCATTAGATTAATCTTGCGGATCATCCTCATTACCTTTCCGACGCGTCGGATTGTTTCTTCGTCCTCGGAGGATGATGTGCACGGTTGATTATCTTCATCATCATCACTTTCTTCTTCTACTTCCTCTTCTTCGCTTGAGGAACTTGGAGTGGGAGCCTTCTTTTTGCCCTTCCTTTCATCACATGCAAAAGCATATGGTCTTGAGGAAGTTGGCTCCTCTCCCTGACTCATTTTTCGCGACATCTCAAAGGCCGCGATTTTCCCAATCACAATGGTCGGGGTCATGTTGCTCAAATCCTCCATGTTGTGAAGGATGGTGATGATGCTCTCATATCTTTGTTGTGGTAGCAGGGAGATAATCTTCCTCACAATGTCCGCATCACCTAGCTTATTAATGCCAATAGAATTGAGCTCATTGATAATTAGATTCAAACGAGAATACATGTCTCTAACAAGCTCATCATCTTTCATGGCAAAAGAATTATACTCATTTAAGACTAGGCAATGTTTTTGCTCACGGACATTGGATGTGCCGTCATGGAGCTCATGCAATTTTAGCCAAATCTCATTAGCAGTTTTCAAGGTAAATACTTGATTAAAAATATCCATGCTAAGAGATTCATACAAGCAATTTTTGGCTCTAGCATTTAAATGAATTTCTTTTTCCTCACTCGTGGTGGGTTTCTCGGGATTCTTGAGGGGTTTCATCCCGTCACGAGTGACTCTCCAAACACCTAGATCAACGGCCTCTAGGTAACAAGCCATTCTAGCACTATAATATGGGAAGTTAGTGCCGTCAAAGTGTGGTGGCCTATGGGTATCCATCCCTTCCTCTAAAAAGCGTCGGCTCTTTTTAGCGGTGAAGCTAAAGCGTTTCAAATGAGCCAAACCGGGCTCTGATACCACTTGTAGGAAACGGGTGACGCCTAAGAGGGGGGTGAATTAGGACTTCTAAAACTTTTACTAAACTAGGCCACAATTAAATCCCTAGAGCAAAACCTATGCAAATAATCAAAACTAGAATGTGCAAACTAGGTTTTGTCTAAGTGTTGCTATCTC
Source organism: Zea luxurians (assembly GCA_029449295.1). Lineage (NCBI taxonomy): Eukaryota > Viridiplantae > Streptophyta > Magnoliopsida > Poales > Poaceae > Zea > Zea luxurians. The sequence goes on from JAOPSE010000010.1 coordinate 104,806,102, forward strand.
TACCGCAAAAGGCTAAGTTTCAATCTATACTAAATAAGTATGACTACAAGATTGAAACTTAAATGCTTAATATAAATGCGGAATGTAAAGAGCTAAGTAGAGAAGCAAACTCTCGTGGATGACGCCGGTATTTTTACCGAGGTATCCGGAACCACGCAAGGTCCCGACTAATCCTCGTTGGTGCCCCTACGCAAAGGGAAGCCCACGCGAGGGCCAAGCACCACGGTCGAGTAACTCCGTAGAGAGCCGCGGGCCTTCTCCACGCGCAAGTGGTGCTCCGCTTCCGGCTCCTCTCGGACGCTCCCCGCCGTCTCCACTATCGAGCTTCCGGCCGAAAACGCCGCGGGCCTCGTTCCCTCCGGTACACGGTGGCGGCCGTGACACAAACGCGGTTGTCACGGTCTCGCAAGACTCTCGCCCCACTCGGTACAATTACAACGACTCACGCAAGAGCCGAGGGGTTGTGTGGTTTTACAAAACTCACTCAACTAACTAGGGTTCACCTAGAGCAAGCGCTAAAGCGGTCTAACTAACCTAAGCACTTCGCAAAGCACCTACGCTAATCACCGAGTGATTCTATTAAGCACTTGGGTGTTTGAGCTCTTGGAAATATGTACTATGTGTATTGGTATGTTGCTTGGGCTCTCACACTAGAGAATGGCCGGTTGGGGTGGTATTTATAGCCTCCAAGCCCCCAACTAGCCGTTGGACAGAAAGCAGCAGCTTTCTGTCGTCGGGTGCACCGGACAGTCCGGTGCACCACCGGACATCTACTGTGCAGTGTCCGGTGCACGCCACGTCAGCCGACCGTTGGCGCCTGTAGCAGTCGACCGTTGGATCCGACCGTTGCCTTCTGCCCGTTGGCACACCGGACAGTCCGGTGCACACCGGACAGTCCTGTGCTACAGCCAGAGAGCGCCTGTCTTCGGCCTCTCTGCGCAGACTGTCCAGTGCCTCACCGGACAGTCCGGTGCACACCGGACACCGATGTCCGGTGCGCCACCAGGCGCTGGCTGACAGCCCTCGTCTTGGATTTCTTCGCTGATTTCTTCGGGCTTCTTTGTTCTTGAGTATTGGACTCCTATGCATCTTTTTATGTCTTCTTTTGAGGTGTTGCATCCTCATTGCCTTGGTCCAATTCTCTTCGCATCCTGTGAACTACAAACACAAACACTAGAAAACTTATTAGTTCACGGATTGTGTTGTTCATCAAACACCAAAACTCAATTAGCCAAATGGCCCGGGGTCCATTTTCCTTACACCTGATAAGTCAAAGGATAACGTAAAGGCAAGAGTGGATCTGGCAGAGTTATGTGATAGACCAAACCAAGAGATGAAGCCGCCTAGTGGTGGTAAGACATGGAGAAGGCCTAAGGCCGATTTCGTCCTGAGCAGGGCCCAGAGGAAGGAAGTACTACAATGGATCAAGATGTTAATGTTCCCTGATGGGTATGCAGCTAACCTTAGTAGGGGGGTGAACTTATCTACTCTGCGAGTCTTAGGGATGAAGAGTCATGACTTCCACATATGGATTGAACGAATTCTTCCGGCGATGGTTCGAGGCTATGTCCCTGAGCATGTCTGGCTAGCGCTTGCAGAGTTGAGCTATTTCTTCCGCCAGCTTTGTGCAAAAGAGTTAGCTCGGACCATGATTGCAGACTTGGAAAGGATGGCACCCGTGTTACTATGTAAGCTGGAGAAGATCTTTCCACCCGGCTTCTTCAATCCGATGCAGCATTTGATTATTCATCTCCCGTATGAGGCACGAATGGGGGGGCCCGTGCAGGGACGTTGGTGCTATCCAATCGAGAGATGTCTAAAGAGTATCCGAAAGAAATGTAGAAATAAATGCAAAATCGAGGCTTCCATTGCAGAGGCATACATACTGGAGGAGGTGTCAAACTTCACAACAACTTACTATGGTGACAAACTGCTGAGCGTGCATAATCCACCCCCTCGTTACAATGATGGCGGCAATGAATCGAACCTCAGCATTTTTCGAGGGCAACTCGGAAGCGCGAGTGGTTCGACCACCAAGACCCTGAGACATGAAGAGTGGCGCCATATCATGCTATATGTATTGACCAACCTTGAAGAGGTGACGCCATACATGGAGCAATTTCTTCATGAATTCTGGCGTCGATCAAGGGACCCAACTCCACAGGAATATGATACCCTTCTTAGAAAGGGTGCGGGAAATGGATTGCCCGATTTCATTTCCTGGTTTAAACATAAGGTACGTGCTTAGTTTGTTATTCCAAGTTGCTCTTACGTGCGAATAATATAACAATCTAGCGTGTTTGAACTTGCAGGGCCAAAGAGAGTCGTCTATGAGTGCCGAGTTGTGTTCCTTGGGGAGAAGGTGAACAAGAAGGACGCCCGAACCATGTCATTGACTGCGGACCAGTACTTGCAGGTAAATACAAAACTTTATTATTGGTACTAAATATGCTTATTCTTATCTTCTGATATGCGGTGTACTTATATTTTTTTAGATGATTCCTCATTGGTGCGCCGCGCATCCTGAGTGCTGGGCGAAGATGGTGCAGAGGTGGTGCTCGGCTGAGTGGGACGAGGCGCACAACGCTAGCCGGGAACGGCGTTTGCTGATGCAAGGTCCCTCCCACCATCAAGGCAGCCGTAGCCTGGGCAAATACGCGGAAGCATGGGTACGCGCTCTTTTTTATTTAGGTATATAACTTTCGATTAGACATGATTTCTAACCATATCGTTGGTTTTCTCGCAGTCGGCGGCACATGGTGGCGCGCCTTGCTCCACGTTCTCGGCATATGCCATGGCCCACAAGGGGAAGGCAACGTCCGATGTCACCTACAACCCGGATGACGGGCCCGAGGCGTACACCAACCCCGCCATCCACAACCGACTCAGTGAGTACACTGCCATGGCCAAGGAGGTCCATGGGCCAGATTACGATCCGAGGACCGAGGACATCGACGGAGATGTCCTCATGAGGGTCGGAGGAGGCAAGAGGCATGGGCGGTACTGGATTGCCGACGGGGCAATCGACTCGTCCTCCACTCCCACTCTCTCTCAGGTGCGAGCAAGGAGCACGAGTGCGAGCCCAGCCATACGACCTCGGCAGGACACCTCACAGCATCGTATCGAGCAACTCTAGGTTATTCTTTATCTATTCATTGTTCATTGATTTTTATATATCTTCTCTTTGCATTATCGTAACATTAGGGCGAAATATTACAGACTCAGCTAGATGATGAGAGGAGGCAACGTGAGGAGCTGGAGAAGAGGATGGCGGAGATGTTCGCGTACATGCAGAGCCTTGGCGCCGCACAGGGTCATGCTCCACCACCTCCGTTGTTCCCTGCAGCTGACCCTACAGAGTTCACTACTCCTATGAGTATCAAAATTTTAGTACTGCATGATATTTATTCATATGTTCTCACACATACAATCTCTTCTCTGTGCAGGGTCAATCGGCGACGTCGAACAACCCTCATGCTTCGTCCAGCCCTTCGCCGAACCAGTCCAGATGCCCACCTCGTTGATGATCTGTTTTGTGATGATCCAGACTTACCTTTATGAGTGTTGGTGATGTTAGTTAAACTTTATCTTGTGAGATACTTGGTGATGTTAGTGATGACGCAGACTTATATCTGTTTTGTGATGATCCTTACTTATATTTGTGAGACTTTAGTGAGACTTTGTGATATATATGGTGTTGATGATAAATGTGTTCATTCTGTGATGTGATTGATATATAATGTGATGTGAATCATATATATCTTTTGTTTGTTTGGATGGAACAACAAAAGCAAATAAAAAAGGGACATTCTGGTCACTTTGCCGAGTGTAACACTTGGCAAAGGGGCGCTTTGCCGAGTGCTATGACCATGGCACTCGGCAAAGAAGGCAACCTGGGAACCGGTAAAGCCATCTTTGCCGAGTGCTGACAATGGCACTCGGCAAAGAAGGAAACCTGGGAACCGGCAAAGACATCTTTGTCGAGTGCCATTGCCAAGGCACTCGGCAAAGGGACTGGCAAAGGGGCCCACTGGAGGGTTCTTTGCCGAGTACCTGTCCAACAGACACTCGGCAAAGAAGCCTCCTTTGCCGAGTGCCTACTAGAGCTCTCGGCACAGGGACTGGCAGTGGGGCCCACTGGGTCAGTCTTTGCCGAGGGCCTCTCGAGCAAACACTCGGCAACATTGACCTCTTTGCCGAGTGCCACAGACAGCACTCGGCAAAGGATCCGTCACCGTTACTTGGCGCCGTGACGGTGATTTTTCTTTGCCGAGTGCCATTTGGCACTCGGCAAAGTCTTTGCCGAGTGCCCGACAAATAGTACTCGGCAAAGAGGCTGTTGCCGATGTACAGTTCACCGAGTGTTCTTTGCCGAGTGTAACACTCGGCAAAGCATTTGCCAAGTGTAAGATTGCCTTTGCCGTGTGTCTGAGACACACAGCAAAGGAGCTGATTCCGGTAGTGTTTCAAGCATGGCATTTTCCCTTTTAAGTTCAACAACACAAGATAAATCATTATCATTATTTCTTTGCTCAATTAAAACTAAATCATACCGTTGGACCAAATTCCCATGAGTACTTTAGCTCCTCATGTTCTTTGGTCATCTTCTTCAGGCTGTCGTTGGTTTTGATGAGAGTCTCCTCTAGCCTGAGAAGCGTTTCGCTTTGTTCCTTGTTCCTTCTCAACAATTTAACCAAGAGCACTTTGTCTTCTTTGTTGAGATGGGTGTAGAACTGGCGAATCTCTTCTTCTTTCACATCATCAGTCTCATTTTCCCTGTCATTATTATTAGTGGAAGCAAAACAGGAAAATGTACCTTGAGGTGATGAGGACTCATCCTCGCTATCATCCTCATATTTCTCCTCATCATCGCTTTCGTATCCACCATCATTGTTAGCAATGACATTTATTACTAATAGAAGACAAACCTGCCGGTGAGGTAGATTCATCGTTTGGTAGCCATCGTTTTTCTTCTCCCTTTGAAAGGTTAGTATCACAAGCAATATAGGGAGTTGAAGCAGTACAATTTGACTCAGAATATTTTATTCTAATTCTATTCCATAGATCATGAGCATCAACAAATAAATCACTATCACTACTCATGATGGCAAAATAGTCACCTCTAGAAAGAGAGTCAACTAAGATGTTGCAATCATGGTGATTGAGAGATAGATATCTTAGTTCATCATTAGAAGGATTTTGACTAATATTAGAGGGAAAAATACTTCTGCTAAAGATCTGTCTCAGATCAGAATCAATATGCATGAAAGCATTATAAATAGAGATGGACCAAGATTTATAATTAGAACCATCGCCTAGAAGAAGTTCTACAGTTATCTCTTGTGACGACATCGTCATCTCCGGACGGCTAAGCCCACACAAGAGAGGCCTAGCTCCAATACCAATTGAAAGTTCCCTTTGCCCGGGAACAGGATCTAGATGTCGCCTAGAGGGGGGTGAATAGGCGAATGAAAATTATCAATTTAAAACTTTAGTTCTTACTCTACTCCAAGACCAGATCGCAGTGGAATGAAAGACCCTTCGAGAAGGTTACAGCGGAATAGAAGATCCTGTCTCAAAATGCCCTGCACTTCAAATATAACTTGTACCACAGATAAGTGTTGAAGTGTAGATATAAAAAGTGAGTAAGACAGAGAGTCAGCACACAATACAGAGCGAAGCACACAGACGCAAGGATTTATCTCGAGGTTCGGCCAAGCCTGAAATGCTTGCCTAGTCCTCGTTGGAGTTAGCCACACCTGGGCTTGGAGTCTTTTTCAACTCCTTCCTCCATTTGCTCAGATCTGTCAGTATGACAGATAGAGCCTTCCACTATGTTGAGTTTGGTTACAACAAAGCCGCGACTGCTTATAATCTTCTTGACAGCACTCCGGTAGAGTAATGATATGCTCAAGACTATGCTCTAGCTCTTAGCATCACTTCTCCACTCTCTAAAGGCTTATAGCTTTGCCTTTTACACAAACTAAAGAGATACACATAAGAGAGAGAGTGAGAATTGATCCGAGTGATGTATACTATTGTTGGCTGCACTTATATACTTGTTGGAGGCACCTAGGAGTCCCTTTTATAGACCCAAGGGGCCTAGGAGCCACTGGAATTCATTTTGGAAGGCAATATTTGCTTTCTGTCGGGTGGCGCACCGGACAGTCCGATGCACCACCGGACAGGTCCTGTAGCATGTCTGGTGCGCAATCTCCTTCCAAATCAGGCTCAGCTGACCGTTGGGGCAACGGTCGTCTTGGCTCACCGGACAGTCCGGTGCGCCAACTATCCGTTGGCCCAAGCCACGCGTCGCCCGCTGATCGTGTTGTCGACCGTTGGCGCAGTCGACCGTTGGCTCACCGGACAGTCCGGTGAATTATAGCCGTACGCCGTCAAACTCCTCCCGAGAGCGGCTTGTTCACCGGAGTTCAGTCTGGCGCACCGAACACTGTCCGGTGCACCGCCGGACAGTCCGGTGTGCCAGACTGAGCTGAGTCTTGGCTGTACACAGCCAAGCCTTTTGCATCTCTTTTCTTTTCTTCTTTTCTATGTTTCTAATACTTAGACAAATATATTAGTACATAAAAACCAATGTACTAAGTCTAGAAACATACCTTCTCTTTAATTTTCACTTCTATAGCATTTGGCATGATTGAGATTGATGTTGGACTCATAAATCATCAAGTCAACTTGACTTGATTTAGGTTGACATTTCTGAGCTCCAACATCTTGCAAAGGTCACATAGAATATCTCCAAACATAGGAATCACCCAAGCTAACAATCAAGGTGCACTTAGCTCTTTTGGGTTGCTTCCAGTTCTGATTTTGACATTGGTTCTCCTTCCAGTGACCTTGTTCACTTTTTGAGCTTGGTCTTGAGCCGTATGATGTACACCACATAATTGTAGATGTTACCTCATTGGTTGTAAGTCATGTCCTAATGTAGTGTTACTTGATGTACCATAACTCTTCTTAACTCGATCAACCTTGATTCCGCAAGTCGTCTTCTTCACCCCTGGCCTTGGGTTCCTGGTCTCCTTGACTTTCTCCCATGCACTCGGTACCTCGAAGTTCTTCTTGCTTCCATCCTTGGCTTGATCGGATGTCTCTGAGTTATGCACATCGAGTCTCACTTAAGCAATGTCCATCTTTCTTGTGATGTCCATTGTCTATAAATCATTTAGTCTTTGGACCATCTGAAAGCTCTTTTGTGGGTTTTGGTGTTTGGATGACAACCCAATTAAAGGACTAATAAGTGTGTTAAGTGTTGAACAGGTGCTGAATGCAAAGCTAACAGGGTTCAACACAAGTAAACAGGTGTGATGGTCCAAATACTGGATTATCTATAGATAATGGACATCACAATGTGCTAAGTGTTGAACAGGAGCTAAATGCAAAGCTAACAGGGTTCAACACAAGTAAACAGGTGTGATGGTCCAAATACGGAAGTATCTATAGATAATGGACATCACAAGAAAGATGGACACTGCTTAAGTGAGACTTGATGTGCATAACTTGGAGACAACTGATCAAACCAAGGATGGAAGCAAGAAGAGCTTCGAGGTACCGAGTGCACGGGAGAAAAGTCAAGGAGACCAGGAACCCAAAGCCAGGGGTGAAGAAGGAGACTTGCGGTATCAGGGTTGATCGAGTTAAGAAGAGTTATGGTGCATCAAGGAACACTACATAAGGACATGACTTACAACCAATGAGGTAACATCTACAATTATGTGGTGTAAGTCATAAGGCTCAAGACCAAGCTCAAAAGGAGAACAAATGTCAAAATCAGAACCGAAAGCAGCCCAAAAGAGCTAAGTGCACCTTGACCTTTAGTTTGAGTTGTTCCTATGTTTGGAGATACTCTATGTGACCTTTGCAGGATGTTGGAGCTCAGAAATGTCAATCTAGATCAAGTCAAGCTGACTTGATGATTTATGAGTCCAACATCAATCTCAAGTATGCCAAATGCTAAAGAAGTGAACATCAAAGAGAAGGTATGTTTCTAGACTTAGTACATTGGTTTTTGTGTACTAATATATTTGTCTAAGTGTTAAAAACAGAAAGAAGAAGAAAAGAAAAGAAATGCAAAAGGCTTGGCTGTGTATAGCCAAGACTCAGCTTAGTCTGGCACACCGGACTGTCCGGTGGTGCACCGGACAGTGTCCGGTATGCCAGGCTGAACTCCGGTGAACAGGCCGCTCTCGGGAGAAGTTTGGCAGCGTACGGCTATAATTCACCGGACTATCCGGTGAGCCAACAGTCGACTGCGTCAACGGTCGGCAGCGCAATCAGCGAGCGACGCGTGGCCTGAGCCAAGACCATTTGGCACACCGGACTGTCCGGTGTGCACCAGACAGTGTCCGGTGAGCCAAGATGACCGTTGCTCCAACGGTCAGCTGAGCCTGTTTTTGGAAGGAGATCGCGCACCGGACAAGCTACAGGACTTGTCCGGTGGTGCACCGGACTGTCCGGTGCGCCACCCGACAGAAAGCAAATATTGCCTTCCAAAATGAATTCCAACAGCTGCTAGGCCCCTTGGGTCTATAAAAGGGACTCCAAGGCGCCTCCAACAAGAATACAAGTGCAGCCAACGATAGTATACATCACTCTAATCAATTCTCACTCACCCTCTTGTGTGTATCTCTCTAGTTTGTGTAGAAGGCAAAGCTATAAGCCTTTAGAGAGTGGAGAAGTGATGCTAAGAGCTAGAGCAAGGTCTTGAGCATATCGTTACTCTGCCGGAGTACTGCCAAGAAGATTGTAAGCAGCTGCGGTTTCATTGTAACCAACTCAACATAGTGGAAGGCTCTATCTGTCATACTGACAGATCTGAGCAAACGGAGGAAGGAGTTGAAAAAGACTCCAAGCCTAGGTGTGGCTAACTTCAACGAGGACTAGGCAAGCATTTCAGGCTTGGCCAAACCTCGGGATAAATCCCTGTGTCTGTGTGCTTTGCTCTGTATTGTATGTTGTCTCTCTGTATTATCTACTCTTTATATCTGCACCTCAATACTTATTTGGTGTACAAGTTATATTTGAAGTGCAGGGCACTTTGAGACAGGATCTTCTATTCCGCTGCAATCTACTCGAAGGGTCTTTCATTCCACTGCGATCTGGTCTTGGAGTAGAGTAAGAACTAAAGTTTTAAATTGATAATTTTCATTCGCCTATTCACCCCCCTCTAGGCGACATCCAGATCCTGTTCCCGGGCAAAGGGAACTTTCAATTGGTATCAGAGCTAGGCCTCTCCAGTGTGGGCTTAGCCATCCGGAGATGATGATATCGTCACAAGAGGTAACTGTAGAACTTCTACTAGGCGATGGTTCTAATTATAAATCTTGGTCTGTCTCTATTTATAATGCTTTCATGCATGTTGATCCTAATTTGAGACAGATCTTTAGCAGAAGTATTTTTCCCTCTAATATTAGTCAAAATCCTTCTAATGATGAGCTAAGATGTCTATCTCTCAATCACCATGCCTGCAACATCTTAGTTGACTCTCTTTCTAGAGGTGCCTATTTTTCTATCATGAGTAGTGATAGTGATTTATTTGTTGATGCTCATGATCTATGGAATAGAATTATAATAAAATATTCTGAGTCAAATTGTACTGCTTCAACTCCCTATATTGCTTGTGATACTAACCTTTCAAAGGGAGAAGAAAGACGATGGCTACCAAACGATGAATCCACCTCACCGGCAGGTTTGTATTCTACTGGTAATAAATGTCTTATCGCTAACAATGATGTTGGAGATGAAAGCGATGATGAGGAGGAATATGAGGAGGATAGCAAGGATGAGTCCTCATCACCACAAGGTACATTTTCCTGTTTTGCTTCCACTGACAATAATGACAGGGAAAATGAGACCGACGATGTGGAAGAAGAGGAGATTCGCCGTTTCTACACCCATCTCAACAAAGAAGACAAAGCGCTCTTAGTTAAGCTGTTGAGAAGGAACAAGGAACAAGTCGAAACGCTTCTCAGGCTAGAGGAGACTCTCATCAAAACCAACGACAGCCTGGAGAAGATGACCAAAGAACATGAGGAGCTAAAGTACTCTCATGGGAATTTGGTCCAACGGTATGAATCTGTTTTAATTGAGCAAAGAAATAATCATGATGTATCATCTAATGTTGCTCAACTTAAAACTAAAAATTCTATGCTTAGGAGTCAAGTAGAAATGATAAATTTAGAAAAACTTGCTCTAGGTGAAAAGTATGATATGTTGTCGTATTCTCATAGTAAACTAGTTGATGACCATATCATGCTTGATGTTGCTCATGAGGTTGTAATTACAAACTTAAATTCATGTGAACCTCATTCTTGCACAAGTGCATATTTGGATAATATATCACCATGTGCTAACCCCTGTCGCTCAAAAGGAAGCGAATGTTTGAATGAGCAACAAGTTGTAGGATCAAAGGAAAAAGTGCTCATCAATAAAGAAAGGAACAAGAAAACAAAGCAACTAAGGAGAAGACGCTTTGCTCAACCTTCTTAAGATATCCACGGGCGCGTGGTGAAGAAGCTTGAGATGGGAAAAACTGCAGCAAGTGTTAAGCTCCATAAGAAGGATGTTCCTAAAGCAAAAAATGAAGAAATCAACATGAACTTGGAAAAAGGTAAAGATTCAATTAGTCATGTTGTTTGCACTGACCATTTTGCTATGTCATCCAAGAACAAAAAGAGAAAAGGGAAAAGGAGGTGCTTTAAGTGCAATAAGTCAGGACACCTCATTGCATCGTGTCCATACAACAACAAGGATGAAGGGATAAGGAGATGCTTCGGATGCAATGACAAGAACCATACGATCACTTCTTGTCCACTAATGACAAATGAAGCACGTGCACTCTTCGGGATGACCCCCACTAAGAAAGAAGACAAACAGCAAGTGTCATGTCAGGTTAAGCAACGCTTCTGCTACAAGGGTGGTGAGCAGGGTTATCTATCCAAGGTATGTAAAAAAGGTGAGGTTCCTAAGCAAGTAAATTTGTCTCAATCTTATTTGCTTAGGAGACCCAAATCATACACTTGTGCTAGATCAGTAATGAGATCACCTAGAACTAGCACAATTGCTATTTGGGTACCAAAAGCTATTATGGATGATCGTTATGGACCCATCCCGAGATGGGTACCAAACTGTACCAACTAGACCATGCAGGTACCTCGAGATGGACTGGAGACCATGGGAGAGCTTAAGATGGTTAATTCAAACTCTATGCTTAAGTTGTCAATTCTACTGTCTATTTATTGACCCAAGGTTGAATTATTGTGCAATACTAATCCCATGTTCATCTTGAGTAAAATAAGTTGTAGAGGTCTTTGATCATTATTGGTGAATCAAGCAAAGGACCTTGATGAGAATATGCGACGTGCGCTCCAAAGGACGGTACCCGTGTATTTTAAGTACATTATTGCAAATCAGTATTGCTCTGAAGTTTGATTGTTGTATCTGTCCTCGGAGTAGTTATGCTTTTTGAGATTGCTTGTGTTGAATATTTTTTGATCATTGATTCATGATTTCAAAGATCACATTGATGCCTGCTTAATCATGATTGTGTGCTATATCTCTTGAATCATTCAATGAGTAGCTTATCATTTGATATATTTACCATGATTAACTCTTTATGTGTTCATGGATAAACCTGTATCTTTTTGTAAGTCATGCTATATGGTGTTTAATGAGTAACCTATGTGTGCAAGCATGACTAGTCCATGTTCAAATAATTACCCTATTATGATACTATGTGTATACCAAATCCATGTTGTGCCACTAATGCACCTTCTTGAGTTATGAGGTACATGAGCAAAAGGAACACTCAATTTGTGACAACTGGTGCTCTCATGGCTATTCAGGTAAAAGGCAAAGGTATGGAGAATGGAACTATGCAATCTCATACCTTGAAGTTCCATTGATTGTGATCACGGCTATGTTCTTGCCTCTGAATTGGTAGTATCTTGGCTTAGGTGCTCCTTACTTTAAAATGTTGTTTCTTTTGGTGTACCTAAGGAACCTTCTTAATCATGGTGTACTTAGACATTGCACTGTATATGCATGATCTTGTCATTTTTAAATTGGTATATGTGGTGCAAAGATTATCATGTATGAAGCATGCCTAGGTTGCTTGTAAAATGTTATACTCCTTGAGGCATGCATTGTTATATTAAGTCAACTATTCAATTGGTATCTCTTTGTGATGAAATTGATATAGTATGCCTTGACCAAGATATGTTGTGATCCCCTCTAGTTCTGAGGAAGCTAGAATGTGCAAAGTGCAAGTCATTCAAATACTTGATGCACAACTTTAGGGGGAGCACACATAACTTGTGTCTTTTGAGACTAATTGTTTCTTGAGTGATCTTGTATAGTCTCAAGGTGAAAAGGGGAAGATGAGCAGGAAATGAAGCAATCAGGACTTGGGTATCTCCATAAGACAAGTATTTGGTATCTTAAGTTGTGAGTAGTTACATCCTTATAGATTGCTCATGCTCCATAATATTTAGGTGATACTAGATGCTTATCTTTAAATATCATGGAACTATAACAGTAATGATTTTTCAATTGGAGTCGTGGTAGTCTGCTTCAATTGATATCTTTTGGTAATCACTAGAATAGAAGCTTCATCTTGTGCCACAATACTATAACTTGTTCTAAGCTTGGTGTCTTAGCAACAAGAAAACGTTAGGATAAAGGATCAGGCACAAGTGTGGAGAAGCTCCCTAGAGATTAAACTTTCAAGATGGAAAGTACACCACAACATGGTAAAGGTACAAAAGGAAGTATTGATCTTTTGCGTATATGTATCTTAACTTTCCTCCAAATGCTTGTGTTGCATATGTTCAATGTGTAAGGGGGAGTAATGTTGGTGTGTTAAAATTTACCTGCTAAATACCCTGCTGTCCCTTGACATCATTCTATGTTCTTGCTTGAATATGGTTTTGGTGTTTGATGTCAAAGGGGGAGAAATTGTGCATTAAAGCTTATCTCAACCTGAGAGGAAAGCTTATCCTAAAAGGGTTTTCTTGAGTCTTAAGGAAGAATGTGTTAGTTTTGTTGATACTACTTATGCTTCTTATTGTATTATATGGTGAAATTGTGCATTAAAGCTTATCTCAACCTGAGAGGAAAGCTTATCCTAAAACGGTTTCCTTGAGTCTTAAGGAAGAATGTGTTAGTTTTGTTGATACTACTTATGCTTCTTATTGTATTATATGGTGATAATGCAAAATTAGTGCTTCCGTTGATATGAATCATTTAGTATCTACTGTGTTTATCCTACAATAGATATTCATGTGGTTCTGGTGCTTTAAAATTGTTTATATTTGGTATTTTAATGGTGAATAGTGGTAGGTTGATATTTCTGTGGTATATCTATTCAATTGGTGTTTAACTCTGATTCTATGCGTTTGCGTTGATATGAATCATTTAGTATCTACTGTGTTTATCCTACAATAGACATTCATGTGGTTCTGGTGCTTTAAAATTGTTTATATTTGGTATCTTAATGGTGAATAGTGGTAGGTTGATATTTCTGTGGAATATCTATTCAATTGGTGTTTAACTCTGATTCTATGCATTTGTGTGTTATATGCATCATGGTTTGATTCTTGACACAATGCATCCCACAGGTTCTAAGGTATAGTAATGCTTCGAATTAGCCTAAGTATGTGCAATTTGGCATATAAGGCCAAATTTAAGATTTTGATGTAAGCACATATTTAGGGGGAGCATTCTATAAACTTAGAATTCAAAATTTGTTTGCTTTAAATCTTATTCTTATGTAAGCTTTAATTGTGTTGCCATCAATCACCAAAAAGGGGGAGATTGAAAGCTCTCTTGTGGGTTTTGGTGTTTGGATGACAACCCAATTAAAGGACTAATAAGTGTGTTAAGTGTTGAACAGGTGCTGAATGCAAAGCTAACAGGGTTCAACACAAGTAAACAGGTGTGATGGTCCAAAGACTGGATTATCTATAGATAATGGACATCACAATGTGCTAAGTGTTGAACAGGAGCTGAATGCAAAGATAACAGGGTTCAACACAAGTAAACAGGTGTGATGGTCCAAAGACGGAAGTATCTATAGATAATGGACATCACAAGAAAGATGGACACTGCTTAAGTGAGACTTGATGTGCATAACTTGGAGACAACTGATCAAACCAAGGATGGAAGCAAGAAGAGCTTCGAGGTACCGAGTGCATGGGAGAAAGTCAAGGAGACCAGGAACCCAAAGCCAGGGGTGAAGAAGGAGACTTGCGGAATAAGGGTTGATCGAGTTAAGAAGAGTTATGGTGCATCAAGGAACACTACATAAGGACATGACTTACAACCAATGAGGTAACATCTACAATTATGTGGTGTAAGTCATAAGGCTCAAGACCAAGCTCAAAAGGAGAACAAATGACAAAATCAGAACCGGAAGCAGCCCAAAAGAGCTAAGTGCACCTTGACCTTTAGTTTGGGTTGTTCCTATGTTTGGAGATACTCTATGTGACCTTTGCAGGATGTTGGAGCTCAGAAATGTCAATCTAGATCAAGTCAAGCTGACTTGATGATTTATGAGTCCAACATCAATCTCAAGTATGCCAAATGCTAAAGAAGTGAACATCAAAGAGAAGGTATGTTTCTAGACTTAGTACATTGGTTTTTGAGTACTAATATATTTGTCTAAGTGTTAGAAACAGAAAGAAGAAAAGAAAAGAAATGCAAAAGGCTTGGCTGTGTACAACCAAGACTTAGCTCTGTCTGGCACACCGAACTGTCCGGTGGTGCACCGGACAGTGACCTGTGGTGCACCGGATAGTGTCCGGTGCGCCAGGATGAACTCCGGTGAACAGGCCGCTCTCGAGAGAAGTTTGTGTAGAAGGCAAAGCTATAAGCCTTTAGAGAGTGGAGAAATGCTGCTAAGAGCTAGAGCAAGGTCTTGAGCATATTGTTACTCTGCCAGAGTGCTGCCAAGAAGATTGTAAGCAGCCGCGGTTTCGTTGTAACCAACTCAACATAGTGGAAGGCTCTATCTGTCATACTGACAGATCTGAGCAAATGGAGGAAGGAGTTGAAAAAGACTCCAAGCCTAGGTGTGGCTAACTCTAACGAGGACTAGGCAAGCATTTCAGGCTTGGCCGAACCGCGGGATAAATCCCTGTGTCTGTGTGCTTTGCTCTGTATTGTGTGTTGTCTCTCTGTATTATCTACTCTTTATATCTACACCTCAATACTTATTTGGTGTACAAGTTTTATTTGAAGTGCAGGGCACTTTGAGACAGGATCCTCTATTCCGCTGCAATCTACTCGAAGGGTCTTTCATTCCACTGCGATCTGGTCTTCGAGTAGAGTAAGAATAAAGTTTTAAAGTGATAATTTTTATTCGCCCATTCACCCCCCCTCTAGACGACATCCAGATCCTGTTCCCGGGCAAAGGGAACTTTCACCATCACACTTGTTCACTTGTGTTGAACCATATTAGCTTTGCATAAAACACCTGTTCAACACTTAGCACACTTGTTAGTCCTTTAATTGAGTTGTCATTCAAACACCAAAACCCACAAGAGAGCTTTCAACTGGCAATGGCACTGTGTCGTCGTGTCAGGGTTCTCTGGCCATCCGCCACTACCCCACATTCCCCTCTCCCAAGCGTCGCTCCCTTCCCCCTCATTGGTCACCGACAGGCGAACCTCGCATGTCCGTGTGGCCTTACGCCTCACCGCTCCCGCACCTGCCCCAGGTCGCTGACCATTGGGCCCGGTCCTTCTGGGGTCCCCCTGTTAGCCCACCACACGCCTAACTGCCCACTCGAGCCACTTGTCGTGGGCCCTGCGCATTAGCGTCGTGCCATGCCCTTGGGCCCCACTTGTCTGTCGTCCACGCCCCGTGCGCGTGAGCTCGCCCGCCAGTTCTAATCTCGGTCGTGGATCCGAGATCCAATGGCCGAGGGAGATCGATAGCCCTTCACTCGCGTTTTTGTTAAATAGCCCCTCGGTTTCCTAAGATTTGTACCTGTCGTCCTTGGGATCTTGCAGAGAGGCCCTCAGACTCTTATTTAATCAGGAAAATGTGTTTAAAATAAGATTTTTGAATTCCAAAACTTCCAAAATTCATTACTTTGTCATATGAAATCCAAATTAGGTGATTCAAATTGCAAAATGTTCATCATGTTTTTGTCTACCTGTTAAAATAATGTTTAGTTGTCGTTTTCATGTCTCAATTTATAGTTGACCTCTAGGTTAGAGTTGATGCTATAGGAACCCTAATAAAAATAAAATAAAGATAGGAACCCCTAGCAAATGTTCAAATACTTAACTTTACAGACCCAACACTATTTAACGTGTAATTCCATCCCTGAACTAACTATATTTGAACAAGTGTTATAGTAAGATAGACTTGGTTAGAGAACAATAAATCACATGGCATAGTAACCTACCTCAACTTAGGAAGCACCTTTTTGTGTTTACCTTTTATTGAACATGTGTTCATTCTATTGCATATGCTTGGTGTATTGTTCTTTTGTCATTCCCCAAGTGTGTTGGATGAATGATTGCTTTGCGTAGACAACGAGAAGTCTATGGTTCTCGGGAGTTGCAGGAGATTTCCCTGAACAACAACTTGGTAAAGACAAGTGTACTTTAACCCATTGTTTCCTACTTACTTTATAATTCATTGTCCTGCATACCATGATCAACCTAAGGATTGACTAGTGTTCCGTTTATCTTGTCCTTGGTTATCCTTTGGGAATTGGCTACTATGATTAATATCATGCTAGTGCTTTACTTTTATAAATGAACATGATGAGAATACTTTATGATATTATTCTAGATATGTTGATGAACTTATGAGACTTTAGGGAGGCTCGAGCTGTTTCACGAGTACCTTTCTGTAAGGACCTGTTCATTGGATGACTACCTAGGAAAATAGTACAACCATGAGGATTTAGGGTCAAATCCTATTTTAAACACATTTTCTTGATTAAATAAGAGTCTAAGGGTCTCTCTGCAAGATTCCAGAGGCTCAGGTAAAAGAACCAGGGACGGTGGGTTCAAATCTCGAGAAACCAAAGGGTTATTTAAGAAAATACTAGTATATATCATTTGCACATTAAAAAAGGAAACACAGTTAACTGCTTTTGCTTATATACATTATACAGTACGGGGCATCCAGCAGCTGGCGCAGCGCCCAACAGGCCATTCGTGTCGCGGCGATGAAGCCAGCACGCAGTAGGCCAGCAACAGCGAAGGCACGTATGTCACAGCAAAAAAACAGGAGTTCGGCGCCATCAGGGCCGGTCCTGAGGTTTCATGGACCCGAGGCGAAACAAAAAATTAGGACCTTCAAAAAATTTTGAATGATAAAAGTCTACAATATATATATATTTTCTTCTAAGTACATAAGCAAATTTTTGAATGATAAAAATCTATAATATATGAAAACAACTTCAAATCTTTGTACATATTATTTAAAAATTTTCTTTTAATGTTTCTTGATGCGAAGTCATTAATAATAGTGTTGCTATCAACCTCGTCTAATAATTTTTCTTAATGCATAAAGTAGCCAATCCGTTGAGTCGATCTTGAGACATTGTTGACCTTAATAGTTCTTCAACAATTTCAACTTTGAAAAGCTTCTCTAAGCCGATGCCACAATCACAAGCACGGTAAATAATATCCAATAAGCGATTGAAATATTTGGATACAGATCCATTTGCCGAACATACTCAAAAATCTTCATAAAAGACATTGGTATTTCAGACAAACTTAACTTCAAAACCTTCAACTTAGATAGTAGATCATTAACCTCAACGTCAGAACTGTCCTACGAAGAGGGGCAAGTGGAGCAGTCGCACTAGACACAACACCTAAGATTATATATATATATATATATATATATATATATATATATATATATATATATATATATATATATATATATATATATATTACTTGGGGCCCTTCTAAAATCGAAGGCCCGGTACGGCCGCTCCACTTACCCCCCCTCTAGGACCAGCCCTGCGGCGCCATGATTCATGGCGCCGAGCTCGCCAACGTCGATGTCGTGTCAGCTTCTCGTCATCAGCAGAGCACGAAACTCGACGCCAAGATCTGTGACGCTGAGTCGTATTATCTCGGCGTCAGTCTGTGGCACCGAAAAAAGGGTCTAAAAATAAGATTAAGTCATCCAAGGGTCTAAATATGAATATTTTTCAAAAAAAAATGTTAACATACAAAAAAAAATCGGAGTTTCCAATCACATGACTTTGGAAAGGTGGGGAACATAAATGTCTAGACAAAACATATACATACAGTAGAGGAGGCGAGAGGATGGAGCCACAGAACGAATTAAAGAACAAGTACCAGGGCTAACCCCTTTTTTATTTCGTCTACCTATCTAAAAGGCTCTCGGAACTACAGAGGATACGGTCATTTTGCTATCACTACTACATAGTTACAGTTGGTCTGGGCAGCAACGAGTTGACGAGGTCCTCGTTTATCTTCACAGGTAGCGGGGGCATCTGCTTCATGGTCTCTGGAGCATCATTTATCCCGTAAACATTTTGCATGGGATCAGAACTCGCATATCATAACTTTGCACGGAATAAAATATTCTATGTAGACCAAAAAAGTTCCAGTGATGTAGTATTACTATTGAACAAGGGTGTGCATTTGTGTTTCTGGTCCTTTCAAGGGCAGTGAATTTCCTATGAGATTTTAGAATTCCTGACACATAGTTAAAAACCTAAATGAACTTCTTCATGGTAGTAAGTAGCAGCAAGCAGCACTCCTGTGTATTCAAGGGAGATTTTTTTTCTCGAATATGCTGGAGAGCTGCATATCATTATATTTAAGAAGAAGAAAAAAGTCGAGGCCGAAGCCCTTACAAACCATAACACTGAGGTTTAAACTTCTCAAAAAAGAGATAAAAAAACAACAAACCCTTGAACAGAAATTAGCCGTGAGGAAGGTTAGCTGCTAGGAAAATAAGCCCCTTAGCCCCTGCCATCTCCCACAACCTTCGCTCTTCTCCAACCTGCTCCAGAACAGCAGCAACAGTCGGACTGCCGCCCTCGAAGACACACTGATTGCGGTGCTTCCATAAGATCCATGCACCAAGCAAAACAAGAGAGTTAATCCCCATCTTCATTTGTCCAGCTGCCATTTCACTTATTGTCCTCCACCAGTCCAGGAAACTGTCATTTTCTGGTTGAGGGGATAGAGTATGCAGTCCAAATTGTCTCAACAAAAGGAACCAGCTATTGGTGTACATTTGGGCCGGGCCTGATGGGCCGGCCTGAAGCACGAAAAAAAGCACGGCCCAGGCACGACACGGCCCGTTATATCGGGCCGGGTTTGGGCCGAGGTCACGGCCCATGGGCAGGCACGAGCACGACCCGTTTAAGGCATGCATGAAATGACACATATAGAGGCACGAAAAGGCCCATATATTTATTAAAACCACACTTCATTCCACACTTTCATATACTTGATAAAGAACACAAAGCTAGAGATAATGCTAGTTAGATGTTTTTTGTAGCTTTGAATTAGAGTGTGTGATGTAATTTTACTTTTGTTATGAACATTAGACAATAAACTGAACTTATGAACTTTGTATAGAGCTGATTATACTATTTTTCCTTCTAACAAAATGATTTATAAACAAGGTAGTCATTGCATAGCTCTGGTAACTTTAATACAAATATTAAGTTTGATTTTGTTCAAATTTATTTGTCTTATCTTTTATTTGTTTTATTATTTTTTGAATTTAGGGCTCTAATGTGAATTTCGGACCAAAAACTGAATTTCGGGCTGCCCGAAATGAGCCCAGCACGTTTAAGCAATTACGGGCCGGGCCGTAGGCCGAGGGCTAGTCCCATGGG
Organism: Zea luxurians; assembly: GCA_029449295.1. Lineage (NCBI taxonomy): Eukaryota > Viridiplantae > Streptophyta > Magnoliopsida > Poales > Poaceae > Zea > Zea luxurians. Next base: position 104,825,975 of record JAOPSE010000010.1, read on the forward strand.
CCGGCCCGACACGGCCCAAAATTCAAACGGGCCGGCCCGGCCCGAAATTCAAACAATACGGGCCTTTTCGGGCTTGGGCCGGGCGGCACGAATGTACACCTATAGAACCAGCACTCCCTTGAGAAAACACAAGAGACCAGAAGATGGTCTATTGTTTCACTTTCTTGTTCACAAAGAGGGCAACTATCAGGGTGATCCAATCCTCTTTTTGCAAGACAATCAGCTGTCCAACACCTTTTTTGAGCAACTAACCACATAAAAAACCGACATTTAGGAGGCGCCCAGGTTTTCCATATTCTCTCGTACGGTTCAAAAGGAATCGAGCCAATGAATAACCCCTCGTAGGCAAATTTTGCTGAATATTTTCCATTGGCAGCCAGCCTAAAAATGTGCTTATCTTCAACATTCGGCCTTAATTCAGCAGTTAACAATAAGTTCCAAAGGTGAAGATAATCAACAATTGCCCCCACAGATAGGGCCCCTCGAATATCCGACATCCATGCTCTTCCAGTAATAGCTTCTTGCACTGTCCTTGTATTGATTTTTCTTTTTGGAACAACTTGAAGAAGTCTTAGCGCAATATCTGCCACCCTCTGTCCTTGAAGCCATCGATCCTTCCAAAAAAGAGTATTAGCACCATTCCCAACTTCCGTTTGCATCGCCATACTGAAGAAGGCCTGGACCTTGTCCGGAACTTGGATAGTCAAGGATGACCAAGGTCGGTTAGGCTCCATTTTTTGCAGCCATAACCAACGCATCCGCAGCGCCCAACTCAGCTCCTTAATGCTTGAAATACCAAGACCACCCAAATCAAGAGGCCGACAAACTTTGCTCCAAGAAACAAGGCAATGCCCCCCATTTATCTCTTTGCGACCTCTCCAAAGAAAGCCTCTTCGGATTTTATCGATTGCTTTTGTGATATAAGTTGGGAGATCAATTGCCATTGCTAAGTAGATGAGCATCCCAGTAAGCACAAACCGCACTTGAACTGTTCTCCCAGCCCTTGTCATCAAGTCTGCCTTCCATCTAGGAAGCTGATTTGCAAATTTGTCGATAATTGGCTGCGCCTGATCGTTGGTTATCTTTCGCAGCGTTAATGGAAGTCCAAGATATTTACAGGGAAAGGACGAAATTCCACATAGCAGCAAACCTTGCACAACTGCAATGTCACTCTCGTCGCAATGAATGGGATATACATTAGATTTCTAGACATTATTATGTAGCCCAGAAGCCTCGCCGAATAGGTGAAGAATATCCACTATGGTTGTTATATCTTCGGTAGCTGGTCGCAAGAAGAGGACTACATCATCAGCATACATAGAGACTCGGTGATGCATAGATCTTGTAGCAAGGGGTTGAAGAAGTCCTGCCCCTTCAGCTGCAGTGACCATTCGCCCAAGCACATCCATGACTAGAATGAAGAGCATCGGTGAGAGGGGGTCACCCTATCGTAGTCCTTGACGTGAACAATATGTTTGCCCGGAAACCCATTTACCATCACTTGAGTGGAAGAGGTTGCAAGCAGCCCACATAGAATATCCCTCCAAATCTGTCCAAATCCCATCCTTTGCAATACCTCTATGAGAAAAGGCCAGGAGACAGAATCAAAGGCTTTTGTGATGTCCAATTTCAGAAGCAAATGGGCCTGTCTTCGTCGATGGAGGAGCCTTGCAGTTTGCTGAACTAACATGTAGTTATCCTGAATAAAACGACCTTTTATAAAAGCACTTTGAATGGATGAAATCATCTCATTTAACCTTCCAGCTAGGCGATTAGCTAGCAGCTTGGTGATCAGTTTTGCGAAGCTATGTACCAGGCTAATTGGTCTGAAGTCTTTTACTTGATCGGCCCCCTCCTTCTTTGGGATCAATGTGATGTACACTGTGTTCAGCCTATTGAACTGTGCAAATCTCTTACTCCAAACTGCTGAAACTGCTGCCATTATATCCACTTTAATTATAGACCAGCAGGCCTTATAAAATCCTCCTATGAAACCATCAGGACCCGGAGCCTTATCTGAAGGCTGCAATTTAACTGTTTCCCACACTTCTTTCTCCAAGAAATGCAAGTCCAGAGCAGCCAAATCAAAGGTCGGAATTCCCACAGCTTCAAGATTGATAGAGCAATCTCTGTCAATGCTGACACCCAGCAGATTGGAAAAGAATTGATCCATTAGAATGACCTTCTCATTATGTCCAGTGAAAACCTGGTTGTCAGCAATCAATCTTGCCACAAAATTTTTTCTTTTCCGGTGACGGGCATGTATATGAAACAATTTCGTATTAGCATCACCTTCTTTGAGCCAAGAAACTCTAGATCTTAGACGGGCGATGGTGCACTTTAATGAGGCAAGTCCAAGGGAGTGCTTCTTCAATTTATTTTTGAGCCAAATTTCACTTAGCGATAAGGATCGAGCATCTTGTGCAATCTCCAACCTATGCAGCACCTCACGAGCAAGGGCAAGTTGGGAGTTCACGTGTCCCACTCTACTATCGCTCTAACTTTGCAATCTTTTTGCTGTCGCCTTAAGTTTCATGTCTAGAGCTTGGAAAGGACACTCCAAGGTAGGGACTGAGTTCCATGCATCCTGAACAGCCTCCTAGAATCCATCTAACTTTGGCCAGAAAGATTCAAAATGGAATCTTTGCTTTCCTAACCTGTTATCTCAAAGACCAAGCAGTAAAGGGCAGTGGTCAGACACTTCAGAAGCTGAACTCTGCAGCAAAACATTAGGGAACAAGTCCTCCCAATCAGTAGAACACATGACTCTATCAAGCTTCACCAAGGTAGGTATGTTTTGCTGGTTGGACCATGTGTATTTGCGTCCATGAAGGGGGATCTCCTTAAGAGATAAATCATCAATGGTCCTTCTAAAGCGACCCATCATTGCACGATTAAGATTAGAATTATTTTTGTCTTCAGCTTTGTATATGAGATTGAAGTCCCTGCAATTATCCATGGACCAAGACAAGCTGCTCTGACATTTCTTAGTTCCTGCAAAAACTGAACTTTTTCTTCACTACTCTGCGGTCCATATACACAAGTTAGCCACCAGGCTTGCCCCTCTTGTGTGCAGAACTGGACTGAGATACTGTGATCATCAATTCTGTTAAGGCCTGTGCTCCCTAGATGATGTTTCTAGGCAACTAAAATCCCACCACTAGCTCCAAGAGAAAGTAGAACCAGAAAATTTGAAAAATTTGATCCAAGCATGGACAACAAGGATCATCGCGGGACTTCAGTTAATTTTGTTTCTTGAACACACACAATGTCCGCTCATGAAGAGGACACCAACTCCCTAACCGAATTCTGGCGAGCAGAAGAATTTAAACCCCTTACATTCCAAATCAAGATTTTTTCTGGATCCATTAATACAGGAAGAACAACCAAAGCTGAACAGCAAAAGGATTACATTTAAATGTCCTCACTCTGCTAATCTGCGTAGAAATCTACTGGAGCAGACCATCCAAACAGGGCTGTCAAAGCTTCCACGTGAGTTTGGGAGAGAGGATGCACGAACAGCTTAGCATAATCCTCCATAGCTTGCTGGTTAATATCCTCCAATTCTCCAACTACTTTTAAAGCTTTCATTACTCGTTTTGTAGATCTTTTGCCCAGTTCTTGAATGTTGAATTCTACCCCAACTCCAACGACCCGGCGGCTACGACGCGGAGCTGAATTATGCAAGGCCAGATTTCTTCCCCTGTTCTTGATTGAAAGGTTGTCATTGCTAGGAGTCGGCAGCAAGTTGGAGATGTGACGAGTAATTTTTTTGAAAAAGTCAACACGCATAGAGATTTCAGATGTATTCCCAGTTCCTCCACACTGATCCTGATTTTTCTGTAGAGATTTTGTATGAATATTGTGCCCAATTGCAGACTCCTGAGACTCCTCCATGAGCCTTTGTCTGTTTCCTTTTTCTTTCTGTAATAGACTTTTAGAGGACGATCAGTTTGGGGTAAAGGAATTAAAGGTGGGCAGAACTGGGCCAGCTCCAGCGACCCATTGCGAATTTGGGGCGATGCTGTTCCAGTAGTGTCCACAGTCCCCCAAACCAGTCTAGCCTGGGGCGAACCTGCTCCACTCAGCTCCAGCAACCCCACACACATGGCATTGTGTTGGGGTGGAACGTGAATAGCCAGGTCCAGCGGCCCAGTACCAGAGCGCATCTCGAGCCCATCAAAACCATTACTATGCTGCCCACTTAATCTATCAGCAAAATCAGCAACGATGTCAACTTGACTGTGTATCTTCTTCAACATGTCACCTCCAGTAATGTCCCTAGAACCCGATACAAGTCTAGACTGGGGTGATCCTGGCCCATTCAGCTCAAACAGCCCCGCACTCATGCTGTCATGCAGGGGTGAAGCATGAACTGCCAGGTCCAGCGGCCCAGTCTCAGGGTACAATTCAAGTCCATCACATCCCGAAGCGCCTGTCATGAATGGATCTGCGTTCGTAAGCGTCGCAGCGCCCCATCCACATCCCTCTGTCTACTGTGGACCCAGACGAAGATGAATTGATCGCCGCTGACCAGCGCCTTTACGAGGATGCCGAGACAGGGAATCTGATCGATGGCGTTCATTGTCTCCATCTGGATGCGTGCCATCAACCGGTGGGGGGAGGAGAGTCCTCAGCCCCCGACGAAGCATCCACCGGAATGGCCGCCATACTAATATTGTATGACAAGCACCGCTTCTCACTTGTCACCATCCCAAGCTCAGCGATGTAGAGCTTCATGTTTCGGTGGAGTTTTTTGGGTCAAAACACCAAGCCCTCAGCTTGAAGGAGGAGAGGTCTGACTTCAAAGCTATGGCAGGATGGATATCTGAAACCAAACAAGAATCATGCAGGAGGTGCTCCGCCGTAGATCTTGCCCATGCATGAGCCGGGATCCCCCAAATCTGAACGTCGACCAGAAATGGAAGAGCCCCCGCCGTTGCATGCGTAAACCGCGACCACCGCTTGAACTACAAGTTGAAACGAGGCCCTCTGAAAACTTTGCCTTCATTGAAAACCCTTGTGGCGGTGTCTTTGTTAGGGAGGAATAGCAGAAAGTCCTCGGGCATGGCTTGATGAATTGCCAAAGAATCAGCATCTATGCTGAAGCAACGTGCCACTTCCTTCGCAACCTCAGCGCCAAGAACCTTTGGTCTGGTGCCAACCACCATGATGTACAGAGCTCATCGGAGTGCCACTTCCTCTTGGCCCATTCCAATAGAGAGTTCTAGAACGCAAGTAGGCTCCACAGAAGATTCATCACTTCCAGCTTCCTCCTGCATTACCAACGGGGCTTCATGATCTGAAGGAGGAGGTAGCGGAAGAAGCGCCTGCTCCACAGCTCCCCTATGGCGCTTGGCACGTCGCCTCTTCCTCATGCTGCGCAACTCCAGGGCAGTTGCACCACTAGAGGCAGCCATCAGGGCCGGCTGTGTGGAACTCTCAGCTAATAATCCTAAAAAGGGCTAGCAGATTGAATTCTACATAGAACAGCCTACTGTTGTCAAGAGTCAAAGACCAGATTATAGATAGCAATAATGGAAACTTAAAAAGTGATCTCAGTTCGACAGTCCCTTTAACACTGGCAAAAGGAGTATCTTGATGAACTGCGACAGGCATATATGATGCATTGCCACGGTGAAAAAATATCTCTTATCTCTACTACTTATTAAGATTGTAATAGTAGTCAGCCATTCCGTGTTCTGCCATTCCTTGTTCTGCTTATTCCATGTTCTGCCTTTCTGATTCCCTCCTTCCCGCGCACAGTCCATTCCCATGTTCTGCCACCATTTTATATCTATCATTTTCATTCCTCCTCCCCGCAAAGCCCATTCCCATTCCCCCGTACAACCGACGTCTAGCTAAAATTAAAAAAAATACATAATGCCCCAAGGAGATTCGAACCCACGACCTCTCAAACAAATGCTAGTTGTAGCTACCACTACACATGTGTGTTTATGTCTACATCTATAACAGAAAACACATCTACTACATCTCTCCCCAAGTCCACCTGCTACCCTTGCACAATGCGTGGTAGTAGATAAGTATCACCGAGATTCTTGAATTATATTTTTGGATGTAGGGAGTAGTATTTAAAGAAGAGCCTTGCATGCAATTTCTTTTATTTGAATAATGTTTTCAACTTAAATTCCTTTTTGCATGTGTGACATTTATTCTTCGTAATATTTTTTCCATGGATCTGACTTGTGAATCATTTTTATAAACCAACACCAAACATGAATCCATGTTTCTTACTTGAAAATCCCGAACAAACACCATTAGCAGGAGGCACTCGCGTTGGGGTCGATCATCGACGATAAGAAGAAACTTGGCGACTGCCAGTTCGACCTCTAGAAATAGTCCTACCTGGCCGCATGTGCCGCTATGTACGACAAGCTCCGGCGCAGCCGCCGCTTGGACGCGGTGCAGAGCGGCTGCTCCGCGCTGTCCATCGTCAAGCAAAGGGACCTCATGGTCGTCGCCAACGTCGGCGACTCTCGGGTTGTTCTGGGCACCACATTCGACAACTACGCCATCACGTCGTCCAGCTCATCGTCCACCTAAAGCCCAACCTGCCATGTAAGTCGCTACTGACTGGCCATGAATTCTTGTGCGCTGAGGCGATGGCCATTACTGACGTTGTATGAGTGTCCTCAAACACGATGTATGTAGAGGAGTAGCACATCCGGTGGTGCAACGGTCAGGGGTACTACCTTGCTGATGAGCCTGGGGTGCACTTCGTTTTACAGCCCAGCCAAGAGTCATCAGTACTCGGTATGTCGCGCGCGTTCGACGACTACTATATCGAGGACTGTGGCGTCATCTTGGCGCCAGAGATGACGTAGAGGAGGACCGACAACAATGACCAGTTCGTCATCCTCGCCACCGTTGGGGTAGCTTTTGTGCCGGCTTGCCTTTAATTCTCTTCGCAAACGCACACTTGTCTTTTTGTTTAAGCAAAAGCGTATGGTGGTACGTGTCCGATGACTAACGATGTACGAGGGAATTTCTTCTGGTATGTGTGAAACGTGCTCTCCAATAATGAGACCATGCAAATCGTGACATATATTGAAGTCTGCATGATACTGATGGTTACAATGTAGTGGTGAAACAGATAGATTATAAATAACAAAATTTATGTATGGCCAGAATCACAAATTGATTATGAAACATTTTCTCATAACGGTATAACACACATTTTGTATATAAGTTATCGTAGTATACTGGTATTATATATTCCCGTTGCAACGCACAGGTATTCAGCTAGTAAGTTATGAAAGATGTATGCATCTAATAACAAATGGGAATGAATGTTTTAGATGAATATATCATTTCAAAAAATTGAAATAAACACAATAGCAATTCAAAACATACTCTTTCAAGATCCTGAGTATATTATCTTGAGTTTGGCACAGCAAAGAGATGTTGTTCTATATCTGCGGAAATAAATTAGCCACGAGTAAATAAACTAACACGACGAAACACAACTTGTTGATTAGAAAGTCAACAAGAAAAATGCAGGCAATTCGCACCCCCAAACCACATAATAAAAGGATACCTGCATGTTGCTAAGGTTTGTTGAAATTTGACTCAAAACCTGGGAATTAGTTTCAAGGATTTCGCCTGTTGGACCACCAATGGCTGCATCGGATGAAAATGGTGAACCACCCATGATTCAAAAGGCTCAAGAACTTCCATCAAATTGAAAAATGCATAGAGTAGAAAAAACAACTCAAATATGTCAAGCAATTATCTGTAGATTCCCACAATGTATTGCTAGATAAAGAATTATGTAAAATAAGAGAAGCTGTGCAACTTTATATAGTGATTGTCATCTAGTATGCACTGTTCATATATAAAAAAGAGTACAATCTGCCGTCCTGGACCAGTCAATATTCCTAGCACCTATTATCAAGGATATAAAATTACCCTATGAAGATTTTAATACAAAATTATAGTTTAAATTAATTGATTTGTGTCTGATGCGAGAGAAACTTGTATGTAAAAGGCAACAACAGCAAATGATGATTCATGCAGTGAATTGTCAATCTCTACCACAAATTAGGCGTGAAAGGGGATTGCATCTACCAACACACTTCCCCTTTTGGCCTTTTGTAGCTGTAACATTGCAAAGAATCAGACTCTGCATGACAGGTCAGCTATATTTTTAAGCACCATGTCAGTTGGTTTCTGGTTTCGATGCCATTGCTATAAACAAGTATACAACAATAGCAGTTAGCACTCACTACATCACTTTAGAGTGATAGATGTAGAACTATCCAAAACAAAACACAATGTTAAATCATGCAAGCACCAATCCTTACACTATTGTACCAATCATGGAGTAAATATAAAACTAATTTACCTTTGGATGAGATTTCATCAATGTCCACTCGAAGAACTGGAAGAGGGTATGGAGGAACAGTAGGCCTATCAGCCATATGGACAGGTTGTTTCGATGAAGAATCTAAAACCTTCTCCTGTGTCAACGGGTAGCTGTCAGTGCAAATCTCTTATTCAAGGAGTGTGTAATAGGAACACACACATATTGTGACACTGTCGAACCAGATATCTTTTATGTGTGAAAATTACTGCAACAATTGATATTCTAGGCTGCATTTGTGACATTTATTTAAATGGAGTAGAGTCAGAAAACTAATTGGAAACCTTTTTGTCCTTGCTTTTCTTAGACGAGTAATGATCCTCCTCCTTTCTTTTGGCGCTCTCCTTTTTCTGCAGGCTCAGCAAATTCCTCAAATCATTTCTGAAACCTAAAGACTAAAGAGGCCAGGCATCATGGCACTATTAATGCTAAGTCTTATCTTACTTACATTCATCCATCTGCAGCGCAAAGCTACATCCCGAACTGCTTTCTCTGGCAACTTCATTGCAATTTTGCATAACGAACGATAGGTAAGTCGGATGCATACCTGAGAGCAAATGACGAGAAAACATTAATGGAAACATAAGATAAAAAATTAAGGAACTCGCTATTAACAGGCCTTCACGATGTTATCCAAACATGAAACATTGTACTTGCAAGATCCAAATGCAAGCATGTACACCTGATTCTACATTCGTTTTGAAGGCTGTCTTGTGGGTAAGATTTGTGTTATATAACTACCAAAAGTTTACATGCTCCACAGTCCATAGTATAGCAAAATAAAGCAAGTGTTAAGAGTGAACAAATGGCAAACATTATCCACTTGCATCAACTAAGTCAAAGTTGAATTAACTAGGAGTACATTGCAAGCAGAAGCATCAGCATGCTGCATGAGAAAATGATAAGGGGTAAGTTTGCTGTGACTTAATTTAAAAGGAGGCCATCGAATGATGTGATCTACGTGTATGCAGGTACAATCTCACCGAATTGCTAATTCCATAACACATTCGTTGCATAATTGCTCAAATTACCAGCCAATTATGTCCAATAGTCAGAATTCAGAAACAAAAGCAACCCGTCTAGCTCGAATTGCGGGGTCCCCAAACCCGCAAAACCCGGTAGACTCACTTGACCAGCAGTTCATCGAGGATGGCCTGCTCCTCCGTCGACCACTCGTGCCAAAGCGCCAAAGCGCCGCTGTCGTGTCGTCGTTGCTAGGGTTCGCTGCCCCTCCCCCACCTCCTCTGCCTGCACTTCCGCCGGAGTGGGACCCGTTGTGCACGCGGGTGCTCGCCGGCGGTGGGTGGTGTGATGGCCCGTGGCCGCGGCTAGGGTTCGCTGGGCATGAGTCAGTAGTAGATCGGCGAAGAGAATGACACCAAGGACACAGGTGAGTTCGATTTCGGGTATCTGTTTTCTATTTCCTTTCATATCCCCATCTCAACAACCAGTTACAGTATTTATAGATCTGAGATCCAGCTAACAGAACGACTAATGTCTTGGCTAATCACTTATTACAGCCCATAGAAGACTAATATGGTCCTAATATGGCCCAAACCCTAATACTCGAACGACCCACTAATACTCCATACCTGTGCCTAAGCACCGCCACCTTGGGTCATCACATCTCCCCCCGTCAAAAGACGCTTGTCCCCAAGCGTGCGCTGTAGGAAACCTTACTTTCACCACTTCATAGTCTTCCTAGGCGGCCACATCCGCTAGAAGACCTGTCCATTTGACCAGCACCTAGACAATAGCATTGTTTCCTTTACGTACCATCCTTCGATTCAGAATTTGTTTAGGCTCAACATCCCCTTGGGACAGATCAACCAAGAGAGGAAGTTTAGTGTAAACTGGAGAATAACATGGGTGAAACAGCTTAAGTTGAGACACATGAAACACTGGATGCACCTGAGCATCAGGTGGCAATTCCAACTTATATGCCACTGTCCCAACTCGAGCCGTAATCTTGTAAGGCCCAAAAAACTTAAAAGACAATTTAGGACAAGGCCGATTCACCACTGTCTTCTGTGCATATGGTTGAAGTTTTAACAGCACTAATTCTCCTACTTGAAACTCTCTTGGTGTTCTGCCCTTATCAGCATATTGCTTCATACGCAACTGTGCTCTAACCAACTGTTCCTTCAACATGGCAGAAAAAGCATTCCTTTTCTTGACCCACTTAGTGACATCTGGGTCCTCAATATTGATGAGTCTAGGAAGGGCTAGCATAGGAGCATCATAACCATATAACACCCTGAATGGTGTACAATCCAAAATAGCATGATAAGTGGTATTGTACCAATACTCCGCGAGAGCCAACCAACTCTTCCATTTGGTGGGCTGAGAGTTGACAGCACACCGGAGATACATCTCCAAGCATTGGTTCACATGCTCACTTTGGCCATCAGTCTGTGGGTGATAGGCTGTAGACATCAACAGCTTGACCTCCATCAACTGAAACAGGTTCTTCCAAAAACTGCTAGTAAACACTTTATCCCTGTCAGATACCAGCGATTTGGTACTCCATGTAGCTTAACCACATTGTCCAGAAAGACTTGTGCAAGACCCTTTGCAATAAAAGGATGTTTCAAAGGAAAGAAATGGCTATATTTTGAAAATCTGTCAACCACCACTAATATTGTATCAAACCCTTCCGACTTAGGCAAACCTTCAATGAAATCCATAGTCACATCTTCCCACACACCCTATGGTACCGGCAAAGGTTGTAATAACCCAGCTGGATGAGTTCTTTCACTCTTGGCCTTTTGACAAATTGCACACTGTTGAACAAACTGGACCACATCTGCCTTTAATCCCCTCTAATAAAACACTTTCTTTACCCGTTGATAAGTTGCATGTGTACCAGAATGACCACCAATGGCACTATCTGCAAAGCTGCCACCAACTTGGTTCTTAGAGCAGAATTAACACCAATCCAAATCTTGTCTGCCTTGCGAATAATGCCTTGATACAATGAAAACCCATTCTCATCAGGACTGTGCACCAACAATTGAGCTATCAACTATTGAGCTTCAGCATCAGTAGCATAAGAATTCAGCACCTCCTGTACCCAAACTGGTTGCACTTCAGAAATGGCAGCCAAGTCCAATACTGAACTCCTCCTTGACAATGCATCAGCAACGACATTCTCTGCCCCCTTTTTATATACAATCTAAAATTGCAATCCCATTAACTTGGTCATAGCCTTCTTTTGAAGATCTGACTGCAATTGCTGGTCTCCCAAGAATGTCAACGATTTGTGATCTGTCTTAATCACAAATGCACCCCTCTGCAAATATTGCCTCCACTTATCTACAACCATAATCAAAGCCAAAAACTCCTTCTCATATATAGAAATATGGTTGTTCTTTTCTCCCAGAGCTTTACTAAGAAAGGCAATGGGTCTGCCCTGCTGCATCAACACCGCTTCGAGACCCACATCTGATGCATCTGTCTCGACTGTAAAAGGCAGATCAAACCTGGGTAGAGCAAGAACTGGTGTTGAAGCCATAGCCTGTTTCAACTTATGAAAAGCAATCTAAGCGTCTTCAGACCACTGAAACACCTATTGTTTCTGCAATAGCCTAGTAAGAGGTCTAACCATAATACCATAATCTTTCACAAATTTCCTGTAATAGCCTGTTAAACCTAAGAATCCCCTCAACTCCGTCACATTCTTAGGTTGTGGCCAGGACAACATAGCTTCAGTTTTACTAGAATCTATGGCCACCCTATCTCTTGAAATCACATGACCCAAATATTTGAGTTCATGCTTCACAAAGGAGCATTTCTTCATCTTTAAGAAAAATTGGTGCTCTCTCAGCTTGCCAAAACACCATCCTAATATGTTGATAATGCACTTCCAAACTAGGGCTGTAAATGAGAATATCATCCAAGAAAACCATAACAAATTTTCTAAGAAAAGTCTCCAACACCGAGTTCATGGCACACTGGAAACTAGCTGGTGCATTAGTGAGACCAAAAGGCATCACTCGAAACTGATAATGGCCATGATGTGTTTTAAAAGCAGTCTTGTATTCATCCTCAGTTCCCATTCGAATTTGATGATACCCTGCTGTCATGTCAAGACTAGTAAAATATTGAGCACCAGCTAATTCATCCAGGATCTCATCCACCATAGGCATAGGAAACCTGTTCTTTATAGTCATTCCATTTAACTTCCTGTAATCTATACAGAACCTCCAGCTGCCATCTTTTTTTTGCACAAGTAAAACTGGAGAAGCAAACAGACTTACACTAGGGACTATCAACTCTGCTGCTAGCAGTTCAGTAATTTGCTTTTCAATCTCAGTTTTGTGAGCTGGAGAATATCTATAAGGCCTTGAGTTTACTGGAATAGACCCTAGCAACAGAGGAATGTGATGGTCACAAGGTCTGATTGGAGGCAATTTCGAAGGCACAACAAAAACATCTTCGAATTCCTTTAAAATCTCCCGTAGAACTGCATCATTTTTCCCAATTGTTTCTTCTGAAACCTGCTCCAAAAGCACAAATACCCAGACTTCCTCTCCCTTCATCCATTTCTCCAGCTGCAACACAGATACTTGTCGCACTTCCTGCAGTTCTCTAGCACCACCCTATAACCTGACCTTCTTTCCTTGATCAGTAAAGGTTAATACCTTGTTATTCCAGTCACACTCCATAGGACTATGAGCCTTCAGCCAATCATACCCCAGGATCACATCATATGCTTCCAAATCTAACACCCTCATAGCAGTGTTGTACAGGTGCCCCCCTGAACTCCACACTACTTCCTTAACTCTTTTGTCACCGATCATAGCTGCTCCATTTGCCACCTTAACCCGCACAGTGGAACAATCTTCAGTGATCAACCCCAATTTTGCTACAATTCTCTGGCTGATAAAAGTTGCAGAACTACCAGAATCAATGAGCATGACCAACATCTGATCCTGAATCAGAGCTTGGACCCTCATACAACCATCACATTTTGTGCCACTAATAGCATTCTAGGACAACTGATGTAACTCCTCCACACACTTCTCATTTATCCAACTTCTATAATACTTCATCAGTCAAAACTAGACCCATGTCTTCCACGGTCAGATTATGCAGTTGAGTTACCACCCTCTTGGGACATTTTGCTTGATGGCCTGGCTCAAATTTATCTCTACAAATAAAACACAACCCATTCGCTCTTCTATATTCTCTCAACTGTCTTTCCTTGCTCAACTCAGGATACAATATTCCTGCCCTATTCTCTCCCCTTACTCCTGCAACCTGAGTTTTAAGAACCTGTCCCTTTTGGTTTCTAACTCTATTCTTCTCTGCAATCTCCTGATACACCTTGGCCAACCTCTTCGCCTTATCCACTATCTTAGGCATCTGAGCCATGACTTGATTCTGAATTTCAGGTTTCAACCCTTTAATATAGTGTGTCACAAACAGGGTCTCATCTAACTCAGAATTATGCAAAGTAGCGACATATCTAATATCATCAAAAGCTTGAGAGTACTCCTCCACTCCTTGCTGCTGAGTCACATTAACCAAATCTCTCATAGCTTGAGGGTATTCATCCACTCCAAACTTCTCCCTAACTGCTTGTGTAAACTGCCCCCAATCACCCAATCCATGTTTCAGCTTATACACTTGTAACCACTTCGACGCATTCCCCTCCATGTGCATAGAAGCTAAACTCGCCCACAACCACTCTGGCACCTGGTAAACAGTGAAGTAATCAACACACCGATCAAACCAGACTCCAGGATCACTGCCCTGAAACTTGGGAAATGTCCACTTCGGAAATGGGCATGTCCTACTCTCTCTTCCTCCACCCCACTGCTCTCTACGATCTCTTCCACGCTCCATTCCTCCACCCCGATCATCCCATCAAGGAACACGCAGCTCTCGCTCAGAGTTTGTGTCATTACCTTCCTGCTCCTTCGCTTGCAATTCCAATCGCAGCTGCGCAATAGTTCTCTCGTTCTCCTCCATGTGTTGAGCCAACAGTGCTCGGTCTTCCTCCGCCTTCTTCTGCCCGATCTCCATCGCTTCCATCTTCCCGGTCAACCGTTCCACCGCCAGCATCATCCGCTCCCAGCACTCCTCCCCTTTTTGCTCGATCCCCGCCATTGCTTCCAGGATCAGTCGCGTCTGAACGGATGGCTTCGTGGAAGGCGCCGTGATGCCCACCCTTCGAGGATCAACAGCTCTGGTACCACTTGTGATGACCCGTGGTCGCGGCTAGGGTTCGCCGGGCGTGAGTTAGTAGCAGATCGGTGAAGAGAACGACGCCAAGGACACAGGTGAGTTGGATTTCGGGTATCTATTTTCTATTTCCTTTCATATCCCCATCTCAACAACCAGTTACAGTATTTATAGATCTGAGATCCAGCTAACAGAATGACTAATGTCTGGGCTAATCACTTATTACAGCCCATAGAAGACTAATACGGTCCTAATATGGCCCAAACCCTAATACTCGAAAGACCCACTAATACTCCATACCTGTGCCTAAGCACCGCCACCTTGGGTCATCACAGGTGGCCGTTGGCGCCCATGAACCCCCACAATTGGGGCGAGAATGTTTCGCTTCTCGCTTGGAGAACCTGCTGCTCCAGCCCGAGGTGGCGGGGAACGGGGGGGTCGTTCTCTTCGTCGCGCGGCGAGTGGATGTGAGGACTAGAAAAGGAATTTTCCGTGTCTTTTGGTGCTCTTTTTGATCGAAGTGGGGATTTTGCAGCTTATGGACCTTGTTTGTTCGGTACGACGTACTACTATTTAGATTTTTACCACCGAATGTACGTGTACATTACTTCTTTGTTCAGAATACAGTTTCTAGTATAACTCTTGTTTATAAACTGGAGATTTTTCATGTTAGGAATCCATCCCTGTTAAGAAATAAAATAGTTAGAGCCAAATTCAATTTAATTATATCAAATTAATATAAATTAAATAAACAAGGTTTAAAATTACAAGAGGTATCTACTTTAAAAGTTAGTTTGCTATTTTGTAATAGGTTCAGTAAGTTTTTAGTATAATTTAACGTGTCAAAGGACAATTTAGATCAAGAGGAGTTGCAGGATGATGAGGGACGAGGAATGGTTCTCTATCCCTGTTCCTGTGAACTCGGTGAGGACTAGATTTTCTCTATTTTTTCTCTATTTTCGATCCCTATGAGAACTAAATTACCTCATCTCTGTCTCTAATAGAGGAATTCCCTACAGGAAATCGAGGATCAGGTCCCATTTTCATCGGTAGGTGTGGTATCTAAAAATGTGCTATATATATTTATATAGATGTATGGTGCAATAAAATACGAGGGCAGACCTGGGAGATCGGGTCCATTGCTATCTCTAATCGTGACCGGACACATTCTTATTGCCTGAAATTATGGGGCGGCTATCCGGGTGCAGCCCTCCTCTCCGGCGTGGCTCGCGCGAAACGATGGGATCGATCCATTTCTGGACAGCCTGGCTCGCGCGAGCTGCGTGCGTGCGAGAGAGCGGTGATGCAGGTGCGGGCGCAGAGTACCAACACGACAATGGTCATAGCCAGGCCAGATGCGATGCATGCTTCATGAGAAGGAAAACAGAATGCCATTTGCTACTCTGCTGTCTGCTCTGCTTGAAGAATTGGAGACGCAACGCAGGCTGTTGAGTGGTGAGCTCGCCACAGGCTCCGGCTTTGGTTTCCGTCAGCTCTTACGTGTACATTCACTGATGGGATTGGAAAAACATCATGGTAAGGATCTCATCGGAGGGCTGTGATTAGACGCTAGGGTATCGGTTCGAGGAGTTGAGCCTGACCGTAGGATCTCATCGGGCGGGTCAGGCTAGATCTGGAATAATTAAATCCACATCTTTGGCTGGTGATCCAAGGGTTCTCGTAACATACCTGTTCGTCGCGGGTGGGTTCTAATCTTAGCCGTCGCGCGAGATCCAACAGTATGTAAACCGCCATACCCCTTCATCGTGTAGCTTTTATTAAATAGTCCCTAAAATTCCAGGAAACTAACCTGCCATCCACATGGTACTGTTCATAGTGTCTGTGAAGTCTTGTCCTGAGGTCCCTGTGTTTCTTGAAAATAGTGCGCCCAGTCCATAGCTTTGAAAATTCAGTTATTTAATTTTAGAAATTGATTTTTAATACATAAATAAATGCCAGAATTTGTTTAATTCATATAAAATGCATATGAACTTCAAATTGGTCAATTCCAGTTCCTAATTTTTTGTAATATTATTCTCTATCCATTTGTGCCACTGTTTTCACATGAAAGACACATTAAAATTTATCTAGTACTTAATCTTGTATTGAATACATAAAACCTTCAGAAATTCATATCTTAAAATCTATAACTGCAAAATTAATAATTCCAGTTTCTATGATCTTATTTTAATATCTAGATTATTATTGTGTATTTTATTTACATGTTTGGTGTGATATTAATTTTTGCTATACTATGTATGTATTGTGTTGATGCGAGCAGACGAGCAAGCTACAGAGGATCCTAAGGTTCAGCTGGTAGAGACTGCTGAGCAGGAGCTCGTTGAAGGCAAGTTGTGCCCTTAATCACTTTTTTTTACCCATTCATGTTCTTATTAATCATAATGATCTGCATAGGTTAATTTTTGACGGGACCCAATAGGATACCCTAGATTTTGACTATCTTTATATCTTGTTTCACCACTCGTTTTACTACTAAATTTTTGGGTAGTACATGCTATTGCTTTATATGGCTTTGGGTATAGAGATATTCATCACTAATTGTTATACTTTTTATTATCTGTTTATTATTTACTGTTCAGGATAAGATCATTATGTTAATGGGAATATGGAGAACCACCCAGGAAAACAGTGCTACCACAAGGGTTTAATGGGACGCCCTTGACTGATTAACTAGGAAAGCTAATGGATGACTACCTTACCCGAAAGGGGCAAGGGCAGTAGGGGAGTGGTCAGTGTAGAGAGGTCCTTGGGTTGATTTTGCTGCGATGGCGGTCAGGCGAGGGATTCCTGCACTGGAGCTTCCTATAAACTGTAGCGGGTTTTCTAAAGCTAGTGGAACTTTGTAAAGGCCTCGTAGTGGTACCCTGCCTCGCTTCCTTGGTAGAGGTGTATAGGGACTGATCAACTCTGTGGCAAATGGGTAACACGACTTGTGGGTAAAGATGCGCAACCTCTGCAGAGTGTAAAACTGGTATACTAGTCGTGCTCACGGTCATGAGCGGCTCGGACACTCACATGATTAATTTATGGAACTTAAACTTAATTTGTCATTTCATTGCATCTGGGATTATTTTATTATTATTTTTACTCATTATTACTATGGTTTGATATTTACTTACACGTAGTAACTACTAATAAAATTTTGACCAACATATAAAAGCAATGCTCAGCTTCAACCTTTATTTCATTGATCAGCCTTACACTTCATGAACTCCCACCTTTAGTGAGTTTATGCACATTATTCCCAACAACTTGTTGAGCGATGAACATGTGTAAGCTCACCCTTGCTATCTCACACCCCCCATAGGAGAAGAACAGGTGGTTCAAGAGGAGCCATACATCGAGGAGTTCGATTTGATCTAGGTGGCGTCTCCCAGTTGACTTTCTGGCGCCAAGGATAGATTTTAGATCCTTTTATATTTATCTTTTATTTTGTTAGACTTCCGCTATGTAACAAGTACTCTGATTTTATTGTGACATTTATCTCTATACACTCTGTTATTATATGTGTTGTCTTCTTTGGCGCATGTATGAGATGCACCCGACTTTGTTCCTTAAAGCGGCGGGTGTTACACTGTTACTGTTCTAACATATCCTCTACGTCATGCTAGAGGTACGGTGCTGTAGCATCCCAAAAATTCAAATCCTGAAATTTTCTCAAACTCGCTCTAAATTCAAAATGAATTTTAAATTTTATTTCAAAATATTTGTTTGCGAGTTGATATCAGCAAATAAATTATAGTGGTCTATATTCTCTCCAAAATCCTCCTCAAATATCCTGCAAAGATTTCCCAGTGATCCCCCTCGAATTCTTTCCAAAAATACTGCCCAAATATTTCACCAATATATCTCCAAATATTTTCCTCCTGAGAAATATTTTCAGAATCATTTTTCAAGTCTCTATAAATATTTTCTTCATAACTTTCTTCATGCTCATACGTATGTGTACGCCTCTTGTGTCATACGGTGAGCTCTACAAGCTAATTACACTTATACAAGACAAATCCATGCTTATCTCCCACTAATCCTCTCATCCTCCCACTAATCCTCTCATCCTCCCACTAATCCTCTCATCTCTCCCCCTAATCCCCCCACCATGGCTATAAATAGAGGGGCAAGGGCCTCCTCTCAAGCCACCCCAAGCCATTTCATGGCAACTCTCTCCCGCCCCACACACGCCCACTCCATGTTCCACACAAGCACACACTAGCATAAGGATCGTTCAGTCGTTCTTCGATCGTTCGTCCACCTGTTCATAGTTTGTTCGTTCGTTCGTCCGATTGTTCGACGTTCATCCGATCGTTCATGGTTCGTTCATCCGTTCGTTCGTCCAAATAATCTTTGTTCAGCCGTTATGCTATCGAAATTCTGATCGTTCGTTCGTTCGTTCGATCATTCGATCGTTCATCGTTCGTTCATAGTTCCTATTCATCGTTCATCGTTTGTTCATGGTTCCTATTCATTGTTCATCGTTCGTTCATATTCCCTATTCATCGTTCGTCCAGATAATCTTTGTCCTGCCGTTATGCTGCCGAAATTCCGATCGTTCGTTCGTCCGATCATTCGATCGTTCCTCGTTCGTTCATAGTTCCTATTCATCGTTCGTTCATACGACTATTCACCATCACTATTTATCGTTACTATTTATCATCGTACTATTCATCGACACTATTCACCATCGTTTCTGTTTACCGACACTATTCATCATCGTTACTGTTCATTGTTACTATTCATCGATGATATCTATGATTACTTTTTCATTGTCACTATTCATCGTTACTATTCACCATTGTTACTATTCATCGATCATCCGATCACCCCAAATTTCAACTACTCATCCATCATGCTGTCCAGTCCACCTAAGACCAGCCAGACCCATATTCCAGTCATACGAACTCCGGTGACTGTGATTTTCCTTCCAGTAGGGAACTTCCCATCTGGTCACTCATCCCAAGTTTCTCCAAGTTGAGCACGCTTAACTTTGAGATTCCTTCGAAACAGGCTTCCAAACTCCGATTCCAATAATTCTTGTTTCTAAATTCTTATCAAACTATTCCCCATCCAACCATGTCATCCCTTAAGCATGGTTCATGTTCCAGAAAACTCCCAAAATACTCTTGTCCCATATTCTGCCTGTAACTCTCCTGTTCATACTAAGTCAGACGATTCTTTCATCACTATTCTCACCAATAGTGAACCTCACTATGCTACACCAAATACACCCAGCTATAAATACACTCAGCTGCCCTCTCCCTCTCCACACACACTCAACACCCTCAGCCAAGGCAAACACCCACCCACTCAGTTACTCTGCTCCGCCGGCTACACGCATAGTGTCGCTTCGCCTCCAATCCACCTTCCTGGTAAGCACCTCCGCTCCACCACCAGTAATATCACAACACCACATGACACAGATTCTGCTCAAGACTCTACCCATCCATATATCGCTATTCTGACCACTATACTAAATATTTGTTGGTATACTTGCTGGTTTGTATGTTTGCTTATTCATGTTGCATAGTTATCGGAGCGTTCGTGTTGTCTCGTGGAGGCCAAATCTGCAAGTCTACGCCAGGCAGTGGAGCAAGAAGCCAGTTCCGCGAGCTCTCCCCCCTTTCGCCGGATAAGCACGGCAAGCTCACTAGATCCCTTTGATGCATAAATTACCTATGTTTTTCGACCACAACCCTCTATTTTATGCATGATATGATTTTGAGACAAGTTATTATGGCCACCCAGCCGCTTGCCGCAATCAATCCTTGATATATTTGTTACAAATGATTTCAGAAAAGGTGTGAGTTTTCAAAAGAAAATGCTTTTCAAAATGAGTATGATGAAGGGTTTTCACCCTCATCACCTTTGAGTAGGGATGATCAGGGACTCCCTGGTTTAGGGGAGGGCCTAAGGTGATGGCTCAGCCGGGTTAGGTGTGAGCAGAAGGATTGTCCTCTCATATAAGGACCGGTTTGTCATCCTTCACTACCTGTACTCATGACAAGTACAACCACTCGAGACTGTATGGGCAGTCACTCAATCTGAACTCATACGGTACAAACCCCAGGGTTATGAAGGCTGGGGAGCACCGGGAGGATTAGGAGGGGGAATGTTTTGTTTGGTTTGGACATGGGGGTGGTCTGACTCCTTCCGGTATAACTGTTAAGGTAAGGACGTGCGAGGAAATAAAGAGATTCGGTTTCGGGTCTCATTGGCCATGAGATCGCAGAGCCGGACTAGTGGGTAAAGTGTACCCCTCTACGCAGAGTTCAAACCTATTCGAATAGTCTGTGTCCACAGGAATGGACGAGTCTGGTGTGGTATGACAATTAGTGTTTTGTTTTCCAAAAAAAGGGTGCTTTTGAGAAAAGTGGTTTTTAAAAGGTCCGACGGTTGAGCCGTGAGCTATGGTGGACGGGAAGTCTAGTAGCTGTTTTTGAAAATGAAAACCAGTGGGAAACTGCTGAGATACCTGGATGATTTAGTCTAGGGGATTTTGTTCTAATATTGAAAAACTTCCTGCTCCCTTGGGAGAGGATGCGCTTTGAAAAATGCAAAATGTTTTACAAAACAACCCTGCATCAAATATTGTTGTTTCTGCAAAATATCCTGAGCTCCACATATTCCATGCATTATATCTGATTTCCCCATTCCGCGGGTGAAGGTGGGTTGCTGAGTACGTTTGTACTCACCCTTGCTTATTTGTTGTTTTTTAGAGAAGTTGATCGCTGATTGGGTAAGAGTTACACCTGTTCCCAACCTTGCATGTGGCTGTTGGACCACTGATTTGCTTCGTTGCGTATATCGGGCTGCTTCAGCCCCACTCTGATGATATGTCCTGAGTTGTGGACCAACTCTTAAAGTTGTTCACCACCTTTATAGGTTTGTCTCGTTTAAGTAGATCTAGAATCATCTGATGTATAAATGTGTTTACTAGCCTCCTGGGACTAGTAATTGTATCACATTTGAGTCCCAGAGGATCTAGGGCGCTTCAAGTGGTATCAGAGCTGTTAGGTTGGCCACAGGACGTAACCCTTAGCCTGATCCAAATGTTTTTGAGTCAAAACTATTTTCTTAAAAAATTCTTGCTCCCACCCCTTCATTTTAAAAATGCTTTCCCCCTTTCCTTCTCTCAGAAGTCAGATGGAGGTCCATTGCCAAACCAACTTTTGCCAGAATGAATATGGTTTCCCGAAGTTGTTGAGAGCATGCACAGTTCGCCTTAGAATCAGGAGCTAGCCAGAGTATGATGGTCGTGAATTCATTGAGCATGGCACAGAGAAGTGTGTCGTGACTGTATACATTGGATCCAGTCCGTACCATGTGGAATGGAGTGTCATTGCTGCGGGGCATAGATTCAAAGAGACCTGCCAAGTCGTCGCTCGCAACGCATTGAGGGCCCTGTGTCAAATTTATGAAGAAGAAGTGGTCGACACCCCGCTCAGATTCTTTCCGCCCTTTCAGAGAAACCGTCCAGTTTGGATGGCTAGGATGCGTGCATTGGAAGAGCAGCAGCTGCTTGAGGACGACCCCACAATCGTGTACCTCACTGCATACCTGCTCACCCTGGATGCACAATATGAATTCTTGGCTCGGCACCACCGTCAGATGATTGCCCGAGCAGAAGATGCAGAGAAGCGCAACCGCAAGCTCCATGTGGATCTCACCATAGCTCAAGCCCGTGTAGCTGCCTTGGAAAGTCGTGAAGTCATTGCTTGTCGGTGTTTCGAGATCGGGGGTCCCTAATGCCGACGAGTGAATGTCGCCGCGTGCCCCAGCCCAGATGGGTCGAGCGCGAGAGCGAGCGCGAAGGGGGGAGAGCGAGGCAGCCGGAGACGGCGAGAGAGAGAGGTGGAAGTCCTGCGGCCTTCGTGTTCGTCCCGCGCCCAGGTCGGGTGCGCTTGCAGTAGGGGGTTACAAGCGTCCACACGGGAGAGGGAGCGAGCGGCCTCACGCGAGCGCCTTCGTCTCGTCCTCGTCCCCGCGCGGCCCACCCTCTCTAAGAGGGCCCTGGTCCTTCCTTTTATAGGCGTAAGGAGAGGAGCCAGGTGTACAATGGGGGTGTAGCAGAGTGCTACGTGTCTAGCGGGGGAGAGCTAGCGCCCTAAGTACATGCCATTGTGGCAGCCGGAGAGATCTTGGCACCCTGTTGGTGTGATGTCGTGGCCGTCGGAGGAGCGCTGGAGCCTGGCGGAGAGACAGCTGTCGGAGCTGTTGAACCCTTGCTGACGTCCTCTTGCTTCCGTAAGGGGGCTGCGAGCTGCCTCCGTCACTGAGTACGCGGGGGCGCCACCATTGCCTATCTGGCGGAGTGAGCCAGATGGGACGCCAGTCTTGTCCCCCGTGGTTCGAGCCAGCTCGGGGTAGGGTGATGATGGCGCCTCCTGTTGACGTGGCCGGTCCGCGCCCTAGGTTGGGCGACATGGGAGCTCTTCCGAAGCCGAAGTCGAGTCTGTCTTCTGTGGTCGAGGTCGAGTCCGAACCCCTGGGTCTGGCGAGGCGGAGACCGTCGGCTGAAGCCCGGGCGGAGTCCGAGCCCTGGGGTCGGGCGAGGCGGAGGTCGTCTGCAGAGGTGAGAGCACCTAGAGGGGGGGTGAATAGGTGATCCTGTAAAAACTTCAAACTTAAGCCACAAAAACTTGTTAAGTGTTAGCACGATTATTGCCAAGTGGCTAAGGTGAAGTCTCAACAAAACACAGTACCACAAGAAAATCAAGCACAGAGGTGACACAGTGGTTTTATCCCGTGGTTCGGCCAAGACCAACGCTTGCCTACTCCACGTTGTGGCGTCCCAACGGACGAGGGTTGCAATCAACCCCTCTCAAGCGGTCCAAAGACCCACTTGAATACCACGGTGTTTTGTTGTTCCTTTCACTATCCCGTTTGCAAGGAATCTCCACAAATTGGAGTCTCTTGCCCTTACAAGTATATGATCACAAATGAAACACAGAGTAAGGGAGGGAAGCAACACACACAAATCCACAGCGAAATGCGCACATACACGGCCAAGACTCGAGCTCACAAGAGTATCACAAAGTTCTCACTAGAACGGAGCTCGAATCACTTAGAATCACAAATGAAAGCGCAAAGACTAAGTGTGGATGATCAAGAATGCTCAAAGGTTGCTTGTGTCTCTTCCATGCGCCTAGGGGCTCCTTTTATAGCCCCAAGGCAGCTAGGAGCCGTTGAGAGCAAATCCGGAAGGCCATCCTTGCCTTCTGTCGTCGGGGGCACCGGACAGTCCGGTGCACACCGGACATTGTCCGGTGCCCGATTTGTTTCCTTAACTGGCGCTGCCGACCGTTGCAGACCGTTGGAGATCTGGGAGCCGTTGGCGCACCGGACATGTCCGGTGCACACCGGACAGTCCGGTGCCGTCTTCCGACCGTTGGCTCCGCCACGTGTCCCGCGCGGATTGCGCGGCCGACCGTTGGCCCGGCCGACCGTTGGCTCACCGGACAGTCCGGTGCACACCGGACAGTCCGGTGAATTTTAGCCGTACGCCGTCGGCCAATTTCCCGAGAGCGGCCAGTTCGCGCCGAGTCGGCCTGGCGCACCGGACACTGTCCGGTGCACACCGGACAGTCCGGTGCTCCAGACCGAGCTGGGTCTTAGCACCACACAGCCAAGTCTTTTCTCCTCTTCTCTTTTCTTCTTCTTTCTGTTTCTAACACTTAGACAAATATATTAGTACATAAAACCGATGTACTAAGGCTTAGAAACATACCTTTACTTCATGATTTGCACCTTGTTCATCCATGTACATAAATTCACAATTAAGCACATGTGTTGGCACTCAATCACCAAAATACTTAGAAATGGCCCAAGGGCACATTTCCCTTTCAATCTCCCCCTTTTTGGTGATTTATGCCAACACAACATAAAGCAACTAGAACAAGTGCAAACTCACTTCAAATAAAACTTAAATTTATTTTGAATCAATTTTGGCATATATGGATCATCCTTTGCCACCACTTGGTTTGTTTTTGCAAATCAAACTCAAATCTCTATCTCTAAGTTAAACACACATGTTGAAGCATAAAGAGAGTCATTCCAAAAGAGATTGATCAAAGATTTCAAAAACTCCCCCTTTTTCCCATAATTGCTACTTCTCCCCACAAGACTTCTCCCCACAAGAAGCCAAAAGAGACAATAAAAGGGTTTTGCCAAACCAAAAACTCTACTCTACTATTTTCAAATTTCTCAAGTGGTAGCTGATCCATTTATTGCTTTGGCCTTTATTTTCTCCCCCTTTGGCATCAACCACCAAAACGGGATCAATTTTGGCCCTTTAACCCCATTGCCTCACCAAAAATCTTCAATTAAGAGCAAATGGCGACAAGAGTTCATGAGATGGACTTGGAATTAGTTACCCTCTCATCGGAGTGCAGTGGAAGTCTTGCATGATCCAAGTCCACCTTTTCCCTTTCAATTCTACTTTGAGACTAAATCAACCAAACTCAAGCATATGGTTAGTCAAAAAGGATCAAGTTGTAACACATCTCCCCCTAAATATGTGCATCACTTTGCAACGGACTTGTGAGGTCCGGGGAGTGTTTGTACAACTTGAGCACCATAATAAGCAACAAAATGCAGAATGAACATGATCAAAGGCATAAATACATGTATGCTATATTTCAATCCAAGTTCCGCGAATCTAAGACATTTAGCTCACTACGCAGCCTGCAAAAGGTCTTCTCATCTAAAGGCTTGGTAAAGATATCGGCTAGCTGGTTCTCGGTGCTAACATAAAACACTTCGATATCTCCCTTTTGCTGGTGGTCTCTCAAAAAGTGATGCCGGATGTCAATGTGCTTTGTGCGGCTGTGCTCAACAGGATTTTCCGCTATTCGGATAGCACTCTCATTATCACATAGGAGTGGGACTTTGCTCAGATTGTAGCCAAAGTCCCGGAGGGTTTGCCTCATCCAAAGTAGTTGCGCGCAACACTGTCCTGCGGCAACATACTCGGCCTCGGCGGTGGATAGGGCAACGGAGGTTTGTTTCTTAGAGTTCCATGACACCAGGGACCTTCCTAAGAATTGGCACGTCCCCGATGTACTCTTCCTATCGACCTTACATCCAGCATAGTCGGAATCTGAGTACCCAATCAAGTCAAAGTTAGACCCCTTTGGATACCAGATCCCGAAGCAAGGCGTAGCGACTAAATATCTAAGAATTCGCTTCACCGCCACCAAGTGACACTCCTTAGGATCGGATTGAAATCTAGCACACATGCATACGCTAAGCATAATATCCGGTCTACTAGCACATAAATAAAGCAAAGAACCTATCATGGACCGGTATGCTTTTTGATCAACGGACTTACCTCCTTTGTTGAGGTCGGTGTGTCCGTCGGTTCCCATCGGCGTCTTTGCGGGCTTGGCGTCCTTCATCCTAAACCTCTTTAGCAGATCTTGCGTGTACTTCGTTTGGGAGATGAAGGTGCCGTCCTTGAGTTGCTTCACTTGGAACCCAAGGAAGTAGTTCAACTCGCCCATCATCGACATCTCGAATTTCTGCGTCATCACCCTGCTAAACTCTTCACAAGACTTTTGATTAGTAGAACCAAATATTATGTCATCGACATAAATTTGGCATACAAAAAGATCACCATCGCAAGTCTTAGTAAAAAGAGTTGGATCGGCTTTCCCAACCTTGAAAGCATTAGCAATTAAGAAATCTCTAAGGCATTCATACCATGCTCTTGGGGCTTGTTTAAGTCCATAGAGCGCCTTAGAGAGCTTACACACGTGGTCGGGGTACCGTTCATCCTCGAAGCCGGGGGGTTGCTCTACGTACACCTCCTCCTTTATTGGCCCGTTGAGGAACGCGCTCTTCACATCCATTTGGTACAACCTGAAAGAATGGTGAGCGGCATATGCTAGCAAGATACGAATTGATTCTAGCCTAGCCACAGGAGCAAAAGTCTCCTCAAAGTCCAAACCTGCGACTTGGGCATAACCTTTTGCCACAAGTCGAGCCTTGTTCCTCGTCACCACCCCGTGCTCGTCCTGTTTGTTGCGGAAAACCCACTTGGTTCCCACAACATTTTGCTTGGGACGAGGCACCAGCGTCCAGACTTCATTGCGCTTGAAGTTGTTAAGTTCCTCCTGCATGGCCAACACCCAATCCGGATCTAGCAAGGCCTCCTCTACCCTGAAAGGCTCAATAGAGGAGACAAAAGAGTAATGTTCACAAAAATTAACTAGTCGAGACCGAGTAGTTACTCCCTTGCTAATGTCACCCAGAATTTGGTCGACGGGATGATCCCTTTGAATCATCGCTCGAACTTGGGTTGGAGGTGCCGGTTGCGCTTCTTCCTCCATCACATGATCATCTTGTGCTCCCCCTTGATCACACGCCTCCTTTTGATGAACCTGTTCATCGTCTTGAGTTGGGGGATGCACCGTTGTTGAGGAAGAAGGTTGATCTTGTTCATCTTGTTCCTGTGGCCGAACGTCTCCAATCGCCATGGTTCGTATAGCGGCCGTTGGAACATCTTCTTCATCTACATCATCACAATCAACAACTTGCTCTCTTGGAGAGCCATTAGTCTCATCAAATACAACGTCGCTAGAGACTTCAACCAAACCCGATGATTTGTTGAAGACCCTATACGCCTTTGTATTTGAATCATAACCTAATAAAAACCCTTCTACAGCTTTGGGAGCAAACTTAGAATTTCTACCCTTCTTCACTAGAATGTAGCACTTGCTCCCAAAAACACGAAAGTAAGATACATTGGGTTTGTTACCGGTTAGTAGCTCATATGACGTCTTCTTGAGGAGGCGGTGAAGGTAGACCCTGTTGATGGCGTGGCAAGCCGTGTTCACGGCTTCCGACCAAAAGCACTCGGGGGTCTTGAACTCTCCAAGCATCGTCCTCGCCATATCGATTAGCGTCCTGTTTTTCCTCTCTACCACACCATTTTGCTGTGGTGTGTAGGGAGCGGAGAACTCGTGCTTGATCCCTTCCTCCTCAAGAAACTCCTCCACTTGTAGGTTCTTGAACTCGGACCCGTTGTCGCTCCTAATCTTCTTCACCTTGAGCTCAAACTCATTTTGAGCTCTCCTGAGGAAGCGCTTGAGGGTCCCTTGGGTTTCAGACTTATCCTGCAAAAAGAACACCCAAGTGAAGCGGGAAAAGTCATCAACAATAACTAGACCATACTTACTTCCTCCTATGCTTAGATAGGCGACGGGTCCGAAGAGGTCCATATGCAGCAGCTCCAGAGGTCTTGACGTGGTCATCACATTCTTGCTGTGATGTGCTCCTCCCACTTGTTTACCTGCCTGACAAGCTGCACAAGGTCTATCTTTTTCGAAATAAACATTTGTTAGACCTATCACGTGTTCTCCCTTTAGAAGCTTGTGGAGGTTCTTCATCCCCACATGTGCTAAGCGGCGATGCCACAGCCAGCCCATGCAAGTCTTAGCCATTAAGCATGCATCTAGACCGGCCTCTTCTTTTGCAAAATCAACTAAGTAAAGCTTGCCGTCTAGTACACCCTTAAAAGCTAGTGAACCATCACATCTTCTAAAGACAGACACATCTACATTAGTAAAAAGGCAATTGTATCCCATGTTGCATAGTTGACTAACAGATAGTAAATTGTAACCAAGAGACTCAACTAAAAACACATTTGAAATTGAGTGCTCATTAGAAATTGCAATTTTACCTAACCCTTTTACCTTGCCTTGATTCCCATCACCGAATATAATTGAATCTTGGGAATCCTTATTTTTGACGTAGGAGGTGAACATCTTCTTCTCCCCCGTCATATGGTTTGTGCATCCGCTGTCGATAATCCAGCTTGAACCCCCGGATGCATAAACCTGCAAGGCAAATTTAGGCTTGGGTCTTAGGTACCCAACTCATGTTGGGTCCTGCAAGGTTAGCACAAATGTTCTTAGGGACCCAAATGCAAGTCCTGTCTCCCTTGCATTTTGCCCCTAACTTCCTAGCAACTATTTTCCTATCCTTTCTACAAATAGCAAAGGAAGTGTTTAAAGCACAATAAATTATAGAAGGTTCATTCACTACTTTCCTAGGAGCATGAATAACATTCTTTCTAGGCACATGAGCAATATTTCTCCTAGGCATATTTACAACATTTCTCCTACGCATATCTCTATCATGCTTATAAGAAGAACTAGAAGAAAACATGGCATGAGAATCATAAACATGTGAATCATTATAAGCATTTCTAGCAAGTCTCCTATCATGGTATAAGAAAGCATGGTTCTTTTTAGCACTACTAGCCATAGGGGCCTTCCCTTTCTCCTTGACGAAGATGGGAGCCTTATGGCTTGTTAAGTTCTTGGCCTCTCTCTTGAAGCCAAGACCATCCTTAATTGAGGGGTGTCTACCAACCGTGTAGGCATCCCTTGCAAATTTTATCTTATCAACTTCACTTTTGCTAGTCTTAAGTTGGGCATTAAGACTAGCCAATTCCTCATTTAATTTGGAAATTAAAACTAGGTGTTCACTACAGGCATTAACATCAAAATCCTTACACCTAGTGCAAATCATAACATGTTCTACACAAGAATTAGATTTATTTGCTACTTCTAACTTAGCATTTAAATCATTGTTAACACCTTGTAACGTAGAAATGGTTTCATGACAAGTAGATAGTTCAAAAGAAAGCATTTCATTTCTTTTTACTTCTAAAGCATATGATTTTTGTGCCTCTACAAATTTATCATGTTCATCATACAATAAATCCTCCTGCTTTTCTAAAAGCCTATCCTTTTCATTCAAAGCATCAATCAATTCATTGATTTTATCTATCTTAGATCTATCTAAGCCCTTGAACAAGCATGAATAATCTATGTCATCATCATCACTAGATTCATTATCACTAGAGGAAGCATAAGTGGAGTCTTGAGTACTCACTTTCTTCTCCCTTGCCATAAGGCATGTGAGACGCTCGTTGGGGAAGAGGGAAGACTTGTTGAAGGCAGTAGCAGCGAGTCCTTCATTGTCGGAGTCGGAGGAGGAGCAATCCGAGTCCCACTCCTTTCCTAGATGCGCCTCGCCCTTTGCCTTCTTGTATTGCTTCTTCTTCTCTCTTTTGTTCCCCTTTTCCTGGTCACTTTCATTATCGGGACAGTTAGCGATAAAATGACCAAGCTTACCGCATTTGAAGCATGAGCGCTTCCCCTTTGTCTTGGTCTTGCTTGGCTGCCCCTTGCGACCATTTAGCGCCGTATTGAATCTCTTGATGATGAGAGCCATCTCTTCATCATTGAGCCCGGCCGCCTCAACTTGCGCCACCTTGCTAGGTAGCGACTCCTTGCTCCTCGTTGCTTTTAGAGCAATGGGTTGAGGCTCGTGGAGTGGTCCGTTCAACGCGTCGTCGATGTATCTTGCCTCCTTGATCATCATCCGCCCGCTCACGAATTTTCCAAGTACTTCCTCGGGCGTCATCATCGTGTACCTGGGATTCTCACGAATATTGTTCACGAGATGAGGATCAAGAACGGTAAAGGACCTGAGCATTAGGCGGACGACGTCGTGATCCGTCCAACGCGTGCTTCCGTAGCTCCTTATTTTGTTGATAAGG
Source organism: Zea luxurians (assembly GCA_029449295.1). NCBI lineage: Eukaryota > Viridiplantae > Streptophyta > Magnoliopsida > Poales > Poaceae > Zea > Zea luxurians. The sequence continues at coordinate 104,856,133 of JAOPSE010000010.1, forward strand.
GTCTTGAGCCGGTTGTAAGTTTGAGTTGGCTCCTCTCCCCTTATCATGGCGAATCGTCCAAGCTCGCCTTCCACCAACTCCATCTTGGTGAGCAAGGTGACGTCGTTCCCCTCATGAGAAATCTTGAGGGTGTCCCAGATTTGCTTGGCGTTATCCAAGCCGCTCACTTTATGGTATTCATCCCTGCACAAGGAAGCTAGAAGAACAGTAGTAGCTTGTGCATTCTTATGAATTTGTTCATTAATGAACATGGGACTATCCGAACTATCAAAGTGCATTCCATTTTCTACAATCTCCCATATACTAGGATGGAGAGAGAATAGGTGACTACGCATTTTGTGGCTCCAAAATCCGTAGTCCTCTCCATCAAAGTGTGGGGGCTTGCCGAGTGGAATGGAGAGCAAATGTGAATGTGAACTTTGCGGAATACGAGAGTAATCAAAAGAAAAGTTCGAATTAACCGGTTTCCTTCTCTCGTAGTCGTTGTGGTCCTCGTCCTTTTGGGAAGAAGTAGACTCGTCGCTGTCGTAGTAGACGATCTCCTTGATGCGCCTTGTCTTCTTCTTCTTCCCTTCCTTCCGTCTTTGGCCCGAGCCGGAGTCGGTAGGCTTATCGTCCTTCGGCTCGTTGATGAAGGATTCCTTCTCTTTGTCATTGATCACAATACCCTTCCCCTTAGGATCCATCTCTTCGGGCGGTTAGTCCCTTTGTGAAGAGAACGGCTCCGATACCAATTGAGAGCACCTAGAGGGGGGGGTGAATAGGTGATTCTGTAAAAACTTCAAACTTAAGCCACAAAAACTTGTTAAGTGTTAGCACGATTATTGCCAAGTGGCTAAGGTGAAGTCTCAACAAAACACAGTACCACAAGAAAATCAAGCACAGAGGTGACACAGTGGTTTTATCCCGTGGTTCGGCCAAGACCAACGCTTGCCTACTCCACGTTGTGGCGTCCCAACGGACGAGGGTTGCAATCAACCCCTCTCAAGCGGTCCAAAGACCCACTTGAATACCACGGTGTTTTGTTGTTCCTTTCACTATCCCGTTTGCAAGGAATCTCCACAAATTGGAGTCTCTTGCCCTTACAAGTATATGATCACAAATGAAACACAGAGTAAGGGAGGGAAGCAACACACACAAATCCACAGCGAAATGCGCACACACACGGCCAAGACTCGAGCTCACAAGAGTATCACAAAGTTCTCACTAGAACGGAGCTCGAATCACTTAGAATCACAAATGAAAGCGCAAAGACTAAGTGTGGATGATCAAGAATGCTCAAAGGTTGCTTGTGTCTCTTCCATGCGCCTAGGGGCTCCTTTTATAGCCCCAAGGCAGCTAGGAGCCGTTGAGAGCAAATCCGGAAGGCCATCCTTGCCTTCTGTCGTCGGGGGCACCGGACAGTCCGGTGCACACCGGACATTGTCCGGTGCCCGATTTGTTTCCTTAACTGGCGCTGCCGACCGTTGCAGACCGTTGGAGATCTGGGAGCCGTTGGCGCACCGGACATGTCCGGTGCACACCGGACAGTCCGGTGCCGTCTTCCGACCGTTGGCTCCGCCACGTGTCCCGCGCGGATTGCGCGGCCGACCGTTGGCCCGGCCGACCGTTGGCTCACCGGACAGTCCGGTGCACACCGGACAGTCCGGTGAATTTTAGCCGTACGCCGTCAGCCAATTTCCCGAGAGCGGCCAGTTCGCGCCGAGTCGGCCTGGCGCACCGGACACTGTCCGGTGCACACCGGACAGTCCGGTGCTCCAGACCGAGCTGGGTCTTGGCACCACACAGCCAAGTCTTTTCTCCTCTTCTCTTTTCTTCTTCTTTCTGTTTCTAACACTTAGACAAATATATTAGTACATAAAACCGATGTACTAATGTAACACCCGGATTTTAGGGATCCAAAACCCGGGGTTAACATAAACACCAGGTATGCTGGGACCAAGTCTCAAACATATGATGTATAGTGGCACAGGATCGAATGTCACATCTTTATATATAACAGGAGTTCTATACAAAATAAATAATTACATTATAAGAAGACAACGGTCCAGCAACCCAAAGTTGACTGGGAGACGACGACCTAGACCACTCACGAACTCATCGCAGCATCCTCCAAGAGCATCATCCTGCAGTACCTGGTCTTGACCTGTGGTGTATGTGAGACAGCAAGAGTGAGCTCACATACGTTCATCGCTCAACAAGTTGTGGGGAATAATGTGCATGAACTCGCCAAAGGTGGGAGCTCACGTGAAGTGTAAGGCTTACCAAAGAAGATGGTTAGAGCTGAGCATTGCTTTTAAAGTTGGTCAAAATTTTATTAGCAGTTACTAAGTATAAGTAAATACCAAACCCAATTAAATAGTAGAACAAAAGTAACAACTTCACCTGCGATGCAATGCATATGACAAATTGAGTTTAAGTTCCATAAATTAATCATGTGAGTGTCCGAGCTGCTCTTGACCGTGAGCACGGCTAGTATACCAGTTTTACACTCTGCAGAGGTTGCGCATCTTTACCCACAAGTCGTGTATCCCATGTCGCCAGGGTTTGCAAAGCCCTTAGACACTTCCGAGGTGAATGGCTAGGGATCCACTACGAGGCCTTTACAAAGTTCCACTAGCTTCCGAAAACCCGCTACAGTTTATAGGAAGATCCAGTGCAGGAATCCCTTGCAGGACCGCCATCGCAGCAAAATCCTCCCGAGGGCCTCCCTACACTGACCTCTCCCCTACTGCCCTTGCCCCTTTCGGGTAAGGTAGTCTTCCACTAGCTTTCCTAATTAATCAGCCAAGGGCGTCCCATTCCACCCTCATGGTAGCACTGTTTTCCCGGGTGGTTCTCCATGTTCCAATTAACATAATGATCTTAACATGAACCATAAATAACAACTGATAACAAAGTATAATCATGAATAAAGTGTATCTCCATACCCAAAACCAAATATAGCACTAGCAAGTACTACCCAGAAGGTTCAGTGGTAAACAAGGTATAAAGATAGTCAAACTAGGGTAACCTATTGGGTCCCATCAAAATTAACCTATGCAGATCATTATGATTAATTAGAACATGAGTAGGTGAAAAGAAGTGATCAAGGGCACAACTTGCCTGGGCCTTGAGATTCCAGGTACCAGGATGATCCTCAAATGACTCGTGACCTCACTGCTAGTCGTAGCAATTCAAACAAACATGGTATAGGCAAAATTAACATTACACCAAACATATATGCAAAATACATATTAATAATCTACATATTAAAATAAGATCACAGGAAAAAGAATTATTAATTTTGGAGTTGTAGAATTCAAGTTATGATTTTCCTAAGATTTAAGGTGATTATAATATGATTAAATGATAAATAAATTTTCTGACAGAGTTCATGTCAAAACAGTGATTCTAAATGGTAGAGAATATTATTACAAAATTTTAGGAATTGGAATGACTCAATTCGGAGCTAAAATGAATTAGTTATGAATTAATTAAGTTCTAGTAATTATTTTCATATTAAAAATCTATTTTCTATTCTATTTATTCAATTTAACTGAGTTCTGGACTGAGCCTCAATTTCAGGAAAGTCCAGGGTTCTCGGCGCAAGATTCCCGAGACACAGGGAATAGTGTCCGAGGACGGCGGGTTGTTTTCTTGAAAAGGCGGGGTCACTTTAACAAAAGTGCCACGGCGAAGGGGTATGGTTTAATCTCGGGCGCTGGATCAGACTTGGACGCGCCAGATTAGAACGATGTATATGCGAACCGGTAAGGAATCGCGTCCGCTGGATCCATCAGATGCGGCCCGGATTTAATTATCCCCGATTCCATCCTATCCACTGGCGACTAGATCTACGGTCAGGATTTCTCGCTCGAAGGGGTATCCTACGATCTAATCGTGTCCACCCATCCATGAACGGACGGTGCAGGGGCTTTCTTCTTTCCCCAGACAGGGACCACGGCGGAGCACTCAGATCACGGTGGCGCCATGGTCAGCCCAACCCAGATCTCGGCATCCCGTGCTAAACTCTAATTCGAAGTGTGCTACATGATGCTCTAAGCTATATGAACACAATGAACCGAGACACACCCCCCGATGTATCACAGAATGCCCCGGCCACGGTGAGCGTCAATCATCAAGCTCCGGTGAGCAATTTCCCTTCTCATCGGAGCAACTACCCACTACACCGCCGTGCTGAGCGCTGAGGTCATAAAAGCGAAGTGTGCAGTGGGGAAATTACCGGTGATTAGGCTCCAAGGAAGTCCGCCCTCTCTGCGCGGCGGCTCAACCGTGAGAGGAGAGGTCCGGCGACAAATTCGCCAGGCACAAGGACACCACCGCGCCCGAAGTCGCCGGGCCCCGATTCCCAGTGACCCAAGGGGATCCCTGAGCCAACAGCAAGGTCTCGGTGAGCAGGGAGCAATGAAAACACCGACGGCGGCGACTTCCTTCACCCCCTCCTCACGGCGTCGTTTCTACCCGCTTTCTCTTTCCCCCTCGATCTCTTCTTCTGTCTCCCAGCTAAGGATGGCGAGGGGAGGCAGCGGCTCACGTTTTTATAGTGCCCAGGCAGAGTCCGAACGGTGAGGTCCTTCGGTTTGAGCGCGATCCGGTGCAACGACCCGCGAGCATCGCGCGGAATCCATGGAGCTGGGTGTTCACAAGAGCGAAGGAGAGGATCTGACACCCCGGGCCCAGGTTCCAGCGAGAGTAGAGGGAGGCGCGTGATAATGACAAGTTGGGCCCACCCGTAAGTGTAATGCTTGGCGCACCCAGTCATGGGCCGGCGGGTGAATAAAATGAGAGTGGGCCGAAATGAAGTCTGCCGGCCCAGGTATGTATAGTATTCGTTTTCCTTTTCTTTTTCTTTTATTTTTCTTTTGCATTTCTTTTTAAATTCAAACTTCAATCCAAATTCAAACTTTGTGGCACTTTATATTCTGGCTAATTATTTACTTTAATCATTTCAACTGTGATGAAGTAATTTTAATGATAATTTTATTTGTATTGAATAATATACCTTTCTCCATTTCCAAGTCAAATTTGATTTCAAACTTAAATTCAAACTTCTATGCAGATTTTGTGCCCAGATTATATTGTGAATTTAAGAAGTATTTGTTTGGGAAATATAGGGTTTATTTATGTTTTGTACACATTCTTTTCCAAATTTCCAAGTTTATAAATTAGGGAAAACCCCCCCCCCCCTTTCATTATTAATGTGTTTTTATCATTATTATTGACATCATTATTTTATTCAATGCACAAACAATAAAACTCCAACATGTTGCAAAAATTTTTTTATCATTTGTTGGAATTAACTCTTAAATTTTGTGTAGGCTCTTTTCATGATGCACATGAGACATACAAAATTGAGAATAACTCTCTATTATTATTTGTATACAATTTTGAGTATTACAAATCCTACCCCCCTTAAAAATAATCTCGTCCCCGAGATTTGTAAGAAAAGGGAATACAAAAGGATTGGTTTGCCATTTAGCTTTTAATTTCTAAATCAAGGGTCTCTCTTTTTATTATTAGTAAGTGATAGGAGAGTATGGGTATTATATGTATGTCCACTTTATTATGTAGGATAGAAGATGTCTTTAGGGTATACATAGGTTTGGGTAAGAAAGAGTAGGATAAGAAAAACTCCATCCAAGATTGTGGATCTTGACTCATCTTGGTGACCTCACTTGATCCTTGAAGACTTGAGTTGGTGCTCATCCTTCTTGATGAAGTTGATCATCTTCTTCGGTCTTGTCTCATTGATTAGGAGTTAGTGTATATTATTGGGCTAGAGAATATGGTTAATATAGGTATGGATGAGATAGACTGCCTGATGTAGGTCAAAAGTTTGTTTGATGTTAGGTGGTGGTTGATAGATTATGCAATCCATTAAGACTCTATTGATTGGGTAAGTTATGCAACTTGTTATATAAGTTGTTGTGTATGGCCAAATATAAGTCACCAATTTAGGCTTAAGTGAATTTTGGGAGTATAGCCTTATCCTTTGTATCTGCATTAAGTAACTCAATCTAGCTTAGATCATATTGGATTAGATAGAATCCAGATTAGGTTGGTATGACTAGATTAAACTAGTTAAGATTAGCTTAAGTCAGATAGGTCTACCAAGGTAGGGTATATTAGGATGTTTTTGAGATTAGTTAGATATGTTATGATAAGATAGAGTCTCTTGCTAGTTTATAATTGAGAGGTTATGCAACTATTAGATGGTTAAGGTAGGTGCATATAGCCAAGTTGATCTGTCATTCCTAATTTAGTGCGGGGTGAAACTAAGTCAAGTCCTGTTCTATGGGGGTAGAGTCTAAATTATTTCATCAGTGTTATCTAACATGTTTGATAAGTCACTTTAGATTTGATCAGGTCCAGGTTAGATTGGTGTGACTGGTTTGACTAGATAAGATCTAATTGATTTGCATTAGATCATGGTTGTTTAAACTAGGGTGGGTAAGTATGCTTATTAGGATAATATGGATCCATAGGGATAAGGTAGAATCTTTTGAGACCAGTTAGATCTATTTAGGATGAGATACAATCTTTTCAAGATAGGATGAGTATCTTTTAAGATAAGATGGATCTTGTTAAGATAAGGGAGAATCTTTTAAGATAAGATGAATTGGTTAGAATGAGATCTTTTTAGTGACAAGATAAATTTCTTAAGCTAGATATGTTCCAATGGGGACAATCTAGGTTGTCTAGTTATTTTATAAATATATTCTTATACCTATGTGTATATGCAGATGCAATTGTGGACATTACTCCACAACTCATCACACTCAAACAAAGATCCAAATCAGACAAGTATCATAAGAACAAACATTCAAGCATATAAATATTTACAAAAATAGTTTTTGTTCCTAGGATTAGGTCTCCTATTCCTAAAGTCACTTTAGGCACAGGATTTCAAAGTGTGAAATCCACATTTGTCTTTAGAAAGAAAAGATAAGAATAATCAGAGTGAAGCGGAAATAGATGAGAAAAGATTAAGTTAAGTTTAGAAATGAATCAGAGTAGCAGAGGTAAGTAGACAAGGGTTGTCCAGTTCTATCTAGGTTTCGTCCTACAGTCAACATTCCTCTGATACCACTTCTGTAACACCCGGATTTTAGGGATCCAAAACCCGGGGTTAACATAAACACCAGGTATGCTGGGACCAAGTCTCAAACATATGATGTATAGTGGCACAGGATCGAATGTCACATCTTTATATATAACAGGAGTTCTATACAAAATAAATAATTACATTATAAGAAGACAACGGTCCAGCAACCCAAAGTTGACTGGGAGACGACGACCTAGACCACTCACGAACTCATCGCAGCATCCTCCAAGAGCATCATCCTGCAGTACCTGGTCTTGACCTGTGGTGTATGTGAGACAGCAAGAGTGAGCTCACATACGTTCATCGCTCAACAAGTTGTGGGGAATAATGTGCATGAACTCGCCAAAGGTGGGAGCTCACGTGAAGTGTAAGGCTTACCAAAGAAGATGGTTAGAGCTGAGCATTGCTTTTAAAGTTGGTCAAAATTTTATTAGCAGTTACTAAGTATAAGTAAATACCAAACCCAATTAAATAGTAGAACAAAAGTAACAACTTCACCTGCGATGCAATGCATATGACAAATTGAGTTTAAGTTCCATAAATTAATCATGTGAGTGTCCGAGCTGCTCTTGACCGTGAGCACGGCTAGTATACCAGTTTTACACTCTGCAGAGGTTGCGCATCTTTACCCACAAGTCGTGTATCCCATGTCGCCAGGGTTTGCAAAGCCCTTAGACACTTCCGAGGTGAATGGCTAGGGATCCACTACGAGGCCTTTACAAAGTTCCACTAGCTTCCGAAAACCCGCTACAGTTTATAGGAAGATCCAGTGCAGGAATCCCTTGCAGGACCGCCATCGCAGCAAAATCCTCCCGAGGGCCTCCCTACACTGACCTCTCCCCTACTGCCCTTGCCCCTTTCGGGTAAGGTAGTCTTCCACTAGCTTTCCTAATTAATCAGCCAAGGGCGTCCCATTCCACCCTCATGGTAGCACTGTTTTCCCGGGTGGTTCTCCATGTTCCAATTAACATAATGATCTTAACATGAACCATAAATAACAACTGATAACAAAGTATAATCATGAATAAAGTGTATCTCCATACCCAAAACCAAATATAGCACTAGCAAGTACTACCCAGAAGGTTCAGTGGTAAACAAGGTATAAAGATAGTCAAACTAGGGTAACCTATTGGGTCCCATCAAAATTAACCTATGCAGATCATTATGATTAATTAGAACATGAGTAGGTGAAAAGAAGTGATCAAGGGCACAACTTGCCTGGGCCTTGAGATTCCAGGTACCAGGATGATCCTCAAATGACTCGTGACCTCACTGCTAGTCGTAGCAATTCAAACAAACATGGTATAGGCAAAATTAACATTACACCAAACATATATGCAAAATACATATTAATAATCTACATATTAAAATAAGATCACAGGAAAAAGAATTATTAATTTTGGAGTTGTAGAATTCAAGTTATGATTTTCCTAAGATTTAAGGTGATTATAATATGATTAAATGATAAATAAATTTTCTGACAGAGTTCATGTCAAAACAGTGATTCTAAATGGTAGAGAATATTATTACAAAATTTTAGGAATTGGAATGACTCAATTCGGAGCTAAAATGAATTAGTTATGAATTAATTAAGTTCTAGTAATTATTTTCATATTAAAAATCTATTTTCTATTCTATTTATTCAATTTAACTGAGTTCTGGACTGAGCCTCAATTTCAGGAAAGTCCAGGGTTCTCGGCGCAAGATTCCCGAGACACAGGGAATAGTGTCCGAGGACGGCGGGTTGTTTTCTTGAAAAGGCGGGGTCACTTTAACAAAAGTGCCACGGCGAAGGGGTATGGTTTAATCTCGGGCGCTGGATCAGACTTGGACGCGCCAGATTAGAACGATGTATATGCGAACCGGTAAGGAATCGCGTCCGCTGGATCCATCAGATGCGGCCCGGATTTAATTATCCCCGATTCCATCCTATCCACTGGCGACTAGATCTACGGTCAGGATTTCTCGCTCGAAGGGGTATCCTACGATCTAATCGTGTCCACCCATCCATGAACGGACGGTGCAGGGGCTTTCTTCTTTCCCCAGACAGGGACCACGGCGGAGCACTCAGATCACGGTGGCGCCATGGTCAGCCCAACCCAGATCTCGGCATCCCGTGCTAAACTCTAATTCGAAGTGTGCTACATGATGCTCTAAGCTATATGAACACAATGAACCGAGACACACCCCCCGATGTATCACAGAATGCCCCGGCCACGGTGAGCGTCAATCATCAAGCTCCGGTGAGCAATTTCCCTTCTCATCGGAGCAACTACCCACTACACCGCCGTGCTGAGCGCTGAGGTCATAAAAGCGAAGTGTGCAGTGGGGAAATTACCGGTGATTAGGCTCCAAGGAAGTCCGCCCTCTCTGCGCGGCGGCTCAACCGTGAGAGGAGAGGTCCGGCGACAAATTCGCCAGGCACAAGGACACCACCGCGCCCGAAGTCGCCGGGCCCCGATTCCCAGTGACCCAAGGGGATCCCTGAGCCAACAGCAAGGTCTCGGTGAGCAGGGAGCAATGAAAACACCGACGGCGGCGACTTCCTTCACCCCCTCCTCACGGCGTCGTTTCTACCCGCTTTCTCTTTCCCCCTCGATCTCTTCTTCTGTCTCCCAGCTAAGGATGGCGAGGGGAGGCAGCGGCTCACGTTTTTATAGTGCCCAGGCAGAGTCCGAACGGTGAGGTCCTTCGGTTTGAGCGCGATCCGGTGCAACGACCCGCGAGCATCGCGCGGAATCCATGGAGCTGGGTGTTCACAAGAGCGAAGGAGAGGATCTGACACCCCGGGCCCAGGTTCCAGCGAGAGTAGAGGGAGGCGCGTGATAATGACAAGTTGGGCCCACCCGTAAGTGTAATGCTTGGCGCACCCAGTCATGGGCCGGCGGGTGAATAAAATGAGAGTGGGCCGAAATGAAGTCTGCCGGCCCAGGTATGTATAGTATTCGTTTTCCTTTTCTTTTTCTTTTATTTTTCTTTTGCATTTCTTTTTAAATTCAAACTTCAATCCAAATTCAAACTTTGTGGCACTTTATATTCTGGCTAATTATTTACTTTAATCATTTCAACTGTGATGAAGTAATTTTAATGATAATTTTATTTGTATTGAATAATATACCTTTCTCCATTTCCAAGTCAAATTTGATTTCAAACTTAAATTCAAACTTCTATGCAGATTTTGTGCCCAGATTATATTGTGAATTTAAGAAGTATTTGTTTGGGAAATATAGGGTTTATTTATGTTTTGTACACATTCTTTTCCAAATTTCCAAGTTTATAAATTAGGGAAAAACCCCCCCCTTTTCATTATTAATGTGTTTTTATCATTATTATTGACATCATTATTTTATTCAATGCACAAACAATAAAACTCCAACATGTTGCAAAAATTTTTTTATCATTTGTTGGAATTAACTCTTAAATTTTGTGTAGGCTCTTTTCATGATGCACATGAGACATACAAAATTGAGAATAACTCTCTATTATTATTTGTATACAATTTTGAGTATTACAACTAAGGCTTAGAAACATACCTTTACTTCATGATTTGCACCTTGTTCATCCATGTACATAAATTCACAATTAAGCACATGTGTTGGCACTCAATCACCAAAATACTTAGAAATGGCCCAAGGGCACATTTCCCTTTCAAGAGGCCAGGGCGGAGTCCGAGCCCTGGGGTCGGGCGAGGCGGAGTTCGTCGTCTTCTGAGGCCGTAGCCTAGTCCGAGCCCTGGGTCGGACGGAGTTCGCCGTCTTCCGAGGCCGTAGCCTAGTCCGAGCCCTGGGTCGGGCGGAGTTCGTCGTCTTCCGAGGCTGTAGCCTAGTCCGAGCCCTGGGGTCGGGCGGAGTTCGCCGTCTTTCGAGGCTGTAGCCTAGTCCGAGCCCTGGGTCGGGTGGAGTTTCCTATGGTGTCTGCAGCCGGGTCTGACTGCCTGTCAGCCTCACTCTGTCGAGTGGCACCGCAGTCGGAGTGGCGCAGGCGGCGCTGTCTTTCTGTCAGGCCGGTCAGTGGAGCGGCGAAGTGACGCCGGTCACTTCGGCTCTGTCGACTGTAGGGGCGCGCGTCAGGATAAGGTGTCAGGCCACCTTTGCATTAAATGCTCCTGCGATTTGGTCGGTCGGTGCGGCGACTTGGTCAGGGTTGCTTCTTGGCGAAGGCAGGGCCTCGGGCGAGCCGGGAGTATATTAGGCTCTGGAGGGGGGCCTCGGGCGAGACGGAGATCCCCGGGGTCGGCTGCCCTTGTCCGAGGCTAGGCTCGGGCGAGGCGCGATCACGTCCTTCGAATGGACCGGTCCCTGACTTAGTCGTACCCATCAGGCCTTTGCAGCTTTATGCTGATGGGGGTTACTGTAACACCCAGGTGTTACCCTGGCTAGAGCCATTTTGGCACTAGAAGCTGTGATCACATAGGATGAAGGCTTAGGGCAGCACATAAGAACCTTGGGGCTCATGTTATAATTAAGTTGCCCATGACATGAGAACTTTACCCTAAATCCTTGTACACTTACTATCTTGGACAATAGGGGGAGAAGAACCCTAGTTCTCTCCAAGGCCCTACCTTCTTAAAACCCTAGTTAAGGAAAGAAAAGAGAGTGAGCAAGTGAGCAAAACATGGGTAACTTTTACCCAAACCTTAAGTGACTTGTAACCAGCATTTTGGGGAGGGAAATTTTGCAAAAAGGCCCCTGGAGAAACCCCATTTCAAATCTCCAAGAGGAGAGAGAGCTAGAGCTCTCTAGTTTTCTCTAAGTCACATTTTAACCCTACTTCAAAGACCAGCCGTGTTCACTTTGAAAATGGCGCCAAAACCACTTGGGTTCTATACCAAAAATGTGCTATACCACTTAAGGCACCCCCTGGAAAAATTTGAAACCGAGACTCGGACATTTGACAAGCTTTGACATCGGTTTTGTCGCGGAGTGTGCAGTGAGACAAACCAAACTTGGCGCCGGTCTATCTCCTAACCTAGGGCGTATCCTCCCTTGGAACTCACATGAAATAGGTAGCTCTAGGTGCAGGGAAGAGATCCTTCACAGTCGACATGGCGAGATTCGTACGCTTGGTAGCTCAGCAGAGCGAAGAACACGGGCAGAAGCCAAGCGCCACGTGTTCGACGCGCTCTGAGCACGCCAGAGCACGCCCGCGCGCGCCCCGCGCCGCGCCCGAGCCAAGCCGGCGCCTCGGCCGCGTCCGCGCCTATAAAACCCACCCCAGTGCTCGGTTGCCTTCCCCAGTGCCTCCTACGTACCTCACCGGACTCGCCCAGGCCAGCCCTCGCCTCCGGCGACCTCCCCGCGGCCCGCCAGTGCCGGCCGAAGACCACCGTCGTGGCCAACCCCTCTCCAGCCTCCCTCCGTTCGATCCAAGCCTTCGGTTAGCTTCCTGGTGAAGCCGTGAGCCTTGCTCAAGCTTGAACCGAGAGCCTGCGTCACCGGAGTGGCCAAATCGCGCTCGCCGGACTTCAAGAACCCGCCGGCGCGCGTGGACCGGGTAAATCCCACCACCATTTCTCGATTCCTTGCGTGTATGGCCTCTACGTCATCCCGTGATGCTCCTCGTACCCCTGGATTGAACCATACCGCCGTGGATAGGCCGGAGCGCACGCCGCCGACGAGCTCGCCCGCCTGCGCACGTGGACCAAGCAGCTCCGACCACCTCCAGCGGCGACCCGCACATCGACGTGACCGCCGCAACCTCCCGAGTGTCTCTGACCACCTCGCCGGACCTCCCTCGTCGCCGGTAAGCCGCGCCGTCCTTTCCTTTCTACGGCCACTGTTTGGATTGGGGGAGGGACCGCGGGTGAGAGGGAGAGAAACCCAGGGGGTTAAGTGCAAAGCCAAAGACCCAGGTGAATAGTAACCCGAGGGTAGATCTGCGAGTTTTGAATCCGTTTAACCCCAGGGGTCTCGGTGCAAACTGGTTTTTCCAGAAAACCTTAAGTAAATATGTTTTTAAATTGAACATCAACTTTGAAAATGCATAACTTTTGTTTAAATCATCCAAATTTGGTCAAACCAATTTTGCCAGACTCTAAATAATGTAACCTGTCTAAGAAAAATATAAAACCCCATATGAACTAGAGAAGGATACAAGGTTCTGATTTATTTTCAGTTTTGGCCAAAAGCTTAATAATAGCAAGAAAAATAGTTGTACTATTTAACTAGGGTTAGAAAAATTTGGAGAAGTTTATATTCACCCACTAACCTAGTTAACAATGTTAAACCTCTCTGTCCATTTCATCAAGATAGTTTTAACCTCTTATTCTATAAAATGCTTAAGTTTAAGAAAAAATAGAAAAGGTGATAAAAATGATGAACCAGAGGGCACACCTATTTTTGTTGAGATACTTAGTCAATGTAGTTCACTGGAAAAATATGTCATACCCTGTTGTAGTGTAAAATAAACAAGATACCTTTGAAATGAAGAAAATGGGGATAACTTAGAAAAATCCTACAAAAATAACCATAAGGTGAAACCTCCCCAAACCTTAGGATAACTAATGTGTTGATAATAAGAACTTAAGAAAAATCTGAAATCTGTTGTTTGATATTTTTCAAATAACAAGTTAGTTCTAATCACTCTTGTGCCCCAAAGTTTAGAAAATTCACCATTAATTAACCACCATGTTGCTCTCTGCCATTTTTTGGTACAAGAGCTTTTTATCACTACTAGAGGCCAGCAAAAATAACCATTAGGTCAGAAACCACTTTAATAAAGGACTTGTAGTGTAAAGTGGCCCATTTTTGCCCAACCATGGTTATTTTTGTTTAAAGATTAGCTTTTATACTTTAAGCCTGAAATTTTCAAAACAAGCTAGTATAGCCAGTGACAACCCACTGTAATTTGTACAGAATTTTTGGAAATTTTTAAACTACTATCATAGTTCAAAACCCCTACTAGAAACCCTAGGTGGAAATTAAGAAGGGAAAATGGATGATGGAACTTAATGTCCTCTTAAGACCTTTATAATTGACCACTGAAATTTAGAGAGGCAATACAAATCCAATATATTATTTTAGAAAGAAAACCTAAACCAAAAAGGTGATAAGTCTATGTATACCACTAGAAGGCCCTCGTAGCCAAGAAACCCTAAGTTAATTCTTGACGTAAATTGTAGCTTAATGTTCTTAAATTTTGCATAATCATGACATACATGTTCATTGCATTTCGATAGACTGTAATCTTGCTGACGGAGAGTACGTCCTCGTGCCGGAGCAAGGAGCTGCCCAGGAGGTTGCCCCCGACCCAGCACCAGAGCAGGCACCAGAGGACCTGCCTGCCACTGCTTTGGAAGGCAAGCCCCGGTTTTATGCATAACCCGTTATTTATGCTATTTTACTTCACTTAATGATTGTAGGATTGATTGTGCACTTAGGTGCAGGAATTGTTTGAAACCCTAGTTGCATGATCTCAGGAATCCTTTTGAGATGAATACTAGTATGACAGGTCGAGTAGCTGCTTTATTTAATTAGGGTCTCGGTAGAAGACGAGTGATTTTTCTAGCACTCGCGCGAGATCAGGAAGTTGATTGTACCCACTCTCATACTGTCAGGATACTAGTTGGTGGACCACAATCCATGGGGATTGGTTGTCCACGAGATGGAAAATGGAATAAGGATTAACGTGCGGATACCTGTGTCAAGCGTTTGAACGTACTAAACACATACCGAGAAATATGGTAAATCGGTAAACCTAGTACCTGATTGAACCTGCCAGTGGACATACCCCCTCACGCGACCTGAGACGTAGTCTCCCATTCCGGTTATGGTGGGTACAAGTGCTGTCACTGCACGACGGCCAGTCGGGGCCAGTGAGGCATTGTACGCCAAGGCGGTGAGCCCTGATCTGCTGCCAGGGAATCGATGGGGACGGTTGATATGTGTGGGGACGGAGTGCCCCTACATGTCGTGTGTTTAGGTTTACCTTGCAAGGATAAAAACTCGATTCGAATCGTCTGCTTCTCGCAGCTAATGAGACTGCTTGATCCCTTGTACTGCATTGAGTAAGAAGTGAAACTGTGATGAGATGATACAAAATGATGATTGCTAAAAATGCTTGCTACTATGTATGAGTAGATAGTACACTTTTAGCCTTAAGAGAGTCACACTTAATTTTGACAAAGTTAAAATCTTGATTTAGAAACTCAGCTAGTGCTTTTGGCAACCCAACCCCACAGCCAGACAGCTGCATGTCTAGAGGTAGAGGAGTATAGACTCCTCACACCGGGTAAGTCTAGCTGAGTATTAGTATACTCAGCCTTGCTTGTGGCACAATTTTACAGGTTCTCTGGAGGACATGGTTGCTGGAGTGACTTGGCCATCCACCCTGCCACCGGGTTGGACTGTCGAGTGGGACCCTGCCTCGGCCGAGGAGGAGCATGAGGAGTGATGGGACAGGCTTCCCCATCTCTCCATTTATTTACCGTTAGTTTATTTTCCGCTGCATTCCAAAAACAATGATGGTTACTTTTGCGAAAACTCCGATGATGACAATGGTGATGTAATAACTTAATACTCTACCATGTATGGTTTTATGCTTTATTGTATTTGCTCTGTGACTCACCATCGAGTGAGACTGTGGTACTTGATCCTGTCAGTGGCCGCGTCGGACTAGATCCGAGGGATTGACGGGTTATTCCCATTTAAGTGTGGTCTAGCCTCTAAGGGCGGACTTAGGCACTTAAGTCGGAATAATTCGGGCAGTTCCGCCACAGCTGGTATCGGAGCTTGTACCACCACAGAGGAATCAATAAATCCTAAATACCATCCCTTTTCTAAAAAGTAATACTGGATAGAAACAATGTTGGATAGATAGTAGGGCGAGCAGGATAGACCTAGGACGTGAAGCCTTAGGATAATAGAAGGGTAGCTAGGTGGCTAAGTGACTAGGCCCTACAGGCCACTTTTACAGGATGGGACTTCTTCCCTATTCCTCTTGTTTTCTTGTGAGGTCGTTCAGGACGTGCATGCATGCATTCTTAATTAAGTAAATAATTGACTAAATAAAAAGGACTTAAAAGTGAGATAGCAGCCAACTAGGTCCTCAATACCTTTTTCTTTTAACCAGAGGCAGGTTGAGTTTTGTTTTCCCTGTTCTTTTTACTTCTTTTTCTTTACTTACGCTTAAACCATGCACAGATGACTTCCCACGGATCCTCCGAGGATGGAGATGCACTGACCCACACTGACGGACTTGCACGAGAGGGTTTTCCCCGCATCTTGTGGGAGGTGCTTCAGGGGGCAGGATATTCGACACCCCCTCAGTACGCGGTGCAGCTATTTGAGAAGCACCGGGTACCTCGCTGCCGGGTGAGGATGACCTTGGAGCCTCATCCCCTGCAGCCAGGCTGGCGTTCACTGGACTCCGAGTCCTATGGATACCGGGCTGAGGACACTGTTGAGGCTATCGCTCTGCATGGACTGACCACCTTCTGTGGATTTCACCCCTTGGAGTTGGCTACTCACCCCATTGGGTTGTTCCCTGCGGAGAAGGAGGACGACCCGATGTGGAAGGACCGGGTGGAGCATGCCAAGGACATCTGGGCTCTCTACCCAGGCCACACGGCACACTTGTCGGTACGGTGCATGAACGCTCTGTATCGTCTGCAAGTGATGCGTGGGGAGGCCATGTCCCACCTGATGGCATTGCTAGAGGACACCAAGATCACCCTGGATAACAGGGAGGAGCTCGTGGTGGATTTATCCCAGGAGCTGGTGGAGAAGGATTTACAGGTGGAGCAGCTGACTGATGAGGCTCATGAGTTGGAAGAGCTGGTGGGTACCAGGGAGAATACCATAGAGGTCCTCGAGGATCAGCTCCTCAACACTCAGCAGCAGTTAGCAGAGGCTAATGCGCATCTGGACATGCATCACCAAGAGATCCATGATGCGGAGGCTGACGAGGACATTGACATCGAGGGAGGAGACGAGTCCGCCTCCAGTGTAGACACCGCTGGCTCGGGGAGACCACCTTCTCCCGAGTCTAGCGTCGCCTCGTTCGCTCAGTAGATGCCAGACTAGTGCTAGAGGATGGTGATAGTTGGACTCCTCGCCGCTAGCTTAGCTTTTGCACCCTTAGGGTACTAGGCTAGGTAGAGTTGAGTCTTTTTGCTCCTTGATGTAACCAGTAGTGAAACTCTTTTGGATGTCTAGGGATGACTGATGGTAATTTAAATTCGGATGGAAGGATCATGTTTTCGTTTGTTTTATTTGAAATCTATCAATTACTTTGATTCCCCTACCATGTCCGAACCTTAAGCTTGGAGATATGTTCTTAAGCAACCATGTGATTTTTCAGATGGCTAGGAGAGCGCGCCGTGAACAGAATGAGCACGTTCCTCCACCGCCACCGCCTCCCACTCTGCAGGAGCTCATGGCCCAGCAGAATGAGATTCTGAGGCAATTAGCTCAGCGTCAGCCACCACCTCAGCATTATGGTGGAGACCATCAGCGTCACCCCGCCGCTGCTACTTACCAGGAGTTTCTCAGCACCCAGCCACCATTGTTTACCAGGACGGAGGACCCCCTTGATGCAGATGTGTGGTTGAGGGTGGTGGAGTCCAAGTTCCCATTGCTCCATGGGGCTTGTTCGGAGGTCACCAAGGTCAGGTTCGCCACACAGCAGCTTCGCGGACCCGCAAGGACTTGGTGGGACCATTTTCTGGCTATGCAGCCGGATGGTAGAGAGGTGGAGTGGAGGGAGTTCAAGGCCGCTTTCAGAGGGCATCATATTCCCGCTGGCATCATGGACCGGAAGCTCAATGAGTTTCTGGCACTCACTCAGGGCAGCAGGACAGTGTTACAGTATGCCCAGGCCTTCAACGATCTGTGTCAGTATGCCGGATACCATGCAGATACGGATGAGAAGAAGCGAGACCGGTTCAGGAGAGGGCTCAGCACCAAGCTCCGTGACCGTCTCAACACCGTCCGGGCCAACAGTTACAATGAGTTGGTCAACATGGCTATCTCCCAGGAAGACTGCATCTTGGCTCGACAGGCGGAGAAGAAGAGGAAGACCCCTGTGGCAGGACCCTCGTCCCAGCCACAGCGCTTCAGGATTGTGTCTGACTCACAGAGCAGGGGACCCCAGCAGCAGCAGGGAAGGTGGGTGATCAGGCCACCACAGCAGCAGCAGCAACAGCAGCAGCAGGCACCCAACCGTGCCCAATTCCCAGTTCAGAGGAACAACCAGCAGCAGCAGTACCGCCAGGCCAATGATAACAGGTGTTTCACTTGTGGCAGCACTGGGCACTATGCCAAGAATTGTCCCAAGAATCAGCAGAGACAGGGGCAAAATGTCAACCAGAACCAGGGGAAGAGGCAGAAAGTGCAAGTGAGGCAGGGCAAGCTGAACTTCACTACAATGGCTGACATTCCAGAGGGAGCACCCGTCATGACTGGTATCTTTACAGTTTTAAATTTCCCTGCTATTGTTCTTTTTGATTCCGGTGCCTCACATAGTTTTATCAGTGCCAAGTTTAGTGTCAAATGCCAGTTGCCCTTTCATCACACCGATGGGGGCATTACAATCTCAACACCCGGAGGCAGAGTTGCCACTTATCAAATCAACAAGAATGTGCCTCTAAAGCTTGGTAGTTTGATAATTAAAACCAACCTTCTTGTCTTGGGACTGGATAGTGTGGATATCATATTGGGAACTGATTGGTTGACCAAACATCAGGTAGTGATTGACATTGCAGCTAGGGCCATTGAGGTGCACTCACCAATTTGTGGTGAAATCACACTATATTTACCCAACCAGGGTTGTACACGATCTTGTGCCTTTGCTATGGTAGAATCCCCAGTGGAAAAGATCCCAGTAGTCTGTGACTACCCTGACGTTTTCCCGGATGAATTACCAGGAATGCCACCTGACAGAGACATTGAGTTTGCCATTGAATTGCAACCCGGGACTGCTCCTATCTCCAAGAGACCTTATAGGATGCCTCCCGCGGAGTTGGCAGAACTGAAGAAACAATTGCAAGAATTGTTGGACAAGGGGTTTATTCGTCCAAGCACTTCACCATGGGGATGTCCAGCATTATTTGTGAAGAAAAAGGATGAGAGTTTGAGGATGTGTGTTGACTACCGCCCTCTCAATGCGGTGACTATCAAGAACAAGTACCCGTTACCCCGCATTGATGTTCTGTTTGACCAATTGGTGGGAGCCAAGGTATTCTCCAAGATAGACCTTCGCTCGGGCTACCATCAGATCAAGATCCGTGCCAGTGACATTCCCAAGACGGCTTTCTCTACCAGATATGGGCTCTATGAGTTTTTAGTAATGTCTTTTGGGCTAACCAATGCCCCGGCTTATTTCATGTACCTGATGAACTCGGTATTCATGCCAGAGCTGGACAAGTTTGTGGTTGTCTTCATTGATGACATTCTGGTTTATTCCAAGAATGAGGCTGAGCACACTAAACATTTGCATATCGTGCTTCAGAGACTTCGCGACCATCAGTTGTATGCTAAGTTGTCCAAGTGTGAGTTCTGGCTGAAAGAAATAAAATTCTTGGGTCACACAATTTCTCAGGATGGGATATCAGTTGATCCTGAGAAGGTGCAAGAAGTGATGGACTGGAAACCCCCGACTACAGTAAAGCAGATTAGGAGTTTTCTGGGATTGGCAGGATATTACCGACGATTCATTCCGGATTTCTCTAGAATTGCCAAGCCAATGACTGAACTGTTGAAGAAGGGAGCCAAATTTGAGTGGAGCCAAAAGTGTGAAGATGCTTTTCATACCCTGAGGCAACACTTGACAACAGCTCCAGTGCTAGCTCAACCCGACAACACCAAGCCATTTGAGGTTTATTGTGATGCTTCCGGTACCGGATTGGGTTGTGTATTGATGCAAGAGAACAGAGTGATTGCTTATGCTTCCCGAGCCCTTAGACCTCATGAGCAGAACTACCCGACCCATGATCTGGAGTTGGCAGCAGTAGTTCATGCTCTCAAGATATGGAGACACTACTTAATGGGAGCTCACTGTAACATTTACACTGATCACAAGAGCCTCAAGTACATTTTCACTCAGGCAGATCTGAATATGAGGCAGAGGAGATGGTTGGAACTAATCAAGGACTATGATTTGGAGGTGCACTACCACCCGGGCAAGGCCAATGTTGTGGCAGATGCCTTGAGCCGAAAGGCCCAATGTAATTGCATGAACATGGATGCAAGCATCACCACCTTGTGTGATGAGTTGTGCAAGTTGAACCTGGAAGTTGTTCCTTCCGGTGAATTGAGGTATATTGCAGTGGAGCCCACATTGCAAGAACAAATAGCTCAGGCACAGTTTGGGGATAAGGGTGTTCAGATCATCAAAGAAATGAGTAAGCTGAAGGCAGAGAAATACAAGTGTTTCCGCCAGGACAGCAAGGGAGTTTTATGGTTTGAAGACCGATTGGTGGTTCCCAAGAACCCCGAGCTCAGAAAGAAGATATTGGATGAAGCTCACCTTTCCAAGTTCTCCATTCACCCGGGTAGCAACAAGATGTACCATGATCTCAGACCTCTTTATTGGTGGACCCGGATGAAGAGAGAAATTGCCAAGTACGTTTCAGAATGTGACACTTGTCAGAGAGTAAAAGCTAGTCATCTGAAAGCAGCAGGCCCTTTGCAACCCCTTCCCATACCATCTTGGAAATGGGAGGACATTTGCATGGATTTCATAGTGGGATTACCCAATACCTCCCGGCACCATGATTCCATATGGGTTATTGTGGATAGATTGACCAAGACTGCTCATTTCTTGCCAGTGCACACCACCCACAAGACAGAGAAGTACGCAGAGATTTATGTTGATCAGATAGTAAGGTTGCATGGTATGCCAAAAACCATTGTATCTGACAGAGGAGCACTGTTTGTGGCACGCTTTTGGGAGAAGCTGCAAGAATCACTTGGAACCCAAGTAATCCGAAGCTCAGCCTATCACCCTCAGACTGATGGCCAGACAGAAAGGGTGAATCAGATTTTGGAAGACATGTTGCGGGCATGTGCACTACATTATGGGAAGGATTGGGACAAGTGCCTCTCTTTGGCAGAGTTCTCTTATAATAACAGCTATCAGTCTAGTCTGAAGATGGCACCTTTTGAGGCCTTATATGGGAGAAGATGCAGAACCCCGCTAAATTGGTCTCAAACAGGAGAAAGGGAAATTTTTGGGCCAGATTTGGTGCTTGAAGCAGAAGCAAAGGTTAGAATTATCAAGAAGAACCTAGAAGCTGCGCAGGCCAGACAAAAGAGTTATCATGATAAGAGGCGGAAGCCTCTACAGTTTGCGGTGGGAGATCATGTCTATCTTAAGGTGTCACCAACCAAGGGTATCCAAAGATTTGGGATCAAGGGCAAGTTGGCCCCTCGCTACATTGGACCTTATAAGATCAAGAAAGGTTGTGGACCCGTAGCCTACCAATTGGAATTACCACCCCATATGTCCGCAGTTCACAATGTGTTCCATGTGTCCCAGCTGCGGAAATGTGTTCGTCTACCCACTGAAGTGCTACCAGAACCAGACATTGAGATAGAATCAGACTTGTCCTACCAGGAGTACCCCGTCAAGGTATTGGATCAAAAGGAAAGATCAACTCGGGCAAGGTCAATCAGAATGTATAAGGTTCAGTGGAGTCATCATTCAGCAGAAGAGGCTACATGGGAGACGGAGGATTTTCTACGCTCTCGCTTCCCCGACCTTCTACCCAAAGAAGCCGGTACGTAACCCCACCCCCACCTGCCCTTTGAATACAAGTATAAGAAAAACTTAGATAACAAGGATAGTCTAAGTTATGGATACAACTTAAGAAGGGCTTCCTTCTGAAGTTGCAAAGAGGATGACATTCGAAGAGCAGTTAACAAGAGAAATTTGGGTAAAGGGAGACACCACCATCACCCCCTCAAGCACCCCTCCCAGGAACTCTACCTAAATCTCGGGACGAGATTCCTTTAAGGGGGGAGGGTTGTAACACCCAGGTGTTACCCTGGCTAGAGCCATTTTGGCACTAGAAGCTGTGATCACATAGGATGAAGGCTTAGGGCAGCACATAAGAACCTTGGGGCTCATGTTATAATTAAGTTGCCCATGACATGAGAACTTTACCCTAAATCCTTGTACACTTACTATCTTGGACAATAGGGGGAGAAGAACCCTAGTTCTCTCCAAGGCCCTACCTTCTTAAAACCCTAGTTAAGGAAAGAAAAGAGAGTGAGCAAGTGAGCAAAACATGGGTAACTTTTACCCAAACCTTAAGTGACTTGTAACCAGCATTTTGGGGAGGGAAATTTTGCAAAAAGGCCCCTGGAGAAACCCCATTTCAAATCTCCAAGAGGAGAGAGAGCTAGAGCTCTCTAGTTTTCTCTAAGTCACATTTTAACCCTACTTCAAAGACCAGCCGTGTTCACTTTGAAAATGGCGCCAAAACCACTTGGGTTCTATACCAAAAATGTGCTATACCACTTAAGGCACCCCCTGGAAAAATTTGAAACCGAGACTCGGACATTTGACAAGCTTTGACATCGGTTTTGTCGCGGAGTGTGCAGTGAGACAAACCAAACTTGGCGCCGGTCTATCTCCTAACCTAGGGCGTATCCTCCCTTGGAACTCACATGAAATAGGTAGCTCTAGGTGCAGGGAAGAGATCCTTCACAGTCGACATGGCGAGATTCGTACGCTTGGTAGCTCAGCAGAGCGAAGAACACGGGCAGAAGCCAAGCGCCACGTGTTCGACGCGCTCTGAGCACGCCAGAGCACGCCCGCGCGCGCCCCGCGCCGCGCCCGAGCCAAGCCGGCGCCTCGGCCGCGTCCGCGCCTATAAAACCCACCCCAGTGCTCGGTTGCCTTCCCCAGTGCCTCCTACGTACCTCACCGGACTCGCCCAGGCCAGCCCTCGCCTCCGGCGACCTCCCCGCGGCCCGCCAGTGCCGGCCGAAGACCACCGTCGTGGCCAACCCCTCTCCAGCCTCCCTCCGTTCGATCCAAGCCTTCGGTTAGCTTCCTGGTGAAGCCGTGAGCCTTGCTCAAGCTTGAACCGAGAGCCTGCGTCACCGGAGTGGCCAAATCGCGCTCGCCGGACTTCAAGAACCCGCCGGCGCGCGTGGACCGGGTAAATCCCACCACCATTTCTCGATTCCTTGCGTGTATGGCCTCTACGTCATCCCGTGATGCTCCTCGTACCCCTGGATTGAACCATACCGCCGTGGATAGGCCGGAGCGCACGCCGCCGACGAGCTCGCCCGCCTGCGCACGTGGACCAAGCAGCTCCGACCACCTCCAGCGGCGACCCGCACATCGACGTGACCGCCGCAACCTCCCGAGTGTCTCTGACCACCTCGCCGGACCTCCCTCGTCGCCGGTAAGCCGCGCCGTCCTTTCCTTTCTACGGCCACTGTTTGGATTGGGGGAGGGACCGCGGGTGAGAGGGAGAGAAACCCAGGGGGTTAAGTGCAAAGCCAAAGACCCAGGTGAATAGTAACCCGAGGGTAGATCTGCGAGTTTTGAATCCGTTTAACCCCAGGGGTCTCGGTGCAAACTGGTTTTTCCAGAAAACCTTAAGTAAATATGTTTTTAAATTGAACATCAACTTTGAAAATGCATAACTTTTGTTTAAATCATCCAAATTTGGTCAAACCAATTTTGCCAGACTCTAAATAATGTAACCTGTCTAAGAAAAATATAAAACCCCATATGAACTAGAGAAGGATACAAGGTTCTGATTTATTTTCAGTTTTGGCCAAAAGCTTAATAATAGCAAGAAAAATAGTTGTACTATTTAACTAGGGTTAGAAAAATTTGGAGAAGTTTATATTCACCCACTAACCTAGTTAACAATGTTAAACCTCTCTGTCCATTTCATCAAGATAGTTTTAACCTCTTATTCTATAAAATGCTTAAGTTTAAGAAAAAATAGAAAAGGTGATAAAAATGATGAACCAGAGGGCACACCTATTTTTGTTGAGATACTTAGTCAATGTAGTTCACTGGAAAAATATGTCATACCCTGTTGTAGTGTAAAATAAACAAGATACCTTTGAAATGAAGAAAATGGGGATAACTTAGAAAAATCCTACAAAAATAACCATAAGGTGAAACCTCCCCAAACCTTAGGATAACTAATGTGTTGATAATAAGAACTTAAGAAAAATCTGAAATCTGTTGTTTGATATTTTTCAAATAACAAGTTAGTTCTAATCACTCTTGTGCCCCAAAGTTTAGAAAATTCACCATTAATTAACCACCATGTTGCTCTCTGCCATTTTTTGGTACAAGAGCTTTTTATCACTACTAGAGGCCAGCAAAAATAACCATTAGGTCAGAAACCACTTTAATAAAGGACTTGTAGTGTAAAGTGGCCCATTTTTGCCCAACCATGGTTATTTTTGTTTAAAGATTAGCTTTTATACTTTAAGCCTGAAATTTTCAAAACAAGCTAGTATAGCCAGTGACAACCCACTGTAATTTGTACAGAATTTTTGGAAATTTTTAAACTACTATCATAGTTCAAAACCCCTACTAGAAACCCTAGGTGGAAATTAAGAAGGGAAAATGGATGATGGAACTTAATGTCCTCTTAAGACCTTTATAATTGACCACTGAAATTTAGAGAGGCAATACAAATCCAATATATTATTTTAGAAAGAAAACCTAAACCAAAAAGGTGATAAGTCTATGTATACCACTAGAAGGCCCTCGTAGCCAAGAAACCCTAAGTTAATTCTTGACGTAAATTGTAGCTTAATGTTCTTAAATTTTGCATAATCATGACATACATGTTCATTGCATTTCGATAGACTGTAATCTTGCTGACGGAGAGTACGTCCTCGTGCCGGAGCAAGGAGCTGCCCAGGAGGTTGCCCCCGACCCAGCACCAGAGCAGGCACCAGAGGACCTGCCTGCCACTGCTTTGGAAGGCAAGCCCCGGTTTTATGCATAACCCGTTATTTATGCTATTTTACTTCACTTAATGATTGTAGGATTGATTGTGCACTTAGGTGCAGGAATTGTTTGAAACCCTAGTTGCATGATCTCAGGAATCCTTTTGAGATGAATACTAGTATGACAGGTCGAGTAGCTGCTTTATTTAATTAGGGTCTCGGTAGAAGACGAGTGATTTTTCTAGCACTCGCGCGAGATCAGGAAGTTGATTGTACCCACTCTCATACTGTCAGGATACTAGTTGGTGGACCACAATCCATGGGGATTGGTTGTCCACGAGATGGAAAATGGAATAAGGATTAACGTGCGGATACCTGTGTCAAGCGTTTGAACGTACTAAACACATACCGAGAAATATGGTAAATCGGTAAACCTAGTACCTGATTGAACCTGCCAGTGGACATACCCCCTCACGCGACCTGAGACGTAGTCTCCCATTCCGGTTATGGTGGGTACAAGTGCTGTCACTGCACGACGGCCAGTCGGGGCCAGTGAGGCATTGTACGCCAAGGCGGTGAGCCCTGATCTGCTGCCAGGGAATCGATGGGGACGGTTGATATGTGTGGGGACGGAGTGCCCCTACATGTCGTGTGTTTAGGTTTACCTTGCAAGGATAAAAACTCGATTCGAATCGTCTGCTTCTCGCAGCTAATGAGACTGCTTGATCCCTTGTACTGCATTGAGTAAGAAGTGAAACTGTGATGAGATGATACAAAATGATGATTGCTAAAAATGCTTGCTACTATGTATGAGTAGATAGTACACTTTTAGCCTTAAGAGAGTCACACTTAATTTTGACAAAGTTAAAATCTTGATTTAGAAACTCAGCTAGTGCTTTTGGCAACCCAACCCCACAGCCAGACAGCTGCATGTCTAGAGGTAGAGGAGTATAGACTCCTCACACCGGGTAAGTCTAGCTGAGTATTAGTATACTCAGCCTTGCTTGTGGCACAATTTTACAGGTTCTCTGGAGGACATGGTTGCTGGAGTGACTTGGCCATCCACCCTGCCACCGGGTTGGACTGTCGAGTGGGACCCTGCCTCGGCCGAGGAGGAGCATGAGGAGTGATGGGACAGGCTTCCCCATCTCTCCATTTATTTACCGTTAGTTTATTTTCCGCTGCATTCCAAAAACAATGATGGTTACTTTTGCGAAAACTCCGATGATGACAATGGTGATGTAATAACTTAATACTCTACCATGTATGGTTTTATGCTTTATTGTATTTGCTCTGTGACTCACCATCGAGTGAGACTGTGGTACTTGATCCTGTCAGTGGCCGCGTCGGACTAGATCCGAGGGATTGACGGGTTATTCCCATTTAAGTGTGGTCTAGCCTCTAAGGGCGGACTTAGGCACTTAAGTCGGAATAATTCGGGCAGTTCCGCCACAGCTACTAGCTGAGATTTAGGAACCTCGGGGGTACCCCTAATTATGGTCCCCGACAGTAGCCCCCGAGCCTCCAAGGGAGTGTCATCACTCGCTTGGAGGCTTTTGTCGCACTTTTTTGCAAGGGGACCAGCCTTTCTCGGTTGCCGTTTGTTCCGGCGAGGGCGCGCGAGCGCACCCGCCGGGTGTAGCCCCCGAGGCCTCGGAGGAGTGGTTAGACTCCTTCGAGGTCTTAATGCCTCGTGCGATGGCTCGGCTGGTCTGGTCATTCCCTCATGCGAGCTGGTCGTAGCCTGGGTGCACCGTCGAGTCCCAAGTTCTCGGGCTGGTATGTTGACGCCGTCAACGGTTTGGCTGGAGCCGAGTTTGCGAGAGCAGCCCTCGAGCCTCCGCACAGAGCGAGAGGACGATCAAGGATAGACTCGACTTTTTTACATACGCCCCTGCGTCGCCTTTCCGCAAGGAGGAGGGGGGAAAGCGCCATGTTGCCCTCGATGGGCGACGAACATGGTGTCTCCAGTGAGCTGCGAACGGGTGATCCGAGTGGACGCCTGTGCCCCATTCGTTAGGGGTCGGCTGTGGCCCGGAGGCGTGCCCAAAAGTACCTGCGGGTGATCTGCCAGACCCGGTCCCCTGGCGACGGGGTCCGAGGGCTCGATGCCTCCCTCCGATGGGATTCTGTTACAAGATCGCTCCCGCGGGTCTCGGAAATGTCCTAGGGTACCTCGGGAGCGTAGCCCGAGCCTTGGTTATGTATCGAACGTACCCCTGGTCATCCCTCGCTCTGTGTCTGAGGCGACTGTGAACCCTTCGGGGGCCAGCCTTCGAACCCCTGATCAGTAGTGGGCGCGGAGCCTGAGTAGCCTGAGGCGGTCGTTGAACCCTTTCGGGGGGCCGACCTTCGAACCCCTGACCAGTAGTGGGTGTAGAGCCCACGTGATCTGAGGCGGCTGTTGAACCCTTCCGAGGGGCCAGCCTTCGAACCTCTGATCAGTAGGGAGGCTCGGAGCCTGGTTCCTTCATGGAGAAGGATCCTTTCCGGGGTTTCCCCCTTTCCCGGTCCATGTTGCAAGAGAGAGAAAGAGGAAAAAGGGAAAAGGACGCGAAATCGAACGACGCGGCGTACCTTTTTCGATGCGGTTATTGTGGCGAAGGTGAAGCGTCGCTCACTTCTTCTGCCGAAGGCGCCGCGTGTACTGCCGCAGAGTTGATGCGATGGGACGAGTGGTTCGCGGGGTAGCCGTTGTGCGTGCGCGAGCCGTTCGAGGTACGGATCACGGGCGCGTCATCTTCACGCTGTGAGAGAGGGTTCTCTCGCTGTCCCTGGAGAGGACGTGAGCTTGCAGACGACTTGACCGCTGCTCCTGCCCTCCTGCCACCGCCATTACTGTCGGCCTATTTTTGACCGCTTCTTGACCGTCGCGCCAGGCTGGCGCCGCTGGGTCGCCTCGAGTCACAATCTCGACTCCGCAGTCGAGGAGGCGCGGTAGTGGCGTGAGCGGCGGTGCAGTTTCTTGCACATGGCACCCGACGCGCCAGATGCATGACGCGTGGGCCTGGACCTCCATGCTGGGCTCGTTGGAGTCGAAGGGGCGCGTCCACTTGGCACGGTTGCATGCCGCCTGCACGGCTGTCCGCCCTTTCACCCGCTGGTCTGGGCAAAAGTGGAGGAGCGCCCGTAATCGCTGGGCAGTTACGCGCACCTCGCGCGGCGGTTTGGCTTCTTCCGTCTTGGGGCGGCTTGCATGACGTGTGGGACCTAGCCCCCGCGTCGTGGAGGGAAGGACCTTGGAGTGTGTTGGAGAAGACTCGGCGCGCGACAGCTGAGGACGCAAGTGGGGGGAGTCGCCTTTAAAAGGAGGGTGACCCCCTTCGAAAGCGACCATGTCTTCGTGCTCCCCTTATGCATCGTGTCTCTCCTCCTTCCAAGCCCCCGGATGGGGGACGCTTGCAGTCTTCCCGCTTTGTCGTTGGAGGAACGCAACTCCGTGGGAGTTGGTACCTTTCAGCCAACGTTCGGCTTCAAGGATTTTCGTCATGCAGCCCGGCTGCATCCCCTCGCCGGTGGTCACCCAAGGCGGTGACCCCCAGTTTGATGGCAGGGGGGAGCGAGCCAGGCTGCGGCCCGTGCCCCTCCCTCAGCTTCAAGGATTTTCGTCATACGGGCTGAGGAGGGGAGCGTGCCGAATTGGGGTCGGTCCCTGTGCACGCGGCGGCCCGCTCCTTCCCTTAGTGATCGAGAGGAAGGGCGTCTGCCGTTCGCGGCATGGGCAGCTGCGGCGTGCCCGGCTTTCCGAGCCGAGCAGCTTCGGAGCCGCCCCCGGTGCCATCCTCCGCCACGGCAGCTGGAAGAGGTTCCGCCATCGACGGGCTTGCTGGCGCCACCCGTGGACTGACCTCCAACTCTACGGCC
The DNA here is from genome assembly GCA_029449295.1 of Zea luxurians. Taxonomy (NCBI): domain Eukaryota; kingdom Viridiplantae; phylum Streptophyta; class Magnoliopsida; order Poales; family Poaceae; genus Zea; species Zea luxurians. Next base: position 104,884,978 of record JAOPSE010000010.1, read on the forward strand.
TTCTGCCCGTCCTTGCCTCTCGAGTTGGGGGCATGGGCGGGGGCCTCATGGCAGCAGCATCCGCCCTGAGGTCGTTGCTGCTGCTGTTCGGCCCTCCGGAGCAGAAGTCGTCGTTGCTGCTGCTGTCGGGGCGAGCGACGACAAGCCGTTCGTCGGTCTTCTGTTGCTCCGCAGGCCCTCCCCTCCGTAGAGTGGGGTTGTTCGTACCTGCGGAGGTGGAACCGGAGTTCCGTTTGTAATAGCACCTTGTGTGCCGGTGTCCGTTCATTGTGGTTTTCGGGGCCTGAACACGTATGTAATTTCGGCACGGAGCCGTGTTTCTTCCTTATTTTCGAGCGCTAAGACTCGCCTGTTGATTGCTTGAACCGCTTCACCAAGCGTGAGTCGCCCCATGTAAAGGTGACGAGTGAGGTACCCGTATCCCGGAGGCGTAGGAGTCCCTCGGCTCGATCAGCCTTGTTACCCGAGGCTTCCCTTGCTTGGTTAAAGGAACCCCCCGGCCGCTCTTCGATGAGCCGAGGCCAGGGGTAGCGGTGTCAGCACGAACAGAGGCAGAGTTGGCCCGAGAAGGAGGTGTGATTGGCCAAAGCCAGGCCAGGTTATCCACTAGCGGAACCAGCGCCGGAGTTGAGTTGCCGAGGCTTCGGGTCGGGCTGATGTCCTCAGAGGACAGCGGGCCGAGGCCTCGGGGTAGCTGGCCGAGCCGCCTGCTCGGGCCGGATTCTCAAAGAAGACCCTGGCGGCGATGGCCCGGGTGTGGTGCTGATGCCGTCCTTCGGAGTGGGGGCCCTCCGACCGCGTCGCCGCCCGAGGCTAGGTCAGACCCCGCCGAAGGTGTAGTCGATGCCGAGGGTGTTGCTGCCCCCTTCGGCTGTCGACGTCCGAGCCTGCAGGATCAGGTTGTCTTGTAGTGCTTGTGTGTTTTCTGCGGCCGCCGAGGCCAAAACACACCGTCGTCGTGTTGTAAAGCTGCGTTCCCTTTCCTCTTGTTTCGAGCATCTGGACTTATTTGCCGGTAACAGAATTGTTTGTGCGGGCGAGAGTTGCTTTTCACGGAAGGTGGCGAGTGAGGTATCCGTATCTCGGAGGCGTAGGAGTCCCTCGGCTCGGTCGACCTTACTGCTTACGCGCACTCTTACCCGTCCATGGGGTTCTGTCACCAACGCAGTTCGTGAAGACTCGAAAGATCGCTTGGGCGGAAGAGCTTCCGAGCGTGAAGACTTGTTCGGTCCGTGGAGTCACTTATCCGAGCGTGAGTTACTTATCGCAGAAGGTGATGAGTGAGGTATCCGTATCCCGGAGGCGTAGGAGTCCCTCGGCTCGGTCAGCCTTGGCTGCTTACGTGTACTCCACCATTTTTAGGATCCACTTTCAAAGTAGTCAAAAAGCACGGAAGGCATTCCGGCAGAAAGGATCTTTTTCGAGGAAAAAATTCGACGCAGAGGGGGGGGTCCCCCCTTTTAGCCCCCGAGGGAGGGTCGGACTTTGCCTAGGCAAAGTTGACCCTTCCTTGATGACTAAACTTTGCATAGGAGCGAGGTATATGAACGACTTGAAAATATCTTAAGGGTAGAAGCGACGTAGCTGTTGGATGTTCCAAGCGTTGCCGTAGATCTCGCCTTGACTGTTGGCCAGCTTGTACGTTCCGGGCTTCAGAACTTTGGCGATGACGAACGGCCCCTCCCAGGGGGGCGTGAGCTTGTGCCGCCCTCGGGCGTCTTGTCGCAGCCGGAGCACCAGATCGCCCACCTGGAGGTCTCGGGACCGGACCCCTCGGGCGTGGTAGCGTCGCATGGACTGCTGATACCGTGCCGAGTGCAGTAAGGCCATGTCCCGAGCCTCTTCCAGCTAGTCCAGTGAGTCTTCTCGGCTAGCTTGGTTGCATTGGTCGGCGTAGGCCCTCGTCCTCGGGGAACCGTATTCTAAGTCTGTGGGCAAGATGGCCTCAGCCCCATAGACTAGAAAGAACGGCGTGAAGCCCGTGGCTCGGCTCGGTGTTGTCCTCAGGCTCCAGACCACCGAGGGGAGTTCCTTTATCCATCGCTTGCCGAACTTGTTGAGGTCGTTGTAGATCCGAGGCTTGAGTCCTTGTAGAATCATGTCGTTGGCACGCTCTACTTGCCCATTCGTCATGGGATGAGCTACGGCGGCCTAGTCCACCCGGATGTGGTGATCCTCGCAGAAGTCCAGGAACTTTCTGCCGGTGAACTGGGTGCCGTTGTCGGTGATGATAGAGTTCGGGACCCCGAAACGATGGATGATGTTGGTGAAGAACGCCACCGCCTGCTCGGACCTGATGCTGTTCAGGGGTCGGACCTCAATCCACTTGGAGAATTTGTCGATGGCGACCAACAGGTGCGTGTAGCCCCCAGGTGCCCTCTCGTCCGCAGTCTCGTTGTAGCGTCGGGCGATGTGGTTGAGCTCGAGCCCGTAGAACTTGTCTTCTAGGCGCCGAACCTCATCGCAATAGGCCTCCATCTTCGGGTCGCGGCAGTGGGAGTTCTTCATGACTTGGTCGATGACGAGCTGCGAGTCACCGCGAGCGTCGAGGCGTCGGACCCCTAGCTCGATGGCGATCCGCAACCCGTTGACCAGAGCCTCATATTCGGCCACATTGTTGGACGCCGGGAAATGGAGGCGTAGCACATAGCGTATGTGCTTTCCGAGGGGCGAAATGAAGAGTAAGCCTGCGCCGGCTCCTGTCTTCATCAGCGACCCGTCGAAGAACATGGTCCAGAGCTCCGGCTGGATCGGAGCTGTTGGGAGCTGAGTGTCTACCCATTCAGCTACGAAGTCCGCTAAGACCTGGGACTTGATAGCCTTCCGGGGGGCGAACGAGATCGTCTCGCCCATGATTTCCACCGCCCACTTTGCAATTCTCCCCGAGGCCTCCCGGCACTGGATGATCTCTCCCAGGGGGAAGGAGGACACCACAGTTACCGGATGAGACTCGAAGTAGTGTCACAACTTCCGCCGTGTCAGGATCACCGCATACAGCAGCTTTTGAACTTGTGGGTAGCGGATCTTGGTTTCGGACAGTACCTCGCTGACGAAGTAGACTGGCCTCTGAACGGGCAATGTGTGCCCCTCTTCTTGCCTCTCGACCACAATCGCGGCGCTAACCACCTGAGTGGTTGCGGCGACGTAGACCAAGAGGGCTTCTCCGACGGCTGGAGGCACCAAGATAGGCGCCTTCGTGAGGAGCGCCTTCAGGTTCCCGAGGGCTTCCTCGGCCTCGGGGGTCCAGGTGAAGCACTCGGCCTTCCTTAGGAGGCGGTACAGAGGCAGACCTCTTTCGCCGAGGCGTGAGATGAAGCGGCTCAGAGCCGCGAGACATCCCATGACCCTCTGTACGCCCTTCAAGTCCTTGATGGGCCCCATGCCGATGATGGTTGCGATCTTCTCCGGGTTGGTTTCGATGCCCCGCTCGGAGACGATGAACCCCAAGAGCATGCCTCGGGGCACCCCGAAGGCACACTTTTCGGGGTTGAGCTTGATGCCTTTCGCCTTGAGACATTGGAATGTCATTTCGAGGTCGGAAAGGAGGTCAGAGGCTTTCCTCGTCTTGACTACGATGTCATCGACGTAAGCCTCGACCGTGTGGCCGATGTGTTCGCCGAACACATGGTTCATGCACCGCTGGTACGTCGCACCCACATTCCTCAAGCCGAACGGCATAGTGACATAGCAGTACATGCCAAAGGGTGTGATGAAAGAAGTCGCGAGCTGGTCGAACTCTTTCATCCTGATTTGGTGATACCCTGAGTAGGCATCGAGGAAAGATAGGGTTTCGCACCCAGCAGTGGAATCCACAATTTGATCGATGCGAGGTAGAGGGTAGGGAACCTTCGGACATGCTTTGTTCAGACCAGTGTAGTCTACGCACATCCGCCATTTCCCACCTTTCTTTCTCACAAGCACAGGGTTGGCAAGCCATTCGGGGTGGAGTACCTCTTTGATGAACCCTGCCGCCAATAGCTTGTGGATCTCTTCGCCTATGGCTCTGCGCTTCTCCTCGTCGAATCGGCACAGAGGCTGCTTGACAGGTCGGGCTCCAGCTTAGATATCCAGAGAGTGCTCGATGACCTCCCTCGGTATGTCAGGCATGTCCGAGGGACTCCACGCGAAAACGTCGGCGTTTGCGCGGAGAAAGTCGACGAGCACTGCTTCCTATTTGGGGTCGAGCTCGGAGCCGATCCGGACTTGCTTGGAGACGTCGTTGCTGGAGTCGAGAGGGACAGACTTGACCGTCTCTGCTGGCTCGAAATTGCCGGCATGACGTTTCACGTCTGGTACCTCCTTAGGGAGGCTCTCCAGGTCGGCGATCAGGGCCTCGGATTTGGCGAGGGCCTCGGCGTACTCCACGCACTCCACGTCGCATTCGAACGCGTGTTTGTACGTGGGGCCAACGGTGATGACCCCGTTGGGGCCCGGCATCTTGAGCTTCAGGTAGGTGTAGTTGGGGACGGCCATGAACTTCGCGTAGCACGGTCTTCCCAGTACCGCGTGGTAGGTTCCTCGGAATCCGACCACCTTGAACGTCAGGGTCTCCCTTCGGAAGTTGGAGGGTGTTCCGAAGCAGACGGGAAGGTCGAGTTGTCCGAGGGGCTGGACGCGTTTCCCAGGAATGATCCCGTGGAAGGGCACAGCGCCTGCCCGGACGGAGGACAGATCGACATGCAGGAGCCCGAGGGTCTCGGCGTAGATGATGTTGAGGCTGCTGCCTCCATCCATGAGGACCTTGGTGAGTCTGACGTCGCCGATGACCGGGTCGACGACGAGCGGGTATTTCCCCGGGCTCGGCACATGGTCGGGGTGGTCGGCTCGGTTGAAGGTGATGGGCTTGTCGGACCAGTCTAAGTAGACTGGCGCCGCCACCTTCACCGAGCAGACCTCCCGGCGCTCTTGCATGTGGTGCCGAGCCGAGGAATTCGCCGCTTGCCCACCGTAGATCATGAAGCAGTCGCGGACCTCGGGGAACTCTCCTGCTTGGCGATCTTCCTTCTTGTTGTCGTCGTGGGCCCTGCCACCCTCCGCGGGTGGCCCAGCCTTGTGGAAGTGGCGCCGAAGCATGATGCACTCCTCAAGGGTGTGCTTGACGGGCTCCTGGTGATAGGGGCACGGCTCCTTGAGCATCTTGTCGAAGAGGTTGGCACCTCCTGGGGGTTTCCGAGGGTTCTTGAACTCGGCGGTGGCGACAAGGTCCGTGTTGGCGGCGTCGCATTTCGCTTACGACTTCTTCTTGCCCTTCTTCTTGGCGCCGCGCTAAGTTGACGCCTCGGGGGCATCTTCCGATGGGCAGCCCTGGGGCTGCTTGTCCTTCTAGAAGATAGCCTCGACCGCCTCCTGGCCGGAGGCAAACTTGGTGGTGATGTCCATCAGCTCGCTCGCCCTGGTGTGGGTCTTGCGACCCAGCTTGCTCACCAGGTCGCGGCAGGTGGTGCCAGCGAGGAACGCGCCAATGACATCCGAGTCGGTGATGTTGGGCAGCTCGGTGCGCTGCTTCGAGAATCGTCGGATGTAGTCCCGGAGAGACTCTCCCGGCTGCTGTCGGCAGCTTCGGAGGTCCCAGGAGTTCCCGGGGCGCACGTACGTGCCCTGGAAGTTGCCGGCGAAAGCTTGGACTAGGTCGTCCCAGTTGGAGATCTGCCCCGGAGGCAGGTGCTCCAACCAGGCGCGAGCGGTGTCGGAGAGGAACAGGGGGAGGTTGCGGATGATGAGGTTGTCATCGTCCGTTCCACCCAGTTGGCAGGCCATACGGTAGTCCGCGAGCCACAGTTCCGGCCTCGTCTCCCCCGAGTACTTTGTGATAGTAGTCGGGGGTCGGAAACGGGTCGGGAACGGCGCCCGTTGTATGGCCCGGCTGAAGGCCTGCGGACCGGGTGGTTCGGGCTAAGGACTCCGATCCTCCCCACTGTTGTAGCGTCCCCCACGCCTGGGGTGGTAGCCTCGGCGCACCCTCTCATCGAGGCGGGCCCGACGGTCGCGGCGAGGTTGCTCGTTGCCGAGGTGGCCCGGGGCCGCAGGCGCCGTGTGGCGCGTGCGTCCGGTGTAGACCGAGGCTTCCCGCATGAATCGGGAAGTCGCGGCATGAGGTTCTGAGGGGTAGCCCTGCCTTCGGGAGGCAGAGCTCTCGGCCCGTCGGACTGCGGCACCTTCCAGGAGATCCTTGAGCTCCCCCTGGATGCGTCGTCCCTCGGTGGTTGAAGGCTCCGGCATCGCGCGGAGGAGCATTGCTGCTGCAGCCAGGTTCTGGCCAACCCCGCTGGATGTGGGTGGCGGCCTGACCCTGACATCGTCGGCGACGCGGTGCTGGAAGCCTTGGGGTAGATGACGTATTTCTCCGGCTGGAGGTTGGACCACCCATGCCTACCCGACGTCCCGGCGGATCGGCTCAAGCGCTCCTGCTCCCTCGTTGAGCCTGGCCTGCGCCCCGCGGATTTGCTCGAGCAGTGTGTCCTGACCCCCCGCAGGGACTGGGACCACAGCTAGCTCCCGAAGGATGTCAACGCGAGGCGCCGGCCTAGGGGGATCACCGTCCGCCGGCATACCAAGATGGTTGCCTTCGCCGGGACCCCCTAGATCGACGTGGAAACACTCACGACTCGGGCCGCAGTCTTCGTCGCCGAAGCTGCGGCTACCGTCGAAACAGTCGGAAAGGCAGTAGTCGCATGCGGTCATAAAGTCCCGCATGGCACAGGGGTTGACAAGTCCAGAGAAATCCCAACATAAGTTGGGTTCGTCGTCTTCCTCGGACCCAGAGGGCCCGTAGGTCGAGACGTCCGTCAGCCGGTCCCAAGGTGACCGCATACGAAACCCCAAAGGGTCCGGACTTGCCTCTACGAGAGCGCCCGCCAAAGCGGGGCCGCTTGGCGGGTCGAGGTTGAATCCAAAAGGTACGAGATGGGAGTCAGTCGGTACCTCCTGGTCGACAGGCGGTGATGAAGTCGCGTCGGGGGCCGATTGCACCGTCGTCCCGGGTACAAGGGTGACGCCCAGCAAGCCTTCCGCGAGCGTGCTGGCGTCGTCCGTCTGCTTGGAGTAGGCGCGTCACGGGGAAACGGCGCTCGTCTCCGTCTCAAACGTGGGGTCGATGCCCGGCGTGCCCCTCGTAGGAGCGTTGGGGCCGTCGACTCGCTCGACGGTCGACGAGGCGCTGCCTCCCGCTTGGCCTTGGTGACCCCGCCTCCTCCTCCGCCGGCGGGGGAGGCGACGGGGCGAGATCGAAGGTAGATCTTCCGCCACGTGGGGAAGACATCGTCGATTTCGCCGCCGACGTGCGGGTTGTTGGCCGCCATTGTCGTCGTCGCGCGGCGGAAGAAGGAGTATCATGTCGTAGCCGCCGTCGAGGGACATGAACTCAAGGCTCCCGAAACGGAGCGCCGTCCCGGGTCGGAGATGTTGCTGGAGACTGCCCATCTAGAGCTTGACGGGTAGTTGTTCGTCAACACGCAGCAGGTCCCCTACCTGGCGCGCCAACTGTCGGCGTTTTGAGACCGGGGTTCCCTAATGCCGACGAGTGAATATCGCCGCGTGCCCCAGCCCAGATGGGTCGAGCGCGAGAGCGAGCGCGAAGGGGGGAGAGCGAGGCAGCCGGAGACGGCGAGAGAGAGAGGTGGAAGTCCCGCGGCCTTCGTGTTCGTCCCGTGCCCAGGTCGGGTGCGCTTGCAGTAGGGGGTTACAAGCGTCCACGCGGGAGAGGGAGCGAGCGGCCTCACGCGAGCGCCTTCGTCTCGTCCTCGTCCCCGCGCGACCCACCCTCTCTAACAGGGCCCTGGTCCTTCCTTTTATAGGCGTAAGGAGAGGAGCCAGGTGTACAATGGGGGTGTAGCAGAGTGCTATGTGTCTAGCGGGGGAGAGCTAGCGCCCTAAGTACATGCCATTGTGGTAGCCGGAGAGATCTTGGCACCCTGTTGCTGTGATGTCGTGGCCGTCGGAGGAGCGCTGGAGCCTGGCGGAGAGACAGCTGTCGGAGCTGTTGAACCCTTGCTGACGTCCTCTTGCTTCCGTGTGGAGGATCCTCCCAAATTATAAGACTCACATGCACCTGTCCTTGTCTCAAAGACATCAAACAGCTATGCATGTGTGCCCGATAACTTAACAGGATCTGTCCGAGTATCCCAGGGGACCTCGGATAAACCACTACCACCAAGATCGCAAGATTAAGTAAACACGAATCACACACATCAATATTTTTGCAGCGGAAATTTTATTACCAAATTTTACAAGTTACAAAATTTTACATTATTTTCATCGGAGTGATTATAAAAGTATAAGTTTGAAATATATGCTAGCTCAAGAGACCATCCTCAATAAGAAGTTTAGAAGGGTTACTTAGACTTATAAGAAGGCCGAGCCCACCGGCACTTAACACCACCATCAGCAGCACAAAACTAAGACCTGAAAAACAACAGGGAATAAAACCCTGAGTACGCAATTACTCAGCAAGACTTACCCGACTAAAGAAAAGACTCTCAAGGGTATGCTGGCTAGAGGGAGTCAAGGTAAGGCTAAGCAATAATCAAGGACTCATTTTGCAGCAACGCTTACTAATAGTGGATCCTTGGGCCATCTTTTAATTATCAATTTAAGTTCTTACCTGATTCTAGATTTTCCTGATCTAGAGCATTCACTTGTCCTATCTAGCTTTCTTTTAGCCAATTCATGTTTCACTTATTAACTACGATGAGTGGTCGGAGGGTCAAGTCTCCATAACCGAGGAGCAACGACGATTCGAACCGATTATACCCAGCTGGGGATTCCTAACCACACGACATATGTAGCACTTAACCCTTGCATATGTCAACCGTTCCCACAGATCCTCCACAACGTGAACCGGTCCGCGCTACCTGGGAGCACAGTACTCCTCCGTCCAGCCTCTAGCCAGGAGGGTACACGCTACTCCCACCATCTCCCACGCCCAGTGCGCGGTTGTCTTTTCACGTATGGAATAGCCGGGTTCAGGCTTACCGAGGCATGTGGCTAGTTGCAAAGTCTCAACCACAACAGGCCTACATCGAACGGTCCTTAATCGACACAGGCGGAGCACTACACCGACTCATTTCACGATGCAAGCCACCCGCCCGGTCTCATATTAATTATCTAACTCAAGTTCTTTCACACATAACAATAACCAGTAATCAAAATAAATTTCAAAATCCTATCACTTTAAGCAGGGCTAAGCGGCACTAGTTTTTCATAATATAGGTATCAAGGAATGATTATTCAAATTCTCAAGGATGGTAATGCATCAATTGTTTGATCACACAACTCCTATCACCTAATGCAGCATATCAAGTGATAAAAGTTTTGTAAACAACAAGGAAAGTGGTGAATGCACCGGGGCTTGCCTTTGTTGCAGAGAAGAGCCAAAGACTAAGGAAATAAAATTTCACAAGTCTTCAGGGTGACGACCAGTCTCCAGAAAATTGTTTCACCAAGCGATTGATCCACGGATAACGTAATCTACACGTAAAGTAAAGATGCATGCTATGATCATGATGTGATGATGAAATGAGCACAGATGCAATATAAAGAATTTCAACAATAAACCCCCGAGCGTAATAATCCTACACAAAAAAAAGTTGCACTTCACGTGTAATATTCATAAAATTTCAAAAATTCAAGGTACAAATTAATTATTTTATTATTTTCATTGGTGACTTATTTCACGATGGTATGATACTTCTAATTAAGCGGATAATTGACAACTGATGCAAAATATATTTCTAATTATGTAGATAATTGGCGACTAACGGAATATGCCCCAATTAAATTAAAATGTACCCAAGAAAATCTAAGCCTACACAATATCAAAGCCGAGTGGAGATTCGCCAAAATGGTGGCGAACCTGACTCAGACATTTTTTTTTCTAGCGAGCGATATACATAAATTTATTTTTCTTCCCTATCTAATTCATTCCGTTCACTAATCGCACTACTGCGATTTACCCACACCATCACCCGCACAAATTTTAATACCCAAGGAAATATAAATTACCATGCTAAATACCACGACAGCTTGACGACGAGATGAGCGAGACGTCACCACGTGTGGAATGAGCTCAGGGCGACGTCGGTGTTCAGCAGCTCCATGAGACGACGCACCAGAGCAAGGAAAAATGAGTCAGGTGGCGGATTCCGAACGCGACGAGGAGGATGCTGTTCAGCGAGTGCCGCTTGAGGCTGAGGTGGTGTTGAATGCGATGGGGAGCAGGTGAGCAGCTGTAGGACGCTGAACGCTGGTAGATGTAGAGGCAGGGACGAGCGCGACCAGACTGAACGCGACGCCGGCGTCCAGCGACTTGAGCAGATGCGGCAGGGTGTAGGCACAAGGACGAGCAGCAGGTTGCCGAGCTCGCGACTGATGGAGCGAATCGGCCAAGGATGATGTCGCCCAGGCAAGGCCGGGCACGGACAGGAGCAAGCAGCGGTGGGTTTTTTTTTTTCCTAGGAACCAGAACGCTTGTGATGTGGGAAGAAGGTACGAAACTTCACTCCAAGTATTCCAGCACCAAGCACAGAGATAAGGACGGTGTGGGAGAGATCCAGCTGAAGATGCAAGCGCTGGGGAAAAGATCAGAGATAGCGATCGAGCTGGAGATAGAGCGGTGGAGATTGTTTTGTTTTTCAGAAGCCGACGTTCACCAGCCACTGGGAGAGGATAAGCAAGACGTGAAAGAAAAAAAAAACAAAAAAAATCTCCTGGGAGGAGGTGCACGTTCACGGTTAACCCAAGAAAGAAGAAAAAAAATGACAATTCTTTCTTCTCCCATATTATCTCCATATGCCCCTAATAATTATCTATTCTTCTCTCCAATTCATATTCGTACACCACAATAATCCCAATTTTTATCTTAGAATTACTGTTCCGCTTGATTAGAATTCTTACTACAAAAGTTTTGAAATAATTTATATCTGACTAATTCTGAATCTATTCTTTTAATTAAATTCATGTCGGCCGAATTAATGCGACACAAATCACAAAACCTAATTTTGATTCCTAAAATTATTATTACCCCATGCTGTTAATTATTTTGTGACTGGTCATTCATTACTAGGCCAAACGACTTATTTGGTAACAACTTAAACTTTTTATCCCTAAGTTTATTATTAACTCATTTCGGCAATTATTAATAACTAGCCCTTGCTATTCGGCCAAATGACCTATTTGCTAACAAAATAAACTTTTTCTACCAAGAAATAAAAATAGAGCTTTCTCCAGTTTTATTTTACCTGAGAACATAAAATAAAATTTTGATTCTTAAATACGACTTTTAACAAAGCGACGCACATTTTCATCATAAACCATGCATAAGCATTACAAGTTATATTATTTTAATGTGAATGCAACACATGATTAGCCTTTTCGGAATAATCACATGGGATGCTGATGCTCAAGATGATGTCATGCTTAAATTTTAGTGGCGCTTAACACCTAGGGTGTTACATTCCGTAAGGGGGCTGCGAGCTGCCTCCGTCACTGAGTACGCAGGGGCGCCACCATTGCCTATCTGGCGGAGTGAGCCAGATGGGACGCCAGTCTTGTCCCCCGTGGTTCGAGCCAGCTCGGGGTAGGGTGATGATGGCGCCTCCTGTTGACGTGGCCGGTCTGCGCCCTAGGTTGGGCGACATGGGAGCTCTTCCGAAGCCGAAGTCGAGTCTGTCTTCTGTGGTCGAGGTCGAGTCCGAACCCCTGGGTCTAGCGAGGCGGAGACCGTCGGCTAAAGCCCGGGTGGAGTCCGAGCCCTGGGGTCGGGCGAGGCGGAGGTCGTCTGCAGAGGCTAGGGCGGAGTCCGAGCCCTGGGGTCAGGCGAGGCGGAGTTCGTCGTCTTCTGAGGCCGTAGCCTAGTCCGAGCCCTGGGTCGGACGGAGTTCGCCGTCTTCCGAGGCCATAGCCTAGTCCAAGCCCTGGGTCGGGCGGAGTTCGCCGTCTTCCGAGGCCGTAGCCTAGTCTGAGCCCTGGGGTCGGGCGGAGTTCGCCGTCTTCCGAGGCCGTAGCCTAGTCCAAGCCCTGGGTCGGGCGGAGTTTCCTATGGTGTCTGCAGCCGGGTCTGACTGCCTGTCAGCCTCACTCTGTCGAGTGGCACCGCAGTCGGAGTGGCGCAGGCGGCGCTGTCTTTCTGTCAGGTCGGTCAGTGGAGCGGCGAAGTGACGACGGTCACTTCGGCTCTGTCGACTGTAGGGGCGCGCGTTAGGATAAGGTGTCAGGCCACCTTTGCATTAAATGCTCCTGCAATTTGGTCGGTCGGTGCGGCGACTTGGTCAGGGTTGCTTCTTGGCGAAGGCAGGGCCTCGGGCGAGCCGGGAGTATATTAGGCTCTGGAGGGGGGCCTCGGGCGAGACGGAGATCCCCGGGGTCGGCTGCCCTTGTCCGAGGCTAGGCTCGAGCGAGGCGCGATCGCGTCCTTCGAATGGACCGGTCCCTGACTTAGTCGTACCCATCAGGCCTTTGCAGGTTTATGCTGATGGGGGTTACCAGCTGAGATTTAGGAACCTCGGGGGTACCCCTAATTATGGTCCCCGACATTGCTGTTGAAGCCCTAAAGCAAGCCAAGGATGAGCATGTCCAGAAGTTGATGGAGGCCTACTTGGTAACCCGTAACCAACACAGAGCCCTGCAGATCCAAGAGCCCGCTTCATCCAACCTAGTTCAACCCATGAGAGCTGAAGATCCCCAAATTCTTGAAGGTCACCCAGTCTCTATCAGAGGAGAAAAGAAGGCTTGGTAACTCCCAGAAGGAGCCATAATCTTAGAAGGAATTCCAGTCTTCCCTCAGGCTATGGATAAGCAAGAGCACCCCGAGTCCTCCCAAGATCCCCCGCCAGATTTGTTTGAGCCCCTCACCATGAAGAAGATTCCAGCACCCTCCCTTAAGATCAAGGAAGAAGTTGCAAGCACCCCACCAGCACCGCCGCCCTCTGAGGAGCTACAAGAGCCAGTCCCGCTTGAAGAAGAGTTCGACCCTGTCCTGCCACCTCAGTCACCGCCAGAAGAAGTCATCAACATCAGCTCCCTCTTAACCCATCAAGGAGATGTCTCAGATTGAAGTTGTGCGCCACCCTTGCCAGAAGAGAAGTTGTCTGGTCTGAAGTTAGTTATGCCCAGTCCTCTGCATGCATTGGGCAGTGAAGTTTTTCTTCACTTTGGCTAGAGCCCTGCATGTATAAGAGGTAATCGTGTAGACTCGTGTTTTGCAAAACTCTATTTGTGTGGCCCCCTAGGGCATTTCAAAATGAATTTCGCTTGATGTTTTCTCCTCTCTTGAGTGCATATGTGATGCTTTAATGTTAGTGCTCATAAGTCGCATTTAGCATAGTTCTCAATTCAGGAGCCAAGCAATAATAGTTATGCTTAGCCCCCGAATCTGAGTAGTCCATGCTTTGGAAAAACTCTATTCTTCCCTTATTCAAAACATTTGATTTGTTTGTGCTTATCATTGCTGAGCTTATGTGTTTTCTTTCTTTTTAAGAAAGGTTTTCTCTAAAAACATAGATAACAAATTAGAGCTAATCCTCACCTTATGCTTCCATTCTCATCTTAACCCTCTCAAGAGAAAAGCACCTTATCCAAGAAGATACCGGGAAGCTTACCCTTGAAGCCTGGAATAAGCTACAGAAGGAACCTGTCCAGTCGCTCAGTCAAAAGGACCGACCGTGAGAATCAAAGCACTGCCCCTGAGTCAAAGTAAATAGAAAAAGAGGACAGAAGAAGTTATTACCATACAGAGAGGAAAAGATTCTTGGAACCAGAGACCACAAACATCAGCGTCATCGACCCCACCACTCACCCGTGCCCCCTGCACGTGTGCCCGCCTCCATGCGCACTACCATCGCCCCACACCCCCTTGCAGCGCACCCGCCGCCGCCATCATCGCCGGCAACACCAGGCCCCCCTTCCCCTTCATCGCACCTGCTATCGCGTGGCACCTGCTCCATCACCACCACTCCGCACCCGAGCACCCCCACTCGCCTATAAAACTCCAGCACCAGCTCCCTCAGTTCCCATCTCAAAGCAAAACACTCCCGATAAAATCCCCTCTGCCAAATCGTAAGCAACTCCATTTTCCACTCCCTCGCCCCTAAGATCACAATGCTTGGTGATTCTTGGGTTGAAGATTGTTGTACATGGTTCATAGTCTTGGGTTTCCTTCTCTGTGTGATGGTAATACTGTTTGATAAGAATCCTCCAGTGAGAAGAGCAGAGAGAAAGAAAGAGGCAGTAAGAAGAGAAAAGAAGATAGTGAAGAGAAGATAAGAAGAAGGTTCTCCCAAAATCAACCCTATGTCAGTCATCTCTCCGCAGCCTGCTCAAGCAGCAATAGCAGAAGAAGGCCCCATAACACCCTTGTTATAAGGTACTTCAAGGAATTCAAAACCCCAAAATTCGAGAGTTCTACCCTCATTCTTTTTAAGTGGGGTAGTGTTCCAGTAAAGTTCCTGCTATGGAGAAAAACAAGAAGGCCTGTGAATGTAGCAAGCTTGTGGAGGACTAGATCATCAAAGCTTATGAGTTTCTGGATGAGAAGTGGTCACCCAAGTTCCATTGAGGAAGGAATCCATGTAGAAGTTCGCAAGAGGAAGGTTTGCGTGTTGGCATCGATGCTTCTTCAATAAGCTAGCTGCCAAGCGAAACCTAGAAGCCTAAAGATGATCCTCGAGTAGCCAGAATCAGCATTTGCAATCAGCAACCGGATGCTCCTCAAAGGCCAGATGTTGTGGAAGTTCCACCTCCTCGAAGAGTCTGCAAAGTGAAGATATGTAGCTAAAGTAAAGCTATACTCATAACCCTTCTAAGCTGAATCTCGACGACGAGATTCATTTTAAGTGGGGTAGATCTGTAGCATCCCAAAAATTCAAATCCTGAAATTTTCTCAAACTCGCTCTAAATTCAAAATGAATTTTAATTTTGATTTCAAAATGTTTGTTTGCGAGTTGATATCAGCAAATAAATTATAGTGGTCTATATTCTCTCCAAAATCCTCCTCAAATATCCTGCAAAGATTTCCCCAGTGATCCCCTCGAATTCTTTCCAGAAATACTGCCCAAATATTCCACCAATATATCTCCAAATATTTTCCTCCTGAGAAATACCTTCAGAATCATTTTTCAAGTCCCTACTGTGGGGGATAGATATCCCTCGGGTCCACTAGAAGGCGAGAAGGCCTCGCGAAAGGCCTTAGGACCATTATTTCACAAGGCCATCCCTTTGTGGGCTAGGGGAGGAGTGTCTAGCAGAATGGATCAATGCAAGATCGGATCAACTCGAGCTCATGCGGCTCACCGAAATCAGACGCCATCCACAGCAGTGATCCGATTCTCCCGTGCAGCACCCTCAGACGTCGGAACTGAATGATGATAAGTCGGCAGGATCATAGGAAGATAACCTTAGTCGGTTCACTATTACTTAGGTGCATGTTGTTATCATATTCGGATGTAACGCCCCACGGTCGAGTATATAAGGCCTAGAGGGCACCCCCTCAAATGACATCTCATTCATTAGCCGTCTACTCAGCTCTCTAGCATCCTCCATACTAGAGAAATCTCCTTGTAACCCACCATATAAAAGATCCACACCAGGAAGTAGGGTATTACGTCTCTCTAAGCGGCCTGAACCTATATAAAATTGTCCACTGTCTCTCGTGCGTCTAGCACGAACCATTGAGCTACAATTAGTAACACCGTCCTACTCCAAAAAAGCACCTCGAGGGGCAACCCCAGGTGCGCGGTCGGACCCAAAACACCGACAGCTAGCGCGCCAGGTAGGGGGTGTGTCACTTATCCAAGCTAGCTCAATAGCCATCACTTTCTAGCACAAGATCGTCCTCCACCTAGGATCTGTGTTCTGCTTCGGTACCATCTCATCCGTGGCAAACGAAGAAGGAATTCTACATCGCATAGCGGATCCACCGGAGAGAAAACCTTCCTCAGTAATCTCCAGGAAAGTCGGAACGAAGCAGGAAATAGCGCAACCTCCAGCGCTCCGAGCAAAGGCTACCTCCTATAAGCCGGGAGCAAAAAATTCATTCACTCGAAGAACCCCGTTGTCCACCTCATCCACAGAAGAGTGGACATGGGTTACAAGAAAAAGAGAAACAAAGATCTGTCAAGCTACCCTTCTGGTGCCTCCGCCCTCAAAGGAGAATATAAAGAAGCTTGTCGTCACAACAACTTCATTCTACCCTGACGTCCTCTTTATCGGGGGGAGAGTGGAATCGTCCCCTGTCTCCAATGATGAACCGACTGCACCTAGGGAGGAACCTCCTCAGCGAGAAGCTCGTCGACGAAGGAACCGACACCAAAACGCTCAGCGACATCATGAAGCCAGAGAACGAGACCCGATGCAGCCTGTGTCACGAGATGAGATCTTAGAGGTGGGAGGGACTCCAGATGAACGAGTTTTCAGGGAAAGGAGGAATTCCCACCGACGTGATTATCGGCGAGCTCAAGAGCAGGCTGAGCAGAAGGTGAAACAACATCGCGAGAACCCTCTCCTCGGATGAAACTTGAACCTTGACTTCGCTAGAGCCATGAACACACCGAGCAAGGTTGGAGGAGTGTTGGCTCGGATAGCTGATGGCCTCCCCCAGACTCCAGACGCCGAGGGCTATCGGTGGCTGCTCACTCGGGCAGCTAGTCATCTTTTGCCTCTCGCTCATCCTCCGAGCAATCTATGACACGCCATCAACAGTCGTCGGGATGCACGGAGCTCCATCAACGCTTCGCGTGAAAGACGACACGAGAACAAGATTCGGCGCTGAGAAGAGTATGATCGGGATCACGGCGTCCCTACGCGAGGTCAAGCCACCAGGGTTGAGTCGGCGACAGCTTCAACTGGCGGCACGACCCGGGGGCAGTTGAGGTAGCACATCGACAACTCCCCTCCCTGGGACCGACATCATCATCGTCGATAGGAGGACACGTGTGGAGTGTCAGCACTCACTCCACGTCTCAGGGCCATTCAGTGCCCCCCTAACTTTAAAGTCTCCAACGTCGACAAGTACGAGCTTAAGCAGGACCCGGGAGGCTGGTTAGCCGTCTATACCACCGCCGCCCGGGCCGCTGGGGCAACTGAAGACGTGATGACTGCATACTTACCCATCGTCCTCGGGCAAGGCGCACTACCACTACAAAAAAATGGTTTTGTATGACAAAAGTAAAGTGTCATGTTTAGTATAAAATTGGTCATAAAAAGAATCTTATGATGAAAATGATGCGTCATAAGGGTCGTCATATAACGACCGTCACATTATGTACCTTTGTGACGACTGTTCAGAGTACCGTCACATAATGTCATCATCTTTTGTGACGGCTGCGTTCGTCCGTCACATATTGTTGCTATATATGACGGTGTTATTTGTCACATTTTTTCCAGTCAACGCGTCACCTAATGTTGGGATAATGTGACAGCTTGGTTTTGTTTAGTTTAATATGGCACCCACATACAGTGACCATACAGTGACGACACACTGAGCTCTCATGATAGCTCATAGAATCATAATACACAGAAAAGCCATCATACACAACATTCTCATCACAAGTCATACACAATTCCAGCACACTAGTTCTTCCACAACAGAGGTTCAAACATACAAAGGTTCCACCACAAAGGTTTGAAGCATTCAAACAGATTGCACGTAGTTCTGACAAAGTTCTAACCACAGATATGTTCTAGCAAGGTAGAAAAACCTTAAGCAAAGGCATCATCCTCAGACTTGGTATGCATCCCTACCTCAATCTTTCTGAAGTTTCAGGATAGCTCGTAGCAGTGCATTGGTCTCTTCAAACTTGGTATGCATCCCCTACACTTCCTCTTGGGTCTGGCGCAGCAAACTTTGGTTTTCTTCAAGTGCGGCCTGTTGAGCTTGGAGGGTGACTTTTGTGCTTCTCTTTCTTCTAGCTCTCTTTCCTTCTCTGCAACCATTTGCTCCTACATAAAATGAATGTACTTAGTAACAAGGCCATACAAAAGTGTTGAACCAGGCATTTACTTGAGTGTAGTACATGTAACTTACATATATCTCATTTGCAAGCGGAGTACGACCATTTCGGGGACTATTCTTACATTCCCCAAAGAAATCAACAGCATCCGGCTCCATGTTGCTGTACTTAGTCCTCTGCGGCATATAAAAAACTTGGGATATAAGATTTGCCATGAAATATTGGTACATGCCAACAGCAATACAACATAGTTAAATAATGACTGACAGTTTAAGAAAAAGAACACATGAACATGCATCAATGCTGCCTAGACAGGTCAAGACTAATAACATGGCCTAAAGAAACCCTAGTACTGATACTACAAAAAACTGGTTAAAGAAACTGATACATGCAAGTGTGCCAAACTTATCAGCCAGCTCATCTTTGGGCCATATTAGATGTCCATGCAGCACTAGTTTTAATATTCTTTGTGTTTCTCTTAGCTTATCAATTTGGACACTCTAAATAATCAATCAGTGATGTTCTAATATAACTGGACTTCGGGGCTATGCTTCCATCTGCGAACTACACTAAAGCATTTCAAACCGAATGAGGCCTACTCCAGAATTTTCTATACCACTGCCACAAAATAATTATATTTAGTTTTGCTGCTCAACAGAAAATCATATGATAGGTTGAACAGTAAGAGGCAATGGACAAAGATGGCTCTGATGGGTGATAGTTGCTACCAGCTGAAACGAGAAGGATCGGTTAATGTCTTCAGAGAGGTTATGCTAACTACAGTAAAAAGTAAAAGACATCTGATTTATGTGTTCAAAAGGGTCACTTGTTTCTTCCGTTGTTGGTGGAATGAGACATGACCGCCGCATCCTGTAAAGGAGATCTTGCCGGAAAAACACAATTTCTTGTGTACATTATGATAATATGAGTATGAAAATATGGCGACTAAGGCATCCACATACCCAATGCCATTGTACATCATGTGATTGTGCAATGAGATCTCAAAATAACAAAGAGCATAGCTGTACGAGATTCACAATAACTTCCTACAAAATACTACAGTACAACAACAGCTTAGCTTCACATAGTGACTGCTGATCGTTACTACACTGGAAGACCATGAAAAAACATAATACTTGAGGATTCAGCAGAATTCATGACATCCAAAAGAAATAACACTGCTGTTCAATCATTTGGAGCATACTAGTTCTCTGCAGCTGAATACTTACTGATTTCAATATCGGAAAGCATAATAGCTTTGCCCCTAAAATATTTATTGCTAACTTTTCATGGCGTGTTTAAGGTGTACATCTCTACGTTAGTATAATGCTGATATACTGGAATTTTAAGCGTTAGTTTCATGTCGAACCTGCAGGGGTTGCTCACGAAGATTGAATTTGGTATGTGCTTCTGAAGTTCTTCAATTAGATATTTTGGAAGTGCACATCTTGGGAGGGCTTTAGAAGGACCTGCATATTTGTTATCAAGTAAAAAAACATATAAAGCCATCTCATTGCAGCTGTCCGGGGAGACAACTAGCAATATGTCCGAAGAAGCTCATATATAGTCCTACTACTATTAGTATCACAGAAAATGTTCTAAATAGCATGGTAAACTAGGATATAAAAGAATGGGCCAAGTTAATAGCCATAACAAGCTCCATCTTAAATAGAAAATAGATTACAAATCTGGATATAGGAGTGCATCGAGCTTGTGGATGTGAACATCTATCAGCTTAGTGTGTCACTAAGTTTTGGAGTACCTGCATCATCAGGTCCAGGAATCATCTCGCCAAGCTTTCCGAACTGAAATCTAGATCGAGCAGCAATCATCTCGCCAAGCTTTCCGAACTGAAATATGTGTGGAGGTACATAGCTAAGGGCAGTGGTGGAAGATGGAAAAAAAATTAGGTATGGCTCGGCGGACGGCGGAAGCTCGGCGGTCGGCGTGTCGCGCTCGCGGACGGATCTGCTCGGCGGACGGAGGGACAGGGACAGGCGGACAGCGGCTCGACCGGCGAACGGAGGCACAGGGGCAACGGCGCGTGCTCCAGCCGAGCGGACGGCGGGCTGAGGTGCGGAGCTGCTCCTGCTCGCCTTTTCGGGCCATCGGGCGAACGGCGGACGGCGCGCCGGAGTCGCGGAGCGGCTCGGTCCGAGGCTCCAAGCCCGAGCGGACGGCGGGCGGAGCGCCTGAGCAGTGAGCAGCGGAGGCGCGGAGTCGGCGGAGAGGCTCGGTCCGAGCCCGAGCGAACGGCGGGCGGAGGCCAAAGGCGCGGAGCTGCTCGCCTGCTCCGCTGCTCGGGCCCTTGGGCGCTCGCCTGACGGGCGGACCGCGGACGGTGGCCGGAGAACCGTAGCCGCGGCGCGCCGGCGCGGCTCGGGGCCTCGGGCCGAGCGAACGGCGGACAATCGCTAGAGCCCAGAGGCGCAGACGGTGCCGCGGTGCTGGGACCGTTGGCTCGGGCCTCGGCGCTCGGCGGCGGACGTGCGGGATGACGGACGGCTCAAGCGCTCGGGCGGCTGACTGATTAGGGTTTAGGGTCTGGTGGGAAGCCGAGAGGATAAGGTAGGAGGGGAATTTTGGTCATCTTGGGCGGGAGATGGGAAAGTGAATGCAGCCAACAGAAAGGGGTACGATCCTTTTTTGAAAAAAACATAAAGTGACGCCGCCAAATCATCACATAAAGGCACATCTAAACGTCATAAAAGTAAAACCGTCTACCAACTCCTGGCGCCTGATAATATATGACGAGTCTTCGTACCCTTATGTGACAACAAAAACACTACCGTCATAAAATCTTGATGGCCTCATAAAATTAGGACGACTCAAAAAATTCTGTCATATTATGTGACATTATATGACGATAACTGACCTTGTCATTAGGTATTTTGTCATAAAAGGACAAATTTCTTGTAGTGTACAATGGTTGCGACACCTACCCCGACATAGTATCGACGATTGGAGCGATTTCAGTCGGCGCTTCATCGCCAACTTCCAATCTCTCTCCGATAAGCCGGCGCAGCCATGGGACCTCAAATCCATCGGGCGCTAAGGGGATGAGACTCTCCGGTCGTACCTTAAAAGGTTTTAGACCATGAGAAATCGTATCCCCGAGGTTGCAGAAGCAACGGTGATCGAGGACTTCTACCGGGGATCTAAAGACTCGGCCTTCATCCGAGCCATACTGTAAAAAGCGCCGACCACTTCTGAGCAGCTGTTCAGGGAGGCAGACCTCTACATCACCATCGACGAACGGGCTCAGGATCTCATCGGAGGAATAAAGCCTGCACCATCAGCACCGTGACGCGACGCGAACTAGCAACCCGACAAGCATTGGGAGAAGAGGCCTCGCGACGAAGTCCATGCCGCCGGACCACCCGTCTCTCGTGCCCGAGGGGCACCCCATGGAGGCGAACGAACATTGGACGACATCCTCGACGCCCAATGTTCGTTCCACAAGGACATGTGCCACACCCTCTAGAACTGTAGAGACTTCAAGCACTCCGTCGGGAACGACCGACCCTTCCAACCTCTGCCATCACCCCCACCGTGAGGAGGACCCGGAGAACCTCGGCAACCCCAGCAGCAGGAAGGGGGAGGAGGCGGAGTGTTCCCGCGCGTGGACGGGGAAGTCAACGTCATCTTCGGTGGACATGAGTCATAAGAGAGCAAGAGGCAGCAGAAGCTCAACGACCATCAGATACTGGTGGCGGCCACCAGTCCTCCCGCCCCGTATCGATGGTCCAAACACCCGATCACCTTCACTCGGGCAGATCAGTGGCTCAACTTTGATCATCCGGGGAAGTACTCGCTCCTCGTCGATCCAATGATCTGAGAAAGTAGGGTAAAGAAGGTATTAGTGGATGAGGGAAGCAGCATCAACGTCACCTTCCCCCGGACACTCCTAGGCTTGGGAGTCGCACTCAAAGAGCTTCACAAGTCAGACACTCCTTTCTTCGGCATTGTGCCAACCGAAGGAGAATATCCACTTGGGCACATCTACATGCCGGTCACCTTCGGAACTCCGGAAAACTACAGAACCGAGTTCTTGAGGTTCGAGGTAGCAAGCTTCGACTGCGGGTACAACGCTATCATCGGAAGACCGAGATTGGCAAAATTCATGGCCATCCTGCACTATACATACATGATATTGAAGATGCCAGGACCACAAGGAATCATCACTATGCGCGGTGACTTCCAAGGCGACGTAGAGTGCTTCCGAGTGGCCATTCAGGCGGCCCTCACCATCAAACCATCGACGACTTCTTTTGCGCAGGCGAACTCAAAGCCTAAGGAGGACCTCACAGTGCCTACAAATGAAGCTCAAGCCATGACCTCTATGTGGTCGACTGAGGAAACGAAAAGAATCCACCTCAGATTCGTTGATGAACGCAAGACCACTGTCATCAGCTCCAGCTTGGATGACAAATAGGAAGGCGCGCTCGTCTAGTTTCTGCAAGATAACCGAGACGTATTCGCATGGCAACTAGCGGATATGCCGGGAGTCCCGAGAGAATTAGCCGAGCACAAACTAAAGGTCTATCCCCAGGCGAGACCGATCCGACAAAAGTTGTGTCGTTTCACGCCCGACTAGAGAGAAGCCATCCGTGCCGAGCTAGCTCGTTTGGTCGTAGCAGGGTTCATTAGAGAAGTACTGCATCCTGAGTGGTTAGCAAATCTTGTTCTTGTACTCAAAAAGAATAAAGTGGACTAGTGCATGTGCGTCGACTATACGGATCTCAACAAACACTATCCGAAGGATCTCTTCGGACTTCCTAGAATAGATCAGGTGGTAGATTCAATCGCCGGATGCTCTATATTGTCATTCTTGGATTGCTACTCGGGATACCATCAAATCAGCTTGGCAAAAGAAGACGAGGAAAAAACAGCATTCATTACCCCGTTTGGAGCTTTCTGCTATACCTCCATGTCGTTCGGCCTCAAGAACGCTAGGGCGACTTACCAGAGAGCCATTCAAACATGCTTAGCCGATCACTAGGGCAAGCGGGTAGAAGCCTATGTTGATGATGTGGTGATCAAGACAGAAAACTCAAAAAATTTCATTGAAGATTTGCAGCTGGTTTTGAACAGTCTGAGGCGATATCGGTGGAAGCTCAATCTAGAAAAATGTGTCTTCGGAGTGCCAACAGGGAAGTTGCTCGGATTCATTGTTAGCCACCGAGGGATTGAAGCTAACCCAAATAAGATCGAGGCTATCATGAGGATGGAAGCACCACGGTCGCAGAAAAAAGTGCAAAGACTTACTGGATGCATGGCAGCTTTAAGCAGGTTCATATCAAATTTAGGAGAAAAAGGCCTACCATTCTACAAATTGCTCAAGAAGGTGGATAAGTTTCAGTGGACCTCAGAAGCTCAGGAAGCTCTTGATGCACTAAAAAAGTGTCTGACCACACCGCCAGTGCTGAAGCCGCCACACCGAGCCACGCCAAACTAGCCGGCAGAAGATCTGCTGTTGTATATCTCTTGCACGACTCACGTGGTGAGCACCATGTTGGTAGTCGAGTGAGCAGAGGAAGGACACGCATATCTAGTACAACATCTCGTCTACTTTATCAGCGAAGTTCTGGGGCCATCTAAGAAGAAGTGTCCTCAAGTTCAAAAACTGTTATACGCAGTACTTCTAACTGCACGCAAGCTCCGTCACTACTTCAACGACCACAAAGTCATAGTAGTCACTGGGTTTCCAATAGGGGATATTCTCCACAACAAAGAAGCTATTGGAAGAATAGCCAAGTGCGCCTATGAGCTGGGAACTCACGACATCGAGTTTTGGCCTCGTACTTCAATAAAGACTCAAGCACTAGTTGACTTCATATCAGAGTGGACCGAGCAACAAGTACCAGATAACCCAGAGACTGTAGAAGTATGGCGGATGTATTTTGATGGCTCGTTAAAGCTGTAGGGGGCAGACACAGGGATCCTCTTCATCGCACCTGGAGGTGAACAACTCATATATGTTCTTCAGTTGTTATTCTCAGCATCCAATAACGCAGCAAAATATGAAGCTTTGATCCACGGATTGAACATTGCCATATCCCTGGGCATTAAGAGGTTGATGGTATACGGAGATTCACTGGTGGTCATAATTCAGATAAATAAAGAGTGGGATTGCTCAAATGACTCTATGGGTAAGTACTGCACAGCCGTCCGAAAACTGGAAGACAAATTTGAAGGGCTGGAATTTCATCATGTGGAAAGAGATTGCAATGCTGTAGCAAACGCATTGTCGAAACTAGGATCCAGTCGAACTCGGGTCTCACCTAGAGTTTTCGTCCAAGAGGTGCCATGCCCAAGCATTTCCTCAGATCAAGCAGAAGAGTGCGATGTTTTGGGCTAGCCCGAGTCAGACTCTAATGACTGGAGGGAGCCCATCATTAGATATATAAAGAACGAAGAGGAACTAGATGACAAAGCTACAGCAGAACACATTGCAAGGCAGTTAGCTCATTACACCCTCATTAGGGATGCACTGTATAGAAGGGGCACAACAGGAGTCCTCATGAAGTGCATTCTTTCGGTTGCTGGGAAGCAACTGCTAGATGAGATCCATTCCGAGCAGTGCAGGATACACGCGGCATCCAGGACTCTAGTTGGAAAGGTCTTCAGGTCTGATTTCTATTGGCCAACAGCAAAGAGTGATGCAGCCGAGTTAGTCCAGAGGTGTGAAGCTTGCCAATTCTTATCAAAGCAGCAGCATTTACCAGCATAGCAACTGCAGACCATACCCGTAACATGGCCATTTGCGTGCTGGGGACTGGACATGATTGGACCCTTCAAGAAAGCTCATGGAGGATATACTCACGTGTTGGTCGCCATTGACAAATTTACCAAATGGATAGAATACAAACCTATTGCTTCTCTGACTTCAACCAAGGCGGTGGAATTCATACAAGATATAATATTCATGTTTGGGATACCGAATAGCATCATAACCGACCTGTGATCCAATTTCACTAGCTCTGAATTCTTTGATTTCTGCGAACAACGGAGCATCCAGATCAAATATGCGTCAGTAGCACATCCAAGAGCCAATGGCCAGGTAGAAAGGGCTAATGGAATGATACTGGAGGCACTCAGGAAGAAAGTCTTCAACAAGAATGAAAAGTTCGCGGGAAAATGGATCAGAGAGTTGTCGTATGTGGTTTGGAGCTTAAGAACTCAACCTAGTCGAGCTCTGCATGGAAACACTCCTTTCTTCATGGTCTATGGTTCGGAGGCAGTGCTACCTGCTGATCTTAGGTTTGGGGCACCAAGGCTGGTCTTCGAAAACATAGCTAAAGCAGAAGCTACCAGACTAGAGGATATTGACGTATTGGAAGAAGAGCGATTGAATACAGTAATTTAGTCAGCTAGATACCAGCAAACCCTGAGGCGCTATCATGATAAAGTTATACGACATCGATCTTTCGCAGTGGGAGACTTGGTCCTTTACCAAATTCTAACGGGGGAAGGACGGCACAAATTGTCACCACTATGGGAAGGGCTATTTGTGGTAGCAGAAGTCACTCGACCAAGATTATATCGGCTTACTCAAATGGATGGCACGGAAGTAGGAAATTCATGGAGTATAGAGCATCTCAGGAAGTTTTACCCTTAGCAAGATTTCAAAAGCTATCGGGGCAGCATTGTATTCTGTAATTGGAAAATACATCATCAATAAAAATACTTCATTCTCAAGGGCACTTGAACTATTTATTATCAAGCATGCTTACTCGACTTAGGGTGACCACTATACCCTACTAACGGAGCAATCAGCTTAAGTCGGGAGTGACTTAAGACGGTGCAACATGCTCACGCTTACTCGGCTTAGGGTGACCACTATACCCTACTGACAGAGCAATTGGCTTAAGTCGGGAGTGACTTAAGACGGTGCAACATGCTCGCGCTTACTTGATTTAGGGTGACCACTATACCCTACTAACAGAGCAATCGGCTTAAGTCGGGAGTGACTTAAGACTGTGCAACATGCTCGTGCTTACTCGACTTAGGGTGACCACTATACCCTACTAACGGAGCAATCGGCTTAAGTCGGGAGTGATTTAAGACGGTGCAACATGCTCACGCTTACTCGACTTAGGGTGACCACTATACCCTACTAATGGAGCAATCAGCTTAAGTCAGGAGTGACTTAAGACGGTGCAACATGCTCACGCTTACTCGACTCAGGGTGGCCACTAAACACTATTAACGGAGCAATCGACTTAAGTCAGCAATGACTTAAGACGGTACAACAGGCTCACGCTTACTTGACTTAGTGTAACATGCTTACGTTTACTCATCTTAAGGCGACCTCTATGCCTCATCAGCTAATCGATTAGCACGAAATAGGGAAAAATTTCAAAACCAGCACGCTGCACCTACTTCTGCAATCATCCATAACAACTGTTGAATTCTAACGACAGACAACAAACATAGCATTCAGCGTCAAGAACATGTTCTGACTGAATATTCAAGCACATTGGACACACATGCATATAGTTCACAAATGTATTCAGTATCTCTACTTGGCAATGTCTTTCTTAGGAGCAACTGAGGAAGAAGGGCGACTCGAGGAGTCAGGAGCAGCTTTGACATCGACCACTATATCATCAGGAACAGCTACACTCGGCCTTCTCATCAAGATCCGCCCTGCACGAATGGCTTTGTCCATAGCCTTGTCGCGCTGAGCCTTCAGAATGGTGGAATTGTCTTTTGCAACTTTGGTAGCCAGTCGAGCGGCCTCTAGCTCCTGGGAGACTGATCTCTTAGAGGCGTGCAGATCCTTGATGATGGAGTCTTTGCTCGACGCCAACTTCTTAAGATGCATGATCTCATCCTGGGATACTTGCAGCTCGCGATGATGATGATCCAGATCTCCCATGGTAAAGCGGTGGCTCCTCTCCAAGATGGTCAGAGAATTGCTGGCGTCACGATACAACCTATCAAGATTATCGCGAGAAGCTGCAAGTGCCCGTTTCTCCTCCTACAGACAAGAATCAGCTCTCAAGTACCCAATAAGCAGTAAAGTCACAGCAGATCGAGTCAAGTAAGCTTACCTCGTTAGCCGCCCTTTCAGAGTCAAGTTGAGCACTAAGAGAGGAATTCAAGGAATTAGCATCGTCTAAAGAAGCAGAAACCCGGGCCAAGTCGATCTGACATTGAGAATACTTCCCCTCAAGCTTAGAGTACCGTCGGGTTGAGTCGGCTTGATACTGGAGATATTTCTCCTCAAGTTCAGAGTACCGCTGGGTCATATCTAACAAAAAGCAGTCGAAGAAGGATACACTGTTAAAAACAGACTAATCAGTCAGCCAGGGAAGAAACAAAAACACTAACCAACATTTGACATTTTCAAATCAGATATTTGCTTCTGAAGCAGCAACAGATTCCGCTGTGTCAGAACTCCTTCTAGGATAGAGACACCATATGATCTCAATTGACCAACCATCCCATCAACCAAAGCCTGATATTAAACAAATGAGTACAAAGAAAGTGATTTGCCAGAAGTACTGATAGAACAGAAAAAGCCAGGCTACCTAAAGATTGGAGAAGAGCGAAGAAAATCCCAAGTCATGAGAAGCTGGGTTGTAGCTCGACAAAGGAATGTCAACCGGGATAATCTGAAGAGCATCGTCAGGGATTGATTCAGCTCCACTAGCAGATATCGTAATTCCGGCATCCGGTGCGTCGACCTCTAAGGCGACTCCTTCACTTGAAGCTAAAGAAGCGTGCACTTCTATCACTCCACGAAAATGTGGTGGAGACGACCCGACATGGACATCCATGGAGGTATGAGAAGGGGAGCTCGCTCGGACACCCTCGGGGGCTGGGTCGCAGCTTGCGCTACCCACCCGAGCCGGATCATTACCGATAACACCCTCGGGGGCTGGGTAATCGCTAGCACCGCCCTTGAGGACTGAGTTCTCTACAACAGCCACCTCTAAGGCTGAAGGATTTTTAGTCACCTCCATGAGAATCGAGCAATCTTGACCAACCTCTTGGCATTGAAGACCGCCCTCCAAGGCCAACGATGCGCGAGATGCTGCCCAGGATACCTCTAATCCCACATCTAGAGTGTTAGAGCAGACGTCCATCATATCACCATCAGTTGGCTCTGATAGCATACCCTCAGGAACAACATCCTCGAGAGCCTAATCAAAATCTGTTATGGATAATTCTTGCAGGCTAACAAGAGCAGACAGAGCTGGAGAAGGAATATCACTATCCCTCCCACTGCCTCTATACCGCCGACTATTCTTCCGAATTAGTGGGACTTCTTCTTCTTCGTTCTCATCAACAATACGGACGATAGATGGCACAGGGTTACACCCATTGGGGTCAGCATGAGCAGGGTCACACCCATTGGGCTCAACTGGTGCATGGATATGTTCGTTAGGGACAGTTGGTGCATGGCCACACCCATTGGGGTCAGTTTCAACGGGTACACCACCAGTGGGATCAACTCCAATCAAGATTTCCGCCGGTACTTCTTCAGCAACAGGAGCAGAAGGGCCAGCATCCTGGTCCAAGCACGACAATCACCGAAGCCGTCGCTTTTTCTTCTTCTTTTCTTCAGCAGGCGCAGCCGGATGACTGACCTGGCGAAGACGCTTTGGACGAGTACCCTCAGGCTTTCGGGTGTCCACTGTTCTGTCAATCTCTGGTATAACTGCAACATCCATTGTTTCAGCAGGGGTCGAGTCAGAAGAATCTCTAGCCAACATGTCGAGCACAGCATTCATTTCTACATCATCTGGACTCGCTGGCATCTCAAAATGAACTTGCCTCTCATCACTGGGAAGATTGCAAAGAGAAGCAACCAAGACCTCAATATCTTCGGGAGAGGGTCACACTCTAAGACCCAGGCCACTATCACCGGCAGGAGGATTGGACACGAAACTAAAAAATGACATAGGAGGTGGCAAATTCCAAGCAGAATAGGCAACAGGAGCACCAACATTTGATACTTTGCCACTCAAGATCATGTCTAGTCGGCTCACCAGATCCTCAGCAGGAATTCTCCTATTGGTAACTTGGGTTGGGTCGGTGACACTGCTATACAAGTAAGCTGGGTATGCTCTGTCGTTCAAGGGCTAAATATTCTTAAAAACAAAGTCAGCAACCACAGCCTCGGTGGTCAGACCTCTCTCCTTCAGCAAGCAGGATCTTGGCTTCCGCTACCTCCAAGGCAGTAGGAGACTCAATCCAACTCGAAGTGCGTACATCTGGCTATCTTCCTGACCGAGGGGGAGGGACTTGCCATGGTTTTCCACAATAAACCACTCTAAACGTCATCCTTTAATGCTGTCCTTAAGTGGGATATCAAGGTATTCTATTTTTCTCCCACGGCGCATCTCTAGACTCGCGCCGCCCACGAGCTGGTGCTGCCCCCCAGCCATCCCAGGACGACAGTGATACAAGTGCTTCCACAAACCGAAGTGAGGAAGAATTCCGAGGTAAGCCTCGCATAGATGAACAAAGATAGAAATTTGCAGAATAGAATTGGGGTTCAGATGAGTCAGATTCAGATTATAAAAATCAAGGAGACCGCGGAAGAAGGGAGAAATGGGAAGAGCAAGGTCGCGGATAAGAAAAGGGATGTAAACAACGGACTCCTGGGTGTCCTCTGTTGGGACAGTAACCCCACGGCAAATCCGCCAAGAACAAAGTTCTTTCGGAGGAAGAATTCCAACATCAACAAGGTGGAGGAGATCTGACTCCGAAACAACAGACATATGGTTACCTGCGAAAGGCAACTAGCTGTTAGGGTCGATAGGAGGGATGACCACAGCAGCAGAATTTTGGTTCATCCACTTGGGCGCCATCGAAATCTCGTCGGCGGACTGAACAGAAGCGAAATCAAAGGGAAACAGAGGATGTTTGGAGGCAAAAAAGTGAGGCTAGGGCTCAGAGCACAGAGGCGTGCGACGACGTGAGATAAATGGGGTTTTCCCGGGCTAGACACCATTTCTAAAAAGCGCTAAGTCATCACTCGGGAAAAAACAAGACTTCATGGCATGACTCGGCTGTTACTTCTAAAACGCTAACGTCATCAAGTACCACTAAGCTGTTACTTCTAAAACACCGACGCGGCCCAGCATGACTCGGCTGTTACTTCTAAAACACTGATGTCATCAAGTACCACTCAGTTGTTACTTCTAAAATGCCAACGTGGCCCAGCATGACTCGGCTGTTACTTCTAAAACGCTGACATCGTCAAGTACTACTCGGCTGTTACTTCTAAAACGCCAGCGTGGCCCAGTACAGCTCGGCTGTTACCTCTAAAACGGCGACGCAATCTAGCATAATTCTATTGTTACCTCTAGAGACACCAGCAGTAATTCGGTCATTTTTCTCTACGTAAATGCAGGCAGAATAAAATACGACTCAACAATTACAAGTCGTTACTCGAGCGTTATCTCTAAGAACAACGGCTACGTTGGGCGTAAATACAAACTGTCGAATGACTATAAAGGAACGATGGGAAAGTGAAAGATATGCGTAGAACAAGCCGAAGTTTTCTTCATTATATAAAAGGGAAGTTCTTCCACAAACTCAAAGACCAACTCATTATGTGCCAGCCTTCTTCCCCTTTTTTCGCTACATTACATTACTACACCACTACACTACTTACACTACACTATACTACTAACTACTACTACATTATTTCACTACTACTAATACTACTTCTACTACTACTTATCTATACTAATATTTAAGCCAGTGGCGCTTTGCCACTGGCCCTGCCACTGCCGCTGCTACCCTTGCCGCTGACGCCGTCGCCGTCGCCCTTGCCGCTGCTGTCGTCGCCCTTGCCGCCGTCGTCACCCTCGTCATCGTCGTCGCCACCGCTCCCTTCCTCGGACGAGTCGGAGGAGTCCTCCTCGTCCAAGGAGATCTCCGACTCATCCGAGCCCCCGAGCCCAGAGCGCTCAACGGCCCGGATGTACGTCCACACCTCGGCGGTGATCCCCTAGGAGTCATCCGAATCATCGGACGACGCCGGGGGAGAGGCGTAGGCTGGCGACCCCTCGGACTCGGAGGAGAACTCCTCCTTCGAGTACTCGGAGTCACCGAAGTCCTCGGAGGGAGGACTCGGCTCGCACTTCCTCTTGTCGCCGGAGTGGTGCGAGGAACTTCCGCCTTTCTTGCTCTTGCCCATGGTTGAATAGAAGAGAAAAGAGGAGAATAAGCAGCAAATGGCCGAGAGATGTGTGAAGACACCAGTGAAGCAAGCGCTCTATTTATAGGGGCGGGAGGCAACTGCTCGTCTCCTACCACGATCACTAAACAGTCACAAATATTCAATATGCAATTCAAATCTTCTGGAAACAAGTCAGGTAGCAGACGTTGTTTCATGTAACATGACACCCATTGGGTCTGAAGTCAACCGCTTGGACGATATGATTACACCCCGCAGTCACGTCAAGTTACTACTCAGAGGCAGTCTGCTAAATGCTCAGCGCACCAAGCCATCCCTTGGCTACACCCATTGGGGGGACGTCCAGGAATTTTCAATAGATTTTCCCAAGCAGTCACATCCATACAGTATACGCAATAAATGTATCAAGACAGAAGGAAGATATCGATAGAGATCGGAGAAAAGCCAAAAATAGCTGCTGGAGTACAAGTCTAATCAACAGAAGCATTGAAGCACGAAGCGAAATGAAGACCAGCCAAAGAGCCATCTATTGGACGTCCAATCTGTCACCGATCAAATAAATTTCAAACCTAACAGGACATGGGTAGATCGCATTGCTGATCTCAAAGACAAAACCATATGCTGATCTCTAAAGCATAAAAGCTGATGATATAATGCTGAATTCTAAGGCATTCAACAAAGATAAAATGTTGATTTCTAAAGCATGAAATGAAGACCTTTGAATAGATTATTCAGAATAATCCACTCAAAGCTTGGGGGCTACACCCATTGGGTGCACCTCCGGTGCACCCAATGAATCACTGACCCCAGAAGATAGAATGTCGATCTCTAAAGCATGAAGCAGATAATAGAATGCTAATCTCAAAAGCATGAGCTGACGGTAAAATGTTGATTTCTAAAGCATGAGAAGAAGACTTTTGAGTGGATTATTCTCAATAATCCACTCAAAGCTCGGGGGCTACACCCATTGGGTGCACCTCCGGTGCACCCAATGAATCCTGAACCCCAGAGAGCAGAATGCTGATCTCCAAAGCATAAATCAGAGTCAGATCATAGATTTTCGAAGAATAAAATGAAGACAGGTGAATAATGGCAGGAGAGGATAATAAAAGATTGTTTTTACCAAGTTACTCAGAGTTTAGAAGCAACAACTCGATAGGCATATTTTCAAAGCATTCCTTACCGAAATCAAAAGCTGCAAGCTGGACCTAGAATCTTTGAGCCGATTATTTCAAAATCAACTCAAAGATTGGGGGCTTGTGCTAGAAGGCGAGAAGGCCTCGCGAAAGGCCTTAGGACCATTATTTCGCAAGGCCATCCCTTCGTGGGCCAGGGGAGGAGTGTGGTAGAATGGATCAGCGCAAGATCAGATCAACTTGAGCCCATGTGGCTCAGCGAAATCAGACGCCATCCACAACAGTGATCTGATTCTCCCACGCAGCACCTTCAAACGTCGGAACTGAATGATGATAAGTCGGTAGGATCATAAGAAGATAACCTTAGTCGGTTCACTATTACTTAGGCGCACTGTTGGGGCCATGCTTCGGTGCGCCGAAGGTCTCACACGAAGAAGCAGTTTCGGCTGAAGTCGTCCCCAGAAGATGGCCGAAGGTTCCTTTTCATGAAGCTTCGGCGTTACAAACCGACATAGAGATAGAATGACCTTTTTATCCATAGAGGTCTGAGTCAATATTGTAAA
The DNA here is from genome assembly GCA_029449295.1 of Zea luxurians. Taxonomy (NCBI): domain Eukaryota; kingdom Viridiplantae; phylum Streptophyta; class Magnoliopsida; order Poales; family Poaceae; genus Zea; species Zea luxurians. The sequence goes on from JAOPSE010000010.1 coordinate 104,917,781, forward strand.
CTTTAGTAAGGGGCATAATTGTAATTTGTCACAGGCTGCGACCTGTGCCTATAAATAGATGAACAGTACCTCTGTACTGTTCACGCGAACCTGTTATTTGCCTTCGCATCACACTTGTATTCTCGCCTTCCTCAGGACCGAAGGTACACTTGTAATTTGAAATCATTTATATTCGTTCATGTTAATAAAAATGGAAATGATTCTATGTTAACATTTAAATGTCTATTTTATATATCATGATTTACACGAATACTTCATCCTTCATTATTATGTTTACAAAGGTACGTCCTTCGTAACCTTCGTCCGAAGTCCCTTATATTCCGAAAGGATATAAGGTGATGAAGGACGAAGGACCTTAATATTTAACATCTTCTGTGTTGCCTTGTTCTTAACTCTTAGCACTTGAGAACAAGCCCCCAACATTGGCGCCCACCTCCGGTGAACTCACTTCCACTTTTCTGAGCTGATGGCTTCGTTCAACAATCAAGCTGGAGCTGCTTCGGCTTCGAAGCTGGTGCTCCCGATAACAGGCGGTTCTTGCTCAGAGCCGGCTAACAAGAAGCAGAAGAAGGAGGCTCAGAGAAGGGTGCAGCATGTTGGAGTACAGGGACCCTTCATCAAGTCAAAATGGTCCCACGTTCCAATTACTTTCTCTCAGGAAGACCTTCAGCTTAAGGATTATCCTCACAATGATGCCATGGTCATCTCTTGCGTGATCAAAGGATTTCTGGTCCACAATGTCCTAGTTGATACAGGCAGTGCAGCTGACATTATATTTGCTAAAGCCTTCAGACAAATGCAAGAGCCCGAAGACAAGATTCATGATGCTACGCACCCTCTTTGTGGCTTCGGAGGGCGGCAGATTGTAGCACTTGGGAAGATTACCATGCCGGTAACCTTCGGATTTGTTAACAACACAAGGACTGAGCAAATTGTGTTTGATATTGTTGACATGGAGTATCCTTACAATGCTATCATTGGCCGTGGTACTCTTAATGCTTTCGAAGCAATTCTTCACCCAGCTTATCTCTGCATGAAGATACCTTCGGATCAAGGGCCTATTGCTATTCATGGAAGCCAGGAAGCTGCTAGAAGGGCCGAAGGAAGCTGGACTGACTCCAAAGCAATCCATAACATAGATGGAGCTGAAGCTTGTGAACAGTACAAATTCAGGAGGGAGAAGGCAGCTTCAGCGGATCAGCCGAAGCCCATGTTATTGTGTGAAGACATAGCAGAGCAGAAGGTGCTATTGGGCTCGCAATTATCTGAAGACCAGGAGAAAACCTTGATAAGGTTTTTATTCAACAACAAAGATGTTTTTGCATGGTCAGCCAATGATCTCTGTGGAGTGAATCGGGATGTTATTGAACATTCGCTCAATGTTGACCCATCCTTCAGACCCCGAAAGCAGAGGCTTCGGAAAATGTCTGACGACAAGGCCGAAGGGGCTCGCAATGAAGTAAAAAGACTTCTCAGTGCAGGAGTTATCAGAGAAGTGAAGTATCCAGAGTGGCTAGCTAACACTGTTATGGTGAAGAAGGCCAATGGCAAGTGGAGAATGTGTATTGATTTCACAGATCTCAACAAGGCTTGTCCGAAGGATGAATTCCCGCTGCCAAGGATAGACTCTTTAGTTGATGCAGCAGCTTCTTCGGAGCTCATGAGTCTCCTGGACTGCTACTCAGGCTATCATCAAATCTGGATGAAGAAGGAAGATGAGCCGAAGACTAGCTTCATAACCCCAAGTGGTACATATTGCTATCTTCGGATGCCTGAGGGGCTCAAGAATGCTGGAGGGAGTTTCAGCAGAATGACTGCGAAGGTTCTCCAATCTCAGATAGGCAGAAATGTGCTGACTTATGTCGATGACATCATTGTAAAAAGCACGAAGCAAGAAAATCATATTGCTGATCTGCAGGAGACCTTCGCCAGCTTCAGACAAGCTGGCCTGAAGCTGAATCCAGAAAAATGTGTTTTCGGAGTGAAGAAGGGTAAATTTCTTGGATGCTTGGTTTCAACAAAGGGAATCGAAGCTAACCCAAATAAAATCGAAGCTATACTTCGAATGGAGCCACCAACCACAAGAAAGGGGGCCCAAAGATTGACAGGAAGGCTGGCATCTCTCAACAGATTTATATCCAGATCAGCAGAAAGAAACTTACCATTCTTCGAGGTGCTGAAGTCAGCTGAAGTCTTTCAATGGGGCCCAAGTCAACAAAAAGCCTTCGAAGAGCTGAAGCAATACTTAATAGATCTCACAACATTAACTCCACCAACGCCAGGGGCTCCTCTGTTGTTATATGTGGCAGCTTCGCACTCAGCAGTAAGTGCGGCACTTGTCCAGGAGAAGTTTGATGGACAAGTCAAGAAGCAGGTCCCAGTATATTTTGTATCTGAGGTCCTTAGTGTCTCAAAGAAAAATTATACAGAGCTGGAGAAGGTGTTGTATGCCGTTTTAATGGCATCCAGGAAGCTTCGGCATTATTTTCAGGCATACAATATTATTGTTCCTTCTTCGCAGCCGTTGAAGGATATCATGAGAAATAGAGAAGCTACTGGCCGGATTGAAAAATGGGCTGCGGAGCTCAATGAATTTTACATTGATTATGTGCATAGATCCTCAATCCAGTCTCAAGCATTGGCAAATTTCATTGCCGACTGGACGCCAGGGGCTCAGGACGAAGAAGCAAATAAAGATGCCGAAGTATGGACAGTGTTTTGTGATGGCTCTTGGGGAACCTTCGGAGCAGGTGCAGCTGCTGTGTTGGTCTCACCGTCCAAGGTTAAAACTTGCTATGCAGCAAGACTTGACTTCAGCTGCACAAATAATATAACTGAGTACGAAGCCCTGCTCCTGGGTCTTCGGAAACTAAAGGCAATGGGAATCAGAAGGGCGATTCTTAAAACTGATTCCCAGGTTGTTTCGGGTCATATTGACAAAAGTTGCAAGGCTAAAGACCCGAAGCTTGAAAAATACCTAGACACGGTCCGAAGGATCGAAGCTTCCTTCGAAGGATTTTCTGTTAAGAATATCCCTCGAGGACAAAATGAGCATGCTGATTTGTTGGCCAAGTCTGCAGCACAGGGGCTGCCGTTACCTTCGGATGTGTTTTTCAAAACAATAAAGGCACCTTCAGTGGAGCTACTTGAAAGAGCAGTCCTTAACATTTCTCCTGTGTACAGTGAAGATTGGAGAACTGAAATAATTTCTTACCTTCAGGGCAACTTCCTATCAGATGACGAAGCTTATAATAAAAGAATAGAGGCAAGAGCTCGTCCGTATATCATGATAGAAGGGGAATTATACAAGCATGGAGTTTGTGCCCCGCTGCTCAAGTGCTTATCTAGAGCCGAAGGTATAGAATTGATGAAAGAGATACATGCAGGCCTGTGTGGATCCCACATCGGATCCAGGCCGTTACTTGGAAAAGTTTTTCGCCAAGGGTTTTATTGGCCGAAGGCAGCTTCGGATGCAGCGGAGTTGGTTCAAAAGTGCGAAGGTTGTCAGAAATGTGCAAGAGATCAAAAGCAACCTTCGTCTTTGACACAGCTGATACAGCCCATCTGGCCATTGCAAAGGTGGGGCCTCGACTTGCTGGGTCCATTACCACCGGCTCAAGGCAATCTGAAATATGTTATAGTAGCTGTGGAGTATTTTTCCAAGTGGATTGAGGCGAAGCCATTAGCCACAATAACTTCAGCCACTGTCCAAAAATTTTTCTGGCAGAACATTGTCTGTCGCTTCGGAGTCCCGAAGGCCATCACTGTAGATAATGGAACACAGTTCGACTCCGAAGATTTCAGAAATTTCTGTGATCAAATTGGAACGAAGATCCATTTTGCATCAGTCAGGCATCCGGAGTCGAATGGGCTTGTTGAAAGGGCCAACGGCATCATAATGACAGGAATAATGAAGCTAATCTTTAATCAACCAAGGGGAAAGTGGCCAGATCAGTTGACCAAAGTGGTGTGGAGCCACAATACAACAACATCAAGGTCTACAGGCTTTACCCCATTTAAGTTGTTATTTGGTGACGAAGCAATAACCCCGGAAGAAGCCAAAGCTGGATCAAGAAGAGTGGTAGCTTCGGCAGAATCAGGCCCCGAAGATACTTGTCTTGTGGAAAAAGATGCCTTAGAAGGGATCAGGCTTCAAGCCGTGGAGAATATCAATAAATACCAGGCTGAAACAGTCAAATGGCGAGATAGAAAGGTCCGGCTAAAAAATATTGAGCCAGGACACTTGGTGCTTCGGAGAGTAGCTAACCCAGATACAGTGGGCAAGTTACAATTGAAATGGGAAGGGCCTTTCTTAGTAGCATCTTCGTCAAGGCCTGGTTCGTACAGACTGAAGGACATGGATGGCAATGAAATTCCAAGATCTTGGAATGCGGATGAGCTTCGGCGATTTTATGTATAATTCGATGTAATTTTTTATGTTTTTTCTTTTCTTTTTCATGGCACCCTTTTCCTTTCTAAAGGGGGAGAAAGGTTTTTAATGGGGCCATCATATGTAATTTTCCTTTTTAGATTTATAAGAGCAAAATCCCCCAAAGAATGTAAATGTAAAAGCTGAGAGCGCACCATCGAGTGCCGAAACTGAAAAAGAGAAAAAGCTCCAAAGACGTCCCTAAGGGGATGCAGAGCTTACAGCGAAAAGTCAACGCTGATTCCGCCGAAAGTAAAAGGCGAAGAAGCTCCAAAGTCGTTCCTAAGGGAATGCAGAGCTTATACCGCCTAAGTAAAAGGCGAAGAAGCTCCAAAGACGTCCCTAAGGGGATGCAGAGCTTACAGCGAAAAGTCAACGCTGATACTGCCTAAGTAAAAGGCGAAGAGGCTCCAAAGTCGTTCCTAAGGGAATGCAGAGCTAATGTGTGGTTGAGAATGTGGCTTCGGACATATGCTTCGGACATTCATTCGCGCATTACATTACATCATAACATTTGCATGCATAAGCATTCATTCATAGCATTTGTGTTCCTAAGTGGTTGCTTCGGCAAAAAGAATAATTGGTCTTTTATGCTTCGTTGATCGGCAAAGAGAATTAGCTTTTTATGAATCGTTGTGTAAAAGAAAAGCTTCGGCAGAAGGGAGAAGTGGTATTCTATGCTTCGTTGTGTACGAAAAGAAGGGAAGGTGTTTTTTTCGCTTTCGGCTCAAAATACTGATTTCGTTCACATCAAAGCACCCTAGTAGAAGGGTAAGAATATACTACAAGGTATGTACAAAGTTCCTTGAGAACAGTTCAATTGTATTTACAAAACTTGTTACAAAAGTACATTTCTACTGATCTTCATTAAGCTTCAGCTTCGGCGACAGCTTCGGCGACATAACTTAAGCATCATCTTCACCTTCGTCATCCTACATAAATCAAGGAATCGTGAGTAAAAATCAAGTGCAAAGGAAAAGGTAAGTACGAAGTATCATTCCTTACTGGTTCAAGATGACTTCGGGCTTCGTCTCCAACCTTCTCCCGCCCGCCTTTTGTCCATATCATTTTTATAAATCTATTTGAGATGCTTCGGGCGAGGTCAGGTATATCATCCAGGATTGATGGAGATAGGGTGAAGTTGGGCCTGTTGACAATTTTTCCGTGCTCGCAGCCGGCCTTCAGGAATGCAGCAGCGGTACCCCGAGAAGCTACCCAGGCACAGAAGTCGCCGTGCCCGGCTATAACTTCGTCAAGTTCTTCGATTTCAACTTCAATATGATCGAAGGCCTGTGGTAAATTTTCCGCTGAAGGGTTAAATTTCCCGCTGCTGGCTCCAACAGAGTAAAATATCTTTTTTAATCGTCCAATACAATTATTGCTAAATTTCAAGCATTTGTCTTGAAGGCTTGTTAATGATTTTTTCAACTCTGAGCTGGTCTGGACTTCGGCTTCAAGCTTCGAATTAAGCTCTAGCTTCTCCTGATCGAATTGTTTTGATTGACTAATAAGCTTCGAATTCAACTCTGATACTTTAGCCTCAGTCTCAGCCAGCAAGCCTTTGGTCGATTGGAGCTCGAAGTCTTTCTTTTCAATAATGGCAGATTGTTCTTTTATCTTGCTTTCTAAGTTTTCAATTATAGCTTCGTGTTTTTTGTCCTCCAAATCTTGCTGCATCTTCAGAGCTTTGCTCAGTAGCATGCTCTGCACAGAAACAACTTACGTTGGTAACATTTTCATTATTAACAGCAATAAAAACCAGAGAAAAGGTTGTTTACCTTGAAGTTGGAGTAAAATAAGCTGCCGACGATATGTTGTCGTCGGTAGCGGCTGATGTCTGTCTCTAGCTTCGGAAAACCGATACTCTTTGATAGAGTACCGATTACCTTAGCTCCAGTTTGGTCTCGAATGCAGCCCAATTTTTCGTCATCAATGCCTCCAAATAGAAGGGCTCCTGGCTTGTAGCCGCAAGATTTGGCATAGTCCTTGAGTTCTTCTATTTCGTCCTTCGTCAGTTTCTGCCCAACTAAATTCTGGAAAGAGTAGGCTTCATCGTCCGAAGTGTCTTCGGCTATTTCTTTTCCTTTCTCAGGCACTGTGGCCATGGTTTTTTCAGTAGTAGCACCAGCTTCTTCTGCAGCCATGTCTTCCAAAATCTTGTTAATGTCCTCAATGGTAGTTTCTAAGTTTGTATCTTCGGCTGTAGCGGCTTCGGTAGCCGCGACCTCCGAAGGTGCGCCTTCGACGTTTGTTGTACCTTCAGCAGCTGCCGTTTTCTGAATTGACGCCTTAGGTGGCGTCTTGTCGATAACTTCAGTTACCGCAATAATTCTTTGCCGCTTGGGTTTGCTTATCTTCGTTTGATCCGGCTCGTCCACCTTTTGAAAAAGCTTCGTCAGTTGGAGCCCTAATGGACTTAGCTTCGTGGGCATGGGTTCAGTCATTACCTTTAAAATTTTCTCCACGTCGCTGGTAGAAGGTGGTGTGGGGGTCCCCTCTTCTTCGGATATTTTTCGCTTCGGAGTTGATATTTTTCTTTTCTTGGGAATTTTCTTCTCTGTTGCTGGTCGTTCTTCATCCTTGGTCAGAGTTTCGGCCACTCTTTTTCTTTTGTGGCCCTCGGCACCCTTGTTCAACTGCTCATAGTCTGGGTACTCGAAGCCCAGGGCATCAAGCACTCGGTTCAGCCTTCGCTTCGGTCGGGCACCGAAGGCCGCTGTCATTAGTTGATCCTCTTTTTTGGAGTAATTCCCCAGGATTTCATTGCACATCACTTCAACTGTGTCTAACCACTCTTTGCAGGGTTTTTTGAAGTACTTCTTAAACTTGAAGTGATAAGGAAGCCGGACAAGCTCCCCCTTCTTTTTCTCTCCCTCCAGCTTCGGCATTTCCCACTCTTTTAGAGTAGGGAAAACTCTGAATGCCAAGAACTCCTGAACTAGATCCCTGGTGCCAATATGTTCTGAAATAATTTCAAATTCACCCAGAGCAGCCCAGGTGGGACCTTCTAGATTGCCGATGTGGCATCGTGGCCTTGTCTCTCCGAAGATTAAATCCAGAGGGCTTTGTACCAATTTTTCTTTGTCTTCGTCAACTTTTACATAAAACCACTCAGATTTCCAGCCTGCTGGCCATTTGCTTCGGTAGCTGATGACAGGACACTTTGTTGTCTTCCGGTAGGCAAAATTATAGCAACCGAAATTATCATGTAGCCCATCTTTTCTGGCCTTTGTTTGGTAATGTAATTCGTGAACTCGGCAGAAGCTGTCGGCAAACGGTTCCACAGCTTGGCTTCGGAGGGCCCAGATATAAACATTGAGCCTAACGATGGCGTTAGGAGTCAATTGATGAAAGTAGATACCAAACTTCTTCAGTATCTCCGCAATAATCTTGTGAAGAGGGAATCTCAGCCCAGCCTTTAAAAAGCTCTTGAAGATAACAATCTCGTCCTTCCCTGGCTTCGGGGTGGTTTCTTCTCCCCCGAAGCGAAGTAGCTTCTTCTGGTCTTCATTGAAAAAACCTGCTTTCACCATCTTCGAAAGGTCAGCCTTTGAAACAGTTGATTTCCCAAAATCCAGGTGACTGGGCTTGCTGGGCATGGCAATACGGTAGTCATCTTCGGGATCAGTCCCTTCAATGTTTTCTTCCTCTCCTTCGGCGGTTGTTGGGTTTGCTGCAGCACTGGGCATTTCTTCCGCAGTCACTAGACCGGAACGCTGCATCGCTTCGGAGATGGGCACAGTGTTCGAACCTTCGGCTTCGTCTCCCTCACGTACAACTTTGGCAGTAGATCGTACTCTCGCCATTTGATTCTGAGTTTGGGGAAGTCAGACACTTTTTTCTTTTTTCTTTTCTCCGAAGCTCTTCTTCCTGACGAAGCAGACGTCGAGGTGGACCTTCGTTCGATTCTGAGAGTCAAGCTTCGGCTATGCTGGAAAATTTTGGCAGCAAAACAGTGCAAATAGCAATGAATGCTGTGGTAACTTCACACCTACCCGTTTGTTTATATAGTGCTGCAGGTAAGAAGGCGAAGCGGCAGGATTTTTACACCAGGCGCGCAGTCATTTGTACTCGCTGTGCAGTGGACCACAAAGATCAAACAGTAACTCTGCAAAGTGGGCCTGGCACGCGCTCGGAAGCCGGATCGTTTCTCCGCAACGAGCTCAGGGAAGGTGTTTTTTGGACCTTCGGCTTCCCGAAGCTGAAGAGGCTTTTTTCACGGGTCAAGCTCGTTACGAAAAACGATCTAGCACCGCGAAAGGGGCTACTGTTGGGGCCATGCTTCGGTGCGCCGAAGGTCTCACACGAAGAAGCAGTTTCGGCTGAAGTCGTCCCCAGAAGATGGCCGAAGGTTCCTTTTCATGAAGCTTCGGCGTTACAAACCGACATAGAGATAGAATGACCTTTTTATCCATAGAGGTCTGAGTCAATATTGTAAACTTTAGTAAGGGGCATAATTGTAATTTGTCACAGGCTGCGACCTGTGCCTATAAATAGATGAACAGTACCTCTGTACTGTTCACGCGAACCTGTTATTTGCCTTCGCATCACACTTGTATTCTCGCCTTCCTCAGGACCGAAGGTACACTTGTAATTTGAAATCATTTATATTCGTTCATGTTAATAAAAATGGAAATGATTCTATGTTAACATTTAAATGTCTATTTTATATATCATGATTTACACGAATACTTCATCCTTCATTATTATGTTTACGAAGGTACGTCCTTCGTAACCTTCGTCCGAAGTCCCTTATATTCCGAAAGGATATAAGGTGATGAAGGACGAAGGACCTTAATATTTAACATCTTCTGTGTTGCCTTGTTTTTAACTCTTAGCACTTGAGAACAAGCCCCCAACACGCACGTTGTTATCATATCCGCATGTAACGCCCCATGATCGAGTATATAAGGCCTAGGGGGCACCCCCTCAAATGACATCTCATTCATTAGCCATCAACTCAGCTCTGTAGCATCCTCCATACTAGAGAAATCTCCTTGTAACCCACCATATAAAAGATCCACACCAGGAAGTAGGGTATTACGCCTCTCTAAGTGTAACATCCTAAAATCTCAACCCAAGGTTTGGAACCCTAATCTCCTAAACCCCCTTATTTCTATTTCCTCCTTAAACTCCATCCTAAGGTCATCTCATCATATGCATACACTTGGATTGTTAGGAACACCTCACGTAGATTATTTTCAACACTTAAGATTATTTAGCTAATTGTTGGTTCAAAAGAAAAGGAAATAAAAAGAAACAAAAATAGAAAATGGAAGTGAAATAGAAAATAGAAAAAGGAAAAGGAAAAACCCTTCCCCCCTCGGTTGGGCCGTTTTCGGCCCAAACCGCGTCGTGCCCACTTCTCCCCCCTCTCCTCCCCGGCCCAAGCGACCCAGCTGCACGCGCCCGCGCCGCGCCTAACAACCCGGCCCCACTAGTCAGCGGCTCCACCCCTCTCCCTCTCGCACCACTCTCCCACTGGCAGCCCGGGCCCACCTATCAGGACTGTCGTCCCGCCCATGCCATCACCGGTGCGTTCACCGCCGCCCGCCTCTTGCCCCGTCGCTTCGCCATTAACGCTCGCACCGGCCTTAGCGACCACCCTGCCACTGTACCTGAGCCATCCCCTCACCCCTCGCCTGCCTGAGCCATCTCGTCACCGTTTGCTCCATCCCCGCCATCATGGCAAGCTCATCGACGCTCGTTGTCCCCTCCCTTCCTTCCCCCTCCTGGGCGCCTATAAAAGGGACCGCCCGAGATCCGTTTCCTCCACACCAGCCCCGGCCATCTCCTCCACTCCTCCCCGAGCCCAATTGAGCTAACGTCGTCGCGTTCCCCCTTCACTCCAGTGAGCTTCGTTCTCTCCTCGTTAGTAGCTTTCGGTTGAATTAATTTGGTGCTTGAGCTCTGCCACTCACTCACGATCGCAACGCACCCATCCCCACCTCCTATTGCGCTCGGCTGCCTCGCCGGTGACCTCACCGCCGCGAGCACCCGCCACCGCGCCGTGGACCGGCCACCCTAGGTCCCCGCCGGTCAAATTGACCCCACCCCCGTGATCCCCTACCCCCACCCGTGCCTCGCCACAGCTCCCCCGCCACAGAACCAGATCCGCGGCGGAGAACCACCGCGGGATTTCACCGGCGGTCGAGCTCCGGTCGACCTTCCCCCCTTCCCTCGCTAATGTGTGGGCCCGCACCACGGCGTCGTCCCTCGCCGTCTCCCTCGCGGATGGGCCGTGTGGGCCGCCTGCCGCGCTCGTGCGCGCGCGCTCGCGCCCGGGTGGGCCAAAATCTCCCCCCGGCCCAGCAAGCAGGAATTCCCTTTTCTTTTTCTTTTCCCATTTCTTTTTCCCATTTTCATATATATAATTATATGCTGATATTTTATGCGCCAAAAATAGTTTAAATAAATTATAGGGCACAAAAATAATAAGATATAAGAAATGGCACACCCCACTAAAGTCACCATGATTGATGTATTGTTCTTATCTGTGTTTGTTAGCAGAAGAGGGATCCGATCCTCCGGAATTTATAGCTCCGGAAGAAGGACAGGAACCCGACCCCTCCGAGATAAATCTTTTGTGCCAGGAAAGCTTCGACGAAGGCAAGTCCATCCTTCCCTTGATGCATAATTTACCTATTTCTCTCTACCACTACCTAAGCCGGGATTAAGGGATGGAATCTGTTTGCATGGTGAGCATGAGAGAGCCCGCATTAGATAATACCTTTTGATCACAAGATATGGGATAAGAAAAGGGTGTGAACAACTATGTTTTCCAAAAAGTGTGCGATGAAGGGTATTCACCCTCATCACTTGGTGAGTAGGATGATCAGGGACTCCCTGGTTTAGGGGAGGGCCTAAGGTGATGGCTCAGCTGGTTTAGGTGTGAGCAGAAGGATTGTCCTCTCGTATAAGGACCGGTTTGTCATCCTTCACTACCTATACTCATGAAAAGTACAACCACTCGAGGCTGTGTGGGTAGTCACTTGATCTGAACTCGTATGGTCCAACCCTAGGGTTATGAAGGCTGGGGAGCACCGGGAGGATAAGGAGGGGGAATGTTTTGTCCGGTCTGGACATGGTGGTGGCCTGACTCCTTCCGGTATAACCATTAAGGTTAGGACGTGCGAGGAAGGAAAGAGATTCGGATTCGGATCTCATTGGCCATGAGATCGCAGAGTCGGACTAGTGGGTAAAGTGTACCCCTCTCCGCAGAGTTTAAACTTATTCGAATAGTCCGTGTCCACTGGTATGGATGAGTCTGGTGTGGTATGACAATTAGTGTTTCTTCAACAACCGGGAACGGGGAAATATGTGTGTGTGGAAGGGTGTCTCTAGAAAAGAAAATGGTGCCACGGGAGCGGGAAGCTCAGTGGTGGTTAAGCAAGTGTTATTTCTATTGTTTCGGGAAAACCCTAAGAACAAGTACTGCCTTTCTCTGAGAAGAGTGACTTCAACTCCACCATATGAAGCATGTATGATATAGGTCTCTTTCTCTTTACGGGAGCCGGGTGGGCTTGCGGAATACCTAGTGTATTCACCCAGATTTATTTATGTTTTTCAGCAGCTGGAGACTTCTTTTCTGCTATGCTTGATTGAGAGGGTTGTGTCTTAACCCAGTTCTGCCTGTGGCCTGGGCTAGTTTATCTTCCACTGCGTTTGATAATTCCGGCTCACTCTCGAGCTTGTACCCTGGTATTGTAATAACATTTACTCTGACTTTGTACTATTTGAAGTAAGGAATGTGGTAACTAGCCTCCTAGGACTAGTAATTGTATCACATTTGAGTCCCAAAGGATTGGGACGCTTCACTAAGCGGCCCGAACCTGTATAAAATTGTCCACTGTCTCTCGTGTGTCTAGCATGAACCATTGAGCTACAGTTAGTAACAGCGTCCTACTCCAAAAAAGCACCTCGAGGGGCAACCCCAGGTGTGTGGTGAAGGATTACGGGGAGGCTACGCTAGCACAAACAAAAATTTTCAACCCCATAATACCAAGAACTACTGCGGTTATAGGTCATAGAATTACCACTAGACGCGCAGAGCAGCGGAAGACGTCTCGATGTAGACGAACACGTCGAGCAGTGTCGTGCAGTCGTCGGCGTCCTTTACGTCCTCGCACGGTTCGTCCTAGTGCTCCAGATGCAGCACCTCCAAGGTATCCACACATACAGGGAGGAAGCGCCGCGTACCGAACTGCTAGGTCCGCGACGGTGGCTTGGCGAGGGCGAGAGGTGAGCGGCGGCTGCTCGTTTGCTGGTGGCAAATTAGGTTAAGCCTAACCGCGCCCCCGCCCCTCATTATATAGGCGTTATGGTGGGCTTCAGACACCGAGGCCCATCATTAACCCTAAAGCCCAGTCTAATTTCGGATCTAATCCGAGTTAGGCTTCCTTCCCCTTAAGTGTGTGACCCTATAGGTTCACGTACAAATAGACATAGCCCGAGTACTCTTACTTGGCCCAATAATTGACAGCGGCCTCTAGCAAGACATGTCAACTCCTATGCGCACGTAAAGATCATATCAGACAAACCACTGCAACATTACGTACATGCTGTTCCCTTTGTCTCACGATATTTGGTCTGGCTCTAAGCTGACCTCTCTTTCTCGATACTGTGAATTGGAATCCTTTCAATGGTTAACTCTTAACCCTAGCACGGCCATGCATTTCTTGATCCAATCACTCGAGGGGCCCAGAGATATCTCTCTCACAAAGAGAGGGACAAATTCCATCTTGACTGACCATGCCTCACAGCATGCTTCCTGACAAACCCAAAACTACCTTTATAACTATCCAGTTACGGAATAGCGTTTGATAGTCCCTAAGTAAGTCAATTCACATCTTGAGAACATGCGACAATCTCAGGTCTAAGGATATAGTATTCATGTTGCAAAAAGAGAACTATATTACAATATCTCACGTTGGGTCGGTCCAGCCTCATGTCATACATGCGCCCACATTATTAGTTTAACATCTCCATGTTCATGACTTGTGAAATGTAGTCATCAACTAATACATGTGCTAGTCAATGACTCTGACTAGGGACATCATTTAGAATAACCATATAAGTAAAGAATCTCACAAACAATTCACATAATTGCTAATCAATACAAGGTGCCTTCCATGGATATTCAATTAAGCAATATATATATCATGGATACAAAGAAATATGCTCATCTCTATGATTATCTCTAGGGCATATTTCTAACAGTCTCCCACTTGCACTAGAGTTAATCTAGAAGATATCTAATACCCATAGATCTCATGTGTGCCTCATGCTTAGGTTGTGGAAGAGGTTTTGTCAAAGGATCAGCAACATTCAAATCCGTATGTATTTTGCATATCTTTATCTCACCCCGCCTAATGAATTCTCGTATGAGGTGAAACTTCCGCATTACGTGTTTGTTTTTCTGGTGGTTCCTTGGCTCCTTAGCTTGCGCAATAGCCCCATTGTTATCACAGTAGAGGTTCAATGGACTAGAAGCATTAGGAAACACACCAAGCTCGATGAGGAACTTCCTTATCCAAACACCTTCCTTCGCAGATTCAGAAGCTGCAATGTACTCGGCTTCTGTTGTAGAATCAGTCACAGTCTCCTGTTTGGAACTCTTCCAACTAACAGCACCACCATTTATTGTGAACATAAAACCTGATTGCGATTTTAACTCGTCTGGGTCAGTTTGGAAGCTAGCATCGGTGTAACCAGTTACAACGAGCTCCTCCTTACCCCCATATACTAGGAACATATCTTTAGTCCTTCTTAAGTACTTAAGAATGCCTTTTACCGTTGTCCAGTGATCCTCACCTGGATCAGCCTGGTACATACTCGTAGCACTTATAGCGTATGAAACATCTAGGCCTGTACTTATCATGGCATACATGATTGATCCAATTGCTAAGGCGTATGGTACCTTACTCATGCGCTCCCGCTCATTAGCCGTCGCAGGACATTGCATCTGGCTAAGGTGTTTACCATGTGACATAGGTATGAACCCTTTCTTGGACTGTTCCATGTTGAACCATTTCAAAACCTTGTCAATGTACGTATCTTGACTTAATCCTATAAGCCTCTTCGACCTATCTCTATAGATCCTTATGCCCAAAATATATGCTGCTTCCCCTAAGTCCTTCATAGAAAAACTCTTTTTCAGTGAAGCCTTGACGGACTCCAGCATAGGAATATCATTCCCAATCAATAATATGTCATCCACATACAAGATCAGAAATACAACAGCGCTCCCACTTTCCTTCTTGTAAACACAAGCTTCTTCTTCATTCTGATGAAAACCAAGCCCTTTGATCACTTCATCAAAATGAATGTTCCAACTCCGAGATGCTTGCTTCAACCCATAAATGGATTTCTGAAGTTTGCATATCTTTCCAGCATTGATCGGATCGACAAAACCCTCGGGCTATATCATATACACGTCCTCATCTAGGTTTCCATTAAGGAAAGCTGTTTTGACATCCATCTGCCAAATCTCATAATCGAAATATGCGGCAATAGCTAGAATAATCCGAATAGATTTAAGCATCGCTACTGGCGAGAATGTCTCGTCATAGTCAACTCCTTGAACTTGTCGAAAACCCTTTGCAACAAGTC
This sequence comes from Zea luxurians, assembly GCA_029449295.1. Lineage (NCBI taxonomy): Eukaryota > Viridiplantae > Streptophyta > Magnoliopsida > Poales > Poaceae > Zea > Zea luxurians. The sequence continues at coordinate 104,932,821 of JAOPSE010000010.1, forward strand.
GAGCCTTATAGATGTGAACATTTCCATCCATGTCTTTCTTCTTCTTATAGATCCATTTGCATTCTATGGGTCTAACACCATCAGGCGAGTCAACCAAGTTCCAAACTTGATTTTCTCCCATGGAATCTATCTCGGATCTCATGGCGACATGCCATTTCTCGGAATCTGGGTCCATCATCGCTTCTGAATATGTTGCAGGTTCGTCGTTGTCTAACAAAAACACTTCCCATTGCCCAACAATAGCACTTCTCCTCGTGCCTCACGAAGCCTTGCTGACCTTCGTGGTTGTGGTGGTGATTCTCTTGCCATAGACGTCTCAACTTGTTCTGCTACATTAGCATCACTTGTTGAATTTTGTCCCACTGGCTCATCCTGAACTTCTTCAAGATACACCTTTTGTTTACTTTTCTCTCTTTTGAGAAACTCTTTCTCTAAGAACACACCGTTTCGGGCGACAAACACTTTGCCCTCTGACCGGTGGTAAAAGTAATATCCTAAAGTTTCCTTTGGATATCCCACGAACATGCACTTGTCCGATTTTGGAGTGAGTTTATCTGACTGAAGTCGCTTGACGTAAACCTCACAACCCCAAATCTTTAGAAAAGACAAACTGGGAGTCTTCCCAGTCCACATCTCATATGGTGTCTTAACTACGGACTTAGACGGTACCCTATTTAGTGTGAAAGCTGCTGTTTCTAGAGCGTATCCCCAAAACGACAAAGGTAGGTCCGACTGGCTCATCATTGATCGAACCATATCCAATAAAGTCCGATTACGTCGCTCAGACACGCCATTCCTCTGAGGCGTTCCAGGCGGCGTAAGTTGTGGAACAATTCCACAACTCTTTAGATGATTGCTAAACTCATGACTCAAATATTCACCTCCACAATCTGATCGCAGTGCTTTAATTTTCTTGCCACACTGATTTTCTACTTCATTCTGAAACTCTTTGAACTTTTCTAAGGATTCAGACTTGTGTTTCATTAAGTAGACATACCCATATCTACTAAAATCATCAGTGAAGGTTATGAAGTATTGGAATCCTCCCCTAGCTGTCGTACTCATTGGTCCGCACACATCAGTATGTATGAGTTCCAATAAATCTAATGTCCTCTCCGGTAAACCCGTGAAAGGCGCCTTGGTCATCTTACCAAGTAAGCAAGCTTCACATGTCTCGTATGATTCAAAATCAAACTGAGAGCACCTAGAGGGGGGGGGGGGGAATAGGTGATCCTGTAAAAACTTCAAGCTTAAGCCACAAAAACTTGTTAAGTGTTAGCACGATTATTGCCAAGTGGCTAAGGTGAAGTCTCAACAAAACACAATACCACAAGAGATCAAGCACAGAGGTGACACAGTGGTTTATCCCGTGGTTCGGCCAAGACCAACGCTTGCCTACTCCACGTTGTGGCGTCCTAACGGACGAGGGTTGCAATCAACCCCTCTCAAGCGGTCCAAAGACCCACTTGAATACCACGGTGTTTTGTTTTTCCTTTCACTATCCCGTTTGCAAGGAATCTCCACAAATTGGAGTCTCTTGCCCTTACAAGTATATGATCACAAAGAAGCACAGAGTAAGGGAGGGAAGCAACACACACAAATCCACAGCGAAACGCGCACACACACGGCCAAGAATCGAGCTCACAAGAGTATCACTAAGTTCTCACTAGAACGGAGCTCGAAACACTTAGAATGACAAACAAATGCGCAAAGACTGAGTGTGGATGATCAAGTATGCTCAAAGGTTGCTTGTGTGTCTCCTCCATGCGCCTAGGGGCTCCTTTTATAGCCCCAAGGCAGCTAGGAGCCGTTGAGAGCAAATCCGGAAGGCCATCCTTGCCTTCTGTCGTCGGGGGCACCGGACAGTCCGGTGCACACCGGACACTGTCCGGTGCCCGATTTGTTTCCATAACTGGCGCTTCCGACCGTTGCCGACCGTTGGAAGATCTGGAGCCGTTGGCGCACCGGACATGTCCGGTGCCGTCTTCCGACCGTTGGCTCCGCCACGTGTCCCGCGCAGATTGCGCGGCCGACCGTTGGCCCGGCCGACCGTTGGCTCACCGGACAGTCCGGTGCACACCGGACAGTCCGGTGAATTTTAGCCGTACGCCGTCGGCCAATTTCCCGAGAGCGGCCACTTCACGCCGAGGCAGCCTGGCGCACCGGACACTGTCCGGTGCACACCGGACAGTCCGGTGCTCCAGCCCGAGCTGGGTCTTGGCAGCACACAGCCAAGTCTTTTCTCCTCTTCTCTCTTTTTGTTTCTAACACTTAGACAAATATATTAGTACACAAAACCAATGTACTAAGGCTTAGAAACATACCTTTACTTCATGATTTGCACCTTGTTCATCCATGTACATAAATTCACAATTAAGCACATGTGTTGGCACTCAATCACCAAAATACTTAGAAATGGCCCAAGGGCACATTTCCCTTTCAATCTCCCCCTTTTTGGTGATTTATGCCAACACAACATAAAGCAACTAGAACAAGTGCAAACTCACTTCAAATTAAAACTCAAATTTATTTTGATTCAATTTTGGCATATATGGATCATCCTTTGCCACCACTTGGTTTGTTTTTGCAAATCAAACACAAATCTCTATCTCTAAGTCAAACACACATGTTGAGGCATAAAGAGAGTCATTCCAAAAGAGATTGATCAAAGATTTCAAAAACTCCCCCTTTTTCCCATAATTACTACTTCTCCCCACAAGAAGCCAAAAGAGACAATAAACGGGTTTTGACAAACCAAAAACTCTACTCTACTCTTTTAAATTTCTCAAGTGGTAGCTGATCCATTTATTGCTTTGGCCTTTATTTTCTCCCCCTTTGGCATCAAGCACCAAAACGGGATCAATCTTGGCCCTTTAACCCCATTGCCTCACCAAAATCTTCAATTAAGAGCAAATGGCAATAAGAGTTCATGAGATGGACTTGGAATTAATTACCCTCTCATCGGAGTGCAGTGGAAGTCTTGCATGATCCAAGTCCACCTTTTCCCTTTCAATTCTCCTTTGAGACTAAATCAAACAAACTCAAGCATATGATTAGTCTCAAAGGATCAAGTTGTAACACATCTTCCCCTAAACATGTGCATCACTTTGCAACGGACTTGTGAGGTCCAGGGAGTGTTTGTACAACTTGAGCACCATAATAAGCAACAAAATGCAAAAAAAAGGAACATGATCAAAAGCATGAATACATGTATGCTATATTTCAATCCAAGTTCCGCGAATCTAAGACATTTAGCTCACTACGCAGCCTGCAAAAGGTCTTCTCATCTAAAGGCTTGGTGAAGATATCGGCTAGCTGGTTCTCGGTGCTAACATAAAACACTTCGATATCTCTCTTTTGCTGGTGGTCTCTCAAAAAGTGATGCCGGATGTCAATGTGCTTTGTGCGGCTGTGCTCAACAGGATTTTCCGCTATTCGGATAGCACTCTCATTGTCACATAGGAGTGGGACTTTGCTCAGATTGTAGCCAAAGTCCCTGAGGGTTTGCCTCATCCAAAGTAGTTGCGCGCAACACTGTCCTGTGGCAACATACTCGGCCTCAGCGGTGGATAGGGCAACGGAGGTTTGTTTCTTAGAGTTCCATGACACCAGGGACCTTCCTAAGAATTGGCACGTCCCCGATGTACTCTTCCTATCGACCTTACATCCAGCATAGTCGGAATCTGAGTACCCAATCAAGTCAAAGTTAGACCCCTTTGGATACCAGATCCCGAAGCAAGGCGTAGCGACTAAATATCTAAGAATTCGCTTCACCGCCACCAAGTGACACTCCTTAGGATCGGATTGAAATCTAGCACACATGCATACGCTAAGCATAATATCCGGTCTACTAGCACATAAGTAAAGCAAAGAACCTATCATGGACCGGTATGCTTTTTGATCAACGGACTTACCTCCTTTGTTGAGGTCGGTGTGTCCGTCGGTTCCCATCGGAGTCTTTGCGGGCTTGGCGTCCTTCATCCCAAACCGCTTTAGCAGATCTTGCGTGTACTTCGTTTGAGAGATGAAGGTGCCGTCCTTGAGTTGCTTCACTTGGAACCCAAGGAAGTAGTTCAACTCGCCCATCATCGACATCTCGAATTTCTGCGTCATCACCCTGCTAAACTCTTCACAAGACTTTTGATTAGTAGAACCAAATATTATGTCATCGACATAAATTTGGCATACAAACAAATCACCATCACATGTCTTAGTGAAAAGAGTTGGATCGGCTTTCCCAACCTTGAAAGCATTAGCAAGTAAGAAATCTCTAAGGCATTCATACCATGCTCTTGGGGCTTGTTTAAGTCCATAGAGCGCCTTAGAGAGCTTACACACGTGGTCGGGGTACCGCTCATCCTCGAAGCCAGGGGGTTGCTCCACGTACACCTCCTCCTTTATTGGCCCGTTGAGGAAAGCGCTCTTCACATCCATTTGGTACAACCTGAAAGAATGGTGAGCGGCATATGCTAGCAAGATACGAATGGACTCTAGCCTAGCCATAGGAGCAAAAGTCTCCTCAAAGTCCAAACCTGCGACTTGGGCATAACCTTTTGCCACAAGTCAAGCCTTGTTCCTTGTCACCACTCCGTGCTCGTCTTGTTTGTTGCGGAACACCCACTTGGTTCCCACAACATTTTGCTTGGGACGAGGCACCAGCGTCCAAACTTCATTGCGCTTGAAGTTGTTAAGTTCCTCCTGCATGGCCAACAACCAATCCGGATCTAGCAAGGCCTCCTCTACCCTGAAAGGCTCAATAGAGGAGACAAAAGAGTAATGTTCACAAAAATTAACTAGTCGAGACCGAGTAGTTACTCCCTTGCTAATGTCACCCAGAATTTGGTCGACGGGATGATCCCTTTGAATCATTGCTCGAACTTGGGTAGGAGGTGCCGGTTGCGCTTCTTCCTCCATCACATGATCATCTTGTGCTCCCCCTTGATCACACGCCTCCTTTTGATGAACCTGTTCATCGTCTTGAGTTGGGGGATGCACCGTTGTTGAGGAAGAAGGTTGATCTCGTTCATCTTGTTCCTGTGGCCGAACGTCTCCAATCGCCATGGTTCGTATTGCGGCCGTCGGAACATCTTCTTCATCTACATCATCACAATCAACAACTTGCTCTCTTGGAGAGCCATTAGTCTCATCAAATACAACGTCGCTAGAGACTTCAACCAAACCCGATGATTTGTTGAAGACTCTATACGCCTTTGTATTTGAATCATAACCTAATAAAAACCCTTCTACCGCTTTGGGAGCAAACTTAGAATTTCTACCCTTCTTCACTAGAATGTAGCACTTGCTCCCAAATACACGAAAGTACGATACATTGGGTTTGTTACCGGTTAGTAGCTCATACGAAGTCTTCTTGAGGAGTCGATGAAGATAGACCCTGTTGATGGCGTGGCAAGCCGTGTTCACAGCTTCCGACCAAAAGCACTCGGGGGTCTTGAACTCTCCAAGCATCGTCCTCGCCATATCGATTAGCGTCCTGTTCTTCCTCTCTACCACACCATTTTGCTGTGGTGTGTAGGGAGCGGAGAACTCGTGCTTGATCCCTTCCTCCTCAAGAAACTCCTCCACTTGAAGGTTCTTGAACTCGGACCCGTTGTCGCTCCTTATCTTCTTCACCTTGAGCTCAAACTCATTTTGAGCTGTCCTGAGGAAGCGCTTGAGGGTCCCTTGAGTTTCAGACTTATCCTGCAAAAAGAACACCCAAGTGAAGCGGGAAAAGTCATCAACAATAACTAAACCATACTTACTCCCTCCTATGCTTAGATAGGCGACGGGTCCGAAGAGGTCCATATGCAGCAGCTCCAGAGGTCTTGACGTGGTCATCACATTCTTGCTGTGATGCGCTCCTCCCACTTGTTTACCTGCTTGACAAGCTGCACAAGGTCTATCTTTTTCGAAATAAACATTGGTTAGACCTATCACATGTTCTCCCTTTAGAAGCTTGTGGAGGTTCTTCATCCCCACATGTGCTAAGCGGCGATGCCACAGCCAGCCCATGCAAGTCTTAGCCATTAAGCATGCATCTAGACCGGCCTCTTCTTTTGCAAAATCAACTAAGTAAAGCTTGCCGTCTAGTACACCCTTAAAAGCTAGTGAACCATCACATCTTCTAAAGACAGACACATCTACATTAGTAAAAAGGCAATTATATCCCATGTTGCATAGTTGACTAACAGATAGCAAATTGTAACCAAGAGACTCAACTAAAAACACATTTGAAATTGAGTGCTCATTAGAAATTGCAATTTTACCTAACCCTTTTACCGTGCCTTGATTCCCATCACCGAATATAATTGAATCTTGGGAATCCTTATTTTTGACGTAGGAGGTGAACATCTTCTTCTCCCCCGTCATATGGTTTGTGCATCCGCTGTCGATAATCCAGCTTGAACCCCCGGATGCATAAACCTGCAAGGCAAATTTAGGCTTGGGTCTTAGGTACCCAACTCATGTTGGGTCCTGCAAGGTTAGCACAAATGTCCTTAGGGACCCAAATGCAAGTCCTGTCTCCCTTGCATTTTGCCCCTAACTTCCTAGCAACTATTTTCCTATCCTTTCTACAAATAACAAAGGAAGTGTTTAAAGCACAATAAATTATAGAAGGTTCATTCACTACTTTCCTAGGAGCATGAATAACATTCTTTCTAGGCACATGAGAAATATTTCTTCTAGGCATATGTACAACATTTCTCCTACACATATCTCTATCGTGCTTATAGGAAGAACTAGAAGCAAACATGGCATGAGAATCATAAACATGTAAATCAAAATCATTATAAGCATTTCTAGCATGTCTCCTATCATGGTATAAGAAAGCATGGTTCTTTTTAGCACCACTAGCCATAGGGGCCTTCCCTTTCTCCTTGACGAAGATGGGAGTCTTATGGCTTGTTAAGTTCTTGGCCTCTCTCTTGAAGCCAAGACCATCCTTAATTGAGGGGTGTCTACCAACCGTGTAGGCATCCCTTGCAAATTTTATTTTATCAACTTCACTCTTGCTAGTCTTAAGTTGGGCATTAAGACTAGCCAATTCCTCATTTAATTTGGAAATTAAAACTAGGTGTTTACTACAGGCATCAACATCGAAATCCTTACACCTAGTGCAAATCATAACATGTTCTACACAAGAATTAGATTTATTTGCTACTTCTAACTTAGCATTTAAATCATTGTTAACGCCTTGTAAAGTAGAAATGGTTTCATGACAAGTAGATAGTTCATAAGAAAGCATTTCATTTCTTTTCACTTCTAAAGCATATGATTTTTGTGCTTCTACAAATTTATCATGTTCATCATACAATAAATCCTCTTGCTTTTCTAAAAGCCTATCCTTTTCATTCAATGCATCAATCAATTCATTGATTTTTTCTATCTTAGATCTATCTAAGCCCTTGAACAAGCATGAATAATCTATGTCATCATCATCACTAGACTCATTATCACTAGACGAAGCATAAGTGGAGTCTTGAGTACTCACCTTCTTCTCCCTTGCCATAAGGCATGTGAGACGCTCGTTGGGGAAGAGGGAAGACTTGTTGAAGGCAGTAGCAGCGAGTCCTTCATTGTCGGAGTCGGAGGAGGAGCAATCCGAGTCCCACTCCTTTCCTAGATGCGCCTCGCCCTTTGCCTTCTTGTATTGCTTCTTCTTCTCTCTTTTGTTCCCCTTTTCCTGGTCACTTTCATTATCGGGACAGTTAGCGATAAAATGACCAAGCTTACCGCACTTGAAGCATGAGCGCTTCCCCTTTGTCTTGGTCTTGCTTGGCTGCCCCTTGCGACCATTTAGCGCCGTCTTGAATCTCTTGATGATGAGAGCCATCTCTTCATCATTGAGTCCGGCCGCCTCAATCTGTGCCACCTTGCTAGGTAGCGCCTCCTTGCTTCGTGTTGCCTTGAGAGCAAGGGGTTGCGGCTCATTGATCGGACCATTCAAGGCGTCGTCCACATACCTCGCCTCCTTGATCATCATTCGCCCGCTAACGAATTTCCCAAGAACTTCTTCGGGCGACATCTTGGTGTACCTGGGATTTTCACGTATATTGTTCACCAAATGAGGATCAAGAACGGTAAATGACCTGAGCATTAGGCGGACGACGTCATGATCCGTCCATCGCTTGCTCCCGTAGCTCCTTATCTTGTTGATAAGGGTCTTGAGCCGGTTGTATGTTTGCGTCGGCTCCTCGCCCCTTATCATCGCGAACCGTCCCAGCTCACCCTCCACCAACTCCATCTTGGTGAGCAAGGTGACGTCGTTCCCCTCATGAGAAATCTTGAGGGTGTCCCAGATTTGCTTGGCGTTATCCAAGCCGCTCACTTTATGGTATTCATCCCTGCACAAGGAAGCTAGAAGAACAGTAGTAGCTTGTGCATTCTTATGAATTTGTTCATTAATGAACATGGGACTATCCGAACTATCAAAGTGCATTCCACTCTCTACAATCTCCCATATACTAGGATGGAGAGAGAATAGGTGACTACGCATTTTGTGGCTCCAAAATCCGTAGTCCTCTCCATCAAAGTGTGGGGGCTTGCCGAGTGGAATGGAGAGCAAATTTGAATGTGAACTTTGCGGAATACGAGAGTAATCAAAAGAAAAGTTTGAATTAACCGGTTTCCTTCTCTCGTAGTCGTTGTGGTCCTCGTCCTTTTGGGAAGAAGTAGATTCATCGCTGTCGTCGTAGTAGACGATCTCCTTGATGCGCCTTGTCTTCTTCTTCTTCCCTTCCTTCCGTCTATGGCCCGAGCCGGAGTCGGTAGGCTTGTCGTCCTTCGGCTCGTTGACGAAGGTCTCCTTCTCTTTGTCGTTGATCACTATACCCTTCCCCTTAGGATCCATCTCTTCGGGCGGTTAGTCCCTTTGTGAAGAGAACGGCTCTGATACCAATTGAGAGCACCTAGAGGGGGGGTGAATAGGTGATCCTGTAAAAACTTCAAGCTTAAGCCACAAAAACTTGTTAAGTGTTAGCACGATTATTGCCAAGTGGCTAAGGTGAAGTCTCAACAAAACACAATACCACAAGAGATCAAGCACAGAGGTGACACAGTGGTTTATCCCGTGGTTCGGCCAAGACCAACGCTTGCCTACTCCACGTTGTGGCGTCCTAACGGACGAGGGTTGCAATCAACCCCTCTCAAGCGGTCCAAAGACCCACTTGAATACCACGGTGTTTTGTTTTTCCTTTCACTATCCCGTTTGCAAGGAATCTCCACAAATTGGAGTCTCTTGCCCTTACAAGTATATGATCACAAAGAAGCACAGAGTAAGGGAGGGAAGCAACACACACAAATCCACAGCGAAACGCGCACACACACGGCCAAGAATCGAGCTCACAAGAGTATCACTAAGTTCTCACTAGAACGGAGCTCGAAACACTTAGAATGACAAACAAATGCGCAAAGACTGAGTGTGGATGATCAAGTATGCTCAAAGGTTGCTTGTGTGTCTCCTCCATGCGCCTAGGGGCTCCTTTTATAGCCCCAAGGCAGCTAGGAGCCGTTGAGAGCAAATCCGGAAGGCCATCCTTGCCTTCTGTCGTCGGGGGCACCGGACAGTCCGGTGCACACCGGACACTGTCCGGTGCCCGATTTGTTTCCATAACTGGCGCTTCCGACCGTTGCCGACCGTTGGAAGATCTGGAGCCGTTGGCGCACCAGACATGTCCGGTGCACACCGGACATGTCCGGTGCACACCGGACAGTCCGGTGCCGTCTTCCGACCGTTGGCTCCGCCACGTGTCCCGCGCAGATTGCGCGACCGACCGTTGGCCCGGCCGACCGTTGGCTCACCGGACAGTCCGGTGCACACCGGACAGTCCGGTGAATTTTAGCTGTACGCCGTCGGCCAATTTCCCGAGAGCGGCCACTTCACGCCGAGGCAGCCTGGCGCACCGGACACTGTCCGGTGCACACCGGACAGTCCGGTGCTCCAGCCCGAGCTGGGTCTTGGCAGCACACAGCCAAGTCTTTTCTCCTCTTCTCTCTTTTTGTTTCTAACACTTAGACAAATATATTAGTACACAAAACCAATGTACTAAGGCTTAGAAACATACCTTTACTTCATGATTTGCACCTTGTTCATCCATGTACATAAATTCACAATTAAGCACATGTGTTGGCACTCAATCACCAAAATACTTAGAAATGGCCCAAGGGCACATTTCCCTTTCACAAACGAAGTTAAAAGCCCATCAGAATGAAGCTTCTTCATGCGATTCTCACTTATATGACCCAAACGACAGTGCCACATGTAGGTAGGACTTAAATCATTAGGCTGAGGCCTTTTAGCACTAATATTACAGATAGGTGCATCATCAAGATTTAAAATGAATAACCCATTCATAATGGATGCAAAAGCCACAAACATGCCATTCTTAGAGATCACACAACCATTGTTTTCACTCGCAAATGAATAACCATCCTTCATCAAACATGAAGGAGACATAATGTTTCGACTCATACTAGGAACTAGATAACAATTATTTAACTCCAAAATAAATCTTGATGGGAGGTGGAGTTGCATCGTCCCAACGGTCAACGCAGCAACTCTTGCATTATTGCCTACCCGGAAATCAACTTCTCCTCTTTTCACGCTTCTACTTCTTATCATTCCCTGCATCGAATTGCAAATATGGGCAACCGATCCGGTATCAAATACCCAAGAATTAATATAAGAATCAGCAAGAAAAATTTCTGTAATGTGAATAGCAAGTGTACCTGCTGCGGCTGTACCCTTATCGCCGCGATCCTTAATAGAGGCCAAGTACTGCTTGCAATTCCTTTTCCAGTGACCAAGTTCTTTGCAATAAAAGCACTCTGCATCTGCAGCTGGTCCAGCCTTGGGCTTTTGATTTGGCTTGGATACTGTATCCTTTGCCTTGCCCTTCTTCTTTTGAGATTTACCCTTCTTCTTAAAGTTGGGTTTGTTTTGGACCGCCATCACATGGCCGCTGCTGCCAACGCTTTTCTTTATGCCCCCCTCTGCTGTTTTCAGCATGCCACATAGTTCATTGAGGCCCCTCTCCGCCCCATGCATGTGGTAGTTCGTGATGAAGTTTCCATAGCTGGGCGGAAGAGATGCCAAAATGAAGTCAGTGGCCAACTCTTGGCTTATTGGGAAGCCTAGCTTCTCCAACCTCTGACTGTAACCAACCATTTTGATTACGTGTGGCCCAACTGCTGCGCCTTCTGCTAGCTTGCATTCCAGAAAGGCTTTGGACACATTGAACCTTTCGGTCCTAGCCTGAGTCTGGAACATATCCTTGAGCGCCACGATCATATCGTGCACCTCATGGTTTGTCTCAAACTGCATCTGTAGCTCAGGCTCCATGCAAGCAAGCATTAGGCAACTCACTTCAAGATTAGCATCCATTGCTTTCTTGTAAGCGGCTTTAGCTGCTGCAGTTGCATTTTCACCAGGATCCTCTGGCAGTGGGGTGTCTAGAACGTCTTCCTTTTTTCAGCCCTAAGAACAATTCTCAGGTTACGGATCCAATCCGTATAGTTTGTTCCATTTAACTTATCCTTTTCAAGAATTGATCGCAAAGTAAATGTTGGTGTGCTAGGTGCCATTTATCTACAACAAAATAATGCAAAATACTAAGACAAAAATATCCATGACAGAGTAAATCATATTAAACATTTAATAGTCTACTCCCACTAAAATCAATATCCCTCGATTGATACTTAGTGATTCAGAACCCACAACTAACAAGTCTACTAGTGAGCTTTAGCATCACCGCTAGAAGACAAGGTAGATCGGTAAGCAACTCCTTGCTAATCATATCATATATATGACTTCTGTTGTTGGGTGACATCTCTATGTCTTGGCTCCCAACCTTATGCCCCAAAGTCCTTAACCATTAAGCTGACTTTGTTTAAGTTAACCAACCCTTTCTGCAGCTCGTATCCGATACAAACCTATCTAGTCAAGGAAAACTGGTGGCACCCTAATTTCATAGACCCACCACCAATTGTACAAGACTTATGATAGTGCAAGGTTTGGAGAGGTATTTAAGCTTAAACATTTATGAGGGATCGTCCTACTTATATCATCGCATGCAAAGACATATATGCAATATGAACAAGTAGAACATTAAGAATGGCATTCACACAACAGTTGTGATTCGGTATGGCTTGCTGTCACATGGTGATCCCCATCTCCAATAATCTGTCCATCACGATGATCTCCATCTCCATGATATAGGTATGCCATCCTTCAGGTGATGAGTCCTTCAAGACCTATCTAACGTATGCTGGTAAACAAATTACATATACGCTTTGGATCATCACATGTTGACACGTAGGTCATTACATTAAATTTGGACAATACATGTGGCTCCAGCCGTATTGCCCTGGTCACGACACGCAGGTCATGAATAATTCATTAATATGCATCATATACACACAATAGCCATACCGATCACAAGATGTCCTGCAAAAACAGGTTAGACAAACACGTTCCTATATGTTCGCCACTACAGCAGATAGCCATGGCGGTCCCAAATCCAAGACTTTCGACCCGAAGAAGATTACACTCATGACGTCGATCTGTTACGTCAATCTGCTGGTTGTGTACGCAGTTAGCCCCGATGGTGACTCAAGCCGGTAGGGGCAAGTCGAGCACATAATAGAGAAGGACGAACTAATCTCTTCAGTCATATCCGATGTAATCTACTTCAACCCTTTATAACTAATTGATCTAATCAAACCGTGTATCAAGTAGATCCATCTCATGAACCTAGATCCAGACCTAAAACTACGCAGAACCTGGCTTTGATACCACTGAAGGATTACGGGGAGGCTACGCTAGCGCAAACAAAAATTTTCAACCCCATAATACCAAGAACTACTGCGGTTATAGGTCATGGAATTACCACTAGACGCGCAGAGCAGCGGAAGACGTCTCGATGTAGACGAACGCGTCGAGCAGTGCCGTGCAGTCATCGGCGTCCTTCACGTCCTCGCACGGTTCGTCCTAGTGCTCCAGATGCAGCACCTCCGAGGTATCCACACGTACAGGGAGGAAGCGTCGCGTACCGAACTGCTAGGTTCGCGACGGCGGCTTGGCGAGGGCGAGAGGTGAGCGGCGGCTGCTCGTTTGCTGGTGGCAAATTAGGTTAAGCCTAACCGTGCCCCCGCCCCTCATTATATAGGCGTTATGGTGGGCTGCAGACACCGAGGCCCATCATTAACCCTAAAGCCTAGTCTAATTTCGGATCTAATCTGAGTTAGGCTTCCTTCCCCTTAAGTGTGTGACCCTATAGGTTCACGTACAAATACACATAGCCCGAGTACTCTTACTTGGCCCAATAATTAACAGCGGCCTCTAGCAAGACATGTCAACTCCTATGCGCACGTAAAGATCATATCAGACGAACCATTGCAACATTACGTACATGTTGTTCCCTTTGTCTCATGATATTTGGTCTAGCTCTAAGCTGACCTCTCTTTCTCGATACTGTGAATTGGAATCCTTTCAATGGTTAACTCTTAACCCTAGCACGGCCATGCATTTCTTGATCCAATCACTCGAGGGGCCCAGAGATATCTCTCTCACAAAGAGAGGGACAAATTCCATCTTGACTGACCATGCCTCACAGCATGCTTCCTGACAAACCCAAAACTACCTTTATAACTACCCAGTTACGGAATAGCGTTTGATAGTCCCTAAGTAAGTCAATTCACATCTTGAGAACTGAAAGGGAATTAGGCTTACACCTATTTCCATATTGATTTTGGTGGTTGAATTGCCCAACACAAATAGATTGGACTAACTAGTTTGCTCTAGTGTATAAAGTCTACAGGTGCAAAAAGGTTTACACTTAGCCAGTAAAAAGACCTAGCAAAGGTCTCAACCAAAGGAGCAAGGATCATCCGAAGGCTGCCCTGGCCTGGCACACCGGACTGTCCGGTGTGCCACCGGACAGTGTCCGGTGCACCAGGGCACCTCAGGCTAAACTCTTCGCCTTCGGGAAATCCTGGAGCCGGCGCGCTATAATTCACCGGACATGTCCGGTGTACACCGGACAGTGTCCGGTGCTCCAAGGAAGACGCGGCTCCAACTTCGCAGCCTCGGGAATTCACGGAAGCTGATCCGCTATAATTCACCGGACATGTCCGGTGTGCACCGGACTGTCCGGTGAGACGACGAGGCAACGGCTACTTTGGCGCCAACGGCTACCTGTGGGCGCATTAAATGCGCGCCAGCGTGCGCAGAAATCAGGCTCGCCCATACTGGCGCACCGGACATTGAACAGTACATGTCCGGTGTGCCACCGGACATCAAGGCGGGCCTAGAAGTCGGAAGCTCCAACGGTCGGCCGGGTGACGTGGCTGTCGCACTGGACATGTCCGGTGTGCACCGGACTGTCCGGTGCACCATACGACAGACAGCCTCCACCAAACGGCTAGTTTGGTGGTTGGGGCTATAAATACCCCAACCACCCCACATTCATTGCGATCCAAGTTTTCCCACTTCTACTACTCACAAGAGCTCTAGCATTCAATTCCAAGACACACCCAAGTGATCAAATCCTCTCCAAACTCCACACAACGTCCTAGTGATTAGAGAGAGAGATTTGCTTGTGTTCTTTCGAGCTCTTGCGCTTGGATTGCTTTCTTCTTTCTTTGACTCTTTATTGCGATCAAACTCACTTGTAATTGAGGCAAGAGACACCAATCTTGTGGTGGTCCTTGTGTGAGCTTTGTGCTCCAAGTGATTGAGAAGAAGAAGCTCACTCGATCGGTGGATCGTTTGAGAGAGGGAAAGGGTTGAAAGAGACCCGGCCTTTGTGGCATCCTCAATAGGGAGTAGGTTTGCGAGAACCGAACCTCGGTAAAACAAATCCGCGTGTCACACCTCTTATTCGCTTGCGATTTGTTTTGCGCCCTCTCTCGCGGACTCGTTATTGTTTCTAACGCTAACCCGGCTTGTAGTTGTGATTATTTTTGTAAATTTAGGTTTCACCCTATTCACCCCCCCTCTAAGCGACTATCAATTGGTATCAGAGCCCGGTGCTTCATTAGAGCCTAACCGCTCGAAGTGATGTCGGGAGATCACGCCAAGAGGGAGATGGAGACCGGCGACAAGCCCACTACGAGCCGCGGGTCGACTTCATCCGAAGAGTCCCGCAACAAGAGGAAGGAGAAGAAGAACTCCTCCAACAAAGGGAAGGAGAAGAAGTCCTCTTCTCACAAGTCGCATCGGAGTAGCGGCAAGCACAAAAAGATGAGGAAGGTCGTCTACTACGAGACCGACACTTCATCACCATCGACATCCGGCTCCGACGTGCCGTCCGTCACTTCTAAGCGCCACGAGCGCAAGAAGTTTAGTAAGATCCCCCTACATTATCCACGCATTACTAAGCACACACCTCTACTTTCCATCCCTTTAGGCAAGCCACCAACTTTTGATGGTGAAGATTATGCAAGGTGGAGTGATTTAATGAAATTTCATCTAACCTCACTCCACAAAAGTATATGGGATGTAGTTGAGTTTGGTGTGCAGGTACCATCCGTAGGGGATGAAGATTATGATGCGGACGAAGTTGCCCAAATCGAGCACTTCAACTCCCAAGCAACGACCATCCTCCTCGCCTCTCTAAGTAGGGAGGAGTACAACAAGGTGCAAGGTCTAAAAAGCGCCAAGGAGGTTTGGGATGTGCTCAAGACGACACATGAAGGTGATGAGCTCACCAAGATCACCAAGCGAGAGACGATCGAGGGGGAGCTCGGTCGCTTCCGTCTTCGCCAAGGAGAGGAGCCACAAGATATGTACAACCGGCTCAAGACCTTGGTGAATCAAGTGCGCAACCTCGGGAGCACAAAATGGGATGACCATGAGGTGGTTAAGGTTATTTTGAGATCACTCATTTTCCTTAACCCTACTCAAGTACAATTAATTCGTGGTAATCCAAGATACACACTAATGACTCCTGAGGAAGTAATCGGGAATTTTGTGAGCTTTGAATGTATGATTAAGGGCTCAAGGAAGATCATCGAGCTTGATGAGCCCTCTACTTCCGAAGCTCAACCCGTGGCGCTTAAAGCAACGGAGGAAAAGAAGGAGGAGTCTACATCAACTAGATAACCCATCGACGCCTCCAAGCTCGACAACGAGGAGATGGCTTTAATCATTAAAAGCTTTCGCCAAATCCTCAAGCAACGGAAGGGGAAGGATTACAAACCCCGTTCCAAAAAGGTTTGCTACAAGTGTGGTAAGCCCGGTCACTTTATTGCTAAATGTCCATTATCAAGTGATAGTGACAGGGATAACGACAAGAAGGGCAAGAGAGAAAAGAAGAGGTACCACAAGAAGAGGGGCGGCGATGCCCACGTATGCCGCGAATGGGACTCCGACGAGAGCTCCACCGACTCCTCCTCCGACGAGGACGCCGCAAACATCGCCGTCACCAAGGGCCTCCTCTTCCCCAACGTCGGCCACAAATGCCTCATGGCCAAGGACAGCAAAAAGAAGGTAAAATCAAGGTCCTCCACTAAATATGAAACATCTAGTGATGAGGATGATGCTAAAAATGAGGAGGATAATTTGCGTACCCTTTTTGCCAACCTTAACATGGATCAAAAGGAAAAATTAAATGAGCTAATTAGTGCCATCCATGAAAAGGATGATCTCTTGGATTCCCAAGAAGACTTCCTAATCAAGGAAAATAAAAAACATGTTAAGGTTAAGAATGCTTACGCTCTAGAGATTGAAAAATGTCAAAAATTAACTAGTGAGCTAAGCACATGCCATGACACTATTGCCAACCTTAGAAATGACAATACTAGATTAATTGCTAAGGTTGATTCACATGTTTGCAATGTTTCAACTTCCAATCCTAGAGATGATAATGTTGATTTACTTGCTAGGATTGATGAGTTGAATGTTTCTCATGCTAGCCTTAGAATTGAAAATGAAAAATTGCTTGCTAAGGCTAGAGATTTTGATACTACTATTTCCAACCTTAGAAGTGAAAACACCATATTGCATGCTAAGGTTGTTGAATTAAAAACTTGCAAACCCTCTACATCTATTGAGCATGTTTCTATTTGTACTAGATGTAGAGATGTTGATGTTAATGCTATTCATGATCACATGGTCTTAATTAAACAACAAAATGATCATATAGCAAAATTAGATGCTAAAATTAGTGAGCATGACTTAGAAAATGAAAAATTTAAATTTGCTAGAAGCATGCTCTATAATGGGAGACGCCCTGGCATTAAGGACGGCATTGGCTTCCAAAGGGGAGACAATGTCAAACTTAATGCCCCTCCTAAGAAATTGTCCAATTTTGTTAAGGGCAAGGCTCCCATGCCTCAGGATAACGAGGGTTACATTTTGTACCCTGCCGGCTATCCTGAGAGCAAGATTAGGAGGATTCATTCTAGGAAGTCTCACGCTAGTCCTAATTATGCTTTCATGTATAAGGGTGAGACATCTAGTTCTAGGCAACCAACCCGTGCTAAGTTGCCTAAGAAAAAATCTCCTAATGCATCAAATGATCGTAGCATTTCATTTAAAACTTTTGATGCTTCTTATGTGTTGACTAGCAAATCTGGTAAAGTGGTTGCCAAGATTGTTGGGGGCAAACACAAGGGCTCCAAGACTTGTGTTTGGGTACCCAAAGTTCTTGTATCTAATGCCAAAGGACCCAAAACTGTTTGGGTACCTAAAGTCAAGAACTAAAATTGTTTTGTAGGTTTATGCATCCGGAGGTACAAGTTGGATTATTGATAGCGGGTGCACAAACCACATGACCGGGGAGAAAAAGATGTTCTCCTCATACGAGAAAAACCAAGATCCCCAACGAGCGATCACATTCGGGGATGGAAATCAAGGTTTGGTCAAAGGATTGGGTAAAATTGCTATATCACCTGACCATTCTATTTCCAATGTTTTTCTTGTAGATTCATTAGATTACAATTTGCTTTCCGTATCTCAATTATGCAAAATGGGCTACAACTGTCTGTTTACTGATATAGGTGTCACTGTCTTTAGAAGAAGTGATGATTCAGTAGCTTTTAAGGGAGTATTAGAGGGTCAGCTATACTTGGTTGATTTCAATAGAGCTGAACTTGATACTTGCTTGATTGCTAAGACTAACATGGGTTGGCTATGGCACCGCCGACTAGCTCATGTTGGGATGAAGAATCTTCATAAGCTTCTAAAGGGAGAACACATTTTAGGACTAACAAATGTACATTTTGAGAAAGACAGGATTTGTAGCGCCTGCCAAGTCGGGAAGCAAGTTGGAACTCAACATCCACACAAGAACATCATGACGACCGACAGGCCGCTTGAGCTGCTCCACATGGATCTATTCGGCCCGATTGCTTACATAAGCATCGGCGGGAGTAAGTATTGTCTTGTAATTGTGGATGATTATTCTCGCTTCACTTGGGTGTTCTTCTTGCAGGAAAAATCTCAAACCCAAGAGACATTAAAGGGATTCTTGAGACGAGCTCAAAATGAGTTCGGCTTGAGGATCAAGAAAATTCGAAGCGACAACGGGACGGAGTTCAAGAACTCTCAAATTGAAAGCTTTCTTGAGGAGGAGGGCATCAAGCATGAGTTCTCTTCTCCCTACACGCCACAACAAAATGGTGTAGTGGAGAGGAAGAATCGAACTCTATTGGACATGGCAAGAACCATGCTTGATGAGTACAAGACACCGGATCGGTTTTGGGCCGAGGCGGTTAACACCGCTTGCTACGCCATCAACCGGTTATATCTTCATCGAATCCTCAAGAAGACATCTTATGAACTCCTAACTGGTAAAAAGCCCAACATTTCATATTTTAGAGTTTTTGGTAGCAAATGCTTTATTCTTGTTAAAAGAGGTAGAAAATCTAAATTTGCTCCTAAAACTGTAGAAGGCTTTTTACTAGGTTATGACTCAAACACAAGGGCATATAGAGTCTTTAACAAGTCCTCAGGACTTGTTGAAGTTTCTTGTGACGTTGTGTTTGATGAAACTAATGGTTCTCAAGTAGAGCAAGTTGATCTTGATGAGATAGGTGAAGAACAGGCTCCGTGCATCGCGCTAAGGAACATGTCCATTAGGGATGTGTGTCCTAAGGAATCCGAAGAGCCTACAAATGCACAAGATCAACCATCCTCCTCCACGCAAGCATCTCCACCGACTCAAAATGAGGATGAAGCTCAAGTTGATGAAATAGAAGATCAAGCAAATGAGCTACCTCAAGATGACAGCAACGATCAAGGGGGAGATGCAAATGATCAAGACAAGGAGGATGAAGAACCAAGGCCGCCACATCCAAGAGTCCACCAAGCAATCCAACGAGATCACCCCGTCGACACCATCCTCGGCGACATTCATAAGGGGGTAACCACTAGATCTCGTGTTGCTCATTTTTGTGAACATTACTCGTTTGTTTCCTCTATTGAGCCAACCAGGGTAGAGGAAGCACTCCAAGATTCAGATTGGGTGGTGGCGATGCAAGAGGAGCTCAACAACTTCACGAGGAATGAGGTATGGCACTTAGTTCCACGTCCTAATCAAAATGTTATAGGAACCAAGTGGGTCTTCCGCAACAAGCAAGACGAGCATGGTGTGGTGACTAGGAACAAAGCTCGACTCGTGGCCAAGGGGTATTCACAAGTCGAAGGTTTGGATTTCGGTGAAACCTATGCACCCGTAGCTAGGCTTGAATCAATTCGCATATTATTAGCCTATGCTACTTACCATGGCTTCAAGCTCTTTCAAATGGACGTGAAGAGTGCCTTCCTCAACGGACCAATCAAGGAAGAGGTCTATGTTGAGCAACCTCCCGGCTTTGAAGATAGTGAGTATCCTAACCATGTCTATAGGCTCTCTAAGGCGCTTTATGGGCTCAAGCAAGCCCCAAGAGCATGGTATGAATGCCTTAGGGATTTCCTTATTGCAAATGGCTTCAAAGTCGGCAAGGCTGATCCTACTTTGTTCACTAAGACTCTTGAAAATGACTTGTTTGTATGCCAAATCTATGTTGATGATATTATATTTGGGTCTACTAACGAGTCTACTTGTGAAGAATTTAGTAGGATCATGACACAGAAGTTCGAGATGTCTATGATGGGGGAGTTGAAATATTTCTTAGGATTCCAAGTCAAGCAACTCCAAGAGGGCACCTTCATCAGCCAAACGAAGTACACTCAAGACATTCTAACCAAGTTTGGGATGAAGGATGCCAAGCCCATCAAGACACCCATGGGAACCAATGGGCATCTCGACCTCGACACGGGAGGTAAGTCCGTGGATCAAAAGGTATACCGGTCGATGATAGGTTCATTGCTTTATCTATGTGCATCTCGACCGGACATTATGCTTTCCGTTTGCATGTGTGCAAGATTCCAATCCGACCCTAAGGAATCACACCTTACGGCCGTAAAACGAATCTTGAGATATCTAGCTTATACTCCTAAGTTTGGGCTTTGGTACCCTCGGGGATCCACATTTGATTTGATTGGTTATTCGGATGCCGATTGGGCGGGGTGCAAGATTAATAGAAAGAGCACATCGGGGACTTGCCAGTTCTTGGGAAGATCCTTGGTGTCTTGGGCTTCAAAGAAGCAAAATTCGGTCGCTCTTTCCACCGCCGAAGCCGAGTATATTGCCGCAGGCCATTGTTGCGCGCAATTGCTTTGGATGAGGCAAACCCTGCGGGACTATGGTTACAAATTAACCAAAGTCCCTTTGCTATGTGATAATGAGAGTGCAATCAAAATGGCCGACAATCCCGTCGAGCACAGCCGCACTAAGCACATAGCAATTCGGTATCACTTTCTTAGGGATCACCAACAAAAGGGGGATATCGAGATTGCTTATATTAATACTAAAGATCAATTAGCTGATATCTTTACCAAGCCTCTTGATGAACAATCCTTTACCAAACTTAGGCATGAGCTCAATATTCTTGATTCCAGGAACTTCTTTTGTTGATTTGCACACATAGCTCATTTATATACCTTTGATCATGTCTCTTTCATATACTATGGCTAATGTGTTTTCAAGTATATTTCAAACCAAGTCATAGGTATATTGAAAGGGAATTGGAGTCTTCGGCGAAAACAAAGGCTTCCACTCTGCATCCCATCTTTCGTCGTCGCTCCAAGCTACTCCTCATCCATGGAGGAGAAAGCAAAGCAAAAGGACTCCGGCTTTGGTATAATCTTCACTTATACATTTTATTTGCCAAAGGGGGAGAGATTTGATAAAAGGGCTTATATTTCACTCTAAGTATCCGTTTTTGGCGATTCATGCCAAAGGGGGAGAAAATATAGAGCCCAAAGCAAAAGGACCGCACCACCACCTAATTCAAATTTTGTATTGGAAATTTTCAATTGGTATCTTTTTATGTTCAAAAGGGGAGAAAGCAGTATTTCAAAAATGATATATTAAAACCCTCTTGAACACTAAGAGGAGGATCCCATTTAGGGGGAGTTTTGTTTAGTCAAAGGAAAAGCATTTGAAACAGGGGGAGAAAAATCTTGAAAATGCTTTGCAAAATCTTTTTCCTTTACCTTTGACTATTTGCAAAAGAACTTTGAAAAGAGTTTACAAAAGAATTTGCAAAAACAAAACGTGTGGTGCAAGCGTGGTCCAAAATGTTAAATAAGAAAGAAATCATCCATGCGCATCCTAAGTATTTATATTGGCTCAATTCCAAGTAACCTTTGCACTTACATTATGCAAACTAGTTCAATTATGTACTCTCATATTTGCTTTGGTTTGTGTTGGCATCAATCACCAAAAAGGGGGAGATTGAAAGGGAATTAGGCTTACACCTATTTCCATATTGATTTTGGTGGTTGAATTGCCCAACACAAATAGATTGGACTAACTAGTTTGCTCTAGTGTATAAAGTCTACAGGTGCAAAAAGGTTTACACTTAGCCAATAAAAAGACCTAGCAAAGGTCTCAACCAAAGGAGCAAGGATCATCTGAAGGCTGCCCTGGCCTGGCACACCGGACTGTCCGGTGTGCCACCGGACAGTGTCCGGTGCACCAGGGCACCTCAGGCCAAACTCTTCGCCTTCGGGAAATCCTGGAGCTGGCGCGCTATAATTCACCGGATAGTGTCCGGTGCTCCAAGGAAGACGCGGCTCCAACTTCGCAGCCTCGGGAATTCGCGGAAGCTGATCCGCTATAATTCACTGGACATGTCCGGTGTGCACCGGACTGTCCGGTGAGACGGCGAGGCAACGGCTACTTCGGCGCCAACGGCTACCTGTGGGCGCATTAAATGCGCGCCAGCGCGCGCAGAAGTCAGGCTCGCCCATACTGGCGCACCGGACATTGAACAGTACATGTCCGGTGTGCCACCGGACATCAAGGCGGGCCCAGAAGTCAGAAGCTCCAACGGTCGGCCGGGTGACGTGGCTGTCGCACCGGACATGTCCGGTGTGCACCGAACTGTCCGGTGCACCATACGACAGACAGCCTCCACCAAACGGCTAGTTTGGTGGTTGGGGCTATAAATACCCCAACCAACCCACATTCATTGCGATCCAAGTTTTCCCACTTCTACTACTCACAAGAGCTCCGGCATTCAATTCCAAGACACACCCAAGTGATCAAATCCTCTCCAAACTCCACACAACGTCCTAGTGATCAGAGAGAGAGATTTGCTTGTGTTCTTTCGAGCTCTTGCGCTTGGATTGCTTTCTTCTTTCTTTGACTCTTTATTGCGATCAAACTCACTTGTAATTGAGGCAAGAGACACCAATCTTGTGGTGGTCCTTGTGTGAGCTTTGTGCTCCAAGTGATTGAGAAGAAGAAGCTCACTCGATCGGTGGATCGTTTGAGAGAGGGAAAGGGTTGAAAGAGACCCGGCCTTTGTGGCCTCCTCAACGGGGAGTAGGTTTGCGAGAACCGAACCTCGGTAAAACAAATCCGCGTGTCACACCTCTTATTCGCTTGCGATTTGTTTTGCGCCCTCTCTCGCGGACTCGTTATTGTTTCTAACGCTAACCCGGCTTGTAGTTGTGATTATTTTTGTAAATTTAGGTTTCGCCCTATTCACCCCCCTCTAGGCGACTATCAAGAACATGCGACAATCTCAGGTCTAAGGATACAGTATTCATGTTGCAAAAAGAGAACTATATTACAATATCTCACGTTGGGTCGGTCCAGCCTCATGTCATACATGCGGCCACATTATTAGTTTAACATCTCCATGTTCATGACTTGTGAAATGTAGTCATCAACTAATGCATGTGCTAGTCAACGACTCTGACTAGGGACATCATTTAGAATAACCATATAAGTAAAGAATCTCACAAACAATTCACATAATTGCTAATCAATACAAGGTGTCTTCCATGGATATTCAATTAAGCAATATATATATCATGGATACAAAGAAATATGCTCATCTCTATGATTATCTCTAGGGCATATTTCTAACACGTGGTCGGACCCAAAACACCGACACCTACAAATATTTTCTTCATAACTTTCTTCATGCTCATACGTATACGTACGCCTCTGGTGTCATACGGTGAGCTCTACAAGCTAATTACACTTATACAAGACAAATCCATGCTTATCTCCCACTAATCCTCTCATCCTCCCACTAATCCTCTCATCCCTCCCCCTAATCCCCCCACCATGGCTATAAATAGAGGGGCAAGGGCCTCCTCTCAAGCCACCCCAAG
Source organism: Zea luxurians (assembly GCA_029449295.1). NCBI lineage: Eukaryota > Viridiplantae > Streptophyta > Magnoliopsida > Poales > Poaceae > Zea > Zea luxurians. The sequence continues at coordinate 104,956,498 of JAOPSE010000010.1, forward strand.
CCATTTCATGGCAACTCTCTCTCTCGCCCCCCCACACACACACGCCCACTCCATGTTCCACACAAGCACACACTAGCACAAGGATCGTTCGGTCGTTCTTCGATCGTTCGTCCACCTGTTCTTAGTTTGTTCGTTCGTTCGTATGATCGTTCATGGTTCGTTCGTCCGTTCGTCCGATCGTTCGATCGTTCGTCCGTTCGTTTGTCCAAATAATCTTTGTTTAGCCGTTATGCTGCCGAAATTCCGATCGTTCGTTCGTTTGATCATTCGATCGTTCATCGTTCGTTCATAGTTCCTATTCATCGTTCATCGTTCGTTCATGGTTCCTATTCATCGTTCATCGTTCGTTTATATTCCCTATTCATCGTTCATCTAGATAATCTTTGTCCTGCTGTTATGCTGCTGAAATTCCGACCGTTCATTCGTCCGATCATTCGATCGTTCATCGTTCGTCCATAGTTCCTATTCATCGTTCGTTCATTCGAACTATTCACCATCACTATTCATCGTTACTATTCATCATCGTTACTATTTATTGATACTATTCACCATTGTTACTATTCATCGTTACTGTTTACCGACACTATTCATCATCGTTACTATTCGTCGATGATATTTATAATTACTTTTCATCGTTACTATTCATCGTCACTATTCATCAATCATCCGATCACCCCAAATTTCAACTACTCATCTATCATGCTGTCCAGTCCACCTAAGACCAGCCAGACCCATATTCCAGTCATACGAACTCCGGTGACTGATTTTCCTTCCAGTAGGGAACTTCCCATCTCGTCACCCATCCCAGGTTTCTCCAAGTTGAGCACACTTAACTTTGAGATTCCTTCGAACCAGGCTTCTAAACTCTGATTCCAATAATTCTTGTTTCTAAATTCTTATCAAACTATTCTCTATCCAACCATGTCATCCCTTAAGCATGGTTCATGTTCCAGAAAACTCCCAAAATACTCTTGTCCCATATTCTGCCTATAACTCTCCTGTTCATACTAAGTCCAACAGTGAACTTCACTATGCTACACCAAATACACCCATCTATAAATACACCAGCTACCCTCTCCCTCTCCACACACACTCAACACCCTCAGCCAAGGCAAACACCCACCCACTCAGTTACTCCGCTCCGCCGGCTACACGCATAGTGTCGCTTCACCTCCAATCCACCCTCCTGGTAAGCACCTTCGCTCCACCACCAGTAATATCACAACACCACATGACACAGATTCTGCTCAAGACTCTACCCATCCATATATCGCTATTCTGACCACTATACTAAATATTTGTTGGTATACTTGCTTGTTTTGTATGTTTGCTTATTCATGTTGCATAGTTATCGGAGCGTTCGTGCCGTCTTGTGGAGGCTAGATCTACAAGTCTACACCAGGCAGTGGAGCTAGAAGCAGTTCCACGAGCTCTCCCCCCCTTTCGTCGGATAAGCACGGTAAGCTCACTGGATCCCTTTGATGCATAAATTACCTATGTTTTTCGACCACAACCCTCAGCCTGTTATTTTATGCATGATATGATTTTGAGACAAATTATTATGGCCACCCAGCCGCTTGCCGCAATCAATCCTTGATATATTTGTTACAAATAATTTGAGAAAATGTGTGAGTTTTCAAAAGAAAATGCTTTTCAAAATGGGTATGATGAAGGGTTTTCACCCTCATCACCTTTGAGTAGGGATGATCAGGGACTCCCTGGTTTAGGGGAGGGCCTAAGGTGATGGCTCAGCCGGGTTAGGTGTTAGCAGAAGGATTGTCCTCTCATATAAGGACCGGTTTGTCATCCTTCACTACCCGTACTCATGACAAGTACAACCACTCGAGATTGTATGGGCAGTCACTCAATCTGAACTCGTACGGTCCAAACCCCAGGGTTATGAAGGCTGGGGAGCACCGAGAGGATTAGGAGGGGGATTTTTTTGTCCGGTTTGGACATGGGGGTGGCCTGACTCATTCCGGTATAACCGTTAAGGTAAGGACGTGCGAGGAAATAAATAGATTCGGTTTCGGGTCTCATTGGCCATGAGATCGCAGAGCCGGACTAGTGGGTAAAGTGTACCCCTCTGCGCAGAGTTCAAACCTATTCGAATAGTCTGTGTCCACAAGAATAGACGAGTATAGAGTGGTATGACAATTAGTGTTTTATTTTCCAAAAAAGGGTGCTTTTGAGAAAAGTGGTTTTTAAAAGGTCCGACGGTTGAGCCGTGAGCTATGGTGGACGGGAAGTCTAGTGGCTATTTTTGAAAATAAAAACCAGTGGAAAACTGCTGAGATACCTAGATGGTTTAGTCTAGAGGATTTTGTTCTAATATTGAAAAACTTCCTGCTCCCTTGGGAGAGGATGCGCTTTGAAAAATGCAAAATGTTTTACAAAATAACCCTGCATCAAATATTGTTGTTTCTGCAAAATATCTTGAGCTCCACATATTCCATGCATTATATCTAATTTCCCCATTCCGCGGGTGAAGGTGGGCTGCTGAGTACGTTTGTACTCACCCTTGCTTATTTGTTGTTTTTCAGAGAAGGTGATTGCTGATCGGGTAAGAGTTACGCATGTTTCCAACCTTGCCTGTGGCTGTTGTACCGTTGATTTGCTTCGCTGCGTATATCGGGCTGCTTCAGCCCCACTCTAATGATATGTCCCGAGTTGTGGACCAGCTCTTAAAGTTGTTCGCCACCTTTATAGGTTTGTCTTGTTTAAGCAGATCTGGAATCATCTGATGTATAAATGTGTTTACTAGCCTCCTGGGACTAGTAATTGTATCACATTTGAGTCACAAGGATCTGGGGCGCTTCAAGTGCCCCGCCACGTTAGATAGTCGTTGGAGCTAGCCGTTGTCGATTGTTGCCTGTTAGTCCAGCGTACCACCGGTGTGCGTCGGACTGGTCCGGTGCGCCAGTTAGACTTGGGTACAGAGAACATGCTCTTTATGCACTCGGTACAGTGTTCCACTAGTCTAGTGTACCCATAATTGGCCCAGTCTTCTAATCTTCATGATTCTTCACCTGAGCATCTTCTAGCCTTATGTCTTGGACCTTGCTTGATGTTTGTAAGTCTCCAATAGATCTTCTAATGTTTTACTTAAGATGTTATTTTCTCAATGCCTTAGTTCAAGTTAACTATAAATATAAAACTAGAAACATGTTAGTCCACAAGTTTTATTGATCATCAAATATCAAAACACATAATTAAATGGATTGTGATCCATTTTTCTTACTAATTTTAATTGTTCAAAGGCTAGCGACGAGACTGAGTATGAGAGGAAACCAAAAGGCTATTTTCATCTTGGCCGAGCAGTCCGGCTGTACTATAGCGGCTAAGGCATTCTTTGAAATCTTTAAACATAAGAGTTAGCTACTAAAATTAGCTATACTGGTTTTAAACATTCCTAACATATATTCATTTAATTGTTAGCTAACTCACCGCTAACAATCTTCATACTAACAAGCTATACTTGTTTGTTTGCTGCGACTTTAATTTGGCTACGACCGTGGCTTCTATAATATTTTTGTCTCTATGGATTGCAGCTACAGCAGACCGAATAGCTACAACAGTCCTAGATTGTTCGCTTGTGGCTTGCTATTCGCGTCCGTCATCCGACTGAAGGATGTCTCCCCTTTGTAGAGGGGTCGCCGCAGCCTCCTTGATTTGATCTGCTAAATTCTAGGAACCGCCCCTGGAATCTCTTTACGTGCAACCGTTCGGAGATCTCGCACGTAACCTGTGTGTCCATTACTCCCAGTTGACATGACAGTCTAGGTGTGATATTTGATAACCAAATAAACAAAAGGCAAAAATAAATTGCCGTTTAAAACACGTCATGGCGTGATCGCACATCGTCGCAAGTCACGCGATAAATAACACGCAAAAACGCAAAACGCGAGCGAGCGCGTGTGTGGCAGCCTCCATAGCCCTTTATTTGTTTCATGTGAAGAGTAGGGAACACTCCCACATATAAGTTGGTTCTTTCCCACCTAGATAAGCAATATGAGACTAAAGCCACATGCCATCTCTACATACTACCTTGGCTTCCTTATTATATTGAGCCACACACTAGTGGGCCTAATTTCAACACGGGCAACGACAAAGTCTCAGTAAAACCCGAGGTCTTCGTCATCTCATTGACCAAAGGACCTCCGTCTTGTTGGGCGCAACCGGAGGGAGCGAAAATGTGAAGGCCGTTGGAACGGAGGCTACAAGTTGACTCCGAACACCTTCGGTGCATCAAAAGACATCACCGAGGTCCACCCGTGAAAGAGAAATGTACCTTTGGGTCATTTCTATAAATGTTTTGGTGATTAGATGCATAACACATATTATTTTGGTTTATATATGCTAAATGTTAAAGAGATGCAAATCAATAATCAAGGTATGACTCTAGTCTTAGTGAATTGTTTTTGGTACTAACATATTCCTCTAAGTGCTAGGAACCTTATCAAATCAAATGAGATTGGGTTGAAGAAGTTTGGCTAAGTCCAGCCAGACTTGCACCAGCCTACGGTGCACCGAACTGTCCGGTATGCACCGGACAGTGTCCGGTGCCCAGGCTGGCTCAGCGACGAACTCGCTGCTCTCAGGAATCACCAAGGCCACTATGGCTAAAATTCACCAGACTGTCCGGTGTGCATCAGACTGTTCTTTGTGAGCCAACAGCGCTCGCGCCAACAGTCAACAACGCAATCAACGGGCAACGCGTGGCTAGAGCCAATGGTCACTAGGCCGCACCGGACTGTCTGGTGTGCCAAGTGGACCGAGAGCTCAATGGTCGGCTCCGCTAGAGAAGGAAAGAAATCGTGCACTGTTCATATCCGGTGGTGCACCGAACTGTCCGGTGCGCTAACGGATAGAAGGCAAGAATTGCCTACCAAATGGAGTTCCAACGGCTTCTAGCTGCCTTTGGGCTATAAAAGGGACCCCTAGACGCATGGAGCATTACACCAAGCCTCTATTGAACATCCTAAGACGCCTAGACTCCACAAGCACGCATCCGGATCTTTGTGTTTGAGATTTGAGCACTTTTTGAGTTGTAAACTCACTGCGTTGTGTTTGTGTGCTCGTTTCTTGACTTGTGTGCGTGTCGTTGCTGCGACTCTAGTTCTTGCGTGTGTTTCTATTCCCTCCCTTACTCTTGTGGTTTTCATTGTGATTAATATTGCAAGGGTGAGAGGCTCCAACTTATAGAGATTCCTCACAAAGGGAACATCAGCTATAAGGAAGAAAACTGTGGTATTCAAGTGAATCATTGGATCGCTTGAAAGGGGTTGAGTGCAACCCTCGTCCATTGGGACGCCACAACGTGGAAGTAGGCAAGTGTTCTACTTGGCCGAACCACGGGATAAAATCACCGTGTCACCTGTTGTTATTCATATGCGATTCTCTCTGCTTCTACTCACTTGATAATTGCTCTAAGTTTAATACTCACCTTGTGAAGAGCAATTAAGTGAAGAAGTCATCTCTTTCTCCTTAGACATAGATGCTTGGTTTTGATTCCACTAACATTTCATAAACCAAGTTTGTGCTATTTAGTGTTGATTTTACAGGATCACCTATTTACCTCCTCTAGGTGCTCTCAACCCGTCAGCGAAGCGTGTAGGTGTGTTATCTGATATGCGTGGATTATTGTACGAGAAGCACTATATTTACCCTCGTTACAAGGGATATTCCATGGATATAGTTGGTAGCAGGGGGTATGACCGTATTTTGGACCACCTACCAATGAATAGGTATATAAATACTCCTGTCCTGTAGTAGGACCAGACACACATAACGAGAAGCTACAATTCCTCTAATTTGTTTCATTGTGCATCTGATCTTTCATGTGCTTCCCAAGTATTTAGATCGACCTGTTAGCTTAGTTGTGACAGTGACCAACATATATAAGATATATTCCCTCCGTTTCTTTTTATATGTCGCTGAATAGTGCAAAATTGCACTATCCAACGACAAATAAAAAGAAACGGAGGGAGTATAAGGGAATATTTAGGAATAACCCCTGCCGATAGCATCACGCCCCCAAGGGTGCTGGAGCTAGAGCACCCGCGCGCGCAGGTGTCAGGTAGTACTCAGGTCTGTCAGTGTCGTGTGGAGACTGGAGCGTGCGAACGCGAGGGGAGAGTAGACGATGAGCGCGTTTTGTCCGTGGCTCACTGGTATTCCCCTGTCCCGTGATGCGACGGCCCGGGCCCCTGTTCGTCTTGCATTTTGTTGTCAGCGAGCTAATAACCCAGGGAGATAGTAGTATAGTATACTACTAATTAATACCGCTAATCTTCTGGTACCACTTGCGCGTAGCAGTGGGGGCCAAGGGGGATCTCTGCCTGCCCAGAGTGCGAGCCCAGGCGGCCGTCACCGGCCGAAACGCCCGCCGCGACGTCGACCTCAACAGTGGCAGCCGCGGAGTGGCGTGCGGACCGCGGAACGCACCGCGCGCCAGTGGCAGGCAGGCAGGCAAATTGCAGCCAAGCGTTTCGCTTGCTTCTCTGGGCACGCACCAAGACTTTATTAGTCCGTCGAAATTGCACGAGACGTCCGAGCTTCTCAATGCTCTTTTCAACGCTGAAGTGTTCTATCTTTCGCTCCTAGAAAAATACAGGTGCTTATCTTTTATCTCATGTGGTACTCCGTTGATTCTGAAAGCGCTGCAGAATACTCGCAACTTCTCAAAACCGGCATCCTCTGCTCTCTGCTAAGAGGATGGAATCACACGGATACTCTGTACGGAGACCGTGTGTTTAGTCATCCCTGCTGCGATGCCAAGAGAAAAAAAAGGACCACTAGCACGGCGCCAGTCACACTAATCACAAAAGTAATCCGCGCACTCATAAACCAATCCCTGGAAGCGATCAAGTGAAGCTTTCACCGCCCGGGCCGCGAACCCGGGAGTTGTCTCTCTCTGTCTCTCAGAATTCACGGTGATCCATGTAAAAAAGAAGATTTTTGCGGGAGCATGAATATCCGGCTGCGCTGCGGCGTGCGGGGAGCTAGACCTATCCCATTATTTATATTTCAAACTTCACTGTTCCCACCGTTTACATAAGTTTATCTTTCTAAGTTGTTATAAATCAAACTATTTAATCTTGACCAACAATATATATATATATATAATTAAATTATTTTAAACTAAAATAATTATATATTATAATAGTTCAAGTAATGATAAATCTAATAATTTTACTTTTACGTTGTCTTATATAATTAATCAAAGTTGATAAATTTGAACAAACTTTATATGGATGGAATATATCTATTGACAAAAAGTATTTTATACACATATTTTGAATAGGACAGACTTAGGAAACAGGCACTGGCCTTGGGACTTCCACGGCCTGGAATCTTCTGCCGTCCCGCCGTCTCTCCCACCCCGGTGGCGGCGGTGGGTGTCCCAGTCGCCTTTGATTCCTTCCCCAGTCTTCCCCTCAGATCTGCGATCCTTATCCCCGGTTCCCTGTCCTCTCCTCGGCCCCAGTCGAGGAGACGCCGCTGCGGCTCTCGACTCCTGTTGCAATAATTTTGTAGGCGAGAATTGAGAGAGTCTGGAGGCTGCCAGCCGGTCTAGTGGCTCGGCCAAGGCGAGCGGTGGTCCCAGCGCCGTTCTTTCCGCCTGGTGCCGGACTTTCAGTCTTCAAGGCTGTGCTCGGAGTTTCTGTGTCCTAGGGGCCGGGAGGTGTGTGCTGGTGTGAATTTGGCTTTCTTTTGATCCAATTGGTGCTTAATTTCAGCCTGTGGAGGTTTCTCTGGTTCAGGGAGTTGGCCTCCGTCGAAAGAGGCTTCTAGCTTGCAGGCTCATCGCCGTTGGCGCCGAACTTGCCTGCCGTACAGTCTTTCTAGTGCCAAAGTTGAATTTTGAGGAGCTGTGAAGCCGCTTTAAGCAATTACCTTTGCCGAACTTTCCATCCAAAGGCTTGACCTTTTGGGTTCCGGAGTTCATTGCTGATCGACGGGTCTTGGAGTTTTTGTCTATTACCTGCGTTATGAACAGGACATTTCTGCATAAGAAAAGTTGTCTCCTGTGCAGATAGCCAGATACTCCTGCTTTGCTAGTATATCAAATTGCTTCTTGTGTTTGAACAAAGATTCTGTTCAGCTAGAAGACAGTGCTCTCCTTTATATCCTGTCTATAGCTCAATACAGTGCTCCAAATCCATTTCGGCGTACTAGGTGTGGATAAGGATCCTTGCCTCGACGAGTGCAGCAAAGCCATGGATGTGCCTACGCCTCCCAACCGTGCCGGCTGCAACAGTAACATCGGCAGCCCCATGCAATCTTTTGATGATCCCTTTGGTGTTGCTGCCATGACGAGCTTTGATGGATACTCGGAGCTCTGCAGCCCATCAGTTGCTGATCACATATTCTCCCTGCTGAATGATCCCTCGGCTGCGCAACAGATGGTTGCCATGTGGTCATCCTTGGGCTCATCTCCGCGTGCTTCTGCTGTGAGAGAAGACATGTCGTTTGACACCTTTCCTGGGCCTGTGGACGGGACATCGTCACTTGCTCAAAGGTTCAACTCAGCTGCAGCATCGAGTCCAACTGGAGTCGACAGAGGGCTAAAAGGGTCAGATGGGCTTGTTCCATGTAATGGCTCACAGCAAGGGAGTAGCACCATTCCGAGGTCTGTTGGCAACGCTCTTGCAGACAGGATGCTCATGGCGCTATCTTTGTTCAGGAAGTCATTGAGTGATGGTGTTCTTGCCCAAGTCTGGATGCCTGTTGAGCACAATGGTCGTGTCATGTTGAGTACATCTGAGCAGCCCTATTTACTTGACCAGGATCTTGCAGGTTACAGAGAAGTTTCTAGAAATTTCCTGTTTTCAGTTAAGGAGGAGCCTGGTCTGCACCTAGGGCTTCCAGGGAGGGTCTTCATATCCGGGGTGCCAGAGTGGACCTCAAGTGTTATCTATTACAGTAAGCCAGAGTATTTGAGAATGGAGCATGCTCTTCTTCATGAAATACAAGGGTCACTTGCTATGCCAGTTTACGATCCCAGCAAGGGCTCTTGTTGTGCAGTTCTTGAACTTGTCACAAACAAGGAGAAACCTAATTTTGATGCAGAGATGGACATTGTTTGCGATGCCTTGCAGGCAAGTTCTAACTTGTTTTAGACTCGGGATATTTATTTAGTGACATCAGTGCTTACTGTTAAGTTGAAGTACTCATAAGTGTTGGAATATAATATAAGTGAATTGTCCATCTCTTTCTATAAGCTTAAGTTTTTAGGTTGGACTGGTTGGTGCGTGTAACTTAATATGATATCAGAGCCAGAGATCATGAGTTCGAATCCTGGCTAGCGCAATTAAATAAAATAATTGTTGCTCGCTCTTATTTTCACGCCTGAGACCCAAGAGAGGCTCGAGGTGAGGGGAGTGTTGGAATATAATATAAGTGAATTGTCCATCTCTTCCTATAAGCTTAAACTTTTAGGCTGGACTGGTTGGTGCATGCAACTTAATAATAAGTAGTGCAAGCAGCTCTGGTATTTTTAAATAACATTTACTCACATCCTGACTTTTCTTCATTTTTCACCACTATTATTATTTTTAACTTCCTCCATGCCAAAATATATGGATTTCTGGTTTTGTTCCAAGCCAAACTATCCTAAGTTTGACCAAACTGATAGGGAAGAGTATTAACATTTACCACATCCAAGAAGTGACTATGAAATTATATTTCATATGAATATAATTACGCTCATTTGATATCGTAAATTTTGTTGTTCTTTCCTATGAACTTTGTCAAACTTAGGATAGTTTGAGTTAGGATAAAAGCTGAATTCCTTGTATTTTGGGACGAAGAGTATATAAGCAATCAGTTCTGTCAAAATTTTGTTCAGTTGTATATAAGCAATCCAAATATTTGATACTTATCCCATTGCTCTTCTGTAGGCTGTGAACTTGCAGACAACAACAGATCGCAGCAATCAGAAGGTGTCCATCTTCACTTCTAACATGCTCCATCTGAGATCTCTCTTGGTCTTGTATTTACTCTTTACCTACCGATGATCAATACTTACATTATCTTTACATTTGCAGGTTTACTCTGAAAATCAGAAATCTGCTTTTACTGAGATATTGGATGTTCTAAGAGCTATTTGTCATGCACACATGCTTCCTTTGGCCCTTACATGGGTCCCTACATCAAATGGCATCGCTAATGGTTTTTGTGATGGAAAGAATATCGGGATAGATCCGCAACCAGGAAAAGCAGCACTTCGTATCCATGAATCAGCTTGCTATGTTAATGATGCAAAGGTACAGGGGTTTCTTCATGCATGTGCTGAACGTCATCTTGAGAAGGGGCAGGGTATTGCAGGCCGAGCCCTTAAATCCAATCTGCCATTCTTCTCACCTGATATAAGAGAGTACAGTATCGAAGACTACCCGCTTGCACACCATGCTCGTAAGTTTGGTCTGCACGCTGCTGTAGCCATCCGGCTGAGGAGTACGTACACCAGTTACGATGACTACATACTAGAATTCTTTCTTCCAGTCAACTGCAAGGGCTGTGGAGAGCAGCAGATGTTATTAAACAACCTTTCCAGCACAATGCAAAGAATATGCAAAAGCTTGCGAACAGTCTCTGAGGCAGAGATTGAAAATGTTGGTGCTACTGCAGCAATGTATGAGAAGACTAGTGGAAGTTGTTTACCAACTGGTAACTCTGAAAGTTCCTCACATGATGACCAGCCAATCACAGAATCTGCACTCCAGGATCTATCTTTGGGTGACAAACAAGGAGACAGAGAACCTGACAAGGTGCTGCGCTATCATTCTATCTAGTCATTCAAAATTATTAGTTGAGATATGTGACTTCTTTGACACCTAATCATAAGTATCTAAACCATTTGCAATTCTTTTCAAGATGGACTACATTCAGTTTTCATGCTAGTAGATTCTGATGCGTGCATTTTTTTATTTAAAAATATGGAACCTTTGTTATTCTTTTCAAGATGGATTACATTCAGTTTTTATGCTAGTAGAATCTGATGCGTGCATTTTTTTATTTAAAAATATGGAACCTTTGTTATTGCACCCTATTGATGAGAAACCTTGTTATGTGCAGGCACAGAGAAGCTCAATGCGAGTTGCAGAGAAAAAGCGCAGTGCATCTGAAAAGAACTTTAGTCTGGATGTTCTTCGCAAATACTTTTCTGGGAGCCTGAGGGATGCTGCAATGAGCCTTGGTGGTGAGCCCTACTGTATTGTTACAAAGTCTCTGTTAAATCTAGATTTGCTGTGACATTCACAGTACTGATTACTGAAGATAATGCCATCATTGTAGAAGAATTTCTTAGGTTAGGAGATTATGGAATGAACTGCTTCTTCTGACACTTGCCTATAAACACCATTGCAGTTTGTCCAACGACTTTGAAACGAATATGCAGACAACATGGAATTTCCCGATGGCCATCTCGAAAGATAAACAAGGTCAATCGTTCATTGAAGAAGATAGAGAAGGTCATTAAATCAGTTCACGGTGTGGATAGATCCTTGCAGTACGATCCTGCTACTGGGTCTCTTGTTCCTGCAACCTCTCTTTCGGATAAGATGCCATTCTCTGCTTGCGATACATTGCCTACTTCATCTCTTGGGAGAGCAGTGGAGGAAACATGTAGCCCAAAATCAGAACAAGATTTCTCTTCGCCTGATGGATGGCAAAGAGAAACTAGCCAATTTCATGTTTCTGGTATACCTAAAAGGGGAGGCGATGAAGTTTGGACGTTGGCAAACAACAACAAAGGCAGAAGAAACTATGTTTCTGGTATTGCAAATATCACACAGCATTCAAACTCTGAAGACACACATGGTCCTTCATATCCCAATCCCATTGGTGCTGTTAATTCTCTGCATACTGGAGAAACAGGCAACATCGGTTCTCTGACCTCCCTCCACCCAAGCATGGATGGCATTGAAGGCCAAACAACAGTAAGGAACTCACCATTTGTACAACAAGCAGATGTCACTATGCTCGATGGCCATGACACCAAGGAGCAGACACTCCCTTCCACCTCTGGCATGACCGATTCTTCGAGCGGCAGCGCCTCAAGCGAGCCTACTTTCAAGGGGAACCCAGGACGTGCCCTCAAAGACCGAAGCAGCCCTGCACTGACCGTGAAAGCTACCTACAATGGCGACACCGTCCGGTTCAAGTTTCTGCCAGCAAGGGGCTGGTACCACTTGCTGGAAGAGATAGCAAAGAGGTTCAAGCTGACGGCTGGAGCATTCCAGCTCAAATACAAGGACGACGAAGACGAGTGGGTGATCCTGGCGAACGACGCCGACCTCCAGGAGTGCATGGACGTCCTGGACTCGATCAGCTCACGCAACATGAAGCTGCAGGTGCGCGACCTCTCCTGCCACGTGGGCAGCTCGGGCAGCAGCAGCAGCTGCTTGCAGGTGGAAGCGCATAGCTCGTGACAGAACAGAAGCCTAGGCTATCGCCCGTAGCCTGTTGTAGTAGGCCTAGTATCCTGTTGTCGCCATAGAGGTTCCTTGTTCGTGTTCACGCCATGTCGTCGTATGGAATGTACAAATGGCGAGTGTAGAAAATGAATAAAGTGTAATACTCTTGGCACGGTTGAAACGAAACGATGCCGTGAAGGTTTTTGTCATAATCTGTTGTTGGTTTCAAAAGTCCTGGCAATAATCTGTTGTCATGAAGATGAGTTCATGGCTTAAGCTGCGACACGAAGTTTCTGAACTTGCTGTGTTCCAAATTTTCAGTCTGGTTCTTCCGGTCCCCTTCGGTCTGTATGATTGATGGTTTGCTGGTGGTGCCCTGTAGTGTTACAGAACCATGTGGACGTGACGTGATGCAGTTTGGAGTCGACTTCCAGAAATCTTTTCTCCGATCTCCTGCAAGTGACAACCTGACATTGTGGCTTTGATTGCCCGGGTTGGAGGTTGCTTTCCAGTTGCAGCGAGTGGGTTGGGCGTGCCGCTGCCGCTGAAGGCGTGGAGCAGCTGGTGAGTCTGGACGGGAGAGCTACTGTTTGTATTCATGCATCAGGCTGATCAGAAGTCGTCCAGCTGGGAAGAATAACAGCTCGCCCTCGCCGTCTGGGAAGGGCAAGCTCGGCGTCGAGTGGAATCAGGCTTATCTGCTACCAATGGCGCGACTTGCAGAATGCTTCCCTGGTAGGGAACGGCTGGGCTGTCAATTCGCCTGGAAGTGGGGAAGCTTTATGCTATTGTGTGTGAAGGTGGTAGTGCATGCGCGCCCAGTCTGCCCAGTCTCCTAGATGTAGCGAGCCAAATATGTGCTGAACTGTAGTCAATGGATGTAAAGAGTCCGGCTCTTCTGATACAGCCAACCCCAACCAAACACACGGCTCCCCTGACGAGCAGTTTTGGCTCAAAAAATTAGAAACGGCAAGAAGCATTGTTTATTTTTGAAGGGTCAATGTTTTTTTAATTTATATATAAGTTTCAATCTCTTACGGGATGGACTTTGAAGTTGATACATGTTCTTACATAATTGATCTATAACTTATCATACGAGAAAACCAGTTCTTAATAGCCGTCCTTAACTATAACTTCCTAATTTGATATTGTACTTAAAATTTCTAGCTGACGCACCAAAAGAGCCTGGTGAAGCTTTCTGCAATATGATCTCCACTTTATATAAAATCAATCTAAAGCTTCTTTATAACTCTTTCTCTCGTAAAATGATAATCAACCTTTATATGTTTAGTTGTCGCATAGAACACATGATTGGAAGATTTTGCTCTCATATTATCACACGACATATGTGTTGTCTTTAGACTTCCAATCGCTAACTCCTTCCATGGGATTTGATTCCACATGATCCTTGTTATAGCATTCGTCGAAGTCTAGCACTCTACTTTAGTACTTGATCTCGACATAGTAGATTATTCTTGTACTCCAAGAGATGAGACTGTAATAAAAAAATACAGCAAGGCCTCCTGTAGATCTTATAACATCTAGACAACCTGCCCAATCTATATCTGAATATGCATTCTGTAAAAAAGAACAACTTGAGTATATTCAAATCGACTTTTTTGATTTAAGATACCATAGACTTCTCTTGACTACAACCCAATGAATAGTAGTATTGCAAGGATCCAACCATATTTTTATAAATCGGTGCATCATTTGGTCCTAATAGCTCATCTTTATGAACAATAAGCTTTTCACCTGTCGACATTAGGATGCTAACTGGTTTGCAATCTACCATTTGAAACCTACCAATAATATGCACCACGGGTACTCATATCAAGCTTCATGAAGAAGAGCCTGAGGACAAGGGCCTATGGGATCGCATACAAGCCCATGACTCGACGGTCAAGACAAGGAGGGGTCCTAAAGCTAGAAAGATTCTAGAAGCGCAAATATGGCAAGATCCCATCAGATTAAGAGATATGGCAAATATTTCAACATTTAAGGAAGATACACTTATAAACATAGAGTTAGACTCATATATAATCCGGTAGTCGTCGGGGATCTCAAGGAGAAGAAAATCCATGAAGGGAGCGCGATCGTCAGATCATCAGATTGGGAGTTAGAACATTATGTCCTTAGCTAAGTGGTTTAGCTCTAAATATCTAAGAGTATGTTGGGAATATGAAAACCCCCTCTATAAATATGAGGAGTGAAAGGGAATTAGGCTTACACCTAGTCCCTAATTAATTTTGGTGGTTGAATTGCCCAACACAAATATTGGACTAACTAGTTTGCTCTAGTGTATAAGTTATACAGGTGCAAAAGGTTCACACTCAGCCAATAAAAAGATCAAGTTTTGGATTCAACAAAAGAGCAAAGAGGCAACCGAAGGCACCTCTGGTCTGAAGGCACCGGACTGTCCGGTGTACACCGGACAGTGTCCGGTGCACCAGAGGACTCCAACTCGAACTCGCCGCCTTCGGGAATTTCTCAAGGCGCTCCGCTATAATTCACCGGACTGTCCGGTGTACACCGGACAGTGTCCGGTGCTCCAAGGCAGCGCGGCCTCCGCAACTCGCCAGCCTCGGGTTCGCGCGGCAGCTGCTCCGCTATAATTCACCGGACATGTCCGGTGTGCACCGGACTGTCCGGTGTACCAGCGGAGCAACGGCTATTTCGGCGCCAACGGCTACCTGCGCTGCATTTAATGCGCGCGCAGCACGCGCAGAGGTCAGGCGTGCCCATACTGGTGCACCGGACAATGAACAGTGGTTGTCCGGTGTGCACCGGACACCCAGGCGGGTCCAGAAGTCAGAAGCTCCAACGGTCAGAATCCAACAGCATTGATGACGTGGCGGGGGCACCGGACATGTCCGGTGTGCACCGGACTGTCCGGTGCACCATACGACAGACAGCTCCACCAACGGCCACTTTTGGTGGTTGGGGCTATAAATACCCCAACCACCCCACCATTCATGGCATCCAAGTTGTCCAACTTCCAACCACTATACAAGAGCTAGCATACATTGCAAAGCACACCAAAAGAGATAAAATCCTCTCCCAACTCCACACAAAGCTCTAGTGACTAGAGAGAGTGATTTGTAGTGTTCATTTGAGCTCTTGCGCTTGGATCGCTTCTTTTTCTTTGGCATTCTTTCTTGTGATCAAACACTCACTTGTAATTGAGGCAAGAGACACCAATTGTGTGGTGGTCCTTGCGGGAAGTTTGATTCCCAAGTGATTTGAGAAAGAGAAGCTCACTCGGTCCGCGGGACCGTTTGAGAGAGGGAAGGGTTGAAAGAGACCCGGCCTTTGTGGCCTCCTCAACGGGGAGTAGGTTTGAGAGAACCGAACCTCGGTAAAACAAATCCGCGTGTCTCACTTTATTATTCGCTTGCGATTTGTTTTGCGCCCTCTCTCGCGGACTCTATTATATTTCTAACGCTAACCCGGCTTGTAGTTGTGATTATTTTTGAGATTTTCAGTTTCGCCCTATTCACCCCCCCCCCCTCTAGGCGACTTTCAATTGGTATCAAAGCCCGGTGCTTCATTAGAGCTTAACCGCTCGAAGTGATGACGGGAGATCACACCAAGAGGGAGATGGAGACCGGCGACAAGCCCACTACAAGCCAAGGGAGCACTTCATCGGAAGAGTCCCGCACCAAGAGGAGGAAGGACCCCTCCAAACGGAAGGAGAAAAGATCTTCCTCTTCTCACCACAAAGAGAAAAAGGAAAATTCTTCTTCTCACAAGTCGCATCGGAAAGGCGACAAGCATAAGAAGATGAGGAAGGTGGTCTACTACGAGACCGACACTTCATCAACATCGACCTCCGACTCCGATGCGCCGTCCGTAACTTCTAAGCGCCAAGAGCGCAAGAAGTTTAGTAAGATCCCCTTACACTATCCCCGTACATCTAGACATACTCCATTACTTTCCGTTCCATTAGGCAAACTGCCAACTTTTGATGGCGAAGATTATGCTAGGTGGAGTGATTTAATGAAATTTCATCTAACCTCACTCCACAAAAGTATATGGAATGTTGTTGAGTTTGGAGCACAGGTACCTTCTGTAGGGGATGAGGATTATGATACGGACGAAGTGGCCCAAATCGAGCACTTCAACTCCCAAGCCACAACCATACTCCTCGCCTCTTTAAGCAAGGAGGAATACAACAAAGTGCAAGGGTTGAAGAATGCAAAGGAGATTTGGGACCTACTCAAGACCGCGCACGAGGGTGATGAACTCACCAAGATCACCAAGCGGGAAACGATCGAGGGGGAGCTCGGTCGCTTCCGTCTTCGCCAAGGGGAGGAGCCACAAGATATGTACAATCGGCTCAAGACCTTGGTGAACCAAGTGCGCAACCTCGGGAGCAAAAAGTGGGATGACCACGAAGTGGTTAAGATTATTTTAAGAGCTCTTATTTTCCTTAACCCCACTCAAGTTCAATTAATTCGTGGTAATCCTAGATATCCACTAATGACCCCCGAGGAAGTTATCGGGAATTTTGTGAGCTTTGAATGCATGATTAAGGGCTCAAAGAAGATCAACGAGCTTGACGAACCTTCCACATCCGAGGCGCAACCGGTGGCCTTCAAGGCAACGGAGGAGAAGAAGGAGGAGTCTACACCAAGTAGACAACCAATTGACGCCTCCAAGCTCGACAATGAGGAGATGGCCTTAATCATCAAAAGCTTTCGGCAAATCCTCAAGCAACGGAAGGGGAAGGATTACAAATCCCGTTCCAAGAAGGTTTGCTACAAGTGTGGTAAGCCCGGTCATTTTATTGCAAAATGTCCTATGTCTAGTGACAGTGACAGGGGCGACGACAAGAAGGGCAAGAGAAGAGAAAAGAAGAGGTACCACAAGAAGAGGGGCGGCGATGCCCACGTGTGCCGCGAGTGGGACTCCGACGAGAGCTCCACCGAGTCCTCCTCCGACGAGGACGCCGCCAACATCGCCGTCACCAAGGGGCTTCTCTTCCCCAACGTCGGCCACAAGTGTCTTATGGCAAAGGACGGCAAAAAGAAGAAGGTTAAATCTAAATCCTCCACAAAATATGAATCCTCTAGTGATGATAATGCTAGTGATGAGGAGGATAACTTGCTTACCCTTTTTGCCAACCTTAACATGGAACAAAAAGAAAAATTAAATGAGCTAATTAGTGCCATCCATGAAAAGGATGATCTCTTGGACTCCCAAGAGGACTTCCTAATCAAGGAAAATAAGAAACATGTTAAGGTTAAAAATGCTTATGCTTTAGAAGTAGAAAAATGTAACAAATTATCTAATGAGCTAAGCATATGCCATGACACTATTGACAACCTTAGAAATGAAAATGCTAGATTAATTACTAAGGTTGATTCTCATGTTTGTGATGCCTCAATTCCCAATCTTAGAAATAATAATGATGATTTGCTTGCTAAGATTAAGGAATTGAATGATTCTCTTGCTAGCCTTAGAGTAGAAAATGAAAATTTGATTGCTAAGGCTAAAGATTTTGATGTTTGCAATTCTATTATTTCCGACCTTAGAACTAAGAATGATATGTTACATGCTAAGGTTGTTGAATTAAAATCTTGCAAACCCTCTACATCTACTATTGAGCATGTGTCTATTTGTGATAGATGTAGAGATGTTGATATCAATGCTATTCATGATCACATGGTATTAATTAAGCAACAAAATGATCATATAGCAAAATTAGATGCTAAAATTGCCGAGCATAACTTAGAGAATGAAAAGTTTAAATTTGCTAGAAGTATGCTCTATAATGGGAGACGCCCTGGCATCAAGGATGGCATTGGCTTCCAAAGGGGAGACAATGTCAAACTTAATGCCCCTCCTAAGAACTTGTCTAACTTTGTTAAGGGCAAGCCTCCCATGCCTCAAGATAACGAGGATTACATTTTATACCCTGCCGGTTATCCTGAGAGCAAAATTAGGAGAACTCATTCTAGGAAGTCTCACTCTGGCCCTAACCATGCTTTTATGTATAAGGGTGAGACATCTAGTTCTAGGCAACCAACCCGTGCCAAGTTGCCTATAAAGAAAACTCCTAATGCATCAAATGATCATACTATTTCATTTAAAACTTTTGATGCTTCTTATGTGCTTACTAGCAAATCCGGCAAGGTAGTTGCCAAATTTGTTGGGGGCAAACACAAGGGATCAAAGACTTGTGTTTGGGTACCCAAAGTTCTTGTTTCTAATGCTAAAGGACCCAAAACCGTTTGGGTACCTAAAGTCAAGAACTAAAATTGTTTTGTAGGTTTATGCATCCGGGGGTTCAAGTTGGATACTCGACAGCGGGTGCACAAACCACATGACAGGGGAGAAAAAGATGTTCTTCTCATATGAGAAAAACCAAGATCCCCAACGAGCTATCACATTCGGGGATGGAAATCAAGGTTTGGTCAAAGGACTGGGTAAAATTGCTATATCACCTGACCATACTATTTCCAATGTTTTTCTTGTAGATTCTTTAGATTACAATTTGCTTTCCGTATCCCAATTATGTCAAATGGGCTACAACTGTCTATTTACTGATATAGGTGTTACTGTCTTTAGAAGAAGTGATGATTCAATAGCATTTAAGGGAGTGTTAGAGGGTCAGCTATACTTGGTAGATTTTGATAGAGCTGAACTCGACACTTGCTTGGTTGCTAAGACTAACTTGGGTTGGCTCTGGCACCGCCGACTAGCCCATGTTGGAATGAAGAATCTTCACAAGCTTCTAAAGGGAGAACACATTTTAGGACTAACCAATGTTCATTTTGATAAAGACAGGATTTGTAGCGCATGCCAAGCCGGGAAGCAAGTTGGCACTCATCATCCACACAAGAACATCATGACTAGTGACAGGTCACTGGAGCTCCTACACATGGATCTATTCGGCCCGATCGCTTACATAAGCATCGGCAGGAGTAAGTACTGTCTAGTCATTGTGGATGATTATTCTCGCTTCACTTGGGTGTTCTTTTTGCAGGACAAATCTCATACCCAAGAGACCTTAAAGGGATTCTTGAGACGGGCTCAAAATGAGTTCGGCTTAAGGATCAAGAAAATTAGAAGCGACAATGGGACGGAGTTCAAGAACTCTCAAATTGAAGGCTTCCTTGAGGAGGAGGGCATCAAGCATGAGTTCTTTTCTCCCTACACTCCACAACAAAATGGTGTAGTGGAGAGGAAGAATCGAACTCTATTGGACATGGCAAGAACCATGCTTGATGAGTACAAGACACTGGATCGGTTTTGGGCCGAAGCGGTCAACACCGCTTGCTACGCCATCAACCGGTTATATCTTCACCGAATCCTCAAGAAGACATCCTATGAACTCCTAACCGGTAAAAAGCCAAATATTTCGTATTTTAGAGTTTTTGGTAGCAAATGTTTTATACTTGTTAAAAGAGGTAGAAAATCTAAATTTGCTCCTAAAACTGTATAAGGCTTTTTACTAGGAAGAGCACATCGGGGACTTGCCAGTTCTTAGGAAGATCCTTGGTGTCTTGGGCTTCAAAGAAGCAAAATTCGGTCGCTCTTTCTACCGCCGAAGCCGAGTACATTGCCGCAGGCCATTGTTGCGCGCAATTGCTTTGGATGAGGCAAACCCTGCGGGACTACGGTTACAAATTAACCAAAGTTCCCCTTCTATGTGATAATGAGAGTGCAATCCGCATGGCGGATAATCCCGTTGAGCATAGCCGCACTAAACACATAGCCATTCGGTATCATTTTCTTAGGGATCACCAACAAAAAGGGGATATCGAGATTTCATACATTAACACTAAAGATCAATTAGCCGATATCTTTACCAAGCCACTTGATGAACAATCTTTTACCAGACTTAGGCATGAGCTTAATATTCTTGATTCTAGGAATTTTTTTTGCTAAACTTGCACACATAGCTCATAAGTATACCTTTGATCATGTCTCTTTTATATGCTATGACTAATGTGTTTTCAAGTGTATTTCAAACCAAGTCATAGGTATATTGAAAGGGAATTGGAGTCTTCGGCGAAGACAAAGGCTTCCACTCCACTCTACTACTCTTCCTTCGCCGTCGCTCCGCATCACTCTCCAACGTTGGTATAATCTTCACTCATTTATTTTATGACCAAAGGAAGAGAAAGTACTACTAAGGGCTCTAATAATTCCGTTTTTGGCGATTCATGCCAAAGGGGGAGAAAATATGAGTCCAAAGCAAAAGGACCGCACCACCACCCTAATTTTAAAAGATTTTCAATTGGATGGAAAATTTCAAAATTGGTATCTCTTTGTGTTCTAAAGGGGGAGCAAGTAGTATTTTCAAAATTGATGTCTTAAAACCCTCTTGAACACTAAGAGGAGAATTTATTTGAGGGGGAGTTTTGTTTAGTCAAAATAAAAGCATTTGAAACAAAGGGAGAAAATTTCAAATCTTGAAAATGCTTCTTTCAATCTTACTCATTTACCTTTGACTATCTTGCAAAAAGTTCTTGAAAAGAATTTACAAAAAATTTTGCAAAACAAAACTAGTGGTGCAAATGTGGTCCAATATGTCAAAAACAAAGAAAACAATCCATGCGCATCATGTAAGTATTTATATTGGCTCAATTCCAAGCAACCTTTGCACTTACATTATGCAAACTAGTTCAATTATGCACTTCTATATTTGCTTTGGTTTGTGTTGGCATCAATCACCAAAAAGGGGGAGATTGAAAGGGAATTAGGCTTACACCTAGTCCCTAATTAATTTTGGTGGTTGAATTGCCCAACACAAATATTGGACTAACTAGTTTGCTCTAGTGTATAAGTTATACAGGTGCAAAAGGTTCACACTCAGCCAATAAAAAGATCAAGTTTTGGATTCAACAAAAGAGCAAAGAGGCAACCGAAGGCACCTCTGGTCTGAAGGCACCGGACTGTCCGGTGTACACCGGACAGTGTCCGGTGCACCAGAGGACTCCAACTCGAACTCGCCGCCTTCGGGAATTTCTCAAGGCGCTCCGCTATAATTCACCGGACTGTCCGGTGTACACCGGACAGTGTCCGGTGCTCCAAGGCAGCGCGGCCTCCGCAACTCGCCAGCCTCGGGTTCGCGCGGCAGCTGCTCCGCTATAATTCACCGGACATGTCCGGTGTGCACCGGACTGTCCGGTGTACCAGCGGAGCAACGGCTATTTCGGCGCCAACGGCTACCTGCGCTGCATTTAATGCGCGCGCAGCACGCGCAGAGGTCAGGCGTGCCCATACTGGTGCACCGGACAATGAACAGTGGTTGTCCGGTGTGCACCGGACACCCAGGCGGGTCCAGAAGTCAGAAGCTCCAACGGTCAGAATCCAACAGCATTGATGACGTGGCGGGGGCACCGGACATGTCCGGTGTGCACCGGACTGTCCGGTGCACCATACGACAGACAGCTCCACCAACGGCCACTTTTGGTGGTTGGGGCTATAAATACCCCAACCACCCCACCATTCATGGCATCCAAGTTGTCCAACTTCCAACCACTATACAAGAGCTAGCATTCATTGCAAAGCACACCAAAAGAGATAAAATCCTCTCCCAACTCCACACAAAGCTCTAGTGACTAGAGAGAGTGATTTGTAGTGTTCATTTGAGCTCTTGCGCTTGGATCGCTTCTTTTTCTTTGGCATTCTTTCTTGTGATCAAACACTCACTTGTAATTGAGGCAAGAGACACCAATTGTGTGGTGGTCCTTGCGGGAAGTTTGATTCCCAAGTGATTTGAGAAAGAGAAGCTCACTCGGTCCGCGGGACCGTTTGAGAGAGGGAAGGGTTGAAAGAGACCCGGCCTTTGTGGCCTCCTCAACGGGGAGTAGGTTTGAGAGAACCGAACCTTGGTAAAACAAATCCGCGTGTCTCACTTTATTATTCGCTTGCGATTTGTTTTGCGCCCTCTCTCGCGGACTCTATTATATTTCTAACGCTAACCCGGCTTGTAGTTGTGATTATTTTTGAGATTTTCAGTTTCGCCCTATTCACCCCCCCCCCTCTAGGTGACTTTCAAGGAGCTACCCTCAACCAGCCATCTCTTGAGCTTCTATCCTAGTGCTTAGTTTTCAGGTTTTATTTCATGATAATGAGATCCACGATTGTTTTAGCTAACTCTTTATCTGTGTATTTTGATATTTAGGAAGCATGGCCCTTACTATGGTGGTTTATGGTAAAGTGAAATCCATTCCTGTGCTCCTTTGAATTCTTGAAGTTCTCGCTTTGAATTTTCCTTCAGTCTCCTCTATTTTGATTTTTTGACCGATCTTTTGAATTTCATTTCTTGGTGACATTTAGGCTAGATAGAAACGTACAAGGACCTCTAAGGATCATTACCACCAAGTGGTTTGGTCTGATTAAACTCAACAATGTTTTCAAGTCGCCCGACTAATCATGATTAGTTGGCCGAATCGGTAGCTTGCAACTGACTAGCACCACCGATATGACTAGACCGTCCAAAATATTAGTCATCTAATTAGTCGACGACTAATCATGATTAGTCATCCGATTAGATTGGGAAGACCAATTTAGACATGACTCTGTAGATGGGCTTTAGCTGTGGTTGTAACTTCTAGGCTGCAATTTGTTTTGTGGGCTTCTAGGGTTGAGATACTTGAGAATGCTTAGGCACAGACCTAGGCTCCTAGCAGCGCTGCACTCCTGCACAACCACCGCCCTCCCGTGTTCAGTCCTGCACAGCCGTCGTCAGTAGAGCTGGATGAAATGCTCGTGGCTCGTCGGCTCGCTCGATTCATGGTCAGCTCGGCTCGACTCGGATCGACTCGTTTGAATTTTTTTCACGGGCTGAGTTGACATTCTAGCTCGGTTTGTTAACAAGCCACCTCACGAGCTAAACGAGCCATCACATTTCAGCAAAACGAAACTATATGCAGCGGCGACCCCGAGGGTGGGGTAGAGGGGCGGCCGCCCCGGTCCCCCAAGATCCATAAGGCCCTGATCCTAGATATAAATTCAGTAGTTACACTATCAATGTATGATATAATAGTTTAGCAACAAAGTACTAAGAATTTATGGTGAAGACGTGTTCACAATCCGATCTTATCTAAACATGTTAGAAGAAACCTTTAAAATATTTTAATATATATATCTGTTTATTTACTTATTGCTTGATATGAATATTTTTAGATGTATCTTGTTTATATTAATAATATTTATATATATAAAGAACTAGAAGGGTCATTATTTTCAATCTTGTCATGGGCCCCCAAAATCATTTATGTAACAATTGATAAACAATGTTATATATATATGTGGTGTGTATGGCTTATAAGTTAAACTAATGATTGATGATCTGTGCCTATGTGTTAAATTAGTCTATTGCGAATATAAATATGGGTTAAACTGATGAACATGTGTGTGAATTGTGAATTGATGAGTTGTGTTAATTTTGTGTTACATTGATGTGACCTGTAAACTATAAATATAATTACTATTTTCTATTGTTAAATTAGTTTAAAATTAACGAGAAATTGATTATATATATATATAGTTTTTTATGCTCTAGTTCGCGAGTTAAACGAGCCAGCTCGAGCTCGTAAACAAACTGTGCCGAGATGACTCTATGGCTCGTTAACTTAACGAGTCGAGCCGAGCCAGCTCGTTAGCTTAACAAGCTAGATCGAACTCGGACAAGCCGAGCTAGCTCGATATCTAGCCCTAGCCGACAGCGAACATGAACATGAAGCCGTCGGCACGCAAGGACTAGGAGCCACCGGAGTGCAAGCTACATCCCCTATCGTTGCCCCAAGACATACCACAACCTTCCAGATGGCATACCCTGGCCCTGTATAGCGCTCCTCGCCCTGGCACATCCTTAGATGGTAAGTGGGGTTTGATGGCTACTTGTGTTGTCTTGCTGGTCTTAGCAGCTTGATGCTGTTTTGTTCATTTATTGTGCTACTTTTGCATTATTGGACTTGAGAACTTGGATTAGATGGTGTAGTGTAGTCTTGTACTGCATTACTTTTGCTAGCAAACTGTTGTACTAGTGAATTTTGCTTGGTTATGTTTGTTGTACATATGTTGTGTGTGTTTTCCTAATGTTAACTACTGCTAGTGACTTTACACCTATTTTTACAACTACTTTAGTACTTATTACTTCAATTCTTTGTTATTTCAGCAGCAAATCAGCAAGAATATGGAATTTTGGAGAAGGAATGGAAAGTTATGAACAACAACACATAAGTAAGTCACCTTTTTATGCTTGTTGTATTGTGTAATGTGTATTGTAATTTGTATATATTATATCCTATTACAATATAATATACGCTATATATGTCCAGAAACATATGTACGACTAGCTCAACTAGACTTGAATAGTCGATTTGATCGATGACTAATCGCGACTAGTCGACTGATAAGTAGCTATACGACTAGGTTCGACTAGACGACTTAAAAACATTGAATCTCGAGCATGAAAATCCAACCCCTTAACCAATTTTGAGAAAATATTAATTTGAATTCATATTTTGTGTTCTAAGGATGAAGTTTAAACCTTTTGGAGCACAAATTTTATAGGCACCTTTAAAACTTCCTTGTGAAGGTGTGTGAATTTTAGAGTTTGTTTTAATCGATTTTTCCTTTTAGAACTGCAATTTGGGCTGCTAAAAATGGGCTAAATAGCACTATCACTCGTAGAGCGACACTAATGGGCAGCAATGGTGTTGGGCCGCTAAAAATGGGCTAAATAGCACTATCACTCGGTTAGAGTTTGTTTTAACCATTATAATTTTTTTATTGCATCTCAATCATCTACCATAAAATTTTCATCACATTTGGACTATAGAAAATGTAGTTATAAGTTACTTATCAAAACATACATATATTTAAAGATGTAACAAAAAGTTTATACTTACAATACACTATATTATATACTTATTGTATATGTTCATGTGAAGTTTAATACAATTTATTTTTGATTTATTAATTTTCTATTATTTACTTTATTTTTTCAAAGAATCAGTTGAAATAAATATGAAAGGAAAAAACTCTTCGAGATGCCCAGTCTCTTTTTTTTTTGAACTGGGGAAAGCTTGTTTCCCTTTCACCTCATACTCATACTCTAGGTAGATCACTGGAGACTAAATCGTGAACAAATGTGGGGACTTGGCTCATAAGAACAGCAGAACCAGAGCTAACCATGCTCGCCCCATACTTTGCAAGGCAATCTGCCACTTTGTTTCAAGATCTTAGGCAGTGTCGAACACTGCACTCATCGAAAGAGGAGCTTATAAAATCTCTAATCTGCTTGAATAAGCTCTAGTGATTCTATGGCATCTGTTTCCAAAAATGATTGTTGGCATCCCCATTGCAGCCGCTTTCTCTAGAGTAAACAGAACAGCGAGGGTCTCCGCCTGGATGGAACTTGGCCACATGCGAGAGGTGCTACCACACCCTCCTCCTTCATTATCCCTAACCACAAAACCCCATCCACCACTATTTGTAGCCACAGAGAACGTTGCATCAGTATTAATCTTATAGACACCATTTGGAGGAGGTTCCCATTTCGCAACTTTGCTCTGATTTTGTAGTTTTAAAAAAGGAAAAGGCTGACTTTGACAATAATTAAGAAAGGTAAAATGTAGTTTTTTCCCTCGCAAACGGCCGGCCACTGACAAGCCCAACTGGAGTCCGACGAGAGAGTAACATGACGGGCCCACTAAGCGCGCTTGGGCCGATGAAATCATAAAACCAACAAGGGCCGGTACCCAGGCAGGGGAGAGATCCTACTCCAGGACACGTCATCACGGTCAGACTCAGACCGCGGGCGGCGTGTTCCCTGTCCCTTCCGCATGCAGCTTGGCAGATACAGTAATAGGTGAGGTGAGACAGCACAGCAGCTGTCTAGCCGAGCGGTTGGCAGATACAGTAGTAGGTGAGGTGAGGGAGGCCCATGCCCATGTCCCCGGCAGCCCGGCTCGGTCCCGTCCGGCCTCGCTTTGCTCTGCATGGCACTGGCAGGCCATGGCGGCGACCTTTTGACCGGACCGATGCCAACGCCATGCTGAAGCGGCGGTCTCCTCTCCTCTCTCTGCACGATCTCACGGCACGGGTTCTGAGCAGAGCAGGACGGCGACCTGAATCCTTCAGTCTCTGAAACTGTACACTTCATCAGTCTCTGAAACTGTACCCTGTCCCCGGCCGAGCACCCGTTCACTTGCAGAAGACAGAGGCGACTTCTTCAAGTGCGTGGAGGAATCGGTTGAGAGCTCCTCCCGCCGAAACTGAAAAGCAGGCAAATGCAAACCCAAACTGTCCGGCTGTCTGTCCACTCCAGCCTGCAGAGAATAAAACCACGGGATCGCTGGGCCCTCAGCGCGCGCGGCGGCCGGCCGGCCGGTGGTCCAGTTCCATCTATCCGCGTCAAGGAAGGAAGGATGGAAAGGGTAGATGCACAGATCGGTCGGCGGCATCCATCGATTCCACGCTGTGTGCCGCCTGCTTTCGCGACATGCTTGCTTAGTTAGAGGCCACGCCTGTATGGTTAGCGTGACAGTGCAGCGCGGCAGGGGTCGATCGTCGGTCGTCTAAAGCTAAAGCCCATGCAACGGCATGATGAGCCTTTCTTTACTCGCTCGCTACTAGAGGCATAAACAAAGCACACTCGCGGCATGCATGCATTCATCTCAATAAGCGTCGTCCGAGCTAGCTAGCAAGCCATCATGGCCCCTTTTTTCTCCTCTTCCTTCCACGCCTCCAATCGATCCACCACCATGGCCCTCGCTAATGGTGGCTGTCATCATGAGTGCCTCTGCCCGCTGCCGATTATCAAATTCCTGCACGCATGCATGCATGCATGCAGCTTAATTAACTGCCACTAATTCATTCTCATAGCCTCCCCGGACATAACATTTTTTTTAAAAAAAAAAACACTCGGCCCGTGTATGTGTACGTGTCCCAATGTACAGCTAGCTACAAGCATATATATATCTACTTCTTGCAATGGAGGGACTAATATTTAGTCCCTCAAACCAAACGGGGTCTTAGTGTTGTGTTAAGGATGCCTCTACTTCTTGCAATGATCTAATTAATTTAGACTCATCCTCTTGCAAACAAAAGCTGCATCTACTTTTTGCAATGATCAAAATTCACAAAAAAATATGTCTCTACTTCTTGTAATGATCTAATTAATTTAGACTCATCCTCTTGCAAACAAAAGCTGTGTATCTACTTTTTGCAATGATCAAAATTCACAAAAAAGATGTCTCTACTTCTTGCAATGATCTAATTAATTTAGACTCGTCCTCTTATAAACAAGTTTGTGTTAAGAATGTGATTGTAAAACATGCTCAAAGGAGATTCCAAGGGTGAATAAACAACTCGAGCAAGAAGCTAGCGGTCTGTCTTACCAAGAACTTCTCGTGAGAAAGACAAAACATAGTCAACCTAATCTCAAAGATAACACCATAAAGAGAGTTAAGAAGCTTAATGATGTATCAAAAAATGGTTTTGCTATATCTGCCATAAGGAAGGGCACATGTTTTTATAATTGCAATGTGAAGAACGAGGGAGAAAAACAAAAGGCAAATAAGCAAGTATTCCAACATCTACACCAACATGGTGGATAATAAGGCCGCTACAATATTCATGTTGAAGAAAAAAAATAAAAGTGACAAGGTAGCGGCCATCAAGGTGAACAAAGCAAGCAAAAACAAGAGGGGCCAAACCAACTGGATGCCAAAGAAAATTATTCCAACCATGAAGATAACCAAAAAAAAAGGTTTTTGGATCACTAAGGGGACGGAAGTTGGAATGCACATTATGGCGTGCATCATATTGGATGACGTCATTGTCAGGTGGGTTAGTGAAGACTATGGACCCAAATCCTCCTTCCCGTGTTTGGTGTATCTAGATTTAAATTATTGCGATTTTATTCTCTATCTAGTTCATTATGCTTACATTTATGTATGCACAGTTAAATTATTGTCATATATGCATACACTGTTAATCATACGGTAGAATACTCTAGCGAAGTTTGTGATTTCTGTTGGTATTTCACATCGGCGGGAATCATAAAGTCCAGTGGAAATGTGATAGTTCATAGGCCTTGAGAATTAACATGGAGGTTTCTTTTGTTGGGACAAAGATAGTAAATATCCTCATCCAGCTCCATCTTGAAGAAATTCTAGCTAGGAATGACCAGAGCAATGTTAAACAACCCATAGTCAAGTTTGTTTAAAAAATAATAATGATTTTTTTGTGGCCTTTTGGTAATTATAGACTAGACTCAAGGCCTCAAGGGACGAAGCTACGTTCAACTTAAAGGGTGCATCTGCACCCTCTAAAAAATTACAAAATCACTTATATAATGATTAAATTTTGACCTTATATACATTCCCACTACTTAATATCTATGCACCTACGACACCTACGAAGCAATCACACCTTTAAGTTTGCTCTAACATTGTCACCTGCCAGTCTCTCGGCTCGTTACCTTTGGCTATACGGACTTAGCTAGTTGTAAGGTCGTAGTACCACCACATAATTAACAACACGGCATTAAAACGGCTTAGACCATATTTAGCTTCATTAATAATGCTAACAAATGCAATAAGGCTGTTTGGTCCGTATTTGCTAGAAATTAACCGTAGGTCTGGCCCAGAGAGTGTCCCTGCTGGCGACTATACGTTGGACTTGGATGGTCGTCTGGGGTCGGGAGTCGGGACCGCTGCCTTGCCGGCGAGATCGCTATCCAAACAGGCCGTACCGTATGTGCATGGAAATAATTAAGCTAGAGAGTACCAAGCAAGAAGGAGAAGATGCAGGCGCGCGCTACAGTACGTACAGCATCAAAGGTGTGTAGCCCGTGGTACTACGAACGTACCTGTTGATCGGTCGACACGCGAGAATATAATAATATCGCTCGCGAGCCCTAACTACCTCCAATATCAGTACGCAGGGCGCAGCGGTGGTAGGCCTGCCTGCATTACTGTTATGTTGGCCCATATCATGCACCGAGCAGACATGCATAGCTTTACAGCGCCATTGGGATTTAAGTTTAGCTTTTTATTTAGCTTCATTGCATGGTTGATGAGCCTCTTTGAAAGGAATCATATATGGCTAAATTAAAGAAGAGAACACAAAGCATGTGCATCGGTGCACGCTAACATGCATCAAAAAGCTAGCTAGCTAGCTAGTAGGAGGAGCTGAGGGGCGGCAGCGAAAAGCACCAATTGAGCAAGGCTTGCTACGGTTAGTTGATGATGGACATCATATCTTTTCTTTATAGGCGGCGGAGGGAGTTCTCATACATGCATGTGGGGCATCTTTTGATGTGATGCAGGAATTCTGCGGTGTTCATCAGTCTCTCCAGAAATCATGGACACTCAACGCTCAACCGCCTCAACGGTATATTATTGTAGTCCTGTCGTACTAGCTAGTACCGTACGTGTTGCTAAAAGAGGTGGATTTGTAAAATTAAAGTAGCTATCTCTCCTGTGTAGACGAAATAACAAATAATGAGTCGACAATTAACGGAAAAGGTACACGCCGATGCTCCAAACTATTATTTGATTTGCGTGCGCTGCTTCCGTTTTAGATGTGCGCGCGTCCCGACTCTAACTCTATAAACTCTTCTTGAAACAGAGGTTGCATATGTGGAGTTGATCACTAGATTCATTAGGATTATGCACCACTTAGAACAGTCACAACCCAAGACACTACTTATAGTTTATATAGCTAGCATTCGCGTCATCTAGAAACTACTACTAGACACTAATAACTCTCCAATGCAAACATCAATATTACTTAATTGAATTTAATACTCCTCTTCTCTCATTGTGTCTTTTAGATATCGTGTTGAAACTGAATCTTATGCAAGACCTAGTTTCTTACTCTTTCTTCATTTAATTGTTTGCGACATTATTTTTTAGCCTATGTGGCAACTAAATTAATGCTATAAAAACTGCATGATGTGGAGGGTTGTGACTACTGTTAGTAGCCGATAGTGGCTATTAAAAACCGGCACACCTCATTTAAGCGCGCGTCCGATCCACTAGCCAGTTTTAATATTTTTTTTATTAGATCTACTATGATCTAGTATAAAGTAGAAAGCTTTTAATATGTAATTATAAAGTTCCGAATTTAAAAGTACAGAAGTTTGTAAATGTGCTTTAGAATTAACCTAGTGTGCAAAGTTTTTTTTTAAAAAAATATATGATTATCATAAGTTCTGGACCTAGAAGTACAAAGATTTGAAACATGCTTTGGAACTGCAGTTTTTCTTTAATACGTGATTATATGTTATTAGATAACTAGAAATACAAAGTTTTTAAACACGGGATATAAAATTTTGAATTACACAATTTTCTACAACTCTTGGCGTGTAGTAAAAAAAACGAGATTATATGACTACGCTGACGCTGCGCACATCTCAAATTTAGAAGTGATGCTGAGGAGAGATCGGACACTGGACTGGAAGTCCTCAAAACACCCACCACGTGCTATATAGCCATAGTAACTTTATTACGTCTTCAAATGTGACTATGCAGTGCAATGATGAGTGACAAGACTGCAAGTCTGCAAGTGTGTCTTCTCGCCCATACGCCTTCTACTACAGTTCTACTGTCATGTATGTTACACCCATCAAGCGTTATACACTGCCAACTCATGAACCATATATCAGCGGCATGCATCACGTACGTAAACGCGCAGGCAGTACACAGTACTTGTTCTCTTCGATGCTCGCATGATCCAGGTTTCCAAGGGTCCCCAAAAAAGCCTCCTTGTTGGGTCAGGGTCAGGATCAGGGTCATGCACGCAGCCTTATTCGCGTTTTGACACCCTGTGAGAACATATCCTGTGCAATCACTCATTTTGGTGCAAGCGTGCAATCAAACTATCCAGAGCATTCAGTCTAGATCCAACGGTTTCATATGGAAGTGGTTAAATGTAAAATAGACACTAGGTTTCAGGTGGAAGGGGTTAAATATAAAATAACAATTACCATTAGATCTAGATCGGATGCACCAGATCGCTTGATTGCACGCTTGCACCAGGATAAATGATTGCATCGGATATTTTCCCTTCATGGAGAGCAACATGACCAAACTGCCCTCCTCCTGTCGATCAAGGCTCCACGTTCCAGAGTCCGACTCCCCCTCCTTTAACTAACTCCCAGTGCCTCCTCCACCTCCTTCATGTCCATGCCGTGGAAGCTCACTTGACTTCCCCACAGCAGGGACGAGGGAATGCAGTGACATCCTGACGTGACCTCACGTCTCCTCTCAGCCCGATCCTGGCTCCTGTCTCCCAACGCCCACTGGTCCGCGGCAGCCCGGAGATGTTTATCCACTCCCTCTTGATGCAAAAAATGGCAAAGAACACGCAGCAGCCAAGGTACATTCCAGGCCCGCGCGCGCTGCACGCCATGGGCTCGCCGCCGTGGTCGTCACCACCGCTCGCGACGAGAATTCCGTATCGACTGACGTGACAGGTGCCCTGCGCCGTGCATGCAGAAAAGACGGCCGCGCGAGATCGTCAGGTGGCGGCCTGTCGTCGTCCAAGAAGTCCCGGTGGTACCAGCGCGCGGTGGAGGTGCTCCTCCTGGTCTGGAAGCAGCCGGCGCCGGCGGCGCCTCCAACGACGAAGGCCGCGGCGGCGTCGGGGGTGACAGCCGCCTCGGGCAACAAGGGCGCGGCGCCACCGGGGGGGAGGCTGCGCAAGTCCTCGTCGCTGAACGTGGCGGCGTCGTTCACGCGGGTGTGCCTGTGCGCGCCCATCTCCTCGTACAACAGCGAGTCGCTCTACTGCTTCCCGGCCGACGGCGCCGCTCCGCGCCGGAGCTACAGCTACCCGCGCGCGTCGTCGGCGTCGGCGTCCGGGTGCGGTGCCGGCGCCGCCGTGAGCCCGCTGGTGGCGCCGGCGCCGCCGCCGCCGCCGCTGCCTCCTCTCCCCGCGGGGAGCAGAGGCGGCGAGGGCGCGCGGCGCGTGTTCCGCGGCAAGTCGCTGACGGACGACGTCCTGATGCGGCGGTTCGTGGTGGACGAGGAGGCCACGCGGCGGCGCAACGAGATGGAGGTCGTCCGGCGGCGCCACGCCGCGGCCTCGAAGCGCCGGCGCCTCGGCCCCAGCCCGCTCCGCCGGATGGCGCTGGCGGAGGCCGAGGCCGAGGAGGAGGCAGCAGCGCCTGGAACTGGGAGGGGAACGGACAATCGCGTGGCAGCTGCAGCTGTAGCGTAGGACTGACCGCGGAGCTTTTTTTTTCCCCTGTCCTGTGTGCTCTCGATCGGCTCGCCGTCGCCTCTGTTTTTTCCTCTGTCGTTTTCCTCTTCTGCTGCTGCTGTCGTGCGCTGCGATGCGACTGGGAGGAGGAGGAGAATCGCCCAGTTTTTTTTAACAGAACTGTACTAGCCTCTTGTTGTCCCGTCTATGGCAAGCCGCCGACCGCTTCGTTTCGTTCTCTGGCGAGTGGCGGCCCGGGTTGCGGGCGCCGGGGCAGCGGTTGGTCCCGTCCGCCGATCCCCGACGGGGCCTCGGTGCCATGACTGCCATCTCGCCGTGCGGCACCAGACGATCGGCGGAGTAAATGAGCGGCCAGCAACCGGCGTAACGGCTAGCCGCGAGCCGACCAGAGCCTCAAGCATAAGGGCCCACAAGCCAGTGAGGAGATCCTGGGCCTTCTAGTGGCCTTGGAGAGGTGGTAAATGCGCGACGCGGCCGGTGTGGCTCGTCTGAGCCGGCCGAGATGGTCCGTTGGGGTACGGTACGGCAGGTGGAGTACACGAGCAGTGCGGCTGTGCGTGCGTGTACGCAGTGGCACAGTTAAGGAGCGAACGGTCGACCCAAATCAAACGAACATCCCGTCACAGCCTTCATGGCCCCGGCCGTCCGCCGTGGCGGTTCGTTTCTGGGCTCTGAAACGTCCGCCACCCACGAGAAGTCAAAACAGCGTCGGCGGCCGACGGCCGTTGCTACTGTCGTGGCGTGTTACTGTGGTAGTAGCATTTTAGCAGGGGACCAGGGTGCCATAATAATATGGCACACGCGGCGCGGCGCGCGCGTCTTCGTCCCCCCGCGGCAGGTGACACTGACACCCACCAGCGCTGAACGCATGTTGGCAAACTGCAAACTGCATGGTGTACGCGACGCTCTTCGTTCCATTCCACGCAGAGCCCGCATCTGCACGGCCCATGCTCCCGTTCGCCCGCACGGCAACGCAACTTTATAGCGTAGTGCCATTTCCGAACGCAAGGTGACCACTGAGGCCTTGACAGAATGACAGGCGTCGTCAGAATGTATACATCTCCGGGGCTTATCTCTGCAGTTTGCACCATCCATGCATGCGTCCATGTCCATGGCAGGGCCTCACTGTATAACTGTATTCTTCAGCGGCGGATGTCACGGAACAGTGCCCACTAGAGCGCGTCCCGGGGCAACAAGAGCCAGGACGGACTCACGGATGTGCAGGGTTTGTTCTGGAAACGATATGTACCCAACATCGGCGGTGTTCGTCAATCTTCATGCAGATAATCGTCCTACCGGCTAATCTTATTTTTTTAAAAAAAAACAAGTAGGCGTTCAAGGCTGATCAAATGTCCCCCGTCGTCTTTTGGGCTGGAAAAGCGAAAGAAGCACGCTCTGATTCTCTGATGGGCAGCAGGCAGCCAGCAGCAGCAGACTGTCACTGTGGCACTGTGCCATGGATCGAGACCGCCTCACCGACATGGCCCACAACCTTTGCCGTCCAGCCTGACCTGCGTCACCTCGAGCTCGAGTGGGCTCCCCCCTCCGGAGACTGCACCTTTTGGGAATCACAGTGCGTGGCGTGGTAGTAGGCGCAGGATCGCACTCCACGGCCGCCCGTGGGCTTAATTTTGATCGAGCCCGGAATCAGGGCGTCCTGCACCCGCTGCTCGACAAAATCTCGGTTGGCAGTTGCGGCGGCCAGGGCCAGCCAGCCACTAGAGAAAGGTCGTGCTACAAGACAATGCTGTATTGCTGTGTTAAATAAGCGTGTGAGACGAACGAGGGTGTTAGTCTGGGTTATCAGAATAAGCAAAAGCATCTTCTGATTACACTGTGTTAGCGTGCCACTATCAAATAAACTACCAACCTTGGTCTAGTAATAGCAACAATTAACAATCCCCATAGCTCCTGCCAGAAAACAACAACAATTTCTATATATATATATATATAGTAGCATTCTACTCCTACATGGTATATCGGACTATCAGTCCTTACACCCCTTTTTTTGTTTAGAAAAGAGAGAGAGAGAGGATTTTTGTAATGTTACCTTGTGGGTCGAAGAGAGGATCAGGCCCAGGACCAGGTCCAGATCATCCCCAAACTCCATGTCTGGGCCGATACTATACCGGGTCTTCTCATGGCATCCGATCCTCCTGCCTACATTACTACATATATATAGGCTACTAGTAAATTGCGCGCGCCTGCGCGCGTATAAAACATTTTTAGTAATATAATTTTTAAGAATATTATAGCTTTTAACCTTATTTAATTATTTGTCAAGCGAAGCTAATTGAGCTAGATGGTGGACTCAGAGAGAGTAAAGCAGCTTAGGATTTAATCTTGAGCAGTGATGGATCCAAAATTTAATAAAGCCTTGGAGTGATTTTAATATAATAACAAAATATAGTGCGCAAAATAAAAGTTCAATTACAAAATATTTTGGTTTACCTTGTATTTTAATCATAAAATGCACGCTGCCACCTATGCCCTTTGAACTCATGCTATGGACACCGTCAATATTTATGCCAATTTAATGAGTTTGTAAATTAATGAAAAAACAATATGATTTTCCGCCATCCTTGGATTAACTAAATTTGTTTCAAGACTAGAGGAACTTTTGTCATTGGATTAACCAAATTTGATCCAATAGGCCTAGATTAGTGTACCTTTGTCCTTGGATTAGGACCATTTGTAGCGAGGCGGAAGAAAAGAACAGGAACCAGCCATGTCGAAGCGGCTGCTGTCCACTCCGCTCATCCTATTCTAACCCCTGCTTCCTCCTACTTGCACAAGCTTGTCTCTATTTTCCCCACTCCTGGTCTCCTCTGGGAAGGAGGAAGGCACGTGAATGCCGGCTGAGACTATGTTCAATGGTGCCCGCCAACCTCCCCCTCCTCTATTACTGTAGCCAATATAGGGGCTACAGTACACCCCCTTTCCCTTCACCGCTTCTCTCTTCCTCCTCCTCTCCCCTCCCGATTTTTTCTCTCTCCCGCTAAATGGATAGGCACGCTACGGCGCTCGCGTCCCCCTCGGCTGATAGCTTCCCAGACAAGCTCGCGCGCTCGGACGAGGGAGCTCGAGGCGAATCTAGGGAGACCGCACCGCCGCCGGAGAACTTTGCCGTGGATCCGCCGTCGGCCGCGATTCATTTGTCTTGCTCCGAGTGGCGAGCAGCAGAGGTCGTCGTCCACGCGGATCCACCGGGCAGCTTCGCGGAGCGGCGACCCGGCCGATCCGTGCGAAGACGCCGCCGCCGGTCGTCTGTTTCCGCCGGTTCGTCGTTTGTGGGGTGGACGTCAACGGGAGTTAATCGATTCGCCGACAGATCGACGCTCAGCAGATCTGCGTCTTTCGAGCTTCGACGTCGAAGGTACGCCCCCTTCTCTGCTCCAAGTTTTTCATCTGGGATTCAATCCGTGTCCCAAAAACACCTCCGTTGGTTTAACCCTAGGGTTTACATGTACTACACTTGTTTAACTAGATCGATTCATTTGTTCATGGCGATTTGCCCAGTTAGGGTTTACGGTTTGTCCGAATCGCCTATTGTTAGGCCTTTACGGTTAACTGATCCGTCGTTATCTTGTACACCATGTCCAATGCTTTTAGTTTTCGATCATAGGATAGAACATGAAGACTCGGGTCTGATTTTGATATTCGTCATCGTGGTGTGCTCATTTTTGTGTATCCACCAAAGTGTAACTGCTAAAATAATTTGCGCTCATTTCGTTTGTATGTTGCTTGCTCACTCTTGCTGGTACATAAATTAATGTTCATATTCCTATGCGAACAACTAAGTACGAATTACCGTTTAATTCCCCAACACAACCCCTTTGTTTGTTGCATATCCCTTTCTTTGCATTGGAGTAAGTAACTCTGTGTATGAATTGCACTCAGTTCACATACAATTTCGAGTAGTCTTTACTTACATGACTAAGCGTTGCATGCAACTGACGAAACCTTCACTTATTATGCAGCTTGAAAAAATTATTTCATTATTTGACGTCCACTTCAACTAACTGAGGTTCTAAATCCTTTTTCGCTTTAGTTATTTGTTTATAATGAACTGCTTAAGTGTACTGTCCATGTATGTTGTCTGTGCTCCCATGTTTCTTCTGCAAGTTCATTTTATTACAAGCCACGAACATATTCACCCAGGCATGGATACTGTGATCAAATACTTGACAGTGCATAACTTTGCCACATTTGTTTATTACATTGCTACCCACATTTGTTTCCTAACTGACAGTAACACTTGAATTTAACCAATTAGTAACGGAACTGGCCCTAATTTTTCATGTATGCACCTTATCTAGCCAAGGAGCAACTGCTTGAGGATTCAAATCAAGATGAGCAGCCATGATGCCAAAGTGCTGCAACACTTGGTCCTCAATCTTGCATCCTCAGTGGAAAGTCATGCTGTCAATATTAGGACCTTTTTAGAAGAGGCTTTCCGTCATTTGGGTGATGAGCATTACCTTCTGAATGCTCTACTTGCTATTCGAAAGGAGGTCGACCTGATGGAGCAGAATGCACTTGAGAGCAAAGCAAGGTCTGACCCAGAGAAGGAGAGGATGGAGGAACAAATTAACCTTGCTGAGGATGCGAAGCCAGTTCCTAGACAATTAACTTTCACCCCCCCTTCCTCACCAGAATTGTATGAGGCCAGTGACAATGACTCCTACGACTCGGATAGGTCCACTAGGTATAGCATTTGGAACCTGTAATAGTGGTACCTCGACCTTTGTCGTAGTGGTACAAATGCATCCAAATAAATTAGGAACTTCTGTGTTATGTCTGTGATGCATGCTTAACCGATGTAGGACTGCTTGAAGCTAATGTTCCTTTTGTAAGAACCTTATGTCGAATGCTTCATCCTTTTGTATGAAATTATGCGAAATGCTGCATCCTTATGATCATTTTCTGTGACCCTTATGTGCAATGAATTCGAGTTTGTATTTTATACTCCAAGTTTGTTATCTGTTGTCCAACTTAATGTATCTATGTATTTCATTCCAGAATGGCTGAGAACAACACAAATACACCTTTTCGACCACCTGCTGCCAGCCCCAATTCAGGTAACCAAATCTTCCCCCCACCCCTGTGGGATCCTCAGATGTGGCAGGCCCAAGGTTTGGACCCAACACAGGCTTCTCTGTTTAGTAATCCTACATCCCATATGACCAATCCTACTTGGTCCCAGGGACATAATGACCCATCTCCATATACCTTTCGTAGTCCATGGAACCCATATTTTGGTATGACGAATCCTGGGGGTCCTCCTACACAAACATCTTTCGGTCAACCACAGCTGGTACCACCCATTCCATGTCCACAGGTTTCCACCCATGTTCCAAACCAGACTGACCCTATAAATTTTGAATCCGAAGCAGAACACAGTGTCCAGGAAGTTAACAGCCCTAGCAAACCTTCTGATACACCTGGGACATTTAGGAGGACAAAGGAACAGAACTTTAAACCTGATGAAGACCTGTTGCTTTGCAAAACATGGCTAGAGATTAGTAGTGACCCAGTTATTAGCACAGGGCAGAGGAAGGAGGGTTTGTGGGCTAGAATTGAGAAAAGGTACAATGAACTTAGAGGTGAGTTTCCTTTGAGGCCGAATAGGGCTCTCAGCAGCAGGTGGGACAAAATAAGAGCTGAAACAGGAAAATTTGGTGGATTCTATGCTAGAGTCCTAAGAGAAAACCAGAGTGGCCTCACAGATAACGACAAGGTACAATGATATTCATTTCGAATACGTTATGTATGTCAAGGTTTATGTAATCGTACTGTTATACGTGCACTGACGTTTGGTTCTAAATCTTGTGTAGACATCGAAAGCTGCAACTCTTTATGCAACATCACAGAAAAAGCCTTTTCATTTCATGCATTGCT
This sequence comes from Zea luxurians, assembly GCA_029449295.1. Lineage (NCBI taxonomy): Eukaryota > Viridiplantae > Streptophyta > Magnoliopsida > Poales > Poaceae > Zea > Zea luxurians. The sequence goes on from JAOPSE010000010.1 coordinate 104,995,023, forward strand.
GGACGCGCCTAAAAACGAACCCAAATGGGATGCCATGGTTCATGGAAGCCCCTGGAGAGGCAATGCGGGGACGGAGCCTGGCCATAGTCTTACACCTACAGGCTCTGTTAATGAAGTGGAATATGATGAAGGTGGTTCAAGAGGGAAGAGACCATTAGGACGTGACTCCGCGAAAGCATCAAGGAAGAAGTCAATGTCCAGTTCATCTCAGTCTACTGACTACCTTTCAAGAATCCATGACATGCAAGTAGCAAGATTCAAGCAAAGTGAAGAAAAATCAGACCTAAAACAGCAGAACATTGAGTTCATGAAGGAAGTTGAACTCAAGAAGTTGGAGGTTCAATCCAAGGAAATAGAAGTACAGGAAAAAAAATTGATGACGGAAGATAGGAAGCAAAAAGACGAAGAGCTCAACAAACTTTATGCTATGGACATGGATGCTTTACCTGAAGAGTTGAGAGCTATTTACATCGCAAGGAGAAAAGGTTTAATCGAATATTTCATCAACAATCCTGTGTGAAGAGTACTAATGTCGGCGTTTCGAGACCGGGGGGTCCCCGAGCCGACGAGTGAGAGTGCCGCGTGCCCCAGCCCAGATGGGTCGAGCGCGTGGGCGAGCGCGAAGGGGGGAACAGAGAGAGAGAGGTCGGTGGCCGGAGCCGGGTCGTGAGGGAGTCGGAGAATTCCCGCGGCCTTCGTGTTCGTCCCGCGCCCAGGTCGGGTGCGCTTGCAGTAGGGGGTTACAAGCGTCCGCGCGAGGTGAAGGGAGCGAGCGGCCCCGAGAGAGCGCCTGCCCCTGCCCTTCGTCCCCGCGAGGCCAACCTTCTCTAAGAAGGCCCTGGTCCTTCCTTTTATAGTCGCAAGGAGAGGATCCAGGTGTACAAGATGGGGGTGTAGCAAGGTGCTACGTGTCTAGCGAGGGAGAGCTAGCGCCCTATGTACATGCCAAGGTGGCAGCCGGAGAGATCTTGGCACCCTGTTGGTGTGGCGTCGTGGCTGTTGGAGGAGTAACGGAGCCGGACGGGGAGACAGCTGTCGGAGTGGCTGGGCCCTTGCTGACGTCCTCCTGCTTTCGTAAGGGAGCTGAGAGTCGCCGTCGTCATGGTCTAGCGGGGCGCCATCATTTGCCTATCTGGCGTGGCTGGCCAGATGGGACGCCGGTCTTGTCCTCTGCGACCCAAGTCGGCTCAGGGCAGGGTGATGATGGCGCTTCCTGTTGACGTGGCGGTCTCGTGTCCTAGGTCGGGCGTCGTGGAGGCTCCTCCGAAGCCGAGGTCGAGTCCGTCCTGCAAGACAGAGGCAGAGTCCGAGCCCTGGGTCGGGCGAGGCGGAGATCGTTCGGCAGAGGCCGAGGCGGAGTCCGAGCCCTGGGTCGGGCGAGGCGGAGTCCGTCGTCTTCCGGGGCCTTAGCCCGAGTCCGAGCCCTGGGGTCGGGCGGAGCGGAGTTCGCCGTCTCCCGGGGCCTTAGCCCGAGTCCGAGCCCTGGGGTCGGGCGGAGCGGAGTTCACCGTCTTCCGGGGCCTTAGCCCGAGTCCGAGCCCTTGGGCGGAGCGGAGTTCGCCGTCTTCCGGGGCCTTAGCCCGAGTCCGAGCCCTGGGTCGGGCGGAGCGGAGTTCGCCGTCTTCCGGGGCCTTAGCCCGAGTCCGAGCCCTGGGTCGGGCGGAGTCTCCTATGGTGCCTCTGGCGAAGTCCGGTCGCCCGTTGGTCTTACCTTTTGCGTTAAACGCCTTGGTGACTCGGTCGGTTGGCGCGGTGATTTAGTCAGGGTTTCTTCTTATCGAAGGCGGGGCCTAGGGCGAGCCGGAGATGCGTCTGCCGTGAAAGAGGAGGCCTCAGGCGAGACGGAGTCATCTTAGGGTCGGCTGCCCTCGCCCGAGGCTAGGCTCGGGCGTGGCGTGGTCAAGTCACTCGTATGGACTGATCCCTGACTTAATCAAACCCATCAGGCCTCTGCAGCTTTATGCTGATGGGGGTTACCAGCTGAGAATTAGGCGTCTTGAGGGTACCCCTAATTATGGTCCCCGACAGTAGCCCTCGAGCCTCGAAGAGAGTGTTAACACTCGCTTGGAGGCTTGCGTCGCACTTTTTTGCAAGGGGACCAGCCTTTCTCGGTGGTACTTTGTTCCGGTGGGTGCGCGCGAGCGCACCCGCCGGGTGTAGCCCCCGAGGCCTCGGAGGAGTGGTTTCACTCCTTCGAGGTCTTAATGCCTTGCGTAATGCCTCGGCTGGTCTGGCGGTTCCCTCATGCGAGCAGGGCGTAACCCAGGTGCACTGTCGGGGCCCAAGTTCTCGGGCTGGTATGTTGACGCTGTCAACGGTTCGGCCGGAGCCGGGTTTGCGAGAGCAGCCCCCGAGCCTTCGCACGGAGCGAGAGGACGATCAGGGACAGACTCGACTTTTTATATACGCCCCAACGTCGCCTTTCCGCAAGGAGGAGGGGGGGAGTGCGCCATGTTACCCTCGACGGGCACCGAACATGGTGTCTCCGGTGAGCTGCAATCGGGTAATCCGAGTGGACGTCCGTGCCCCGTTCGTTGGGGGTCGGCTAGGGGCCCGGAGGCACGCCCAAAAGTACCTGCGGGTGATCTGCCGGACCCGGTCCCCTAGCGACGGGGTCCGAGGGCTCGTTGCCTCCCTCCGATGGGATTCCGTTACAGAGTCGTTCCCGCTGGTCTCGGAAATGTCCTAGGGTACCTCGGGAGCGCAGCCCGAGCCTTGGTTATGTATCGAACGTACCCCTGGTCATCCCTCGCTCGGCGTCTGAGGCGACTGTGAACCCTTCGACAGGCCAGCCTTCGAACCCCTGATCAGTAGGGGGCACGGAGCCCGAATAGCCTGAGGCGGTCGTGAGTCCTTTCGGGGGCCGACCTTCGAACCCCTGACCAGTAGTGGGTGTCGGGCCCACGCGATCTGAGGCGGATGTTGAACCCCTCGGGGGGCCAGCCTTCGAACCCCTGATCAGTAGGGAGGCTCGGAGCCTAGTTCCTTCACGGGGAAGGATCCCTTTGGGGTTATCCCCCTTCTCGGTCCCTGTTGCAAGAGATAGAGAAAGAAGGAAAACGGAAAAAGGATTCGAAATCGAACGTCGTGGCGTACCTTTTTCGGCGTGGTCGTTTTGGCGGAGGCGAAGCGTCGCCAGCTGCCCCTGCCAGAAACGTTACCTGTTTCGCCTCGAAGTTAATGCGCCGGGGTAAGCGGTCGGCGAAGCTGCCGTTGCGTGCGCGAGCCGTTCGAGGTACGGGTCACGGGTGCGTCGTCTTCACGCCGTGAGAGGGGGCTCTCTTGCTGCCTCCGGATGGGACATGAGCTTGGCAGATGGCGTGACCGCTGCCCTCGCGCGCCTGCCACCGTCATTACTGCCGGCCCATTTCTGACCGCTTTTGACCGCTGCGCCAGGCTGGCGCTGCTGGGTTGTGGGCTGGGTCGCCTCGAATTGCGGTATCGGTTCCGCAATCGAGGAGGTGCGGTGGTGGAGCGAGTGGCATAGCGGTTCGCATGCAGCGCCCGGCGCGCCAGTTGCATGACGCATGGGCTGGAGCCGTCGCGCTGGCCTGTCAGGAGTCGGAGAGGTGCGTCCACTTGGCGCGGTTGCATGCTGCCTGCATGGCCGCTTGCCCCCTTTGCCCGCTGGTTTGTAACCGCTGGGTGGTTGCGCGCGTCGTGCGCGGCGGTTCGGCTTCTTCTGCTTAGAGCCGGTCTGCATGACAGGCGGGTCCCAGCCCCCGCACCGCAGGGAAGGGCTTTGGAGGCGTGTTGGAGAAGACTCAGCCCGTGACGGTTGAGGGCGCAAGCAGGGGGAGTTGCCTTTAAAAGGAAGGCGACCCCCTTCGTGAGGTAACCGTGTCTCCTTCCTCCCCAATGCATTGTGTCTCTCCATCTTCCGAGCCCCCGGATGGGGGGAAACCGCCGTCTTTTCGCTCCATTGCTGGAGGAACGCAACTCCGTGGGAGTTGGTACCTTTCAGCCATCGTTCGGCTTCAAGGATTTTCATCGTGCAGCCCGGTTGCCCCCCTCGGCTGGGGGTCACCCGAGACGGTGACCACCAGCTCCTGGGTGGGGAGGAGCAAACCGGACTGCGATCTGGGTCCCACCCTCAGCTTCAAGGATGTTCATCATCCTCGCTGGGGTGGGTGCCGGACTGAGCCGGCGCTCCACCTCCCGCACGGGTTCGTGGGTCATCCTCTCCCACGATATTCGAGGGAGAAGGCGCTCATTGGCCCTGCGGGCGGCGCGGACTTCGACAACGTGGGATGGATCGGCGGCGAACGCCGTCACCTCCAGCGTGTCGGGTCCGCTAGCTCGGCTCCGGCGGCCCCTTTTGTCGGGGGGCGGCTGCCGCGCCGTGTACACGGGAGGTCCACCCTAGACGCCGCACGCCGCTAGGGCGGCGCTCGTGTTCTGGGGTGGCCCTGCCTTTGCACCAGGGCGGCGCCTTCGCGCGGAGGCCGGTGCCCCACTCATCGGGGAGGATTTGAGTGGGGATCTGCCGGTAGGCCGATGGCTCCTGGCGTCGGTGCCGAGGTGGAGGCGGCTCGAGAAGTCCCCGTCAGCGACGGGATCACCGCCACCATCGGCGCTTCGGACCTCCGGCTCTTTGTACTTGTCCTCGCCCCTCGGGTGGCGTTATGGGCGAGGGCAAGACAGCAGCTGTGCCTTCTCCTGAGGCCTGCGCTGCGGCGGAGGGAGGAACCGGAGTTCCGTTTGTAATGGCACTTCGGGTGCCGGGCTTTTTTGTTCATTTCGGCTTTCGGGGCCTGAACATGTATGTAACTCCGGCACAGAGCCGTGTTTTTTTCCTCATTTCCGAGTGCTAAAGCTCGTCCGCTGATTGTCTGAACCGCTTCACCAAGCGTGAGTTGCCCCGTGTCGAGGTGACGAGTGAGGTATCCGTATCCCGGAGGCGTAGGAATCCCTCGGCTCGGTCGGACCTGTTGTCCGAGGCTCCTCTAGCTTAGTTAAAGAGACCCCTCGGCCGTTCTTCGACGAGCCGAGGCCAGGGGTAGCGATATCAGCATGAGCAGAGGCGTCGTCGGCTCGGAAATGAAACCTGGTTGGCCGGAGCCTAGCCGGGTTGTTTGTTGGCAGGATCGACATCGGAGCTGTTCAGCCGAGGCTTCGAGCCGAGCTGGCGCCCTCGGAAGGTGGTCGGCCGAGGCCCCGGAGGTGGCCGGCCGAGCCGTCCGCTCGGGCCGGGTTCTCGGAGAAGTCCCTGGCAGAGATTGCACGAGCGTGGTGATGACGTCGTCCTTCGGAGCGGAGGCCCTCGGACCGCGTCGCCGTCCGAGGCTAGGTCGGGCCTTGCCGAAGGTGCTGTTGATGCCGAGGGTGTCTTCGCCCTCTTCCAGCATCAAGATCCGAGCTTGCAGGGTCAAATCGTCTTGTAGCGTGGGCCTTGCGCGGCCGTTGAGGCCAGAACACATACCCTTGTTGCGTTATAAAGCTGCGTCTCTTTTCCTCTCCTTTCGAGTATCTGGACTTCTTGTCGGTAGCAGGGATGTTAGTGCGAGCAAGAGTTGCTTCTCGCGGAAGGTGATGAGTGAGGTATCCGTATCCCGGAGGCGTGGGAGTCCCTCGGCTCGGTTGGCCTTGCCGCTTACGCGTACTTTTACCCGCCCATGAAGCCCTGTCACCGACTTGGTCGAGAAGGCTCGAAGAATCGCTTCGACAGAAGAGCTCCCGTACGTAAAGACTCGTTCGATCCGCGGATTCGCCTTATCCGAGCGCGAGTTACTTATCGCAGAAGGTGATGAGTGAGGTATCCGTATCCCGGAGGCGTAGGAGTCCCTCGGCTCGGTCAGCCTTGACTGCTTACGTGTACCCCGTCGTTTCCAGGACCCGCTTTTCGAAGTAGTCAAAAAGCACGAAAGATGTTCTGGTGAAAGAGATTTTTTGTTCGAGGAAAATTTTGACGCAGAGGGGGTTTCCCCCCTTTTAGCCCCCGAGGGAGGGTCGGGCTCTGCCGAGGCGAGGCTGACCCTTCCTTGTTGACTAAACTTTTGCGTGGGTGCGAGGTATATAAACAACTTGGAAACATCTTAAGGGTAGAAGCGACGTAGCTGTTGGATGTTCCAAGCGTTGCTGTAGACCTCGCCTTGGCTGTTGGCCAACTTGTACGTTCCGGGCTTCAGAACTTTGGCGATGATGAATGGCCCCTCCCAGGGGGGCGTGAGCTTGTGCCTCCCTCGGGCGTCTTGCCGCAGCCGAAGCACCAGATCGCCCGCCTGGAGATCTCGGGGTCGGACCCCTCGGGCGTGGTAGCGTCGCAGGGACTGCTGATACCGCGCCGAGTGTAGTAAGGCCCTGTCCCGAGCCTCGTCCAGCTGGTCCAGCGAGTCTTCTCGGCTAGCTCGGTTGCTTTCTTCGTTGTAGGCCCTCGTCCTCGGGGAGCCATATTCCAGGTCCGTGGGCAGGATCGCCTCGGCTCCGTAGACCAGGAAGAACGGCGTGAAACCTGTGGCTCGGCTTGGCGTCGTCCTCAGGCTCCAGACCACCGAGGGGAGTTCCTTCATCCACCGCTTGCTGAACTTGTTGAGACCGTTGTAAATCCGAGGCTTGAGCCCTTGCAGAATCATGCCGTTGGCACGTTCCACTTGCCCATTCGACATGGGGTGAGCTACGGCGGCCCAGTCCACCCGGATGTTGTGATCCTCGCAAAAATCCAAGAATTTTTTGCCGGTGAACTGGGTGCCATTGTCGGTGATGATGGAGTTCGGGACCCCGAAGCGATGGATGATATTGGTGAAGAACGCCACCGCCTGCTCGGACCTGATGCTGTTCAGGGGTCGGACCCCGATCCACTTGGAGAATTTGTCGATGGCGACCAGCAGGTGCGTGTAGCCCCCGGGCGCCTTCTGCAGAGGGCCGACGAGGTCCAGACCCCACACAGCGAAGGGCCAGGTGATGGGTATCGTCTGCAGAGCCTGAGCGGGCAGGTGGGTCTGCTTCGCATAGAATTGGCACCCTTCGCAGGCGCGGACAATTCTAGTGGCGTCAGTCACCGCCATTGGCCAGTAGAAGCCTTGGCGGAAAGCGTTCCCGACGAGGGTTCGAGGTGCTGCATGATGACCGCAAGCCCCCGAGTGTATTTCCTGCAGGAGTTCCTGACCCTCGGCGATGGAGATGCATCGCTGGAGGATGCCCGAGGGGCTGCGGTGGTAGAGCTCCTTCTCATCGCCCAGCAAGACGAACGACTTTGCGCGTCGCGCTACCCGCCGAGCCTCGGCTTGGTCGAGGGGCAGTTCTCCTTGGCGGAGATATTGCAGGTACGGGGTCCGCCAATCTTGATCTGGCACGACCCCGTTCTGCTCCTCCTCAATGCGCAGTGCCTCGCCCTCGGGCTCCGAGGGTTCCTCGGGGTGAGCCGAGGATGGCTCGGGCTGGGCCGAGGTCACCTCGGACGAGGCCGAGGGTGCTTCGGGCTCGGGCACGTCGCCTATGTTGACGGAGGGTTGGTGCAGATCCCGGGAGAAGACGTCCGGGGGAACCGTCGTTCGCCCCGAGGCTATCTTCGCCAGCTCGTCCGCAGTCTCGTTGTAGCGCCGAGCGATGTGGTTAAGCTCGAGCCCGTAGAACTTGTCTTCCAGGCGTCGAACCTCCTCACAGTAGGCCTCCATCTTTGGGTCGCGGCAGAGGGAGTTCTTCATGACTTGGTCGATGACGAGCTGCGAGTCGCCGCGCGCATCGAGGCGTCGGACCCCTAGCTCGATGGCGATTCGCAATCCGTTGATCAGAGCCTCGTACTCAGCCACATTGTTGGACGCCGGGAAATGGAGGCGAAGCACGTAGCGCAGGTGTTTCCCGAGGGGCGAGACGAAGAGCAGGCCCGCGCCAGCTCCCGTCTTCATCAGCGACCCGTCGAAAAACATGGTCCAGAGCTCTGGTTGGATTGGAGCCGTTGGTAACTGGGTATCGACCCATTCGGCTACGAAATCCGCCAGTACCTGGGACTTGATGGCCTTCCGAGGGGCAAACGAGATTGCCTCGCCCATGATTTCCACTGCCCATTTCGCGATCCGTCCTGAGGCTTCTCGGCACTGGATGATCTCCCCCAGGGGGAAGGATGACACCACAGTCACCGGATGGGACTCGAAGTAATGTCGCAGCTTTCGCCTCGTCAGGATCACTGCATATAGCAGCTTCTGGACTTGTGGGTAGCGGATCTTGGTTTCGGACAGCACTTCGCTGACGAAGTAGACTGGCCTCTGAATGGGCAAAGCATGCCCCTCTTCCTGCCTTTCGACTACGATCGCGGCGCTTACCACCTGAGTGGTTGCGGTGACGTAGACCAGGAGGGTTTCTCCATCAGCTGGGGGTACCAAGATGGGCGCCTGGGTGAGGAGCGCCTTCAGGTTCCCGAGGGCTTCCTCGGCCTCGGGAGTCCAAGTGAAGCACTCGGCCTTCCTTAAGAGGCGGTACAGGGGCAGGCCTCTTTCGCCGAGGCGCGAGATGAAATGGCTCAAGGCCGCGAGGCATCCCATAACCCTCTGTACGCCTTTTAAGTCCTTGATGGGCCCCATGTTTGTGATCGCTGCAATCTTCTCCGGGTTGGCTTCGATGCCCCGCTCGGAGACGATGAACCCCAAGAGCATGCCTCGGGGCACCCCGAAGACGCACTTCTCGGGATTGAGCTTGACGCCCTTCGCCTTGAGACACCGGAATGTCAGTTCGAGGTTGGAGAGAAGGTCAGAGGCTTTCCTCGTCTTGACTACGATGTCATCGACGTAGGTCTCGACCGTGCGACCAATGTGTTCGCCGAACACATGGTTCATGCACCGCTGGTACGTTGCACCCGCGTTTCTCAACCCGAACGGCATTGTGACATAACAGTACATGCCGAAGGGCGTGATGAAAGAAGTCGCGAGCTGGTCGGACTCTTTCATCTTGATTTGATGATACCCTGAGTAGACATCGAGGAAAGACAGGGTTTCGCACCCTGCAGTGGAGTCCACAATTTGGTCGATGCGAGGTAGAGGGTAGGGGACCTTCGGACATGCTTTGTTGAGACCAGTGTAGTCTACGCACATCCGCCACTTCCCCCCTTTTTTCCTCACAAGTACAGGGTTGGCAAGCCATTCGGGATGGAATACCTCTTTAATGAACCCTGCTGCCATCAGCTTGTGGACCTCCTCGCCTATCACCCTGCGCCTTTCCTCGTTGAATCGGCGCAGAGGCTGTCTGACCGGCCGGGCTCCGGCCCGAATATCCAGCGAGTGCTCGGCGACCTCCCTCGGTATGCCAGGCATGTCCGAGGGACTCCACGCAAAAACGTCGGCGTTTGCGCGGAGAAAGTCGACGAGCACTGCTTCCTATTTGGGGTCGAGCCCGGAACCGATCCGGATCTGCTTGGAGGTGTCGCCACTGGGGTCGAGAGGGACGGCCTTAACCGTCTCCGCTGGCTCAAAGTTGCCGGCATGCCGCTTCACGTCCGGCACCTCTCGGGAGAGGCTTTCCAGGTCGGCAATGAGGGCCTCGGACTCGACGAGGGCCTCGGCGTACTCCACGCACTCCACATCGCATTCGAATGCGTGTTTGTACGTGGGGCCGATGGTGATGACCCCGTTGGGGCCCGGCATCTTGAGCTTTAGGTAGGTGTAGTTGGGGATGGCCATGAACTTCGCGTAGCATGGCCTTCCCAACACTGCGTGGTAGGTTCCTCGGAACCCGACCACCTCGAACGTCAAAGTCTCCCTTCGGAAGTTGGAGGGTGTTCCGAAGCAAACAGGGAGGTCGAGCTGTCCGAGGGGCTGGACGCGCTTCCCGGGAATGATCCCGTGGAAGGGCGCAGCGCCTGCTCGGACGGACGACAAGTCGACGCGCAGGAGCCTGAGGGTCTCGGCGTAGATGATGTTGAGGCAGCTGCCTCCATCCATCAAGACCTTGGTGAGCCTGACGTCGCCGAGGACGGGATCGACGACGAGCGGGTACTTCCCTGGGCTCGGCACGTGGTCGGGGTGGTCGTCCCGGTCGAAGGTGATGGGTTTGTCGGACCAGTCTAGGTAGACTGGCGCCGCCACCTTCACCGAGCAGACCTCCCGACGCTCTTGCTTACGATGCCGAGCCGAGGCGTTTGCCGCATGCCCTCCGTAGATCATGAAGCAATCGCGGACCTCCGGGAACTCTCCTGCTTGGCGATCCTCCCTTTTGTCGTCGTCGTGAGCCCTGCCACCCTCTGCGGGCGGCCCAGCCCTGTGGAAGTAGCGCCGAAGCATGACGCACTCTTCGAGGGTATGCTTGACGGGCCCCTGATGGTAGGGGCACGTCTCCTTGAGTGCCTTGTCGAAGAGGTTAGCACCTCCGGGGGGCTTCCGAGGGTCCTTGCGCTCGGCGGCGGCGACAAGGTCTGCATCGGGAACGTCGCGTTTCGCTTGCGACTTCCTCCTGCCTTTCTTCTTGGCGCCGCGCGGAGTAGACATCTCGGGAGCATCTTCCGACGGGCGGCCCTGGGGCTGCTTGTCCTTTCGGAAGATGGCCTCTACCGCCTCCTGGCCGGAGGCGAACTTGGTGGCGATGTCCATCAGCTCGCTCGCCCTGGTGGGGGTCTTGCGACCCAGCTTGCTCACCAGGTCGCGGCAGGTGGTGCCGGCGAGGAACGCGCCGATGACATCGGAGTCGGCGATGTTGGGCAGCTCGGTGCGCTGCTTCGAGAACCGCCGGATATAGTCTCGGAGAGACTCTCCCGGCAGTTGCCGACAGCTTCGGAGGTCCCAGGAATTCCCGGGGCGCACGTACGTGCCCTGGAAGTTCCCGGCGAAAGCCTGGACCAGATCTTCCCAGTTGGAAATCTGCCCCGGGGGCAGGTGCTCCAACCAGGCTCGAGCGGTGTCGGAGAGAAACAGGGGGAGGTTTCGGATGATGAGGTTGTCATCGTCCGTCCCACCCAGTTGACAGGCCAGGCGGTAGTCCGCAAGCCACAATTCCGGTCTCGTCTCCCCCGAGTACTTCGTGATAGTAGTCGGGGGTCGGAATCGGGGCGGAAACGGCGCCCGCCGAATGGCTCGGCTAAAGACCTGCGGACCGGGTGGTTCGGGCGAGGGACTCCGATCCTCCCCGCTGTCGTAGCGTCCCCCACGCCTGGGGTGGTAGCCTCGGCGCACCCTTTCGTCGAGGCGTGCCCGACGGTCACGATGAGGGTGCTCGTCGCCGAGGTGGCTCGGGACCGCAGACGCGATGTTGCGCGTGCGCCCGGTGAAGACCGAGGCTTCCCGCGTGAGTCGGGAAGTCGCGGCACGAGGTTCCGAGGGGTATCCCTGCCTTCGGGAGGCAGAGCTCTCGGCCCGCCGGGCCGCAGCGCCTTCCAGGAGATGCTTAAGTTCTCCCTGGATTCGCCGACCCTCGGTGGTTGATGACTCCGGCATCGCGCGGAGGAGCATCGCTGCAGCGGCCAGGTCCTGACCGGTTCTGCCGGATGCGGGTGGCGGTCTGTCCCTGGCATCGTTGGCGATGCGGTGCTGGAGACCTTGGGGCAGGTGACGTATTCCTCCGGCCGGGGACTGGCTCGCCCACACCTGCCCGATGTTCTGGCGGATTGCCTCGAGCGCTCCTGCTCCCTCATCGAGCCCGGCCTGCGCCCCGCGGACTTGCTCGAGCTGTGGGTCGTGACCCCCCGTCGGAACGGGGACCACAGCTAGCTCCCGCGGGATGTCGGCGCGAGGCGCTGGCCTAGGGGGATCACCATCCTCCGGCGTGCCGAGACAGCCGCCTCCGGAGGGATCCCCTAACTCGATGTGGAAACATTCGCGACTCGGGCCGCAGTCCTTGTCGCCAAGGCTGCGGCTGCCGTCGGAACAGTCGGAGAGGCAGTAGTCACATGCGGTCATGAAGTCCCGCATGGCACTAGGATTGCCAAGTCCGGAGAAATCCCAGCAGATGCTGGGGTCGTCATCTTCCTCGGACCCAGAGGGTCCGTAGGTCGAGACACCCGTCAATCGGTCCCAAGGCGACCGCACACGAAACCCCAGAGAGGTTGCACTCGCCTCAATGTGAGCGCCCGCCAAAGCGAGATCGCCAGGCGGGCTGAGGCCGAGTCGAAATGACGAAAGATGGGGAGCAGTCGGTACCTTTTTGTCGACGAGGAGCGATGAAGTCACGTCGGGGGCTGACCACGCCGTCGTCTTGGGTACGAGGGCGACGCCCTGCAGGCCTTCCGTGAGCGTGCTGGCGTCGTCCACTTGCTCGGGGTCGACGTGTTGCGGGGGGATGGCGCTCGCGTTTGCCTTGAACGCGAGGGCGACGCTTGGCGTGTCCTCCGTCGAGGCGCCGGGGATGTCGATTTGCTCGACAGCCGTCGGAGCGCGATCTCCCGCTCGGCCCCGGTTGCCCCGCCTCCTCCTCCTCCGATGGCGAGGGAGAGGATGGGGCGAGCTCGAAAGTTGTCCTTCCCCCACGCGGGAAAGACGTCGTCGATTCCGCCGCCGGCGGGCGGGCTGTCCGCCACCATTGTCGCTGCCGCGCGGCGGTGGAAGGAGTATCATGTCGTAGTCGCCGTCGAGAGACATGAACTCGAGGTTCCCGAAACGGAGCACCGTCCCGGGTTGAAGAGGTTGTTGGAGACTGCCCATCTGGAGCTTGACGGGAAATCGAACGTCAACACGCAGCAGGCCCCCTACCTGGCGCGCCAACTGTCGGCGTTTCGAGACCGGGATGTCCCCGAGCCGACGAGTGAGAGTGCCGCGTGCCCCAGCCCAGATGGGTCGAGCGCGTGGGCGAGCGCGAAGGGGGGAACAGAGAGAGAGAGGTCGGTGGCCGGAGCCGGGTCATGAGGGAGTCGGAGAATTCCCGCGGCCTTCGTGTTCGTCCCGCGCCCAGGTCGGGTGCGCTTGCAGTAGGGGGTTACAAGCGTCCGCGCGAGGTGAAGGGAGCGAGCGGCCCCGAGAGAGCGCCTGCCCCTGCCCTTCGTCCCCGCGAGGCCAACCTTCTCTAAGAAGGCCCTGGTCCTTCCTTTTATAGTCGCAAGGAGAGGATCCAGGTGTACAAGATGGGGGTGTAGCAAGGTGCTACGTGTCTAGCGAGGGAGAGCTAGCGCCCTATGTACATGCCAAGGTGGCAGCCGGAGAGATCTTGGCACCCTGTTGGTGTGGCGTCGTGGCTGTTGGAGGAGTAACGGAGCCGGACGGGGAGACAGCTGTCGGAGTGGCTGGGCCCTTGCTGACGTCCTCCTGCTTTCGTAAGGGAGCTGAGAGTCGCCGTCGTCATGGTCTAGCGGGGCGCCATCATTTGCCTATCTGGCGTGGCTGGCCAGATGGGACGCCGGTCTTGTCCTCTGCGACCCAAGTCGGCTCAGGGCAGGGTGATGATGGCGCTTCCTGTTGACATGGCGGTCTCGTGTCCTAGGTCGGGCGTCGTGGAGGCTCCTCCGAAGCCGAGGTCGAGTCCGTCCTGCAAGACAGAGGCAGAGTCCGAGCCCTGGGTCGGGCGAGGCGGAGATCGTTCGGCAGAGGCCGAGGCGGAGTCCGAGCCCTGGGTCGGGCGAGGCGGAGTCCGTCGTCTTCCGGGGCCTTAGCCCGAGTCCGAGCCCTGGGGTCGGGCGGAGCGGAGTTCGCCGTCTCTCGGGGCCTTAGCCCGAGTCCGAGCCCTGGGGTCAGGCGGAGCGGAGTTCGCCGTCTTCCGGGGCCTTAGCCCGAGTCCGAGCCCTTGGGCGGAGCGGAGTTCGCCGTCTTCCGGGGCCTTAGCCCGAGTCCGAGCCCTGGGTCAGGCGGAGCGGAGTTCGCCGTCTTCCGGGGCCTTAGCCCGAGTCCGAGCCCTGGGTCGGGCGGAGTCTCCTATGGTGCCTCTAGCGAAGTCCGGTCGCCCGTTGGTCTTACCTTTTGCGTTAAACGCCTTGGTGACTCGGTCGGTTGGCGCGGTGATTTAGTCAGGGTTTCTTCTTATCGAAGGCGGGGCCTAGGGCGAGCCGGAGATGCGTCTGCCGTGAAAGAGGAGGCCTCAGGCGAGACGGAGTCATCTTAGGGTCGGCTGCCCTCGCCCGAGGCTAGGCTCGGGCATGGCGTGGTCAAGTCACTCGTATGGACTGATCCCTGACTTAATCAAACCCATCAGGCCTCTGCAGCTTTATGCTGATGGGGGTTACCAGCTGAGAATTAGGCGTCTTGAGGGTACCCCTAATTATGGTCCCCGACAACTAATTTATTTGATAAGGTGTTTGTCACCTTTGTATCGGCAAACTGTAGTCCTCTGTGTTTGGACATGTGTGTTTTAGAGTCTTTGAACAATTCCTTAGTTGTTTGAGATCATCAGCTTGGTTTTTCAACATTGTTTATTTTTAGATTATTGATATTCATAATAAGGATTATCATACATGACTTGAAGATTGCCAACATATGCAACTTATTTCTAGCAGAGGCATTACACATACAAGGAAGCATGAGTTGTTAACTACGGACCAAGAAACCGGATACGACTATTAGTCGTGGTACACATGATTTAGTTCATACTACAAATTAAACAACATTGTTGTACCACATATTATGGATAAAAGCCATCAACCCATGGAGCCTCGACGAGCCCAAAGGTGTTCTATCAGGTTGTGCTGCAAAGACAAGTATGTGGCCTGACATGTGATGTCCTGGTCGGGATCGTTGGGTAACTCAGAGCAGATATGATTGTTTAGCCACTCGTTGCGGACCTCAGGAATATTGTTACACACTTCAGGCGGCCCAGTGGGGCCAATGAAGTCCACATTAGCTGCACCATCTCCTTCGTCCTCGACAATCATGTTGTGCATAATAATGCAAGCAGTCATTATCTCTGCGTGGTGATGACGATCCCAACCATAAGCAGGGCCACGTAGAACAGCCCACCTAGCCTGCAAAACTCCAAATGCTCGCTCAATGTCTTTTCGACAACTCTCTTGCTTGGTTGTAAAGTGAACCTTTTTTCCTCAAATGCGTGGCGAATTGCTTTTACAAAGGTAGGCCAATTTGGATATATGCCATCTGCTAAGTAGTATCCGAAATTGTAAGTGGTCCCATTAATAGTGAAGTGCACTGGTGGCATCGTCCCATTACGTAACGGATCAAACACAGGTGACCGATGAAGCACGTTGACATCATTGTTAGTACCAGGCATTCCAAAGAAGGCATGCCAAATCCACAAATCATACCCAGCGACTGCCTCTAGTATCATTGTTGGCCTCGAATTGTGCCCACAAAACTGTCCGTGCCATGCAGTAGGACAGTTGCGCCATTCCCAATGCATACAATCGATAGAGCCTAGCATACCCGGAAACCCCCTGTCGGCGTTTACACGTAGTATGCGAGCAATGTCGTCGTGGTTAGGGATACGAAGGTATCGTTCGCTAAAGGAAGAGATGATTGCGCGACAAAAACGGATAAGGCAGTCCCTAGCGGTAGTCTGTCCAATCTGTATGTACTCATCTACCGCATCGGTTGGTAACCCGTACGCAAGGATACGCAATGCAGCACAAACTTTTTGCAATGGACCAAGCCCTGCTAAACCAGTTGCATCACATCGAATAGTGAAGTATTCGGCTTCTCGCTGAACGACACGAAGGATACGTAGGAACAAAGGACGATGCATCCGAAACCTATAAACGAAAATAAAGCAAAAAATTAACAAAACAAACCTACAAATGAAAGTAAAATCATAACTTAGGAAATTTACCTTCGACGAAAAACATGTGATGGATACACAGGATTAGGTCCGAAGTAGTGATGTTTGATGAGATTTTCTCCAGCAGCGTGGTCCCTATGGATAACTCGGCGAGGCAATGAGGAGCGCCTACGGCGCGTGCTCGTGTCTCCTAGTACAAGGTGCTCAACATGTTGGGAAAGCAACAAGGTATCGATCTCATCGTCGGAATCGTCGGATGACGAGGACAACACAAGGCTTTTCAATGACTCCATGACGAGCTAAACTACGAGTACGTACTACGGTCTTGTGATGGAATGACGGATGATACAGAAGAGGCGAGTGTGTAGATGTGTGGAGCATGTCCCCTGGGTACCTTATTTATAGGTCCCTTCGGTGTGTGAAGGAAGCCAGGCAGGCGTGGCTTCCGGTACAAGCCAGTCGTGTCGTGCAAGCCACTCGTGTCGTGTACTAGAAGAATGAGAATTTCTATTTATAAAAATACATAAAATTGTACCGTATTTATACTAACGTATTAATAATAATGATGAAGTTTGCTAATTACATGTGGACCAAAATACGCCCGTGTACTGTGCAAAGAATAAATAAAAATAAATTTAATATTTGATGGTAGTTGAGTTAGTTGATGAGGAAAGTATATAATATTGGTGTGGTGGAGTATAGAGGATTGTTATAGGGGGAACCGCTATAGAGTGTGGAGATATAGGGGGAGAGAGATTGCTGACGTGGCACGTGAGTGGGATATAGGGGGACAAATTTAGGGGAAACCGCTGAAGACAGTCTGAGCAAATGTCGATGGGGTTGCTTTTGCTGCTTTTTCTTGTTTTTGATTGCGGAACAAAGGAACCGTGAAGGAGAGGCGGTGGGCGTGGAGTTCAAGGGCGCTGACCAGGACTCGACCACCGTTCCAAGTTACCTCCTTGACTCTCTCCCTTGCTGCTCATTTTTTTCGATGAGGATTTTGTGGCATGACTGAAGCTGTGAAGATTACTACGGGCCAGCGTCGCCGTCGTCGTTCGTGTCGCTGACTCGGCCGCAATCACTGGTGCCCGCGTCGCTCATGCCCGTGGTGACGCGGCGGGCTCGGACACGCCGCGCGGCAGCCTTCACCTGAGAGCGTCTTGAGGAGATAAATACCGTGATCATGTAAAATTAAACATTAAATAGCCACAAATTTAATTATCAAGGTGTTAGTGAAATCAAGTGGCTAATGAACATGCTCGTGCAAACAAAACAATCACAATAATCAACATAGGAGACACGCGATTTTTATCCCGTGTTTCGGCCAAGCAACACTTACTACTTCCACGTTGTGACGTTTCAATAGACGAGGGTTGCACTCAACCCCTTTTAAACGATCCAATGATCAACTTTAATACCATGATCTTTTCCTTTAAAGTATTTTTCCTGTTTGCGAGGAATCTCCACAGTTTGTAGTCTCTCGCCATTACACTTGAGATCACAAAGAAGGCACAGAGTAAGGTTGGGGAGAGCAATACATACAAGACTCAAATCTGCAGCACAACCACGCACACAAGTGAGAAAATGAGCACACAAACACAGCGCGAGGAGTTTACAACTCGAATAGTGCTCAAATCTCAAGAACGATGATCCGATTGCGTGAAAGCAGAGTCTAGAAGTCTTAGGCTTGTTTCTTGTAAGCTTAGTGTACTCCTCCATGCGCCTAGAGGTCGCTTTTATAGCCCCATGGCAGCTAAGAGCCGTTGGAGGCCAACTTGGAAGGCCAAACTTGCCTTCTGTCGGGTGGTGCACCGAACAGTCCGGTGCACCACCGAACAGTCACTGTAGCTATCCGGTGTGCGATCTTCTTCCATATCTGGCGCGTCGGACCGTTGGTCCTCAGGGTCGGTTGGCGCACCGGATATTTTCCGGTGCACACCGGACAGTCCGGTGTGCCAAACCGACCGATGCTGCAGGCCACGTGTCGCCCGCGGATTACGCAGTCGACCGTTGGTGCTGGCGACCGTTGGCTCATCGGACAGTCCGGTGCACCACTGTACAGTCCGGTGAATTATAACCGTACGCCTCTATCGTTTTTCCGAGAGCAACCGGTTCACCGTCGGCCAGCTTGGCGCACCGGACACTATCCGGTGCACCACCGGACAGTCCGGTGCGCCTGGCCCGAGCAGATACTTGGCTGTTCACAGCTAAGTCTTTTCCAATTCAACTCTTCTTTTCTTGGCACTGTTTCTAGCACTTAGATAACCATGTTAGTACATAAAACAATTTACCAAGTCTAGAAACATACTTTGTCTCTGATTTTCACTTCTCACTTATTTAGCACATAAAAACTTTAATCAAACGCGTTGGGCATTTAATCACCAAAATATTATAGAAATGACCTAAGGGCACATTTCCCTTTCAATATCCCCTTTTTGGTGATTCATGCCAACACATCAAAAAGCAACAAAAGAAGTGCAACATCAATGCAATTGAAGACCAAATTGTTTTTGCTTATAATTTGGCATATTTGGATCACTCTTTGCCACCACTTGGTTTTTTTGCAAATCAAATTCTTTTTCCTATCTCTAAGTCAAATACACTTGATTGAGAAAATAGAGAGATATCCAGGAGAAAAATTAATCAAGTGCCAAAAACTCTCCCCTTTTCACATAATCAAAATTCTCCCCGATAACAGACCAAATTTTGCAATAAGAGTATTTTAGACAAATCACAAAGTCTAACTCTACTATTTTCAAAATTCTCAAGTGGTTGGCTGATCCAGTTGCTTTGGCCTTAATTTTTCCCCCTTTGGCATTAAGCACCAAAACGGGACCATTTTTAGCCCTTTAACCCCATTGCCTCACCAAAAATATCAATTAAGAGCAAAAAGACAATGAGAGCATAAGTATGAACTTGGAATTAAATACCCCAATACAGAGTGCAGTGGAAGTATTTTCATCGTCCAAGTTCACCTTTCCCTTTCAATGCACCTTTGAGACTACATCAAGTATACTTAAACAAATAGTTAGTCTCAAGGGGTCAAGTTGTAGCACATCTCCCCCTAAATGTGTGCACCATTTGCATATGCACTTGTGAGGTCCGGGGAGGTCTTGTACAACTTGAGCACCACAAATATACAACGAATAATGTAAATGCTTAAAGTAACATGATCAAAGGCATAGAACACATGTATGCTATAGATCAATTCAAGTTACGCGAATATAAGACATTTAGCTCACTACGCAACCTGCAAAATGTTTTCTCATCCAACGGCTTGGTGAAGATATCGGCTAGCTGGTTCTCAGTGCTAATATGATAAATACCAATATCTCTCTTTTGCTGGTGATCCCTCAGGAAGTGATGCTGGATGTCTATGTGCTTGGTCCGGCTGTGTTCAATAGGATTATCCGCCAAGCAGATTGCACTCTCATTGTCACATAGGAGTGGGACTTTGCTCAGATTGTAGCCAAAGTCCCGGAGGGTTTGTCTCATCCAAAGTAGTTGCGTGCAACACTGTCCTGCGGCAACATACTCGACCTCAGCGGTGGATAGGGCAACAGATGTTTGTTTCTTGGAACTCTAGGACACCAGGGACCTTCCTAGAAATTGGCATGTCCCTGATGTACTCTTCCTATCAACCTTGCACCTGGCATAATCGGAGTCTACGTATCCAATTAAGTCAAAGGTAGACCCCTTTGGATACCAGATCCCGAAGCACTGTGTAGCAACTAAATATCGAAGAATTCGCTTAACAGCCACAAGGTGACATTCCCTGGGGTCGGATTGATATCTAGCACACATGCGTACACTAAGCATAATGTCCGATCTACTAGCACAAAGATAAAGTAATGAACCTATCATGGACCGATATGCTTTTTGATCAACGGACTTACCTCCTTTGTTGAGGTCGACATGCCCATCGGTTCCCATCGGTGTCTTCACGAGTTTGGCATCCTTCATCCCAAACCTCTTGAGAAGATCTTGAGTGTACTTTGTTTGGGAGATGAAGGTGTTGTCCTTGAGTTGCTTTACTTGGAATCCAAGGAAGTATGTCAACTCGTCCATCATCGACATTTTGAATTTCTGCATCATCACCCTGCTAAACTCCTCACAAGACTTTTGGTTAGTAGAACCAAATATTATGTCATCGACATAAATTTGGCAAACAAAAAGATCACCATCATAAGTCTTTGTAAACAGAGTGGGATCAGTTTTCCCAACCTTGAAAGCATTAGCAATTAAAAAATCTCTAAGGCATTCATACCATGCTCTTGGGGCTTGCTTAAGTCCATAGAGCGTCTTATAGAGCTTATACACGTGGTTGGGATACCTGTCATCCTCAAAGCCAGGGGGTTGTTCCACGTATACCTCCTCCTTGATTGGCCCATTGAGGAAAGCACTCTTCACGTCCATTTGGAATAGCATAAAAGAATGGTGAGCGGCATAGGCTAACAAAATTCGAATTGACTCTAACCTAGCCACAGGAGCAAAAGTCTCCTCGAAATCCAAACCTGCGACTTGGGCATACCCTTTTGCCACAAGTCGAGCCTTGTTTCTCGTCACCACCCCGTGCTCGTCTTGCTTGTTGCAGAACACCCATTTGGTTCCCACAACGTTTTTCTTTGGACATGGCACCAGGCTCCAGACTTCGTTTCTCTTGAAGTTGTTAAGCTCTTCCTGCATGGCCAACACCCAGTCTGGATCCTGCAAGGCCTCTTCTACCCTAAAAGGCTCAATAGAAGAGACAAACGAGTAATGCTCACAAAAATTAGCTAAACATGAGTGAGTCGTTACTCCCATGCTTATATCACCCAGAATTTGATCGACGGGGTGATTTCTTTGGATTGTTGCTTGGACTTGAGTTGGAGGGACTCGTGGTGCTTCTTCCTCCATCACTTGATCTTCCTGTGCTCCCCCTTGATCACGCTCCTATTCTTGAGGTACATGTTCATCATCTTGAGTTGGGGGATGCACCAGTGTCGAGGAAGAAGGCTGATCTTGTTCCTGTAGTTCCTGTGGTCATACATCACCTATCGCCATCGTGCGCATTGTAGCCGTTGGAACTTCATCTTCATCTATATCATCAAGATCAACTTGCTCTCTTGGAGAGCCATTAGTCTCATCAAATACAACGTCGCTAGAAACTTCAACTAATCCGGATGATTTGTTGAAGACCCTATACGCCTTTGTATTTGAGTCATACTCTAGTAAAAACCCTTCTACAGCCTTAGGAGCAAATTTAGAATGTCTACCTTTCTTCACCAGAATGTAGCATTTGCTCCCAAAAACACGAAAGTAAGAAACATCGGGTTTGTTACCGGTAAGGAGTTCGTAGGAGGTCTTCTTGAGGAGGCGATGCAGATAGAGCCGGTTTATGGCGTGGCAGGCTATGTTCACAGCTTCCGACCAAAACCGCTCAGGTGTCTTGAACTCTCCAAGCATCATTCTTGCCATGTCGATAAGCGTCCTGTTCTTTCTCTCTACCACACCGTTTTGCTTTGGTGTGTAGGGAGCGGAGAACTCGTGCTTGATGCCTTCCTCCTTAAGAAACTCTTCAACTTGTAGATTCTTGAACTCGGACCCGTTGTCGCTCCTTATCTTTTTCACCTTTAACTCAAATTCATTTTGAGCCCTTCTTAGAAAGCACTTTAGGGTCCCTTGGGTTTCTGATTTGTCCTGCAAAAAGAACACCCAAGTGAAGCAGGAAAAGTCATCAACAGTTACAAGACCATACTTACTTCCCCCGATGCTCAGGTAGGCAATGGGTCCAAAGAGGTCCATGTGAAGAAGCTCCATTTGTCTTTATGTTGTCATCACATTCTTGCTGTGATGAGTGCTTCTCACTTGTTTCTCTGCCTGACATGCTGCACAAGGTCTGTCTTTCTCAAAGTAGACATCAGTTACTCCTAACACATGATCTCCCTTTAGAAGTTTATGAAGGTTCTTCATCCCAACATGTGCTAGACGGTGATGCCAAAGCCAACCCATATTAGTCTTAGCCATTAAGCATGCATCTAGATCGGCATTCTCTTTCGAAAAATCTACTAAATAGAGTTTGTCGTCTAATACACCCTTAAACGCTAATGAACCATCACTCCTTCTAAAGACAGATACATCTATATTTGTAAATAGACAATTGTAACCCATGTTACACAATTGACTCACAGATAACATATTATACCCGAGCGATTCAACTAAAAACACATTAGAGATAGAATGCTTGGATGTAATGGCTATTTTTCCTAATCCTTTGACCTTGCCTTGGTTCCCATCTCTAAAGATGATCGAATCCTGGGAATCCTTGTTCTTGACGTAGGAGGTGAACATTTTCTTCTCCCCTGTCATGTAGTTTGTGCATCCGCTATTGATAATCCAACTTGAGCCCCCGGATGCATAAACCTGCAAGGCAATTTACACTTGGGTTTTAGGTACCCAACTCTTGTTGGGTCCTACAAGGTTAGTCACAATAATTTTTGGAACCCAAATACAAGTCTTGTCTCCCTTGCATTTGGATCCCAACTTCCTAGCAACCACTTTTTCATCCTTACATGAAAGTACAAAAGAGGTGTTGCAAGCATGAAAAATAGTAGTGGGTTCATTGCACATTTTCCTAAGCATACGAGGCACAACATGATTTATCCTAGGCATATGAGGCACAACATGATTTCTCCTAGGACTACTTCTACCATGAACAAAAGTAGAGCTAGAGGCAAACATAGCATGTGAATCATTATAAGCAGTATGGACATAACTCTTAGTATAATTAGAACGATTAGCAATTTTCCTATCATAAATAAAAGCATGGTTCCTTTGAGGACTACTAGCCATAGGGGCCTTGTCGGTGTTTTGGGTCCGACCGCGCACCTAGGGTTGCCCCTCGAGGTGCTTTTTGGAGTAGGACGGTGTTACCGACTATAGCTCGATGGTTCGTGCCAGATGCATGAGAGATAGTGGACAATTTTGTACAGGTTCGGACCGCTTTGAGATGCGTAATACCCTATGTCCTGGTGTGGATAC
The DNA here is from genome assembly GCA_029449295.1 of Zea luxurians. Classification (NCBI taxonomy): domain Eukaryota; kingdom Viridiplantae; phylum Streptophyta; class Magnoliopsida; order Poales; family Poaceae; genus Zea; species Zea luxurians. Next base: position 105,017,610 of record JAOPSE010000010.1, read on the forward strand.
TTTGTGGGGAGGGTTACAAGGGGGTTCTCTAGTATCAAGGATGTTGGAGAACTGAGTAGATGGCTAAGTGAGATATGTTTTTAAGGGGATGCCCCCTGGGCCTCATATACTTGACTGTGGGGCGTTACATGCGGATATGATAACAACGTGAGCCTAAGTAATAGTGAACCGACTGAGCTTATCTTCCTATAATTCTGCCAACCTATCCCCATTCAGTTCCGATGTATGAGGACACTGTACGGGAAGGTCGGATCACTGCTGAGGTCGTCGCTCAAATTTATCAGGCCGTCTGGGCTTGCGTTGATCCAATCTTGTGTCAATCCGCCTTATCAAACGTTCCTCCCCAGGCCCACGAAGGGATGGCCTTGCGAAACATTGGGCCCAAGGCCTTTCGCATGGTCTTTCAGCCTTCTAGTGGACCCGGGGGATATCCGTCCCCCACAAGCCTCCAATCTTTGAGTTGATTTTGAAACAATCGACCCAAAGATTCTAGGTCCAGCTTGCAATTTTTTGATTTTGATAAGGAAATGCCCTAAAAACAGGTTTGTCGAGCCGTTGCTTCTGAACTCTGAGTGACTCGGTAAAAACGGTCTTCTATTGTTTTCTTCTACCATTATTCATCGACCTTCGCTTTATTCCTCAGAAATCGGTGCTCTATCTCGGGTTTGTGCTTTGGAGATCAGCATTCTACTCTTTGGAATTCAGGATTCATTGGGTGCACCTTCGGTGCACCCAATGGGTGTAGCCCCCGAGCTTCGAGTGGATTGCTGAAAACAATCCACTCAAAGGTCTTTATCTCAAGTATTTTCATAAATCATTTTTATCTTCAACTCATGCTTTAGAAGTCAGCATTGTTTTATTTTCATCTCATGCTTTAAAATCAGCATTCTGTCTTTTTAGGGTTGATGATCCATTAGGTGCACCGGAGGTGCACCCAATGGGTGTAGCCCCCGAGCTTTGAGTGGATTACTGAAAAATAATCTACTCAAATGTCTTCATCTCATGTTGTTTTTAGGAATCATCCTTTCATCCTCGTCGAATGCCTTAGAAACCAGCATTATATCATCAACTTTATGCTTTAGAGGTCAGTATATAGTTTTGCCTTTGAGATCGAGCATGCGATCTGCCCATGTCCTGTTAGGTTTGAAATTTATTTGATCTGCGACAGATTGGATGTTCGGTAGATGGCTCTTGGCTAGTCTTCATATCACTTTGTGCCTCAATGCTTCTATCAATTAGACTTGTACCTCATTGGCTATTTTTGGCTTTCCTCTGATCTCCGTCGATATCTTCCTTCTGTCTTGATACATTCATTGCGTATACTGTATGGAGGTGACTGCTTGGGAAAATCTATTGAAAAATTCCTGGGCGTCCCCCCCATGGGTGTAGGCAAGGGACGGCTTGGTACGCTGAGCGTTTAGCAAACTACTCCTGAGTAGTAACTTGACGTGACCACGGGTGTAATCATATCGTCCAAGCAGTTGACTTGAGTCCCAATGGGTGTCGTGTTACGTGAAATGGTGCCAGCCGCCTGACTTGTTTCCAGACGATTTGAATTGCTTATTGAATATTTGCGACTATTCAGTGACCGTGGTAGGAGGTGAGCGGTTGCCTTCTTATTCTATAAATATGGTGCTTGCTTCACTGACGTCTTCACACATCTCTCTGCCGCTTGTTGCTTACTCTCTTCTCTTCTCCTCTACTCCACCATGGGTAAGAGCAAGAAGGGCGGAAACTCCTCGTGCCATTCCGGCGACAAGCGGAAGCGCGAGCCGACTCCTTACTCGGAGGACTTTGGTGATTTCGAGTACTCAGAGGAGGAGTTCTCCTCCGAGTCCGAGGGGTCGCCAGTCCACGCCTCTCCCCCGGCGTTGTCTAACAACTCAGACGATTCCCAGGGGATTGTTGCAGAGGTGTGGACATACATTCGGGCTATCAAGCGCGCTGGGCTCGAGGGATCGGATGAGTCGGAGGTCTCCTCAGATGAGGGGAACTCCTCTGACTCGTCCGAGGAGGGGAGCGACGGTGACGACGGCGACGAGGGCGATGGCGACGACGGGGGCAACGGCGATGGCGATGGCGACGGCAGCAAGGGCGACGGCAAGGGCGACAGCAAGGGCGGCGACAGCAGTGGTAGCGGCAAGGCCAGTGGCTAGGCACCACTGGCTTAGATGTTAGTGTAGTAGTAGAAGTAGTATTAGTAGAATAATAATGTAGTAGTAGTTAGCAGTATAGTGTAGTGAAATGTAATGTAGTAGTGTAATGTATCGAACAGTGGGAAGAAGACCAACTCATAATGAGTTGGTTTTTAAGTTTGTGGAAATACTTCCCCTCCTTATACAATGAAGAAGACTTCATCTCGTTCTGTGTGCATTTCTTGCTTTTCCACTGTTCCTTTTGCAGTCGATCGATCGACTGTATTTGTGTTTAATGTAACCGTTGTTCTCAGAGGTAATGCTCGAGTAGCGACTTGGAATTGTTGAGTCGCATTTTAAGTCCGCCTACATATTCATAGAGAAAAACGGCTGATTTACAGTCAGTATCTTCAGGGGTAATAGCCAAATGATTTTTTGTGACGCCGGCGTTTTAGAGGTAACAACCGAGAACTTTTGAGCCACATCAGTGTTTTAGAAATAACGACCGAGTGATTACTGGTGACGTCGGCATTTTAGAAGTAACAGCCAAGTTATATCGAGTCATGTCGGCGTTTTAGAAATAACGACCGAGTGAAGACTGGTGATGTCAGCGTTTTAAAAATAATAGCTAAGTTACATTGAGCCATGTCGCCGTTTTAGAAGTAACAACCGAGTGATGACTGGGCACTTTTAGAATCGGTGCCTGACCCGGGAAAACCCCATTTGTACTGCGCTGTCGCATGCCTCTGCATTCTGAGCCCTAGCCTTACTTTCTGCTTCCAGACCTTCTCTGTTTCCCTTTGATCTCGCTTCCGCTCAGTTCGCCGACGAGATTGAGATGGCGCCCAAGCGGAAGAATCAGAAATCCACCGCTGTGATTATTCCCCCTATCGATCCCAACAACCAATTACCTTTTGCAGGTAATCATATGTCTGTTGTTTCCGAGTCGGACCTTCTCCATCATGTCTCTGTCGGAGTTCTTCCTCCGAAGGAGCTTTGCTCTTGGCGGATCTGTCGTGGGGTTACTGTCTCGATAGAGGATACCCACGAGTCCGTTATTTACATTCCTTTTCTCATCCGCGGCCTTGCTCTTCCTATTTCTCCTTTCTTTCGCGGTCTCCTTGATTTCTACCATCTGAATCTGACTCATTTGAATCCCAACTCTATTCTGCAAGTTTCTGTTTTTGTTCACTTGTGCGAGGCCTACCTTGGAATTCTGCCTCATTTTGGCTTGTGGAAATACTTATATCATTGTCAGCATGGAATGGCCGGGGGGCAGCACCAGCTCGTGGGTGGTGCGAGTTTGGAGATGCGTCGTGGGAGGAAGACAGAATACGTCGACATCCCCCTCAAGGACAGCATCAAAGGATGGCGCTTGGAGTGGTTTATTGTAGAAAATCATAGCAAGTCCCTCCCCCCTCGGTCAGGGAGACAGTCGGATGTTCGCGCTCCAAGTTGGACTGAATCCCCCACAGACTTGGAGATAACAGAGGCCAGGGTTCTGCTTGCTGAAATCGGCTTGTTGAAGGAGAGAGGTCTAACTGCTGAAGCTGTAGTTGCAGACTTTGTTTTTAAGAATATTCAGCCACTGAAGGATAGAGCGTACCTGGCTTATTTGTATAGTGGTGTCACTGATTCAACCCGGGTTACCAATAAGAGGATTCCTGCTGTGGATTTGGTAAGCCGACTGGAGATGATTCTTAGAGGCAAAGTATCGAATATTGGTGCTCCTATTGCATATTCTGCCTGGAATTTGCTTCCTTCCAAGACCTTTTTCAATTTTGTGTCCAATCCTCCTGTTAGTGACAGTGGCTTGGGTCTTAGAGTGCGACCCTCTCCCGAAGAAGTTGAGGCTCTGGTTGCTTCACTTGGTGATCTCCCCAGTGATGAGAGGCAAGTTCACTTTGAGATGCCTATAAACCCGAGCGATGCAGAGATAAGTGCTATGCTGGACATGTTGGCTGAGGATTCTTCTGACTCCGTCCCTGCTGAAACCATAGCTGTTGAAACTATCCTAGAGCCTGAAAAAACCTTGAATGCTCAAAAATTTGATGGTGCTCGCCCAAAACGCCTTCGCCCGGCCAGCCATCCAACTGCTCCTGCCGAGGGGAAGAAGAAGAAAAAGAGGAGGCTTCGGCGAGTGTCGTGTTTGAATTAGGATGCTGGCCCTTCTATTCCTGCTGCCGAAGAAGTACCCGTGGAACTTTTTACTGGGGCTGACCCCAATGGGTGTGACCTTGATGATGCTGATCCCAATGGGTGTGACCCTGCTGATGCTGATCCCAATGGGTGTGTTGTTCGTATTGTTGACGAGGACGAAGAAGAAGAGGAGGTTCCCTTAATTCAGAAGAATAGTCAGCGTTATATAGTCAGTGGGGAGAGTAGCGATATTCCCTCTCTAGCTTTGTCTGCTCTTGTTGGTCTACAGGAATTGTCCATAGTGAACTTTGATCAGGCTCTCCAGGATGTGGTTCCTGAAGATTTGCTGTCTGAGCCAACAGATGGTGGTATGATGGACGTTTGCTCTGACATTCCAGATGTGGGATTAGAATTATCCCGAGCAGCATCTCGTGCATCGTCGACCTTGGAGTGTGGTCTTTGGAGTAAAGAGGCTAGTCAAGGTTGTTCCATTCCCATGGAGGTGACTGAGAATCATTCAGCCTTAGATGTGGCTGCTGCAGAGAACCCGGTCCTCAAGGATGGTGCAAGCGGTTACCCAGCCCCTGAGGGTGTTGCCGATAATGATCCGGCTCGGGTGGGCAGCACGAGCTACAATCCAGCCTCCGAGGGTGTTGCCGGTGGTGATTCGGCTCCGATGGGCAATGCGGGCTGCGACCCAGCCGCTGAGGGTGTCCGAACGAGCTCCCCTTCTCATACCTCCATGGATGTCTATGTTGGGTCTTCTCCTCCACATTCTGATGATATGGCAGCAACACGTGCTTCAAACTAGGAAGTCGCCTTAGAGACTAGCGCACCTGATGCTAGAGTTCTGATTCCTGTTGGTGATGCTGAGTTGATCCCTGATGATGCTCTTCAGATTGCCTCGGTTGATATTCCTTCATCAAGTCACCAACTGGCTTCTCATGATTTAGGGCTTCCTTCATTCTTCTCCAATCTTTAGGTAATTTGGCTTTTCCTGATCTGGCTATACTCCAGGCGAAATACTGACTTTGCACTCATTTGTTTTCGATATCAGGCTTTGGTTGACGAGATGGCTGGTCAGCTGAGATCACAGGGTGCCTCTGTCCCAGAAAGAGCTGTCTCTGACGCATTGGAATCCGATGTTGCTTCAGCGGCGAGTATCTGATTTGGAGATGACAAATGCTGGTTAGTGCCTCTGTTTCCTCCTTGGCTATTTGATTAATATGCTTTTTACTGAATATCTTTCTTCAACCATTTCTTTGCTAGATATGGTCCGGTGGTACTCTGAGCTCGAGGAGAAGTATTCTCAAGGTCAAATGGACCTGGCTCGAGTTTCTGCTTCTTTAGATGATGCTAACTTATTGAATTCTTCTCTCAGTGCTCAGCTTGACTCTGAAAGGGTGGCTAATGAAGTAAGTTTACTTGACTTTCTCTGCTGCATTTTTACTGCCTGCTGGGTGTTTGAGAGCTGATTCTTGTCTGCAGGAAGAAAAACGTGCCCTTGCAGCTTCTCATGATAACCTTGATAGGTTGTATCGCGACACCAACAATTCTTTGACTATCTTGGAGAGGAGTCATCGCTTTACCATGGCAGACTTGGATAATCACCGTCACAAGCTGCAAGAGTCCCAGGATGAAATCCTTCGTCTTAGGCAATTGGTGTCGAGCAAAGATTCTGTCATCAAGGATCTGCGCGCTTCCAAAAGATCAGTCATCCAGGAGCTAGAAGCTGCTCGGCTGGCTGTCTAGGATGCTGAAGACACTTCCACTACTTTGAAGGCTCAGCGCGACAAAGCTATGGACAAAGCCATTCGCGCGGGGCGGATCTTGATCAGAAGGCCGGGCGTGATTGTTCCTGATGACAAAATTACTGATGTCAACGCTGCTCCTGACTCTTCGAGTCGCCCTTCTTCATCAGTTGCTCCTGAGAAAAACATTACCAAGTAGAAACACTGAATGCATTGTGTGTGTATGTGGCCAATGTGCTTGAATATTCTGTTAGAAAGTGTTTTTGGTACTAAATGCTATCATTATTTCTCTGTTGTTTGAATTCAACAGTTGTTATGATTGCAGAAGTGATGGTTTTGAAACTTCTTTCTATGTCGCGAGGCATAGAGATCGTCCTAAGATGAATAATCGCAAGCGTGCTTATGCTGGATCGAGTAGACATGAGCATGCCGCACTGATTTAAGTCTCTATCGACTTAAACCGACTGTTCTATTAGTAGGGTCTAGTGGTCACCCTGGGTTAAGTGAGCGTGAGCATGTCACACCACCTTAAGTCATCGCCGACTTAAGTCGATTGCTCCGTTAGTAGTGTATAGTAGTCACCCTAGGTTAAGTAAGCGTGAGCATGTCACACCACCTTAAGTCATCGCCGACTTAAGTCGATTGCTCCGTTCGTAGGGCATAGTGGTCACCCTGGGTTAAGTGAGCGTGAGCATGTCACACCGCCTTAAGTCATCGCTGACTTAAGTCGATTGCTCCGTTAGTAGGGTGTAGTGGTCACCTTGGGTTAAGTAAGTGTGAGCATGTCACACTGCCTTAAGTCATTGCCGACTTAAGTCAATTGCTCCGTTCGTAGGGTATAGTGGTCACCCTGAGTTAAGTAAGCGTGAGCCTGTCACATCGCCTTAAGTCATCGCCGACTTAAGTCGATTGCTCCGTTAGTAGGGTATAGTGGTCACCCTAAGTTAAGTAAGCGTGAGCATGTCACACCGCCTTAAGTCATAGCCGACTTAAGTCGATTGCTCCGTTAGTAGGGTATAGTGGTCACCCTGGGTTAAGTAAGCGTGAGCAAGTCACACTGCCTTAAGTCATCGTCGACTTCCTGATGGTATGGGCACGTCCCAACGGAATGCTTGAAGTCCCTGCAATTCCGGAGGGTGTGGCGCATGTCCTTGTGGTATGGGCACTGGGCGTCGAGGATGTCGTCCAATGTACGTTCGCCTCCGTGGGGTGCTCCTCGGGCGTGAGAGGCGGGTGGTCCGGTGGCGTGGACTTCTTCCCGAGGCCTCTTCTCCCAACGTTTGTCGGGTTATTGGTTCGTGTCGCATCGTGGTGTCGTCGGTGCAGGCTTTGCTCCTCCGACGAGGTCCTGAGCTCGTTCGTCGGCGGTGATGTAGAGGTTGGCTTCCTAGAACAGCTGCTCGGAGGTAGTCGGCGCCTTTTGTAGTATGGCTTAGACGAAGGTCGAGTCATTAGGTCCCCGGTAGAAGTCCTCAATCACTGCTGCTTCCGCGACCTCGAGAATACGATTTCTCATGGTCTGAAATCTCTTGAGGTATGACCGGAGAGTTGAAAGGGAAATGTGCCCTTGGGCCATTTCTAAGTGTTTTGGTGATTTAGTGTCAAACACATGTGCCTAAGTGTTAAATGGTGGACAAAATACAAATCAAGTGTAAAGGTATATTTCTCAGACTTAGTACATTATTTTATGGACTAATGTATTGTGTCTAAGTGCTGGAAACAGGAAAAGGTCAATTGGAATTGTCTTGGCTCGAGCAGCCAAGACTCTGCTCAGTCTGGAAGCACCGGACTGTCCGGTGGTGCACCGGACAGTGTCCGGTGGTGCAGGCTGGCTCGGGCGAACTGGTCGCTCTCGAGAATTCACCGACGACGTACGGCTATAATTCACCGGACTGTCCGGTGGTGCACCGGACTGTCCGGTGAGCCAACGGTCGGCCGGGCCAACGGTCGGCCGTGCGATCTGCGCGGGACACGTGGCCGAGCCAACGGCTAGAAGGGGGCACCGGACTGTCCGGTGTGCACCGGACAGTGTCCGGTGCGCCAACGGCTCTCGGGCGCCAACGGTCGGCTTCACCATTTAAGGAAAGGAATCGGGCACCGGACAGTGTCCGGTGGTGCACCAGACATGTCCGGTGCGCCAGTCGACAGAAGGCAAGATCAGCCTTCCTAGAATGCTCTCAACGACTCCTAGCTGCCTTAGGGCTATAAAAGGGACCCCTAGGCGCATGGAGGAGGACACCAAGCATTCCTACAACATTCCTAAGCACCAAGACATCGATTTCGCGCATTGATTTCATTGTGATAGCACATAGAGCTCTAGTGGAGTTGTAAACTCATTGGGTTGTGTTGCGAGCTCTTGTTGCGACTTGTGTGCGTGTTGACTCTCTGATTCGTGTGTCTTGTGTGCATTGCTAATCCCTCCCTTCCTCTGTGTTTCTTTGTGAATTTCAAGTGTAAGGGCGAGAGGCTCCAAGTTGTGGAGATTCCTCGCAAACGGGATTGAGAAAAGCAAGCAAAACACCGTGGTATTCAAGTGGGTCTTTGGACCGCTTGATAGGGGTTGATTGCGACCCTCGTCCATTGGGACGCCACAACGTGGAGTAGGCAAGCGTTGGTCTTGGCCGAACCACGGGATAACCACCGTGCCATCTCTGTGATTGATCTCTTGTTGGTTATTGTGTTTTGTCTAGACTCCTCTCTAGCCACTTGGCAATTACTGTGCTAACCCTAACCAAGTTTTTGTGGCTCAAAGTTTTAAGTGTTACAGGATCACCTATTCACCCCCCCTCTAGGTGCTCTCAATTGGTATCAAAGCCGTTCTCTTCACTAAGGGACTAATCGCTCGAAGAGATGGATCCTAAGGGGAAGGGTGTTGTGATCAACGACAAAGAGAAGGAGACCTTCGTCAACAAGCCTAAGGATGATAAGCCTAACGACTCGGGTTCGGGCCATAGATCAATTGAAAGAAGAAGACGAAACGCATCAAGGAGATCGTCTACTACACCGACAGTGATGAGTCCACTTCCTCTCATAAGGACAACGATGACAATGACTACGACAAACAAAAGATTCAAGACGGCGCTAAAGGATCGCAAGGGACAGCCTAACAAGACCAAAACCAAGGCGAAGCGCTCATGCTTCAAATGCGGTAAGATTGGTCATTTTATTGCTAACTGTTTCGATAATGAAAGTGATCAGGATCAAGGGACCAAGAGGGAGAAAAAGAAGAACTATAAGAAGGCAAAGGGCGAGGCTCATCTTGGCAAGGAGTGGGATTCGGATTGCTCCTCGTCCGACTCCGACAACGAAGGACTCGCCGCCACCGCCTTCAACAAGTCATCCCTCTTCCCCAACGAGCGTCACACATGCCTTATGGCAAGGGAGAAGAAGGTATGTACTCGAAACTCTACTTATGCTTCTTCAAGTGAGGACGAATCTAGTGATGAGGATGAAATTGATTATTCATGTTTATTTAAGGGCCTAGATAGAACCAAGGTAGATAAAATTAATGAATTGATTGATGCCTTAAATGATAAGAATAGGCTCTTAGAAAAGCAAGAGGACTTGTTATATGAAGAACATGATAAATTTGTAGAAGCTCAAAAATCGCATGCCTTAGAAGTTAAGAGAAATGAAATGCTTTCTTTAGAGTTATCTTCTTGCCATGAGACAATTTCTAACTTAAAGAGCATTAATGATGATTTGAATGCTAAGTTAGAAATAGCTAGTAAATCAACATCTTGTGTAGAAATTGTTGCAACTTGTAATAGGTGTAAAAATTTCGACATTGATGCTTGTCATGAACACCTAGTTTCAATTTCCAAACTTAATGATGAATTAACTAGTCTTAATGCCCAACTTAAGGCTAGCAAAAATGAGTTTGAAAAACTAAAATTTGCTAGGGATGCCTACACTGTTGGTAGACACCCCTCTATTAAGGATGGGCTTGGCTTCAAGAGGGAAGCCAAGAACTTAACGAGCCATAAGGCTCCCATCTCCGCCAAGGAGAAAGGGAAGGCCCCTATGGCAAGTAGTACTAAAAAGAACCATGCTTTTATGTACAATGATAGAAGACAATCTCATAGGAGTTGTAATGCTTTTGATTCACATGCCTATGATTCTTATGCTATGTACGCTTCCAGTTCTTCTTATATGCATGGTAGAGATATGCCTAGGAAAAATATTCATCATGTGCCTAGGAAGAATATTCATCATGTTCCTAGGAAAGTTATGAATGGACCTTCTACAATTTATCATGCTTTAAATGCTTCCTTTGTTATTTGTAGAAAGGATAGGAAGATAGTTGCTAGAAAATTAGGGGCAAAATGCAAGGGTGACAAAACTTGCATTTGGGTCCCTAAGACAATTGTGACTAACCTTGTAGGACCCAACAAGAGTTGGGTACCTAAGACCCAAGCCTAAATTTGCCTTGCAGGTTTATGCATCCGGGGGTTCAAGCTGGATTATCGACAGCGGATGCACAAACCATATGACGGGGGAGAAGAAGATGTTCACCTCCTACGTCAAGAACAAGGATTCCCAAGATTCAATAGTATTCGGTGATGGGAACCAAGGCAAGGTAAAAGGGTTAGGTAAAATTGCTATTTCATCTGAGCACTCTATTTCTAATGTGTTTTTAGTTGAGTCGCTTGGATATAATTTGCTATCTGTTAGTCAGTTATGCCAAATGGGATATAATTGTCTTTTTACAAATGTAGACGTGTCTGTCTTTAGAAGATGTGATGGTTCACTAGCTTTTAAGGGTGTACTAGACGACAAACTTTATTCAGTTGATTTTGCAAAAGAGGAGGCCGGTCTAGATGCATGCTTAATTGCTAAGACTAGCATGGGCTGGCTGTGGCATCGCCGCTTAGCACATGTGGGGATGAAGAACCTTCACAAGCTTCTAAAGGGGGAACACGTGATAGGTTTGACTAACGTGCATTTCGAAAAGGATAGACCATGTGCAGCTTGTCAAGCAGGGAAACAGGTGGGGAGCTCACATCATTCCAAGAATGTGATAACCACGTCGAGACCACTGGAGATGCTTCATATGGACCTCTTCGGACCCGTCGCCTATCTGAGTATAGGAGGAAGTAAGTATGGTCTTGTTATAGTTGATGACTTTTCCCGCTTCACTTGGGTATTCTTTTTGCAGGAGGAACTAAACAACTTCAAGCGCAATGAAGTTTGGACACTGGTGCCGCGTCCCAAGCAAAATGTTGTGGGAACCAAGTGGGTGTTCCGCAACAAACAGGACGAGTACGGGGTGGTGACGAGGAACAAGGCTTGACTTGTGGCAAAAGGTTATGCCCAAGTCGCAGGTTTGGACTTTGAGGAGACTTTCGCTCCTGTGGCTAGGCTAGAGTCAATTCGTATTTTGCTAGCATATGCCGCTCACCATTCTTTCAGGTTGTACCAAATGGATGTGAAGAGCGCTTTCCTCAATGGGCCGATCAAGGAGGAGGTGTACGTGGAGCAACCCCCTGGCTTCGAGGATGAACGGTACCCCGACCACGTGTGTAAGCTCTCTAAGGCGTTCTATGGACTTAAGCAAGCCCCAAGAGCATGGTATGAATGCCTTAGAGACTTTTTAATTGCTAATGCTTTCAAGGTTTGGAAAGCCAATCCAACTCTTTTTACTAAGACTTGTGATGGAGATTTATTTGTGTGCCAAATTTATGTCGATGACATAATATTTGGTTCTACTAATAAAAAATCTTGTGAAGAGTTTAGCAGGGTGATGACGCAGAAATTCGAGATGTCGATGATGGGCGAGTTGAACTACTTCCTTGGATTCCAAGTGAAGCAACTCAAGGACGGCACCTTCATTTCTCAAACGAAGTATACGCAAGATTTGCTAAATCGGTTTGGGATGAACGACGCCAAGCCCGCAAAGACGCCGATGGGAACTGACGGACACACCGACCTCAACAAAGGAGGTAAGTCCGTTGATCAAAAAGCATACCGGTCCATGATAGGTTCTTTGCTTTATTTATGTGCTAGTAGACCGGATATTATGCTTAGCGTATGCATGTGTGCTAGATTTCAATCCGATCCTAAGGAGTGTCACTTAGTGGCTGTGAAGCGAATTCTTCGATATTTAGTCGCTACGCCTTGCTTCGGGATCTGGTATCCAAAGGGGTCTAACTTCGACTTGATTGGGTACTCAGATTCCGACTATGCTGGATGTAAGGTCAATAGGAAGAGTACATCGGGGACGTGCCAATTCTTAGGAAGGTCCCTGGTGTCGTGGAACTCTAAGAAACAAACTTCCGTTGCCCTATCCACCGCTGAGGCCGAGTACGTTGCCGCAGGACAGTGTTGTGCGCAACTACTTTGGATGAGGCAAACCCTCCGGGACTTTGGCTACAATCTGAGCAAAGTCCCACTCCTATGTGACAATGAGAGTGCTATCCGCATAGCGGAAAATCCTGTCGAGCACAGCCGCACAAAGCACATTGACATCCGGCATCACTTTTTGAGAGACCACCAGCAAAAGGGAGATATCAAAGTGTTTCATGTTAGCATCGAGAACCAACTAGCCGATATCTTCACTAAGCCTTTAGATGAGAAGACCTTTTGCAGGCTGCGTAGTGAGCTAAATGTCCTAGATTCGCGGAACCTGGATTGAATTGTAGCATACATGTGTTTATGCCTTTGATCATGTTCTTTCTGCATTTGTTGCTTATGTTTGGTGCTCAAGTTGTACAAACACTCCCCGGACCTCACAAGTCCTTTTTGCAAGAGATGCACATATTTAGGGGGAGCTGTGCTACAACTTGACCCTTTGAGACTAACCATGTGCTTGAGTTTGCTTGTTTTAGTCTCAAAGGTGAATTGAAAGGGAAAGGTGGACTTGGACCATAAAAGACTTCCACTGCACTCCGATGAGAGGGTAACTACTTCCAAGTTCATCTTGTGAACTCTTATTTGAAGATTTGGTGAGGCAATGGGGTTAAAGGGCCAAGATTGATCCCATTTTGGTGCTTGATGCCAAAGGGGGAGAAAATAAAGGCCAAAGTGATAAATGGATCAGCTACCACTTGAGAGATTTTGAAACAATAGAATAGTGCTTTTTGTTTTTGGCAAAATTCCATTCTTAGTTCTCTTGTCAAAAGTTGGCTCTTTGTGGGGAGAATATCGATTATGGGAAAAAGGGGGAGTTTTTGAAATCTTTGATCAAATTTCTTTGGAATACCTCTCTTTTTGTCTCTACAAGTGGATTTGACTTAGAGATAGGAATTTGAGTTTGATTTGCAAAAACAAACCAAGTGGTGGCAAAGGGTGATCCATATATGTCAAAATTGAATCAAAACAATTTGAGTTCTTATTTGAAGAGTTTTTGTATTTGTTCCACTTGCTTTATATTGTGTTGGCATAAATCACCAAAAAGGGGGAGATTGAAAGGGAAATGTGCCCTTGGGCCATTTCTAAGTGTTTTGGTGATTTAGTGTCGAACACATGTGCCTAAGTGTTAAATGGTGGACAAAATACAAATCAAGTGTAAAGGTATGTTTCTCAGACTTAGTACATTATTTTATGGACTAATGTATTGTGTCTAAGTGCTGGAAACAGGAAAAGATCAATTGGAATTGTCTTGGCTCGAGCAGCCAAGACTCTGCTCAGTCTGGAAGCACCGGACTGTCCGGTGGTGCACCGGACAGTGTCCGGTGCGCCAGGCTGGCTCGGGCGAACTGGTCGCTCTCGGGAATTCACCGGCGACGTACAGCTATAATTCACCGGACTGTCCGGTGGTGCACCGGACTGTCCGGTGAGCCAACGGTCGGTCGGGCCAACGGTCGGCCGCGCGATCTGCGCGGGACACGTGGTCGAGCCAACGGCTAGAAGGGGGCACCGGACTGTCCGGTGTGCACCGGACAATGTCCGGTGCGCCAACGGCTCTCGGGCGCCAACGGTCGGCTTCGCCATTTAAGGAAAGGAATCGGGCACCGGACAGTGTCCGGTGGTGCACCGGACATGTCCGGTGCGCCAGTCGACAGAAGGCAAGATCAGCCTTCCTAGAATGCTCTCAACGGCTCCTAGCTGCCTTAGGGCTATAAAAGGGACCCCTAGGCGCATGGAGGAGGACACCAAGCATTCCTACAACATTCCTAAGCACCAAGACATCGATTTCGCGCATTGATTTCATTGTGATAGCACATAGAGCTCTAGTGGAGTTGTAAACTCATTGGGTTGTGTTGCGAGCTCTTGTTGCGACTTGTGTGCGTGTTGACTCTCTGATTCGTGTGTCTTGTGTGCGTTGCTAATCCCTCCCTTGCTCTATGTTTCTTTGTGAATTTCAAGTGTAAGGGCGAGAGGCTCCAAGTTGTGGAGATTCCTCGCAAACGGGATTGAGAAAAGCAAGCAAAACACCGTGGTATTCAAGTGGGTCTTTGGACCGCTTGAGAGGGGTTGATTGCGACCCTCGTCCATTGGGACGCCACAACGTGGAGTAGGCAAGCGTTGGTCTTGGCCGAACCACGGGATAACCACAGTGCCATCTCTGTGATTGATCTCTTGTTGGTTATTGTGTTTTGTCTAGACTCCTCTCTAGCCACTTGGCAATTACTGTGCTAACCCTAACCAAGTTTTTGTGGCTCAAAGTTTTAAGTGTTACAGGATCACCTATTCACCCCCCCTCTAGGTGCTCTCAAGAGTTTCATCCCCTCAGCGCTTGATGGATTTGAGGTCCCATGGCTGAGCCGGTTTACCGGAGAGAGATTGAAAGTTGGCGGTGAAACGCCGACTGAAGTCGCACCAGTCATTGATGCAGTGTCGAGGTAGGTATCGAAGCCATTGCAGTGCATCCTGCCTGAGGACGATGGGCAAGTATGCGGTCATCACATCTTCGGTTGCTCCAGCGGCTCAGGCGGCAGTGGTGTAGATGGCCAACCAGCCTCCCAAATCCTGCTTAGGCTCGTACTTGTCAATGTTGGAGACTTTGAAGTTAGGGGGCCATTGAATGGCCCTGAGGCATGGAGTGAGCACCAATACTCCACACGTGTTCTCCTGTCGTCGATGATGATGTCTATCCCGGGGAGGGGAGTTGTTGTCGTGATGCCTCGACAGTCCCCGGGCTTTACTGTCGGTCGAAGCCATTGCCGACTCTATTTTGATGGCCTAACTCCGCGTAGGGATGCCATGGTCTTGATCATATTCCTCTCGGCGTCGGATCTTGTTCTCGTGTCGTCGTTCACGGGAAGCGTTGATGGAGCTCCGTGCGTCCCGCCGACTGTTGATGGCGTGTCGTAGATCACTCGGTGGATGAGCGAGAGGTATAAGATGATTAGCTGCCTGTGTGAGCAGCCTCCGATAGCCCTCGGCATCCGGAGTCCGGGGGAGGCCATCGGCTATCCGAGCCAATACCCCACCGACCTCACTCGGCGTGTTCATGGCTCGGGCGAAGTCGGGGTTCAGGTTTTGTCCGAAAAGAGGGTTCTCT
The DNA here is from genome assembly GCA_029449295.1 of Zea luxurians. NCBI lineage: Eukaryota > Viridiplantae > Streptophyta > Magnoliopsida > Poales > Poaceae > Zea > Zea luxurians. Next base: position 105,033,080 of record JAOPSE010000010.1, read on the forward strand.
CGGTGTTGTCTTGCTTCCTGCTCAGCCTGCTCTTGAGCTTGCCGACGATCACATTGTCGGGAATTCCTTCTTTCCCTGAAGACCCATTCTTCTGGAGTTTCTCCCATCTCCGAGATTTCATCTCGTGATACGGGCTACACCGGGTCCCGCTCTCCGGCTTCATGATGTCGCCGAATATTTCGGCGTCGGTTCCTTCGTCGGCGAGATTCCCGCTGAAGAGGTTCTTCTTCTGGCGCGGTTGGTTCATCATCGGAGATGGGAGTCGATTCCACTCTTCCCCCGATGAAGAGGACGTCGGGGTAGAATGGAACTGTCTTCGTGACTAGCTTCTTTCTATTCTCCTTTGAAGGCGAAGGTACCAGAAGAGTAGTTTGATGATCCTTGACCTTGTTCACCTCCTTTCCCCTAGTGATCTGTGTCCATGTCTCTGTGGAAGAGGTGGACAATAGAGTTCTCCGGGTAGACAGACCCTCTGCCCCTGGCTTGCAGGAGGGAGTCTCTATTCGGAGCGCTGGAGGTTGCGCTTTTTCCTGCTTCGCTCTGGCTTTTCCGGAGTTTGTTGAGGAAGGCTTTCTCTCCGGCAGATCCGTGATGCAATGTAGAGTTCCTTCTTCATCTGCTACGGATGAGATGGTTCCGAACCAGAACATGGACCCGGGGCGGAGGACGATCTTGTGCTGGAAAGCGATGGCCATTGAGCTCGCTTGGATCAGTGACACATCCCCTACCTGGCATGCCAGCTGTCGGTGTTTTGGGTCTGACCGCACACCCAGGGTTGCCCCTCGAGGTGCTTTTTGGAGTAGGACGGTGTTACCGACTGTAGCTCGATGGTTCGTGCTAGATGCACGAGAGACAGTGGACAATTTTGTACAGGTTCGGGCCGCTTTGAGACGCGTAATACCCTACATCCTGGTGTGGATACTTTGTGGGGAGGGTTACAAGGGGGTTTTCTAGTATCAGGGATGTTAGAGAACTAAGTAGATGGCTAAGTGAGATATGTTTTTGAGGGGATTCCCCTTGGGCCTCATATACTTGACCGTGGGGCATTACATGCGGATATGATAACAACGTGAGCCCAAGTAATAGTGAACCGACTGAGCCTATCTTCCTATAATTCCGCCGACCTATCCCCATTCAGTTCCGATGTATGAGGACACTGTACGAGAAGGTCGGATCACTACTGCGGTCGTCGCTCAAATTCATTGGGCCGTCTGGGCTTGCATTGATCCAATCTTGTGTCAATTCGCCTTATCGAACGTTCCTCCCTAGGCCCACGAAGGGATGGCTGAAAGTCGCCTAGAGGGGGGGTGAATAGGGTGAAACTGAAATTTACAAAGTTAATCACAAACTACAAGCCGGGTTAGCGTTAGAAGTATAAACGAGTCCGCGAGAGAGGGCGCAAAACAAATCGCAAGTGAATGAAGAGTGAGACACGTGGATTTGTTTTACCGAGGTTCGGTTCTCGCAAACCTACTCCCCGTTGAGGAGGCCACAAAGGCCAGGTCTTTTTCAACCCTTTCCCTCTCTCAAACGGTCCCCCGGACCGAGTGAGCTTCTCTTCTCAAATCAACATGGGAACGAAACTTCCCCGCAAGGACCACCACACAATTGGTGTCTCTTGCCTCGGTTACAATTGAGTGTTGATCACAAGAACAAATGAGAAATAAAAGCAAGCAATCCAAGCGCAAGAGCTCAAAAGAACACGGCAAATCACTCTCTCTAATCACTAAGGCTTGATGTGGAGTTGGGAGAGGATTTGATCTCTTTTGTGTGCTTTGGAATGAATGCTAGAGCTCTTGTAAGGTGTTGAAGTGTAGAAACTTAGATGTCATTGAATGTGGGGTGGTTGGGGTATTTATAGCCCCAACCACCAAAAAGTGGCCGTTGGAGGGCTGCTGTCGCATGGCGCACCGGACAGTCCGGTGCGCCACCGGACACAGTCCGGTGCGCCAGCCCATGTCAGCAGACCGTTGGGGTTCGACCGTTGAGCTCTGACTTGTGGGCCCGCCAGGATGTCCGGTGGTGCACCGGACAAGCACTGTAGACTGTCCGGTGTGCCACCCGCGCGTGCCCTGCTCCTCTGCGCGCGCAGGCGCGCATTAAATGCACTTGTAGGTAGCCGTTGGCGCGAAGTAGCCGTTGCCCGCTGTCACACCGGACAGTCCGGTGTGCACCGGACATGTCCGGTGAATTATAGCGGACGAATTCCCGAAGCTGGCGAGTTCCAGAGCCGCTCTCCTCTGGGGCACCGGACACTGTCCGGTGTACACCGGACAGTCCGGTGAATTATAGCGGAGCACCTCTAGATTTTTCCAAAGGTGAAGAGTTCAGCCTGGAGTGCCCTGGTGCACCGGACACTGTCCGGTGGTGCACCAGACACTGTTTGGTGGCACACTGGACAGTCCGGTACGCCAGACCAGGGCAGCCTTCGGTTATCCCTTGCTCTTTTTGTAGAACCCTTTGCTTGGTCATTTTATTGGCTTAGTGTGAACCTTTAGCACCTGTAAAACTTATACACTAGAGCAAACTAGTTAGTCCAATTTATTTGTGTTGGGCAATTCAACCACCAAAATTATTTAGGAAAATAGGTGTAAGCCTAATTCTCTTTCAGTCTCTCCCTTTTTGGTGATTGATGCCAACACAAACCAAAGCAAATATAGAAGTGCATAATTTGAACTAGTTTGCATAATATGAGTGCAAAGGTTACCTGGAATTGAGCCAATATAAATGTTTATAGAATGCGCATGGATTGTTTCTTTCTTATTTAACATTTTGGACCACGCTTGCACCACATGTTTTGTTTTTGCAAATTCTTTTGTAAATTCTTTTCAAAGTTCTTTTGCAAATAGTCAAAGGTAAAGGAATAAGATTTTGCGAAGCATTTTTCAAGATTTGAAATTTTCTCCCCCTGTTTCAAATGCTTTTCCTTTGACTTAAACAAAACTCCCCCTCAATAAATTCTCCTCTTAGAGTTCAAGAGGGTTTTAAGATACCAAGTTTGAAATCTCCTTTTTTAAAACACAATAAGATACCAATTTGAAAATTTTACCAATCGAAAATCATTTTTTTAAAAATTAAGGTGGTGGTGCGGTCCTTTTGCTTTGGGCTAATACTTTCTCCCCCTTTGGCATGAATCGCCAAAAACGGATACTTAGAGTGAAATATAAGCCCTTTGGCTAACTACTTTCTCCTCTTTGGCAAATAAAGCATATGAGTGAAGATTATACCAAAGCCGGAGTCCTTTTGCTTCATGCCTACTCCCCCAAAGATGAAGCGTGACTTGGAGCGACGGCGAGGGATGAGTTACGGAGTGGAAGCCTTTATCTTCGCCGAAGACTCCAATTCCCTTTCAATATACCTATGACTTGGTTTGAAATAGACTTGAAAACACATTAGTCATAGCATATATAAAAGAGACATGATCAAAGGTAAATGTATGAGCTATGTGTGCAAGACATCAAAAGAAATTCCTAGAATCTAGAATATTCAACTGATGCCTAAGTTTGGTAAAAGTTTGTTCATCTAGTGGCTTGGTAAAGATATCGGCCAATTGATCTTTAGTATTAATATATGCAATCTCGATATCCCCCTTTTGTTGGTGATCCCTAAGAAGGTGATATCGAATGGCTATGTGTTTAGTGCGGCTATGCTCAACGGGATTATCTGCCATGCGGATTGCACTCTCATTATCACATAGAAGAGGAACTTTGGTTAATTTGTAACCATAGCCCCGCAGGGTTTGCCTCATCCAAAGCAATTGCACGCAACAATGGCCTGCGGCAATGTACTCGGCTTCGGCGGTTGAAAGAGCGACCGAATTTTGCTTCTTTGAAGCCCACGACACCAAGGACCTTCCCAAGAACTGGCAAGTCCCCGATGTGCTCTTTCTACTAATTTTACACCCTGCCCAATCGGCATCCGAATAACCAATTAAATCGAATGTGGATCCCCGAGGGTACCAAAGCCCAAACTTAGGAGTATAAGCCAAATATCTCAAGATTCGTTTTACGGCCGTAAGGTGAGATTCCTTAGGGTCGGATTGGAATCTTGCACACATGCATACGGAAAGCATAATATCCGGTCGAGATGCACATAAATAGAGTAGTGAACCTATCATCGACCGGTATACCTTTTGATCGACGGATTTACCTCCCGTGTCGAGGTCGAGATGCCCATTTGTTCCCATGGGTGTCTTGATGGGCTTGGCATCCTTCATTCCAAACTTGTTTAGAATGTCTTGAGTATACTTCGTTTGGCAAATGAAGGTGCCCTCTTGGAGTTGCCTTACTTGAAATCCCAAGAAATACTTCAACTCCCCCATCATCGACATCTCGAATTTCTGTGTCATGATCCTACTAAATTCCTCACATGTAGATTCATTAGTAGACCCAAATATAATATCATCAACATAAATTTGGCATACAGACAAATCATTTGCAAGAGTCTTAGTAAATAAAGTAGGATCGGCTTTGCCGACTTTGAAGCCATTAGCAATAAGGAAATCTCTAAGGCATTCATACCATGCTCTTGGGGCTTGCTTGAGCCCATAAAGCGCCTTAGAGAGCCTATAGACATGGTTAGGGTACTCACTGTCTTCAAAGCCGGGAGGTTGCTCAACGTAGACCTCTTCCTTGATTGGTCCATTGAGGAAGGCACATTTCACGTCCATTTGATAAAGCTTGAAGCCATGGTAAGTAGCATAGGCTAATAATATGCGAAATGACTCAAGCCTAGCTACGGGTGCATAGGTTTCACCGAAATCCAAATCTTCGACTTGTGAATACCCCTTGGCCACGAGTCGAGCTTTGTTCCTTGTCACCACACCATGCTCATCTTGCTTGTTGCGGAAGACCCATTTGGTTCCTACAAAATTTTGGTTAGGACGTGGAACTAAGTACCATACCTCGTTCCTAGTGAAATTGTTGAGCTCCTCTTGCATCGCCACCACCCAATCCGAATCTTGTAGTGCTTCCTCTACCCTGTGTGGCTCAATAGAGGAAACAAACGAGTAATGCTCACAAAAATGTGCAACCCGAGATCTAGTGGTTACCCCCTTATGAATGTCGCCGAGGATGGTGTCGACGGGGTGATCTCGTTGGATTGCTTGGTGTACTCTTGGGTGTGGTGGTCTTGGTTCTTCATCCTCCTTGTCTTGATCATTTGCATCTCCCCCTTGATCATTGCCATCATCTTGAGGTGGCTCATTATTTTGATTTTCTTCTTCATCAACTTGAGCCTCGTCCTCATTTTGAGTTGGTGGAGATGCTTGCGTGGAGGAGGATGGTTGATCTTGTGCTTGAATGGGCTCGTTGGATTCCTTAGGACACACATCCCCAATGGACATGTTCCTTAGCGCGATGCACGGAGCCTCTTCTTCACCTATCTCATCAAGATCAACTTGCTCTACTTGAGAGCCGTTAGTCTCATCAAACACAACGTCACAAGAAACTTCAACTAGTCCTGAGGACTTGTTAAAGACTCTATATGCCCTTGTGTTTGAATCATATCCTAGTAAAAAGCCTTCTACAGTCTTAGGGGCAAATTTAGATTTTCTACCTCTCTTAACAAGAATAAAGCATTTGCTACCAAAGACTCTAAAATATGAAATATTTGGCTTTTTACCGGTTAGGAGTTCATATGATGTCTTCTTGAGGATTCGGTGTAGATATAACCGGTTGATGGCGTAGCAAGCGGTGTTAACCGCTTCGGCCCAAAACCGATCCGGTGTCTTGTACTCATCAAGCATGGTTCTTGCCATGTCCAATAGAGTTCGATTCTTCCTCTCCACTACACCATTTTGTTGTGGGGTGTAGGGAGAAGAGAACTCATGCTTGATGCCCTCCTCCTCAAGGAAGCCTTCAATTTGAGAGTTCTTGAACTCCGTCCCGTTGTCGCTTCTTATTTTCTTGATCCTCAAGCCGAACTCATTTTGAGCCCGTCTCAAGAATCCCTTTAAAGTTTCTTGGGTTTGTGATTTTTCCTGCAAAAAGAACACCCAAGTGAAGCGAGAATAATCATCCACAATTACTAGACAGTACTTACTCCCGCCGATGCTTATGTAAGCGATCGGGCCGAATAAATCCATGTGAAGGAGCTCCAGTGGCCTGTCAGTCGTCATGATGTTCTTGTGTGGATGATGAACACCAACTTGCTTCCCGGCTTGGCAATCGCTACAAATCCTGTATTTCTCAAAATGAACATTTGTTAATCCTAAAATGTGCTCTCCCTTTAGAAGCTTATGAAGATTCTTCATCCCAACATGGGCTAGTCGGCGGTGCCAGAGCCAACCCATGTTAGTCTTAGCAATCAAGCAAGTGTCGAGTTCAGCTCTATCAAAATCTACCAAGTATAGCTAACCCTCTAACACTCCCTTAAAAGCTATTGAATCATCACTTCTTCTAAAGACAGTGACACCTGCATCAGTAAATAGACAGTTGTAGCCCATTTGACATAATTGGGATACGGAAAGCAAATTGTAATCTAAAGAATCTACAAGAAAAACATTAGAAATGGAATGGTCAGGAGATATAGCTATTTTACCCAAACCTTTGACCAAACCTTGGTTTCTATCCCTGAATGTGATAGCTCGTTGGGGATCTTGGTTTTTCTCGTATGAGGAGAACATTTTCTTCTCCCCTGTCATGTGGTTGTCCCTGTCACTATCACTTGATAATGGACATTTAGCAATAAAATGACCGGGCTTACCACATTTGTAACAAACTTTCTTGGAGCGGGGCTTGTAGTCTTTCCCCCTCCTTTGCATGAGGATTTGGCGGAAACTCTTGATGATGAGTGCCATCTCCTCGTTGTCGAGCTTTGAGGCGTCGATTGGTTGTCTACTTGGTGTAGACTCCTCCTTCTTCTCCTCTGTCGCCTTAAGTGCCACCGGTTGTGCTTCGAACGTGGAGGGATCATCAAGCTCGTCGATCTTCCTTGAGCCCTTGATCATATACTCAAAGCTCACAAAATTCCCGATTACTTCATCGGGAGTCATTAGTGTATATCTTGGATTGCCACGAATTAATTGTACTTGAGTAGGGTTAAGGAAAATAAGTGATCTTAGAATAACCTTAACCACTTTGTGGTCATCCCATTTCTTGCTCCCGAGGTTGCGCACTTGATTCACCAAGGTTTTGAGCTGGTTGTACATGTCTTGTGGCTCCTCCCCTTGGCGAAGACGGAAGTGACCGAGCTCCCCCTCGATCGTTTCCCGCTTGGTAATCTTGGTGAGTTCATCACCCTCGTGCGCGGTCTTGAGCACATCCCAAACTTCCTTGGCGCTCTTTAGTCCTTGCACCTTGTTGTATTCCTCCCTACTTAGAGAGGCGAGGAGAATGGTTGTTGCTTGGGAGTTGAAGTGCTCGATTTGGGCCACCTTGTCCGCATCATAGTCCTCATCCCCTACGGATGGTACCTGCACACCAAACTCAACTACATCCCATATACTTTTATGGAGTGAGGTTAGATGAAATTTCATTAAATCACTCCACCTTGCATAATCTTCACCATCAAAAGTTGGTGGTTTGCCTAATGGGACGGAAAGTAGAGGTGTATGCTTAGGAATGCGGGGATAGCGTAGGGGGATCTTACTAAACTTCTTGCGCTCATGGCGCTTAGAAGTGACGGACGGCGCATCGGAGCCGGATGTGGATGGTGACGAAGTGTCGGTCTCGTAGTAGACCACCTTCCTCATCTTCTTGTGCTTGCCGCTACTCCGATGCGACTTGTGGGAAGAGGATTTCTTCTCCTTCCCCTTCCCCTTGTTGAGGGACTCTTCCGATGAGTGGCTCCTAGTGGGCTTGTCGCCGGTCTCCATCTCACTCTTGGCGTGATCTCCCGATATCACTTCGAGCGGTTAGGCTCTAATGAAGCACCGGGCTCTGATACCAATTGAAAGTCGCCTAGTGGGGGGTGAATAGGGCGAAACTGAAACTTACAAAGTTAATCACAAACTACAAGCTGGGTTAGCGTTAGAAGTATAAACGAGTCCGCGAGAGAGGGCGCAAAACAAATCGCAAGCGAATGAAGAGTGAGACACGTGGATTTGTTTTATAGAGGTTCGGTTCTCGCAAACCTACTCCCCGTTGAGGAGGCCACAAAGGCCAGGTCTTTTTCAACCCTTTCCCTCTCTCAAACGGTCCCCCGGACCGAGTGAGCTTCTCTTCTCAAATCAACCCGGGAACAAAACTTCCCCGCAAGGACCACCACACAATTGGTGTCTCTTGCCTCGGTTACAATTGAGTGTTGATCACAAGAACAAATGAGAAAGAAAAGCAAGCGATCCAAGCGCAAGAGCTCAAAAGAACATGGCAAATCACTCTCTCTAATCACTAAGGCTTGATGTGGAGTTGGGAGAGGATTTGATCTCTTTTGTGTGCTTTGGAATGAATGCTAGAGCTCTTGTAAGGTGTTGAAGTGTAGAAACTTGGATGCCATTGAATGTGGGGTGGTTGGCGTATTTATAGCCCCAACCACCAAAAAGTGGCCGTTGGAGGGCTGCTGTCGCATGGCGCACAGCAGACCGTTGGGGTTCGACCGTTGAGCTCTGACTTGTGGGCCCGCCAGGATGTCCGGTGGTGCACCAGACAAGCACTGTAGACTGTCCGGTGTGCCACCCACGCGTGCCCTGCTCCTCTGCGTGCGCAGGCGCGCATTAAATGCACTTGCAGGTAGTCGTTGGCGTGAAGTAGCCGTTGCTCGCTGTCACACCGGACAGTCCGGTGTGCACCGGACATGTCCGGTGAATTATAGCGGACAAATTCCCGAAGCTGGCGAGTTCCAGAGCCGCTCTCCTCTGGGGCACCAGACACTGTCCGGTGTACACCGGACAGTCCGGTGAATTATAGCGGAGCGCCTCTGGATTTTTCCGAAGGTGAAGAGTTCAGCCTGCAGTGCACTGGTGCACCGGACACTGTCCGGTGGCACACCAGACAGTCCGGTACGCCAGACCAGGGCAGCCTTTGGTTATCCCTTGCTCTTTTTGTTGAACCCTTTGCTTGGTCATTTTATTGGCTTAGTGTGAACCTTTAGCACCTGTAAAACTTATACACTAGAGCAAACTAGTTAGTCCAATTTATTTGTGTTGGGCAATTCAACCACCAAAATCATTTAGGAAAATAGGTGTAAGCCTAATTCCCTTTCAATCTCCCCCTTTTTGGTGATTGATGCCAACACAAACCAAAGCAAATATAGAAGTGCATAATTTGAACTAGTTTGCATAATATGAGTGCAAAGGTTACCTGGAATTGAGCCAATATAAATGTTTATAGAATGCGCATGGATTGTTTCTTTCTTATTTAACATTTTGGACCACGCTTGCACCACATGTTTTGTTTTTGCAAATTATTTTGTAAATTCTTTTCAAAGTTCTTTTGCAAATAGTCAAAGGTAAAGGAATAAGATTTTGCGAAGCATTTTTCAAGATTTGAAATTTTCTCCCCCTGTTTCAAATGCTTTTCCTTTGACTTAAACAAAACTCCCCCTCAATAAATTCTCCTCTTAGAGTTCAAGAGGGTTTTAAGATACCAAGTTTGAAATCTCCTTTTTTAAAACACAATAAGATACCAATTTGAAAATTTTACCAATCGAAAATCATTTTTTAAAAATTAAGGTGGTGGTGCGGTCCTTTTGCTTTGGGCTAATACTTTCTCCCCCTTTGGCATGAATCGCCAAAAACGGAAACTTAGAGTGAAATATAAGCCCTTTGACTAACTACTTTCTCCTCTTTGGCAAATAAAGCATATGAGTGAAGATTATACCAAAGCCGGAGTCCTTTTGCTTCATGCCTTCTCCCCCAAAGATGAAGCGTGACTTGGAGCGACGACGAGGGATGAGTTACGGAGTGGAAGCCTTTATCTTCGCCGAAGACTCCAATTCCCTTTCAATATACCTATGACTTGGTTTGAAATAGACTTGAAAACACATTAGTCATAGCATATATAAAAGAGACATGATCAAAGGTAAATGTATGAGCTATGTGTGCAAGACATCAAAAGAAATTCCTAGAATCTAGAATATTCAACTCATGCCTAAGTTTGGTAAAAGTTTGTTCATCTAGTGGCTTGGTAAAGATATCGTCCAATTGATCTTTAGTATTAATATATGCAATCTCGATATCCCCCTTTTGTTGGTGATCCCTAAGAAAGTGATACCGAATGGCTATGTGTTTAGTGCGGCTATGCTCAACGGGATTATCTGCCATGCGGATTGCACTCTCATTATCATATAGAAGAGGAACTTTGGTTAATTTGTAACCATAGTCCCGCAGGGTTTGCCTCATCCAAAGCAATTGCGCGCAACAATGGCCTGCGGCAATGTACTCGGCTTCGGCGGTTGAAAGGGCGACCGAATTTTGCTTCTTTGAAGCCCACGACACCAAGGACCTTCCCAAGAACTGGCAAGTCCCCGATGTGCTCTTTCTATTAATTTTACACCCTGCCCAATCGGCATCCGAATAACCAATTAAATCGAATGTGGATCCCCGAGGGTACCAAAGCCCAAACTTAGGAGTATAAGCCAAATATCTCAAGATTCGTTTTACGGCCGTAAGGTGAGATTCCTTAGGGTCAGATTGGAATCTTGCACACATGCATACGGAAAGCATAATATCCGGTCGAGATGCACATAAATAGAGTAGTGAACCTATCATCGACCGGTATACCATTTGATCGACGGATTTACCTCCCGCGTCGAGGTCGAGATGCCCATTTGTTCCCATGGGTGTCTTGATGGGCTTGGCATCCTTCATTCCAAACTTGTTTAGAATGTCTTGAGTATACTTCGTTTGGCAAATGAAGGTGCCCTCTTGGAGTTGCCTTACTTGAAATCCCAAGAAATACTTCAACTCCCCCATCATCGACATCTCGAATTTCTGTGTCATGATCCTACTAAATTCCTCACATGTAGATTCGTTAGTAGACCCAAATATAATATCATCAACATAAATTTGGCATACGGACAAATCATTTGCAAGAGTCTTAGTAAATAAAGTAGGATCAGCCTTGTCGACTTTGAAGCCATTAGCAATAAGGAAATCTCTAAGGCATTCATACCATGCTCTTGGGGCTTGCTTGAGCCCATAAAGCGCCTTAGAGAGCCTATAGACATGGTTAGGGTACTCACTGTCTTCAAAGCCGGGAGGTTGCTCAACGTAGACCTCTTCCTTGATTGGTCCATTGAGGAAGGCACATTTCACGTCCATTTGATAAAGCTTGAAGCCATGGTAAGTAGCATAGGCTAATAATATGCGAATTGACTCAAGCCTAGCTACGGGTGCATAGGTTTCACCGAAATCCAAATCTTCGACTTGTGAATACCCCTTGGCCACGAGTCGAGCTTTGTTCCTTGTCACTACACCATGCTCATCTTGCTTGTTACGGAAGACCCATTTGGTTCCTACAAAATTTTGGTTAGGATGTGGAACTAAGTGTCATACCTCGTTCCTAGTGAAATTGTTGAGCTCCTCTTGCATCGCCACCACCCAATCCAAATCTTGTAGTGCTTCCTCTACCCTGTGTGGCTCAATAGAGGAAACAAACGAGTAATGCTCACAAAAATGTGCAACCCGAGATCTAGTGGTTACCCCCTTATGAATGTCGTCGAGGATGGTGTCGACGGGGTGATCTCGTTGGATTGCTTGGTGTACTCTTGGGTGTGGCGGCCTTGGTTCTTCATCCTCCTTGTCTTGATCATTTGCATCTCCCCCTTGATCATTGCCATCATCTTGAGGTGGCTCATTATTTTGATTTTCTTCTTCATCAACTTGAGCCTCGTCCTCATTTTGAGTTGGTGGAGATGCTTGCGTGGAGGAGGATGGTTGATCTTGTGCTTGAATGGGCTTGTCGGATTCCTTAGGCCACACATCCCTAATGGACATGTTCCTTAGCGCGATGCACGGAGCCTCTTCTTCACCTATCTCATCAAGATCAACTTGCTCTACTTGAGAGCCGTTAGTCTCATCAAACACAACGTCACAAGAAACTTCAACTAGTCCTGAGGACTTGTTAAAGACTCTATATGCCCTTGTGTTTGAATCATATCCTAGTAAAAAGCCTTCTACAGTCTTAGGAGCAAATTTAGATTTTCTACCTCTCTTAACAAGAATAAAGCATTTGCTACCAAAGACTCTAAAATATGAAATATTTGGCTTTTTACCGGTTAGGAGTTCATATGATGTCTTCTTGAGGATTCGGTGTAGATATAACCGGTTGATGGCGTAGCAAGCGGTGTTAACCGCTTCGGCCCAAAACCGATCCGGTGTCTTGTACTCATCAAGCATGGTTCTTGCCATGTCCAATAGAGTTCGATTCTTCCTCTCCACTACACCATTTTGTTGTGGGGTGTAGGGAGAAGAGAACTCATGCTTGATGCCCTCCTCCTCCTCAAGGAAGCCTTCAATTTGAGAGTTCTTGAACTCCGTCCCGTTGTCGCTTCTTATTTTCTTAATCCTCAAGCCGAACTCATTTTTGAGCCCGTCTCAAGAATCCCTTTAAAGTTTCTTGGGTTTGTGATTTTTCCTGCAAAAAGAACACCCAAGTGAAGCAAGAATAATCATCCACAATAACTAGACAGTACTTACTCCCGCCGATGCTTATGTAAGCGATCGGGCCGAATAAATCCATGTGAAGGAGCTCTAGTGGCGTGTCAGTCATCATGATGTTCTTGTGTGGATGATGAACACCAACTTGCTTCCCGGCTTGGCAAGCGCTACAAATCCTGTCTTTCTCAAAATGAACATTTGTTAATCCTAAAATGTGCTCTCCCTTTAGAAGCTTATGAAGATTCTTCATCTCAACATGGGCTAGTGGGCGGTGCCAGAGCCAACCCATGTTAGTCTTAGCAATCAAGCAAGTGTCGAGTTCAGCTCTATCAAAATCTACCAAGTATAGCTGACCCTCTAACACTCCCTTAAAAGCTATTGAATCATCACTTCTTCTAAAGACAGTGACACCTACATCAGTAAATAGACAGTTGTAGCCCATTTGACATAATTGGGATACGGAAAGCAAATTGTAATCTAAAGAATCTACAAGAAAAACATTAGAAATGGAATGGTCAGGAGACATAGCTATTTTACCCAAACCTTTGACCAAACCTTGGTTTCCATCCCCGAATGTGATAGCTCGTTGGGGATCTTGGTTTTTCTCGTATGAGGAGAACATTTCTTCTCCCCTGTCATGTGGTTGTCCCTGTCACTATCACTTGATAATGGACATTTAGCAATAAAATGACCGGGCTTACCACATTTGTAACAAACTTTCTTGGAGTGGGGCTTGTAGTCTTTCCCCTCCTTTGTTTGAGGATTTGGCAGAAACTCTTGATGATGAGTGCCATCTCCTCGTTGTCGAGCTTTGAGGCGTCGATTGGTTGTCTACTTGGTGTAGACTCCTTCTTCTCCTCCGTCGCATTAAGTGCCACCGGTTGTGCTTCGGACGTGGAGGGATCATCAAGCTCGTTGATCTTCCTTGAGCCCTTGATCATATACTCAAAGCTCACAAAATTCCCGATTACTTCCTCGGGAGTCATTAGTGTATATCTTGGATTGCCACGAATTAATTGTACTTGAGTAGGGTTAAGGAAAATAAGTGATCTTAGAATAACCTTAACCACTTTGTGGTCATCCCATTTCTTGCTCCCGAGGTTGCGCACTTGATTCACCAAGGTTTTGAGTTGGTTGTACATGTCTTGTGGCTCCTCCCCTTGGCGAAGACGGAAGCGACCGAGCTCCCCCTCGATCGTTTCCCGCTTGGTGATCTTGGTGAGTTCATCACCCTCGTGCGCGGTCTTGAGCACATCCCAAACTTCCTTAGCGCTCTTTAGTCCTTGCACCTTGTTGTATTCCTCCCTACTTAGAGAGGCGAGGAGAATGGTTGTTGCTTGGGAGTTGAAGTGCTCGATTTGGGCCACCTTGTCCGCATCATAGTCCTCATCCCCTACGGATGGTACCTGCACACCAAACTCAACTACATCCCATATACTTTTATGGAGTGAGGTTAGATGAAATTTCATTAAATCACTCCACCTTGCATAATCTTCACCATCAAAAGTTGGTGGTTTGCCTAATGGGACAGAAAGTAGAGGTGTATGCTTAGGAATGCGGGGATAGCGTAGGGGGATCTTACTAAACTTCTTGAGCTCATGGCGTTAGAAGTGACGGACGACGCATCGGAGCCGGATGTGGATGGTGACGAAGTGTCGGTCTCGTAGTAGACCACCTTCCTCATCTTCTTGTGCTTGCCGCTACTCCGATGCGACTTGTGGGAAGAGGATTTCTTCTCCTTCCCCTTCCCCTTGTTGAGGGACTCTTCCGATGAGTGGCTCCTAGTGGGCTTGTCGCCGGTCTCCATCTCCCTCTTGGCGTGATCTCCCGACATCACTTCGAGCGGTTAGGCTCTAATGAAGCACCGGGCTCTGATACCAATTGAAAGTCGCCTAGAGGGGGGGTGAATAGGGCAAAACTGAAATTTACAAAGTTAATCACAAACTACAAGTCGGGTTAGCGTTAGAAGTATAAACGAGTCCGCGAGAGAGGGCGCAAAACAAATCGCAAGCGAATGAAGAGTGAGACACGTGGATTTGTTTTACCGAGGTTCGGTTCTCGCAAACCTACTCCCCGTTGAGGAGGCCACAAAGGCCGGGTCTTTTTCAACCCTTTCCCTCTCTCAAACGATCCCCCGGACCGAGTGAGCTTCTCTTCTCAAATCAACCCGGGAACGAAACTTCCCCGCAAGGACCACCACACAATTGGTGTCTCTTGCCTCGGTTACAATTGAGTGTTGATCACAAGAACAAATGAGAAAGAAAAGCAAGCGATCCAAGCGCAAGAGCTCAAAAGAACACGGCAAATCACTCTCTCTAATCACTAAGGCTTGATGTGGAGTTGGGAGAGGATTTGATCTCTTTTGTGTGCTTTGGAATGAATGCTAGAGCTCTTGTAAGGTGTTGAAGTGTAGAAACTTGGATGCCATTGAATGTGGGGTGGTTGGGGTATTTATAGCCCCAACCACCAAAAAGTGGCCGTTGAAGGGCTGCTGTCGCATGGCGCACCGGACAGTCCGGTGCGCCAGCCCACGTCAGCAGATCGTTGGGGTTCGACCATTGAGCTCTGACTTGTGGGCCCGCCAGGATGTCCGGTGGTGCACCGGACAAGCACTGTAGACTGTCCGGTGGTGCACCGGACAAGCACTGTAGACTGTCTGGTGTGCCACCCGCGCGTGCTCTGCTCCTCTGCGCGCGCAGGCGCGCATTAAATGCACTTGTAGGTAGCCGTTGGCGCAAAGTAGTCGTTGCCCGCTGTCACACCGGACAGTCCGGTGTGCACCGGACAGTCCGGTGTGCACCGGACATGTCCGGTGAATTATAGAGGACGAATTCCCGAAGCTAGCGAGTTCCAGAGTCGCTCTCCTCTGGGGCACCGGACAGTCCGGTGAATTATAGCGGAGCGCCTCTGGATTTTCCCGAAGGTGAAGAGTTTAGCCTGGAGTGCCCTGGTGCACCGGACACTGTCCGGTGGCACACCGGACAGTCCGGTGCGCCAGACCAGGGCAGCCTTCGGTTATCCCTTGCTCTTTTTGTTGAACCCTTTGGTTGGTCATTTTATTATCTTAGTGTGAACCTTTAGCACCTGTAAAACTTATACACTAGAGCAAACTAGTTAGTCCAATTTATTTGTGTTGGGCAATTCAACCACCAAAATCATTTAGGAAAATAGGTGTAAGCCTAATTCCCTTTCAATGGCCTTGCGAAACATTGGGCCCAAGGCCTTTCGTAGGGTCTTTCAGCCTTCTAGTGGACCCGAGGGATATCCGTCCCCAATAGGCCTTCCATTTCTCCTTGTTGAGAACTGGAGCCTTTTGGCTTGTTAAGTTCTTAGTTTCCTTTCGAAAACCAAGTCCATCCTTAATTGAGGGGTGTCTACCAATAGTGTAGGCATCCCTAGCAAATTTTAATTATCAAAATCACTTTTGCAAGTCTTAAGTTGAGCATTAAGACTTGCCACCTCATCATTTAATTTAGTAATAGAAATATGATGTTCATTACAAGCATCATCATTAAAGTCCTTACATCTATGACAAATACTAACATGCTCTACACATGAACTAGTGAAAGTCGCCTAGAGGGGGGTGTGGATAGGCGAAATCTAAAATTTACAAACTTAAGCACACACTACAAGCCGGGGTTAGTGTTAGAATTAAATCCGAGTCCGAAAGAGAGGGAAAACAAATCAACCAAGAAATAAAGCGGATGAACACAATGATTTGTTTTACCGAGGTTCGGTTCCAAAGAACCTAGGCCCCGTTGAGGTGGTCACAAAGACCGGGTCTCTTTCAACCATTTCTCTCTCTCAAACGGTCACTTAGACCGAGTAAGCTTTCTCCTTAATCAAACAGGTCACTTAGACCCCTACAAGGACCACCACAACTTGGTGTCTCTTGCTTTGATTACAAGTGTCTTGAGAATAAGAATGGGGAAGAAGAAAGCACGATTGCAAAAGCCAAGCGACAAGAGCGACAAATAACACACATATCACTCTCTCTCTCAAGTCACTAATCACTAATGATCACTTGTCTCAATTGTGGAACTTGAAGAGATTGGAAGCTTTGATTGTGTCTTGGAATGGATTGCTAGCTCTTGTATTGAATGTGGAAGGTTGGAATGCTTGGGGTGAAGTGAATGGAGGTGGTTGGGGTTGTATTTATAGCCCCCAACCACTTCCTAGCCATTGCTCCTTTTCTGCCGCGCCCCTGGTCTGGATGGTCCGCCCCTGCACATCAACGGCTAAAATCGCAACGGTCAGCAGTAATGGCTATATCAACGGCTATAAAACATTTAATGCGTCGTCAGATGTTAGATAAAGGTAGTCGCGGACTGTCCGGTCGTGCACCCCGGACGGTCCGTGAGGACGCTATAATTCATTTTACCGAACCTGTCACCTTCGGGTTTTTCGGTTCTGCGCCGACCGGACGGTCCGTGCCTGAGGCCGGACAGTCCACGCTCGGTCTCAGACGGTGCTTGCTTTTCCATCGGACGGTCCGCAGTGTAGACTTGTGTTTTTGCATTGGTTCTGTCCGAGGGTCATCCTGGTGTCGCGGACAATCCGTCGCAAGGGCTCGGACGGTCCGCGCTTAGGTGATTTTCCAAAAAGCTTCTCCTATCCGGAATAATCTATGGTATTCCGGACAGTCGATTTAGAATAGTTGTAGATGAACTTATGCACCTGTGAAATGATCAACTAGGCAAACTGGTTAGTCCACAAGGTTTGTGATGGTCGTCAAACACCAAAATCGATTATAGGAAATGTTGAGACTATTTCCCTTTCAACTAGTTTTATTTACTTCCTCTAGCTTAGCATTTAAATCATTATTTAAATTCTTTAAGCTAGAGATAGATTCATGGCAAGCAGATAACTCAGAAGATAGCATTTCATTTCTCTTAGTTTCTAAAAGCAAGAGATTTTTGTACACTAACGAATTTGTCATGTTTCTCATACAAAATATCCTCTTGCTTTTCTAGCAGTCTATCTTTTTTATTTAGAGCATCAATTAATTCATTAATTTTCTCTACTTTGGCTCTATCTAAACCCTTAAATAAACCAGAGTAATCTACTTCATCATCGGAGGATTCCTCATCACTAGAAGAAGAGTACTTAGGGGAATCTCGAATACGTATCTTCTTCTCCTTGGCCATAAGGCAAGTGTGGCGTTCGTTGGGGAAGAGTGAAGACTTGTCGAAAGCTGAAGCAGCCAATCCTTCATCATCGGAGTCAGATGAGGAGCAGTCAGAATCCCACTCCTTTCCAAGGTGTGCCTCTCCCTTCGCCTTCTTGTAGTTTTTCTTCTTCTCCTTCTTCTCGTACTTTTCTTGTCCCTGGTTTTGTGCTATGAAATGACCAGTCTTACTACATTTGAAGCAGGAGCGCTTTCCCCTTGTTTTGTTCTTGTTTGGGTATTCCTTGCGTCCTTTGAGCGCGGTCTTGAAGAGTTTGATAATGAGGGCCATCTCATCTTCATTTAGCTCGACAGCCTCCACTTGTGCCACCTTGCTTGGTAGCACCTCCCTGCTGCTTGTTGCTTTGAGAGCAATAGACTGTGGCTCATAGACGGGTAGTGGACCATTTAGTGCATCGTCCATGTATCGAGCCTCCTTCACCATCATGCGCTCGCTCACGAATTTTCCAAGGATCTCCTCGGATGTCATCTTGGTGTACCTGGGATTTTCGCAAAAAAGGTTAACAGAATGGGGGTCAATTACTATAAATGACCTGAGCATGAGTTGGATGATGTCATGGTCTGTCCATCTTGTGCTCCCGTAGCTTTGGATCTTGTTGACCAGGGTCTTGAGCCTATTGTAGGTCTGAGTTGGCTCCTCTCCCCTAATCATCGTGAACCTCCCCAGCTCGCCTTCCACCAGCTCCATTTTGGTAATCATGGTGGCGTCGTTTCTCTCATGAGATATCTTGAGGGTGTCCTAGATTTGCTTGGCGTTGTCTAAGCCACTCACCTTATTATATTCGTCCCTGCAAAGAGATACTAACAACATAGTAGTAGCTTGGGCATTTTTATGGATTTGCTCATTAATAATCATAGGATTATCAGTGCTATCAAAATGCATCCCATTTTCTACAATTTCCCATATGCTAGGATGGAGAGAGAATAAATGACTACGCATCTTATGACTCCAAAACGAATAGTCCTCTCCATCAAAGTGTAGAGGTTTTCCAAGGGGAATTGAAAGTAGATGCACATTTGAATTATAGGGAATTCGAGAGTAATCAAAAGAATAATTTTGATTAAACGTCTTTTTCTTTGACGAAGAGTCGTCGTCGTCGTCGTTGTTGTCCCTTGGTGAAGAAGATGATGCATCACTGTCGTAGTAGATGATCTTCTTGACGCGTCTCTTCTTCTTCCCGTCCCTCTTCTTGTGACTCGAGTCTGAGTCAGTGGGCTTGTCGTCTCTTGGCTCGTTGAAGAGGGACTCCTTTTCCTTGTTGTTGACCACCATCTTCTTACCCTTAGGATCCATCTCTTCGTGCGGTTAGTCCCTTAGATGAAGAGTATGACTCCGATACCAATTGAGAGCACCTAGAGGGGGGTGAATAGGTGATCCTGTAAAATTAAACACTAAATAGCCACAAACTTGATTATCAAGGTGTTAGTGAAATCAAGTGGGTAAGGAACAGTATCATGCAAAACAAAGCAATCACAATAAGCAACACACGAGACACGCGATTTTTATACCGTGGTTCGGCCAAGTAACACTTGCCTACTACCACGTTGTGGCATCCCAATGGACGAGGGTTGCACTCAATCCCTTTCAAGCGATCAAATGATCAACTTGAATACCACGATCTTTTCCTTTAGAGTATTTTTCTCGTTTGTGAGGAATCTCCACAGTTTGGAGTCTCTCGCCCTTACACTTGAGATCACAAAGAAGGCACAGAGTAAGGTTGGGGAGAGCAACACACACAAGACTCAAATCCGCAGCACAACCATGCACACAAGTGAGAAAGTGACCACACAAACAAAACGCGAGGAGTTTACAACTCGAATAGTGCTCAAATCTCAAGAACGATGATCCGATTGCGTGAAAGCAGAGTCTAGAAGTCTTAGGCTTGTTTCTTGTAAGTTTGGTGTACTCCTCCATGCGTCTAGGGTGCCTTTATAGCCCCAAGGCATTTAGGAGTCGTTGGAGGCCAACTTGGAAGGCCAAACTTGCCTTCTGTCGGGTGGTACACCAGACAGTCCGATGCACCACCGGACAGTCAATGTAGCTGTCCGGTGTGCGATCTTCTTCCATATCTGGCGCATCCGACCGTTGGTCCTCGGGGTCGGTTGGCGCACCGGACATAGTCCGGTGTGTCCAACTGACCGTTGCTGCGGGCCACGCGTCATCCGTGGAATGCGCAGCCGACCGTTGGCTCACCAGATAGTCCGGTACGCCACCGGACAGTCCGGTGAATTATAGCCGTACGCCTCTGTCATTTTCTCGAGAGCAACCGGTTCACCGTCGGCCAGCCTGGCACACCGGACACTATCCGGTGCACCACCGGACAGTCCGGTGTGCCTGGCCCGAGCAGATATTTGGCTGTTCACAGTCAAGTCTTTTCCAATTCAACTCTTCTTTTCTTGACACTGTTTCTAGCACTTAGATAACCATGTTAGTATATAAAATAATTTACTAAGTCTAGAAACATAACTTTGTCTCTGATTTTCACTTCTTACTTATTTAGCACATAAGAACTTTAATTAAACGTGTTGAGTATTTAATCACCAAAATATTATAGAAATGATCTAAGGGCACATTTCCCTTTAAGGAGCTGCAGCGGCGGGAGGACGGGGAGCTGTTAAGACTGTCTTCAGCAAAGGAGAGCAGTCGGTGCTAGAGAAGGTCGGAGAGAAGGTGGAGGTGTGGATGAGGGATGCGCTGTGTTCCTGGCGCACACGTTCAACGGCGACGGCGGCGAAGGTGACCGAGTGACGCTGAGGAGCGGCAGGAGCTTGCGACGCCGGAGAGCTGGCCAGACATGCGGTGCCGGTGGGCCGCTCTAAAGAATATAATAGAAATTTTCATCTCCATTCAGATTCGTCTAGAAGATTAGTGAGCCGGTCGATGCGTACGGTGAAATAAAAACCAAACTAATCCAGTCGTGCGTTGGGAGCCGTTCGCAGCCGTCGGAACACAATCGTGCGGCTGGAATTTTAAAAGTGACGTGACAAACCTCATGTGAGGTTTGCGTCCGCCTTTAATATATAGAATGGGAGTTTGGCCGACACCCCCATTTTAACTCTTGCCCCTTCCTTTTGTTTTCCCTGACATTCTTGCTCTATTTTGGAGAAAGAACAGATGAACGGACAGAACGGTAAGGGGGACTCAGAGGCAAACCAGTCATTCAACCAGTGCTCAGAAGTTGGCCTAAATCTTAAGACAGATATAAGCACATTGTACACATAGCTGAGAGTCACAAACGGGCTGAGCCCGTGTTCAACCAAAGCACCTTGGCAGATTGACAGTCCGGTCACCGACTTCTCTGCACACGTTGTTGATACTTGCTAGTACTAGTCAGCAGGAGGAGTAGGAGCGGCTACACCGCCGGACCGAAATGCTGTACGCCCCGGCCGGCGGACGACAGCTCAGCTAGCCAGTCACAGCTTAGAGTATAGCTGCGGCGTGCGCCACTTGAAGAAGGTCCCCGTGGGGAGCTCGGTGGGCGGCAGCAGCGCGAGCCGCGCCCCGACGTCGGCCGCCTCGCCGGCGGTGCGCTTCCCCCAGCCCCTGGTCATGTCCGTGCGCGTGAACCCGGGGCAGAAGCAGTTCACGCTCACGCCGCGCGCCTCCAGTCGCCGCGCCAGCAGACGGGAGTAGGCGTTCAGGGCCAGCTTGGAGACGGAGTAGTCCGTCCACACCTTGGGCCACCCCTGCTCGCCCCACGTCCCGTCCTTCACCTGCGCCAGGAACCGCGACACCATCGCCTCTATCCCCGCCTCCGTCAGTCGCTCCTCGTCCAGGAGAAGTGCCTTCAGCGACGGGTCGCCCACCTTCTGCATATGCATTCATTCAGACAAATCCGTGAAACCAAAAGGCTCCGCCAAATTTTCATGGTGCATTAAATTATATGTTGTCCCCCAGACCCCAGTGACAATTTTTGTGACCTATTGTCCTCTGTTCGTCACCTTGTGCTCTATTTCAATAAAATAAAACAACTTGTAGTTTAGAACGGCTGTAGTAACAAAAAGATAGCGGATCTGTTTTTTTTTTCTGAAATTGAAATGGCACACCTCGCATCATCTGGAGTATGGAGTATGAACAATGTAAAGAGTAGCTACCGGCAGGATAATGCATTCCGATGTGACATGCTTGAAGATAGAATCCAAAATTATCAAGTTGACTTCACAGTGTACACCAAGGTTGCCTCGTGGTGGATTCACACATCAAGATCATCGTCCCTTGTTTTTAACTAGGTGAGTCTGCTGTTATTTTCTCATTTGTATTCATATGCGGTGTTCTATAAATACAGACAATTCAGTCCAGTCCAGTAGCAACAAAAGAGTCAAGAAACATTCAGCAAACGGTATGTTTAACTCGACACTTACAAGTTGACCAAGTGCAGGCGCAACCTTTGTATCTGAGTCTCTCTCCCCGCCGTTAGCTCTGGATAAGGACAGAGTACGAAAATGTGTTTGTGTCTCTATCTCCAATTAGTTTTACCTAGTGAGGCTGTGAGGCACGACAAAGCACACATAGCTACATGCAATGAATCCCTCTTATCACATCAAGTCATCAACTACTGCATGCAGTTAAGCTGGTTACAGTATCTATTTTCGAACCAAAACAGTACTATGATGAGAGGGAACGTATCTTGTGCTCAAAGGGGTACGGTGCTCACGTGCAGATTTTAAATCTGGTGCATCCATCTTGTATTCAACGGCACCAGCTAATTTTACGAAAAACCCCTCCCACCAGGGAAGGAAGGTGGAAGGGGTTCTTCACAAAATTGTGCTACTGTTAGATGTGAAATGGATGCACCAGATTTAAAATATACACGTGAGCACCGTACCCATTTGAGCACAAGATACGTTCCCATGATTAGAGGGTTGATGAGAGGGTTGCTAGCTCATCTGAAGAAACACTGCAGACAGTGAAGGGACTTACGTTGAGAAGGCCCAGCTGCGAGCTGATGTTGAGGATCCTGCTGGTCGCCGACGACTGCCGGAACAGCGGCAGGAGCGCTTCGGTAAGCATCTTGGCCCCGTAGAAGTTGGTCCTGAGGACAGTCTCGGCGTGCTCCACCGAGTTGGTGTCGATCTCATTGAACGACACGGCGGCGTTGTTCACCTGCAGCAGCAGCAGCAACGAACAAGAAAAATAAAAAAAGGGCAAACCTGATTTCAGTGACACCGGAAAGTCCGGCCACCTCTAGAGAGAAAAGTGGAGGATCAGTTGGAGGGGCTCCAGCTACCCAAAAAAAACCCCTCTTTCATTGTTGATTTCAAGTGTCTGAGCAAACAATTGGCTACAGAAGCACTGGCGGCCACTGACTGGTGTGTTGGTAATGCACGACGGCGGCTTTCCCTCTGGACCGGAGCGTCGAGTCTGAACTGGACTCGTGAAAAGCTCTTTGATAATTCATTCCACAGTCCACACACACAAAAAGGATCTCTCACCATTGCTCAAAAAAAAAAGTTCTCTCATCATTCCTAAAGAAAAAAGCTCTCTGAATCTCTGATCATATCTGCTGATAACTCCATGGGCTACAAGCGCTAAGCTAACGGATAGAGACCGACTGGACTGAACCTAGCCTGACGCTGTTCATGCCGATAGCTCAACAGTAATCCCTGTCGTACCTTGCTGTTGCTTCCAATGATTTTGGTTACTTTTCTCGGTAACATATGATTTGTTATCTTTTGTTCAGGAAAAAAAATTCTGCTTGCTAGAAGCCTAGAACTAGTATTGTCGTCGCTATCCGAAAGCTACTTGAACCTGAATGCCAAGCTATACGAGGGAATGAATGGAAACCCTGTACGATTTCTCCAGATCTGTCGTGGTTGAGTACCCACCCACCACCCAGTTTGGTCTCCGGAGCCAATCGCAAGCAAAGCAACTAGGCGTGTACTGCACCAGCTACCTTAATGACCGGCAAGTCGGCAACTGACCTCCTCGTCAGTCGTCACGGTCCAGGTATCCCCCGCCGGCGCCGGCGCCGTCGCTGTCCGGCGGGAGGCGAGGCGACCGACGAGTGGGGTAAAAGTCTTTGTAGTCCTTGCGCGCGCCACGCGATGACTACCCGCGGCGGCGCCGTCCTGCGCGTACTCGTAGTACCACTTGACCGAGCGCGGTTGCCTGCCACACGCTCTGCTTCCCGTTGGACCGACGCGACGCTTTGATTCGTCTGGTCGCCGGCGTGCGCGGCGGGCCAGGCAGGAGAGCGTGGGGGCGTCGTTCGCTGCTGCTGGGGAGGCGCAGGCAATAATGCTGCTGCGTGCTGCACATCTGTTAATGGGCTGTGACACGTATCGACGGGCCAGTGGACGCGCGTGCCGGCTGTACGGTGAACTGAGCACAAATGAAGCCGTTTTGGGGAGCCGGGGAGCGGAGACTGAAATTTCATCAGAAAGCTATCGCGAAATCGGAAATCCCTACGTTCCGTTCCATCCGAACATAATCAGCGCGGGTCACGAGCACGAGAGTGGGGGCTTTACGCCTTAATTTACCAGGATGTCGAGGCCGCCGACGGCGTCGCGGAGCCAGGCGGCGAACTCGGCGACGGAGGCGGCGTCGGAGACGTCGAGCCTGCGGAAGACGACGGCGAGCCCGCGCGCCAGGAGCGGGGCCGCGGCGGCCTCCCCGCGCTCGCCGTCCCGCGCGGTGAGCACCACGGTGAGGCCGTGCTCGGCCAGGCGCGCGGCGAGCGCGTGGCCGATGCCGCGGTTCGCGCCGGTCACCACGGCCACCGTCTCCCTCGACCACCAAGCCCTGCGTGCGCGCGCGTAGCCGTAGGCGTAGGCACCCGAACCAGGCAGACCCCGTTAGTCGATGCACGCACGCGCCGAGACACGCACGCCGCGCGCTCTGGGCGAGAGACGAGGGGAGGGAGAAGGTTGTTGGTTACCCGGAGGGAGGCGACTCCTTGGTGCCCGAGTAGTCCATCGCACGCAGAGCTCGGGCGCTGCTGACCTGCGGTTTAGGAGGAGACGAACGAGGAGGCGGTTGGGTACGGCGTATGGCCGACTGGCCGTATGGGGGTGACCTGCCGGTAGCGGGAGGAGGACACCGTGCGAGCGAGGCAACAGTCAGACGCGGGCACGTATTATTTATACACGACGCGCGCGCGCGCGCTGGCTGGCGCCTCCGAGTGAGACGACCTCCTCAGCGCAGCACGGACGGGCAGGAGCGGCTCAGACAGTCAGACTAGTCGACCGGTTCAGACTTCAGAGCACACGAGTTGCCGAGCGACAACGACAAGCAGAGCAGCCAAGATCATTCAGCGTTTCAACCCGCAGGCCGTAGGCACTACCGGAATTTGGCTCTTTACCGAGTGCCAAATTCTTTGCCGAGTGTTTTATTTCGGGCACTCGGCAAAGAGCTCTTTGCTGAGTGCCACGCAAAAACCCTCGGTAAAAGAAAACACTCGGCGAAGAAGCTCTTTGCCGAGTGTTTTATTTTTGACACTCGGCAAAGTGTCTTTTTTGACACTCAGCAAAGAGCTCTTTGCCGAGTGTCACAAATACAACACTCGGCAAAGAGCTCTTTGCCGAGTGTTTTTTCTCCAACACTAGGCAAAGACAATTTAAAAATCACATTTTAAAGTAGTAAATTAATTCAAATGAAAAAGTTTTCAACTACAAATTTGTATAACTCATCATGATGTACAATTTATATATTGAACATTTCTTCATATGACAAAATAAAAATAAATTTGTTCATAAAACCTATATCTCTCTCGTAGTTTATGAAACTACGAGAGAGACGTATAGAATTTGTGCATATTGTTAGAACCATCATCTGAGATAAACAAATTACCAAACAACCAAAATAAACTTTGTAGATCTTGAGAAGTTATAGAAGTTTATAGTTGACAACTTTTTCATTTGAAGTCATATTGTCAACGAAAACTACGTCTGAATTTAAAAAATTTAAAATTTGAATTTTGAAAACGACTTCGAAAGGAAAACCCACCAACATGAAAGTTGTAGGTATTGAAGAGTTATGAAACTTTGTAGTTGACAATGTTTTAGTTTGAAATCATCTTGTTATGCAAAACTATGTTTGAATTTTGAAATTTGAATTTTTCAAACTGTCTCGAATGGAAAAACCACCAAAATAAAAGTTGTAGGTCTTGAAATGTAATGATACTTTGTAGTTGACAATTTTTTGATTTGAAATCATCTTATCATTGAAAATTTCGTGTGAAGTTTTTAAATTTAAAATTCAAATTTTATAAACGGACTCGGATGTAGAAACTATTAAAATAAAACTTTTAGATCTTAAAAAGTTATGCAACTTTATAGTTGGTCACATTTTCAAATGAACTCATTTAGTGCCTTAAATAATCAAATTACTCTCGATTTGTTATAGTACATGGGGAATGGAAACGTAATATAAATATAATTGGTGTAGTAGTGTAGTGGTATAGGAGCGTATGCGCGAGAGAGAGGTTGCGAGTTCGAATCTCACCATTTACAAAACATATAAGTTTGATTCAAAATAATAGTGAAAAATGATAGGGCAACGGGTAAGGTAATAGGGTAGGGTTGGAGAGTTGTTCCTAGAAAGGGTTGGAGAGTTGTTCCTAGAATTTAAAAAATGTTTTGCTGTTTTTTTTAATTTTTTCGATTCTTAATTTGCCGAGTGTTTTTCTTTGCCGAGTGCTTTTTTACACTCGGCAAAGTCTTTGCGAGTGTCCGAAAAAAAGCACTCGGCAAAGAACCCTTTGCCGATGAAATCTTTGTCGAGTGTTCTTTGCCGAGTGTTACACTCGGCAAAGCCTTTGCCGAGTGTAAAATAGCCATTGCCGAGTGTCTTAGACACTCGGCCGGTAGTGAGGTACGTCCACGGCGCGCGCAAGCCGCCAGAGTCCGCCGATGAGCTCATCCTGCCCGCCCCGGTCGTCTTGTCATGCCTGCAACTGCAAACAAACCAGTGACAAGGCGCGGTGGGGTGCGGGTGAGGAGG
This sequence comes from Zea luxurians, assembly GCA_029449295.1. Taxonomy (NCBI): domain Eukaryota; kingdom Viridiplantae; phylum Streptophyta; class Magnoliopsida; order Poales; family Poaceae; genus Zea; species Zea luxurians. Next base: position 105,059,747 of record JAOPSE010000010.1, read on the forward strand.
AGATCTGGCGGCTGAGAGTGGCGATGGCAAGACGGCCGCTGTTAACTGGCTACAGGCCTCGTTCTCCTGGCTCGATCGAGATCAGCAGACGGCACATCATATTTGCAGTGTGGATGGTTTGTTTGAAATAACTATTTTTTGTTTTATCTATGTATTTTTCTTCCTCCTATCGGCAAGTGCAGCTCACCGTCACTCGCGCCAGCATTAGAACGTTCGGTGGTCACTATTTTGTACGTTTTCCAAGCACTACTAGCCGCCGAAGATGGACGGAGATGGCTATTGTTTAGTGACAACACACCGACCATGAGTTTGGCGACCTCGGTATATATTACATACGAAAATGCGACCGTCGTGGAGCAGCTCAACGACACCTGACCCGACCCGATCAGCTGAAAAGCCTTTGCCTAACCAGGCAGGCACAGGCACAGCTTTCTGCTTGTGCCAATAACAACAACACCGGTCTGAGGGTTCCTGCCGACCGGAGCTAGCCCTGCCGAGGATACATGCGTACGTACACGTACGTGTGATCGATCCGGTTAGCTTCCACCCATCTTCCAGGTCTGAAGGCGACCGCGTTCCGTGATCCCAAACAGGTGGCGGTCTCGCTCGGGTCGGGTGCGTGTGGCTCGGTCCACCTCCTAGCCCCGGCCCGGAGCAGCCACTTGGCGTGCGCGTCATGCCCCGCACGTAACCCGCCGTAAATCGTCAAAGCTTGCCATAATTGGGGGTTCGGTTTTCCTCGAGGAAGCGCGTGGAGATCAATGGAGTTCTCGGTACTACAGGACTAGAGGCCGGGGCCGGCAATAGTGCAGATGTTTCGGCGCGCTCTCCTCTTGCTTTCATGGATTATATTGCCTCCATAAAAAAAAGTGGAAACTAAGGGGGGCTTTGAGAGAAGAAGAGTGAACTTTGCCTCCTTCGGACGTCCCAGAAGCAGTCAAGCAGATGGAGAGTTATCTCATCGGTGTCCAAGTGTCACGGCAGAAAACCAGAGAGTGTTTACTACGGTCTTGCCTCGACTCAAGGGAGTTAGCTGATGTGTAAGGGAGTTAGCTGATGTGTGAGTATGTTTGTTCTCTATTGGGGAAAAATGATTTTGAGAAAAGAGGGTTCCAGGCTCCAGCTTACGACTACAAATTCGAATGTTTGGAAGCTCCCTGAAAAAAAAGGGCCCATGTATAATAACAGTTGAAGTCGCTTTCCTAGATGCCAGCTCCCCTCTCCACGACTCCACCCAAATACAATTGAAGTTGCAGATAGGGTCCAATTTCTGGTCTTTTACCCCATTACAGGACGCACCACGAACGGCAAAACAAGATCGGATCAAATGCGCAACTCAAAATCTCTTCTCTCGACAGAAATCCAGGCTCCACGTGCGGCTGGAGTACTCGCTGGACATCGTCAGAATCCAGACTGCTCGATCGCAAGACAGGGAGGTGATTGGACTGCAATTTCACACACACACATAAATAATTATATAGATATAACAGCCTTACAAATATGAGACACATAATAAACCAATAAACGAATCACAGCATCCACTCCCGTTCCCATTTCCCACACACACAGTTCTATCAGTAGAACAACACTCGACGCTTGATTTCCCTTCCAAGAGCACACGGTTCTCAGTTCCACTTCCACCTTCCCGCAGCGAAGGCCAATGTGACCAGTCCTCAGACCTGGAAGGGCCAGGTGCCGGTGCCGGTGCCGGTGCCGGCGCCGTCCTCGCCGCCGACCTTGGCGCTGCGGCGCAGCGGGTTGCCGCCGCACTCCCTGTCGACGTAGGCGTAGTACCTGAGCACGAAGGCGAGCGCGAGCGCGACCCACTCGAGGCAGAAGATGGCGACGCCGAGCCCGCCGACCATGCGGAGGATGACGGCGCCGTCCTCCTCGCGGACGTACGACCGGAGCCCGCCGGCGAGGAACTCCGAGGTGCGGGAGAAGGCGAGCACGGCGGCGGCGCCCTGCAGGATGGACACGACGGCGGTGGCGGACATGTGGGCGGTGTAGCAGCGGCCGCGCGGCGGGTCGGGCGCCGCGATGACGGCGCACCCGGCCACGGCGGCGGCCACGGTGAGCGCGTGGAGCAGGATGAGGAGGAAGCCGTCCACGGAGGGGACCAGGCGGAGCGACAGCGTGAGGAAGGCGCACCCGGACGCGCACCCCAGGATGAGGTAGTTGGAGACAAGGAACGCTCGGCGCGCGCGGCGGTGCTGCGGCGACGCCGTGTCCCGCGCGGGGGGCGCGATCACCGAGAGGCCGCCCATGGAGCCGAGACGCGGAGAGGGGAGGAGGGACGGGAGGCGCGCGTGGGGGCTTTACCGGCGCGACGAGAGTGGATGAGGGCAGTGGTGTGCAGTGAGGGCGTGAGGCGAGGAGGAACAGCGTGGGTGGAGGAGAGGTCTAAATGGGGCTTGGGGCATTGGATTCGACTTTCGACCGTTTAAGGAGGAGACCCCCAAGGGCGACCGCCGGCGCCGTCCGAGCAAGGCAACGGCTAGTTTGGTTTGGAGCCGGCCGTTGGAGGCGCGCGGCCAGGCTGGCTTTAGCGCGGCGTGGACTGGAGCGCTGCGGGCCCGCGTGTCGGTCGCGACGCCACGCAGCAGTTAGTAAATTTTAGTTGGGATGGACAACTTCTGGTGGACCAGGTTCGGAATTTGCAAAAGAGAAGCTTCTCATTAACTTTTTATAATGTCCATCCCAACTAAAATTTACTCCAGCTGGCGTGGCGAATTACTGAAGTTGAATCTTTAGCAAGCTAAAGATTAGCTAACTAAAGTATTTAGAGCTGTTTACATCCTCTAGCTATTTCAAAACTTTAGACTGTGCCATCTTTTATTAATTTCATTGTTTTTATTATATTGTACAATGTTTTTGGCGCCAAACCATGACGTCTACAGTCTACTGCTAACTTTTTTGTGGCGCTTGCACGAGAACACAGCAAAAATCAAATCACTCTAGACTTCAGAACATAGCAAGACCATTTTCAGCGACATATCAACGTTGGCAGCACGTCAACGTTCACGGTTCTTTCAAATTGAAAAAAAGGGAGGTATCGTCTAGAGTCCATACAAATGGTATATCAGAACCACTCTCTCATATAAAACAACTAAACAAGGCATTAGATCAAGGAAAGTGTCCATGTTTGCATCTTCTTCCTCTAAATAAAAAAATTGTAGGCACCACGAAGTTTGAGATGGAGAGGGCCATTATATCGTCACAAGGTTTTCATCTTGATCGCACATGTTGAAGTCATCATATCTAAGTGTGCTCTCTCAAATAAAACTACGAAGTGATTTTCATGCATGGATTATTTTTGTTTATTTTGACATGGGATAACTTGGTAAGTTTAACAACATCTTCCACTTTATCTTCTCATGATTGCCTTGGAGAGCCACATTCTTCTTGTTTGATCTTTCATGTGCACATATATCAAGATTTGTGTTAGAGTAGTAGTGGATAGATCAACTTGGTGAAGCACTAAAGAAATTTCACAAAACATTCGATTGTGTGAGTTGTGTAAACTCCAATACATTAACTTCCTCTATAAGAATATTTAACCATGAGTAGGTACCATTTGTATTCTCTTGAGGGAGTATTTCGAAAGAATGTAATGTATTAATGACTAAAATAGAACGCTCCTCTCGCTGTCTCTTGGCCTCTTCATATATCAGACCAAAGAGCACATGCATCCTTGTGATTATGTACTCTACTAAAATTATCCTTGCAAAGGCTTCTAATATCATGTTTTTGGTATTAGCATTCCATTTCTTATAATAAACATCATCGCTGATTAGATTATTGGGATCCTTAGGTTTTGGAAGCCATTGAGTAGCGGCTCTAAAAACTCCTATATCTATAGCCTCAAAATAAGCATTCATATGAATTTTTCAATAAGAAAAATCTCACCCTAAAAAATGGGTGAATATACATCCCGACCGGCGAATGGACATCTTTACTCAAGACGGTTAAGTCAAACTAATGAGTATGAGGCTCTAATACCAATTGGAAGTGTCAAGATTCCTAAGAGGGAAAGTCAATAAGCTTCTCTATTTTTTTTGCATAAACTAAAACCTCACCTCAAGCCCAATGTTCAACCCAAGTTCCAAAAGACGTGACAAATAGTTTTTACACTCTAAATTTCAATCCTATACTAGCATGACAATTCTAAGAATGTACATGCTTAGATTGAATTGTTCAAAAATAAATGGGTAAACTAAAGATTAAAAGACCCCTAGATGTTTTGACGAGATCATGAAGAGTCGTCGCTCCTGACTAATCCTCATTGAAGCATCCGCGCAATGGCGTCGCTTCCCTTGGTTCACGCAAGGGCCAAGTGCACTCTATAAGTTGGTTCTTTGCCGCTCCGGTATGGTGAATCGCTCACAACCATGTACAATTCTGAGTTAGATCACTCACAAGCTCTCTAGGTGATCACCGTACTTTTGATAACCGTCAATCCATCTACATGATGTCGATCACCAAGAGTAATGAAAACAAACTATCAGTTGACTTTAACAAGACCAAAGAGAACAATGGGTGCTCTATGCGGTAATGAGGCTACTAATCAAGCGATTTCCAACTCTAAAATCCCTTATTAGTCAAAGACACTTCCTTACACTCACCATGGATTGGTTCAAAGACTAAAATGGACAAGAACACTAGTATGGGCCGATTGGTGAAGTCTAATATTTGTAACCCCTAACCCGCCAACTAGCCATTACATTAACCCTAGACAATTATTACGATAACCAATTGACATGATTCGATGAGACATGATGGTAATTGTGTACTTCCTATGTTAGAACTAGTTGTTTGAGTTACTGCAACGAGCGTATGGTTCGATGCTGACCAACAAACATGTTCGATGCTCACGAAACTCTCTTTGGTCACTTAAAAGAGGTCGTTGGACGGAGTGTTTGAATACACTATAACTAATAGTTAACGGCTAAAATTAGATGGAGACATATTAGCTCTGGTACATTCAAACACCCTTTATTGGAAGGATGCTTACATTCAAACACCCTTTATTGGGAGGATGCTACCACTCTCTGATCTATTTACAGAAATTACTAGACCCTATAGAAAGAATCATAATTGCATCATCAAACTAGTCTGGCCCTGTTTGAATGTATTAGAGCTAATAGGCTAGTCACTAAAATTAATTGAAGACATACAAACAACTTAGCTAATAGTTGTGTGGGGGTTGGGGGGTGTAGAAATACTGACGTGTTTCATATTTTTGCCTGGCATGTTCATTTCTCTCTTGTTTGGGTAGGTTTACACAAGGCAAGACCAGGCAAGGACGCTGTTCCACATTCCATCCACCACAAGGTGACCAAGATTCATAGTAGGGTTGTTGTTGCTGACCTAAGGAGGGGGTATATGTCTAGGGCTTTTCTAAAGATGCAAAGTGATGTAACAAAGAGAGGGAAGTTTCAGTAGGGTCTAACAACCTTCCTCACCACGTCAGGCGCTGGAAGATTTACAGATTGGAAACGACTGACTGGGCATGTAAAGTCTTAACTTAAATCTGGTTCCTTAAAACCTGAAGCCATTTCGAGCTCTCCCCGCGTTTTGCGGTCGTTGTTTTGTAGAAAGGTCCTTCATCTTTTCGCGATTCAACCTGTGATCCTCGCCCGAACCCCAATCAGGTTCGGTTGGGCGGCCCGTCGCGGTCCCCCGAGCACCAGTCTCGCCTCGCCCAAACCCTAGCTTGCTGTCGCCGCCTCCTCCTGCTTCGCCTGCTTCGAAGCCCTTGACTCGCTTCACCGCCGTGACGAGCCTCTCAACAACCTCCGCCACAGCGATGGGCATGAGCCCCTCCACCGCCTCCGACTCGTTGCCACGACCCACCGCTTTCTTACTAGGGCGGCACCGTTGTTCGCGCAGAGGAACAGAGATGCCGCATCTGCATGGACTCCGCCGCCACTGCCCTCCTTGAATCTGCCTCCGCCTCTTCCACCAACATCACAGGCAAGGAGATGTCTGCCTGCCACCTCGTCCACCGCACTACCCCAACATGACCTCCTCCTCGCTCTGCAAGAAGTTAGACCTCGCGCTCCTCCACATGGTCCCCTATGCCCCACTCTGCCGCCTCCTCGACAATATCCAGGAGGTTTTGCTCGCCACCAGGCTCACCCTCCTCTTCCCCGCCGTCCTACTCGCGTTTGCCGCGCGAATCTTCCACTTTAGCTAGGCAACTCCTCTCCATCTCCCTCCTCCTCCTACTGTCATTGCAACTTTTCCCCTTTAGTATGTGAAATGGTGGTATGTTCTGCGTTTGCAACATGCAAGTTTCACAGATGTTTAGATAATGCAACCAGATATTCATATAATGCACAGAGCCGACAATGGGGTGTGCGAGGGATTGCTCGTGGTTTTGCTCGTGCATCTCTAGCGTAGTCCGCATCTCATGCTGCTACCTACTTGTTTCTGTTGATGCATCTCTATGTGATTCTAACAACCAAGAAGCATATGTGGCCTCTATTTAATCCACCATAAAGAAGTATTTGGCGTGTTGGCCCTATTTCTTTTCCGGTGATCAAGTGCACTTGCAATCTCAGAAATGGTGTTTTCAACTGTTCCCTTTTTAAATTTATGTTCTATTTTTTGTGTTACAAAATCATGTTTCTGTTTTCATTTTACTCAATCGGATTGCAGCTAATACGTTTTTTGTTCAAACTCATTATGTTTTCATGTTTGCATTTTCCTATATTTTTTGCCTTTGCAGAACAGATATTGTGGAATTGAGATGTTTGGTTCTACATATAGAGTGTAGAAATTGAATAAAATCAGGTCTGCATACTTATTTTTGTGCAATCAAAGTATCTGTTAGTGGGTTCCTAGAATGACAATGTTGGTTTGGTTGAGAAGGAACATGGAAATCAGAAAGTCTTGCTCTAAGGCATCAATCTCGACGAGGATGCCAAACCAAGAGGGGACAACTGTGAACAGTGGTCATTGTTCGCCGGCACTGGTAAAACTCTGCACAAATCACCAACAAACGCTTACACTGCACTGAATATAGCAATTTGATAACTTGCAATGGTCTATCTTATTTGAATTATATCTGCTCAGCTCAAGCATCATTGACGTTGGCGCTGGCCTCCTCTATACAAGGCCAGGGGTAAGTGCCTTCCTCCCCTTTATTAGTTGATTCCTTATCCTCTCTGTCTCTTGTTCGTATTTTGTAGACCTAGATCCGAGATATCGCCAGCTCCTCTTTTTCATTGCGGCCCTCATTGCTCTTCCCTACCACTAGATATCGTTGTAATAGAGTTGCTGATATCGATGTCGTCTGTGAACTGACTATCGAGGAGGCCTCCGTGGATACAGGTTTGTTTTGCTATCGAGGACTGCTTCTATATCATATTCGTCTGCTTGCTGGGTGATATTCTTTAGTTCGTGATCCAGGCGTCCTTTTGGTCATCCTGGAGTGACTTCCACAAGCTAGATAGTCTAGGCCAAATAATATCAATACGGGATGAAAAAAATCTGTGTCATACCTACAAATATAACAACGAAATTTGTCATCAAAATATAAAATAGTGGAACAAGATGGTGCATTTAAATAGGGAAATCACAAGAGAGTGGACATAAAATAGTTGCATTGGTTATGTTGATGGACTTGTATTTGCTTTGGGTGTGCAATGGCTACGAACTCATATTTAGGATGCGAGTGTAGCTACTAGATTTATTTCATGATGATCTATTTACATAAGCTATATAGAGCAAACCTAGACTGTGCAGGGACAGATGCAACTACAAGTTTGTACCTTCAGCATTTGAATTCCATCTTCATAAGTGAGCTTCGAAGTTTTGTCTAAATACCGCCAGACGTTATTAGTGGTGGCTACATAACCAGAGAGCTTAATAGTAAAATTACAAAATAGGCAAGAATGTTTACCTTCGAAGGTTCAGATGGATATTGCCTATTTAGTGTTTCAAGTTCTTTCTTGTGGTTTTCAAACAAGTGTTTAGATATTGATACGAATAAGCCATCTACGATGTCACAGACCAGTGTAAAATATGTAATTATAATGACTGCTTCATGCAATTAAATTGTGCATTCTCACAATCTTACCTCGAAATAATGCTCCTTAATCCCCATTTCAGCATGAAGACCAACGAAATCACAGAGATGCCTGTGTATGTTTGGATTTTCTGCTCTAAACACAGGTCTGGCCTCAAATACTCCTTTTGGCTAAATGGTGGTCCTGATTGGCAAAACCACGTAAGTGGTTAGGACGTGTATCAACAGATGCCTGCTTTTCGTTTCAGTTTGAGTGAGGCTTCGAAGCCATCCAAAAAATTACTTACACACTCATCATTCTTCCAAGCTTATTCAAGTGCTTAATTTCTTGTTAATTGCAGTCAAAATATTTTAGATTGGTCTGAGAACAAAATCCTTGAACTCCACCCATATGATATTTTTATGTTAACAATTGGACAAGATACTATCTTGTTTGTCTCTGGCGTCATGGATTTGACAGTTTTTATGGTCTTATGTACTAATTTAAATATTCTATAGTTTGCTGAGTCCATTTCCAGCGGCAAGTCGGTATGCAACCGAAGGTTGCGGTTTCATTTTTTTATCTATGAATTCATTATAAATAAAAGCTGAAGTAAGAGTACACTTGTTTGTAATATTTCAAAAACAGACCATGTCATTTCTATTTCGTGCTGCCAGATTTCAGAAGCTGGTATTTTACAAGTAGCAATAGTGATGGGATTTGATGATGAACTAGATGTAGCAGATGGCATTGGAGAAGCTGATGTGATTCTTGCATCAAGTTTTGAAATGAAGCAAAATCTCTGGATTAGTAGTGCTGCCAAATACCACAAGCTTCCCATATTTGTTGCCAAGATGATTGTGCTTGCATTGACATACTTCTTTTTTATATTGTAAATGGCAGACTAATACGATGGCTCAAATAGTTAAGGCTATCAGAATGCCTCGCAAGATGAACATGGACTGAGACAATATTTTAAAGATGAACTCGGAAATTGCAACATACTTTAATGTAAATTGCAGCATATTTTAATGTTAAAGATGAACATGGACTGGGACAACTTGGTTATCATATTACTAGATTGGACCATATGTTGAATGGTTGAACTCAAGCATAATAAAAGCTTACCTTCTACAAACTACTGATGACCATCTTCATGATGGTACTACTGCATTTTCAAGTTTGAAAAGATTATACACATGGTATAGTCCAGCTATACAATCTTGACCATTTAGGTAACACACCTCGCTCTTGCAACAAACATAATCTGATCGTGTGGGTATTTCACCAGAAAAGGCAATGGAAATTAAAACTTTGAGGTGGGTTATTTGACAATACAAACATAATATTCTGATACTGTTGGTAAGAGGGCAGGATGCCATTTTTCAGTGTTCCTTGTATCATGAGACCATATATGATCTATTAACAACATATCTGTAGTATAGAATACGGTGGTAGTTTCATGGTGGCAAGGATAGCAACAAAATGAAAGTGGAACACCCAAAATGCTGAAAGGAGGCAGAGTCCGTGTATTCGAATTGAGGCTGTCTTTTATGTAAATAAAATTGAACCGCCAAAAAAGTTCGATGGTTTTACTAATATGCATCACATTTGGATATAAGCATAAAAATAAGTGCAAGATAAAGTGACCTTGATATAGCGCCCGATAGGGCGCTTTTTTTCTAGTATAGCAAAAGAGCATACAACTGAAACAACTGACTGGGCATGTAAAGTCTTAACATAAATATAGCAGTTCAATGTCTCAAATATATGGCATCAAATCCTCCAAGGTACAGCAATTTAACAATGACTTACCAGTTGCTTACAAAGTTTTTGGAAGCCACACAACTTGACCAGACCCTCTTAACAGCTGAGCATCCTATTGAGAACACCATGGTAAACGGCTCGCTCAAACTTCAGAAGTAATTTGTGTTGAATGATACATCCAAACCCACCAATCTACGTTTCAAAATGAAAAGGCGTCTTGGGTACAGCAGCGTCTAATCCTTACTTCCCGAAGAATTTAGAGAGGCGTACTGGGCCTTCCTCCTCGCTTTCACTGCCTCTGCGCTTGGACCTTGACCGGCTCTTCTTTTCCTTCCTTGTTCTCTTCGATCTCGATCGTGATCTGGACTTCCTTGAACCCCTATCCTCATCGTCGCTGCTTGAAGATTCTGAAGATGAACTGGAACTTGACTCTGATGAACTTTTGTGCTGTTAAAGATTTAAAAGGCGAGGGCAACAAACAAATTTTAAGTAAGCAAAGTACCTAGAACAAAGTTATCATAACTAAATATATTTCCATTAGGCAAATCGCAACAATTTCACAAATAGGCAGCAGGTCATAAGGTAGAGTATACCTTTCTCCTCTTTTTACTTCTTTTCTTTGCGTCCTTATCCTTCCTCTCTGTTTTCAAACTTCTTTTGTCAGAAGAACCATATAATAGATGCGATATATTTATATTTGAGGAATGGCAAGTGATGGAAATACTAAGATTCTAACATTACAGATATTTATTTGGTAGGTTGCCCATTACCTTTCTTGGAAGATGATGATTTTGAGTTTGACCTTGAGTGATTTCTTCCGTTTGCTAGCTTTTGAGCTCTTTCAGCATCCAGTTGAGCTCTATACTCTCTCATCATTTTGTCTTTGTCAGCCTCCAGCTCGCCCCTTTTCAGTTCCTCTTCCTGACAGTGAACATGAATACCATCAATAACTACAGAACTGCTTATAAAAAAAGCGTTGCAATTAGAATAGATCTTGGAGTAACAACAAATGTTGCTAACATTAAAAGGCACAATATGCTTATCCAAATAGTGGTACTGAGTGCTGGAAACCTGGAATCTGTTACAAAATAAAACCGAGAACCTGAAAATGCTAAATAGGCCCTGTTTGGAATTACTAAGATTTGTCTATAAAGACACTACGGTTGGGGCTTACTACTTACAAGTGACTCAATAGTCAACATATGAATCACCCAAGCAAAAACATCAAAACCAAGATGGAATACTGTTATTTTGAGTGAGGGCATGCAAAAGATGTGAATGTTTTATATAACGGCTTCTGATATTAGATTATGGTGAGGTGACAAAAGTGGACGACACATAAAATGAGCACGATACTAGTCTGCCAGGGCAAAATTTCAGGATGCTAAGTATCCAATTATGACAGTTGCATTGCATTTTCATCTAAAGCAAATTACTAATGTAATCTAGAAAGGCAATAAACATTATCAGAACATAAACTAGCATGAGCAAATTTGGGCATAACATTCGGTGAGCAAGCTAGTATCAGGAACACAACACAAAGGTGAGTCAGTAGTCAGTTCTACGGGAGCATGTTGGTACCTGAATTCCTGAAATATTGGAGTACAGGAACGAAAGCAAACTGTAAACATGAGTAAGCGACAGATCACTGAAGGAACTGCAAATGAAGTGCTGGTGTACCTTCTGCTTCTTCTTGAACTCCTCCCAGGTGAGGGTGTGCGTCTTGTTAAGGCTGGCCAGGCGCGCCGCATGCCACTCTGGAGAATGGAATGAACCGTCCGTCTGCGACGGCCCTCGTTAGCCAAAGTTCTTTTTCTTTATCTTTCACCCAAAGCGAAAGTGGGATGGTAGCCAAAATTCCTCAGCGGCTGGAAGCCTACTCTATCGTATATAATTAGCATAGTAATATGGCTGCGGAAATAATCAGATCAGGATGGATTGCGAGCCTGGAACTCGGAAGTGCAGATGGGAAACAGAGATCTCCTAGGGGAGAGGAAGGGGACCGACCATGCCGTCTTCGGGGGCGTCGGCGGCGCCCGGCGCGCCGGACGAGGACCCCAGCCGCGCCCGCTGCATCGCCTTGTACGCCTGGTTCTTCCCCATCTCTCCCTCGCCGCCAGGCCCGGCGAGACCAGATTGGAATCGGAAGGGGAGGAGCCGGGGCCTGGGGACCGGAGATCCCTTTCGTTCTGCTGCTGGTCTGGTGGTGCGCGTCTCTGCCTGCCGTGAGTTATGACTGGATGGTTGGTGATAAGGAGGGATAGTGGACATGGGGAAATGGCTTTTATCTCGTAGCCAGGCGATTTAATCTCAGCTGCCGATGTTACTGCTGTTAGAATTTGAGTCCTCAAGATCTGATTTAAAGTGTTTAGAGCAAAAAAACGTTTGCAGGTCTAATAATTAAGCTCTATATTATATTATTAGAAAATAAATCATGTTACTTAGGAAATAAAAAATTAGGAATAGTGTACAAACGAAGATAAGGCTCCGATATATGGGGTACTATATTTAGATTCCGAGAGACCGTGTCCTATAATGGTTTGGTGACTTTTTGTAAAATAAACCCCCTGTTGTAGCATATTTTTTGTGGTAGAATCCTATATTTTAAAATAGAACCTCGTTTAGGGGTCCTATTGGATATGCTCTTATTGTTTCAAATTTACATGACGCAAGAAAACAACGACGATGCATCTATTTATTTTATGGGCAGGGCGATAGGCTTTCTAAGTTTCTATGGTCTAGCAAAGCTGGAGCAAAAATAAAATACATGATATCAGAGATGTAGGTACATCTAGCAAAGTTCAAACAAAAATAAAATATATCAAATCAAAGGTAGGACTGGGCATTCGGTTCTTCGGTTCGGTTCAGTTCGGTTCCTCGGTTCTTGTAGAAATTCGGTTCTTCAAAAACTAGAACCAAAATAGCAAGATAAAGAAACTAGAACCGACTAGTTCGGTTCTCGGTTCTTCGGTTCGGTTCTTCGGTTCTAACCGAACTGTAAGAGCCACTCTAAAATTTTAAATAACAACAACTTTTGTGATTAATTTTAGCAGCATCTCCCCACAAACAACCACAAATGCACAATGCCCAAAATTTCATAGGTAATACATGGATGATTAGAGGTTCAACATAAGTCGATAAACACAACATCCGAAGTTACAAACACGTGTAACAAATTGAATCTGGTACTTTCGGTTCTTTCGGTTTTTTCGGTTCTTTGGAGTGCAGAACCGAAAATATTTCATTTATTTCGGTTCTCAAAAAACCAGAACCGAATTTCATAATGGTTCCTTCGGTTCGGTTAGTTCGGTTTCGGTTCTCGATTAGTTCGGTTCGGTTCCTCGGTTCCGGTTCTTTTTGCCCAGGCCTAATCAAAGGTATGGTATATTTAAGGGCTTATTTAGCATAACACTAACTCTTGAATATAGGATAAATATCTACTTTATAGAGGACATTAAAGCAGTTTATATATTTAACTAAAAACAAAACAATTCATCAAGACCCTCTTATATACATCAAGGGACCACAACAAGGACCATGGTGACATCAAAGATCGTTGTGATATAAAGTAGGAGAGATTCACTGTATCTGTGGCTACCATTATGGGAGGGCAATTCAGATATCTCAAGGTTATGTATAGCTTATTTTGCTTCAACAGTCCACTAGAATGCCTCAAACTCCCGAAGGATTTCAAAGAAGGAAATCACCCATTCTCCAAGTTTTAAAATGGACAGATTGAGGACTACCACACACACCCTGTTAGACGTTGAACTTGTACGCGCACTAGGGGCGGCATTTGCTCTATGGTGTGTATTTTTTTAGGGTTGGCTTTGATGCCCCAATGAGAAGCTAGGAACCTGAGAAACTTTTCGGGTGATACAAAAAAACATTTCTCTAGGTTTAGTATCATGCGAGTTCGCTTTAAGCTTTTGAAGACAACAGCCGGAACAGCCAGAAACAAACTACTCTAGTGTGTTTTAACCACTATATCATACACATATACTTCAACTGCCTTGCCTATATGTTCCCCTAACGTTGTGTGTGTTGTTCTGATGAAGGTGGATAAATCCAGGGGCGGACCCAGGAAACAATGGGACCGAGGGCATACTTGCAAAGATGAGCGCTAAAATACGAAAGAAGGAGCCTCTAAATTAGTCTGAGCAGGGGACCTCATAGTAAAAATTTAGACACTACTACTTACAACAGAGAAATGAGCGGGGGCCTGTACCCCCACTCGCATCAACGTAGGTCCGCCCCTGGATAAATCGTTTTTAAACCATATGCCATATTTACATAGCAATAGGGGCCTCGAGGGGTTATGAAAGAAGTTTTCCCCTCATATTCCCTAGCCATTCTAATTTGGTGGAACCCTGAATATGCATCGAAGAAGGTTCAAAGTTCGCAACAATAAGTGGAGTCTACTATCTAATCTATTTGGGGGAGTGTATGGATCTTTAGAACATGCCTTGTTTAGGTCGGTGTAATCGATGCATATTTGTAATTTCCCTTTGGCCTTTGGGCGACGATTGAATTTGCTAGCCATTATGGGTGCCAGACCTCTAGAACGAAACTGGCATGGATGAGCTTATTGATCTCCGTGCACTTGAAGTCTTGATATTCTGTGGACAGTCTTTGTAACTTCTAACATATTGGCTAAGCATCAGGTCAAATCGCCAAGGAATGTTGAATTACTTCTCTAGTGACTTTGAGCATGTTAGACGGCTCCCAAGAAAACACGACAGCATGCTCTCGGAAGAAAATATTTAGTGCTAGCTCTTGTTCTTGCCCCAGTTCCATGTCTATGTAGGTAGTCTGGGTGACCATGTTACCAACATGTATGACCTCGATAGAGATTACCTTGGATCCAGAGGTATTTAGGTTTCCTTGAGGCTCTCCTAGACCCCTTGATGAGGTCATAGGAGTGTTGGAAATTTTCAAGGGCGTGCTGCAAGCCTTTCTTCATATGAAGCATGAGCTTGTATATCAGTGTTGATTGTACCATGCTACTAGTGCCAACATCCCCACGAACCAAATATCATAGTAACGACACTAGGGTACCGTTAAGACATCTGAATGGATAAATAAGAAAATTAGGGAGTACTAACAGTATGCAGTATGCCTACAATGTCATGACTAATCAAGCATGATCGCACTATGAATCTGAAAGGGAAATGTGCCCTTAAGCAATTTCTATAACTGGGCGTTTGGATCCCTTTATTTTAGAGGAATTGAAATTCACTCAATAAAATAACTTATTTAGTTTGAAATTTGACATTCCACCACTTTCCAAAGTTCAGATATAAGCTTATCTCAAATTCATGGGGTGGAGGATGGGGAATGATTTTATGCATCAGTAGAATTTGTTTCTACTCTGTAACTTACATGACACTCTTCGTCTCACTCCTCTATAGTAAAAATGTAGCACATAAATATCTCCGACATCTTGCTAATAATAGTATACAAATATATTTTGTATAAAACCGAATTAGCTTAATTGATATATGTCTAAATTACTATTATTAGAATGGAATTCAATTCCAATGATCCAAATGAGGTGTAAGTGTTTTGGTGATTAGATGTCCAACACATTAAATGAGTACTTATGTGCAAAATGAGTGAAGAATGCAAATCAAAGTGTAAGGTATGTTTCTAGACTTAGTATATTATTTTGGTATACTAATGTGTTTGTCTAAGTGCTAGAAATAGGGCCAACAAAAGAAGAAAAGCATCGGAAAAGACTTGGCTGTGAACAGCCAAGTATCTGCTCGGGCCTGACACATCGGACTGTCCGGTGCGCCAGGCTGGCCGACGATGAACTGGCTGCTCTCGGGAAAACGCAGAGGCGTACGACTATAATTCATCGGACTGTTCGGTGTGCACCGGACAGTGTTCGGTGCGCCAACTGACCCCAAGGATCAACGGTCGGATGCGCCAGAAAAGGAAGGAGATCGCGCACCGGATAGCTACAGTGACTGTCCGGTGGTGCACTGGACTGTCCGGTGCACCACTCGACAGAAGGCAATTTTGGCCTTCCAAGTTGGCCTCCTCCAACGGCTCCTAGCTGCCTTGGGACTATAAAAGAGATCCCTAGGCGCATGGAGGAAAACACCAAGCTTATAAGAAACATTTTAAGACTTCCAGACTCCGACTCCACGCAATTGATTCTCTGTGTTAGCGGTTTGAGCTCCATTTGAGTTGTGAACTCTGGGTGTTGTGCTTTGAGCTCAAGTTATGACTTGTGTGCGTGGTTGTGCTACGGATTTGAGTCTTGTGTGTGTTGCTCTCCCCAACCTTACTCTGTGCTTTCTTTGTGATCTCAATTGTAAGGGCGAGAGACTTCAAATTGTGGAGATTCCTCGCAAACGGGAAACATACTCTAAAGGAAAAGACCGTGGTATTCAAGTTGATCATCGGATCACTTGAAAGGGGTTGAGTGCAACCCTCGTCCATTGGGACGCCACAACGTGGAAGTAGGCAAGTGTTACTTGGCCGAACCACGAGATAAAAATCACGTGTCTCTTGTGTTATCTTCTCTGTGATTGTTGTGTTCACAAGAACTCGCCTCAAAACTACTTAGCCGTACTAACACTTTAAACTAAGTTTTGTGGCTATTAGTGTTTGATTTTACAGGATCACCTATTCACCCCCTCTAGGTGCTCTCAATTGGTATCAGAGTCGTACTCTTCACTTAAGGGTCTAATCGCCCGAAGAGATGGATCCTAAGAGAAAGAGGATGGTGGTCAACGACAAGGAGAAGGAGTCCCTCTTCAACGAGCCTAGGGACGACAAACCCACTGACTCAGGTTCGAGTCACAAGAAAAGGGACGGGAAGAAGTGGCGCATCAAGAAAATCATCTACTACGACAGCGATGCCTCCTCTTCTTCACCAAGAGACGACGACGACTCTTCGTCGAAAAAGAAAATGGTTAATCAAAACTACTCTTTTGACTATTCTCGCATTCCATACAATTCAAATGCTCATTTTCTATCAATCCCACTTAGGAAACTCCCACACTTTGATGGAGAAGACTATTCCTTCTGGAGTCATAAAATGCGTAGTCATTTATTTTCCCTCCATCCTAGTGTTTGGGAGATTGTTGAAAACGGAATGCATTTTGATAGTACTGACAATCCTGTTTTTATAAATGAGCAAATCCATAAGAATGCCCAAGCTACTACTGTGTTGCTAGCATCTCTTTGCAGTGATGAGTACAATAAGGTGAGTGGCTTGGACAACGCCAAACAGATCTGGGACACCCTTAAGATATCACATGAGGGAAATGATGCCACCATGATCACCAAGATGGAACTGGTGGATGGTGAGCTAGGGAGGTTCGCGATAATCAGGGGAGAGGAGCCAACACAAACCTACAACAGGCTCAAGACCCTGGTCAACAAGATACGAAGCTATGGAAGCACAAGATGGATGGATCATGATGTCGTCCGACTCATGCTAAGGTCTTTTACTGTAATTGACCCCCATCTTGTCAATCTTATTCGTGAAAATCCAAGGTACACCAAAATGACGCCCGAGGAGATCCTCGGAAAATTCATGAGCGGGCGCATGATGGTGAAGGAGGCTCGATATGTGGACGACGCTCTAAACGGTCCACTACCCGTCTACGAGCCACAACCCGTTGCTCTCAAAGCAATGAGCAGCAGGGAGGCGCTACCAAGCAAGGTGGCACAAGTGGAAGCTGCTGGGCTAAATGAAGATGAGATGGCGCTCATCATCAAACGTTTCAAGACCGCACTCAAAGGACGCAAGGAGTACCCTAACAAGAATAAAACAAAGGGAAAACGCTCCTGCTTTAAATGCGGTAAGACTGGTCATTTTATTGCTCAATGTCCCAATAATGAAAATGATCAGGCACAAGAAAGACATGGGAAGAAGGAGAAAAAGAAGAATTATAGGATGGCGAAGGGCGAGGCGCATCTAGGAAAAGAATGGGACTCTGACTTCTCTTCATCACACTTCGACGACGAAGGACTTGCTACCTTGGCCTTCGACAAGTCTTCCCTCTTCCCCAACGAATGTCATACATGTCTTATGGCTAAGGAGAAAAAGGTATGTATTCGAGATACTCCCAAGTACTCTTCTTCTAGTGATGAAGAATCCTCTGATGATGAAGTAGATTACTCTGGTTTATTTAAAGGTTTAGATAGAGCCAAAGTAGAGAAAATGAATGAATTAATTGATGCTCTAAATGAAAAAGATAGACTGCTAGACTGTAACACCCTAATTTTGGGGGTATAAAATTTCTTTCTAATTATCACCCAAAATCATGTTTACTCTTCCTTATCTCACTTTAGGCTTTCTCTCTCTAGATTCTTTTTCTCCTTTTCCTTTTTATTAGAAATAGCTTTAAATAGTGGAGGTTAATTATTTATTTTTTCCAAAACCTTATGGGTCATGACATATTGCATCATGTTGAGCTTAAAATATTCTTTGAAGTGTTGCACAAGTTTCAATTTATTTGAATTTGAAACCTAGTTTGAATTTGGATTTGAAAAACCCTATAGAAAAAGAAATAGAAAAGGAATTAGAAAATCCAGAGAAAAGAAAAAGGAAAAGCAGCCCAGCCAGGCCGCGCGCCCGCGCCGCCTAACAAGCGGACCCGCCTGTCAGCGGCAATTCTCCTTCGCGCGCGCCCTCCCTCTCTCGCTCGCTGCCGAGTAGGGCCAACCTATCGGCGCTAGTTTCCTTCGCCCATTTGCTCTCTCTCTCCCTGTCTCACGGGCCTGGTTTGCCAGTGCTGAGCCGTTGCCCCCGTGTGTCCCCTTTTCTCTCTCTGTGCTGTGGGCCTGCCCTGTCAGCTTCGCCCCCTCCGCACTCGCCGTGGACCGGCGCGTGCGCACTCGCGCACGTCGCCGAATTTCTCGGCCACGACGCCCGTCCCACGCGTCCAACTCCCTTCTTAGAGCCCCGCTAGTGCCCCGCGCACACCCCTTGCCTCATTTCGCTCAGCTTCACCCTCTCTCGCGTTCTGCCCATGCCGCCAGCCGCCGCCGGAGACCTGCGCCCGCGTTCCCGGCCATCTAGCTCGTCGAAGACCGCTCCAAGCCTCCTCGAGCTCCTCCCCGAGGTGAGACACCCGTTCCCGTGCCCAATTTCCCCTATTGCGCCCTGTGTTTGGCCAATTTCACGTTCGCCGATGCTCGACCGCGGCGGTCCGCCGTGCTCGCGCGGTGGCCGGCCGATTTAGCCCGGTCTACTTCACCAGAGTAGGTCCCTGTGTTGCCCCTGCCTCTGCTGAAGTTAGCCAAGGCCTTAGCGCGCCTTAGGACCCCTCCCCGTGGCCGGAATGGCTCACCAGAGTTTCCCCAGCCCGCCTGATTCCTTCTCACCGTCGTTCTCCCCTCTCTGCCCGTGGATTCATGGCCTCTTCCCCGCCATTGAGTTCTTCATGGCACCCTCTTCCTCTCTGCCCAACTCCGGCGACCCCGGAGCCACCCTAGCCCGCGTCAGCCTCAACTCCGACGACCTCACCGCCGTGGAGAGGAGCGGTGCCGCCCGCAGCCGTCTGTTCCCCCTGGTCTGATCCCCTCTGTCCGATTCAGATCGAACGGCTCGGACCGCGGGATACCGCTTCGCGCACGCATGCCTGACGCCGTGGCCTGCCTGTCAGCGCCACCTGCAGCCGCTCATCTTTTCCGGTCTGATTTCCCCCATCCGATCTTGATCGAACGGCTCAGACCCCCCCCCCCCCCCGTCTGATCTTGATCGAACGGCTCAGACCCCTGCAGCCGTCCGTTTCCCCTCTGGCGCTGGGCCTGCTCGATCAACGCGCTCTTCCCCCTTGTCGCTGACACTCCCTGGCCCGCCTGTCGGCGCTCGCCCGCTCGCACGTGCGTGCCCTCGGCCGCAGATCTAATCTCAGCCGTCGGTTCCTGATCTAACAGTTAGATTCACCCGATACCCCTTCGCGCGGTAGTTTTCTTAAAGAGACCCTCGGTTTATTGGAAATCAACCCACTGTCCCTGGTTTTCGCGCGCAGGCCCCTGTAATCTTGCAGATTTAGCCCTGGACTTTTAAATATTCACAGAATTAGCCCTAATTTCATATTTTGAATTCCCAAACTTGTTTATTTCATAACTTTTGCATATGAACTCCAAATTTAGTGATTCAAATTGCAAAATGTTCATAGAATTATTCTCTGTTTAAATAAAATGGTTTCACTTACTGTCTGCACACTCTAATTTTTAGGATTTAGTATGAACTAATGTAGATGTATGTTTTATTTATTGAATAAAATAAATAAAAGGAGAACCTTAGAGATTTAAATTTGTTTAAGCTTGTGAGATTAATAATGTGTATTACATGAGTTTGCCTCTGTTCTAAATTTTAGGTCACAATAAAATAAATTGATCTATGTTTATGTACTTGTAAGTAACACTTAGCAAAATAATAATATTCTATTTCCAAATAAAGTTAATGTATGTTATAGTTTATGATTATACTTTGAATTCATTATCCCTTATGTAGTATTATGTCTTTTTAAGATATGTTCCAATGTTTGTACATGTTTGGTGTGATGTTCATTTGTACTTTCTAAATGTATTGAATGCATGCTTGCTTTATTTAGACAATGAGCAGTCCGAGGTTCCTGAGTGTGTTGTTGGAGACCTCCCTGAGCAACCACCTGGTGAAGGCAAGTGTCCTCTGACCTATTATGTCCTACATACTTTATGGTTCACTGTCCCGCATTAATTTATGAAACCTAAGGATTGACTAGTCTGTATTTACCTCACCCTTGTTTACCTTTTGGGTTATCATGGTTAGCATGTTGCTATTGCCTTAACTTAATCAATGAACATGATATGAACATTTATGGTACAATACTGTTATCCTGCCTATGTGGATGATCTTGTGATACCTTAGGGGTCTCATGCCTTTTTCCTGAGTACCCCTCCGTAAGGACCTGTTCGTGGAGTGACCACCCGGGATAACAGTACAACCATGAGGGTGGAATGGGACGCCCTTAGCTGATTAATTAGATGAACCTGGGGGTTTAGTTGGCTTTGTCGAACGGTCGTAAATGGGGGCCGGGGCATAGTGCTCGCTCTGCCAAGGTTGGGGTGCAGAGGTTCTTTCGATTTGGTTTTGTTAGTCACCCACCTTGGGGAGGTTTACTGCGTTTGTACGATTAGCGAAACCTAACGAGCAGCTATGCACCAGGGGAGTCTTTGTAAAGGCTACGTAGTGTATCCTTGGCCATTCACCTTTGTAGTGAAAATCGGGTCTATACAACCTAGGCTAGAAAGGGATCACGACTTGTGGCTAAAGTGTACAAACTCTGCAGAGTGTTAAAAACTGGTATATCAGCCGAGCTCACGGTTACGAGCAGCCATGGTATCCTCTTTGATTAGAAGAACTTTGGATACTATTATGTTGATGATTAACAATGATGTTATAAAATCTGATCTCTGGTATTTCCTCTTTTGAGGAGGTACTTCTGGGTAATAACTGGGTTTATTACTAAAACTTGGCTCTACTAATTGTAATAAATACTTGACCAATGAAAAGCATCTGCTTGACCTCAACTCCACATACAACTAGTCCACTTTAGCCAAATGGGACATTTGCTGAGTACGTTGATGTGTACTCACCCTTGCTTTACACACCACCCCACCCCAGGTTGTCCCCAGTGTACCCAATGCTCAGGAGGTGATGCTGGCAACATGGATGACTTCGAGGAGTTCCATGAATATGATGAGTTCTAGTTCTTTCTTAGTGGCAAACCCCTATTCAGCTGTGTAAGTGCAATCAACCCTAATTGAGGGTTTTGGTGGTTAAATGACAAAACAAACAGAGATTCTAACAAGTTTGCTCCTAGCATGTACACAGTAATTCTACAGACAGGAGAAGCACAGATCTTACGAGCATAAAAATAGAAAGCCCAGCAGATTTAAAATTCCACATCAAATGGCATGCTCCAAGTGCTTTGAAACAACGACAGTACTCATTTTATAATTCTTGAGTTATAGGAATCGCCGTACAATTAAGAGGGATCCGCAATGGTTAAGTAAGTTATGCAATGAGCTAAGTTCAAAACCTTTTGAAAACATCTTTGAGAACATTTTTCCAGATCATGAATGCCCTTGAGAAAGACCAATTTTACTTCCCACAAAAACTCCACTTTTGTCCTCCTCAAAACACTCAAAATTTGGTTTCAGCCCTAGAAACCGGTTCAATCGGTCCTGAAACCGGTTCAATCGGTTTTGGGACTGTTCCTCTGTCACCCCTGCTCTGACCTGTCTGACAGTCAGAGCTGTCAGAAAAAGTCGCTGCAGATTTTTTGGGAAAACCGGTTCAACCGGATTTCCCCCCTACTCAACCGGTTTTGAAACCGGTCGAGTCTTCGGCTGAGTAGGTTAGTGAACCGGGATCCCCCTGGTAGAAACTGGTTCAACCGGTCTGAAAACCGGTTCAACCGGTTTTTACTCTTTTTCTCCCAATGGCTGCCAGCTTTTGGGGGATCCTTTATATACCCCCTCACACTCTCTCTCTCATTTACTTCTGCTCCTCCCACGAAATCTTGGCTGACCAAACTCTCAACAAGTGCATTCATTTCACCTTTCACACCCACAATCACATCTCCTTCAATTGATTGAAGGATCCTTGGTGTGAGGTGAACTCGATCTAACACGCTGTCATTTTCATCTCGATTCTCCTATTCTCTTTGTTCTTGAGCTCGTTGCAAACTTAACCTTGTGCGGATTTGTTACTCTTGGAACCTCGTGTTCCTTGACGGTTAGAGGTTGCTTGGGAGTCTCCAAATTTGTGGACGACCCCAAGAAGTTTGTATCACCCGCTCTTTGAGCATATTTGAGAAGAGATTGCCTTGACCTTTGTGGTCGGTTTGTGGAGGATTAGGGTTGGAAAAGACTCGGCCCTTTGTGGGCTCCTCAACGAGGAGTAGGACACCTTTGTGGTGGTTGCCGAACCTCGGGTTATATCGCGTGTTCTTGTGTATTCTTGTTAAGCACTTTAAATTTGTTGGTTGGTTCATATTATCTATTCGAGTAGATCTTGCGTAGGGCAAGTCATTAGCAAAATCTTTCACTACTTCATAATATTTGTTTATCTAAGTTGAGCAGGTTCAAACTTGTTTAGTTGTGAACAAAATCAACTGAACCGGTTTGCACCAGTGCAACTTTAATTTAACCTTTCTCGAAGTTTTTAGTGAAAAATTTCAGGTGTAGCCTATTCACCCCCCCTCTAGGCTACTTTCAAGCTGCCTATGTAGGCTTAGCATCTACGTTTCGTATTTCCGCACTTTGATAATTATGTTGAACAATGGTTATGTAATAGACTCTGTGGATGTCTTGGACATCTTGATGTAATCAAGTACCTTTCCGCTATTTGTTTTGAGCATTGTGTGATGATGTCCAATTATGTAATCGCTGTGTACGTGAGTTTCTGATCCTGGCATGTACTTGGTTCGCATTCAGTTTGTCTTCCAAAACCGGGTGTGACATAAGTGGTATCAAAGTCTTGCTGACTGTAGGACCGCTGACCTAGACTAGAATGGTCGACCTAAGAACTATAGACCCTTACTCTTACCTTGACCTTAGAGTCTTTTCAAAAGTTGGTCATCTTGACTAACTCTATGTTATTTACTTATCTCAATAGTTTTATCTCACTTTTCTTTCTGTCTACTTTCTGGTCTAATAGTTCTACTCTTACTCTTGTGCTTACGATATCTTCTGTAGATGGCTCGTATCAGGTGCACTGCACGTAAGTCTGTGATCCCCTTTTTGCCTTCTCGCCTGGCGGAGGGTCCACTGTGTCGCACGGTGTCCGGTCAGTCCAGTTACCTGGAGAGACTGCATCGTCGCCTGCACGAGGAGCAGGAGCATCGATGCCAGGAGCAGGGTCAGGAGCAGCAGGACTCTTCCCTCTCGCCTCAGCAGAGGGTGGAGTCTAAGAGGCCTCCTTCCCCTGCACCTCAGCCAGAGATGCCCCCTGCACCACCTCGGGGCATCCCGGCTGCTGGAGGAGACCCTGACGGAGATGGAGACGATGACACCGGTGGCAGTTTGAGCCACGACACGAAGCTCTCAGAGGAGCCAGAGCCGGAGGGATGGATCGCTAGACCCATCACTCATGACGCCGCTCGTGGGTGTCACTTCCACGACGCTCTCGATACCCTGTTGTGTCGGGCCTTCGACCGACACACTTGGTCCATCGAGTACCGTTGTGTAGTCTACCAGCATCGTCGCGGGTTATACCCGGACTAGTGGGAGGCTACTTGCTTGGTGCGCCGTCTGGACGATGATCTCCGGGGTGCAGAAGCCTTCTCAGAGCACTATTCTATTACTGAGAGGGATATTGCCGAGGCAGCCATGCAAGATGCAGCATGACGGGCACTTTCTCAGTATTGCTCGTTATTCAGTGGGGTAGCTGATGGCCTTGAACTGAAGTACTACCCTCGCCGTTCGACCGATAGTGCTAGAGGTGTGATTGCCTCGCCAGTTGGTTTGGGCAATCCCAGGCTGAATAGCATGGTCAATTTGGCTGCCGTGCTCAACACAGAGTTGGACCACGCCCTTGACGAGTTGGGCAAGGTTCGGGCGGAGGTTGCGGAATTGCGTGCTGAGTGCGCAGCATGCCACTATCTGGATGGTGGTTCTCCCACCCTTGTCGGGATTCAGCACCCTTATCGTTCGCCGCCCCGTGGTCGCTTCGACTATGGTACCCCAGACTGCAGGACCCGCATAGATTTGGATCCCTAGATCGACAGAGTCAGAGTCTGTATTAACGCTTAGTTTAGTATCTTAGTCTAGTCAGTCTTAGTTAGAGTTAGTTTGCTTATTTTATGTTGGATGCTTGTTATGATGGACGTGTACTGAAGTTGGATCTTTGTAATGATTGTCACCAAGGTGTGGGTATCCCCTGCAACTTGGTGTAGTTATTAATAAAGTTAGTTATTTAGTTGGGTAATCCATTTATTTCCACTTCCCTCTTTATTTGAGAAGCTGTCTGTGAAGATGGTCGATTGTCCAGTGCTATGAAGATCTTCTATACATCTTTTCTTATGCTGAAAGACTGTAGAGTCAGATTTGATATATGTGTGTGATTTCTACAGATGTCTGAGAACATGCGCAGAGGTGCGAGGCGTGCTCAGCCTGAACAGCAGGCACCCCAAGAGGAAGCAGCCCCGCAGCAGCATTTGCCACCGCCACCACCGATGACTATTGAGCAGATGTTCTTGATGTAGACCCAAGCAGTCCAGGCAATTGGTCAGACCTTAGCAGCCATGCAGCAAGTGCAGCAGCAGCCACCACCGCCTCAACATCCAGTGCAAGTCTAGATGCCACAAGTGCCTAGAGACAAACGAGTAGAGTTCATGAGGGGTCATCCCCCAGTCTTTGCCCACTCTGCTGATCCCATGGACGTGGAAGATTGGCTGCGTATCGTGGAGCGTGAGTTGCACACTGCCCAGTGCAACGATCGTGAGAAGGTGTTGTATGGTCCCCGACAGCTGAGGGGAGCCGCACAGTCTTGGTGGGAGTCCTACCTCGCCACCCATGCCAACCCTGAAGCTATCACTTGGGAGGAGTTTAGGGACAACTTCCGTCGCTACCATGTGCCCGAGGGACTGATGATAGTGAGGAAGGAGGAGTTTCTCGCCCTGAAGCAAGGTCCCCTGTCCGTCAGCGAGTACAAGGACAAGTTTCTGCAGCTGTCGCGTTATGCCCCAGAGGATGTCAACACGGATGCCAAGAGGCAGTACCGCTTCTTGAGAGGATTGGTCGATCCCCTCCACTATCAGCTGATGAACCACACCTTCCCTACCTTCCAGCATCTGATAGACAGATCAATCATGACAGAAAGGAAGCATCGGGAGATGGAGGACAGGAAACGCAAGATTGGTGGACCTCAGGTTGGGAATAGCAGCCGTCCTTGCTACTCAGGCAACCCACCTCAACAATTCAAGCAAGGTCACCAGCACCAGCATCAGCGTTAGAACCAGCAGCAGCAGTACCAGAGGCAGTTTCCTCAGCAGCAGCAGTACCGTCAGAACAACCGGCAAGGAGGAAATCAATACCAGCGCTAGAGAAACTAGGCAGCCTGTCTTCCTGCCCCAGCAACCAACCAGAACAATCAAGCAGCACCAGCTCAAGGAGGAAGTCGTGCATGTTTCCACTGTGGGGAACAAGGTCATTGGGCGAATCATTGCCCTAAGAAAGCAACTCAGCAACAGTCAGCTCCCAATGCCCTAGTCACAAAGAATGCAATGCAGCCAGGAGGCAACAACCATGGGCAACCTCGCGCCTAGTATGGAAAGGTGAACCACTTGGAGGCCGACATAGTCCAGGAGACTCCAGGAGTGGCACTAGGTACGTTTTTAGTCGAGTACCATTCTGCAAATGTCTTATTTGATACTGGAGAAACACATTCTTTTGTGACTGCATCATGGGTAGAAACACATAATATACCAGTAGCACCCATGTATCCACCTATGAGAGTTAGTTCAGTTGGTGGAAGGACCCAAACTGATAGATTTTGCCCTAGTGCAAAGGTTCAAATAAGGGGGATAGAGTTCCCCGCTGATTTAATAGTTACGGGTAACCAAGATACGACTATAGATGTCATCCTAGGGATGAATTGGCTAACCAAGTATCAAGCCAGTCTTAGCTGTGACAAGAGAACAATGAAGTTAGTGTCCCTATCAGGAGAAGAAGTGTTAGTGGAATTGGTCTTGTCTGGATCAAGGAAAGGGAGTTGTCACCAAGTCACCGCTCATATGGAGGAGATTAAACCATCAGATGCTATCAATGTAGTATCAGATTTCCCAGATGTGTTTCCCGAGGAGTTACCAGGTATGCCACCTGAAAGGAAGGTTAAATTTGCCATAGAGCTTATTCCAGGCACCGCCCCTATTTCTAAGAGAGCCTACCGAGTGTCTGGACCAGAGTTGGTGGAACTCAAGAAGCAGATTGATGAGTTGTCGGAGAAAGGCTACATTAGACCGAGTACCTCGCCTTGGGCAGTCCCAGTGCTATTTGTGGAGAAGAAGGATGACACGAAGAGGATGTGCATTGATTACAGAGCTTTGAATGAAGTCACTGTCAAGAACAAGTACCCCCTGCCCAGAATTGAAGATTTATTTGATCAATTGAGAGGAGCCAGTGTGTTCTCAAAGATAAATTTGAGGTCAGGTTACCATCAGCTCAGAATCTGACCTGCGGATATACTGAAGACAACATTCATCACCAAGTATGGACTATAGGAGTTCATGGTTATGTCATTCGGATTGACGAATGCGCCAGCTTACTTCATGTACCTAATGAACAGTGTGTTCATGAACTACCTCGATAAGTTCGTAGTGGTGTTCATTGATGATATTCTTATATATTCCCAAAATGAGCAAGAGCATGAGGAGCATTTGAGGAAAGTACTCCAGAGGCTACGAGATTGTCAACTGTATGCCAAGCTTAGCAAGTGCGAGTTCTGGATCAGTGAAGTCCTATTCTTGGGCCATATTATAAACCGAGAAGGATTGGCTGTAGATCCGAAGAAGGTAACAGCTATCTTGGACTGGAAAGCACCAAAAGATGTCCGAGGAATCAAGAGTTTCATCGGAATGGCCGGTTATTATTGGCGTTTCATTGAAGGTTTCTCCAAGATTGCTAGGCCAATGACAGCCTTGTTGGCAAAGAAGGTTGAGTTCAAGTGGACCCTAGCATGCCAGAAGTCCTTTGAGACGTTGAAGGAGAAGTTGACAATGACACTTGTACTGATTCTGCCAGATGTTCACAAGCCGTTCTCAGTGTATTGCGATGCTTCGTACACCGGACTTGGATGTGTGTTGATGTATGAAGGGAGAGTAGTGGCATACTCATCCCGACAGTTGAAGATTCATGAGAAGAATTATCCTACTCATGATCTGGAATTAGCAGCCGTGGTTCATGCATTGAAGATCTGGAGGCATTATCTTTATGGGCAGAAGTGTGATATCTACACGGACCACAAGAGTCTCAAATATATATTCACCCAGTAAGAATTAAACATGAGACAGCGAAGATGGCTAGAATTGATCAAAGATTATGAGCTGGAGATTCATTATCACCCAGGTAAAGCAAATATGGTTGCAGATGCTCTTAGTAGAAAGAGTCAAGTCAATATGTTGGCAGCTCACCCGATGCCGTATGAGCTAGCGAAGGAGTTCGACAGATTGAGTCTCGAATTTCTAAACAATACCCAAGGGGTGACAATCGAGTTGGAACCCACTCTAGAGCAAGACATCAGGAAAGGTCAGAAGGATGATGAGAAGATTAACGAGATCTGGCAACTGATCATAGATGGAAAAGGCAAGGATTTCCATGAAGATGCAGAAGGAGTGGTATGGTTCAAGCATAGACTGTGTGTTCCCGACATCAAATCAATCCGGGAACTGATTCTCAAGGAAGCCCATGAGACAACATACTCTATACACCTCGATAGTGAGAAGATGTACCAAGACCTGAAGAAAAGATTCTGGTGGTATGGTATGAAATGGGAGATAATAGAGTATGTGGCTGTATGTGACAGTTGTTAGAGGATTAAAGCAGAACATCAGAGACCTGCAGGTTTGTTGCAACCATTGCAGATTCCGAAGTGGAAATGGGATGAGATCAAAATGGACTTTATAGTCAGTTTGCCTCGCACTCGTACTGGTTATGACTCCATCTGGGTAGTAGTGGACCGTTTGACAAAGGCGGCCCATTTCATACCAGTCAAGACCACTTACAACAGTGCAGTGTTCGCTGAACTATACATGGCTCGGATTGTGTGCTTGCATGGCGTCCCGAAGAAGATAGTATCAGACAGAGGTACCCAGTTCACCTCTCATTTTTGGCAGCAATTGCATGAAGCTTTGGGCACACACTTGAAGTTCAGCTCAGCTTACCACCCGCAGACAGATGGTCAAATAGAGAGAACCAATCAGATTCTGGAGGATATGTTGAGGGCTTGTGCCTTGCAAGACAAGATAGGTTGGGACAAGAGATTACCATATGCAGAATTCTCTTACAACAACAGCTACCAAGCCAGTTTGAAGATGTCACCATTTGAAGCGCTCTATGGGAAGAATTGCAGAACTCCATTGCATTGGGACCAACATGGTGAAAGACAAGTGTTCGGTCCAGATATTTTGCTTGAAGCCGAAGAGAACATCAGAATGGTCCGAGAGAATTTAAAGGCAGCGCAGTCCAGACAGCGAAGCTATGCTGACACTAGAAGAAGGGAACTTAGTTTTGAAGTGGGAGACTATGTCTACTTGAAGGTGTCACCCATCAGAGGAACCAAAAGGTTTGGAGTCAAAGGCAAGCTATCACCTCGTTATATTGGGCCGTATCAGATTCAAGCAAGACGTGGAGAAGTGGCCTATCAACTCAGCTTACTAGAGAATCTGTCAGCTGTGCACAATGTGTTACATGTGTCTCAGTTGAAGAAATGCTTGAGAGCGCCAGAAGAGTAGTTGCCAGCAGAGGATCTTGAAGTTCAAGAAGATCTGACTTATATTGAGAAGCTAACTCAAATTCTGGAGACAGCAGGCCGGGTCACTCGGAGAAGTACCATCAGGATGTGCAAAGTCAAATGGGGTCACCACTCGCAAGAAGAAGCAACCTGGGAAAGAAAAGATGATTTGAAAGCCAAGTACCCTGAGCTCTTTTCTAGCCAGCCCTGAATCTCGAGGGCGAGATTCTTCTAAGGGGGATAGGTCTGTAACACCCTGATTTTGGGGGTATAAAATTTCTTTCTAATTATCACCCAAAATCATGTGTTACTCTTCCTTTTCTCACTCTAGGCTCTCTCTCTAGATTCTTTTTCTCTTTTTTCCTTTTTATTAGAAATAGCTTTAAATAGTGGAGGTTAATTATTTATTTTTGCCAAAACCTTATGGGTCATGACATGTTGCATCATGCTGAGCTTAAAATATTCTTTGAAGTGTTGCACAAGTTTGAATTTATTTGAATTTGAAACCTAGTTTGAATTTGGATTTGAAAAACCCTATAGAAAAATAAATAGGAAAAGAATTAGAAAATCCAGAGAAAAGAAAAAGGAAAAGCAGCCCAGTCGGCCCACTAAGCCCAGCCAGGCTGGGCGCCCGCGCCGCCTGACAGGCGGACCCCGCCTATCAGCGGCAATTCTCCTTCACGCGCGCCCTCCCTCTCTCGCTCGCTGCCCAGTGGGGCCAACCTGTCGGCGCCAGTTTCCTTCGCCTGTTCGCTCTCTCTCTCCCTGTCTCGCGGGCCCGGTTCGCCAGTGCCGAGCCGTTGCCCCCACGCGTCCCCTTCTCTCTCTGCACTGTGGGCCTGCCCTGTCAGCTCCGCCCCCTCCGCGCTCGCCGTGGACCGACGCGTGCGCACTCGCGCACGTCGCCGGATTTCTCGGCCACGACGCCCGCCCACGCGCCTAGCTCCCTTCTTAGAGCCCCGCCAGTGCCCCACGCACACCCCTCACCTCATTTCGCTCAGCTTCACCCTCTCTCGCGCTCTGCCCACGCCGCCAGCTGCCGCCGGAGACCTACGCCCGCGTTCCCGGCCATCCAGCTCGCCGGAGACCGCTCAAAGCCTCCCTGAGCTCCGCCTCGAGGTCAGACACCCGTCTCCATGCCCAATTTCCCCTATTGCGCCCTGTGTTCGGCCAATTTCACCTTCACTGATGCTCGGCCGTGGTGGTCTGCCGTGCTCGCGCGGTGGCCGGCTGATTTAGCCCGGTCTAGTTCACCGGAGTAGGTCCCTGTGTCGCCCCTGCCTCTTCTAAAGTTAGCCAAGGCCTTAGTGTAACACCCTTGGTGTTACTGTTACTAAAACCTAAGCATAACATCATAAGCATTGGCATATCATGTGTTTGTCACACTTAGAGTGCATTCACTAGGCAAAAATTTCAAACAAGTTGTATTGATATGACATTTTGTGGATAAAACCCTAGGGTAAGATACCCAACCCTAAATTGGGCTCAGTAGGGCAAAGAAAAGCCTAGTAAGAGAAAACTTCAAAACTCATTAGAGATAATCATAAAATGTCACCTTGAATAGACTTATGGGATATTCAAACCCTAAGAGTGCCAAATAACCCTAAATAGTACCCTGGAAAGCCCTAGACTTAAACACTTGGGGGCTAAGTGCAAAATTAGTGCACTTTTGGACTAAAGTGCAAAAACCAAGAAATTAAGGTGTCTTAACTCATATGGTTCACATGTGTGTGGATTTGCAACCTAAACCCTAAATTTTGGACCTATTTGCAAAAAGCCCTATTTGAGCTCTATTGGTTAAGTCTAAAAATAGTGAAGCAGGGCTCACTTTAGGGCTCTGTAGATCCAAAAATATTGAGAATTTGCCTAGGGTCAGCACATCAAACCTATAGAGCTATGTAAGGAGAACAACTTTGCTATAGGGATTAAATCATGGTCACATGAAAAATTTGGAGAAAAATGTGCTCAAAGTCGAGTTGTCAAACTATCTGAAGTCTGAATTCAGACTAACAGTATGGTCAAGCAATCTTTGAGCTTAGATTTGATCATGATTCAGTCATTATTTGGCTATGATTGCTATAGCAAGATTAAAGCTGAATAGTAGAGCAACAACTTCTTTAAAGGTAGATTGCCAAGTCATCACATGAAAAATGGAGATTCAAGCCCTGCAAATCAGGCTGTCAGGCGCGCTGAATAGAAGTGCCATGGTACAGTAACTGAAGAAGATTCCCAGTTCATCCCCCTTCGCCGCCGACGACCGTCGCGCCGCGATTCATGTCAGTCGCTGTGATTCGTGCGCTGTGACTTGTGGATAATGGTGAACGAGTAAAGATCTTGGCGCCTGGATCAACTTAGGTCCGGCTGCGGCTAAGCTCCCCGTACCACTTGCTCATCGGCCGATCGGGATAGATCTCACCGCCGTTGGCCGATTACCGCCATGCGCCACATGCTAAAGCGCTTGACCACATCGCAGTGAACCACAACGTGCATGCCCGGTGATCGCCGGGGAGTTGCCACGGTTACATCCACTAATCCCGTGTGCCAGTGACCTTCTCTTCCTCCGACCGCCGCGCGTCTCTCCCAAATTCACCAGCCACCGCTCTTGCCTTCTATAAATTGAGCGAGCCGTCAGGTCCGTAGGATGATCATGCACCAAGCCACCAAGTATTGCCTCCAATCGTATACCCGAGATCTCCAATTTTTGATTTTCCCCCAAAACACTCAAGAACACCGTGACAAAGACCTCACCGTGGCCAGCTCGATTTAGGTTTGCTCATGCCCTCTGCCCTCTTGTTTTAGTGTTCTTGTGTGCCTTGATACTCCCCAACCAACTCAATTGAGCTAGGATTCCTTAGATCACCGGGAACGCAGTTGTTTGTCCGCGATGCCCGCGGTCACCGTGGCCAGAGCAAACCGGTAGCCATTTGTGAAATTAAGTGAGAGGAAACCATTGGTAGGTCTTGAATTCAGTTTCTGCCAAAGTAGAACATCAGTCGTTGAGAGAATCAGCTGATACGCGCTCGTCGGAGCTCGGCTCCCCGCCGGTCACCGTCGTGGGCTGAGAATTGTGAAGAGAAGAAAGCGCGGGGGTATTTCTGCAATTGTCAGCGAAACAGAGGAATAGTGGGAGGGGCTCTTTAAAGATTTCTAAATAGTTATGGGTCTCTGCGCAAAACTGACAGCGCAGGCGCGCGCGTGGGCACACTTCTGCCCTATTTGGGCCGGTTTGGGCCAGTTTAAGTTCAGTACTATTCATAGTTTTTCTTTTTCCTTTTCTGCCAGAGCTAAAACAATTTTAGAAAATTGTAGAAAAATGATAAAAATACCAGACCAATTTTGCTAGGTCTCTAATTTCCTATATTATTTAATGAAAATAGTTCCTTGATTTTTAGTCCAAATAGGAAATTATAGAATATTTAAAATAGCCAAAAACCTTGTTTCTGGATATTTAGGGAATATGTAATAAGTCCAAAATTCACTAAATTTTTAGGATAAACTCTAAATAATATTTAGAAGTCTTGGGTAAAGTTTGGTATGATTTGGACCATGTTTAATACTTAGAACCCAAAATCCTAGCCCCCCTGCCATGTGAACTTCACTGTTGACTCCGGAAATCCTAAGTTCTCGGAGATCCGTGAAGGAAAGTTGTATTCAAGACTTTAGATAATAAACTTTTATTATCTTTGCACTCTCATGAGCATTACATGGCATTCATTATTATGTATGGTTATATTTAGAAAATGAAGAAGAAGGTGTCTGAGGAAAGCATACACCGAACTTGTCAAGTGATTCAGGGGCACCTACAGGGTTGTCTGAGGTCCGTTGGACAAGGACAACTGTAGGTGGGCCTAATAACTTGGGAGGTTCTGTCACAACTGGTATCGGATCTAAGCCCATCTCTGCAGAGGTTATGAGGCATTTTCAAAAAGAATTTTTCCAAGATTTATCTAGAAAATTTCTTTCTTCCTTATCTAACCACCTTCTGAGTACTTATTTGAAAGACCAGATAATAGAGTGCAATGTATAGAAGGTGTGAATCAACTAAGGTTGATTCTGTAATTATACATGCATCATGCTAAAAACTATGTTAATAAGGTTTTCCCCCTTAAGAAATGCTGCCGCGCACAAGAAAGACCGCGCGCAAGTCTACCGGGCCAATCGGCATACCTCGCCATCAGCTTGCCCCACGGTATGAAGACAGCAGCAGTGGTAGCAATGATCCAATCGAGGATCTGGAAGCCCAAGTTGATCAGCTTCGAACATAACTCCGTCGCAGGAACGACATATAGGTCGCGGATGGTGAAAGAATAAACGAATTAAGAACAGACATCCGCCACCTGCAAGATTAGCTCGCGGAACGAGATCTAGCGCTCGACTGGGCGGTTAACTCTCGTTCGCTTGCTTGGGCAAAGGAAGCTAGAGCTCGAGCCCGCGTGGAAGAGTTTAGCACAGCCGTAGATAACTTGCAGGTTTATTGTAATACATTACATGAAGAAGTTCATGTATTGTATTCCCAACTGCACCCCAACGTACCTGCGGATCCTGTCGGGATAGAAACCGGACCTTCCGGGACAGCGGGAGAAGCCTTTGGTGGTGAACTAGACCTTTTTAGGCCTCCTCCCTCTATGAAGTTGGTGGGTGAATGGTCTCCTACTCCCGACAGCGAGGCTACTAAGAGTGACAAGAAGCAAGAGTAGTACAGTGTAGAAGTAGTAGTAGTGTATAATAGGTAATGTAATCCTGTTGTAAATTCAAGTCTGTAACATTACCCTTTTTAGTTATGTAAAATGGATGGTTTTCTTTGGCATATTATATTTTTCCAAATGTTTGTTGCCTCAGATGCCTTCCAAGACTCGTTCATAAGATGGAGCAGGGACCTCCAGCGGGAGGGAAGCAACTCTGAACCCACCCCCAGTACCTCCAACGTTAGCTGAGGCCATCGCTGCCTTGGTTAATGCTACGGCCGACAACACCTGCTTTCTGCGGGAAATGGCGGGTCAACAGTTACAACAACAAGGCGGGCGATCATATCAGCAAGGACCCCATGAAACATCGTATTTGGATTTCTCTGAGACACACCCTCCGTTGTTCGTCAAGGCAGAAGATCCTCTGGAAGCGGATGAATGGATCCACGTTATCGAGCAGAAGTTCGGGCTTCTTCGATGTACGGAGATTCAAAAGCCCCTATTCGCAGCACAACAATTGCGTGGCCCTGCCAGCACCTGGTGGGGAAATTTTGTAGCCGTTCAACTGGCTGATCATCAAATAACTTGGGATGAGTTTAAGTTGGCTTTCCGGGAGCACTATATACCTGAAGGGGTGCTCCACATGAAGCAGGAGGAGTTTATGAAGCTGAAACAAGGTGGGGATACTGTCACTCAGTATCTCAACAAATTTAACCACTTATCCCAATATGCTATTGATCAAGTCAACATGGATTTAAAGAATAGGAATTATTTCATGAGAGGTCTTATTGACCGAATGCAAAGAAAAATGGCCACCTGCATTGATCTTTCCTATGGAAGGGCTGTCAGTACTGCACTGGCAGTCGAGGCTAAATATGTAGGCTCTAGAAAATCCACAGGTTACGGAGGCGACAGGCCCAGTCAGGGGTCTGAGAAAAGACAAAGGTTGGTAATCCGACCTTTTAATCCAAATCGCTCTTCACCGCGTCCACCCTCCTACCCTTTCAAACAACCGGTCTTCATTCGCCCCGCTACTGCCCCCACTCCAACAAATCAGCCGAGTGCCCCTGGTACTTGTTTCCCTGCCCTCCCCAGCTCTTCAACTGGCTGCTTTAACTGTGGAAAGTCCGGACACTTTATCAAGGACTGTCCTTACCCGAAGCAAAATAGATCAAGTAATCAGCAGAGTTCCGGGAATTCCACTCAAGGAAAGGGAAATGCGGCAAACAATATCGCAGGCAAGAATATGAGGAAAACAGGGCGAATTTATTATACTCAAGTGGCCACAACACCGGAAGGCGAACCGGTTATGATGGGTACGTTTCTAGTGGCCAATCACCCTGCAATTATTCTTTTTGATTCTGGTGCTTCACATACATTCATAAGCAAGAAGTTTGTGGAGCAACGTTGCATTCCATACCATGAATCAAGGGAAGGGTTTAAAATTCATTCGCCTGGGGGACAAATATTTACTAAAGAAGTGGCTTTCCAAGTGCCCGTAACATTGGCTGAACGGGACTTTCCTACTAATATGATTGTTCTAAAAGGCCAAGGCATAGATGTAGTTCTGGGCATGAATTGGTTGGCCCAACATAAAGCTATTCTCAATACTGAATTGAGAACTATCAAATTGAGTTATGGCCAAGAAGAGGTTCTCTTGACTATCCCCATAGCCATTCCAGCTAAACCATTTGGCAGGGTATATGAAGTTATTCTACCGGAGA
Source organism: Zea luxurians (assembly GCA_029449295.1). NCBI lineage: Eukaryota > Viridiplantae > Streptophyta > Magnoliopsida > Poales > Poaceae > Zea > Zea luxurians. The sequence continues at coordinate 105,095,406 of JAOPSE010000010.1, forward strand.
TCCAAGATATTCCGGTAATATGTGAGTTTCCAGACATCTTTCCAGAAGATTTGCCTGGATTGCCTCCAGAAAGAGATGTAGAATTTGTGATTGAATTGAAGCCCGGTACGACTCCTATTTCCAGAAGGTCGTACCGAATGCCTCCGAATGAATTGGCAGAGCTCAAGACCCAATTACACGATCTACTAGAGAAAGGATTCATCCGGCCAAGCTCATCGCCATGGGGTTGTCCAGCCATCTTTGTTAAGAAGAAGGATCAAACACTTCGGATGTGCGTGGATTATAGACCCCTCAATGAGGTTACTATCAAAAATAAGTACCCTCTTCCACGGATTGACAATCTATTTGATCAACTGACTGGAGCGAGGGTATTCTCTAAGATTGACCTCAGATCGGGCTATCATCAAATCCGTATCCGACCCAAAGATATACCAAAGACCGCATTTACTACGCGGTATGGTTTATTTGAATATCTGGTTGTCTTTCGGACTAACAAATGCTCCTGCCCACTTCACCTATCTTATGAACTCGGTATTCATGCCCGAGCTGGATAAATTTATGGTGGTATTCATTAACGATATCTTAATATATTCCAAAAATGAAAAGGAGCATGCTCAATATTTACGGATCGTGTTGACGCGCTTAAGAGAGCACCAATTATATGCTAAGTTCAGTAAGTGCGCGTTCTGGCTGGAAGAAATCCAATTTCTAGGACATGTATTGTCTGCCAAGGGGATTGCGGTGGATCCTAGCAAAGTCAAGGATATTTTGGAGTGGAAACCCCCAACCACTGTACATCAAGTCCGAAGTTTCCTTGGACTAGCTGGCTATTACCGCCGATTCATACTAGAGTTTTCTAAGCTTGTGAAACCAATCACAAGTTTATTGAAGAATGATACTAAATTTATTTGGTCTTCAAAGTGCAATAAAGCCTTTAAACAGTTGAAGGTATTATTAACCACTGCTCCGGTATTGGCTCAACCGGATATTGAAAAACCCTTTGATGTGTATTGTGACGCATCAGGCAGTGGTCTCGGCTGTGTTCTAATGCAAGAAGGTCGAGCGATAGCTTATGCTTCAAGGCAGTTGCGCCGGCATGAGGAACATTATCTAACTCATGATCTGGAGTTAGCTGCAGTGGTTCATGCCCTAAAAATCTGGCGTCATTATCTGCTGGGGAATATCTGTCACATTTATACAGATCATAAAAGCCTGAAGTATATCTTCACCCAGTCAGAGTTAAACATGAGACAGAGGCGATGGCTCGAGCTTATTAAGGACTATGAATTGGAAATTCATTATCACCCAGGCAAGGCCAATGTGGTGGCCGATGCACTCAGCCGCAAGGCTTCCTGTCACTGTCTTACGATGAAGACTTCTGACATTACATTATGCCAGGAGATGGAAAAGTTAAACCTGGGAATGATCCAATATGGAACCTTAAATCAACTAAAGCTTGAGTCAGTCCTTTTACAAGGATAATGGATGCTCAAAAGGATAATAAGGGTATGAAACACATCCGTGAGAAAATAGAGGCCAGAAAAGCCAAGTGCTTTAGAAAAGACGATCAAGGCATTGTATGGTTCAACAACCGCATAGTTATGCCAAAGAAGGAAGAAATCCGCCAACAAATTTTGGATGAAGCACATCTTAGTTGCTATTCTATTCATCCTGGAAGCACTAAGATGTATCATGATCTAAAACAACATTATTGGTGGACAAAGATGAAGATTGAAATCGCACGCTATGTGGCAAAATGTGACACTTGTAGGCGTGTCAAAGCCATACATATGAAGACTGCTAGTCCATTACAATCTCTACCAATACCAACATGGAAATGGGAAGATATAAGTATGGACTTCATTGTGGGATTGCCCAGAAGAGCAAAGGGGTATGACTCTATTTGGGTTATAATTGATCGGCTTACGAAAATTGCTTATTTTCTGCTAGTCAAAACATATTACCCAGTCCTCACATATGTAGAACTGTACATTGCTCGCATTCTCAGTTTGCACGGTATTCCAAAGGCTATAGTGTCGGATCGTGGACCTCAATTTGTATCCAAATTCTGGGAAGAACTTCACAAATCTTTGGGTATTAAGTTGCCCCACAGTTCGGCCTATCATCCCCAAACTAGTGGACAGACTGAGAGGGTAAATAAAATACTTGAGGACATGCTACGAGCTTGTGTTCTGGAATTCCCGCAGAAATGGGATGATTGTTTACCATTAGCGGAGTTCTCATACAATAATAGCTATCAAGAAAGCATCAAGATGGCACCCTTTGAAGCCTTGTATGGGCAACGGTGTCGTACTCCGTTAAACTGGTCTGAACCAGGTGAGAGAAATTTCTTTAGGCAAGATATGGTAAAGGAAACAGAAGAGAAAGTTCAACGGATAATTCATAATTTGAAGAAAGCCCAAGCTCGATAGAAGAGTTATGCAGACAAATGACGGATGCCCTTGTATTTTATAGTGGGAGATTATGTCTATTTGAAAGTTTCACCAATGAAGGGTATATCACGTTTCGGGGTTAAAGGGAAGCTTGCACCTCGATATATTGGTCCTTTTCTTATCCTTGAAAGATATGGACCAGTGGTGTACCAACTCCAGTTACCCGAAACCTTGTCTGCTGTACATAATGTGTTCCACGTGTCCCAGTTGAAGAAGTGTCTTCGGGTTCCCGATCGAACCATTGAAGTAACAGATGTTGACTTAGAACCAGACTTGACATATTCAGAACATCCTATTCGAGTCTTGGATCTGAAGGACAGGATTACCCGGAGAAGAACTCTCAAGTTTTGCAAGATACAGTGGAACTATCATTCAGAAGATGAGGCTACATGGGAAACTCAAGACTTTTTAGAAAAGAATTTCCCAGGCTTTTTAGCCTCATGTAATTTGTAAAGTATATACAATTGTTGTAATAAAGGAGTGAGCCCCAAACCACCCCTGCCTTGTACCACAAATAAGGAAATAAAAGTGTGAAGCATTTCCTTTTCCATTACTTACCCTAGGACTTTTAATCTTGGGACAAGATTCTTTTATGGGGGGAAGGATGTAACACCCCTGGTGTTACTGTTACTAAAACCTAAGCATAACATCATAAGCATTGGCATATCATGTGTTTTTCACACTTAGAGTGCATTCACTAGGCAAAAATTTCAAACAAGTTGTATTGATATGACATTTTGTGGATAAAACCCTAGGGTAAGATACCCAACCCTAAATTGGGCTCAGTAGGGCAAAGAAAAGCCTAGTAAGAGAAAACTTCAAAACTCATTAGAGATAATCATAAAATGTCACCTTGAATAGATTTATGGGATATTCAAACCCTAAGAGTGCCAAAAAACCCTAAATAGTACCCTGGAAAGCCCTAGACTTAAACCCTAGGGGGCTAAGTGCAAAATTAGTACACTTTTGGACTAAAGTGCAAAAAACATGAAATTAAGGTGTCTTAACTCATATGGTTCACATGTGTGTGGATTTGCAAACTAAACCCTGAATTTTGGACCTATTTGCAAAAACCCCTATTTGAGCTCTATTGGTTAAGTCTGAAAATAGTGAAGCAGGGCTGACTTTAGGGCTCTGTAGATCCAAAAATATTGAGAATTTGCCTAGGGTCAGCACATCAAACCTATAGAGCTATGTAAGGAGAACAACTTTGCTATAGGGATTAAATCATGGTCAGATGAAAAATTTGGAGAAAAATGTGCTCAAAGTCGAGCTGTCAGACTATCTGAAGTCTGAATTCAGAGTAACAGTATGGTTAGGCAATCTTTGAGCTTAGATTTGATCATGATCCAGTCATTATTTGGCTATGATTGCTATAACAAGATTAAAGCTGAATAGTAGAGCAACAACTTCTTTAAAGGTAGATTATCAAGTCATCACATGAAAAATGGAGATTCAAGCCCTGCAAATCAGGCTGTCAGGCGCGCTGAATAGAAGTGCCATGGTACAGTAACTGAAGAAGATTCCCAGTTCATCCCCCTTCGCCGCCGACGACAGTCGTGCCACGATTCATGTCAGTCGCTGTGATTCGTGCGCTGTGACTTGTGGATAACGGTGAACGAGTAAAGATCTTGGCGCCTCGATCAACTTGGGTCCGACCGTGGCTAAGCTCCCCGTACCACTTGCTCATCGACCGATCGGGATAGACCTCACCGCCATTGGCCGATTACCGCCGTGCGCCACATGCTAAAGTGCTTGACCACGTCGCAGTGAACCACTACGTGCATGCCCGGTGATCGCCGGGGAGTTGCCACGGTTACATCCACTAATCCCGTGCGCCAGTGACCTTCTCTTCCTCCGACCGCCGCGTGTCTCTCCCAAATTCACCGGCCACCGCTCTTGCCTTCTATAAATTGAGCGTGCTGTCAGGTCTGTAGGATGATCACGCACCAAGCCACCAAGTATTGCCTCCAATCGTATACCCGAGAGCTCCAATTTTGGATTTTCCCCCAAAACACTCAAGAACATCGTGACAAAGACCTCGCCGTGGCCAGCCCGATTCAGGTCTGCTCATACCCTCTGCCCTCTTGTTTTAGTGTTCTTGTGTGCCCCTGATACTCCCCTACCAACTCAATTGAGCTAGGATTCCTTAGATCACCGGGAACGCGGTTGTCTGTCCGCGATGCCCGGTCACCGTGGCCAGAGCAAACCGGGTAGCCATTTGTGAAATTAAGTGAGGGGAAACCATTGGTAGGTCTTGAATTCGGTTTCTGCCAAAGTAGAACATCAGTCGTTGAGAGAATCAGCCGATACGCGCTCGCCGGAGCTCGGCTCCCAGCCGATCACCGTCCTGGGCTGAGAATTGTGAAGAGAAGAAAGCGCGGGGGTATTTCTGCAATTGTCAGCGAAACAGAGGAATAGTGGGAGGGGCTCTTTAAAGATTTCTAAATAGTTATGGGTCTCTGCGCAAAACTAACAGCGCAGGCACACGCGTGGGCACACTTCTGCCCTAGTTGGGCCGGTTTGGGCCAGTTTAGGTCCAGTACTATTCATAGTTTTCTTTTTCCTTTTCTGCCAGAGCTAAAACAATTTTCGAAAATTGTAGAAAAATGATAAAAATACCAGACCAATTTTGCTAGGTCTCTAATTTCCTATAGTATTTAATGAAAATAGTTCCTTGATTTTTAGTCCAAATAGGAAATTATAGAATATTTAAAATAGCCAAAAACCTTGTTTCTGGATTTTTAGAGAATATGTAATATGTGACGGAACCCCCCAAGTCATTAGGCCCACCTACAGTTGTCCTTGTCTAACAGACCTCAGACAACCCTGTAGGTGCCCCTGAATCACTTCACAAGTTCGGTATCTGCTTTTCTTACCTTTTCCAAGAGCGTTTCACCCGTCACGCAGACATTACAAGCATCGGAGGTACGAAAAATGCGGAAGTAGTTTACATAAACTTACCTTTATTTAAAAGTAAGACAAAGTTAAATATTTACATACCAGAATATAATATACGAGTGCAGAGTATTATTATTACAAACCACGGGAGGCAAAAACCCCTCCTGATAAGTATCAAACAAAAAGTTTTATGGAGGATCCTTTCCTCCCGCAGCTTCACTCCTGGTGCTCTTCCTTTGGTACCACCTTTGAACAGAAGCAACAGAAGTTTGTCGCTTCTTCACCTAAAAACAACAGGGAATAAAACCCTGAGTATGGAATTACTCAGCAAGTCTTATCCAACTAAAGAAAAGACTCTCAAGGGGATGCTGGCTTTAAGGGAGTCAAGGTAAGGCTTACAATAATCAAAGACTCTGTTTGCATAAATGCTTACTAAAAGTGGATCCTTAAAAATCTAATTTTACTTGTCAAGTTAAGTAAGATTACCTGTATCTAGAGTTCTTGCTACCCTAGTTCAAACACTTGCCCTGCACTAGCCAATTTCTTAACAACCCTTCATCTTTACTGGAGTTCTACGTATAGGGCAGTGACCAAGTCTTCATAACCGTGAAGGTACGGTGATCTGAATCGATTATAATCAGCTGAGGATCTCCTATCACACGACATATGTAGCACTTAACCCTTGCATATGTCAACTCGCCATCGAGGTTCTTAAAACCAGATCAGGTTCACGCCAACCGAGAGCACAGATACACCACTGTCCAGCCTCTTGCCATGGAGGGTACACGCTACTCTCGCCATCTCTCCACTCCCATTGCGTGGTATCTTATTCTGGTATTGGTCTGCCCGAGGCAAAGCTTACCCATGACGAGGCATGTGACCAGTTAAAGGGTCCTCGGTCAGCAAGCCTACATCGACACGGTCCTTAATCGAATCAGACGGAGACACTACACTGAGACTCTCTTCTCGTGCAAGTCTCCCGCCCGGTCTCAGCTTAATCATTTCAAACCCCAAAATTTGGTACCTGGCAGAGGTACATCTTTTCCGATGTTGAACCCATCATGGCCATGATGGATCCACCATCAAGTTTTATTTTCGAAAATAGCCCTCCCACTTTGCAAAATCATCTTTTGTAAAAACAAAACATTTGTTTTGCTAAAGCAAGACTAAGCATAGGAAAAACCTTTTGTAAAATAGGGATTCCAAGGAAGGTAATCAAGTTCAAGGAAGGAAATGCAGGAATTGTTTTAGCAATCAACTCCTATCACCTAATGCATTAAGTAAGTGAGAAAGAGTTTAAAAGAATCAAGGAGGTGGCAAATGCACCGGGGCTTGCCTTGTTTTACTAGTGAGTCAGGCTCAGTTCCACAGATGTCAAAATAGAAACAGCTGCCTGCCTGATGTTCCTCAGGTGGTGGTGGTGGAGTCTTCTCTTCTTCTACCTCTTCTTCGTTTTCTAAATATAACCATACATAATAATGAATGCTTATGTAATGCTCATGAGAGTGTAAAGATAATAAGAGTTTATTATCTAAAGTCTTGAATACAATTTTCCTTCATGGATCTCCGAGAACTTAGGGTTTCCGGAGTCAACAGTGAAGTTCATAGGGCAGGAGGTAGGGTTTTGGGTTCTAAGTACCAAACAAGGTCCAAATCATACCAAGCTCTACCTAAAGCTTTTAAATAATATATATGGGTCATCCAAAAAGTTTGGGGATTTTTGGAATTATTATTGATTTTCTAAAAATCCAGAAACAAGGTTTTAGACTGTTTTAAATACTCTATAATTCCTTGTTTGGATTAAAAATTATGAAACTATTTTTATTAAATTCTATAGAAAATTAGGAATCTAGCAAAATTGGTTTGGCATTTTTACCATTTTCTATAATTTTCTAGAATTATTTTAGCTCTGGCGGAAAAAGAAAAAGGAAAACTATGAATAGTGTTGGACCGAAACCGGCCCAGTCGACCCAGTCCACACAGGAAATGGGGGCGCGCCCGCGCGCGTTTGGCAGATTTGCACAGAGGTCCCCGAAGACTTGAGTAACTGGTTAAGAATCCTAACTACTATTTAAATGAGTCACTGACACATGGAGAAAGGACCCTAGACTTTCATTCCTTCACGATCTGAAACCCACGACGGTGACCGACGGGGAGCCGTGCTCCGGTGAGCTAATACTGGCCGGGTTACACTAAGACCGGTGATAATCTTTGATTTGAACCTAATTCCAGCTCTGAGGAGTGTTTTCCCTCAACTAATTTCTGGATTAGAGCCCAACAGCGCTCTGCCCACGGTGACAGCGGCAACAACGGACCATTAAGCGCGTTCCCGATGATTTAAGGCAGCTCAGTTCAATTGGGTGGGTCGGTGAGCATCACGGGTACATAAGAACACTCAAACGAGGGAGCAGAAGGTATGAGCAGACCTGAATTGAGCTGGCCGCGGTGAGGCTAAACCGAGCGGGTTCTTGAGCATTTTGGGGAGAATCCGAAATTAGAGCTCGCTGGTGATCGACTGAGGGTAATACTTGGTGGCTGGGTGCGTGATGATCCTACGGAACTCACGGCGGGCTCAATTTATACTAAGCGAGAGTGGTGGCCAGGAATTTGAGCGATGACGCGCGGCGGTCAGAGGAGTGGAAGGTTACTGGCGCAGTGGATTGGTGTCCTATTACCGTGGCAATCACTCCGGCGATCAACGGAGAGTTATGACGGGTCACGGCGACGCGGTGGAGGTGCCCAGGCACGTGGCACAAGGCCAAGAGGCGGCAGTCACCGACGAGGTTATCCGAAGTGACCGTGGCAAGCTCGGTACGGTGGCCGGGATTGTTTACTGACCGGAGTTATCCACGGCGATGATATTTATGTGACCCTGAGCGCTATCCAAACAATCCGAGCACGAATCAAGACGACGACGACATGAATCACGCGCGGCTTGTCGGCGGCGAGGGCTGAGCTGTTGATCTGATCTTATTCAGATCACTGTACAATGGCATTATTCTTCAGTTGACCTGACAGGGCGATTTGAAGCTAACTGTTCTCCCAATTTCAGGTAGTAACAAGATCATCACTCTTTAGCAAAGTTATAGGCCAATGATCCAGCTACAATTTTGTCATAGCAACCCAAGCCAAATTCTTACTCGATCATGATTGAATTCGAGCCCTAAGTTCATGCAGCCCCACTGTTAGTCTGAAGTTCAGACTCAAACAGCCTGACAGCCCAACTTCAGGCTCAGTTATCTTCAAATTCTTCATAACAACCATGCTTACTCCCTTAAGCAAAGTTATTCTCCTTTGATAGATCTACAATATTGCTGTGGTGACCTAGGGCAAAAACCTTATAATTTGGCAGATATAAGGCTCCAAAGTTGAGCTAATTACACTGATTTCAGACTTAGCCAAAAAGGTTTAAGTGTGGCTCTTTTGCAAATTAGTCCAAAACTCAATGTTTAACTTGCAAATCTCCATAGTTTTGAACCTTATGACTTAAGACAACTTATTATCATGGTTTTTGCACTTTAGCCCAAAAGTGCACTGATTTTGCACTTAGCCCCCTAGGGTTTAGGTTTAGGGTTTTCTGGGGTTCCAATTAGGGTTTCTTGCACTCTTAGGGTTTGGATCCCACTTGAGTTCATCTATGGTGGTACTTTATGATTATTTCTAACAAGCTTTGAAGTTTTCACTTGTTTAAGCCTTGTTTGCTCTATTACACCCATTCTAGGGTTGAGCTCCCTACTCTAGGGTTTGATTCACAAAATGCCATAACAATACAACTTGTTTGAAATTTTTGCCTAGTGAATGCACTCTAGGTGTGTCAAACATATGAAATGCCAATGTTGATGATGTTATGCTCAAGTTTTAGTGACAGTAACACCAGGGGTGTTACATCCTTGCCCCCATAAAAGAATCTCGTCCCGAGATTAAAAGGTTCTAGAGTAAGTAATGGAAAAGGAAATGCTTCACTCTTTTATTTCCTTATTCTTGGTACAAGGCAGGGGTGGTCTAGGGCTCACTCCTTCATTACAACAATTGTATACACTCTACAAATTACATGAGGCCAAAAATCCTGGGAAATTCTTTTCTAAAAAGTCTTGAGTTTCCCATGTAGCCTCATCTTCTGAATGTTGGTTCCACTGTATCTTGTAAAACTTGAGAGTTCTTCTTCGGGTAATTCTATCCCTTTGATCCAAGACCCAAATAGGGTGCTCTGAATATGTCAGGTCTGGCTCTAAGGAAACATATGTTATTTCAATGGTTCGATCGGGAACCCGAAGACATTTCTTCAGTTGCGACACGTGGAACACATTATGTACAACAGACAAGGTTTCGGGTAGCTAAAGTCGGTATGCTACTGGCCCACATTATTCAAGAACAATGAAAGGACCAATGTATCGAGGGGCGAGCTTTCCTTTTACCCCAAAACACGTTACCCCCTTCATTGGTGAAACTTTTAGGTAGACATGATCTCCCACCAGAAAGTACAAGGGCATCCGTCGTTTGTCTGCATAACTCTTCTGTCGAGCTTGAGCCTTCTTTAAATGATGAATTATTCGTTGAACTTTTTCTTCCATCTCCTTTACCATATCTGGCCTGAAAAAACTCCTTTCACCTGGTTCAGACTAGTTTAACGCAGTGCGACACCGTCGGCCATACAAAGCTTCAAAGGGTGCCATCTTAATGCTTTCTTGATAGCTATTATTGTATGAGAACTCCGCTAATGGTAAACAATCATCCCATTTCTGTGGGAATTCCAAAGCACAAGCCCGTAGCATGTCTTCAAGTATTTGGTTCACCCTCTCAGTCTGTCCATTGGTTTGAGGATGATAGGCCGAACTATGGAGCAACTTAGTATCCAAAGCCTTGTGAAGTTCTTCCCAAAATTTGGACACAAATTGTGGTCCATGATCTGACACTATCTTCTTCGAAACACCATGCAAACTGAGAATACGGGTAATATATAATTTTGCATATGTGGCCACTGTATACTTTACCCTGACAGGAAGGAAGTGGGCGATCTTTGTAAGTCGATCAACAATAACCCAGATAGAGTCAAAGCCTTTTGCTGTTCTGGGTAATCTCACAATTAAATCCGTACTAATATCTTCCCATTTCCATGTTGGTATTGGTAGAGATTGTAATGGACCGGCAGCCTTCATATGTATGGCTTTGACACGCCTACAAGTGTCACATTTTGCCACATAGCGTGCGATCTCAATCTTCATCTTCGTCCACCAGTAATGTTGTTTTAGATCATGATACATCTTAGTGCTTCCGTGATGAATAGAATAGCGACTAAGATGTGCTTCATCTAACAACTGTTGGCGGATCACTTCATTCTTTGGCACAACTATGCGATTGTTAAACCATACAACGCCTTGATCGTCTTGTCGGAAACATCTGGCTCTTCCGGCCTCTATTTTCTCACGAATGTGTTTCATACCCTCATTATCCTTTTGAGCATCCATTATCCGTTGTAAAAGGACTGACTCAAGCTGTAGTTGATTTAAGGTTCCATGTTGGATCATTCCCAGGTTCAAATTCTCCATTTCCTGGCATAGGGTAATGTTAGAGATCTTCATGGTAAGACAGTGACAAGAAACCTTGCGGCTGAGCGCATCTGCCACCACATTGGCTTTGCCTGGGTGATAATGAATTTCCAAGTCATAGTCCTTAATAAGCTCGAGCCATCACCTCTGTCTCATGTTCAATTCTGACTGGGTGAAGATATACTTCAGGCTCTTATGATCTGTATAGATATGACAGATATTCCCCAGCAGATAATGACGCCAGATCTTTAGGGCATGAACCACTGCAGCTAACTCCAGATCATGAGTGGGATAGTGTTCCTCATGCCGGCGCAACTGCCTTGAAGCATAAGCTATCACTCGGCCTTCTTGCATTAAAACACAGCCGAGACCACTACCTGATGCGTCACAATACACATCAAAGGGTTTTTCAATATCCGGTTGAGCCAATACCAGAGCAGTGGTTAATAATACCTTCAATTGTTCAAAGGCTTCATTACACTCTGAAGACCAATTAAACTTAGTATCATTCTTCAATAAACTTGTGATTGGTTTCACAAGCTTAGAAAAATCTGGTATAAATCGGTGGTAATAGCCAGCTAGTCTAAGAAAACTTTGGACTTGATGTACAGTGGTTGGGGGTTTCCACTCCAAAATATCCTTGACTTTGCTGGGATCCACCGCAATCCCCTTGGCAGATAATACATGTCCCAGAAATTGAATTTATTCCAGCCAGAACGCGCATTTACTGAACTTGGCATATAATTGATGTTCTCTCAAGCGCGTTAATACAACCCGCAAGTGCTGAGCATGCTCCTCTTCATTCTTGGAGTATATTAAAATATCATCGATGAATACCACCACAAACTTATCCAACTCAGGCATAAATGCTGAGTTCATCAAATAAGTGAAGTGGGCAGGAGCATTCGTCAGTCCGAAAGACATTACCAAATATTTAAATAACCCATACCGCGTAGTGAATGCGGTCTTTGGTATATCCTCGGGTCGGATACGGATCTGATGATAGCCCGATCTGAGGTCAATCTTGGAGAATACCCTCGCTCCAGTCAGTTGATCAAATAGAATGTCAATCCGTGGAAGAGAGTACTTATTTTTAAGGGTAACCTTATTAAGGGGTCTATAATCCACGCACATCCGTAATGTTTGATCCTTCTTCTTAACGAAGATGGCTGGACAACCCCATGGTGACAAGCTTGGCCGGATAAATCCCTTCGCTAGTAGATCTTGCAATTGGGTCTTGAGTTCTGCTAGCTCTTTTGGAGGCATTCGGTACGATCTTCTAGAAATGGGAGCCGTACCGGGCTTCAACTCAACTACAAATTCTACATCTCTTTCTGGTGGCAATCCAGGCAAATCTTCTGGAAAGACATCTGGGAACTCACATACTACCGGAATATCTTTGATCTCCGGTATAATGGCTTCATATACACTGCCAAATGGTTTAGCCGGAATGGCTATGGGGATAGTCAAGAGAACCTCTTCTTGGCCATAATTCAATTTGATAGTTCTCAATTCAGTATTGAGAATAGCTTTATGTTGGGCTAACCAATTCATGCCCAAAATTACATCTATGTCTTGGCCTTTCAGAACAATCATATTAGTAGGAAAGTCCCATCTAGCCAATGTTACGGGCACTTGGAAAGCCACTTCTTTAGTGAATATTTGTCCCCCAGGCGAATGAATTTTAAACCCTTCCCTTGATTCATGGCATGGAATGCAATGTTGCTCCACAAATCTCTTACTTATGAAGGTATGTGAAGCACCAGAATCAAAAAGAATAATTATAGGGTGATTGGCCACTAGAAACATACCCATCGTAACCGATTCGCCGTCTGGTGTTGTGGCCACTTGAGTATAATATATTCGTCCTGTTTTCCTTGTATTCTTGCCCGCGGTATTGGTTGCCGTATTTCCCTTCCCTTGAGAAGAATTCCTAGAACTTTGCTGATTACTTGAGCGATTCTGCTTCTGATATGGACAGTCCTTAATGAAGTGTCCGGACTTTCCACAGTTGAAACAGCCAGTTGAAGAGCTGGGGAAGGCAGGAAAACGAGTGCCAGGGCACCCGGCTGACTTGTTGGAGTGGGGGCAGTGGCGGGGCGAATAAAAACCGGTTGCTTGAATGGGTAGGAGGGTGGACGTGGGGAAGAGCGATTTGGATTGAAAGGTCGGATGACCAACCTTTGCCTTTTCTCAGAGCCCTGATTGGGCCTGTCGCCTCCATAACCCTTGGATTTTCCGGATCCTGCATATTTATTTTTGACTGTCAGTGCTGTGCTGACAACCCTTCCATAAGTAAGGTCGATGCAGGTGGCCATCTTTCTTTGCATTCGATCATTCAAGCCTCTCATGAAGCAATTCCTTTTCTTCAAATCGGTGTTGACTTGATCGATTGCATATTGGGATAAGTGATTAAATTTATTGAGATACTGGGTAACAGTATCTCCGCCTTGCTTCAACTTCATGAACTCTTCCTGCTTCATGTGGAGAACTCCTTCAGGTATATAATGCTCTCTGAAGGCCAACTTGAACTCATCCCAAGTTACTTGATGACCAGCCGGTTGAACGGCTATAAAATTTCCCCACCAGGTGCTGGCAGGGCCACACAATTGTTGGGCTGCAAATAGGGGCTTCTGAGTTTCTGAACACCGAAGGAGCCCAAACTTCTGTTCAATGACGCGGGTCCATTCATCTGCTTCGAGAGGGTCCTCTGCTTTAACAAACAATGGAGGGCACGTCTCGGAGAAATCCAGATAGGATGTTTCACGGGGGCCTTGCGGATATGCCCGCCCGCCCTGTTGTTGTATCTATTGACTTGCCATTTCCCGTAGAAATCGGGTATTGTCTGCTGTAGCGTTAACCAAGGCAGCGATGGCCTCGGCTAAAGTGGGAGGTACTGGAGGTGGGTTTGGTGTTGCTTCCCTCCCACTGGAGGTCCCTGCTCCATCCCGAGAACAAGTCTTGGAAGGCATCTGAGGCAACAAACATTGAAAAGAATATAATATGCCAAAGAAAACCATCCATTATACATTACTGAAAAGGGTAATGTTACAGACTCGAATTTTACAATAGGATTACACTTCTTATTATACATTACTACTACTTCTATACTATATTATTCTTGCTTCTTGTCACTCTTAGTAGCCTCGCTGTCGGGAGTAGGAGACCATTCATCCACCAACTTCATAGAGGGAGGGGGCCTGAACAAGTCCAGTTCACCACCGAAGGCTTCTCCCGCTGTCCCAGAAGGTCCGGCTTCTGTCCCGATAGGATCCGCAGGTACATTGGGATGCAGTTGCGAATACAATACATGAACTTCTTCATGTAATGTATAACAATAAACCTGCAAGTTATCTACGGCTGAGCTAAGCTCCTCCACGCGGGCTCGAGCTTTTGCCTCCTTAGCCTAGGCAAGCAAACGGGAGTTAATCGCCCAATTGAGCGCTAGATCTCATTCCGCGAGCTGATCTTGCAGGTAGCGGATGTCTGCTCTTAATTCAATTATTCTTTCGCTATCCGCGACCCATATGTCGTTCCTGCGATGGAGTTCTGTTCGAAGCTGATCCACTTGGGCTTCCAGATCCCCAATTGGATCATTGCTACCGCTACTGCTATGTTCATGCTGTGGGGCAAGTTAATGATGGGGCACACTGATTGGCCTGGTTGACTTGCGCGCAGTCTTTCTTGTGCGCGGCGACATTTCTTAAGGGAAAAACTTATTAGCATAATTTTTAGCATGATGCATGTGTAATTACAGAATCAACCTTAGTCGATTCACACCTTCTATACATTGCACTCTATACCTGGTCTTTAATTAAGTACTTCAGAAGGAAGCTAGATAAGAAAGAAAGAAATTTTCTAGGTAAGTCTTAGAAAATTCTTTTGAAGATGCCTCATAAGATCTGCAGAGATAGGCTTCGCTCCGATACCAGCTGTGACGGAACCTCCCAAGTTATTAGGCCCACCTACAGTTGTCCTTGTCCAACGGACCTCAGACAACCCTGTATGTGCCCCTGAATCACTTTACAAGTTCAGTATCTGCTTTTCTTACCTTTCCCAAGAGCGTTTCACCCGTCACGCAGACATTACAAGCATCGGAGATACAAAAAAAGCGGAAGCAGTTTACATAAACTTACCTTTGTTTAAAAGTAAGACAAAGTTAAATATTTACAGACCAGAATATAATATACGAGTGCAGAGTATTATTATTACAAACCACGGGAGGCAAAAACCCCTCCCGATAAGTATCAAACAAAAAGTTTTATAGAGGATCCTTTCCTCCCGCAGCTTCACTCCTGGTGCTCTTCCTTTGGTACCACCTTTGAACAGAAGCAACAGAAGTTTGTCGCTTCTTCACCTAATAACAACAGGGAATAAAACCCTGAGTATGGAATTACTCAGCAAGTCTTACACGACTAAAGAAAAGACTCTCAAAGGGATGCTGGCTTTAAGGGAGTTAAGGTAAGGCTTACAATAATCAAAGACTCTGTTTGCAGAAATGCTTACTAAAAGTGGATCCTTAAAAATCCAATTTTACTTGTCAGGTTAAGTAAGATTACCTGTATGTAGAGTTCTTGCTACCCTAGTTCAAACACTTGCCCTGCACTAGCCAATTTCTTAACAACCCTTCATCTTTACTAGAGTTCTACGTATAGGGCAGTGACCAAGTCTTCATAACCATGAAGGTACGGCGATCCGAATCGATTATACTCAGCTGAGGATCTCCAATCACACGACATATGTAGCACTTAACCCTTGCATATGTCAACTCGCCATCGGGATTCTTAAGACCAGATCAAGTTCACGCCAACCGAGAGCACAGATACACCACCGTCCAGCCTCTTGCCACGGAGGGTACATACTAATCTCGCCATCTCTCCACTCCCATTGCGTGGTATCTTATTCTGGTATTAGTCTGCCCGAGGCAAAGCATACCCATGATGAGGCATGTGACCGGTTAAAGGGTCTTCGGTCAGCAAGCCTACATCGACACGGTCCTTAATCGACTCAGACGGAGACACTACACCGAGACTCTCTTCTCGTGCAAGTCACCCTCCCAGTCTCAGCTTAATCATTTCAAACCCCAAAGTCTGGTACCTAGCAGAGGTACATCTTTTTCGATGTTGAACCCATCATGGCCATGATGGATCCACCATCAAGTTTTATTTTCGAAAACAACCCTCCCACTTTGCAACATCATCTTTTGTAAAAACAAAACATTTTGTTTTTCTAAAGCAAGACTAAGCATAGGAAATACCTTTTGTAAAACAGGGATTCCAAGAAAGGTAATCAAATTCAAGGAAGGAAATGCAGTTATTGTTTTAGCAATCAACTCCTATCATCTAATGCATTAAGTAAGTGAGAAAGAGTTTAAAAGAATCAAGGAGGTGGCAAATGCACCGGGGCTTGCCTTGTTTTACTGGTGAGTCAGGCTCAGTTCCACAGATGTCAAAATAGAAATAGCTGCCTGCCTGATGTTCCTCAGGTGGTGGTGGTGGAGTCTTCTCTTCTTCTACCTCTTCTTCATTTTCTAAATATAACCATACATAATAATGAATGCTTATGTAATGCTCATGAGAGTGCAAAGATAATAAGAGTTTATTATCTAAAGTCTTGAATACAATTTTCCTTCACGGATCTCCGAGAACTTAGGGTTTCCGGAGTCAATAGTGAAGTTCATAGGGCAGGGGGTAGGGTTTTGGGTTCTAAGTACCAAACAAGGTCCAAATCATACCAAACTCTACCTAAAGCTTCTAAATAATATATATGGGTCATCCAAAAAGTTTGGGGATTTTTGGAATTATTATTGATTTTCTAAAATTCCAGAAACAAGGTTTTAGACTGTTTTAAATACTCTATAATTCCTTGTTTGGATTAAAAATGATGAAACTATTTTTATTAAATTCTATAGAAAATTAAGAATCTAGCAAAATTGGTTTGGCATTTTTACCATTTTCTACAATTTTCTAGAATTATTTTAGCTCTGGCGGAAAAAGAAAAAGGAAAACTGTGAATAGTGTTGGACCGAAATCGGCCCAGTCGGCCCAGTCCACACAAGAAATGGGGGCGCGCCCGCGCGCGTTTGGCAGATTTGCACAGAGGTCCCCGAAGACTTGACTAACTGGTTAAGAATCCTAACTACTATTTAAATGAGTCACTGACACATGCAGAAAGGACCCTAGACTTTCATTCCTTCACGATCTGAAACCCACGACGGTGACCGGCGGGGAGCCGGGCTCCGACGAGCTAATACTGGCTAGGTTACACTAAGACCGGTGCTAATCTTTGGTTTGAACCTAATTCTAGCTCTGAGGAGTGTTTTCCCTCAACTAATTTATGGATTAGAGCCCTACAGTGCTCTGCCCACAGTGACAGCGGCAACAACGAACCATTAAGCGCGTTCCCGATGATTTAAGGCAGCTCAGTTCAATTGGGCGGGTCGGTGAGCATCACGGGTACATAAGAACACTCAAACGAGGGAGCAGAAGGTATGAGCAGACCTGAATTGAGCTGGCCGCGGTGAGGCTAAACCGAGCGGGTTCTTGAGCGTTTTGGGGAGAATCCGAAATTGGAGCTCGCTGGTGATCGGCTGAGGGTAATACTTGGTGGCTGGGTGCGTGATGATCCTACAGAACTCACGGCGGGCTCAATTTATACTAAGCTAGAGCGGTGGCCGGGAATTTGAGCGATGACGCGCGGTGGTCGGAGGAGTGGAAGGTTACTGGCGCAGTGGATTGGTGTCCTATTACCGTGGCAATCACTCCGGCGATCAACAGAGAGTTATGACTGGTCACGGAGACGCGGTGGAGGTGCCCAGGCACATGACACAAGGCCGGGAGGCGGCAGTCACCGGCGAGGTTATCCGAAGTGACCGTGGCAAGCTCGGTACGGTGGCCGGGATTGTTTACTGGCCAGAGTTATCCACAGTGATGATATTTATGTGACCCTGAGCGCTATCCAAACAATCCGAGCACGAATCAAGACGGCGACGGCATGAATCGCGCATGGCTCATCGGTGGTGAGGGCTGAGTTGTTGATCTGACCTTATTCAGATCACTGTACAATGGCATTGTTCTTCAGTTGACCTGACAGGGCGATTTGAAGCTAACTTTTCTCCCAATTTCAGGTAGTAACAAGATCATCACTCTTTAGCAAAGTTATAGCCCACTGATCCAGCTACAATTTTGTCATAGCAACCCAAGCCAAATTATTACTCGATCATGATTGAATTCGAGCCCTAAGTTCATGTAGCCCCACTATTAGTCTAAAGTTCAGACTCAAACAGCCTGACAGCCCAACTTCAGGCTCATTTATCTTCAAATTCTTCATAACAACCATGCTTACTCCCTTAAGCAAAGTTATTCTCCTTTGATAGATCTACAATATTGCTATGGTGACCTAAGGCAAAAACCTTATAATTTTGCAGATATAAGGCTCCAAAGTTGAGCTAATTACACTGATTTCAGACTTAGCCAAAAGGGTTTAAGTGTGGCTCTTTTGCAAATTAGTCCAAAACTCAAGTTTTAACTTGCAAATCTCCATAATTTTGAACCTTATGACTTAAGACACCTTATTATCATGGTTTTTGCACTTTAGCCCAAAAGTGCACCGATTTTGCACTTAGCCCCCTAGGGTTTAGGTTTAGGGTTTTCTAGGGTTCCAATTAGGGTTTCTTGCACTCTTAGGGTTTGAATCCCACTTGAGTTCATCTATGGTGGTACTTTATGATTATTTCTAACAAGCTTTGAAGTTTTCACTTGTTTAAGCCTTGTTTGCTCTATTACACCCATTCTAGGGTTGAGCTCCCTACTCTAGGGTTCGATTCACAAAATGCCATAACAATACAACTTGTTTGAAATTTTTGCCTAGAGAATGCACTCTAGGTGTGTCAAACATATGAAATGCCAATGCTGATGATGTTATGCTCAAGTTTTAGTGACAGTAACACCAGGGGTGTTACATCCTTTCCCCCATAAAAGATTCTCGTCCCGAGATTAAAAGGTTCTAGGGTAAGTAATGGAAAAGGAAATGCTTCACTCTTTTATTTCCTTATTCTTGGTACAAGGCAGGGGTGGTCTAGGGCTCACTCCTTTATTACAACAATTGTATACACTCTACAAATTACATGAGGCCAAAAAGCCTGGGAAATTCTTTTCTAAAAAGTCTTGAGTTTCCCATGTAGCCTCATCTTCTGAATGTTGGTTCCACTGTATCTTGTAAAACTTGAGAGTTCTTCTTCGGGTAATTCTATCCCTTTGATCCAGGACCCAAATAGGGTGCTCTGAATATGTCAGGTCTGGCTCTAAGGAAACATCTGTTATTTCAATGGTTCGATCGGGAACCCGAAGACATTTCTTCAGTTGTGACACGTGGAACACATTATGTACAGCAGACAAGGTTTCGGGTAGCTAAAGTCGGTATGCTACTGGCCCACATTATTCAAGAACAAGGAAAGGACCAATGTATCGAGGGGCGAGCTTTCCTTTTACCCCAAAACACGTTACCCCCTTCATTGGTGAAACTTTCAGGTAGACATGATCTCCCACCAGAAAGTTTTTGCCTCCCATGGTTTGTAATAATAATACTCAACACTCATATATTATGTTCTGGTCTGTAACTATATAACTCTGTCTTACTTTTCAATAAAGGTAAGTTAATGTAATTGCTTCCGCATTTTCGTACCTCCGATGTATTGTAATGTCTGCGTGACGGGTGAAACGCTCTTGGGAAAGGTAAGGAAAGCAGATACCGAACTTGTCAAGTGATTCAGGGGCACCTACAAGGTTGTCTGAGGTCCATTGAACAAGGACAATTGTAGGTGGGCCTAATAACTTGGGAGGTTCTGTCACACTTAGTGCGCCTTAGGACCCCTCCCCGTGGCCGAAATGGCTCACCGGAGTTTCCCCGGCCCGCCCGAGGCCTTCTCACCGTCGTTCTCCCCTCTCTGCCCGTGGATTCATGGCCTCTTCCCTGCCATTGAGTTCGCCGTGGCACCCTCTTCCTCTCTGCCCAACTCCGACGACCCTGGAGCCACCCTAGCCCATGTCAGCCTCAACTCTGGTGACCTCACCGCCGCGAAGAGGAGCGGCGCCGCCCGCAGCCGTCTGTTCCCCCTGGTCTGATCCCCTCCGTTCGATTCAGATCAAACTTCTCGGACCGCGAGATACCGCTTCGCGCACGCACGCCTGATGCCCTGGCCCGCCTGTCAGTGCCACCCGCAGCCGCTCATCTTTTCCGTCTGATTTCCCCCGTCCGATCTTGATCGAACGGCTCAGACCCCATCGGACCCCTGCAGCCGCCCGTTTCCCCTCTTACGCTGGGCCCGCTCGGTCAGCGCGCTCTTCCCCCCTATTGCTGACACTCTCTGGCCCGCCTGTCAGCGCTCGCCCGCTCGCGCGCGCACGCCCTCGGTCGCAGATCTAATATCAGCCGTCGGTTCTTGATCTAACGGTTAGATTCACCCGATACCCCTTCGCGCGGTAGTTTTCTTAAAGAGACCCTCGGTTTATTGGAAATCAACCCACCGTCCCTGGTTTTCGCGCGCAGGCCCCTGTAATCTTGCAGATTTACCCCTAGACTTTTAAATATTCACAGAATTAGCCCTAATTTCATATTTTGAATTCCCAAACTTGTTTATTTCATAACTTTTGCATATGAACTCCAAATTTAGTGATTCAAATTGCAAAATGTTCATAGAATTATTCTCTGTTTAAATAAAATGGTTTCACTTACTGTCTGCACACTCTAATTTTTAGGATTTAGTATGAGCATTGTGTGATGATGTCCAATTATGTAATCGCTGTGTAGGTGAGTTTCTGATCCTGGCACGTACATGGTTCGCATTCGGTTTGCCTTCCAAAACCGGGTGTGACATAGAAAAGCAAGAGGACATATTGTATGAGGAACATGACAAATTTGTTAGTGTGCAAAAATCTCTTGCTTTAGAAACTAAGAGAAATGAAATGCTATCTTCTGAGTTATCTGCTTGCCATGAATCTATATCTAGTTTAAAGAGTTTAAATGATGAATTAAATGCTAAGCTAGAGGAAGTAAATAAAACTAGTTCATGTGTAGAGCATGTTAGTATTTGTAATGGATGTAAGGACTTTAATGTTGATGCTTGTAATGAACATCGTATTTCTATTACTAAATTAAATGATGAGGTGGTAAGTCTTAATGCTCAACTTAAGACTTGCAAAAGTGATTTTGATAAATTAAAATTTGCTAGAGATGCCTACACTATTGGTAGACACCCCTCAATTAAGTATGGACTTGGTTTTCGAAAGGAAACCAAGAACTTAACAAGTCAAAAGGCTCCCATTCTCAACAAGGAGAAAGGGAAGGCCCCTATGGCTAGCAGTCCTCAAAGGAACCATGCTTTTATTTATGATAGGAAAAGTGCTAGTCGTTATAATTATAATAAGAGTTATGTCCATACTGCTTATAATGATTCACATGCTATGTTTGCCTCTAGCTCTACTTTTGTGCATGGTAGAAGTAGGCCTAGGAGAAATCATGTTGTGCATCATGTGCCTAGGAAATTGTGCAATGAACTCACTACTGTTTTTCATGCTTACAACACTTCTTTTGTACTTTCATGTAAGAATCAAAAAGTGGTTGCTAGGAAGTTGGGATCCAAATGCAAGGGAGACAAGACTTGTATTTGGGTTCCAAAAATTATTGTGACTAACCTTGCAGGACCCAACAAGAGTTGGGTACCTAAAACCCAAGCTTAAAATTGCCTGCAGGTTTATGCATTCGGGGGCTCAAGCTGGATTATCGACAGCGGATGCACGAACCATATGACGGGGGAGAAGAAGATGTTCACCTCCTACGTCAAGAACAAGGATTCCCCGGATACGATTATCTTTAGAGATGGGAACCAAGGCAAGGTTAAAGGATTGGGAAAGATAGCCATTACATCCGACCATTCAATCTCCAATGTGTTTTTAGTTGAATCGCTCGGGTACAACTTATTGTCTATGAGTCAATTATGTAACATGGTCTATAATTGTTTATTCACAAATTTAGATGTATCTGTCTTTAGAAGGGGTGATGGTTCATTAGCATTTAAGGGTGTATTAGATGGCAAACTCTATTTAGTAGATTTTTCGAAAGAGAATGCCGATCTAGATGCATGCTTAATGGCTAAGACTAATATGGGCTAGCTTTAGCATCACCGTCTAGCACATGTTGGGATGAAGAACCTTCATAAACTTCTAAAGGGAGATCATGTGTTAGGACTAACTGATGTCTGCTTTGAGAAAGACAGACCTTGTGCAGTATGTCAGGCAAGGAAACAAGTGGGGAGCACTCATCACAACAAGAATGTGATGATGACATCAAGACCACTGGAACTTCTCCACATGAACCTCTTTGGACCCATTGCCTACCTCAGCATCGGGGGAAGTAAGTATGGTCTTGTAATTATTGATGATCTTTCCCGCTTCACTTGGGTATTCTTTTTGCAGGACAAATTAGAAACCCAAGGGACCCTAAAGCGCTTTCTTAGGAGGGCTCAAAATGAATTTGAGCTAAAGGTGAAAAAGATAAGAAGCGACAATGGATCTGAGTTCAAGAATCTATAAGTTGAAGAGTTTCTTGAGGAAGAGGGCATCAAGCACGAGTTCTCCTCTCCCTACACACCACAGCAAAATGGTGTGGTAGAGAGGAAGAACAGGACACTTATAGACATGGCAAGAACGATACTTGGAGAGTTCAAGACGCCCGAGCGGTTTTGGTAGGAAGCCGTGAACACAGCTTGCCATGCCATAAACCGGCTCTATCTGCATCGCCTTCTCAAGAAGACCTCCTACGAACTCCTTACCGGTAACAAACCCAATGTATATTACTTTCGTGTATTTGGGAGCAAATGCTACATTCTGGTGAAGAAAGGTAGACATTCTAAATTTGCTCCCAAGGCTGTAGAAGGGTTCTTACTAGGGTATGAATCAAATACAAAGGCGTATAGGGTATTCAACAAATCATCAGGATTGGTTGAAGTCTCTAGTGACGATGTATTTGATGAGTCTAATGGCTCTCCAAGAGAGCAAGTTGATCTTGATGATATAGATGAAGATAAAGTTCTAACGGCCGCAATGCGCACGATGGCGATAGGTGATGTGCGACCACAGGAACTACAGGAACAAGATCAGCCTTCTTCCTCGACGCTGGTGCATCCCCCAACTCAAGATGATGGACAGGCACCTCAAGAAGAGGAGCGTGATCAAGGGGGAGTACAAGAAGAACATGTTATGGAGGAAGAAGCACCACGGGTCCCTCCAACTCAAGTCCGAGCGACGATCCAAAGAAATCACCCCATCGATCATATTTTGGGTGATATCAGCAAGGGAGTAACGACTCACTCACGTCTAGCAAATTTTTTGTGAGCATTACTCGTTTGTCTCTTCTATTGAGCCTTTCAGGGTAGAAGAGGCCTTGCAGGATCTGGACTGGGTGTTGGCCATACAGGAAGAGCTCAACAACTTCAAGAGAAACGAAGTTTGGAACCTGGTGCCACGTTCAAAGCAAAACGTTGTGGGAACCAAGTGGGTGTTTCGCAACAAGAAAGACGAGCACGGGGTGGTGACAAGAAACAAGGCTCGACTTGTGGCAAAAGGTTATGCCCAAGTTATAGGTTTGGATTTCGAGGAGACTTTTGCTCCTATGGCTAGGCTAGAGTCAATTCGAATTTTGTTAGCCTATGCCGCTCACCACTCTTTCAGGCTATTTCAAATGGACGTGAAGAGCGCTGTGGCAGAACCTCCAAGTTATTGGGCCCACATGCACCTGTCCTTATCCCAAAGACCTCAGACGGCCATGCATGTGCACCAGATAACTCAACAGGATCTGTCTGATTGCCCCAAGGACATCGGATAAACCACTTTCAACCAGAACCGCGGGATTAAGTAATACAAATCACACACACCAATATTATTGCAGCGGAAATCTTATTACCAAATTTTACAAGTTACAAAAAAATTTATATTATTTTATCGGAGTGATTACAAAAGTATAAGTTTGAAATATATGCTAGCTCAAATGACCATCCTCAATAAGAAGGCCGAGCCCACCGGCACTTAACACCATCACAGCAACACAAGGTTAGAACCTGAAAAACAACAGGGAATAAAACCCTGAGTACGGAATTACTCAGCAAGACTTACCCGACTAAAGAAAAGACTCTCAAGGGTATGCTGGCTAAAGGGATTCAAGGTATGGCTATTCAAGAATCAAGGACTCTGTTTTGCAGAAAAGCTTACTATGAGTGGATCCTTAAAAATCCATTTTTAATGTCGGGTTAACTAAAATTACCTGCATCTAGAGTTCTGTCTATCCTAGTTCAAGCACTTGACCTGCACTAGCCAATTTCTTATCAATCCCTTCATCTTCACTGGATTGCTACGTGTAAGTCAGTGACCAAGTCTTCATAACCGTGAAGGTACGGCGTTCCGAATCGATTATACTCAGCTGAGGATCTCCGATCACACGACATATGTAGCACTTAACCCTTGCATATGTCAACCCGCCACCGGGGTTCTTAAGACCAGATCAGGTTCACGCGAACCGAGAGCACAGATACACCACCGTCCAGCCTCTTGCCACGGAGGGTACACGCTACTCTCGCCACCGCTCCACGCTCATTCCGTGTTATCTTATTCTGGCCTTAGTCTGTCCGAGGCAAGGCTTACCCATGATGAGGCATGTGACTAGTTAAAGGGTCCTTGGTCATCAAGCCTACATCGAGACGGTCCTTAATCGACTCAGACGGAGACACTACACTGAGACTCTCTTCTCGTGCAAGTCACCCGCCCGGTCTCAGCTTAAGCATTTAAACCCAAAAACTTGGTACCTGGCAGAGGTACATCTTTTCCGATGTTGAATCCATCACGGCCGTGATGGATCCACCATCAAGTTTTATTTTCAAAAACATACCACCTACTTTGCCAATCATCTTTTGTAAAACAAAACCTTTTGTTTTGCTAGAGCAATACTAAGCATAGTAAAAACCTTTTGTAAAACAGGGTATCAAGGAAGGTAATCAAGATCAAGGAAGGTAATAATGCAGGAATTGTTTAGCAATCAACTCCTATTACTTAATGCAGCAAGCAAGTGAGAAAAATTTTAAAAACATCAAGGAAGGTGGCAAATGCATCGGGGCTTGCCTGAGTAACACTAGGTTAGTGTTGTTAGACGACGTCCGCTTGACGACCATCCTTTTGTCTTGGCATTTATTCAGGTAGGTTCGTCCATCAGCATCACCATGCGAAGTAGCCCGCGCTTGGGGTCGACTTAGCTCGTCTTCCGCATCGCGCGATCAATTATCGTACCTAATTGAAATGCACGATGCACATGAATGCATATAGACAGGTATAGTACAAGACTAAATATTATTACATGTTCGTGAATTAAACTCCTAGCAGCGAGGCATTATACCATTTCATACGGGAACACTAGTTATCGATATACGATTACGCCCAATTATCACACTTTTCTAGCGTAATCGCATCTACTTCAAACATCAAGTAACAATAAGTTAAGCACAAGTTTTTTGTCAAACACCAATATCAAATTACTCGTCACATTTTTATTCACTATTTTTGAATACCAACAATTTAGAGTAAGGGAGCATATTAACTGACTTTTTAAATCATTTATCCGGATTAATTTGCATATAATGCCAAATACATAAACATCACATTATTCTATGACCTAGTAGATAGAGTATTTTTAATCGAATCACACCATGCCTATAATTCTATTAACATATTCTTCACATCATTTACACCTCAGACCTATCCTTCACACTACGGACTAACGAATACTAGACGCCGCGATTAATTTCACATGTATCATTCTTGCTAAAAATACGAGAATTAGTGCAACTAATATATTTAATCGTTTTACTTATTCAGCAAAAAGCGGTAGTAGTGACGTAACTCACCAGCATCCAAGCGATTAAAAACTTCACGCGCACGCCGATAACTTCCAGGTTCGAGCTTTTTACCGAATACACGACGAGCATCGCGTATGTTTGTTTTCTTCTCTATCAACCTCCTTGGATTTTTCTCTCCAGTCGATGATGGGAGCGGAGTAAGCAGGGAGGTCAACTACGTTGTTCCAAAGCACTACGGACGCCAAACACGAGTGCTACAAGATGGAGTCCTGTGACGGCGACGTGGACAGGCGCGCGACTAGAGCTTGTCGAGCATGGTGACGAACAGCTCCACGGCGAGGGTTCCAGTGGCATGGCTCGAGCACAGGCAGAGACCGGCACAGGGAGACAATAGGACTCGCGGTCACGACAACAACGGCGAGGCCAACGAGCACCAGAGAAGAGCCCGTGCCAGAGCTCCAAATCAACGGTATGAGAGCCGAGCAGGACGTGACCCAACAATCTGACACGCACGGCGCCGAGGATGTTCCACGACCATGCCACGGCGAGCAGATCGACGGAGACAGCATAGCGGCCTACACAGCAAGGTTGAGATGGTGGCTTAACGACGGAACCACATCTACGCACGGCGGCCATAGATGAGCTGGAAGGCGAGATCGACAGGGTTGTAGCAGAGGGCACGGAATCTGCCCTGTCTGGGGGCAGTGACGAGCTGGGAGAGCTGAGGGAGAGAGGAGGAGCGGTCGAGCCGGAATGGCGAGCTGAGAACCTGAGGAGCGCGCGACGGGCGGAGCCGAACTGCGCGCGAGGAGAGAGAAAAACAGGGGCGCGGCTGCGTGCACGCGGACAGAGGGAGGGGCGTCGCGAGCTGGGGCAACCAGGAAGAAACGCCGGCGAGCACCACAGAGCAGCGCGCGCGGCGAAGATCTGAGTGTGAGGGAGCAGAGAGACGGACGCGTCTTGGCTGGAGAGAAGCGCCGGGAGCGAGCTGAACTGTTGGCAGGTGACCCTGAGCACGGCAAGCAGGGAGCAGTCTGAGTTGGGTCGGGCAGGAGACGACGGAACGCTGTGCGCGCGTCCAGGGAGAGAAGACAAGGGAGAGAGAGCGGCGTGCCGGGGAAGAAGAAACTCGGCTGCTAGAACGAGCAGGAGCAGAGACGCCAGGGAGCTGCGCGGGCCTGACGAAATCTGAGCAGGAATGGAGCTCCGGCCATGGATGGAGCTCGGCGCGCGACGCAAGAGAAGCAGAGGCCGAGCTCGGCGGCCATGGCAACGGGCAGAGGGAAATCCGAGCTGACAGGTGGACGACCGGCAGAGGGAGCTGGGGGAAGACCACGACGCGCTGGGAAATGGGAGGAGGAAAGAGGAGCGGCCAAGCTGGAAGAAAGGCAGAGCGCCTGCGACTGGAAGTCGAGAACGAAGGAGCTAAAAGCGTGCGTGTTATAGCCTGTTAGGGAGAAGATGACGTGGGGTATATTCACCAGGAATAAACGCTCACGGATCAGGATTGCAAGGAGACATAGACGTGTGGAGAACAAAAATCTCCACGGAATTGAACTCGCGTACAGGAAAAAAAAAATCAAGCGGCAGGATAAGAACTGGTCATGAGCGGTGGGATTTTTTTATTTCCTTTTCTCTCTTTTTTTATAACAAAAATCACAGATATTTTGGATCATGATTTTTAACGATGTATAAAGGGTCGAATAATTAGAATTGACAGCAACAATTGAACAGGATTTGATTTGGCGAATACTTCGGAATCAGAAGAGTTTTGACCCGTTATTTATATTTAGAGATTCAGATCGAGACGAGAAACATACAGACCGAACTACCCGGATTTCGGCTTCGGTATTTCAATCTGCTCTGCGTGATTCGACCAAAATTAGTCGAAACCAGATCCGCTAATGTATACACGATTTCGTCGTCAAAACAGTGTGCTGAAGGATAAATTGGATCATATCCTCGCGCACAATTTCACTCAGACGACGCGCGATCCTAATTATGTTGCACTAAGTATTTTAATTGTCGAATTATAATTAATTTATTTGGGACACAGATCGCAAAGATAGATCGAGCTTCCAAATTCGTATCGCGCGAGCGATAAATTTTAAATAATCACCGGACGCACCGATTTTCGGAACAACTATGTTCCGAACATCGCAAAAATTTTGGAAGAGCCCGGATAGATAAAATAAAAACGATGTCACACTCGCGACATACGGAACACATGCGATATTAAAATCGCGAAAGGCGAAAATGTTTACAATTGAACATCTGGTTTATCCACTGATATTACGTGTTAAAGTCCGTACTCGTTGTCGAGCGGAATATAAACACCAGGGGTGTTATAAGCGCTTTCCTCAATGGGCCAATCAAGGAGGAGGTATACGTGGAACAACCCCCTGGCTTTGAGGATGACAGGTATCCCAACCACGTGTATAAGCTCTCTAAGGCGCTCTATGGACTTAAGCAAGCTCCAAGAGCATGGTATGAATGCCTTAGAGATTTCTTACTTGCTAATGCTTTCAAGGTTGGGAAAGTCGATCCCACTCTTTTTACCAAGACTTGTGATGGTGATCTCTTTGTGTGCCAAATTTATGTCGATGACATAATATTTGGTTCAACTAACCAAAAGTCTTGTGAGGAGTTTAGCAGGGTGATGATGCAGAAATTCGACATGTCGATGATGGGCGAGTTAACATACTTCCTTGGATTCCAAGTGAAGCAACTCAAGGACGGTACCTTCATCTCCCAAACAAAGTACACTCAGGATCTTCTCAAGAGGTTTGGGATGAAGGACGCCAAGCCCGCGAAGACACCAATGGGAACCGACGGGCACGTCGACCTCAACAAAGGAGGTAAGTCCGTTGATCAAAAGGCATACCGGTCCGTGATAGGGTCATTACTTTATTTATGTGCTAGTAGACCGGACATTATGCTCAGTGTATGCATGTGTGCTAGATATCAATCTGACCCCAGGGAATGTCACCTTGTGGCCGTTAAGCGAATTCTTCGATATTTAGTTGCTACGCCGTGCTTCGGGATCTGGTATCCAAAGGGGTCTACCTTTGACTTAATTGGATACGCAGACTCTGATTATGCCGGGTGCAAGGTTGATAGGAAGAGTACATCAGGGACGTGCCAATTTCTAGGAAGGTCCCTAGTGTCCTGGAGTTCCAAGAAATAGACATCCGTTGCCCTATCCACCGCTGAGGCCGAGTATGTTGCCGCAGGACAGTGTTGCGCGCAACTACTTTGGATGAGGCAAATCCTCCGGGACTTTGGCTACAATCTGAGCAAAATCCCACTCCTATGTGACAATGAGAGTGCAATCCGCTTGACGGATAATCCTGTTGAACACAGCCGCACTAAGCACATAGACATCCGGCATCACTTCCTGAGGGATCACCAGTGTCGGGGACCGTAATTAGGGGTACCCCCAAGGCTCCTAATCTCAGCTGGTAACCCCCATCAGCACAAAGCTGCAAAGGCCTGATGGGCGCAATTCCGGTCAAAGCTCCGTCCACTCAAAGGACACGATCTCGCCTCGCCCGAGCTCAGCCTCGGGCAGGAACGGTAGACCAAGGCAGATTCGCGCCTCGCCCGAGGGTCTCCTCAAGCAACGGATACACCTTCGACTCGCCCGAGGCCTAGTTCGGGCAGGCTTCGCGGAGAAGCAACCTTGGCCAGATCGCCTCGCCAGCCGACCGGATCGCAGGAGCATTCAATGCAAGGATCGCCTGACACCTTATCCTGACGCACGCTTTCCAGTCGACAAGGCCGAAGTGACCGCAGTCACTTCGCCCCTTCACTGACTGACCTGACAGGAAAACAGCGCTGCCAGCGCTGCTCCAACTGTTGTGCCACCCGCCAGGGTGAGGCTGACAGCAGCCAAGTCTAGCCTCGGGCGCCATAGGAATCTCCGCCTCGCCCGACCCCAAGGCTCGGACTCGACCTCGCTTTGGACGACGATCTCCGCCTCGCCCGACCCCAGGGCTCGGGCTCGACCTCGACTCGGACGACGGTCTCCGCCTCGCCCGACCCTAGGGCTCAGGCTCGACCTCGACTCGGACGATGGTCTCCGCCTCGCCTGACCCCAGGGCTCGGACTCAACCTCGACCTCGGACGACGGTCTCCGCCTCGCTTGACCCCCGGGCTTGGACTCAGCCTCAACCTCAACCTCAGAGGAATCACCACCTCGCTCGGGCCGACCACGCCACAAGGGGAGGCCATCATTACCCTACCCCTAGCTAGCCCAGGCTACGGGGAACAAGACCGGCGTCCCATCTGGCTCGCCCCGGTAAAACAAGTAATGATGGCACCCCGCGTGCTCCATGACAACGGTGGTTCTCAGCCCCCTACGGAAGCAAGGATACGTCAGCAAGGATCCGACAGCCCCGATAGCTGTGCTTCTACAGGGCTCAAGCGCTCCTCCGACGGCCACGACACCACATGAACAGGGCTCCAACACCTCTCCGACAGCCACGTCGGCACGTACATAGGGCTCTAGCTCCTCTCTACTAGACACGTTAGCACACTACTACACCCCCTCATTGTACACCTGGACCCTCTCCTTACGTCTATAAAAGGAAGGTCCAGGGCTCTCATACAAAAAAGGTGGCCGCACGGGAGAACGGGCAGCCTCACGCCCCCTGTCTCTCTCTCTCCCTCGCGAACGCTTGTAACCCCCTACTGCAAGCGCATCCGCCCTGGGCGCAGGACAACACGAGGTCGCGGGTTCCCCTTACTGTTTCCCCCCTTGTGTCTCCGTCTCACGCCGACCCATCTGGGCTGGGACACGCAGCGACAATTTACTCGTCGGTCCAGGGACCCCCCGGGGTCGAAACGCCAACAGTTGGCGCGCCAGGTAGGGGCCTGCTGCGTGTTGACGAACAGCTTCCCGTCAAGCTCTAGATGGGGAGCCTCCAGCAACCTCTCCAACCCGGGACGAAGCTCTGTTTCGGGAGTCTCGAGTTCATGTCCCTCGACGGCAGCTACGACATGATACTCCTTCCTCCGCTGCGCGACAACGACAATGGCGGCCGTCAGCCCGCCCACCAACGGCGGAATCGACGACGTCTTCCCCGCGTGGCGGAAGAACAACATCCGAGTCTGTCCTGTCACCTTCCTCGTCGACGGGGAAGGAGGTGGGGCAATCATGGCCAAGTAGGAGGCGGCGCCTCGTCGGCTGTCGAGCGAATCGACGACGCCGGCGCCCCAGCGGGGGACACGTTGGGCGTTGACCTCACGTTTGAGACGAAGACGAGCGTCGTTTCCCCACAACATGCCAACCCCAAGCATACGACGGGCGATGCCAGCACGCTCGCGAAGGACTTGCTGAGCGTTAGCCTTGTACCTGAGATAACGGTGCAGTCCGTCCCCGACGCGACTTCGTCACCGTCCGTCGATCAAGAGGTACCGACCGTTTCACATCCAGTGCCTTGTAGATTCAGCTTGGACCCACCAAGCGATCCCGCTTCGGTGGACGCCTTCGTAAAGGCACATCCAAACCTTCCGGGGTACCATATGTGGTCAACCTGGGACAGATTGACGACCGTCTCGACCTACGAGCCCCCAGGTTCCGAGGAAGACGACGAGCCTGACTCTGGTTGGGATTTCTCCGGGCTCGATAACCCCAGTGCCATGCGGGACTTCATGACCGCATGTGACTACTGCCTCTCCGATTGCTCCGATGATAGCCACAGCCTCGGCGACGAGGACTGTGGCCCAACTCGCGAATGTTTCCACGTCGATCTAGAGGGTCTCGACGAAGGCAACCACCTTGGTATGCCAGAGGACGGCGATCCCTCTAGGCCTGCGCCTCGCGTTGACATCCTTTGAGAGCTAGCTGTGGTCCCAGTCCCTGCGGGGGGTCAGGACACACAGCTCGAGCAAATCCGCGAGATGCAGGCCAAGCTCGACGAGGAAGTAGGACAACTTGTGCAGCTCCGGCAGAACATCGGGCAGGAGCGGGCAGGCCGAGCACCGGCCGGAGAAGTGTGTCATCTGGCCCAGGACGTCCAGCACCGCATCGCCGACGATGCCAGGGCAAGGCTGCCCCTGGTTTCCAGTGGGGTCGGCCAAAACCTGGCTGCAGCAGTAATACTACTCCGAGCGATGCCGGAACCATCCACCACCGAGGGACGGCGTATCCAGGGAGAACTCAAGAATCTCCTGGAGGATGCCGCGGTCCGACGGGCCGAGAGCTCTACCTCCCGAAGGCAGGGATACCCCCGGGAGTATCGTGCCGCGACCGTCGAGCCCACCTCGACGAGAGGGTGCGCCGAGGCTACCACCCCAGGCATGGGGGACGCTACGACAGCGGGGAGGATCGAAGCCCTTCGCCCGAACCACCAGGCCCGCAAGCTTTCAGCCGGGCCATACGACGGGCGCCATTCCCGACTCGGTTCCAGGCCCCGACTACCATCACCAAGTACTCGGGGGAGACGAGGCCGGAACTGTGGCTCGTGGACTACCGGCTGGCCTGCCAGCTGGGTGGAACCGACGATGACAACCTCATCATCCGCAACCTCCCCTTGTTCCTCTCTGACGCCGCCCAAGCCTGGCTAGAGCATCTGCCTCCTGCGTAGATCTCCAACTGGGATGACCTGGTCAAAGCCTTCATCGGCAACTTCCAGGGCATACACATGCGCCCTGGGAACTCCTGGGATCTCCGAAGCTGCCACCAGCAGCCGAGAGAATCCCTGCGGGACTACATCCAGCGATTCTCGAAGCAGCGCACCGAGCTGCCCAACATCACCGACTCCGATGTCATCGGCGCGTTCCTCGCCGGCACCACTTGCCGCGACCTGGCGAGCAAGCTGGGTCGCAAGACTCCCACCAAGGCGAGCAAGCTAATGGACATCGCCACCAAGTTCGCCTCTGGCCAGGAGGCGGTCGAGGCCATCTTCCAGAAGGACAAGCAGCCTCAGGGGCGCTAGCCGGACGACGTCCCCGAGGCGTCCGCTCAGCGTGGCGCGAGGAAGAAGGGCAAGAAGAAGTCGCAGGCGAAACGCGACGCCACCGACGCAGACCTTGTCGCCGCCGCCGAGCACAAGAACCCTCGGAAGCCTCCCGGAGGCGCCAACTTGTTCGACAAGATGCTCAAGGAGTCGTGCCCCTATCATCAGGGTCCCGTAAAGCACACCCTTGAGGATTGCGTCATGCTTCGGCGCTACTTCCACAAGGCTAGGCCACCGGCGGAAGGTGGCAGAGCCCCCGACAACAACAAGAAGGAAGCCCACAAGGCAGAGGATTTCCCCGAGGTCCATGACTGCTTCATGATCTACGGTGGGCGGGTGGCGAACGCCTCGGGTCGGCACCGCAAGCAAGAGCGCCGGGAGGTCTGCTCGGTAAAGGTGGCGGCGCCAGTCTAGCTATCTAGACTGGTCCGACAAGCCCATCACCTTCGACCAAGACGACCACCCCGACCGCATGCCGGGCCCGGGGAAATATCCACTCGTTGTCGACCCCGTCATCGGCAACGTCAGGCTCACCAAGGTCCTCATGGACGGAGGCAGCAGCCTCAACATCATCTACGCCGAGACCCTCGGGCTCCTGCAGATCGATCCGCCCTCGATCCGGGCCGGCGCAGCGCCCTTTCACGGGATCATCCCCGGGAAGCGCGTCCAACCCCTCGGACAACTCGATCTGCTCGTCTGCTTCGGGACTCCCTCCAACTTCCTAAGGGAAACCCTCACATTCGAAGTGGTCGGGTTCCGAGGGACCTACCATGCAGTACTGGGGAGGCCATGATACGCCAAGTTCATGGCCGTCACCAACTACACCTACCTCAAGCTCAAGATGTCGGGCACCAACGGGGTCATCACCGTCGGCCCTACGTACCGACACGCGTACGAATGCGACGTGGAGTGCGTGGAGTACGCCGAGGCCCTCGCCGAATCCGAGGCCCTCGTCGCCGACCTGGAGAGCCTCCCCAAGGAGGTTCCAGATGTGAAGCGCCACGCTGGCAACTTCGAACCATCAGAGGCGGTTAAGTCTGTCCCTCTCGACCCCAGCAGCGACGCCTCCAAGCAGATCCGGATCGGCTCCGAGCTCGACCCCAAGTAGGAAGCAGTGCTCGTCGACTTCCTCCGCGCAAACACCGAGGTTTTTGCGTGGAGTCCCTCGGACATGCCTGACATACCGAGGGATGTCGCCGAGCACTCACTAGATATCCGAGCTAGAGCCCGACCCGTGAAGCAGCCTCTGCGCCGATTCGACGAAGAAAAGCGCAGAGCCATAGGCGAGGAGATCCACAAGCTGATGGCTGCAGGGTTCATCAAAGAGGTATTCCATCCCGAATGGCTAGCCAACTCTGTGCTTGTGAGGAAGAAAGGTGGGAAATGGTGGATGTGTGTAGACTACACTGGTCTAAACAAAGCATGTCCGAAGGTTCCCTACCCTCTGCCTCGTATCGATCAAATCGTGGATTCCACTGCTGGGTGCGAAACCTTGTCGTTCCTCGATGCCTACTCAGGGTATCACCAAATCAGGATGAAAGAGTCCAACCAGCTCGCGACTTCTTTCATCACACCTTTTGGCATGTACTGCTACATTACTATGCCATTTGGTTTGAGGAATGCGGGTGCGACATACCAAAGGTGCATGAACCACGTGTTTGGGGAGCACATTGGTCGAACGGTCGAGGCCTACGTTGATGACATCGTAGTCAAGACGAGGAAAGCCTCCGACCTCCTCTCTGACCTTGAAATGACATTCAAGTGTCTCAAAGCGAAAGGCGTAAAACTCAATCCCGAGAAGTGTGTCTTCGGAGTCCCCCGAGGCATGCTCCTGGGGTTCATCGTCTCCGAGCGGGGCATCGAGGCCAACCCGGAGAAAATCGCGGCCATCACCAACATGGGGCCTATCAAGGACTTGAAAGGAGTACAGAGGGTCATGGGATGCCTTGTGGCTCTGTAACGCCCCGAATTTTGCAGTTGAATTTTTTCTTTTCTTTGCTCGCCAAAATTCGGGCGTTACCTTTTCCTTTTCTTTTTCCCTCGCTAGACCTTGACCTTTTCCAAAGTTTTAGCGGGACTCGGTTTGGATTTCCCGTGTAAGAAAACTCTAAAAATACTTTGTGTTGTTTGATGCACCATGCCGAACCTTGCATTTTTTTGATTGCTTTGAAAGTGCAAATGCATTCATGTGGAAAGATCGGATTTCGAGAATAAGCGGAAAACCTTTTCTTTCTTTCTTTTTCTTTCTCTCTCTCCTCTTTTTCTCTCTCTCCCGCGCCGTGGGCCGACCCCGGCCGGCCCAGCCGCCCCCCCTCTCTCCCTTTTTCCCCAAACCCTCTCCCTCTCCCTCTCATTTTCTCTCTCTCCCTCCCTAGCGCCGCCCCTACCCGCCCCTGCCCTAGGCCGCCGCGCCGCCGCCCTCGGCCGCCGCCCCCCGCCGTCGGCCACCCCCGCCGGTGAGCCCCCTCCCCCTCCTCCCTCTCCTCCCTCCCCTCTCCTCCCCTCTCCCCCTCCCTGCCCGGCCAAGGCCTGGCCGCGCCGGCCACCACCCCCCAGCCCCGCCGTGGCCGCTGGCCGGCCCTCGGCCGCGCCCAGCCGGCCCCAGCCGCCCCTGGCCTGCCCCGGCCGCCCCCTGGCCGGCCACGGCCAGCCCCCCGGCCAGCCCCCCCCGGCCGCGCCCCCCTCGCCCAGCCGCCCCTGGCCGCCAGCTCGGCTGGCCCTGGCCGCCAGCTCGGCCGGCCTCGGCCGCCAGCTCGGCCGGCCCCAGCCCCAGCTCAGCCGCCCGACCGCCCAGCCCAGCCGCCCCGCCTAGGGCCGGTTCAACCGCCCCTAGGGCCGGTTCAACCGCCCCCCCCCTCTGTTTTTTTTATTTTTTTTTATTATTTTATTTTATTTACTTCCTGTGATCACAATTACTTTATTTTAGGTAGACTAATCATTGTTCATGCTATGGAAAATAGGAAGTTTAATTTAAAGTTTCGTTATGCTATTGATTCATTTAATTAATTGTTTATCCCGTGCAATGTTGATCAACTAAAAATGATTAGGTTTCTATTAGCATATATATAACAGAATTCTTTATGAAGAACCAATTGTAACTGATCATTAGTGCACAAACTTTAACCCCCCTGCGAGATCTTTCCCGTTCCTTTCTAACCATAACAAATGCGATGTCAAATGTCATACTTGATGCATATTCGTTTTACCTGTTCCCTTGTATGGTGTACTGTTCTTTTGTATTAAATATGTGGATGTATGTATGTTTGCGCTCGCATAGAGAACGATCCGGTCGAAGAGCCCGAGGAATTCGCAGGAGAAGCCCCTGAGCAGCAGTCGGTTGGTGGAGGCAAGTGTCCTTTGACCTATCTTTGTCCTATTCATTCTTTAATTCACCTCCCGCATTACACATTTATACATAAGGATTGACTAGCTTTTGTTATCCATGTCCTTGTTTACCTATTTGGGTCGGATTATTACTGCTTAGTTTGATGCTATTGCTCAACTCTAATCAATGAACATGATGTGATTATCTATGATACGCTGTTTTCCCCTTTTATTTATGATCATACTTGTGGCATTTAAGGGGACTCGAGCGGTTTCTCGAGTGCCTCTCCGTAAGGACCTGTTCAATGGATGACCGCCCGGGAAAACAGTGCAACCATGAGGGTGGAATGGGACGCCCTTAGCTGAATAATTAGAGGAACTGGGGTGTAGTCCGCTTAGCCGTTGTGCCGTCAATGGGGCTCGGTGTATGCGGCTCGCTCTGCCAAGGTTGATTTGTCCCTTGGGGAGGAGTGCGGTACATTTAGGAAACCTAACGGGCGGCTACAGCCTCGGGGAATCTTTGTAAAGGCTTCGTAGTGAATCCCTAGCCATTCACCTTGGGAGTGAATAAGGGTCTTGCAAGCCCGGGCTAGAAAGGGAATCACGGCTTATGGGTAAAGTGCGCAACCTCTGCAGAGTGTTATGAAACTGATATATCAGCCGTGCTCACGGTTATGAGCGGCCAAGGGAGCTCCAGAGATTAGTGATACTTGATCAGTGATACTTTGGTACAGGTGGCAATGAGATTGATGGTTCTGATTATGATTATGGTATTGGTAAGTGGTATTCTTTCCGTTTGGAAAGGATACAATGGGCTAATAACTTGGGTTAATGCTAAAACCTGGCTTTCTACTAGTAAGTAATAACCTGACCAACTAAAAGTAACTGCTTGACTTACCCCCCACATAAAGCTAGTCCACTACAGCCAAACGGGATACTTGCTGAGTATGTTGATGTGTACTCACCCTTGCTCTACACACCAAATTCCCCCCCCAGGTTGTCAGCATTGCAACCACTGCTCAGGAGAAGATGAAGCTGTGGAAGGAGACTTCCAGGAGTTCCAAGACTACGACGAGTTCTAGGCGTGGGTTAGCGGCAACCCCCAGTCGGCTGCCTGTGAAGGCCGCGTTATCTACGTTTCTTTTCCGCACTTTGATTTATTGTAAGAACTATATGGACGTCTCAGACGTATGATGTAATCGACTATTATTTCCCTTTTAATACTATTTGAGCACTGTGTGATGATGTCCATATTATGTAACTGCTGTGTACGTGAATAACTGATCCTGGCACGTACATGGTTCGCATTCGGTTTGCCTTCTAAAACCGGGTGTGACATAAGTGGTATCAAAGCCGTGCTGACTGTAGGACCGCTAACCTAGAGTAGAATGGTCGTTCTAAGGATTATAGACCTCTGTCCCTGCCTTGACTTTGGTACCCCTTCAAAAGTTGGTCCTACTGACCAAACCTATGTTCTACTATATATTATACCTTGCTGAAAATTTTGTTTTATTCTGATCCTTCATTTATTTATGATTCATTATTTGTTGGTCATATTAATTCTGTTCTCACCCTTTTGCTTGCGATGTCTTTTGTAGATGGCTCGACTTAGACACACTGCACGAAAGTCCGTCATCCCCTTCTTACCCTCCCGCCTTGCTGAGCGTCCGCTTCGCCATCCCGTGGCCGGACAGTCCAGCCATTTGGAGAGACTGCACCACCGCCTGCATGAGGAGCAGGAACGTCGACGACAGGAGCAGCAGGGCTCTTCCTTCTCGCTCCAACAGGAGATAGAGTCTGTGAGGAGCTGCTCTCCTGTGCTTCCCCTGGAGGCGCCCCCTGCACCACCACTGGGCGTCCCAGCTTCTGGAGTAGCTGCTGGAGGAGACCCAGACGACGGAGGTGGCGACGACAGCCCGAGCCACGACACCGACCTCGACCTCTCTAGCCATGAGCCGGAAGGATGGGTTGCTCGACCCATCACTCGCGACGCTGCTCGCGGGTGTCACTTCCACGACGCGCTCGACACCCTGCTACGTCGGGCACTTGACCGGCGTACTTGGTCCATCGAGTATCGCTGTGTGGTCTACCAGCATAGTCGCGGGGTCTACCCGGACCGCTGGGAGGCGACCTGCTTGGTGCGCCGTCCGGAGAACAGTCTCCAGGGCGCGGAGGCTTGCTCAGAGCACTATCCTATCTCTGAGCGGGACTCAGCTGAGGCAGCCATGCAGGATGCTGCACGGCGTGCGCTTTCGCACTACTGCTCGGTTCTCGGTGGGGTAGCTGACGGCCTCGACCTGAAGTATTACCCCCGCCGTCCATCTGGCAGCACAGGAGGCGTGATTGTTTCACCTGCTGGTGAGGACAATCCTAGGTTGAGCAGCACAGTCAACCTAGCCGCCGTGCTAAACACGGAGCTGGACCATGCATTAGACGAGCTGAGTAGGGCTCGTGCTGAGATCGCCCTGCTGCGGGCTGAGCGCGCGGAGCGTCGTCACTTGGATGATGGTTCC
Source organism: Zea luxurians (assembly GCA_029449295.1). NCBI lineage: Eukaryota > Viridiplantae > Streptophyta > Magnoliopsida > Poales > Poaceae > Zea > Zea luxurians. Next base: position 105,134,001 of record JAOPSE010000010.1, read on the forward strand.
CCCGCTCCCGTTGGGACTCAGCACCCGTACCGCTCACCTCGGCGTGGACTCCAGTCTTATGGCAATCCCGACTGCAAGACCAAGATAAATCTAGAACCATAGATCGTTAGAGTTGGATCTTGTAATTAATACGAAATATATATACATAGAAGCTTCAGTCTTAGCGTTAGTCTCAGTCTTAGTTAGTCTTAGTTAGACAGGGTAGTTTGCTATATCCTGTGCATTTATGTTTGTCATGATGAACTATGTTTGGTTTGGATCTTTGTAATGACTGTCACCAGAGTGTGGGTATCCCCTGCATTTTGGCTTACATATTATGTTAATGGAGTTAGTTATATAGTTGGGAAACCCTTTATTCTACTTTCCTCTTTATCTGAGAAGCTGTGTGGTCTGTGTTGGAGATCAGTGAAGATGCTCATCTGTTCAGTGCTGTTGGAGAATTCTATACTCTTTTCTTATGCTGCAAGATTTGCCAGATCAGTTCTGATGTGTGGTTGCGTTCTGCAGATGTCAGAGAACAGGCGCAGAGGAGGAAGGCGTGCTCAGCAGGAGCAAGCCGCCCCGCAGGATGAGGTGCCCCAGCAACAGCAGCTGCCACCCCCGCCCCCGATGTCGATTGAGCAGATGTTTCTGATACAGACTCAGGCAGTTCAGGCCATCGGTCAGACTCTGGCCGCTATTCAGCAGCAGCAGCAGCAGCAGCAAGCACCACCCCAGCCTCAGATGCCTCAGATGCCTAGAGACAAGCGTGCTGAATTCATGAGAGGCCACCCCCCAACGTTCGCTCACTCTTCTGACCCCATGGATGCTGAAGATTGGCTGCGCACTGTGGAGCGGGAGTTGCATACCGCTCAGTGTGATGACAGGGAGAAAGTCTTGTATGGTCCCCGTCTGTTGAGAGGAGCAGCCCAGTCATGGTGGGAGTCTTACCTCGCCACCCATGCCAACCCCGATGCCATCACCTGGGAAGAGTTCAGAGGTAGCTTTCGTCAGTACCATGTGCCTGCCGGTCTGATGACAGTGAAGAAGGAGGAGTTCCTGGCCCTTAAGCAAGGGTCATCATCTGTCAGTGAGTATCGAGACAGGTTTCTGCAGTTGTCTCGTTATGCTCCCGAAGATGTCAACACTGATGCCAAGCGACAGTACCGTTTTCTGAGAGGCCTGGTCGACCCTCTGCAGTATCAGCTGATGAATCACACCTTCCCGACATTCCAGCACCTGATTGACAGAGCAATCATGACAGAAAGGAAGCGTAAGGAGATAGAAGATCTGTTTGACCAGTTGAGAGGAGCCAGTGTGTTCTCCAAGATCGATCTGAGGTCAGGTTATCATCAGCTCAGGATCCGACCTTCGGACATTCCGAAGACGGCATTCATTACCAAGTATGGTTTGTATGAGTTCACAGTGATGTCTTTTGGTTTGACCAATGCACCAGCGTTCTTTATGAACTTGATGAACAGTGTATTCATGGATTATCTCGATAAGTTTGTGGTGGTATTCATTGATGACATTCTGATTTATTCTCAAAGCGAAGAAGAGCATGCAGATCATTTGAGAATGGTATTGCAGAGATTGCGAGAGCACCAGTTGTATGCAAAGTTGAGCAAGTGTGAGTTCTGGATCAGTGAAGTCCTGTTCTTGGGTCACATAATCAACAAAGAAGGATTGGCTGTGGATCCGAAGAAAGTGGTAGACATTCTGAACTGGAAAGCGCCAACGGATGCTCGAGGAATCAAGAGCTTCATTGGAATGGCCGGATATTATCGGCGATTCATTGAAGGGTTTTCGAAGATTGCGAAACCAATGACAGCGTTGCTAGGCAACAAGGTTGAGTTCAAGTGGACCCAGAAATGTCAAGAGGCCTTTGAAGCGCTGAAAGAGAAGTTGACAACAGCGCCTGTCCTAGTCTTGCCTGATGTGCACAAGCCCTTCTCTGTGTACTGTGATGCTTGTTACACAGGTTTGGGATGTGTGTTGATGCAAGAGGGAAGAGTTGTGGCTTACTCGTCCCGACAGTTGAAGGTTCATGAGAAGAATTACCCAATCCATGATCTAGAGTTGGCAGCAGTGGTTCACGCACTGAAGACATGGAGGCACTATCTGTATGGACAGAAATGCGATGTTTACACAGACCACAAGAGTCTGAAGTACATATTCACTCAGTCAGAGTTGAACATGAGGCAGCGAAGATGGTTAGAGTTGATCAAAGACTATGAGTTGGAGATCCATTACCATCCAGGCAAAGCAAACGTAGTGGCAGATGCTTTGAGCAGAAAGAGTCAAGTTAATCTGATGGTCGCTCGTCCGATGCCTTATGAGTTGGCCAAGGAGTTCGACAGGTTGAGTCTCGGTTTTCTGAACAATTCGCGAGGAGTCACAGTTGAATTGGAACCTACCTTGGAGCGCGAAATCAAAGAAGCGCAGAAGAACGATGAAAAGATCAGTGAGATTCGGCGACTGATTCTAGATGGCAGAGGCAAAGATTTTCGAGAAGATGCTGAAGGCGTGGTATGGTTCAAAGACCGCTTGTGTGTTCCCAATGTCCAGTCCATTCGGGAGTTGATTCTTAAGGAAGCTCATGAGACAGCTTATTCGATTCACCCTGGCAGTGAGAAGATGTATCAGGATCTGAAGAAGAAATTCTGGTGGTACGAAATGAAGAGGGAAATCGCAGAGCATGTGGCTAAGTGCGATAGTTGTCGAAGAATTAAGGCAGAGCACCAGAGACCTGCTGGATTGTTGCAACCGTTGCAGATCCCTCAGTGGAAATGGGATGAAATCGGTATGGATTTCATAGTCGGATTGCCTCGCACTCGAGCCGGCTACGATTCCATTTGGGTAGTAGTGGACCGTTTGACCAAGTCAGCCCACTTCATACCAGTCAAGACCACCTACAGCAGTGCAGTATTGGCAGAACTGTATATGTCTCGGATCGTTTGTCTTCATGGTGTGCCGAAGAAGATAGTGTCAGACAGAGGAACGCAGTTCACCTCTCATTTCTGGCAGCAGTTGCATGAAGCCTTGGGCACGCATCTGAATTTCAGTTCAGCATATCATCCGCAGACAGATGGCCAGACCGAAAGAACCAATCAAATTCTTGAAGATATGTTGAGAGCCTGTGCGTTGCAAGATCAGTCCGGATGGGATAAGAGATTGCCTTATGCAGAGTTTTCCTATAACAACAGTTACCAGGCCAGTTTGAAGATGTCACCATTTCAAGCGCTCTATGGAAGGAGTTGTAGAACTCCGTTGCAATGGGATCAGCCTGGAGAGAAGCAGGTGTTTGGGCCAGACATTTTGCTTGAAGCCGAAGAGAACATCAAGATGGTCCGAGAGAATCTGAAGATAGCGCAATCGAGGCAGCGAAGCTATGCAGACACAAGAAGAAGAGAGCTGAGTTTTGAAGTCGGAGACTTTGTCTATCTGAAAGTGTCACCGATCAGAGGAGTCAGAAGGTTCGGAATCAAAGGCAAGCTAGCACCCCGCTACATTGGTCCGTATCAAATCCTCTCAAAGCGTGGAGAAGTGGCCTATCAGCTCAGTCTGCCAGAGAATTTGTCAGCTGTGCATGATGTCTTTCATGTGTCTCAGTTGAAGAAGTGCTTGCGTGTGCCAGAAGAGCAGTTGCCAGTGGAAGGTCTGGAAGTCCAGGAGGACTTGACTTATGTTGAGAAGCCAGCTCAGATTCTTGAGGTTGCAGATAGAGTCACCCGAAGGAAGACCATCAGGATGTGCAAAGTCAGATGGAGTCACCACTCTGAGGAAGAAGCAACCTGGGAGCGTGAAGATGATTTGATGGCCAAGTACCCAGAGCTCTTTGCTAGCCAGCCCTGAATCTCGAGGGCGAGATTCTTTTAAGGGGGATAGGTTTGTAACGCCCCGAATTTTGCAGTTGAATTTTTTCTTTTCTTTGCTCGCCAAAATTCGGGCGTTACCTTTTCCTTTTCTTTTTCCCTCGCTAGACCTTGACCTTTTCCAAAGTTTTAGCGGGACTCGGTTTGGATTTCCCGTGTAAGAAAACTCTAAAAATACTTTGTGTTGTTTGATGCACCATGCCGAACCTTGCATTTTTTTGATTGCTTTGAAAGTGCAAATGCATTCATGTGGAAAGATCGGATTTCGAGAATAAGCGGAAAACCTTTTCTTTCTTTCTTTTTCTTTCTCTCTCTCCTCTTTTTCTCTCTCTCCCGCGCCGTGGGCCGACCCCGGCCGGCCCAGCCGCCCCTGGCGCCCCCTCTTGGGCCTTGGCAAGGCCCAGCCGCCCCCCCTCTCTCCCTTTTTCCCCAAACCCTCTCCCTCTCCCTCTCATTTTCTCTCTCTCCCTCCCTAGCGCCGCCCCTACCCGCCCCTGCCCTAGGCCGCCGCGCCGCCGCCCTCGGCCGCCGCCCCCCGCCGTCGGCCACCCCCGCCGGTGAGCCCCCTCCCCCTCCTCCCTCTCCTCCCTCCCCTCTCCTCCCCTCTCCCCCTCCCTGCCCGGCCAAGGCCTGGCCGCGCCGGCCACCACCCCCCAGCCCCGCCGTGGCCGCTGGCCGGCCCTCGGCCGCGCCCAGCCGGCCCCAGCCGCCCCTGGCCTGCCCCGGCCGCCCCCTGGCCGGCCACGGCCAGCCCCCCGGCCAGCCCCCCCCGGCCGCGCCCCCCTCGCCCAGCCGCCCCTGGCCGCCAGCTCGGCTGGCCCTGGCCGCCAGCTCGGCCGGCCTCGGCCGCCAGCTCGGCCGGCCCCAGCCCCAGCTCAGCCGCCCGACCGCCCAGCCCAGCCGCCCCGCCTAGGGCCGGTTCAACCGCCCCTAGGGCCGGTTCAACCGCCCCCCCCCTCTGTTTTTTTTATTTTTTTTTATTATTTTATTTTATTTACTTCCTGTGATCACAATTACTTTATTTTAGGTAGACTAATCATTGTTCATGCTATGGAAAATAGGAAGTTTAATTTAAAGTTTCGTTATGCTATTGATTCATTTAATTAATTGTTTATCCCGTGCAATGTTGATCAACTAAAAATGATTAGGTTTCTATTAGCATATATATAACAGAATTCTTTATGAAGAACCAATTGTAACTGATCATTAGTGCACAAACTTTAACCCCCCTGCGAGATCTTTCCCGTTCCTTTCTAACCATAACAAATGCGATGTCAAATGTCATACTTGATGCATATTCGTTTTACCTGTTCCCTTGTATGGTGTACTGTTCTTTTGTATTAAATATGTGGATGTATGTATGTTTGCGCTCGCATAGAGAACGATCCGGTCGAAGAGCCCGAGGAATTCGCAGGAGAAGCCCCTGAGCAGCAGTCGGTTGGTGGAGGCAAGTGTCCTTTGACCTATCTTTGTCCTATTCATTCTTTAATTCACCTCCCGCATTACACATTTATACATAAGGATTGACTAGCTTTTGTTATCCATGTCCTTGTTTACCTATTTGGGTCGGATTATTACTGCTTAGTTTGATGCTATTGCTCAACTCTAATCAATGAACATGATGTGATTATCTATGATACGCTGTTTTCCCCTTTTATTTATGATCATACTTGTGGCATTTAAGGGGACTCGAGCGGTTTCTCGAGTGCCTCTCCGTAAGGACCTGTTCAATGGATGACCGCCCGGGAAAACAGTGCAACCATGAGGGTGGAATGGGACGCCCTTAGCTGAATAATTAGAGGAACTGGGGTGTAGTCCGCTTAGCCGTTGTGCCGTCAATGGGGCTCGGTGTATGCGGCTCGCTCTGCCAAGGTTGATTTGTCCCTTGGGGAGGAGTGCGGTACATTTAGGAAACCTAACGGGCGGCTACAGCCTCGGGGAATCTTTGTAAAGGCTTCGTAGTGAATCCCTAGCCATTCACCTTGGGAGTGAATAAGGGTCTTGCAAGCCCGGGCTAGAAAGGGAATCACGGCTTATGGGTAAAGTGCGCAACCTCTGCAGAGTGTTATGAAACTGATATATCAGCCGTGCTCACGGTTATGAGCGGCCAAGGGAGCTCCAGAGATTAGTGATACTTGATCAGTGATACTTTGGTACAGGTGGCAATGAGATTGATGGTTCTGATTATGATTATGGTATTGGTAAGTGGTATTCTTTCCGTTTGGAAAGGATACAATGGGCTAATAACTTGGGTTAATGCTAAAACCTGGCTTTCTACTAGTAAGTAATAACCTGACCAACTAAAAGTAACTGCTTGACTTACCCCCCACATAAAGCTAGTCCACTACAGCCAAACGGGATACTTGCTGAGTATGTTGATGTGTACTCACCCTTGCTCTACACACCAAATTCCCCCCCAGGTTGTCAGCATTGCAACCACTGCTCAGGAGAAGATGAAGCTGTGGAAGGAGACTTCCAGGAGTTCCAAGACTACGACGAGTTCTAGGCGTGGGTTAGCGGCAACCCCCAGTCGGCTGCCTGTGAAGGCCGCGTTATCTACGTTTCTTTTCCGCACTTTGATTTATTGTAAGAACTATATGGACGTCTCAGACGTATGATGTAATCGACTATTATTTCCCTTTTAATACTATTTGAGCACTGTGTGATGATGTCCATATTATGTAACTGCTGTGTACGTGAATAACTGATCCTGGCACGTACATGGTTCGCATTCGGTTTGCCTTCTAAAACCGGGTGTGACAGGCTCTAAGCCGCTTCATCTCGCACCTCGGCGAAAGAGGCCTGCCCCTGTATCGCCTCTTAAGGAAGACCGAGCGCTTCACTTGGACCCCCGAGGCCGAGGAAGCCCTCGAGAACTTGAAGGCGCTCCTTACAAGCGCCCCCATCCTAGTGCCCCCCGCTGCTGGAGAAGCCCTCTTGATCTACGTCGCCGCTACCACTCAGGTGGTCAGCGCCGCGATCGTGGTCGAGAGACGAGAAGAAGGGCACGCATTGCCCGTCCAGAGGCCGGTTACTTCATCAGTGAGGTACTATCCGAGACCAAGATCCGCTACCCACAAATTCAGAAGCTGCTGTACGCGGTAATTCTAACACGTCGAAAGTTGCGACACTACTTCGAGTCTCATCCGGTGACTGTGGTGTCATCCTTCCCCCTGGGGGAGATCATCAAGTGCCGAGAGGCCTCGGGTAGGATTGCAAAGTGGGCGGTAGAGATCATGGGCGAGACAATCTCTTTCGCCCCTCGGAAGGCCATCAAGTCCCAAGTCTTGGCGGACTTTGTGGCTGAATGGGTCGACACCCAGCTTCCAACAGCTCCGATCCAACCGGAACTCTGGACCATGTTTTTCGACGGGTCGCTGATGAAAACAGGGGCAGGCGCGGGTCTGCTCTTCATCTCACCCCTCGGGAAGCACCTCCGCTACTTGCTGCGCCTCCATTTCTCGGCGTCCAACAACGTGGCCGAGTATGAGGCTCTGGTTAACGGGTTGCGCATCGCCATCGAGCTAGGGGTCCGACGCCTCGACGCTCGTGGCGACTCGCAGCTTGTCATCGACCAAGTCATGAAGAACTCCCACTGCCGCGACCCGAAGATGGAAGCCTACTGCGACGAGGTTCGGCGCCTGGAGGACAAGTTCTACGGGCTCGAGCTCAACCACGTCGCCTGATGATACAACGAGACTGCGGACGAGCTGGCTAAGATAGCCTCGGGGCGAACAACGGTTCCTCCGGACATCTTCTCCCGAGACCTACATCAACCCTCCGTCAAGACCGACGACACGCCCGAGCCCGAGAAGGCCTCGGCTCTGCCCGAGGCGCCCTCAGCTCAGCCCGAGGCAGCCTCGGCCCCGCCCGAGGCACCCTCGGCCCCCGAGGGTGAGGCACTATGCATCGAGGAAGAGCGGAATGGGGTCATGCCTAATCGAAATTGGCAGACCCCATACCTGCAATATCTCCACCGAGGAGAGCTACCCCTCGATAGAGCCGAAGCTCGGCGGCTGGCGCGGCGTGCCAAGTCGTTCGTCTTGATGAGTGACGGGAAGGAGCTCTACCACTGCAGCCCCTCAAGCATCCTCCAACGATGCATATCCATCGCCGAAGGTCAGGAGTTATTGCAAGAAATACACTTGGGGCCTTGCGGTCACCACGCAGCACCTCGGGCCCTCGTGGGAAACGCCTTCCGATAGGGTTTCTACTGGCCAACTATGGTGGCCGATGCCACTAGGATTGTACGCACCTGCCAAGGGTGTCAATTCTACGCAAGGCAGACCCACCTGCCCGCTCAGGCTCTGCAAACAATACCCATCACCTGGCCGTTTGCTATGTGGGGTCTGGACCTCGTCGGTCCCTTGCAGAAGGCACCCGGGGGCTTCACGCACGTACTGGTCGCCATCGACAAATTCTCCAAGTGGATCGAGGTCCGACCCCTAAACAGCATCAGGTCCGAACAGGCGGTGGCGTTCTTCACTAACATCATCCATCGCTTCGGGGTCCCGAACTCCATCATCACCGACTACGGCACCTAGTTCACTGGCAGAAAGTTCCTGGACTTCTGTGAGGACCACCACATCCGGGTGGACTAGGCTGCCGTAGCTCACCCCATGACGAATGGGCAGGTAGAGCGTGCCAACGGCATGATTCTACAAGGACTCAAGCCGAGGATCTACAACGACCTCAACAAGTTCGGCAGACGGTGGATGAAGGAACTCCCCTCGGTGGTCTAGAGTCTGAGGACGACGCCAAGCCGAGCCACGGGCTTCACGCCGTTTTTTCTAGTCTATGGGGTCGAGGCTATCTTGCCCACAGACTTAGAATACGGCTCCCCGAGGACGAGGGCATACGACGCCCGAAGCAACCAAACGAACCGAGAAGACTCACTGGACCAGTTGGAAGAGGCTCGGGACATGGCCTTACTACACTCGGCGTGGTATCAGCAGTCCCTGCGACGCTACCACGCCCGAGGGGTTCGGTCCCGAGACCTCTAGGTGGGCGACTTGGTGCTTCGGCTACGACAAGACGCCCGAGGGCGCCACAAGCTCACGCCTCCCTGGGAAGGGCCGTTCATCATCGCCAAGATTCTGAAGCCCGGAACATACATGCTGGCCAACAGTCAAGGCAAGGTCTACAGCAATGCTTGGAACATCCGACAGCTACGTCGCTTCTACCCTTAAGATGTTTTCAAGTCATTCATGCACCTCGTTCACTTACGCAAGCAAAGTATAACCTTCAAGGAAGGGTCAGCCTTGCCTCGGCAAAGCCTGACCCTCCCTCGGGGGCTAGAAGGGGGAACCCCCTCTGCGTCAAAATTTTCCTCGAAAAAAGTCTTTCTGCCAGAACATCTTTCGTGCTTTTCGACTACTTCGATAGTGGAGTCCTGAAAACGACGGAGTACACGTAAGCAGGCAAGGCCGACCGAGCCAAGGGACTCCTACGCCTCCGGGATACGGATACCTCACTCATCACCTTCTGCGATAAGTAACTCACGCTCGGATAAGGGATTCCGCTGACTGAACAAGTCTTAACGCTCGAAAACTTTTTCTGCCGAAACGATTTTTCGTGCCATCTCGACTATATCGATAACAGAATCCTGCGGACGAGTAAGAGTACACGTAAGCAGGCAAGGCCGACCGAGCCGAGGGACTCTTACGCCTCCGGGATACGGATACCTCACTCATCACCTTCTGCGATAAGTAACTCACGCTCGGATGAACGATTCTGTTACCGACGAACAAGTCCTAATACTCGAAACAAGGGGAAAAGAAACGCAGCTTTACAACACGACGACGGTGTGTTTTGGCCTTGGCGGCCGCAAAAAACATACGCACGCTACAGATAAACTGTTCCTGCAGGTTCGGACGTCGGTAGGGGGAGCAGCAGCACCCTCGGCATCGACTCCACCTTCAGCGGAATCCGACCCGGCCTTGGACAGCAACATGGTCGGAGGATCTCCAACTCGAAGGAAGATGTCAGCACCGCGCCTGGGCCATCATCGCCAGGGTCTCCTCCAGGAACCCGGCCCAAGCAGACGACCGGACCGGCCGCTCCGTAGCCTCAGCCAGCTGTCCCCTGAGGACACCAGCTCGGCTCATGGCCTCGGCAGCCCAACTCCAGGGTTGGTCCCGCCAGTGGACGACCTGGCCAGGTCCCAGCCGCCACTACATTGCCTCGTCGGCCTGGGAAGTCCCCTACTCTCGGACTGACTAAGTTTCTTCTCCAGCCAACTCCGCCTCTATCCGTGCTGGCACCGCTGCCTCCGGCTTCGGCTCATCACAGAGCAGCCGAGGTTTCCTTCACTGAGCAAGAGGAGCCTTGAGCGGCAAGGCCGACCGAGCCGAGGGACTCCTACGCCTCCGGGATACAGATACCTCACTCGTCACCTTCCGCATAGGGCAACTCACACTTGGTTAAGTGGTCCATCTAGCCGACAGGCGAGTCCTGGTGCACGAAATGGAGAAGAAACATGGCTTTACGCCCAAATACACAAATGTTCAGGCCCCGATAGCCGCAATGAACATACGCCAGCACTCAAGGTGCCATTACAAATGGGACTCCGGTTCCGTTCCCGCGGGCATGAACAACCTCCATACCAGGAGGCCCGCGGGACGACGAACTCCAAGCGGCTCACCGCCGCCCGCCCCGACAACAGCGACAACGACCTCCGCTCCGGGCGGCCAAACAATAGCAGCGATGACCTCAGGGCTGACGCAGCTGTGACAAGGCCCTCGCCCACGTCTCCACTCGAGGGGCGAGGACAAGCTATCAAAGCCAAAGAGCTAGAGGCCCGGAGCGCAGATGGCAGCAGCGATCTCGTCGGCGACGAGGACTTCTCCGGCCACCTGTCCACCGGCAGATCCCCACTCAAGTCCTCCCGGACGGGCAAGCACCGACCCCCGCGTGAAGGTGTCATGCCGGAGCAAGGGCAGGACAGCCCAAGAACACGAACGCCGCCCTAGCAGCGCGCGACGTCTTGGGTGGCCCCCCGGTGTGCGCGGCGCAACAGCCGCCCATACGGCGGGCAGATAGCTGCACTCCACCCAGCGGTGGAGGTGGCACCGGAAGCCGTGCCAGAGCCAGCTAAGCCAGCGAACCTGGCGTGCTAGAGCTGACGACGCTTGCGGCCGCTCGGCCACGCGTTGTCGAAGTCCGCCCCTTCCGCTAAGCCGGTGAGCGCCCTCTCCCATGAATGCTGAAGGAGGAGGTGGCCCGTCGGCCGGTACGGGAGGTAGAGCTCCGGCTCAGCTCACCCTCCGCCCCAGCAAGGATGACAAAAATCCTTGAAGCTGAGGGCAGGGCAGAGGCCGCAGCCCGGCTCGCTTCTCTCCACCAAATTGCCCATTGGTGGGGGAAGGCAGCCGGGCTGCCTGACGAAAATCCTTGAAGCCGAGCGATGGCTGAAAGGTACCAACCTCCACGAGGTTGTGCTCCTTCCACAACAAGAGCAAGACAACGCGGGCGTTCCCCATCCGGGGGCTCGAAAGGCGGAAGGACGCGACACATGAGGAAAGCGCGAAGGCATGGCTACCACCTAGGAGGTCGGTCCCTTTTTAAAGGCGACTCTCCCCGCTCGCGTCCTCAAGCCGTCGCGGACTAAGTCTTCACCAACACACTTTAAAGTCCTCCCCCTACGACACAGGGGCTGGGCCCCATGCGACATGCAAGCTGCCCCGAGACAGAAAGAGCCAAACCGCCGCGCGCGGAGCGTGTAATCGCCCAGCGGTTACGAGCATTCCTCCGTCTTCGCCTAAACCAGCGGGTGAAAGGGCGGACCGCCATGCAGGCGGCATGCAACTGCACCAAGGGGGCGCACCCCTTCGACTTCGACGCATCCAGCATGGAAGCCCAGGCCCACATGTCATGTAACCGGCGCGCCGGTTACTATGTGCGAAAAGCTGCAGCGCCACTTGCGCCAGCGTCGCCTTCTCGACTACGGAATCGGTGCCGCGACTCAAGGCAACCCTGCGCACGGCCCAGCAGTGCCAACCAGGCACGCCGGTCATGGGTCAGTCAGCCGTGAGAGAAGGCGCGACGGTCAATATGGCCAGAAGTGGGCCGGCAGTAATGGCGGCGGCAGGCGGGCGGAAGCAGCAGTCAAATCATCTGCACGCTCACGTCCCCTCCTGGAGCAGCGAGAGAGCTCTCTCCCACGGCGTGAAGACGACGCGCCCGCGTTCCGTTCCTCGAACGGCTCGCGCGCGTGCAACGGCTGCCCCGCGAACCACTCGTCCCGTCGCATTAACTCTGCGGCAGGACAGGCGACACCTTTGGCAGGCGAAGCGGGCGACGCTTCACCTCCGCCATAATGATCGCGTCAAAAAAGGTGCGCCACGTCGTTCGATTTCGTATCCTTTTCCTCTTCCCCTTTCTCTCTCTTGCCGCAGGGACTAGGAAAGGGGATACTCCGAAAGGGATCCTTCTCCGCGAAGGAAGCGGGCCCCGAGCCCCCCTACTGATCAGAGGTTCGAAGGCTGGCCCCTCGGAAGGGTTCGACAGACGCCTCAGAGCAATTGGGCTCCGCGCCCACTACTGGTCAAAGGTTCGAAGGCTGGCCCCTCGGAAGGGTTCGACAGCCGCCTCAGGCCACTCGGGCTCCGTGCCCACTACTGATCAGGGATTCGTAGGCTGGCCCCCCGACGGGTTCGACAGTCGCCCCAGAGCACGCAAAGTGAGGGATGACTCTGGGTACGTTCGATACATAACCAAGGCTCGGGCTACGCTCCCGAGGTACCCTAGGACATTTCCGAGACCAGCAGGAACGATTCTGTAACGGAATCCCATCAGAGGGAGGCATCGAGCCCTCGGACCCTATCGAACGGGACCAGGTCCAGCAAATCACCTGCAGGTACTTTTGGAGCGCGCCTCTGGGCCACTAGCCGACCCTTATCGAACGGGGCACGGGCGTCCACTCGGATCACCCGTTAGCAACTCACTGGACACACCATGTTCGGCGCCCTCCGAGGGCAACATGGCGCTTCCCCCCCTCCTTGCGGAAAGGCGACGCAGGGGCGTATGAAAAAAGCCGAGTCTGCCCTTGACCGTCCTCTCGCCCTATGCAGAGGCTCGGGGGCTTCTCTCACAAACCCGGCTCTGGCCAAACCGTTGACAGCGTCAACATACCAGCCCGAGAACTTGGAACCTGACTATGCACCCGGGCAACGACCAGTTCGCATGAGGGAACAACCAGACCGGTCGAGCCATCACGAAAGGCATTAAGACCTCGAAGGAGTCAAACCACTCCTCCGAGGCCTTAGGGGCTACACACGGCGGGTGCGCTCGTGCGCACCCACCGGAACAAAATGCAACCGAGAAAGGCTGGTCCCCTTGCAAAAAAGTGCGACAAAGCCTCCAAGCGAGTATCCACACTCCCTTTGAGGCTCGGGGGCTACTGTCGGGGACCGTAATTAGGGGTACCCCCAAGGCTCTTAATCTCAGCTAGTAACCCCCATCAGCACAAAGCTGCAAAGGCCTGATGGGCGCAATTCCGGTCAAAGCTCTGTCCACTCAAAGGACACGATCTCGCCTCGCCCGAGCTTAGCCTCGGGTAGGAATGGTAGACCAAGGCAGATTCGTGCCTTGCCCGAGGGTCTCCTCAAGCAACGGACGCACCTTCGACTCGCCCGAGGCCCAGTTCGGGTAGGCTTTGTGGAGAAGCAGCCTTGGCCAGATCGCCTCGCCAGCCGACTGGATCGTAGGAGCATTCAATGCAAGGATCGCCTAACACCTTATCCTGACACACGCTTTCCAGTCGACAAGGCCGAAGTGACCGCAGTCACTTTGCCCCTTCACTGACTGACCTGACAGGAAAACAGCGCCACCTGCGCTGCTCCAACTGCTGTGCCACCCACCAGGGTGAGGCTGACAGCAGCCAAGTCCAGCCTCGGGCGCCATAGGAATCTCCGCCTCGCCGGACCCCAGGGCTCGGACTCGACCTCGCTTCGGACGACGATCTCCGCCTCGCCCAACCCCAGGGCTCGGGCTTGACCTTGACTCGGACGACGGTCTCCGCCTCGCCCGACCCCAGGGCTTGGGCTCGACCTCCACTCGGACGATGGTCTCCGCCTTGCCCGACCCCAGGGCTCGGACTCAACCTCGACCTCGGACGACGGTCTCCACCTCGCCCGACCTCCGGGCTCAAACTCAGCCTCAACCTCGGAGGAATCACCACCTTGCTCGGGTCGACCACGCCACAAGGGGAGGCCATCATTACCCTACCCCTAGCTAGCCCAGGCTACGGGGAACAAGACCGGCATCCCATCTGGCTCGCCCCGGTAAAACAAGTAATGATGGCACCCCGCGTGCTCCATGACAATGGTGGTTCTCAGCCCCCTACGGAAGCAAGGATACGTCAGCAAGGATCCGACAGCCCCGACATCTGTGCTTCTACAGGGCTCAAGCGCTCCTCCGATGACCACGACGCCACATGAACAGGGCTCCAACACCTCTCTGACAGCCACGTCGGCACGTACATAGGGCTCTAGCTCCTCTCTGCTAGACACGTTAGCACACTGCTACACCCCCCCGTTGTACACCTGGACCCTCTCCTTACGTCTATAAAAGGAAGGTCCAGGGCTCTCATACAAAAAAGGTGGCCGCGTGGGAGAACGGGCAGCCTCACGCCCCCTGTCTCTCTCTCTCCCTCGCGAATGCTTGTAACCCCCTACTGCAAGCGCATCCGCCCTGGGCGCAGGACAACACGAGGTCGTGGGTTCCCCTTACTATTTTCCCCCCTTGTGTCTTCGTCTCACGCCGACCCATCTAGGCTAGGACACGCAGCGACAATTTACTCGTCGGTCCAGGGACCCCCCGGGGTCGAAACGCTGACAACCAGCAAAAGGGAGATATCGATATTTTTCATATTAACACGGAGAACCAGCTAGCCGATATCTTTACCAAGCCATTGGATGAGAAAACTTTTTGCAGGTTGCGTAGTGAGCTAAATGTCTTAGATTCACTTAACTTGGATTGATCTATAGCATACATGTGTTCTATGCCTTTGATCATGTTACCTTGAGCATTTACATTATTTATTGTATATCTATGGTGCTCAAGTTGTGCAAGTCCTCCCCGGACCTCACAAGTCCATCTGCAAATGGTGCACATATTTAGGGAGAGATGTGCTACAACTTGACCCTTTGAGACTAACCTGTTTGTTTAAGTATACTTAATGTAGTCTCAAAGGTGCATTGAAAGGGAAAGGTGAACTTGGACAGTGAAAAGACTTCCACTGCACTCCGATATTAATGTACTTACTTCCAAGTTCATACTTGCAATCTCATTTCCTTATTGCTCTTAATTAACATTTTTGGTGAGGCAATGGGGTTAAAGGGCCAAGAATGATCCCGTTTTGGTGCTTAATGCTATAGGGGGAGAAATTAAGGCCAAAGCAACTGGATCAGCCAACCACTTGAGAATTTGAAAACAGTAGAGTTAGAATTTGTGATTTGTCCAAAATGCTCTTATTGTAAAATTCGGTCTCTTATGGGGGAAAATTTTGATTATGGGAAAAGGGGGAGTTTTTGGCACTTGAAAAATTTTACTCTTGAAATATCTCTCGATTTGCCTAAACAAGTGTGCTTGACTTAGAGATAGGAAAAAGAATTTGGTTTGCAAAAATAAACCAAGTAGTGGCAAAGAGTGATCCAAATATGCCAAAATCATTAGCAAAAATAATTTGGTCTTCAATTGCATTGATGTTGCACTTCTTTGGTTGCTCTTTGATGTGTTGGCATAAATCACCAAAAAGGGGGAGATTGAAAGGGAAATGTGCCCTTAAGCAATTTCTATAAGTGTTTTGGTGATTAGATGCCCAACACATTAAATGAGTACTTATGTGAATAATGAGTGAAGAATGCAAATCAAAGTGTAAGGTATGTTTCTATACTTAGTATATTATTTTGGTATACTAATGTGTTTGTCTAAGTGCTAGAAACAGGGCCAACAAAAGAAGAAAAGCATCGAAAAAGACTTGGCTGTGAACAGCCAAGTATCTGCTCGGGCCTGGCACACCGGACTGTCCGGTGGAGCACCAGACAGTGTCTGGTGCGCCAGATTGGCCGGCGATGAACTGGCTGCTCTCGGGAAAACGCAGAGGCGTACGACTATAATTCACCGGACAGTCTGGTGTACCACCGGACTGTCCGGTGAGCCAACGGTTGCCAGCGCCAACAGTCAGCCACGCAATCCGCGGGCGATGCGTGGCCCGCAGCAATGGTCGGTTGGGCACACCGGACTGTCCGATGCGCCAACTGACCCGGAGGACCAACAGTCAGATGCGCCAGAAAATGAAGGAGATCGCGCACCGGACAACTACAGTGACTGTCCTGTGGTGCACCGGACTGTCCGGTGCACCACTCGACAGAAGGCAATTTTGGCCTTCCAAGTTGGCCTCCAACGGCTCCTAGCTGCCTTGGGGCTATAAAAGAGATCCCTAGGTGCATGGAGGAAAACACCAAGCTTACAAGAAACATTCTAAGACTCCCAGACTTTGACTCCATGCAATTGATTCTCTATGTTAGCGATTTGAGCTCCATTTGAGTTGCGAACTCCGTGTGTTGTGCTTTGAGCTCAAGTTGTGACTTGTGTGCGTGGTTGTGCTGCGGATTTGAGTCTTGTGTGTGTTGCTCTCCCCAACCTTACTCTGTGCTTTCTTTGTCATCTCAATTTTAAGGGCGAGAGACTCCAAATTATGGAGATTCCTCACAAACGGGAAACATACTCTAAAGGAAAAGACTGTGGTATTCAAGTTGGTCATCGGATCACTTGAAAGGGGTTGAGTGCAACCCTCGTCCATTGGGACGCCACAACGTGGAAGTAGGCAAGTGTTACTTGGCCGAACCATGGGATAAAAATCGCGTGTCTCTTGTGTTGTCTTCTCTGTGATTGTTGTGTTCACAAGATCTCGCCTCAAAACTACTTAGCCGTACTAACACTTTAAACTAAGTTTTGTGGCTATTAGTGTTTGATTTTACAGGATCACCTATTCACCCCCCTCTAGGTGCTCTCAGAATCTATAGAGGTTCTATTAGTCCATATATGCTTCTATGAGAATCAAACTAGAGCTTGAATGATCTTAGCATTTATTCCCTCTGCCCTAGTATAAAAGGCGTAACCACATCTGGTTCAAAGACCAAGAAATGTACTTAATTTTCTCTATACCATTGCATCGATGTACGTATGCATAGAGAGAGCACGCCTTATATTGTGGAACAAGAATAAAAAGTGGTTATGCCTTATATCCTACACAGAGGGAGTATATCTAGATGACATTCAAGCAAGGTTCACAATATTGAAGTAATGAGTCTCTCAATGGATGCTCAATATGATGTGACTCAAGAATGGCTTGATAGGGTGAAGATAGCAAGGAAAGGGATTCGAGGGACTAAGCGAAGGTGAAGGCCATGCGACGGCTTGTGGACCGAGGTACCATGGCTAAGGTGAAGAAGAGAGTACTTGCAATAAGTCGATGAACTAATCAACTATGAAGAGTTATATTGTGTTGATGCATCGGTTAAGTGACTTGTAGCCATGATTTGAACTCAAATATGGTGAAATGGTTCAAGTCACAGGCTTGATTTGTATTTGCTTCAAAAGGGGAGACAAAGATGTTTGTGATCCTTATGAAGCAACACCATGGAGATATCACACAGGAGACACAACTACTCAAATAGTTTACTTAATTATATTTTATTTAACTTGAGTATAGAAATAGTCATACTATCAGGGAGATCCAAAAATAAGGTAGGTGTTTGCCAAAGCTCGAGCTTCTAAGATTCAAAAGCTATTTTGAAAACAAAATCTTTTGGACACTTTGTGAGTTCAACTGGAGTGAGGTTTGATGTTATGCCCAAAATCTTTTAGAGTGGTGTTTGCCAAAGCTCAAGCTTCTAAGGCCAAAATTTCCTTCAAAAAAGTTCGACTTGACTTCAGCTCAGTTGAACTTGTCTGCAGAACGATTGAACTTAACTTGAGTGAGCTTTTCTCTAGGACAACTCAAGTTGACTTCAGCTATGAAACTCTCTGGTCAAAACCAGTTGAATTTGCCTCAAGGCCAGTTCAACTTGGGTTTTCCTCCCGAACCTCACTGATCAACAGTAGAACTGGTCCTAGGGGCCAGTTCTCTGGTGTCAGGGTCAGAAGATCATTCTGACTTCTATCTGCCAGCCTAACTGGTAGACTATCTGTTAGGCTGACAGGCCAAGCGGTTGAACCGACCTTAGGGGCGGTGCAACTGGTTTTTGACTTTTTACTCCAAGCAAACTAGATTTTTTGAACTTGGTTTGGCTCTGGTCAAAACTAGTTCAACTGGCCTTGGGGCCAGTTAAACCGGGGTCTGAGACCAGTTCAACCAGGGTCTCAGGATAGTTCAACTAGGGCCTTAGACCAGTTCAACTGGGATCTCAAGCAAGTTCAACTAGTATCACGCAGAAAATCCCAAACAACTAGTTTTGGTGCTCCTCCTATATATACTCATTCCTACCTCTCTCCCCCCCACAAGAGCACACATTAAACTCCATTTCTAACCTGAGAAACACTCCCCACTCTATCACACACACCTCTTCCCTCTCCAATTTCAAATCTTTGGAGAGAAATCTTTGAGTGAGGTTGGAGAGCTGCGGGTTTTTGTGCTTCATCTCCAAATCCTTCTTGATCTTCTTGATTTGAGCTTTGGTACTACATCAAGTTTTTTGTGGATTCATTACTCTTGGAGTTTCTAGCTCCTAGACGAATAGGTGTCGCTTGTGAGTCCCAAATCTTGTGAAGGGCTACAAGAAAGTTTGTACCACCCACTTGTTTGAGCAAAGATTAGTGTGTGGGCTTGATCTTTGTGGTTGGTAAAGGGAGGATTAGGGTTGAAAGAGACCCGGCTCATTGTGGGCGCCTCAACGAGGAAGTAGGGCACCTTGGTGGTTTGACCAAACATTGAGATAAATCTTGTGTCTCTTTTGTTCTTGCTCATTGTGTTTGTTTTTATTCTTTGTTCTCTCACCATTCCATGGAAGATTTGTATATATATTTTTGGTGTGTGGATTTTGAGAAGTGCTCTTCTTAGATCTACTACTTTGAAACCTGTGGATCATCTAGGACATCTGTCACACCCGGTTTTAGAAGGCAAACCGAATGCGAACCATGTACGTGCCAGGATCAGCAATTCACGTACACAGCAGTTACATAACTGGACATCATCACACAGTGCTCAAATAATAACATAAAAGAGGGTATAATAGTCGATTACATCATGATGTCCGAGACATCCACATAGTCTTTAACAATAATCAAAGTGCGGAAAAGAAACGTAGATACACACGGCCTACACAGGCAGCCGACTGGGGGTTGCTGCTAACCCACGCCTAGAACTCATCGTACTCTTGGAACTCCTGGAAGTCCTCCTCCACGACTTCATCTTCTCCTGAGCTGTGGTTGCAATGCTGACAACCTGGGGGGTTTGGTGTGTAAAGCAAGGGTGAGTACACATCAACATACTCAACAATATGTCCTGTTTGGCTGTAGTGGACTAGTTTTATGTGGAGTTTAGTCAAGCAGTTGCTTTTAGTTGGTCAGGTTATTATTACTAGTAGAAAGCCAGGTTTTAGCATTGACCCAAGTTATTAACCCAATATACCCTTTCCAAATGGAAAGAATACCACTTACCATTACCATAGTCATAACCAAATCCATCATCCTCATCACCACCTGTAAACCATACATCTCTGATCAAATATCTCTAATCAATGGAGCTCCCTTGGCCGCTCATAACCACGAGCACGGCTGATATATCAGTTTCATAACACTCTACAGAGGTTGCGCACTTTACCCACAAGCCGTGATTCCCTCTTGCCTCAGGCCGATCAAACTCTTAAACGCTACCAAGGTGAATAGGCAGGGCCTCACTACGTAGCCTTTACAAAGATTCCCTGGGGATGTAGCCGCCCGTTAGGTTTCCTAAATGCACCGCACTCCTCCCCAAGGGGCGAACCAACCTTGGCAGAGTGAGCCGCATACACTGAGCCCCATTAACGGCACGACGGCGAAGCGAACTACACCCCAGTTTCTCTAATTACTCAGCTAAGGGCGTCCCATTCCACCCTCATGGTTGCACTGTTTTCCCGGGCGGTCATCCAACGAACCAGTCCTTACGGAGAGGCACTCGAGAAACAGCTCGAGTCCCCCAAAGTATCACCAGTCTGACATCATAATCATAATGACAACATCGTATCATAAGTGTTCACATCATGTTCATTGATTAGATTAAAGCAATAGCATGAATCTAACCATAGTAACCCAAAAGGTAATCAAGGACAAGGTAAATAGAAAGCTAGTCAATCCTTATGTTGTTCATAGTATGCGGGACAGTGAATTATAAAGTAAATGGGACATAATGGGTCAGAGGACACTTGCCTTCACCAAACAGATGCTCAGGGTCTTCGATCTCGTAGAACTCGAAGAGTTCGATCACTTGATCGCCATGCTTGATCGTCGATTCCTCGAAGCTCAAAAACGGATCGCATTCTATTCACGACACAAAGCGAAGACGAATAGGCACAAGCAAACAAACATATACATATGCATAAGAACATTACACCATACAAAGAATAACATAATCAAAACATGCAATACGAAATAGAGCGTGTTACTACAGTCACGTGAGGAAAAAGAAATGCGATAGTCGAAGCTACGGTCGAGAAGTTAACGGGTTTAGGCTAAACAAATATTAACTATCACATTTAATTCGACATTATCAAATATAAATAATGTCTACCATTTAGTTCGATTAATCCACTATACTAACAATTGTCTGTTAAATAAGTAATTTAATTAAAACGAGAGAGTCTAAGCGAGACGAACTTACGATGCACGCAACAGCACGACATCGTGTAGAACGATGCGCGGACACGCACAACATATCACGCTGACGACACACGAAACAGCGCGCGCGACCAACGCGAATGACACGCGAATCAGCACGCCACCACGTGTGGAACAGCACGCGCGACACATGCGAAACAACGCGCACGACAACACGAGACACGACTACGACGCGAACAGCACGATGACGCGCACACGGCGCACGACTGGTACACAAAATAATGTGCGCGACAACGCGCGATACTCGCTATCAGATAACGTGATTATACTAGACACGAATTAAAGGAAGAAGCATTTAAGTTGGTATTAATCAAGTTAACCTTTATTTATAAAAGCGCGAGTTAAGAACTATAAAATAAAATTAATAGCTAATCAAATAATATAAGCTTGTGACGTGATGAAATAATATTATTAATATGTTGACGATATTGTTATGAAATTAACGTAACGCGAAAAGGGTCGTAACAGATTTAATAACGCGCGTGACTGCGCGAAACAACGTAAACGACGAGTGTGAACGACACACGGATCAGCACGTAACCACGTGCAAAACCACGGGTGTGGTACGCGAGAATCACTAACTACATGTCGTGCTTATGCTAAATACCAAATAGATATTAAAAAACAACCTTACATTAATTTGGGTTGACATCTACTTGTAAAAAGCTCGGATTGATAACTATAACTATAATTTAGTTTTAACTAGTGCGACAACCTGATAAGCATTGAATAAATATGTAAATAACTAATTAAAATAGGTGATATGATGAAGCAATACTATATTTTCTAAGTTGATTTTAGTTAGCATAAATTATTTGCGTAAGCTATTATCAATTATTCAATTAATTACCAAGCACGAACGATTATAGCGAAACAACTAACTAATGTGCGCGGATCGCGTGCGCGACAAAGTGCGAATGGACGGTGACGGCACGCACGCGAACGACAACAACGACACATGCGGACGGTGCGAACGCGTGCACGTGCAGGGGGTAGACGAGGTAGACGGGGAGTAGACAGGGGTAGACGAGGGGTAGACGGGGGTAGACGGGTGTCGTCTACGGGTAGACGAACATCATCTAAACCCCGACGACACGCTATGCACACGCGGATGTGGGTACGTCCACGACACGAGCACGACAACAAGCGCGGAGCTACGACGACGTGGTTTGGGACTGGGTTCGGCGACTTGCGCATGAGGTAGATGGAGAGTAAACCGGGGTAGACGAAGCTCACCTCGGCGATGACGAGAGTGACGTAGACCCTGCTGCACAGCAACGACAATAGCGCGACGACGACACTCGCGGTGAGACGCTGCTCTGGCAAACGGCGGTGACGGCGAGCGCGTGGGCTGCGTCATGGCGGGCGCACGTAGCCCCGCTGGGGCACAGCGGGTCGCGCCGAGCGCCAGGCCGCCGCGTAGGCTGGCCACGCTGGGCCGCCGTGCACGCGCCGCCGAGCCGAGGCCACGCGCTGGGGACGCGAGCCGCCAGGCTGGTCGCGTGCCATGCACCGGGGATGCGGGTGGGGGTCGGACCTACACGAGGGAGCAGGTCGCCTAGTGCCTGGGTGCGCCGCCGCGCAGGCTTGCTACCGCACTGGGAAGGGGTGAGGAGGGCGGGGAGGGGATCGGCCCCAGGGTCTCCGCCACGACGGACAGGCCACCGGCAGGGAGCGGGCTGGCCAGCTGGGCGTCGAGATGGGAGAGAAGAGGGTCAGGGGGGTTGGCGGCTCCGCGAGGTGCGCGTCGTGGGCGCCGAAGAGGTCGGCCCGGCAGTTGGGGAAGACGCTGGCTGGTGGGTGGGCCCGGCGGCGGCTGGGCAAGCGCGCTGGCTGGGAAAGCGCAGGGGGCGAGCGGGCATGCACGAGGTGGGCCACGCGCGAGAGGAGGGCAAGGGGGAAGCAGGAAAGGGCCACGTGAGATGGGTCGCGGGAATGGGCCGAGGGAGGAGGGGCGCGCTGGGCTGGGACAGTTGGGGGCTTTTCCCCTTTTTTATTATTTCTATTTTCTTCTTTCTATTTGAATATAGCTCTAGCTTTTAGATTTAAAACTAAACATGCTTCATGAGTTTAAACGGAGGCACGACAACACAAAACATCATACAAAATTAGATGGTCCCGCATGTGACACAACCACAATAATTCCCCTAGGGTTTTGAGCATACTACGATTAATGCTAATATGGTACGAAATAACTTCTCAATATTTAGAAAAAAAGAAGTAAATCCAAGAAAGGAGAGGGTAACACCTGAATTTGGTGGATATTAGAAAAGAAATTTTATACCCCCAAATTCAGGGTGTTACAACATCCCATTTGCAAAGTTAACTGGTTGAATTTCGAGATCAATTCAGTTTTATATCTCATTCTTTAGTTGAGCTCATGCACACTGGTTGAACCGGTTTTACCCAGTTCATTTCTAGTTTTTATAGAAAAAATTATGCTTGCCTATTCACCCCCTCTAGGCAACTTTCAGTTTCTCGGACTTGAATTCTTCTATTTTGGGAGTTAGTTGTGTGTGACATGTCCCCATGCATGCTCTACCAACCCTTTTATAGTCGAAAGAGTGAGAGCACCTAGAGGGGTGAATAGGTGATCATGCTAAAATATCTAAAAACACAAACTTAGTCTAAAAGTTAGAGTTAGTGTAAATTTAAACCAAGTCTAAATGGAGATAAAGAGAGAGATGCTCCATTCACTTGATTGATCTATCAAGATGTGAATTAAACCTAGGACGCCTTTCCTTAAACTGGCGAGCACCGAACCGGGTCCCACTACCGGAATCAACGGCTTTGCCGAGTGCCAAAAGCACTCGGCAAAGTCTTTGCCGAGTGTTGCACTCGACAAAGAGGGCTCGGCACACAGTGCATCGGCAAAGCCTTCTTTGCCGAGTACTTTTTCTCGGGCACTCGGCAAAGAGGTTTGCCGAGTGCCAGAGAGCACTCGGCAAAGAAAAGCAGCCGTTACGGCGCCAGGTGACAGAGACGACGTCTTTGCCGAGTGTCCTAGGTGACACTCGGCAAAGGAGTTACCTATGCCGAGTGTCCCAGATGACACTAGGCAAAGGAGTCACCTTTGCCGAGTGTCTGTCGGTCAGCACTCGGCAAAGAATCCGCCAGCGGGGTCCCCATGTCAGGTACTTTGTCGAGTGCTTCGTATGGCACTCGGTAAAGCGTGCTTCTTTGCCGAGTGTCAGAGCCACTACACTCGGCAAAGAACCTATACCGGTGCCCAGGTCTTGGTTCTTTGCCGAGTGCACACTCGGCAAAGTGACCAGTACACACCTTTTTTATTTGTTTTTCCTATTCTATCCAAACAAACAAAAGATATTTCACAGATATCACATATATACATCACAGATCATCACAGACATATATAGCCAACACAAACAGTATTAACACAAATTCTGACATAAGTATTCAACATAAGTTCAGAGGTTCTCAACACAAACAGTATTAACACAAGTTCAGAAGTATCAACACAAGTTCACAAGCTCTGACATAAGTATTCAACATAAGTTTTGTAGTCGAAACACTAAAAACATAACTCTCATGGAGGTGGGCGGTTGGACTGGTGCTGCGTTGGGTTGTAACCTTCATGAGGGTTGTTGGATGTCGTGCCAGATTGGCCCTGCATAGAGAAGCGATTGCATATGTTATATCAGATGCATTACCAACATCTAACTACAATTTTGATACTCACAGGAGTATAGAACAGAGCAGGGTCAACTGCAGGGAACAATGGAGGTGGCGGAGCGAAACCCTGTGCGGCGCCAAGACTCTGCATGTACTGGAACATCTCCGCCATCCTCTGATGATCTGCCAGGCGAGCCTCCCGCTCTGCCATCATCCTCGCCTCCATCTCTTGATGTTCCCTCCTCTCTTCTTCTAGTTGGGTCTGTAATATTACAAGCCAACGTTATAGTAACTCAAAGAGAAGGTATATAACTCAAGGAAGGACGAGTTACAGAAGCACTAACCTCGAGTTGTTGTATGTGATGCTGTGAGCTATCGTGCCGAGGTCGTATGGCTGGACTCGAGCCCGTGCTCCTTGCTCGCACCTGAGACAGAGTGGGAGTGGAGGATGAGTCGATTGCCCAGTCGACAATCCAGTACTGCCCATGTCTCTTGCCTCCTCCGACCCTCATGAGCACATCGGGGTCAATCTGCTCGGTGCTCGGATAATATTCTGGGTCATGGACCTCCTACGCCATGGCGGTGTAGTCATGAAGGCGACTGTAGACGGCGGGGTTGGTGTAGGCCTCAGGCCCGTCATCCGGGTTGTAGGTGACATCGGACGTCGCCTTGCCCTTATGGGCCATAGCATAGGCCGAGAAGATGGAGCAAGGTCGGCCACCATGTCACGCCGACTGTAAGAAAACCAACGAGATAGTTAGAAATAATATCTAATCTAGTGCTATATACCTAAATAAAAAAAGGGCGTACCCATGCTTCTGCATATTGGCCCAGGCTCCGGCTGCCTTGGTGGTGGGAGGGACCTTGCATCATCATACGTCGCGTTGTGCGCCTCGTCCCACTCAGCCGAACACCACCTATCCACCATCTGCTCCTAGCACAGAGGATGTGCGGCGCACCAATGTGGAATCATCTACAAAGTAGACACGTAAAGTGCATATCAGAAGATAAAATAAATTCATGCATGGAGTACTGGTACCAAACATGCATGACTTTACCTGCAGGTAATGGTCCCTGGTCAACGACATGGTTCGGGCTTGCTGCTTTGTCACCTTCTCCCCAAGGACGGAGCCGTGGTAGCTAATGATGGCCTGGATTCGGGCCTCATAGTGCATGTCCATGACGAGCTTCTTACAGCTCGTGGTGGCCACCACATCCGCCCTAGCCTCGTATCTAGCCTCGCATCTAAAGAAATCCTGCATACAAAAACGATGTATCCATACATTATTTCAAGAATTTGCAACGAATGCGACATATTTTACATTATACTAAGACTTACCCATAGCTCTTGCTTCACCCGCTCCGCCTTGTTATTAAAGTCGCCGCTGTCCCTGTCTACTGCATTGGGGGCGACGGCGTAGTGGTCGAAGGTGTAGCCTGGGCCTGTCACTCCGGCGTACTCAACCAGTCCAAGGAAGTGTTCCCTGCACAGCAGGCCGAGGATGCCATTGGGGAGGCGACGATGACCCCTAGCATAATCCACAACCGTCCAAGACCTGTCCAAGTGATAAATAAAAAGTATTAGTTTATATTATTGATTTTGAACACATAATATGAACAAGAATGAAGAACATAAAGTTACATGCCTCTCCCCATCCGGTCGAATCAGCAACCGCCTGTCCCGAAGTATGGGACGTTGAGGGAGACTCGCGGGACCTCGCAGGTAGATGCTCCTCGAACCTGAGGCACCAGAACCTGAGGCGGTCTGCTGAGCTTCATCGTCGTCCTGCTGCTGGTCGTCGTCGTCCTGCTGCGCCGCCTACTGCTGGACAAGGTCGTCCTGCTGCGCCGCTTGCTGTGCCTCGACCTGCTCTGCCTCGTCCGTCGTCCTGCTCCTCCTCCCCCTCCTCCTCCTCAGCCAACCGCCCACCATATTTGTCCAAAAACCTGCAATTAAGAGTAAACAAATAAGCACATATAAAAAGATATATTTAAAAACAAGTGTGAAATAAAAAGTCATATAGCATTACATCGATTAAAAATAATCTTCATATGTGTCGGGGTTAGCCAGATCATAACTCTCATCATCACTATCAACCTTTTCATAGTCAACACTATCGGAAGACGCAAGTTCGTCATTAATGTCATTGCCTTCAAGGATTACTAAGTCATTATCATTTTGCACCTCATCATCCTCCTCATCAACAACCATTTCAATATCTACGTCCATTCTGATAGCTTCGGTTAAGTCTTGTGGTCGAGCCACTTGCACTTCCGAGTTGGCCTCGAAATATGCTAAGGTTCGATTCATTGTCGCCATCATTGTAACAAGGGGGTGGATTATGCACGCTCGGAAGTTTGTCACCATAATAAGTTGTTGTGAAGTTTGACACCTCCTCTAGAATGTATGCCTCTGCAATGGAAGCCTCGATTTTGCATTTATTTCTACATTTCTTTTGAATAGTCTTTAGACATCTCTCGATTGGATAGCACCAACATCCCTGCACGGGCCCCCCATTCGTGCCTCACAGGGGAGATGAAGAATCAAAGCATTGGATTGAAGAAGCCAGGTGGAAATATCTTCTCAATCTTACATAGTAACACGGGTGCCAATCTTTCCAAGTCTGCAACCACGGTGCAAGATAACTCTTTTGCACAAAGCTGACAGAAGAAATAGCTCAACTCTGAAAGCGCTAGCCAGACATGCTCAGGGACATAGCCTCGAACCATCGCAAGAAGAATCCGTTCAATCCATATGTGGAAGTCATGACTCTTCATCGATCAAAGGCTCCATGTACACGCCCATTTTATTCCCCGGGTGTCCGGGAATTATCAACAACACAAATATATTCTACCTTCGAAAGCACACACCAGGGGGGAGATTGATTGGGATAACAAACACGGGCCAACATGTGTACAGGGTAGCGCTCATTCCATAGGGATTGAACCCATCTGTGACCAACGCAACACGTACATTACGAGCCTCTTCGGCTTTCTCACGGTGAATGGCATCAAAGTGTTTCCATGCTTCACCATCGGATGCGTGCACCATCTTGTCAGGATTGTATCGTTTTCCATTTTTGTGCCATGTCATCTGTTTCGCGGATTCCTCTGTCATGTACAGACGCTGGATCCTCGGTATGAACAGAAGGTGTCGTAGGATTGTCAAGGGGATGTCGAGCTGCCTCTTCTGTCCATCACCAGAGTCTACCTCCATGAACCTAGACGATTTACACTTGGGACAGTACTTTGCCTCCGCGTATTCTTTCCTAAATAGCACGCAACCCTTCAAGCAAGCATGAATCTGCTCATACGTCATCTTGAGTGCACGAAGGAGTTTCTGTGCCTCGTACATGCTCTTTGGCAGAACGTGATCATCCGGAAGCAGGCTCCCAATAACCGTCAACAAGCCATCGAATGCGTCTCTACTCATGTTGTACTGCGACTTGAACGCCATTACACGCCTAATGGCATCCAGTTGAGAAACCTTTGTCTGGCCGTGAAGGGGCTTCTGTGCCGCGTCAAACATGTTGTAGAACGCCTTTGCAGTCGGCTCTGGCTCGTCATCCATACATCCTCCCGTGTACTGTGCCTCCTGATAGTCGTTCAACATATCCGCTACCCCCGCATCGGCATCATAATCCTCGACGCGTTGTCTCAGCACCTCCTCTCTCGTACGATGTGCTTCACCATGAAAGATCCACTGAGTATAGCCCGGCGTAAATCCGTTCTTCCAAATATGTTCTACCATGGCCTTCTTTGGTTTTCTTTTCCGGTTGGCACATTTGCTGCACGGGCATGGGACTAGACTCGCTCCTTTAGCAGCTTCGTCATATGCCCATTCCACGAAATCATCGGTCTTTCCAATCCATTCAGTAGTGACATCGTTCCTTCCTCTACGGCCCGTGTACATCCACTCACGGTCCTCCATCCTCTAACATATATAACCGACTATAGTTTAATATAACATGTAAGACATCTGCAAAAAAATAACTCAAGCCTATCAACAAAAAAATTCGGCAGCACCTCCCCTGTACGGGGATGTTTCCAAAACCTGCAAATAAAACTAGCAGCACGATAGCTAACATCCACAAATATATCTAATTGACACACGTAGTATAAACTCACTAAATTCAATAAACATGTAGTATAAATTTAATAAACACACATACTAAATTCAATAAACACACATAATTCATTATAAACACATAATATAAACACGTAGTATAAACTCACTAAATTCAATAAACATGTAGTATAAATTTAATAAACACACATACTAAATTCAATAAACACACATAATTCATTATGCACACATAATATAAACATGTAGTATAAACTCACTAAATTCAAAAAACATGTAGTATAAATTTAATAAACACACATAATGAACTCACTAAACCCACTAAATTAATTATACACACATAGAAATAATATGAAAATCACTAAATTACATATGACAATATAATATGAAAATCACTAAATCGCCGGCGGGGGAGGGCGCGGCCGACGGTGGAGGGCGCGGGCAATGGCGGTGGAGGGCGCGGCGTCGGCAGGCAAGGCGAGGTAGCGGCGGCGGCGCGGGCGAGGAGAGGGCGAGGAGAGGAGGTGAGGGCAACGAGCGGCGGCGGCGCGGGAGAGGAGAGGAGAGGAGAGAGCGGCGGCGGCACGGGCGAGGAGAGGAGAGAGCGGCGGCGGCGCGGGCGAGACAAAGAGGAGGAGATGAATGAGAGAGCGGCTCTGCCGCGGGTAAGTTAAAGTTCTTTGTCGAGTGCCCGTGATCTGGCACTCGGCAAAGATATTTTTTTATTTTTAAATATGCTTTCCGAGTGCCCACGATCTGGCACTCGGCAAAGAATAGATTTAGGTAGTTTGCCGAGTGCCCCGCAGCGGGTACTCGGCAAAGAAAGGATTCAGGTATTTTGCTGAGTGTCTAAAGGCTGACACTCGGCACAGAAGTCTTTGTCGAGTGCCATCCTTAGACACTCGGCACAATATTTTTTTATTTTTTTATTTTCCTTACCAAACTTTTTGTGTTATGTTCCCACACTACGTAGACCTACATGTACAATTTTGGCACAATTATAAAAGTGTTTCCTATAACTATTGGATTTACTTCGTTTAATAGAATTTTTTAGATAATTCAGATTTGAACTGCAAGTCACTCGAAACATGGAAAACCGTGCATGCAAAAATGATATTCATGCTATTTAGCACAAGGTACGACCGATTTCAGGAGCGGACCAGAAACTTCGAGCACCAAGCTCACTAAACATGGTCGTGAACTTGCCATGCAACTGTTTCAAAATTGTATAAAACACAAACATAGTCAGAAAATCATGAAACTTGTCCACATGTCATGATACCATATATAGAGGCTGTGATAAAAATTTGAGAATGTTTCGAGAAAGCTGTGAGGCAGTATGTGTAGAAACCTAAGCGATCTATATTGAAACTCTATGATTTTATGTGTGGATCTCTTAGGTTTCTACACACAGTGTAACACAGATTTCTCAAAACTTTCTAAAATTTTTATCACAACCTCTATATATGATATCATGACACGTGGACAAGTTTCATGATTTTCTGACTTTGTTTGTGTTTTATACAATTTTTAAACATGTGGATGGCAAGTACACGACCATGTTTAGTGAGCATGTTGCTAGAAGTTTCCGGTCCGCTCCTGAAATCGGTCGTAACTTGTGCTAAATAACATGTGTATCATTTTGCATGCACGATTATCCAAGTTTCGAGTGACCTGCAGTTCAAATCTGAATTTTATGAAGAAATTCAAATAAACGAACTAAATCTACTAGCTATTGAAAACACTGTTATAATTGTCCCAAAATGGTACATGTAGGTCTACATAGTGTAGGAACATACCACAAAAAGTTTGGTTGCCAAATAAAAAAAATAAAAATATGTTTTGCCAAGTGCCCACTGAAGACACTCGGTAAAGACATTCTTTGCCGAGTGCCAGATATTTAACACTCGGCAAAGAGTATGCTTTGCCGAGTGCCGGCCTTCGGCCCTCGGCAAAGGCTGACGGCCGTCAGCTGTAGACGGCCGCTAACGGCCCTTTGCCGAGCGCCATCTTTGCAGAATGTTTGCCACTCGGCAAAGCTGTATTTGCCGAGTGTTTCTCTGTGCCGAGTGTCCCGCACTCGGTAAACAAGCTCTTTACCGAGCGTAGGACTATGCCGAGTGCGACTCTCGGCAAAGAATACTTTGCCGAGTGCCCGATAAAAAGCACTCGGCAAAGCACCTGGCACTCGGCAAAGGCTCGGATTTCGGTAGTGACCGTGCAACGTCGGACCTATCGATGACGTCAACTAGCCGTTGCATTGGGAAGAACCGTTGAAGAAGTGGTCCAGCGGCACTAGACCGTGAACAGTAGTGGTCCGGTGAATTTTAAAATAAAGTTCCTGAGAGCATATTGTTCACGTAAGGAGGCGGTCCATTGTACCTAGGACCGGTTCAGTGCGTCAGCCGATCTGGTGCCTAAGTCGAGGCCCCTCACACAGCCTGTCCGGTGCACCACCAGACCAGTCTGGTGAGGCCCAGACCAGTAGAAGTTTGGTTATTTTCAACCAATCTTCTCTGAATCTTTTTGGCTGTCTATGTTAGCTTCCCTATGACTTAGGCAAACATAGCATTTAATTCAATTGACTAAGTGTAGGGAATATACCTTTTCTCCTTGGTTTCTCTAGATTTTGCAATATGGCTCATTTCAAGTCCAAAATGCACTTTTCTTGCAGAAATGAGTTAGTAGACAAATCAAAGTACTAGAAACATAGTATAAGGTATGTGCAACTTATTTAAATACTTAAACCTCATGTTTTGTAGTTTTGCCAAAAATTACACTTTTGCCCTCCATTTTAGCTCATATGGCCTTAATCTCTTCAACTTACCTATTATGGACATGTGCTCATGCTCATATCAAAATGGTTAGTCCAATGTGGTGTGTTGAACACTAAATCACCAAAACAGGTAGAAATGGCCCTATAGCACATTTCCCTTTCAATCTCCCCCGTTTTGGTGATTTATGCCAACACACCTAAAGCAACTCACAACTGACTAACTTAACTAAATATGAGACAAAATTGGCAAATTGAAGTCAAACTAAAACCAATTGAATTTTCATAGGATTTGACATATTTGGATCATTTAGCCACCACTTGTTTT
The DNA here is from genome assembly GCA_029449295.1 of Zea luxurians. Classification (NCBI taxonomy): domain Eukaryota; kingdom Viridiplantae; phylum Streptophyta; class Magnoliopsida; order Poales; family Poaceae; genus Zea; species Zea luxurians. The sequence continues at coordinate 105,165,551 of JAOPSE010000010.1, forward strand.
TGATTTTGCAACTAACTAATTTTCCAACCTTTTAAGTCAAAATACTTGGATTTTGCAAATCAAACCATTTTAAAGCACTTGTTTTGATCAAACTCGCAAAACTCCCCCTTTTTCTCATAAGATAACCATTCCCACATTAGAGAGCATGTTTTGGAATAAGAGGGCACCTCTTTGCTATCAAGAGGATTTTGATAAAAAAGACAAGTTAAAAGCTTAAGACTTTTTGAAACTCTAAGTGGTGGTTGATCCAGTTGCTTTAGATTTAAATTTCTCCCTCAACATATACATTGTCTAAATTCACCTCATTGCCTCACCAAAAAAATCGAGTCAAAACCAAAGGCAATGAAAAACCAAGTGTATTTAAGACGAAGTATAATGATACCCATTATGCAGTGGAAGCGTATTCCTTTGTCCAAATTTACCTTTTCCCTTTCTATCCTCCTTCGAGACTTCATAAACTCAACTCAAACAAATCATTAGCTAGCCGTTGCACCAGGGAGAGCCACTGAAGAAGAGGTCCGGCGGCACACCAGACCGTGAATAGTAGTGGACCAGTGAATTTTAAAATAAAATTCTTGAGAGTGCACTGTTCACGTACAGAGGAAGTCCGGTCATGCCAGACCGGTCCGGTACGCCAGCCGATCTGGCGCCTAAGTCCAGGCCGCTCACAGACCTTGTATGGTGCACCACTAGACTGGTCCGGTGAGGCCCAAACCAGCAAAACTTTGGTTATTTTGAGCCAATCTTCTTCAAATCTTTTTTGCTATCTTTGGTAGATTCCATACGACTTATAAAAACATAGTTAACACTTAATCCAATTGAATAAGTGTAGGCAATCTACTTTTCTCCTTGGTTTCTCCAGGTTTTGCAGTATGGCTCATTTCAAGTCCAAAATGCACTTTTATTGCAGAAATGAGTTAATAGCTAAAACAAAGTACTAGAAACATAGTATAAGGTATGTGCAACTTATTCAAATAATTAAACCTAATATTTTTTGTAGTTTGCCCAAAGCTGCACTTTTGGCCCTCCATTTTAGCTCATATGGAGTTGATCTGTTCAACTTGCCTATTATGGACATGTGCTCATGCTCATATCAAGTGGTTAATCTAATGTGGTATGTTGAACACTTAATCACTAAAACAGTTAGAAATGACCATATGACACATTTCCCTTTCAAAGAGGTGGATGCTTTACATATAAATTCATGGGTTTTGACCCACCTACTCTACTCTCATTAGTGGGCTTGTGCGACACATTTCTTGGAGATAGGCCTTTGCATCATCGTTTTGTTCCATCTATTCCCATTTAATGTTTCTTTGTACCTTTCTCCATATCACCCTACTTGAATTGTTTGTCTTATTGATGTTTAATGTTCTTTACATCATTGTTTTTTCCATCTCTTCCTATTTAAGTAATTATATGCGTCATGTTTGGGCAGGTGGCATAGTATGCATGCCATTGTGTTTAACGTGTGCCCATCCTTTAGTACTATTTGTGTTACCTCTTCCTTGGTTGATATTGGCGCACTTGTCATAGATTTATAAGCCATAGACACATCGCTTATATTGGGTCACTCCTTTTATTGCCTCCCTCACCAATCTTGTATCATACACACATTATCAGGGTCATGCAATATCTATGCTTTAAATGCATTGTACCATATACTTATTTGTTATAGTATATGTACTTTAATGTCTTTCTTGGTTTTCCCTAAGGTGGTGCTTAAGTCTTGTCTTCGCTTACCTCCTGATGGGCCCCCACATTTGTATGACTCCTATGGATTCTAGGTGTACCATCATACATGCCATATTTGAGGATCTTTGAATTTACTCCACCAAGCGACCGGTCTGTTAGGGTCCTATCATCTTTTTAAAAAATGTTTTAAGAGCATGAGGCCTTGGAGGGACTTCCTATCTCCAAGGCAAACAACAACCATGTACCCCGGCCCTAGGGTTATTTTCATAGGGCGCCTCGTGATATCATGCTCATTCAGGGGCCTCGTCACTTAGATTCCCTATAGGTTTGTGGGCCTTAAGAACCTAATGGTTGGACCTAAGGTTGTTAGGGTTTAGGGTTCCTAACGGTTAGATACCCTGTAACTCAGGGGAGAGGACTTCTGGTGGGTCCTTTTGGTAGATATCATACGATATGTTGGGGGCATCTATGGAGACCCCTCCCATTCTAATCGTATGGGGCCTTAAGGATGAGCTCAACAATCCTTTTTATGGCATACAGACCTTTCTTTAATGGGATCGTTGTGCGTGTCATGATAGTGGATGGGGTAGAGAATGCCCTTTTCTAGACGATGACAATCATATTTTTACAATAATAACAAATAAATTAGGCACCTTCTATTTCATGTTAACTTTTTTATACCGATATATGACCCATAAATTGCAAGGTTTTAGTATTGCCAAAGAAACTGGTACATATCCTATCACCCAAAAGTTAAAAAATTCCCAGCAACACAAAATTGTCTCTCCTTTCTCTGTTGAGAGTACTGCATGATGCAACTAAGCTCAGTTTGCTTTTAAGGATGTCTTTTTATTCTATACTCACATGATCACACTGTAGGAAACTAGGAAACCATGACCCCTAAAAGGGGGTGAATTAGGACTTCTAAAAACTATCTCTCTAAACTAGGCCACAATTAAATCCCTAGAACAAAACCTATGCAAATAAATAATCTAGAATGTGCAAACTAGGTTTAGTCTATGTGTTGTTATCTCTATCGCAAAGTCTAGAAAGGGGAGATTGAAACTTAAATACTTAACTAGGTATATGCCCGTGCGTTGCAACGGGTGACACTTGTGCACGCATAGATCATTGTTTACTGGTGTTATCAATCGATGAGTCACACTTGTGTACGCATATGTCATTGTTTAGTGATGTTATCAACCGAACTCTGTGCGTCGGGTCGGCAGGCGAGGGAGGTGGCATCGAGAGGCGGGCTCGGGCAGGGCATCGGGTTTGTGCGACCGTGAATCGTGTCGAGAGGTAGGCTCGAGGGCAGCAGGTGGCTGGAGCTCGTGGCATGCGGAGCGCGGTGCATTTGAAGCAAGAGGCGGGGAAGGGGGCTAGAGGTCGTGGCATGCGGAGCGCGGTGTAGTTGAATCGAGAGGCGGGGAAGGGCTGGAGGAGGCCAGGCGTGGATTGTTGTGCCAAAAGTGTCGAGTCCATTTGTCGGAGATAGGAAAGGCAGAACCAGAGAAGGTCAGCCTACCCCTTGCCTTCTTCATAGTAGTATAGTCAGTTACATGTACGTTGTTACGGACATACATAGACTTTGTTTAATTATTTAAACGTGTTCCAACAGAATTTGCAAGTAAAGTTTGTTTGGTGTTTATACCTTTCCCTCGTGATCTTCTAGACTACCTTCTTCATCGAGATAAGTAGAGATTGACATATCCTATTTTAACATGAACCATTCCTATATTTCAGTTACCAACTGTATTTCTATATGTGCGTGAAACATTGTGGATTCCACAATATTGTATAAAGCTTGGTTATATTGGGCACCAACTATATATGAAGCTAGTTTATCCATGTCAACTTCTGTACAACTTTACATCCACAAGCTACATTTGCCTAAAAGAACCATGGAGTAAAAAAAGGAAGAGAGGCTTTGATTTCCTCTAAAGCATGCAACAACCAACATCTTATCTTCTAGCTATATGTCAATTGTATCAAAATTGTGGAACCATGTAACAAAATAACATAAACATAAGTAATCTTCTCACGTCAAAAAGGATAAAGATCAAGCCTCAAATTAGTCTTGTGTGCTCACTTGCAGTGAAGTCAAAAGTCACAATATAAGTTAGAAAAAATCACATAAACATGGTCCATTTTTGCAATCACATTAAAGGCCTCTATCTTTTACAGATAACAAAAGGCTAGATTGGAGGCATTAAAAGGGACATACTCATAATAGTACAATGGTACAGTAGCATAAATAATGTCATCTAAACTGACACGTACCTTTCCATAAGAACGTGGGTTTACCGTCGAACTTAATGTAATAAGTCGTCGAACTTACCGTAAGAACGTGGGTTTACCGACGAATATAGCCGACGATGATTTTTGGACGAACTTAGAGAAGTAAGTTCGATAGCCCCGTCAAACTTAACATTAAGAACGTGGGTACCGTCGAACTTAACATTAAGAACGTGCGTTTTTAAGTTCGACGGGGGTCGTCGAATTTTTTCCCATAAGTTCGTGGGTACTCACGTTCTTACGGTTAAGTTCTACAGGGCCACGTGGTCGTCGAACTTATGTGTCCTGCGTGGGTCTGCGAGGACTGCACATTAAATTCGACGGTACCCACGTTCTTAACATTAAGAACGTGGGTACCCACGTTCTTAACCCTTTTCCAGGAAAAAATAAAAAATACAGAAATGAAAAATTAGACACACATAATATCACATGCAACACAGAATATCACATACAATACATATTTCAAACACATTGATACATGTTCATATCACAAATTCACACAAGTCCAAATATATAAGTTCACATAATATCACATACAATACAGTTAGTCCTATAGCCTTTTGTTGTACTGTGTCCGCCAACCACTACCTCTCCTCTCGGCATCGGATAATCAGAAATCTTGTAACCACCTTCTTCCCATGAAACAAGCTACATTGGTTTGACGAAAAAAGGAACATATTTCAGATAATTAAGGCCTGGACATGCTGGAAAGAGATCATATAAGAACAAGAGTTATTTGCTCATCTCTGATGTGACTATATCAAGTTTCATTTGCTCGTCTCTGGTGTGGCGCCAAAACCATCTCCAAGAAAGTCAACTGCCTTCACATGGTCAAGAGTTATTTCCTGAAAATTCAAAATAAAGTGAGGTACAGCAAAATAAAATGGACCAAAAGTAAATAGAGCAAAAAAAAGGGTAAATAAACTAAGTTTCATGGTATCATTGTGCCACCTGGAAATGATTCATTAATGTCTCTATAGAAGTCGTACGATCAACACCAATCTAATAGGACCGAATCGAAATGTTTTACCTGAAGACCAACCCATCTTCGATGATTCTACCAAAACCATATGTATCAACAAGCAGACCTCTAAAAACCACAACCAGCATCATTGTCAAGGAAACTGATATGAAATTTATGTGAAGAAAACGACAATGGGCCAGCTGTGTACAGGTTCTTCCTACCATTATAGGTCGGTAGCCTCTCACCCAACTAAGATTGCTTGTAGAGAGTCATTAAGACAATGATTTATGCATATTTGTGGGGTTCTTTTGTGTCTTTCATGTGCTTTATGGTGAAAGAAAATATGTGTACAAAGTACAGGCATATAAGACAAGATGCATATAAGACAAGAAGAAAAAACATGTACATGTACAGTGTTGGAAATAGTAGAATGTACCTAGGCAAGGTGAGCCCAACAGTCAAGGAACAATTGACTTATTTGGCAAAGTTAGAGGCGGTCTGTGCCGAGGACCTGGACATAGATCCCGATGAGGTGCTTGTCGTCATCTCCCATTTCTGTTTCAAAAACTTGATGGATGAGAGTGTCACTGTCGACAGGCCAAACCCCAGAGACACGGTGCTCAAAAACATCGCCAACATGAGGCCGGAAGTGTTCATCCATGACATCCTCAATGGATCATACAGCGGGGCTTTCTTTGTGTCAAGGTTCCGTGAGGCCCTCAAATACTTTGCTGCAATGTTCGATGCGATGGACACCATTATGCCACAGGAAAACCAGAATAGGTTGCTGGCTGAGCAGTGGTTAGCAATGTGTGTCATGAACATCGTCGCGTGTGAGGGTGTGGACCGGGTGTCGCGGCCTCACAGCTACACGCAGTGGCAGGTGAGAAGCGAACGAGCAGGGCTGAGGCAGCTTCCATTGGATCCGAACATTGTTCAGATGTTCAAAGACAAGGTGAAAGAGGAATACCACAAATACATAGTGATCAATGAGGATCACGAGTGGCTCCTCACTGGATGGAAAGGGCGAGTGCTCTCTGCCTTCTCCACGTGGACGACAGATGATGTTAGATCTGGCTTGAGTGAATGATCAATGAGCTCATTATTTTACAAATCTATAACTGGGAAGCAAATTCAGAGACGACAAGAATTTTGCTGCTTGTATATATCAGTCATGGTGAAACTTCTTTGTGTTCTGAGGGATCAGTGGTCTTAGGGATATGGAGGCGAAGCTACTATATGAATCTATGATTCTGAATATGATAATAAACTTTACCAGATTATAAATTTAGCATGATGATCATGTTAAAATCGTGCATCAAAAGAATTTTCTGATCAGTTTTCTTCCAGATCATAGATAGTATACTTTTTTAACTAAACTAAACTACACAGTCCTCATGTTATACCAATAGGATTCCTAGAATACAAATCCTCAACTATACTGATAGACTGGTCACCAAGTAGCCTAGTAGTTTATAGAAGATGCTTTATTTTGGGCCATGTTTGTATAGAAGAAAATCCATTACCATTTATGTATCTTCAGCATAGAAATCTCAGAAATCCAATCAAGTTCCTTGACAGTATAGTCGATGGGGAGGCTTTCCCTTGAAACTACCACAGACAGTTTTGCATTGTTTCTGACAGTGACCAGAACCTGAAAAAAGAAAATGGGGAATGGGTAAACAAAACATCAAAATGGACACCAAATAATCAATCTAAAAAACAAAAAAGTTTGACCAGTGATAGGTCCACTGGGATATATGAATCGATGTGACGACATATCCAAATCTACACAGCATATACCGTATAAAATATTGGACAGGGACAAGAACAGATATGAGACCCCGAGAAGAAACAATTAAATAAGCACCATATACAAGGATATGGGGCCATGGTGACCTGAAGTTCAGATGAGCATACCTAAGGAAGATATTTAAATGTACGGCAGGTGTAGCACATACCCGTGAGCCAAATAAAGTTATAAAGATTACAACATGGTACAAACTCTACAAGAATACAGTCTCCCTTGAACTCCTTAACTACAATTGTTCCTACAATGCATTGAATTTTTTAACGAAGTTGTAGTTTTGAATTTTGAAATGATCATCATGTTCAGTAACAAATATGTTGATACGAAAAGCACAAACCAAGATTGACATTGACTTACAAGTGCTTCGTGTGGGTAAGTTGGTCGAGCCCCGGCGTTGTTGCTGTGGAGACCGGGATAGATCCAGTGAGCTGACTGTCAGCCAGATCCAGCCAGAAGAGGTTCAAGAGTAACCCAAGCGTAGGGGGTATTGTGCCGGTAAACTTGTTTGAATTCAACGCCCTAGAGAGAATGTGCGGCAAAACCACCAGTTCAGACGTTCAGTCTATGCTCCAACAAATCACAAGGATTGAAGACAGAACAGATCTTTTTTTCTCTCTATGGATTTTCCATCAGAACAAATAATCAGGGTAGTAGTTAGTTGATTACAGGAACGAGAGCTGCTGCAGGTTGCCGAGTTGCTGTGGGATGCCTCCGGTGAAGCTACAGCCTGCCAGGATCCTGAGATGTATATATATAGTTCGGTTAAGCTCTGGTGATTTTGTGTGTTAAGGTAAGGGAAAGCAGGATCAGAAATGGAGAGTAGTGTAGTAGCGCCATACAGCGTGGTGAGCTGCGCGAGGTTCCCAATTGTAGCAGGCATTCGGCCGTTGAGACCGAGGTTGAAGGAAACGTCCCTGCAGGTGGTTATGCTGTGAGATAGAACACCTTTTTCCTTCCTCGCTATTGTTAAAGTAATTCATAGCATTAACCACTAATCTGGCTACAGCTCAAGCGTAGGCCACAAGAGTTGCAACATCTACTCCCTTAACTCTCTACGCATCTCCAGTTCGAGCTCCAATTGCTCTGCTTCCTCCCTTAGGACCCGCTTCCTCCTTCAGGATCCAGAACCTGCAGGAACACAGACTTGTGTAACCGAAACTGAGCAATAACAACAATAAATATCAAACTGAAAGAATAGATTCTGGAGTTGTAGACTGAGGAGCACCACCATATTCCATCAGAGTGGAGGCAACAAAAGATCTGGATTAGCCAAATCTCTTCTCCAAGCTCATTTGAGACATACGAAGTGATTTCTCATCATCACGTCTAGCTCCTGCCATATAAAAAATGCCGTATAAAAAATGAAACGCACAATCCTGGGACTGATGTTCACTCAAATTCTCTACAAGAGATTTCAGCCTACTCAAAATCAACAAAAAAATTGAAACTAAACTTCTTCATGCAACACTTGACATCTGGTCCTTTTTCAACAGATCAAACAACTTTTTTCAGCAAATAAGATGATTCCTTGGCATACTAACAATGGAATGTATCAACAAATGAACATTATAAAAATAATGCCTCAAACTGCCATCAACCTCAAGCAATAAACAAATAATGCCAGCAGTTGCTCCAGGACTTAGGCATTTGCAAACAGGGAAGCGCAAGCAAATAAGATGATTCCTTGACATATAATAATGACAAAAATTGGGCACTGCCACATTGATCGTGCATTCTTTGTTTGTGATGCTGCTGGCTTTATAGATACAGTCATACAGAAGCAAAAAGTGTCAGCTCAACACACTAAGTAAAAAATTACTGCAATAAATTCTGCAACTCCAGGATAATGAACTAACCATATGGGTTGCGTAACCACAACCTACATGTGTGATAGAGATAAATTACATGAGAGAGAGATGATGCATACAGAAAGATTACACATTGGTCCATGTAGAGTGGGGCTTTGGTCTGAGCTGAGTGCAAAGCAGTCTGGGATCTAGTTTTATGGACAAACAAACTGAACTGCAAATGAAATAAGAAATACTAAAAATGTAAATATAACAGAAATTTAACTATGAGACTATTAGACAGTTGTGCTGCAGGTCGGGTCATTCCATATAAAAGCACACTGGAATATCTCCAATGTTTCTCTCATGAATCCAATATTATACACATTTTAACTGTCATCATAGAGAAATGGATTAAAAACAGTTTTGCACGTATTATATGACACATGCAAAAAAGAATTGGAAGGTGATAACGCCCTTTTGCAGTAATAGGAATGGTATTTACTGTTGATCAGGAAGTCCCAAGCTTTACTTGGCAAAGTGAGTGATTTTGTTGATAAAGTTTGTACATACTTTGTACAAACTCTTTTTTTCTAGACTAAAAAATTCTCGTTCTGAATCAACTTGAGAGCTTGAAAGGAGAGGAAGATTTTCACGCAGCAAACATCTGAGCATCTGGAAAAAAGTAAATGGACAAAATTGCAATAAGATCAACCGAAGGCTACATATCAAAGTAGACTAAAATTGAAAATTGCAGTGAGAAAAGGAGCACAATTGAAAAGGACATCTATCACCTTTGTTGTCTATATTATTCGGCTGTGTTAATTTTAAATTAAATCGACAACATATGCTTCTTGCAAAATCACAAGAACAGATTAACAATATGGTCATGCATTTTGTATTCTTACTTTTCCAAAAACATTTCCAAAACTTAAATCTAATATGTACCAAGTTAACCCTAAATGCATAGAGGACTAATCGAGCCAGCACAGTTAGGTTGAAGGCTTTGATTTTAGTTGGATAACCATGTTGATTTCCAAATCGAGGATGAATGGAACAAGATCCATACCTCAGGATAATTGAACTCTAGAAATCGCCTCGTATCTACCATGGGGAAGCCTTGCCGCTTGGACCGTGTCCCGCTGGTCGTCCCTCTCGCTATGATTGGGGATGCCGATCTCCTGAGTCCACGGTGAGGTCTACTGCCGAGCTCCGCCACAGCACTTCCACCGAGCGATGAACCGAACGAACGCAGTAAGAAAGGTATGTGTACTGGGATGACGATCAATGTGACAAATGAAAAGCTGATTAGATAAATCCACATAAATTTATGGCGCATGGAGATCTGATATAAAGAATACATAATCTCATGAAATGCAACTCAGCAGCAGTAAGAAAGGTTGGACCCAACTTACTGAAGAGAATACTAAATTGACATGCATTTCAATAATTATAGCTACAGGCTAAATGAGTTCTCACATAGCACAGAAACTAAATGAGTTCTCACTAATATATCAAGTTGGGAATCCTACATTAAGACAAACACTGAATGAGTTCTCATAAATTAATTTAACCAAAAGAATAAGGTCTTGTTGAAAGGAATAAATAATGTGTCCGTAGCACAGAAACTGAAGAGTAGACAAATAGTACCTACAAAGTTTCAATGCTGCATTTCTCAAAAGTTTTCTTTGGTGCCTTTATTTTTATTTTTCTTTGTTGTTCCATGCAATTTTTATTTTTATTTTGTTGTTCCACGCTCTCTGTTGTTGTTTGCCCCATTTATAACCGAATGCAATTCTTTATTTTTATTTTTCTTTGTTGTTCCATGCTCTTTCAGAACAACATTTCATATCTGTTAAACACATACCTTCTATAGCGAGGAGGGTGGGCTTCTTCAGCGAGCGATCTGCTTTGAGTTGGCAAACAACAACAGAAAATAGGGCTTCTTCATAGGCTCCGTTGCTGCACTAAAATAAACAAACAACAGTAGAAAGCAATGGCAAGGAGTTGGCAAAATGAAGAAAATCATCCGTCTAGCGCTAGGAGGCAGAAAATTCACATATCTTCCAACACAGAGCAGGACGACTAATCTGTTCTAGGCCCTGCCATCGCCTCCGCCACATCGTCGCGCCAGAAAAGTAGCAAAAATATGAACTCCAGACCACATACTATATTTGGCTGATTACCTGGAAACCAAACAAAAGTCACAGATTGTTTACATCAGAGAAACAGACATTACCCTGCGCCCAGCGATCATCTGAAACTTCAGTTATGTGTTTCCAAAAAGACAGAGAGACAAACTGTTATTCATCAGGTAGCCAAAAATGCAAAGGAGCAGGGCCTCACGCATAAATGGTTGCAAGGAGAAATTTTGGATTTACCAAGAAAACACATACCAATTTGGATTGGCTGGAGTCTATGGCCCTCAGAAGATGAATCCACAATTACTTGTATGGTGCATAGAACAAAACAAGTTTGTGTAACCTCCAACCATGATCGGCAAAACCATCTCTTTATCACTCTGCATTACCAAAGCAGAGCCAAAATAATTATCAAGACAAGAATTCAAGTGTTTAGCACACACATGATGTAAACTTCATGGCAGTACCTTAGCTAAAATGACCTGCATCGCAATCAAATCAAATCAAATCAAAGGGCGGTGGAGCAGAGCAGGCAACTGGTGGAAGCACGAGGAGACAGAGAGCGTGGGCCCATCGAAGAACTCTGCGTCGACGACGACGGCGAGGTCGAGCGCGCCGGCTAATGGCAGGACCAGGCCACATCGGGGACGCCTGCGCCGGTGGCCACCAGCATGCTTTTGGCCAGGGCCAAACACCCAACGCGTCGACAATAGGTGAGAGGCGAGAGGTGGCCTTACATGGAGCGGAGAAGTCCGCACAAGGTCGTCGGGCTCCACCGTTGCGTCGGATGTAGGTGCGAGGGAGAGGAGAGTAGGGTTTGCATGAGGAGGAGCGAGGAGGGAGGAAGCAGTTGCGTGGCGGGTCAAATCGCGTGGGGCAACGATTGGGAAGGCGGTGGTTATCTCGACGGCGTTGGGGGAGGCCAAATCAGTGGCAGTTTCACGTGAGCGGGGCGGGGAAGACGATGGATGTTTTTTTGGCAATGGATCTCTGGGTCGGGGTTGGTGGGGGCGCGTCCGCCATCACAGAGGGCAGCGCCGTCGAGGGCGAGGGGCGCGTGTGGGAGGGAGCAGTTCACGGTGCGCGGGCGGGAGCAGTTCGTGGGGCGGGGGAGGAGCAATTCGCGGCGCGGGGTGTGCGGGATGCGGGAGGAAGGAGGAAGACGCGCGCGGCGGCAGGCATCACGGGCGGGGGCGTGGTGAGGCCTGTGGACGCCCTCCGTCCACCCTTAAGGATTAGTAGAGATGAAATGAAATGGCACTAACTCTCGTGCATCGTTCGAGAAGGGGAAAAAAGTGACTGGTTTTCCCAGCTGACTGCACATATACATTGGCTGAACTTGGGATAGCAGAAAATGGATTGAGTACGTAAGCCTTTTGGCTTCCTAAAATTTTGGATGCTGTTGCATACTGTCATGTTGCCAGAGAAACAGATCCACCATGCTCAAATGAATGGGCTAAAGCTGCACTATAATCAAAGCGACATTATCGAACAAACCAGATGCTAAACAAGAACTATCTGCAATTCTTTCTTCCAAAAAAACTTCTATGTTCATGAATGTTGGAATTTAGCAAGGTTAGGCAATTGTAGCCAGCAATCTTGCTTTAACTATAAAAAACCTACGGAGGGAGAAAACAGCTTCAGCTGCATTGCACTAAGAAGATACTTCTCACACACAGGCCTTGAAACACCGGAAGGTCGGCCACTGAGCACCCAGAAGGACAGAACACATGTCTGTGACCATGTGCATCTCGCGGAAAGCGCATTAGGTGATTACATGTATAACTCAGATTCACTACTGAAAAAGTGTGCCTTTTAACCCATGCGTTTTTAAATTTGCTCCCAGAGATAAGCTTGGATCTAAATTTTATCATTTGTGCTGCTTTACATCCCACCAGCCCAACCATCTTACGTAGGTGTCACAATTCACGAACTATGTGAGTAAGGTACCTGCCACACAATTGAGCGATGATGATGTCCAGCAGCTACAACGTACTCTGCATAAGTGAAGTCCTAGCTGCAGAAAATATTGGTGCGTCAGGTGACTTCGATGTCAGGGGATCCGATCCCCAAATTTACATGTTGCCTGTAGTAACTACAGGCAGATCGCCCAGACACTTACCTGACGAATCAAAATTAAATATAACAGACTATAGCATATTCTAGTGTTTATCAGCATTCCTCCATGCTCTTAACGACACGCGGAAACAAAGAAGCAACAGGACCGCCGCTTACCTAAAATTCGTGACGCACACGGATCGAATGCCAGCATCTGTAGCTGCCCTACACACGACGGGTACAACATCTGAAACCTGCCAGCATTTGCTCAAGTGGGTTCAGTTAAGCTCTACTCGGTGTGCAGAGATGTTCAGACAGAAGAGTGACAACATAAACCGGTAACGATCAGTGATCATAGTATTGGTACCACAAGGTCGGCCTTGATAGAGTTGAGCCACTCCGCCTCGGTCTTGAGGATGGACTCCCGGGGCACCACGGCCGTCTGGTGGTACTGCACTCCGCGCACCATTATTAAGAACTCGGAGAAGCGAAGGGGGGCGATCGAGTTGTGCGTGCAAACTGCAAAGCAGAGCAAAAAAATTTTAATCATACAACTACAATGTTCTTAGTATTTCGTAAGTGTGGGTCAACAGACTGGGAGCACTCTGCTACCCAGCTCACATCAGACTCCTCCCGTAAATGTCTGTTGAGCCTCCCTTTCATTCGTAAGTGACAAAAGCCATTTCACAATCCTCGTATAGTGACTAAGGGAATGAACCACTTGCGCATAGGCAGCCTAATGAACTTACAGAAGGTTGAGCAGAGACATACCGATGTGGCCGCCGAAGTTTGCTGCCGAGGTGACCGGTTGAAGGGGATCTATGCCGACGGCGTGCCCTATGCCCGCTGCCGCTGGTCAGACAACAAGGCATGGCAGTCGATTGACCTTATGCACGCCGACGAGCTCGCCATTCTCCAAGGTGCAACAAGCGATTGACCTCGTGCACGCCATCGATCTGGATCCACATGCTCTTCCTCTTCTTCTCTGTATCGGGGGACAGCATGCTTGTGGCTTCGGGAACACCTGGAGCCAAGGAGTAGAGCCATCAGCGCATAATCGCAGAAGTTATATTCTTGCTACCGTGTTCTAATCATGAGTCGATGAACTCGCTGACAGGTCCAAGAAAATTCTTGCTGGGATCAAGAGATCTGGTGGAAGGGAGGGAGGGAGAGGTACCGACCTGTAGCCCTAGAGCTTGGGGTGGACTTCTTCTCGACGCCGCGGACGCTTACAGTGGCGTTGCCCTTGCGTACGACCCTCGGGGGCATACTCGACCTGGACGAGGTGGCCGCGGCGGCCTTCGCCTCCATCTCCTTGATCCAGCGCCTCATCGTCCATCTTCTGCACACACGCGGGGTCTTAGCTGCTCACTGGGATCCAGCGCGCGAGCTGGAGTTCTGGAGTCAGCCTTTATAGGCGCTATCTGCGCCTCCCCCATGGCGTGGCGAGGTGAGTGCGATGGACTCCAGGAAGTCCTCGTGTCGAGAGGCGGGCTCAGGCTGGCGGCGCTCGTGTGGCGATGGAGCGTGGTTAGGTCAGAGAGGGCGCGAGGAGGAGAGTTGGGACGAAGGGGAGGAGGGATCGGCGGGATGAGAGACGCGGCGGGGTCGGAGCTGGTGCTTGCGCGGGGCCAGGGCGTCGGCGGCGGGATCGGAGCGGGGCAGTTAGGTGAGAGAGGGGTGGGGAGGAGGGATGGATAGGGGGAGGCGGTGCTCACGCGAGGCGTGGGCGTCATCCGGCGTTGGCAGGGTTGCATCCGTCGATGAAAACAGAGTCATGGATGGACGATTGAGATCATTGAAAGGCAGAACGAGAAAAGGCAGGCTACCCTTAGAGCCTTAATAAGTAGTATAGATATAAATGCGGAAGGTAAAGTGCAAGGGTAGAGATGCAAACTCTCATGGATTACGCTGATATTTTTACGGAGGTATCCGAAACCACGCAAGGTTCTGACTAATCCTCGTTGGTGCACCTACGCAATGGGTAGCCCACACGAGGGCCAAGCACCTCGACGAGTAACTCCGTAGAGAGCTGTGGGCCTTCTCCATGCGCAAGTGGTGCTCCACTTCCGGCTCCTCTCGGATGCTCCCCGCCATCTCCACTATCGAGTTTGCGGCCAAAACGCCGCATGCTTTGTTCCCTCCAGTACACGGTGGCGGTCGTGACACAAACTCGATTGTCAAGGTCTCACAAAACTCTTGCCCCACTCGGTACAATTGCGAAGGCTCACACTAGAGCCGAGGGGTTGCGTGGTTTATTTAAACTCACTCAACTAACTAGGATTTACCTAGAGCAAGCGCATAAGCGGTCTAACTAACCTAAGCACTTTGCAAAGCACCTACGCTAATCATTGAGTGATTCTATTAAACACTTGGGTTTTTGAGCACTTGGAAATGTCTATAACCTGTGTTGGTATGTTGCTTGGACTCCCACACCTTCAAATGGCCGATTGGAGGGGTATAAATAGCATCCCCTTAATTATAGCTATTGGACAGAAAGCTAACTACTCTGTCGTCGGGCGCACCGGACAATCCGGTGTATATCGGACATGTCTTGTGCCCTGGCCACGTCAGTCAACCGTTGGCGACTGTCCTGTGCACACTGGAGGTTCCGGTGCTACAACGCCGGAGAGTCCCTGGTTGCAGTCCTCTTTGCTCAGACTGCCCGGTACCCATCGGATATGTAATGGTCACTGTCCGATGCGCCACCAGAGCGCAGGCTGTTTGCTCTCTTCTTGGATTTCTTCGCTATTTTCTTGGGCTTCTTTTGTTCTTGAGTATTGGACTTCTACGCATCTTTTAGGTCCTCTTTTTAGGTGTTGCATCCTTACAGCCTCAATCCAATCCTCTTTGCATCATGTGAACTATAGACATAAACACTAGCAAACACATTAGTCCACAGGTTATGTTGATCATCAAACACCAAAATCATTTAGACAAATGGGACGGGGTCCATTTTCCTTACACACCCATAACATTAGGCTAGTATGAACGACAACCGCAAAAACAAGTCCACTAGTTGGATAAGTTTTAAACCATGTTGGTTTGCTCAAGAATATGAATTAAAAATGAGCATTCCTACCATATGATTGACCTAGTATGCATGCAATTATAATCAAAAGTAAATATCACATGTAGAACTAGGCATGTAAGGTAAAAACTAGATATAAGAAAATAGATACGCATATCTAAAAACAGGAAATACAATAAATCTAGTTACCTTAGTCATGGGTGGGGAATTTGGGTCCAAAGTATTCACTAACCCACTTGGCAATAGACTTGATCCAATATGATACATCCCATGATATACATCCCAATTTTGCCAAGTCTCCAAATTCCCCGAAGTCCTTTGGACTTCTCACTTCCCTCTTGGATCCAAACCTTCTTGATGCTTTTCATGGTTGAGATAATCTCCTTTGGCACCTAGATGCATTTGGCCCCCTTTCCTTTGTTGGCTTGCTTGTTGGCCTTGATTGCTATCGCCTTTCCATTCTTTTTCTTCGTGATCAAATATGGTGTAGCAGTCTTTTTGTCCACCTTGTTGATGTAGGTGTTGGAGATTTTGCTTGTTGGCTTTTACTTGAGCTTTTGCTTATCCCCGGTCTTCGCCTTGCATTGGTAAGACTTGTGGCCTTCCTTCTTGCATAGCCTACAAACCATGGTTTCTCCCTCTCCAGGCTTGTTCACTCCCGCAAGGAGATAATCTTCCTCACAATGTTCGCATCACCTAGCTTATTAATATCAATAGATTCAAACAATAATACATGTCTCTAACAAGCTCATTATCTTTCATAGCAAAAGAATTGTAATCATTTAAGACTATGCAATGTTTTTGCTCACGAACATTGGATGTGTCGTCATGGAGCTCATGCAATTTTAGCCAAATTTTATTAGCGGTTTTTAATGTAAATACTTGATTAAAAATTTCCATGCTAAGAGATTCATACAAGTAATTTTTGGCTCTAGCATTCAAATGAATTTCTTTTTCCTCAACCGTGGTGACCTTTTCAGGATTCTTAGGTGGTTTCATCCCATCACTAGTGACTCTCTGTACACCTAGATCAACAGCTTCTAGGTAACAAGCCATTCTAGCAATATAATAAGTGAAGTTAGTGCCGTCAAAGTCTGGTGGCTTATGGGTATGCACCCCCTTCATCTAAAAAGCATCAGCTCGATTAGCGATGAATCTAAAACATTTCAAATGAGCCAAACTAGGCTCTGATACCACTTGTAGGAAACAGTGACGTCTGAGAGGGAGGTGACATAGGGCTTCTAAAAATGATCTCTCTAAACTAGGCCACAATTAAATCCCAAGAGCAAAACCTATGCAAAAAAATAATCTAGAATGTACAAACTAGGTTTAGTCTATGTGTTGCTATCTCTACCACAAAGACAAAGTTTCAATCCTAAGTAATCTAACTAGAAAGAGGAGATTGAAACTAAAATACTTAATATAAATGTAGAAGGTAAAGAGCAAGGGTAGAGATGCAAACTCTTATGGATGATGTCGATATTTTTACCGAGTTATGTGGAACCACGCAAGGTTCTGACTAATACTCTTGGTGTCCCTACACAAAGGGTACCTCATGCGAGGGCCAAACACCTCTCGCAAGTGGTTCCCCGCTTCTGACTCCTCTCGGACGCTCCTCGTCGTCTCCACTATCGAGCTTCCAGCGGAAACGCCGCGGGCCTCGTTCCCTCCAGTACACGTCGGCGGTGTGATACAAACTCGGTTATCATGGTCTCGCAAGACTCTCGCCTCACTCGATACAATTACAATGGCTTGCGCAAGAGCTAAGTGGTTGTGTGGTTTATCTAACCTCACTCAACTAACTAGGATTCACCTAAAGCAAGCGCTTAAGCAGTCTAACTAGCCTAATCACTTCGCAAAGCACCTATGCTAATCATCGAGTGATTCTATTAAGCATTTGGGTGCTTGAGCACATGGAAATTTCTATAACATGTGTTGGTATGTTGCTTGGACTCCCATACCTTCAAATGGCCAGTTGGAGGGGTATAAATAGCCTCCCCCTCAATTATAGCCGTTGGACAGAAAGCTGACTGCTGTGTCGTCGGGCGCACCGAACAGTCCCGTGCACACCAGACATGTCCAGTGCCCTGGCCACGCCAGCCGATCGTTGAGGTCTATAGCAGTTGACCGTTGGATCCAATCGTTGGCGGACTGTCCAGTGCACACCGGACAGTCTGGTGCTACAGCGCCCGAGAGTCCCTGGTTGCGGACCTCTCTGCTCAAACTATCCGGTACCCACCGGATAGTCCGGTGCGCCACTAGAGCGCTGCTGACTGCCCTCTACATGAATTTCTTCACTATTTTCTTGGGCTTCTTTTGTTCTTGAGTCTTGGACTTCTACGCTTCTTTTATGTCTTCTTTTGAGGTGTTGCATCCTTAGAGCCTCAGTACAATCCTCTTTGCATCCTGTGAACTATAAACATAAACACTAGAAAACACATTAGTCCACAAGTTATGTTGATCATCAAACACCAAAATCATTTAAACAAATGGGTCAGGGTCCATTTTCCTTACACACACCATAACATTAGGCTAGTATGAACAACAACCGCAAAAACAAGTCCACCAGTTGGATAAGTTTTAGATCGATCAAATTCATTTTTTTATCCCCACTACAAGGTCAGATCAAGAAGGCATGTCATGATAGTGCTACTAAGGTTTCTCCTTTTGAGCTTGGTTATAGACAGGAAGTTGTTGTGCCCGTGGAGATAAGCCTAAATGCTATTAGGTTCGCCAGGCAAAATGATCTAACTGTCGGTGACTATCATGATCTGATGATTTATAATATGGACGAGGTGACCGACAAGAGGCTGGTTGTTCTAAAAGAGATCGAGAAAGACAAAGATCATGGTGGTCACGGCCTACAACAAGAAGGTAAAGGCTAAATCATTTCAAGTTGGAGATCTCGCTTGGAAGATAGTCTTTCCACTAAGGAGCAGAGACCTGAAGTTTGGCAAATGGTCACCAAGCTGGGAAGGGCCTTATAGAGTGACACAGGTAATCTTTGGTAATGCATAGATGTTGCACACCTTATAGGGCGATGAGTTATCTAAGACATCGAATGATTGTTTTTTGAAGTTATATCATCCCAGTGTTTGGCAAGATGCTTTAAAACCGATGTTCTCATATCTAGATGATAATAGCTTGTACGGGGTACTTTTGGTTCGCTTAGCTTCCCCAAAAGGTAGGGGCATGTGTTAAGCACCATATGTGACACCAGGGAAGGTTGGACGGTCCGCGCCCCGGACGATCCGTAGGTTATCCCAGACGGTACGTGATAGGATTATATCAGGCGAGATATCCTTTTTTGTGTGTGTTTATCCAACTAATCACGCGGATTTTGTTAGGGAATGCCTAGGAATGGGTTCAGACCTCCCCTATATATATGAAGGGGTACAACCGATTGTGTGCATCAACAATCGAACCAATCAATCAAATCTACATTATTTCCTTTATTCTTCATTGCAATAGGAGTAGGAGTAACTTACACCTAGTTTAGCCTTTCCCCAACCTCAAATCTTCATCTCTCTTCGACTCTACATCGTCTAAGAACGTCCCGGTGGCCTGTCGATCCCGGGGGCACTGAAAGGGAAATGTGCCCTTGGGCCATTTCTAAGTGTTTTGGTGATTTAGTGTCCAACACAAGTGCCTAATTGTAAAATGGTGAACAAAGTGCAAATCAAGGATAAAGGTATGTTTCTCAGACTTAGTACATTGTTTTAAAGACTAATGTATTGTGTCTAAGTGCTGGAAACAGGAAAAAATCCAATTGGAATTGTCTTGGCTCGAGCAGCCAAGACTCTGCTGAGTCTGGGAGCACCGGACTGTCCGGTGGTGCACCGGACAGTGTCCGGTGCGCCAGGCTGGATCGAGCGAAGTGGCCGCTCTCGGGAATTCATCGGCGACGTATGGCTAAAATTCACCGGACTGTTCGGTGTGCACCGGACTGTCCGGTGAGCCAACGGTCGGTCGGGCCAACGGTTGGCCGCGCAATCTGCGCGGGACACGTGGCTGAGCCAACGACTAGAAGAAGGCACCGGACTGTCCGGTGTGCACCGGACATGTCCGGTGCGCCAACGGCTCTCAAGCTGCCAACGGTCGGCTTCGCTATTTAAGGAAGGAAATCGGGCACCGGACAGTGTCCGGTGTGCACCGGACTGTCCGGTGCGCCAGTCGACAGAAGGCAAGATCAGCCTTCCAAGATTGCTCCCAACGGCTCCTAGCTGCCTTGGGGCTATAAAAGGGACCCCTAGGCGCATGGAGGACAACACCAAGCATCTCCACAACATTTCTAAGCACCAAGACATCGATTTCGCGCATTCGTTTCATTGTGATAGCATATAGAGCTCTTGTGGAGTTGTGAACTCATTGAGTCGTGTTGTGAGCTCTTGTTGCGATTTGTGTGCGTGTTGACACTCTGATTCTTGTGTCTTGTGTGCGTTGCTAATCCCTCCCTTGCACCGTGTTCTTTGTGAATTTCAAGTGTAAGGGCGAGAGGCTCCAAGTTGTGGAGATTCCTCGCAAACGGGATTGAGAAAAAGGAAGCAAAACACCATGGTATTCAAGTGGGTCTTTGGACCGCTTGAGAGGGGTTGATTGCAACCCTCGTCCATTGGGACGCCACAACGTGGAGTAGGCAAGCGTTGGTCTTGGCCGAACCACGGAATAACCACCGTGCCATCTCTGTGATTGATCTTTGTTGGTTATTGTGTTTTGTTGAGGATTCCTCTTTAGCCACTTGGCAATTATTGTGCTAACAATTAACCAAGCTTTGTGGCTTAAGTTTTGAAGTGTCACAGGATCACCTATTCACCCCCCCTCTAGGTGCTCTCAATTGGTATCAGAGCCGTTCTCTTCAAGAAAGGGACTAACCGCCCGAAGAGATGGATCCTAAGGGCAAGGGGATGGTGATCAACGACAAGGAGAAGGAGTCCTTCGTCAACGAGCCCAATGATGACAGGCCCACCGACTCAGGCTCGGGCCACAAAAGAAAAGACGGGAGGAAGAAGAAGACAAGGCGCATCAAGGAAATTGTCTACTACGACAGCGACGAATCTTCCTCCTCCCAAAAGGACAACGACGACTACGACAGACGAAAGACGGTTAACTCAAACTTTTCTTTCGATTATTCACGCATTCCGCATAGCTCAAATGCTCAATTGCTCCCCATTCCACTTGGCAAGCCCCCTCACTTTGATGGAGAGGACTACGGATTTTGGAGCCACAAAATGCGTACTCACTTGTTTTCTCTCCATCCAAGCATTTGGGAGATTGTGGAAAGTGGAATGAAATTTGATAGCTCAGATAGCCCTGTGTTTATTAATGAACAGATTCATAAAAATGCACAAGCTACTACTGTGTTGCTAGCCTCTTTGTGCAGGGACGAGTATCACAAGGTGAGCGGCTTGGACAATGCCAAGCAGATCTGGGACACCCTCAAGATCTCTCATGAGGGGAACGACGTCACCTTGCTCACCAAAATGGAGTTGGTGGAGGGCGAGCTTGGAAGGTTCGCGATGATAAGGGGCGAGGAGCCAACTCAAACATACAACCGGCTCAAGACCCTTATCAACAAAATAAGGAGCTACGGAAGCACGCGATGGACGGACCACGACGTCGTCCGACTGATGCTAAGGTCCTTTACCGTTCTTGATCCTCATTTGGTGAATAATATTCGTGAGAATCCCAGGTACACCAAAATGTCGCCCGAAGAAGTCCTCGAAAAATTCGTTAGCGGGCGAATGATGATCAAGGAGGCGAGGTACGTGGACGACGCCTTGAATGGTCCGATCAACGAGCCGCAACCCCTTGCTCTCAAGGCAACAAGAAGCAAGGAGGCGCTACCTAGTAAGGTGGCACAAATTGAGGCAGCCGGACTTAATGATGAAGAGATGGCCCTCATCATCAAAAGATTCAAGACGGTGCTTAAAGGTCGCAAGGGACAGCCAAGCAAGACCAAAGCCAAGGGGAAGCGCTCATGCTTCAAATGCGGTAAGATTGGTCATTTTATTGCTAACTGTCCCGACAATGATAGTGAACAGGACCAAGGGAGCAAGAGGGAGAAGAAGAAGGCATACAAGAAGGCAAAGGGCGAGGCACATCTAGGCAAGGAGTGGGATTCGGATTGCTCCTCCTCCGACTCCGACAATGAAGGACTCGCCGCCACCGCCTTCAACAAGTCATCCCTCTTCCCAAACGAGTGTCACACTTGCCTCATGGCAAGAGAGAAGAAAGTAAGCACTCATGATACTAGTACTTATGCTTCTTCAAGTGAGGATGAGTCTAGTGATGATGATGAGATAGATTACTCATGCTTATTCAAGGGATTAGATAGATCTAAAATTGATAAGATTAATGAGTTGATTGATGCTTTGAATGACAAGAATAGATTACTAGAAAAACAAGAGGATCTTTTATATGAGGAGCATGATAAATTTGTTAGTGCACAAAAATCTCTTGCTCTTGAAATTAAAAGGAATGAAATGCTCTCTAGTGAATTATCTTCTTGTCATGAAACCATTGCTACTTTAAAAAGTGTTAATGATGATTTAAATGCTAAACTAGAAGTAGCTAGTAAATTTAATTCTTGTGTAGAAATTGTTGAAACTTGTAATAGGTGTAAAGATTTCGATGTTGATGCTTGTAGTGATCATTTAGTTTCAATTTCCAAACTTAATGATGAATTGGCTAGTCTTAATGCTCAACTTAAGACTAGCAAGAGTAATTTAGATAAGCTAAAATTTGCAAGGGATGCCTACACGATAGGTAGACACCCCTCAATTAAGGATGGACTTGGCTACAAGAGGGAAGTCAAGGACTTGACAAGCCATAAGGCTCCTATCTCCGCCAAGGAGAAAGGGAAGACTCCTATGGCTGGTAGTGCTAAAAAGAACCATGCTTTTATGTACCATGATAGGAGACAAACTAGAAATGCTTATAGGAGTTATAATGCTTATGATGATTTTGATTCTCATGCCATGTTTGCTTCTAGTTCTTCCTATATGTATGGTAGAGATATGTCTAGGAGAAATGTTATTCATCATGTGCCTAGAAAGAATATTGTTCATGCTCCTAGGAAAGTAATGAATGAACCTTCTACAATTTATCATGCTTTAAATGCTTCCTTTGCTATTTGTAAAAAGGATAGGAAAATAGTTGCTAGAAAGTTAGGGGCAAAATGCAAGGGAGACAAAACTTGCATTTGGGTCCCTAAGGATATTTGCACTAACCTTGTAGGACCCAACATGAGTTGGGTACCTAAGACCCAAGCCTAAATTTGCCTTGCAGGTTTATGCATCCGGGGGTTCAAGCTGGATTATCGACAGCGGATGCACAAACCATATGACGGGGGAGAAGAAGATGTTCACCTCCTACGTCAAGAATAAGGATTCCCAAGATTCAATCATATTCGGTGATGGGAACCAAGGCAAGGTGAAAGGTTTAGGCGAGATTGCAATATCAAATGAGCATTCTATCTCTAATGTGTTTTTAGTGGAGAGTCTTGGATATAATTTACTATCTGTTAGTCAATTATGTAATATGGGATATAACTGTTTATTTACAAATGTAGATGTGTCTGTCTTTAGAAGATGTGATGGTTCACTAGCTTTTAAGGGTGTACTAGACGGCAAACTTTACTTAGTTGATTTTGCAAAAGAAGAGGCCGGTCTAGATGCATGCTTAATGGCTAAGACTTGCATGGGCTGGTTGTGGCATCGCCGCTTAGCACATGTGGGGATGAAGAACCTCCACAAGCTTCTAAAGGGAGAACACGTGATAGGACTAACCAATGTTCATTTCGAAAAAGATAGACCTTGTGCAGCTTGTCAAGCAGGTAAACAAGTGGGAGGAGCACATCACAGCAAGAATGTGATGACCACGTCAAGACCTCTGGAGCTGCTACATATGGACCTCTTCGGACCCGTCGCCTATCTGAGCATAGGAGGAAGTAAGTATGGTCTAGTTATTGTTGATGACTTTTCCCGCTTCACTTGGGTGTTCTTTTTGCAGGATAAGTCTGAAACCCAAGGGACCCTCAAGCGCTTCCTAAGGAGAGCTCAAAATGAGTTTGAGCTCAAGGTGAAGAAGATAAGGAGCGACAACGGGTCCGAATTCAAGAATCTTCAAGTGGAGGAGTTCCTTGAGGAGGAGGGGATTAAGCACGAGTTCTCTGCTCCCTACACACCTCAGCAAAATGGTGTGGTAGAGAGGAAGAACAGGACGCTCATAGATATGGCGAGGACTATGCTTGGAGAATTCAAGACCCCCGAGTGTTTTTGGTCGGAAGCCGTGAACACGGCTTGCCACGCCATCAACAGGGTCTACCTTCACCGCCTCCTCAAGAAGACTTCATATGAGCTGCTAACTGGTAACAAACCCAATGTATCGTACTTTCGTGTATTTGGGAGTAAATGCTACATTCTAGTGAAGAAGGGTAGGAATTCCAAATTTGCTCCCAAAGCCGTAGAAGGGTTTTTATTAGGTTATGATTCAAATACAAAGGCGTATAGGGTCTTCAACAAATCATCGGGTTTGGTTGAAGTCTCTAGCGACATTGTATTTGATGAGACTAATGGCTCTCCAAGAGAGCAAGCTGTTGATCTTGATGATGTAGATGAAGAAGACGTTCCAACGGCCGCGATACGCACCATGGTGATTAGAGATGTACGGCCTCAGGAATATTTGGAGCAAGATCAATCGTCTTCCTCAACTATGGTGCATCCCCCAACCTAAGATGACGAACAGGTACCTCAAGTGGAGGCGCATGATCAAGGGGGAGCACAGGATGTTCAAGTTGAAGAGGAAGAAGCACCTCAGGCACCTCCAACCCAAGTTCGAGCGACGATTCAAAGGGATCATCCCATCGACCAGATATTGGGTGATATTAGCAAGGGAGTAACTACTCATTCAAGATTAGTAAATTTTTGTGAGCATTACTCTTTTGTCTCTTCTATTGAGCCTTTCAGGGTAGAAGAGGCCTTGCTAGATCCGGACTGGGTGTTGGCCATGCAGGAGGAACTCAACAATTTCAAGCGCAATGAAGTTTGGACACTGGTGCCTCGCCCCAAGCAAAATGTTGTGGGAACCAAGTGGGTGTTCCGCAACAAACAGGACGAGCATGGGGTGGTGACAAGGAACAAGGCTCGGCTTGTGGCAAAAGGTTATGCCCAAGTCGCAGGTTTGGACTTCGAGGAGACATTCGCTCCTGTGGCTAGGCTAGAATCAATTCGTATCTTGTTAGCATATGTCGCTCACCATTCTTTCAGGTTGTACCAAATGGATGTGAAGAGCGCTTTCCTCAACGGGCCGATCAAAGAGGAGGTGTACGTGGAGCAACCCCTTGGCTTCGAGGATGAACGGTACCCCGACCACGTGTGTAAGCTCTCTAAGGCGCTCTATGGACTTAAGCAAGCCCCAAGAGCATGGTATGAATGCCTTAGAGACTTTTTAATTACTAATGCTTTCAAGGTTGGGAAAGCCGATCCAACTCTTTTTACTAAGACTTGCGATGGTGATCTTTTTGTGTGCCAAATTTATGTTGATGACATAATATTTGGTTCTACTAATCAAAAGTCTTGTGAAGAGTTTAGCAGGGTGATGACGCAGAAATTCGAGATGTCGATGATGGGCGAGTTGAACTACTTCCTTGGGTTCCAAGTGAAGCAACTCAAGGACGGCACTTTCATCTCCCAAACAAAGTACACGCAAGATTTGCTAAAGAGGTTTGGGATGAAGGACGCCAAGCCCGCAAAGACGCCGATGGGAACCGACGGACACACCGACCTCAACAAAGGAGGTAAGTCCGTTGATCAAAAAGCATACCGGTCCATGATAGGTTCTTTGCTTTATTTATGTGCTAGTAGACCGGATATTATGCTTAGCGTATGCATGTGTGCTAGATTTCAATCCGATCCTAAGGAGTGTCACTTAGTGGCTGTGAAGCGAATTCTTCGATATTTAGTCGCTACGCCTTGCTTCGGGATCTAGTATCCAAAGGGGTCTAACTTTGACTTGATTGGGTACTCAGATTCCGACTATGCTGGATGTAAGGTCGATAGGAAGAGTACATCGGGGACGTGCCAATTCTTAGGAAGGTCCTTGGTGTCATGGAACTCTAAGAAACAAACCTCCGTTGCCCTATCCACCGCTGAGGCCGAGTACGTTGCCGCAGGACAATGTTGTGCGCAACTACTTTGGATGAGGCAAACCCTCAGGGACTTTGGCTACAATCTGAGCAAAGTCCCACTCCTATGTGATAATGAGAGTGCTATCCGAATAGCGGAAAATCCTGTTGAGCACAGCCGCACAAAGCACATTGACATCCGGCATCACTTTTTGAGAGACCACCAGCAAAAGGGAGATATCGAAGTGTTTAATGTTAGCACCGAGAACCAGCTAGCCGATATCTTTACCAAGCCTCTAGATGAGAAGACCTTTTGCAGGCTGCGTAGTGAGCTCAATATCTTAGATTCGCGGAACTTGGATTGAATTATAGCATACATGTGTTTATGCCTTTGATCATGTTCATTCTGCATTTTTGTTGCTTATTGTAGTGCTCAAGTTGTACAAACACTCCCTGGACCTCACAAGTCCTTTTTGCAAGTGATGCACAATTTAGGGGGAGCTGTGCTACAACTTGACCCTTTGAGACTAACCATGTACTTGAGTTTGGTTGTTTTAGTCTCCAAGGAGATTTGAAAGGGAAAAGGTGGACCTGGACCATGCAAGACTTCCACTGCACTCCGATGAAAAGAGTAACTTCTCCAAGTTCATCTTTATACTCTTATTGCCTTTGTGTTCTCTATTGATGATTTTGGTGAGGCAATGGGGTTCAGGGGCCAAGATTGATCCCGTTTTGGTGCTTGATGCCAAAGGGGGAGAAAATAAAGGCCAAAGCGATAAATGGATCAGCTACCACTTGAGAAATTTTGAAAATAGTAGAGCTTTTGGTTTGTCAAAACTCTTTTATTGTCCTTTATGTCAAAAGTTGGCCTCTTGTGGGGAGAAGTGTTGATTATGGGAAAAAGGGGGAGTTTTTGAAATCCTTGATCAAATTTCTTTGGAAAACCTCTCTTTATGTCTCTACAAGTGGTTTTGACTTAGAGATAGGAATTTGAGTTTGATTTGCAAAAACAAACCAAGTGGTGGCATAGAGTGATCCATATATGTCAAATTGAATCAAAACAATTTTGAGCTCTAATTTGAATTGATTTTGTACTTGTTCTACTTGCTTTATGTTGTGTTGGCATAAATCACCAAAAAGGGGGAGATTGAAAGGGAAATGTGCCCTTGGGCCATTTCTAAGTGTTTTGGTGATTTAGTGTCCAACACAAGTGCCTAATTGTAAAATGGTGAACAAAGTGCAAATCAAGGATAAAGGTATGTTTCTCAGACTTAGTACATTGTTTTAAAGACTAATGTATTGTGTCTAAGTGCTGGAAACAGGAAAAAATCCAATTGGAATTGTCTTGGCTCGAGCAGCCAAGACTCTGCTGAGTCTGGGAGCACCGGACTGTCCGGTGGTGCACCGGACAGTGTCCGGTGCGCCAGGCTGGCTCGAGCGAAGTGGCCGCTCTCGGGAATTCATCGGCGACGTACGGCTAAAATTCACCGGACTGTCCGGTGTGCACCGGACTGTCCGGTGAGCCAACGGTCGGCCGGGCCAACGGTCGGCCGCGCAATCTGCGCGGGACACGTGGCCGAGCCAACGGCTAGAAGAAGGCACCGGACTGTCCGGTGTGCACCGGACATGTCCGGTGCGCCAACGGCTCTCAGGCTGCCAACGGTCGGCTTCGCTATTTAAGGAAGGAAATCGGGCACCGGACAGTGTCCGGTGTGCACCGGACTGTCCGGTGCGCCAGTCGACAGAAGGCAAGATCAGCCTTCCAAGATTGCTCCCAACGGCTCCTAGCTGCCTTGGGGCTATAAAAGGGACCCCTAGGCGCATGGAGGACAACACCAAGCATCTCCACAACATTTCTAAGCACCAAGACATCGATTTCGCGCATTCGTTTCATTGTGATAGCATATAGAGCTCTTGTGGAGTTGTGAACTCATTGAGTCGTGTTGTGAGCTCTTGTTGCGATTTGTGTGCGTGTTGACACTCTGATTCTTGTGTCTTGTGTGCGTTGCTAATCCCTCCCTTGCACCGTGTTCTTTGTGAATTTCAAGTGTAAGGGCGAGAGGCTCCAAGTTGTGGAGATTCCTCGCAAACGGGATTGAGAAAAAGGAAGCAAAACACCGTGGTATTCAAGTGGGTCTTTGGACCGCTTGAGAGGGGTTGATTGCAACCCTCGTCCGTTGGGACGCCACAACGTGGAGTAGGCAAGCGTTGGTCTTGGCCGAACCACGGAATAACCACCGTGCCATCTCTGTGATTGATCTTTGTTGGTTATTGTGTTTTGTTGAGGATTCCTCTTTAGCCACTTGGCAATTATTGTGCTAACAATTAACCAAGCTTTGTGGCTTAAGTTTTGAAGTGTCACAGGATCACCTATTCACCCCCCCCCCCTCTAGGTGCTCTCAGGCACTCCCTGGAACTCTCCTCCCTGACGATCCCTATGTAGAGACAAGTTCTAGGGTTTTTCATGAGGAAGAAGACCCTCTTCGCATGCGCGGTCTGTCCGACCTAGAGCATAGACCATTCGGTACGTGAACAGAGGAGACCCGCTCTTGCTGTAGGGTCACGGATCGTCCGTCCCCGAGTCGTGGACTGTCCGTCTTCGTGTCGTGGAGAGCACCGCCAATAGTACATTCCTAGTATTTGGCCTCGAATCAAAACATTCTTTTTCCTCCATACTACAAGGACAAATAAAAAAGACGGATCACGCGCCGCCATCAAGAATGAGCTTGGAGTGTGACTCACTGAAGGGAGCAATGAGAGAGGAAGGAGCAAATGTTTCATTCAGGTCGAGTGTTAAGCCGCCTACTAATTTACGTCCGACATCAACGAGATGACGATGTCCTTGGTGTCATATGGCCATATCTGAAAAAGTCAACGTTTAAAATAAAGATGAAAACACAGCATTGGTAGTCTCATTTTCTATATAAGACTGATCGCACCGCTTGCCGCGTGGTGTCCCTCCCCTTGCACCGTAGAAGTATAGGGTCACTCTCTTCATGCAACGGCTCACGCCAAATACTTCTCTCCTCGCAAAAGTGATAGCGGAAAGCACATGACAACACCAGATATGGGGGCATGGGAGGCAGTCCCTTTCCCTCCAATCTCGCGCTCCGTATTGTTTTTGGGTGAGGAAAAAATGGTGATAGATGATGAATATGTATGAAAAAAGATATTTTATAGTTGTAGTGGGGTATAGGAGTAGAATTTAGGGCTAGTTTGGGAGTCCAAATACCGGAGGGAATTGGAGGGACTAAAATCCTCTCCTTATTCAAAATTGTATAAGGAGAGGATTTTAGCCCCTATAATCCTCTTAGGTTTTGTGGCTCCCAAACTAGCCCTTAGGGGGAATCGCTGCGTGAGATAAAAAAATAGAGAGTGTAGTCTAGGTGAGGTGGCATAAAAGTGAGATATAATACCGACTCCAGTGGTTCAACCAAAGTTTACACATAAGTATTCTTTTGTATTGTTATACACTGTAGACCGCAATGTTCGTAGAATGTAGTTTGAATATGACTATACGTCAATGTTCGTAGAATGTAGTTTGAATATGACTATACGTCTATACATATGGGTCTTAGAGCATCTCCAATAGTTATGTAAACAACTCCTTAAATATGAATTTAAGAAGTTTTCGGGGAAAACTCTTCTCCAATGGTTATATAAAGCAGGTCCTTAAATTTACAGACTCCCTACAAAACCCAATTTCATCCCTACATTTACGAACCTCGTTGGGACTTACTAAATCAATGTTGGTTCTAAATCCATCGCGAAAACCATATTTCAGCTACCGTTTTGTGTTGTCCTACCGTCCTATTGACCACAAATATATCTTCAGTGTCATGTGTTGTCTTCGTGCCGTCGCCGCGACCTTCTAGTTTTTTCATCGACAATTTCAACCTTTCAAAACATTATGGAAGATTGTTGATGTGCTAGCTCAATTAAAAATAGAAAACATGCTCACTCATTTTTTTTGTTGATATGAATAATTTTAAAAATTAGCAACAAATAAATAGAGAACTGTTGGAGCACACACATTTTTCTAGTCCTTAAAGTGATTTAGCAACTTCTTAAATCTATAATTTAGGGTGTTAAATTTACATAACTATTGGAGAGGCTCTTAGAAGGCGAGAAATTTAGGGGGCTGCGGATAGCCTAGAGCTGCGCTTGCTGATCCAAGCCAAACGCTCAGCTCTGCGCCTGTGCCCATCCCTCGACGGCTTAACCCAAACGCGCTGTTGGGGAGGTTTTTGAGCCGGTGAATATTAAACCTAGTCCTCACCGTCGAGGCGTCGACACAGAGCCATCCCACCGCTGATGCGCTGATCCATCCAAGCCAAGGGGTGCACCGGCGGACCGACAGCAGCCATGCACTCGGTGAACCACTGGGGCGGGTCGTTCGACATCACCACCGACGTGGCATCGGAGGACGACGACTGCCGGAACACGGACGTCGACGGCGGTGCGTTGTCGGCGCGGCAGCACCACGAGCTGGACGAGACACAGCAGGGCTGGCTGCTGAGCCCGGAGGGGGCCAAGAAGAGGAGCAGGCACGTCGACCTCGGCTGCGTCGTCGTCAAGCGCAAGGTCCTGCGGTGGGCGTTCTGGGGTCTCGTCGCCGGCTTCGTCCTCGTCGGCCTCCCCGTCACCGTCTCCAAGTCCATCCCGCACAGGCCGCCCCGCCCGCCGCCGCCGGACCGGTACGCCGAGGCGCTGCACAAGGCGCTCCTCTTCTTCAACGCCCAGAAATGTGAGCTCCCCCGTCTCCTGTCCTGCTTCTGATGGCTATACCGTGCACCCGTGGGAACGATGAGCTCTTGGGTCGAAATTTTCGGACGAAATTCGCCATCTTCGATCCGTTGAGCCTGCGCAGACCTGCCGCCGCGTTAGAAATTGGGGGATTCGGATCTCGTTTTTTTGCCTGCGCACACGTCTCTTCAATAATGGCAGCCGTCACTTGCCGTTTCTGCACACGCGTGTAGTGATCTGCGCACACGGCTGCTGTGTGCAGCTGCAACCCTACAAATGGAATGTTTGCCAAGCTCGCTGTCATGTCATGTCAGTAGCACTCACGTTCAGTGTTACCGTAGTCCGCGTATCTCGCTCGCCGAATGCAGCTCTGTTGCAGTTGCAGCAGCCTGCACACCTTGATTCCATTGGCTGGTCTCTATATACTCTATACCCGTTGACGGTTGATCACCTTGCCACGTATATTCACGTGTGTGATTGTGCCGCCTCTTCTTGGTGACAGCCGGCCGGATTCCGAGGAACAACGACATCCCGTGGCGTGGGGACTCTGGCCTCAAGGACGGCTCCGACGCTAAGGACGTGAAGGGCGGCCTCGTCGGCGGTTACTACGACGCCGGGGACAACATCAAGTTCCACTTCCCGATGGCCTTCTCCATGACGCTGCTGAGCTGGTCAGTGATCGAGTACAGCGCCAAGTACAAGGCCGTGGAGGAGCACGACCATGTCAGGGAGCTCATCAAGTGGGGCACCGACTATCTGCTGCGCACCTTCAACTCCTCCGCTTCCACGATCGGCCACGTCTACGCTCAGGTAGTAACTAATGGTCGCACGTCCACAAAGAATCGGTCGTCACGTATTTGTTGATCTGGACTGGTTCGTGTGCTTCGCTGCAGGTGGGTGCGGCAAAGATCAAGAGCAGGACGCCGGACGACCACTACTGCTGGAACCGGCCGGAGGACATGGCGTACCCTCGGCCGTCCCTGGCGGTGAGCTCGGCTCCCGACCTTGGAGGGGAGATCGCCGCGGCCCTGGCGGCCGCCTCCATCGCCTTCCGCGACGATGACGACGCCTACTCTAAGAAGCTCGTCCGCAGCGCGGCCACCATGTTCGAGTTCGCCACCCGCGACTGGGCGGACGAGCACGCCACCTACTCCAGGCACCGGCCGGAAGTCGAGCCCTTCTACAACTCCACCAGCTACTGGGACGAGTACGTCTGGGCCGCCGCGTGGATGTACTACGCCACCGGCAACGCCAGCTACGTCAGCTTCGCCACCGACCCTCGCCTCGCCGAGCGCGCCAGGGCCTTCTACGACGACGTGCTCGACTTCTCCGTGTTCAGCTGGGACAACAAGCTCCCTGGCGCCGGCCTGCTCCTGTCGCGGCTGCGCATGTTCCTCAACCCCGGCTACCCCTACGAGCAGTCCCTCGTCCGCTACCACATGGAGACCGGCCTCGACATGTGCAAGTACCTCCGGCGCTTCGGGGCCTTCAACTTCACCGGGGGCGGGCTCGCGCTCTTCAACCACGGCAGGGGGCAGCCGCTGCAGTACGTGGTCGCCAACTCCTTCCTCGCCGCGCTCTTCGCCGACTACATGGAGGCGATCAACGTCCCCGGGTGGTACTGCGGACCCAACTTCATGCCCATTGAGGACCTCCGTGCGTTCGCCAAGTCTCAGGTAACATATGGAGACTGGAGCATGCATGGTGGCGTTCTCTCTACCTGTAGCTGGTTTGTGACAATGGCGCGTCTGTGATCCGTTATTCCATGATTGGGCAGCTCAACTACATTCTTGGGGACAACCCGAGGAAGACGAGCTACGTCGTGGGCTTCGGCAACAAGTACCCTCGGCATGTCCACCACCGGGGCGCGTCGACGCCGCACAGCCGCGTCAAGTACTCGTGCACCGGCGGGTACAGATGGCGCGACACCAAGAAGGCGGACCCGAACGTGATCACGGGCGCGATGGTGGGCGGGCCGGACCGCAACGACAGGTTCAACGACTCGCGCATGGCCTTCGGGCACACCGAGCCGACTCTGGTGGGCAACGCCGGCCTCGTGGCGGCGCTGGTGGCCATCACCAGCAGCGGCCGCGGCGTCGGAGCCGTCGACAAGAACAGCATGTTCTCCGCGGTGCAGCCACTGTTCCCGGCCACCCCACCTCCGCCGCCCGTGTGGAAGCCTTGAGAGATCTCGTGGGATAGTAGAGAGCTTATCCTAGCATCTCTCAAATAAAAACAGAGAAATTCTTGCTTCCTTGGCTCAACCAATAGATTACTCCAAAACACAAACCGAGAGTAGATGAATTCCCTAAAACGCCAGCGTTTCATACCCCCGAGGGTGTCTAACAGAAACGCTAGCAGATTGAATGGAAGTATACAGTCACCACAACAATTACACGATGGCAAGGTCTAGCCAGTGTCACAAATATTGGTGACTATTATCACCAAACACAAGCTGAGGACTCTCTTTCAATCCCTACTACATACTGAAAGACGGATACAAAAAGTGAAAAAAAAAACTAAGAGTTGGAATGAAGCTCAAGAGGGATTTTCAGTCCTACTGCCTGGCCAACCACGGATAACCATGCCGGTAAATATTGCACCGAGTGCTCCTTATCAGTCGCTTCAGTTTCTTCGAGAAGTAGCTTCATCCAACCACTGGTTGCACAGGGGTGCAGGGCCAGCCATGGCTTGCTTAAATGGGGGTGCTCCTGCAAGATTCCAAGTCCAGGTAGAACACAATCCTTGCACAGTTAGCAAACGACAGGCCAGAGTTCGTTCTACGTGTCACTGCCAAGACTCAAGAGCCAAATTCTGTTTCAATAGAAATCAAGCATCATGTATGGAGCATGCATACCTCTTGAGTAATAAACGTCCACTTTGATTCACTTAATACTTTCTGTGAGTGGAAAGGAAGACCCTCTTTTACCTCATCTAGAGTTAGTAGCTGCCCACCTAAGTAAAGGTTCCAGACGTCCGGCGTTAAGAGAAAGTGAGAAACCAATTAATACTAGGCAATAACATTCACTTGTGTTCTCAAACATACATACTAGTGTGATAACCGCGAAAGTATAGCACTGGGACTTTGTAGGAGAAACTGTAGACAACATGGAAATCATAAACATGAACATTGTCGCTGAAGCTCTCGACCTGCAGAGAATGAACCATGAACATGACTTCAGAGTTCGAGTTGTGTAAAGTGTGCTGACACTAGAACGATAGGAGCCAACTCTAGTCCCCAAAAGTCAGTACAGGGCTGTATGTCCCAAAATCATCACCCAATTTAGAGCTGCTGCCTTTATATGAACTCTAATTGTTGTGCAGGGGTGAGATGAAGATCATATGACAACAGCAGAAGATCAGACTTGGCAAGTTTATCAATAAGCAGGTCACAGAAACATTTACCCAAGCTACATCCCCTGCACCATCGAACTTTTCCATCTCCTCAATCTGCTCCTGGAAGAACACTCTGCTAGTTAAATGCAAGCACGAATATCACATATTGCAAACATCATATCACTTATCATATTTATATACAGATACAGGACAAGAAACTATCCACCTGGCTTGTTCCACAGCTGCGGTACACTCTTTCCAGGGCTAGATACCCCTCTACCTGCAAGACAAACAAGCATATTCAGAAAATAACAAGGTGAATCAGGGAACGGGAGACTGGAAAACAATACGGAAAAAAAAAGACGCAAACCTCCGACGGCAACCCCAATTTGCTGCACGGCTTCCACGTCCAGTCAGGAAGGGAATCGTCGACCTCGATCTCCTTCCACCTCTTAACAAGCGCCGCCGCGGAGGTGTTGAAGCTGTCCGGAGACAGAGTCCCGTCCCATACAGGGGAGCCTCCCATCGCGAAGCAGGGGCAGACGCAGCGCGGGCAAAGGCCGACCACCAGTCTTCCACTGTGGAGTCGCTAAGCTCCCAAACTCCCGAGGCCGGGCGCCA
Organism: Zea luxurians; assembly: GCA_029449295.1. Classification (NCBI taxonomy): domain Eukaryota; kingdom Viridiplantae; phylum Streptophyta; class Magnoliopsida; order Poales; family Poaceae; genus Zea; species Zea luxurians. The sequence continues at coordinate 105,200,161 of JAOPSE010000010.1, forward strand.
AAATCCGCAGCCGCTCTTCCTGATTTGCCCACGACCCGGCGTCAAAATCAGAAGGTTGGGGAATGGGGAACTGATGGAGGGTTTGCGACTCTCGCTGGAGATGAAGCTCTCCCTCAGCTGCCGGGCCGGTTGCGGGTCCTCGGCGCCGGGATGCGTCACGCAGAACACGGTCTGTACGTTGATTGCGGCTGTCGTCGTCTCCAGCGTCGAGCGGCTAGATCGCACAAGTCCGTGCGCTCGTGGTGGACTGATGAGGAGCCGGTCGGCTGGGCCTATGAGCCTGGTTTTTCTGTTTTGGGCCGTAACCAATGTCGGCCTGTGTGTAGTACTTGTATTGTATGGGAGACTGAACCTCCTAAAAGAAATTACCAGCCAGTACGTGTTTCCATTTTCTACACACTACAGTGTGCTAACCTATCGGATACGGGTTTATGGGACGAACAAAGCACATGAGTCTCATCCCCTTTACACAAGCGTTTAGATGGATGGGTCGGTCTATTTTTCCACCACATTTTCCCATATGATAGTTTAGAGTTTGTTCGGTTATTTTCAATCTATATGGATTGGAAGAGATTGATACGGATTGAGAGGGATTTTGACTTACTAAGGATTGAAACCTCCTTAATCTGGATTACGGGTAAGTCAAAATCCCTAGTAAGTCAACCCCTAGTAAGTCAAAATATCTAGTAAGTCAATCTGGATTGGAAGAGATTTTGACTTACTAGAAAGAGATTACAGATTGAGGGGGTTTCAATCTCTAGTAAGTCAAAATCTCTATCAATCCATATCAATCTCTTCCAATACATATGAATTGAAAATAACCGAACAAATCTTTAAAGGGAAAAAAAGAATATTTTCTCAAAATGAGACTTGGTCGTATAATTACGAACTTATATACTACGGGATTACGGGTGAGTGTATTGAGTGATTTGAGTCAGAGGCACTGCGTCATACTGTACACAGACTAGGAACGGAAGCTGCTCGTTCGGGAGGAGAGCAGAGGCAAGCGAGTGTGCGGTGTGCGGCGCTGAGGCCCTGGGAAACAGGGGGAAGCAGAAGGCGTCGCTGCCCTGCCCCTGCGCCCTTGCTTGCATAGTAATATCATCTATAATTTTTAGCTAATAAATTCACAAATCACATAATAATATCATCACACACACCAAAAGTTTTTTTACATTTTAAGTCATTCAGTCTATTCAAGTTTTAAAGGTTAGGAACTGAAACCTAAATCGTACCTCGAAATATAGCTTATACAAGAACAGAACCCGAACCTAAAAAACTAAATAGACCTACAATTAAGTCTATTTGAGTTTGGCTTAGGTTTAGATTCGGTCTTCGGTTTTAAAATGTCGGCCTCTAGCATCAAGGATCCAACCTATAACAGTTTTTTAGCCTGATGATATCATACTCTGCCACAAATTTAGATCTACACGACGTTAATGCTTTGTCACGCTTGCAGGTTGTAAGCCTTACTGAACTATCCTACATAAAGGCTTTATTTTTCTGGATCATCAACAGCAAATTTAGCTGATCCAACAACAAATTTAGCTCTTCAAGGGCTAGGATTCATTTATAGAGGGCCACTCTAAGACTATAACGATAATTAAAGTTTAAGATAACAATATCAAACATTAATATCAGTTTAAAGTTATTGAATTTGATATTAATTTACAAAACTATACATCATCTTTAATGTTTTTTATTTTCATTTTAGACAAATATTAATTATTTAAATTAAAGATAAATTAAGATATTGTTTACAAAACTAATGATTTACATCATATTTATTTTACCTACTCATGTAGAATTAAACAATAAAAAATAATTTGAGAACAATACAATAGAAAATTGTATTACCTTAGTAACTAAGCCGTTATTTTACTATGACTTTTAGAATTAGTATAACTAATGAGTAATAGTACAATATATACTTAACAACCATAGAGGGAGCCAAGCCCCTTCCATTATCAGCATGACAGCATGCCTCGTGGTTCATAGATTGCTCTTCAAAGTGCAGGCCAACATTCACAAAGAGAAAATAAACATAAAAAAACAAATGACAATTCCACGATGCAGACTGAAGAAGCGCAAAATAATGTTTTCCTCATTATATATGGAGAGAAAATCTATATCCTGCATCTAAACTTTCTGAGCTTTATTGGAGGCCCTATCACGGGAGTCGAAGTGGCGACCCCGCTTCCCACCGCCAAACTGCTTTCCGCCTCTGTTATTCTTCCAGTCCCTGGAAAGTTTGCACAAAACGAACCACCTCATTAGTCATTATTTTTGGAAAAAATATTTGACAATACTAAACATGACATTGGAGAATAAATCGACAAAACAATTGCAGCATGGTGTACCCTACTCCATTTCAAAATGCAAGTAGTTACCATTTTGTCAAGTCAAACTTCTTTAACTTTGAGCGAGTATATAAAATCAGTTTTGTTTCTTTAATCTATAATGAAATGTTTCGTATGATACATTTTATTTGGTATTGTAGATGTTAATATATCTTTCTATAACATTGGTCAAAATTAAAGAAGTTTGACTTCAGACAAAACTAAAACGACGCAAATTTTGGAAAGGAGTGAGTACTTTGCACTGTATGACAAGCAAGTTTTCCTCAGTACAGTTTCCAACAAATCAAGATTGTAAATAAGAATATTTATAGTCAATATTACTGTTAGCAGATTCAGTTTCATGGTAGTATTATTCAAGAGAAAACGGAAGTCACTATAGCTCAACTGGTAGGATGGGGGCACGGGGCCATGCATCCAAACTACCCAGGTTGAGTCTCTTCAGGATGCCTACTTCTAAATGGAAAAACACCTATTTCCTTCTAGGTTGGTCACGTACTCATGTTTTTTATTCAAGAGACAAAAAATAGTCAAGACAGTTTCAAGTAAAATATGTCTTCTCTTCTCTTTAAAACTTGAATGTGCATGATATTAAAAAAGGGCTAACAGAGGGAGAACAGAACCGGGAACAACTCCAAAAGAACATGACAAATAAATTGTACCGTCCTCTGTTGTTTCGGCTATCTTTATATTTCTCCTGAACGCCCCGAATTGCACTCCAATAATCCTTTTCAGCTTGACCTGCATGATTGGCAAGTTATCTAGCATCCAAGTGATCGAGTATTCAGATATGATGAGCTCACAACACATAACCAAATTGATGAATGGCTAAAAAAAATACAAAGATCAATGGAAGAAGGGCACGTGTACAGCAGTGGTGAGAGCTGCCTCACTGAGTCAGGTCATAGGTTCGAAATATCATCTCCCCATTTGCAAGAGAAAGGGTTGCCTCACTTTATCCCTTCTATAGACCCCACTCACGTGGGAGCCCCTGGGTCTAGACTTTTTAGAGAAGATAAATGGAACATTTCAAGGTATTTTATAATCTGATTCAGCATATCACACATATTTGGATAGAAATAATTTTATTTCAACTACAAAACCAGATGAGAGAAGCTATCAGATTGGAAACTAAGAAACCTAGTGTCAACTGGGAGAAGCTGTAGTTTCTTTACCAGACACAGGTTCCAAAATGACTATGTGGCCTTTCATAGTCAAACCACCTTCATCTGCAATGGCTGCAAATGCACGGGCCTTGTCAGCTGCTGTAGGATCCTCAAACCGAATGAATCCAGAATCTTCCCCAATGCTGAAGTCCACATACTGCAGAAGGGAAAAAGGACCGACAAGGCAGACTGGTATCAAAATTGCGTATGCATGCATAATGCCCTTACAAGATGCAGCATCATGTTCCTTTGGTGAAGACAAATATGTATACAAACGGCAGTTTAAAGTAAGAATTCAAATCATCCCAAAATTGAACTGGCTGTGCATAGCTAAATATCTAAATCAAATCCAGTTTTGATCTATACTTATTATTGTCTAGGTCAAAGGCTATGTGCTCTATTAAACTGAAATGAACTAAAGTAAATAAGAATTTGCAAAACCAAAAAAAAAGTCTCAAACAACAATAACAAAGCCTTTTAGTCCCAAGCAAGTTGGGGTAGGCTAGAGTTGGTACCTAACAAAAGCCACAAATCAAGGTTTAGGCACATGGATAACAAAAATTCTCAATCAAACAAAATCACAATATGATTCATCGTTGACAGTTAGAAACTGGATATTGTGAATTCTAAAACTATGATCCTACCACTTCAGCCTATGAGTACTTCAATAGAAGCTGTCAAGTAAAAACGAACGAGAGACAACATTCTCACAACATTTCCTACAGAAAATATGTAAAATAAACCAAACTCGAACTTATGCTAACTCGATAGTTTCACAACCCAAACCATAATAGGTGATTGCTTATTGCAAATGATGGAAGGAAACGTGAAATATGCCTGTTCTTTTTACTAAGAAAATAGAAACAGAAATCTGTCTGTTCTAGTATTCCCTAAGGTTGTGATGATGTTACACATTACAAGACGAATGTGAAAGACAGATGTAACTATAAATACAACACTAATATTAATAAATCATAAAGTTTGAAGTTATTTATCTGCTTGTTTTATCATGATGTTTAATACTGAAGTATGGTGATGCAACAATCTCACAAGAAAAAGACATCTTGCAGGTTTCATATAGTTTCACAGTGCAAAAAAAAAGTGTGAAAGATCAACAGGTCACTAAAGTACAGGGCAAAAGTATGTATATTACCCGCACTGTGCCAAATTTAGTGAATTCTTCTTTTAAATCCTCCCTCGAGATTGTATCTTGATCTTTATTTGAAGGGCTTTTATCAACCTTGGGAACAGATTGTAAAGTTTCCCCAGCAGACACCCCTTTCAATTCCTCAACGGCATCGGCCTGCTCCTCACTCACATTGCCTTTATTCCCAGTGATCTTCTCTTCATTCTCTACACTGGATTTCTCTGTAGCATCGGAAGCTCCATTATTCTTAGTAAGGTCAGTGTCATCTACTTTGCCCCCACCATTTTTTCCTGTCTCACCATCATCTGCAGTTTTCTTCAGCTTGAAGGCCAGAATCAGACCTTTTGGATAGCTGTAGCCAATATCAATGTATCACGATGTTAATTGAAACTCAAATAAATTATAAATAAGAAACAAATTAGATAAAGGGTATTTACCCTTCACCATGACTGCTCTTATTAGGATGTGACTTCTCATATGCTTCTTTCTTTGCCTCTCTTTCAGTATCAAATTCTTTCCTACATTATTTCATAATAGGATACATGATATAAATTGTCATAAGATAAACTCAAAAGTATTAAAAAAACTCAATGAAGTCCAAATTCTGAAAATAATAGGAGCTGATTTTGGAATCATTCAACAAGAACAAACAGCTTAACATTTGTCACATGAACTGCAACCATAAAAGCAAGATTCTCACCAAAACCAATCAATACAACAACTAAAAGAATATTTTTGGGGAGTGCGTAGTGGCCTGTGAATGAGAACCTGATCAAACTCCCCAATCATTTAGTAAATGCAGTGGAGGGAGGGCGTTTTCAAGATAAAAAGAACAACTTTGTTGTCAAAACTCAAAAGCATGAACGCAGCATTTCTAATTAATAGATGGCACCTCATAAAAAATAAATTGAACTAGTAGTTGGTTTACTTTGGTCTTATTTCCAGGTCTGCCCCAGCAAAAATGAGATTTTTCTCAAAAACGCCTTTTGCTTCATCTTCTTCTGAAAATTCAACTAAAGCGGTGCCACAGAAATGCCTTTTGTCAGAAACATGTCGAGGTAGCCTCACACTATTTACCTGTAATGCAAATAGTACAAATAAAAATAGTGTTAGCAGTATTTACTATTCACATTGCAAGATCAATGAAACATCTAGTGTTCGTATGGTAATGGCCTAAGACACCAATTTATCATATTAACCTCGGATGCATAACCTCAAGGATGTGAGTTCATACAGTACATTTCCAGCTCAAAGAATAGTTTCCTAGTTCCCCAAGTTAGCTAGATGACCTCTCTTATAAACGCAGCCGAGTCTTTGTTTAGGGATCAGCCAAGAACAAATCAAAGTTCTCAAAAGACCAGCATGGTCAAAGCCTGCTGCCACAGAAACAACCCCTGGTTGATGAGGGAACCTACCGCTATTATCAATCATAACAATATTGAATGTCTAATAGCAATAGGAAACTTTATCTATCTTATGTATCAGTTTCCTATTTGCATAAGTTCTGCTGATACCTGTGATGGTTGTAGTTTTTTACCCCTTTCTTTTAGGTGCAACAATCAGTGCTAAAAGACATGTAGCATACCTTGCCACACTGAGCAAAAAAAGATTCGACTTCCTCCAGTTTTACATTGTAAGGAAGCGGTGATGCAGCAACTGTCCTAGAGTCCACTTGCTCTATAACCTCATCTGGCTTCAACAACTCCTTAGACCTACCAATTTTCTTCCCTGTGGTAAAGACAATACTGAACCTTAATACAGGATATAAGCACCAAGTTACTGATGTATACAACATTCCAACTAAAGTGAGTATTTTTTCATTTGAACCGTGCAGAAAATGTCCATATTAGTATGCGACCAGGTGATTCAGTGATAGTTATAATGTAAGGCTAAGTCGAACATTCATCGGAATTCAGGAAAGGGCCATTGTTCTGACATTGCTGAAAATCGAAATGGAACATTGCCATATTCTGCTGAATGAAATTAAGCTTCTACACCATCTTAATTCAAAATCAATTTTAACTAAATACTACTACACGATTTCTGCATAACACGTATGGATGAAAAGGTAGAGATAACGAGCTTACCATCCTCTGATACGCGGAGCGCTGTGGAACGGCGCAAGATGTCAGCAACTGCAAGTACGGTCTCCTCTGGCACTGTATCTGGTTTCGCATCCCCTTCGAGACCTAGATGTGACCTCATCCGCGAGAAGGAACAGATGAGAGCCAAGCTCACCACTAACCAATCAGCCCCGCACCCAAAAAGGAGACAGCACCAAATTAGCACCAGAGCGACATGAACAAGAAAGATCATTGGAGATGAGGACGAGATAATTCTTACATCCATCCTCGCTTTCCTCGACAGTCCTGCGTAGGAACCCATCGCGGGGGAGGTTGCTGTCACTAAAATAGAACTCCACCTGCGACGAAAGAGGGAAAAATATTCGATTGGGATCATAGAAGTCGCTGCAGATTGGAGGGCAGAACGTCACGAATCGGAGACTGTGTAAGATGTCAAACCTGGCGTATAACATTCTTGGCCTTGGCGTTGTCAAGCGGGGCGGCGGCGGCGGCGGTTGCCATGGTTAGATTTTTTTAGAACGAAGGCGTTAGGGTTCTAGGAGGATGGCGGGTACAGTTTGTTTGGAGCGTGCCTTTTAATTACGAACTCCAGGAGTGGGGCGGAATTCAAATAAAATCATATATACCGTATTTTGAGTAAAATATCGAGGCGCTCTTCTAAATTTAAATTCCGGAAATGTGTCATTTTCCAAACTTGTTTTTTTTATAGCTGCCTAAGGGGTGTTTGGTTTCTAGGGGCTAATATTTAGTCTCATCATTTTATTTCATTTTAGTTTATAAATTGTCAAATATAGAAACTAAAATAAATACAATTTTGAAACTAAAATGAAATAAATCGTAGGACTAAAAATTAGTCACTAGAAACCAAACACCCCCTAAACTTGTCTCAAATTCCACCAAATAAAAAATGGGATTCGGTTCGTTATATATGTGGCATACCTGACTTGGGCCATGTTCGGCTGGCTGCAAGCCGGCACTGTTGCAGCTGTTTGGACTGCTGCAGCTGCAATCCATAGAGAGAAAAATACTGTAGAAGCCGCAGCCGCAGCCGCAGCCGCAGCCGCAGCAAGCCGCAGCGAACAAGCAAAGTATACGTCCTATTATGTAAGATATTCCATACCGATGATTTTTATACCGCAAAGTATGTCTATCACATCGTAACATTAGAAACTTTTCATACATAAGGACTTTTATATAAGTTCTGGTCATATACGTCCTATTATGAAATACTCTTATGTAAGATATGTAAAAGATAAGAAGAGATAGTTCTTTCGCTGAGAGGGGTAGATTAAAACAAGCAAGACTAACTCCTCACGCTGTTGTCTTGGCTGGACAGATCATAATTGGGATTCTAGTGAGAGTTGGATGTGTTTATCTTAAACTAAATATTGTTCTAATGCCATTTTATAGTCAAAAGAGTCATAATATTACATGTATATACCTCATGTGGCGTCTGTGGTGCACCATTGAACCATGTCACGTTGGCGTCAACTCGACAATAAATTCTTTTGCTTTGGCCAAGTAAATTTCTTTGGTATGAAAATGCTCTTCCATCGGCAAATTCTTCATATCTTTAAAAATCTCTCCCTTTTTCAAACACTTATGCTTTGGCCAAATTCTTCCCCTTTGATAAAGTTTCATAAAAGAATATCCTCTTAACTATCAAGAGGATTTTCACAATTTTGAAAAAAAAATAAAAACTCAGTGGTTTGCGGTCACTAAAGGAAAACATTTAAAGAACGTTGGCCAAGAACTAATGTTCTTACTAAAATAGAGCAACGTACTTAGGTTAAATACGCCGGTTACTTAACCGACATACATGTTCTGAAGTACGTCAGTGCCGACGTTCTTAACTTAAGTACGTTGGTTTCGCATTGTCGATGTACTTAAAACCGCCACGTGGCAGCCAGCACGAGCTTCCGCGGCAAGACACAAGACAGTAAATATGTCGGGGCACCTACGTACTTAATACAATACTAGGTGTTTGTCCGTGCGTTGCTACGGTAGCTTAAAAACTGGTTCAAAATAGTGATGCAAAAATAACAGGTGCACGTGACAACCAATAGTCAAATGCTCGAATGATGTTGATCCTATAATAACCATAACATTAACATGTGACTAAACGAGAAGAAACGGGGACATATTCCAAGACATTATCAGTATACCATTATAGTTTAGAAATCTAAATATTCTAAGTATGAATAAAAATCCTCTCAAATGTATACCTATATAATTTTTTCTTCAATGAGGTTAAGATATCTCCGAACATTCTTAGGCATAAGAAATCGACATGAATTCCCTTCATCATAAGTTAGCCTCAGGGTTGGCCTCGGGCGAGTCGTGATTGCATCTCCCGCCGAGTAGCCGAAGGAGTCGTCGTGGGAGGAGATGTCGGAGGAGTCGTCGCGTGAGGAGATGCCGAGTGTCGAGGCTAGATGAGGAGGCGGGGTACCCGAAGGTTGCGCCCTAGGCGTGGTGTCCGCCCGGTGCCTGTGACCAGCCTGTGGGCCTGGTAGAGACGAAGAGGAAGGAGCCGTAGAGGTGGGCACCACAGGTAGGACGACGATGTCTCTGGGGTGGCGGCTGTCTCGAGGCGGGTGCAGCGGGGGCGAGGAGAGTGGGGGTGGGTGGGAGCCGGGTGTGGAGGAGGTGGAGCTAGAGGGGGAGCCAAGGAGGTGGGGAGCATTTGCGGTGCGTGGAGGTGAAGGAAGGTCGAGCATCGCGGGGGCGGAGGTCGCGGCATCGAGGACGCGGGGAACGGGGGTGCGAGAAGCAGGGGCGGCAGTCACGGCGGGCGGGAGCACGGTGTGGGCAGGATCTGCGCCTAGACGTTGGCGTGGGTCGATCGTACGGTGAGGGGGGCGGGGCAGAGTCATGGTATCACTAGGGGCGCCCACGTTAGGTTCTTAATACAGTAGTGTGTGTGTGTGTGTAAGGTAGATCTATTCATCGCCTAGGGTGATAGACTAGGGGTCCACTCCCATGGACACCCCTGGCGGTACCATGGCTCTGCCCCACTCTCACCTAGGGCTGGGCAAAAAACCCGTTACCCGAAACTCGAACCCGGAATACCCGAACCCGAAATACCCGAAACCCGAATTTTGTTCGGTAATTTCGGGTAGCAACTTGCAAAACCCAAATTTATTTCGGGTAATTCGGGTATCACAATCGAGTACCCGAAATACCCGAATTATCCGAACTTTCATGTGTCATGTACTCATGTCATGCTTAATTATTAATTTGTACATCTATAATTATGTGTAAGTGTGTATAACTTGTGGTTGTAGATTGCTTGTGTTTTATATGTCCATGTATATCATTATTCAAACTATATTTTTATACTAATTTAACAGGGTGTATGTGTTTTTATGAAGCTGACACAATAGTTCGGGTAGTTCGGGAATACCCGAACCTGAACCCGAAATTCCGGGTACCCAAATTTTCGGGTATTGCAAAACCCATTGTAATTTCGGGTATCGATTCTCAAAACCCAAAATTTTAAAAACCCGAATTACCCGACCCAAAATTTTTGGGTAACCCGAACGCCCACCCCTATCTCACCACCCTCACCATACGATCGACCCACGTTGGCGCCTAGTCGCAGATCCTGCCCACATCGTGCCCCCGCCTCACCGTGCTCCCGCCCGCCGTGACTACCACCCCTGCTCCCACCCCTGTTCTTCGTGGCCTCGTCGCTGCGACCGTCGCCCCCGCGATGCTCGACCTTCCATCACCTCCACACGCCACAACTACTCCCCACCTCCTAGGCTCCCCTCTGGCTCCACCTCCTCCATGCCTAATTCACCCACCCCCTTGCCCCCACCGCACCCGCCCCGAGACAGCCGTCGCCTCAGAGACACTGTCGTCCTAACGGGGTGTCCGCCTCTACAGTGCCTGATCTCCATCTCCCCTAGGCCCTCATGCTGGCCACAGGCACTGGGTGGACACCACGCCTAGGGCATAGCCTTCGGCTACTCCACTTCCTCATCTAGCCCCAACACTCAGTATCTCTCCCATGACAACTCCCCCGGCATCTCCTCCCACAACGACTCCTTTGGCTACTCGATGGAAAATGCAATCACGACTTGCCTAAGGCCAACCTCGGGCGGGAGACGTGGTCACGATTCATCCGAGGCTAATCCCGGGCGACCAGATGCCAACCTCGGGCAGGAGATGCAGTCACGACTCACCCGAGACCAACCTTGGGCAGGAGACACAGTCATGACTCGCTCGAGGTAAACCCCGGGTGGGAGACGTAGTCACGACTCACCCCAGGCCAACCCCAAGCAAGAGACAAAGTCATGACTCGCCTAAGGCCAACCCTAGGCGGGAGACGCATTCACGACTCGCCCGAGGCCAACCTCGAGCAGGAGATCTAGTCAGGACTCTGAGAGCACCTAGAGGGGGGGGTGAATAGGTGATCCTGTAAAATCAAGCACTAAATAGCCACAAAACTTAGTTATAGAAGTGTTAGTGCGGCTAAGTAGTTTTGAGGCGAGTTCTTGTGAACAAAAACAATCATAGAGAAAGTAGCACAAGAGACACGTGATTTTATTCCGTGGTTCGGCCAAGTAACACTTGCCTACATCCACGTTGTGGCGTCCCAATGGACGAGGGTTGCACTCAACCCCTTTCAAGTGATTCAATGATCAACTTGAATACTACGGTCTTCTCCTTTAGTGTATTTTCTCGTTTGCGAGGAATCTCCACAACTTGGAGTCTCTCGCCCTTACAATAGAGATCACAAAGAAGGCACAGAGTAAGGTTGGGAGAAGCAACACACGCAAGACCCAAATACACAGCACAACCACACACACAAGTGAAGATTTGAGCTCAAATGACAACTCAGGGAGTGCACGACTCGAATGGAGCCCAAATCACTAACACAACGAAGCGAATGCACGGGAGCAAAGTCTAGATGCTTTAGAATACTTAGAGAATGCTTGATATGCTCCTCCATGCGCCTAGGGGTCCCATTTATAGCCCTAAGGCAGCTAGGAGCCATTGAAGACCAACTTGGAAGGCCAATCTTGCCTTCTGTCGAGTGATGCACCAGACAGTCCGGTGCACCACCAAATCGCTAATATTCATGTCCGGTGTTTGATTTCTTTCCATACGGAGAGCAGCCGACTGTTGGTCCCTGGGATTGGTTGGCGCACCGGACACTGCCCTGTGCACACCGGACAGTCCGGTGTGCCCAACCGACCGTTGGCGCGACCACGTGTCGCGCGAAGATTGCACGGCCGACCGTTGGCGCTGGCGACCGTTGGCTCACCGGACAGTCCGGTGAAATTTTAGCCACGTCGCCTTTCTTCATTCCTGAGAGCGATGAGTTCCTGCGGATGACTCACCGGACAGTCTGGTGCACCACCAGACTGTCCGGTGAATTATAGCCGTACACCACCATCGATTCCCGAGAGCAACACTTTCACCGGAGACTTGCCTGGGGCACCGGACACTGTCCGGTGTGCCAAGCCGAGCTGGAGTTTGGCTGCACAAAGCCAAGTCCTTTCCATTTCTTTTCTCCTTCTTTTGTCACTGTTTCTAGCACTTAGACAAACACAATAGCGTTCAAAAAACAATGTACTAAGTCTAGAAACATACCTTGTGCCTTAATTTGCACTTCTCACTTTATTTGGCACATAAGAACTTAATCAAACGTGTTGGACATTTAATCACCAAAACATTATAGAAATGGCCCAAGGGCACATTTCCCTTTCAATCTCCCTTTTTGGTGATTTATGCCAACACATCCAAAAGCAACAAAAGAAGTACAACATCAAATGCAATTGAAGACCAAATTGTTTTTCTTATGATTTGGCATATTCGGATCACCCTTTGCCACCACTTGGTTTGTTTTTGCAAATAAAATTCTTTTGTCTATCTCTAAGTCAAACATACTTGTTTGGGCAAATAGAGAGATATTCCAAGAGTAAAATTAATCAAGTGCCAAAAACTCCCCCTTTTTTATAATCAAAATTCTCCCCCATAAGAGACCAATTTTTTGCAATAAGAGTATTTTGGACAAATCACAAATTCTAACTCTACTATTTTCAAAATTCTCAAGTGGTTGGCTGATCCATTTGCTTTGGCCTTAATTTCTCCCCCTTTGGCATTAAGCACCAAAACGGGATCATTTTTGGCCTTTTAACCCTATTGCCTCACCAAAAATGTCAATTAAGAGCAAAAAGGCAATGAGAGCATAAGTATGAACTTAGAATTAAACACACTAATACCGGAGTGCAGTGGAAGTCTTTGCGGCGTCCAAGTTCATTTTCCCTTTCAATGCATGAGAGCACCTTTGAGACTACATCACGTGTACTCAAACAAACAGGTTAGTCTCAAAAGGGTCAAGTTGTAGCACATCTCCCCCTTAATATGTGCATCATTTGCATATGGACTTGTGAGGTCCAGGGATCACTTGTACAACTTGAGCACCATAAATACAGTAATTGATTGAAATGCACAAAGTAACTTGATCAAAGGCATAGAACACATGTATGCTATAGATCAATCCAAGTTACGTGAATCTAAGACATTTAGCTCACTATGCAACCTGCAAAACTGAGAGCACCTAGAGGGGGGGTGAATAGGTGATCCTATAAAATCAAATACTAAATAGCCACAAAACTTAGTTATGAAAGAGTTAGTGCGACTAAGTAGCTTTGAGGCGAAAACAGTCACAGAGAAAGCAACACAAGAGACACGCAATTTTTATCCCGTGGTTCAGTCAAATAACACTTGCCTACTTCCACGTTGTGGCGTCCCAATGGATGAGGGTTGTACTCAACCCCTTTCAAGTGATCCAATGATCAACTTGAATACCACGGCTTTCTTCCTTATAGTCTTCTTCCCGTTTGCGAGGAATCTCCACAAGTTGGAGCCTCTCGCCCTTACAATATTGATCACAAAGAGGCATAGAGTAAGGTTGGAAAGAGCAACACACACAAGACTCAAATTCGCAGCACAACCATGCACACAAGTCACAACTTGAGCTCGAAACACAACACACGGAGTTCGCAACTCAAATGGAGCTCAAATCACTAACACAGAGAATTAAATGCGTGGAGTTGGAGTCTTGGAGTCTTAGGATGCTTAGTGAATGTTTGGGTGACTCCTCCATGCGCCTAGGGACCCCTTTTATAGCCCCAAGGCAGCTAGGAGCCGTTGGAGACAATCTTGGAAGGCAATTCCTGCCTTCTATCGAGTGGCGCACCGGACAGCTACTGTAGCATGTCTGATGCTCGATTTCCTTCCGAATCGGGCGTAGTCGACCGTTGCACCTCCGGGACCGTTGGCGCACCGAACACTGTCCGGTGCCCACCGGGCAGTCTGGTGCCTCCTTCTGACCGTTGGAGCTGCCACGCGTCGCACGCAGATTTCGCAGCCGACCGTTGGCGCTGGCGACCGTTGGCTCACCGGACAGTCCGGTGCACCACCGGACATTCCGGTGAATTATAGCCACGTCGCCCCGTCGCTTTTCCCGAGAGCGATGAGTTCGCGCGGATGACTCACCGGACAGTCCGGTGCACCACCAGACAGTCCGGTGAATTATAGCCGTACACCGTCATCAACTCCCGAGAGCGGCCTTTTCACCGGAGACCGGCCTGGCACACCGGACACTGTCCGGTGCGCCACCGGACAGTCCGGTGTGCCAGACCGAGCTGAAGTTTGGCTGCACAGAGCCAAGACCTTTCCATTTCTTTCCTTCTTCTTTTATCACTGTTTCTAGCACTTAGACAAACACATTAGCGTTCAAAAAACAATGTACTAAGTCTAGAAACATACCTTGTGCCTTGATTTGTACTTCTCACTTTATTTGGCACATAAGAACTTAATCAAACGTGTTGGACGTTTAATCACCAAAACATTATAGAAATGGCCCAAGGGCACATTTCCCTTTCAATCTCCCCCTTTTTGGTGATTTATGCCAACACATCTAAAAGCAACAAAAGAAGTGCAACATCAAATGCAATTGAAGACCAAATTGTTTTTCTTATGATTTGGCATATTTGGATCACTCTTTGCCACCACTTGGTTTGTTTTTGCAAATCAAATTCATTTTCCTATCTCTAAGTCAAACACACTTGTTTGGGCACATAGAGAGTTATTCCAAGAGAAAAATTGATCAAGTGCCAAAACTCCCCCTTTTCCCATAATCAATATTTTCCCCCACAAGAGACCAAATTTTGCAATAATAGTATTTTGGACAAATCAAGAGTTCTAACTCCATTGTTTTTGAAATTCACAAGTGGTAGCTGATCCATTTGCTTTGGCCTTAATTTCTCCCCCTTTGGCATTAAGCACCAAAACGAGATCATTTTGGCCCTTTAACCCCATTGCCTCACCAAAAAATGTCAATTAAGAGCAAAAAGGCAACGAGATTACAAGTATGAACTTGGAAGTAAGTACACTAATACCGGAGTGTAGTGGAAGTCTTTTCATCGTCCAAGTTCATTTTCCCTTTCAATGCACCTTTGAGACTACATCAAGGGTACTCAAACAAACAGATTAGTCTCAAAGAGTCAAGTTGTAGCACATCTCCCCCTTAATATGTGCATCATTCGCATATGGACTTGTGAGGTCCGGGGATCACTTGTACAACTTGAGCACCATAAATAACATTAATTGATTGAAATGGACAAAGTAACATGATCAAAGGCATAGAACACATGTATGCTATAGATCAATCCAAGTTACGCGAATCTAAGACATTTAGCTCACTACGCAACCTGTAAAACCTTTTCTGATCTAAAGGCTTAGTGAAGATATCGGCTAGCTGGTTCTCGGTGCAAATATGGTACACCTCGATATCTCCCTTTTGCTGGTGGTCTCTCAAGAAGTGATGCCGGATGTCTATGTGCTTAGTGCGGCTGTGTTCAATAGGATTATCCGCGATGCGGATTGCACTCTCATTGTCACATAGGAGTGGGACTTTGCTCAGATTGTAGCCAAAGTCCCTGAGGGTTTGCCTCATCCAAAGTAGTTGCGCGCAACATTGTCCTGCGGCAACATACTCAGCCTCAGTGGTGGATAGGGCAACGGATGTCTGTTTCTTTGAACTCTAGGACACCAGGGACCTTCCTAGAAATTGGCACGTCCCCGATGTGCTCTTCCTATCAACCTTGCACCTGGCATAATCAGAGTCTGAGTATCCAATCAAGTCAAAGGTAGACCCCTTTGGATACCAGATCCTGAAGCAAGGTGTAGAAACTAAATATCTAAGAATTCTCTTAACGGCCACAAGGTGACATTCCTTGGGGTCGGATTGATATCTAGCACACATGCATACACTAAGCATAATGTCCGATCTACTAGCACACAAATAAAGTAATGAACCTATCATGGACCGGTATGCCTTTTGATCAATAGACTTACCTCCTTTGTTGAGATCAACATGCCCGTCGGTTCCCATTAGTGTCTTCGCGGGCTTGGCGTCCTTCATCCCAAATCTCTTGAGAAGATCCTGAGTGTACTTCGTTTGGGAGATGAAGGTGCCGTCCTTGAGTTGCTTTACTTGGAATCCAAGAAAGTAAGTCAACTCACCCATCATCGACATCTCGAACTTTTGAGTCATCACCCTGCTAAACTCCTCACAAGACTTTTGATTAGTAGAACCAAAAATTATGCCGTCGACATAAATTTGGCACACGAAGAGATCACCATTGCATGTCTTTATGAAAAGAGTGGGATCGGCTTTCCCAACCTTGAAAGCATTAGAAAGTAAGAAATCTCTAAGGCATTCATACAATGCTCTTGGGCTTGCTTAAGTCCATAGAGCGCCTTAGAGAGCTTATACATGTGGTCAGGATACCTGTCATCCTCAAAGCCAGGGGGTTGTTCCACGTATACCTCCTCCTTGATTGGCCTGTTGAGGAAAGCGCTCTTTACGTCCATTTGAAACAACCTGAAAGAGTGGTGAGCGGCATAGGCTAATAAAATTCAAATAGACTCTAGCCTAGCCACAGGAGCAAAAGTCTCCTCGAAATCCAAACCTGCGACCTGGGCATAACCTTTTGCCATAAGTCGAGCCTTGTTTCTTGTCACCACCCCATGCTCGTCTTGCTTGTTGTAGAACACCCACTTGGTTCCCACAACATTTTGCTTTGGACGTGACACTAGGCTTCAAACTTCATTTCTCTTGAAGTTGTTGAGCTCTTCCTGCATGGCCAACACCCAATCCGGATCCTGCTAGGCCTCTTCTACCCTGAAAGGCTCAATAGAAGAGACAAATGAGTAATGCTCACAAAAGTTAGCTAATCTTGAGCGAGTAGTTACTCCCTTGCTAATGTCACCTAGAATCTGGTCGTCGGGGTGATGTCGTTGGATTGTTGATCAGACTTGAGTTGGAGGGACTCGTGGTGCTTCTTCCTCCATTACTTGATCTTCTTGTGCTCCCCCTTGATCATGCCCTACTTCTTGAGGTACCTGTTCATCATCTTGAGTTGGGGGATGCACCACTGTGGAGGATGATGGCTGATCTTGCTCCTGTTGTTCCTGCGGTCGCACATCACCAATCACCATCGTGCGCATTGCGGCCATCGGAACATCATCTTCATCTATGTCATCAAGATCAACTTGCTCTCTTGGAGAGCCATTAGTCTCATCAAATACAACGTTGCTAGAGACTTCAACCAATCCTAAAGATTTGTTGAAGACCCTATATGCCTTTGTATTTGAGTCATACCCTAGTAAAAACCCTTCTACTGCCTTGGGAGCAAACTTAGATTGTCTACCTTTCTTCACCAGAATGTAGCATTTGCTCCCAAATACTCGAAAGTAAGAAACGTTGGATTTGTTACCGGTAAGGAGTTCATAGGAGGTCTTCTTGAGAAGGTGATGCAGATAGAGCCGGTTTATGGCATGGCAGGCTGTGTTCACAGCTTCCGACCAAAACCGCTCGGGCATCTTGAACTCTCCAAGCATCGTTCTTGCCATGTCGATAAGCGTCCTGTTCTTCCTTTCTACCACACCGTTTTGTTGTGGTGTGTAGGGAGCGAAGAATTCATGCTTGATGCCTTCCTCCTCAAGATACTCCTCCACTTGCAGATTCTTGAACTCGGACCCATTGTCGCTTCTTATCTTTTTCACCTTGAGCTCAAATTCATTTTGAGCCCTCCTTAAAAAGCGCTTTAGGGTCCCTTGGGTTTCTGATTTGTCCTGCAAAAAGAACACCCAAGTGAAGTGGGAAAATCATCAACAATAACAAGACCATACTTACTTCCCCCGATGCTAAGGTAGGCAACGGGTCCAAAAAGATCCATGTGATGAAGCTCTAGTGGTCTTGATGTTGTTATCACATTCTTGATGTGATGAGTGCTTCCCACCTGTTTTCCTGCCTGACATGCTGCACAAGTTCTGTCTTTATCAAAACAGACATCGGTTAGTCCTAACACATGATCTCCCTTTAGAAACTTATGAAGGTTCTTCATCCCAACATGTGCTAGACGGCGATGCCATAGCCAGCCCATACAAGTCTTAGCTATTAAGCATGCATCTAGATTGGCCTTCTCTTTCAAAAAGTCAACTAAGTAGAGTTTGCCGTCTAATTCACCCTTAAAAGCTAATGAACCATCACTCCTTCTAAAGACAGATACATCAACGTTTGTAAAAAGACAATTGTAATCCATGTGACACAATTGACTTACAGACAGAAGGTTGTACCCAAGCGACTCTACTAGGAATACATTCAATATGGAGTGCTCGTTAGTGATGGCAATCTTGCCCAAGCCTTTGACCTTGCCTTGGTTCCCATCTCCAAAAATAATTGTATCCTAGGAATCCTTGTTCTTGATATAGGAGGTGAACATCTTCTTCTCCCCTGTCATGTGGTTTGTGCATCCGCTGTCGATTATCCAGCTAGAGCCCTTGGATGCATAAACATGCAAGGAATTCAAGCTTGGGTTTTAGGTACCCAACTCTTGTTAGGTCCTACAAGGTTAGTCACAATAGTTTTTGGAACCCATATGCAAGTTTTGTCTCCCTTGCATTTGGATCCCAATTTCCTAGCCACTACTTTTGCATTCTTACATGAAAGAACAAAAGAAGTGTTGCAAGCATGGAAAACAGTAGTAGATTCATTGAACATTTTCCTAGGCACATGATGCACAACATGATTTCTCCTAGGCCTACTTCTACCATGAACAAAAGTAGAACTAGAGGCAAACATAGCATGTGAATTGAAAGCATCATGATCATAACTTCTATTATAATGAGCACGATTAGCAATTTTCCTATCATAAATAAAGGCTTGGTTCCTTTGAGGATTACTAACCATAAGGGCCTTCCCTTTCTCCTTGTTGGGAATGGGAGCCCTTTGGCTTGTTAAGTTCTTGGCTTCCTTTCGAAATCCAAGCCCATCCTTAATTGAGGGGTGTCTACCAACGGTGTAGGCATCCCTAGCAAATTTTAATTTATCAAAATTAATTTTGCAAGTCTTAAGTTGAGCATTAAGACTGGCCACCTCATCATTTAATTTAGTAATAGAAATTAGGTGTTCATCACATGCATCAACATCAAAGTCCTTACATCTATTACAAATACTAACATGCTCTACACATGAACTTGTTTTACTAACTTCCTCTAGCTTAGCATTTAATTCATCATTTAAACTCTTTAAACTAGAGATAGATTCATGGCAAGCAGACAACTCAGAGGATAGCATTTCATTTCTTTTAATTTCTAGAGCAAGAGATTTTTGAACACTCACAAATTTATCATGTTCTTCATACAAAATGTCCTCTTGCTTTTCTAAAAGTCTATCCTTTTCATTTAGAGCATCAATCAATTCATTAATTTTCTCTACTTTGGCTCTATCTAAACCTTTAAATAAACTAGAGAATCCACTTCATCATCCGAAGATTCATCACTAGATGAAGTGTACTTGGGAGTGTCGCGAATACGTACCTGTTTCTCCTTAGCCATGAGACAAGTATGGCGTTCGTTGGGGTAGAGTGAGGATTTGTCGAAAGCCGAGGCAGCAAGTCCTTCGTCGTTGGAGCCTGATGACGAGCAGTCAGAATCCCACTCCTTTCCAAGGTGTGCTGCGCCCTTCGCCTTCCTATAGTTCTTCTTCTTTTCCTTCTTCCCGCTCTTTTCTTGTCCCTGGTCATTATCATTATCGGGACATTGTGCAATGAAATGACCAGTCTTACCGCATTTGAAGCAGGAGCGTGTTCCCCTTGTTTTGTTCTTGTTGGAGTACTCCTTGCGTCCTTTAAGTGCGGTCTTGAAACGCTTAATGATAAGCGCCATTTCATCTTCATTGAGCCTGACAGCCTCCACTTGTGCCACCTTGCTTGGTAGTGCATCCCTGCTGCTGGTTGCTTTGAGAGCAACGAGTTATGGCTCGTAGACGGGTAGAGGACAGTTTAGTGCATCGTCCACATATTGAGCTTCTTTCACCATCATACGCCCGCTTACAAATTTTCCGAGTATCTCCTCGGGCGTCATCTTTGTATACCTAGGGTTTTCACGGATAAGATTCACAAGATGGGGATCAATAACTGTAAATGACCTGAGCATGAGTCGGACGACATCATGATCCATCCATCATGTGCTTCCATAGCTTTGAATCTTGTTGATCAGGGTCTTGAGCCTGTTGTAGGTCTGTGTTGGCTCCTCTCCCCTGATCATAGCGAATCTCCCCAGCTCGCCTTCTACCAGCTCTATTTTGGTAATCATGGTGGCGTCGTTTCCCTCATGAGATATCTTGAGGGTGTCCTAGATTTGCTTGGCGTTGTCCAAGCCGCTCACCTTATTATATTCATCCCTGCAAAGTGAAGCTAGCAAGACAGTAGTAGCTTGGGCATTTTTATGAATTTGTTCATTAATATGCACAGAGTTATCTGAACTATCAAAATGCATACCATTTTCTACAATTTCCCATATGCTAGGATGGAGAGAGAATAAATGACTACGCATTTTATGGCTCCAAAATGAATAGTCCTCTCCATCAAAGTGTGGAGGTTTTCCAAGGGGAATTGAAAGAAGATGCGCATTTGAATTATAGGGAATGCGAGAGTAATCAAAAGAGTAATTTTGATTAATCGTTTTCTTTTTAGACGAAGAGTCGTCATCGTCGTCTCTTGGTAAAGAAGAGGAGGCATCGCTGTCGTAGTAGATAATTTTCTTGATGCGCCTCTTCTTCTTTCCGTCCCTCTTCTTGTGATTTGATCCTGAGTCAGTGGGCTTGTCGTCCCTTGGCTCGTTGAAGAGGGACTCCTCCTTATCGTTGACCACCATCCCCTTTCCTTTAGGATCCATCTCTTCAGGCGGTTAGTCCCTTAGATGAAGAGTACGACTCTGATACCAATTGAGAGCACCTAGAGCGGGGGTGAATAAGTGATCCTGTAAAATCAAATACTAAATAGCCACAAAACTTAGTTATGAAAGAGTTAGTGCGACTAAGTAGCTTTGAGGCGAAAACAGTCACAGAGAAAGAAACACAAGAGACACGCGATTTTTATCTCGTGGTTCGGCCAAGTAACACTTGCCTACTTCCACGTTGTGGCGTCCCAATGGATGAGGGTTGTACTCAACCCCTTTCAAGTGATCCAATGATCAACTTGAATACCACGGCTTTCTTCCTTATAGTCTTCTTCCCGTTTGCGAGGAATCTCCACAAGTTGGAGCCTCTCGCCCTTACAATATTGATCACAAAGAGGCATAGAGTAAGGTTGGAAAGAGCAACGCACACAAGACTCAAATTCGCAGCACAACCATGCACACAAGTCACGACTTGAGCTCGAAACACAACACACGGAGTTCGCAACTCAAATGGAGCTCAAATCACTAACACAGAGAATTAAATGCATGGAGTTGGAGTCTTAGGATGCTTAGTGAATGTTTGGGTGACTCCTCCATGCGCCTAGGGACCCCTTTTATAGCCCCAAGGCAGCTAGGAGCCGTTGGAGACAATCTTGGAAGGCAATTCCTGCCTTCTGTCGGGTGGCGCACCGGACAGTCCGGTGCACCACCAGACAGGTACTGTAGCATGTCCGGTGCTCGATTTCCTTCCAAATCGGGCGTAGTCGACCGTTGCACCTCCGGGTCCGTTGGCGCACCGGACACTGTCCGGTGCCTCCTTCCGACCGTTGGAGCTGCCACGCGTCGCCCGCAGATTGCGCGGCCGACCGTTGGAACTGGCGACCGTTGGCTCACCGGACAGTCCGGTGCACCACCGGACAGTTCGGTGAATTATAGCCACGTCGCTCCGTTGCTTTTCCCGAGAGCGATGAGTTCGTGCGGATGACTCACCAGACAGTCCGGTGCACCACCAGACAGTCCGGTGAATTATAGCCGTACACCGTCGTCAACTCCCGAGAGCGACCTTTTCACCGGAGACCGGCCTGGCGCATCGGACACTGTCCGATGCGCCATCAGACAGTCTGGTGTGCTAGACCGAGCTGAAGTTTGGCTGCACAGAGCCAAGACCTTTCCATTTCTTTTCTTCTTCTTTTAACACTATTTCTAGCACTTAGACAAACACATTAGCGTTCAAAAAACAATGTACTAAGTCTAGAAACATACCTTGTGCCTTGATTTGTACTTCTCACTTTATTTGGCACATAAGAACTTAATCAAACGTGTTAGACATTTAATCACCAAAACATTATAGAAATGGCCCAAGGGCACATTTCCCTTTCAAAAACCTTTTCTCATCTAAAGGCTTAGTGAAGATATCGGCTAGCTGGTTCTCGGTGTTAATATGGTACACCTCGATATCTCCCTTTTGCTGGTGGTCTCTCAGGAAGTGATGCCGGATGTCTATGTGCTTAGTGCGGCTATGTTCAACAGGATTATCTGCCATGCGGATTGCACTCTCATTGTCACATAGGAGTGGGACTTTGCTCAGATTGTAGCCAAAGTCCCAGAGGGTTTGCCTCATCCAAAGTAGTTGCACGCAACACTGTCCTGCGACAACATACTCGGCCTCAGCGGTGGATAGGGCAATGGATGTTTGTTTCTTTGAACTCTAGGACACCAGGGACCTTCCTAGAAATTGGCACGTCCCCGATGTGCTCTTCCTATCAACCTTGCACCCGGCATAATCGGAGTCTGAGTATCCAATCAAGTCAAAGGTAGACCCCTTTGGATACCAGATCCCGAAGCAAGGCGTAGAAACTAAATATCTAAGAATTCGCTTAACGGCCATAAGGTGACATTCCTTGGGGTCGGATTGATATCTAGCACATATGCATACACTAAGCATAATGTTCGATCAAGTGCGTGAAGACGGAGTGTGGAAGACTTAGAATGAATAAAGTATGCTTAGGTGACTCCTCCATGCGCCTAGGGGTCCCTTTTATAGCCCCAAGGCAGCTAGGAGTCGTTGGTGGCATTCTTGGAAGGCTAATCTTGCCTTCTGTCGGGTGGCGCACCGGATAGTCCGGTGTGCCACCGGACAGTCACTGTAGCTGTCCGGTGCGCGATCTCCTTCCTTTTATGGCGCATCCGTCCGTTGCAGATTTGTGGCAGTTAGCGCACCGGACATTGTCCGGTGCACACCGGACAGTCCAGTGCCCCCTATCGATCGTTGGCGCGCCCACGTGTCGCGCGAAGATTGCATGGCCGACCGTTGGCGCAGTCGACCGTTGGCTCACCGTACAGTCCGGTGCCCCACCGGACAGTCTGGTAAATTATAGACGTACGCCATTGAACATTTCCCAAGAGCGACGACTTCGCCGCGGACGACCCACCGAACAGTCCGGTGCACCACCGGACAGTCCGGTGAATTATAGCCGTACGCCGCCGTCGAGTCCCGAGAGCGGCCTGTTCACCGAGACTTGCCTGGCACACCAGACACTGTCCGGTGCACCACGGGACACTGTCCGGTGCACCCAGACTGAGCAGGAGCAGCCAACTCATTTCCAATTGCTTTTCTCCTGTTTCTAGCACTTAGACACAATACATTAGTACCCAAATCAATGTACTAAGTCTAGAAACGTACCTTGTTTCATGATTTGCACTTCTTCAATCTTTGGCACAAATTAAGACTTAGAGGATATGTGTTGGACACTTAATCACCAAAACACTTTAGAAATGGCCCAAGGGCACATTTCCCTTTCAATCTCCCCCTTTTTGGTGATTTATGCCAACACATCAAAAAGCAACTAAAAGAAGTACAACATCAATGCAATTGAGAACAGGAATTGTTTTTTATTCAAATTTGGTATATTTGGATCATTCTTTGCCACCACTTGGTTTGTTTTTGTGAATCAAATTCAATTTCCTATCTCTAAGTCAAACACACTTGTTTAGGCATAATGAGAGGTATTCCAAGAGAAATTGATCAAAGATCCAAAAACTCCCCCTTTTTCCCATAATCATAACTTCTCCCCACAAGAGGCCAAATTTTGACAATAAGAGTATTTTGACAAATCAAAAGTTCTAACTCTTCTATTTTCAAAATTCTCAAGTGGTAGCTGATCCATTTGCTTTGGCCTTAATTTCTACCCTTTTAGCATTAAGCACCAAAACAAGATCATTCTTGGCCCTATAACCCCATTGCCTCACCAAAATTGTCAATTACGAACAAAAAGGCAATAAGAGCATAGATATGAACTTGGAGTTAATACCGGAGTGCAGTGGAAGTCTTTGCATGGTCCAAGTTCACCTTTCCCTTTCAATTCACTTTTGAGACTAAATCAAGAACTCAAACACAAAGGTTAGTCTCAAAGGGTCAAGTTGTAGGATGCCTCCCCCTAAATAAGTGCATCACTTGCAATACAACTTGAGCACCACAAATGAACAAAATAGATTTACATGCATAAATTAACATGATCAAAGGCATAAAAAACATGTATGCTATAGATCAATCCAAGTTACGCGAATCTAAGACATTTAGCTCACTACGCAACCTGCAAAACCTTTTCTCATCTAAAGGCTTGGTGAAGATATTGGCTAGCTAGTTCTCGGTGTTAATATGGTACACCTCGATATCCCCCTTTTGCTGGTGGTCTCTCAGGAAGTGATGCCGGATGTCTATGTGCTTAGTGCGGCTGTGTTCAACAGGATTATCCGCCATGCGGATTGCACTCTCATTGTCATATAGGAGTGGGACTTTGCTCAGATTGTAGCCAAAGTCCCGGAGGGTTTGCCTCATCCAAAGTAGTTGCGCGCAACACTGTCCTGCGGCAACATACTCGGCCTCAGCGGTGGATAGGGCAACGGAAGTTTGTTTCTTTGAACTCCAAGACACGAGGGACCTTCCTAGGAATTGGCACGTCCCTGATGTACACTTCCTATCAACCTTGCACCCGGCATAATCGGAGTTTGAATATCCAATCAAGTCAAAGGTAGACCCCTTTGGATACCAGATCCTGAAGCAAGGCGTAGCGACTAAATATCTAAGAATCTGCTTAACGGCCACAAGGTGACACTCCCTTGGGTCGGATTGATATCTAGCACACATGCATACGCTAAGCATAATATCCGGTCTACTAGCACATAAATAAAGCAAGGAACCTATCATAGACCGGTATGCCTTTTGATCAACGAACTTACCTCCTTTGTTGAGGTCGACATGTCCGTCGGTTCCCATTGGTGTCTTTGCGGGCTTGGCGTCCTTCATCCCAAACCGCTTGAGAAGGTCTTGCATGTACTTCATTTGTGAGATGAAGGTGCCATCCTTGAGTTGCTTCACTTGGAAACTAAGGAAGTAGTTCAACTCGCCCATCATCGACATCTCAAATTTCTGTGTCATCACCCTGCTAAACTCCTCACAAGACTTTTGGTTAGTAGAACCAAATATTATGTCATCGACATAAATTTGGCACACAAATAGGTCACCATCACAAGTCTTAGTGAAAAGAGTTGGATCGACTTTCCCAACCTTGAAAGCATTAGCAATTCGGAAATATCTAAGGCATTCATACCATGCTCTTGGGGCTTGCTTAAGTCCATAGAGCGCCTTAGAGAGCTTACACACATGGTCGGGGTACCATTCATCCTCAAAGCCAGGGGGTTGCTCCACATACACCTCCTCCTTGATTGGCCCGTTGAGGAAAGCGCTCTTCACATCCATTTGGAACAACCTAAAAGAGTGGTGAGCGGCATAGGCTAATAGAATGCGAATAGACTCTAGCCTAGCCACAGGAGCAAAAGTCTCCTCGAAATCCAAACCTGCGACTTGGGCATAACCTTTTGCCACAAGTCGAGCCTTGTTTCGTGCCACCACCCCGTGCTCGTCTTGCTTGTTGCGGAACACCCACTTGGTTCCCACAACGTTTTGCTTGGGACGTGGCACCAGGCTCCAAACTTCATTCCTCTTGAAGCTGTTGAGCTCTTCCTGCATGGCCAACACCCACTTCGGATCTTGCAAGGCCT
Source organism: Zea luxurians (assembly GCA_029449295.1). Classification (NCBI taxonomy): domain Eukaryota; kingdom Viridiplantae; phylum Streptophyta; class Magnoliopsida; order Poales; family Poaceae; genus Zea; species Zea luxurians. The sequence goes on from JAOPSE010000010.1 coordinate 105,226,244, forward strand.
CTTCTACCCTGAAAGGCTCAATAGAAGAGACAAACGAGTAATGCTCACAAAAGTTAGCTAATCTTGAGCGAGTGGTTACTCCCTTGCTTATATCACCAAGAATCTGGTCGACGGGATGATTCCTTTGAATCGTCACTCGGACTTGAGTTGGAGGGGCCCATGGTGCTTCTTCCTCCATAACTTGATCTTCTTGTGCTCCCCCTTGATCACGCGCCTCCTCTTGAGGAACCCATTCATCATCTTGAGTTGGGGGGGGCACAATTGTTGAGGAAGAAGGTTGATCTTGCACTTGGTGTTCCTGTGGTCGCACATCTCTAATCGCCATGGTGCGAATTGCGTCCGTTGGAACATCATCTTCATCTACATCATCAAGATCAACTTGCTCTCTTGGAGAGCCATTAGTTTCATCAAATACAACATCGCTAGAGACTTCAACCAAACCCGATGATTTGTTGAAGACTCTATATGCCTTTGTATTTGAGTCATAACCTAGCAAAAACCCTTCTACAGCTTTGGTTGCAAATTTGGAATTTCTACCTTTCTTTACTAGAATGTAACATTTACTCCCAAATACACGTAAGTATGACACGTTGGGATTGTTACCAGTTAGAAGTTCATACGAGGTCTTCTTGAGGAGGCAATGAAGGTAGACCTGGTTTATGGCGTGGCAAGCCGTGTTCACAGCTTCTGACCAAAACCGTTCGGGCGTCTTGAATTCTCCAAGCATCGTCCTTGCCATGTCGATAAGCGTCCTGTTCTTCCTCTCTACCACACCGTTTTGCTGTGGTGTGTAGGGACGGAGAACTCGTGCTTGATTCCTTCCTCCTCAAGGTACTCCTCCACTTGCAAGTTCTTGAACTCGGACCCATTGTCGCTTCTTATCTTTTTCACCTTGAGCTCAAATTCGTTTTGAGCTCTCCTTAGAAAGCGCTTTAGGGTCCCTTGGGTTTCTTACTTATCCTGCAAAAAGAATACCCAAGTGAAGCGGGAAAAATCATCAACAATAACAAGACCATACTTACTTCCCCCGATGCTGAGGTAGGCGACGGGTCCGAAGAGGTCCATATGAAGTAGCTCCAGAGGTCTTGATGTGGTCATCACATTCTTGCTGTGATGAGTACTTCCCACTTGTTTGCATGCTTGACAAGCTGCACAAGGTCTATCTTTTTCAAAAAATACATTGGTTAGACCTAACACATGTTCTCCCTTTAGAAGTTTATGAAGGTTCTTCATCCCAACATGTGCTAGATGGCGATGCCATAGCTAGCCCATGCTAGTCTTAGCAATTAAGCATGCATCTAGATCGGCCTCCTCTTTCGAAAAATCAACTAAGTAGAGTTTGCCGTCTAGTACACCCTTAAAAGCTAATGAACCATCACTCCTTCTAAAGACATACACATCTACATTGGTAAATAGACAATTATAACCCATGTTACATAATTGACTTACAGACAATAAGTTGTACCCGAGCGATTCTACTAGAAACACATTAGATATGGAATGCTCGGATGAAATAGCTATCTTTCTGTCGGGGACCATAATTAGGGGTACCCCCAAGACTCCTAATCTCAGCTGGTAACCCCCATCAGCACAAAGCTGCAAAGGCCTGATGGGCGCGATTAAGGTCAAGGCTCAGTCCACTCAAGGGACACGATCTCGCCTCGCCCGAGCCCAGCCTCGGGCAAAGGCAGCCGACCCCGGAGGATTCACGTCTCGCCCGAGGGCCCCCTCAAGCAACGAACACACCTTCGGCTCGCCCGAGGCCCAGTCTTCGCAGAGAAGCAACCTTGGCCAGATCACCACGCCAACCGACCGTATCGCAGGAGCATTTAATGCAAGGATCGCCTGACATCTTATCCTGACGCGCGCTCCAGTCGACAAGGCCGAAGTGACCGCAGTCACTTCGCCGCTCCACTGACCGACCTGATAGGAATACAGCGCCGCCTGCCCTGCTCCGACTGCCGTGCCACTCGCCAGAGTGAGGTCGATAGCGGCTAAGTCCAGCCTCGGGCGACATAGGAAGCTCCACCTCGCCCGACCCCAGGGCTCGGCCCCCGTCTTGGCCTCGGAAGATGGACTTCGCCTCGCCCGACCCCAGGGCTCGGCCCCCGTCTCGGCCTCGGAAGATGGACTTCGCCTCGCTCGACCCCAGGGCTTGGACTTGGCCTCAACTCCGGAAGACGATGGACTCCGCCTCGCCCGACCCCAGGGCTCGGACTCGGCCTCGGCTCTGGAAGACGACGAACTCCGCCTCGCCTGACCCCAGGGCTCGGACTCGGCCTCGGCTCCAGAAGACGACAAACTCTGCCTCGCCCGACCCCAGGGCTCGGACTCAGCCTCGGCTCCAGAAGACGACGGACTCCGCCTCGCCCGACCCCAGGGCTCAGACTCAACCTCGACCTCGGAGGAATCGCCACCTCGCCCAAACTCGGGTCCGGACCAGCCACGTCGCCAGGGGGCCATCATTACCCTACCCCTAGCTAGCTCAGGCTACGGGGAACAAGACCGGCGTCCCACCTGGCTCGCCCCAGTAAACAAGTAATGATGACACCCCGCACGCTCCATGACGGCGGCAGCTCCCAGCCCCTTATGTCAGCAAGGAGACGTCAGCAAGGACCTGACAGCCCTGACAGCTGTACTTTCGCAGGGCTCCAGCGCTCCTCCGACGGCCACGACATCACATGAACAGGGTGCCAAAACCTCTCTGACTGCCACGACGGCATGTACTTAGGGCTCTAGCTCCTCTCTGCTAGACACGTTAGCACATTGCTACACCCCCCATTGTACACCTGGGCCCTCTCCTTACGTCTATAAAAGGAAGGTCCAGGGCTCTCGTACGAAGAGGTTGGCCGCGCGGGAGAACAGTCCGACGCGTAAGGCTCTCTCTCTCCCACGCGAACGCTTGTAACCCCCTACTGCAAGCGCACCCAGCCGCCCTGGGCGTAGGACAACACAAAGGCCGCGGTTTCCCCTCGCTGTTCTCCCCCCTTTGTGTCCCGTCTCGCGCCGACCCATCTGGGCTGGGGCACGCAGTGACAATTTACTCGTCGGTCCAGGGACCCCCCGGGGTCGAAACGCCGACAGTTGGCGCGCCAGGTAGGGGCCTGCTGCGTGTTGACGAACAACTTCCCGTCAAGCTCCAGATGGGTAGTCCCCAGCAACCTTTCCAACCCGGGACGACGCTCCGTTTCGGGAGTCTCGAGTTCATGTCTCTTGACGGCAGCTACGACATGGTACTCCTTCTTCCGCCGCGCGACGACGACAATGGCGGCCGTCAGCCCGCCCGCCGGCGGCGGAATCGACGACGTCTTCCCCACGTGGCGGGAGAGCAACATTCAGTTCTGCCCCGTTGCCTCCCTCGCCGATGGAGGAGGAGGTGGGGCAGGCATGGCCATGCAGGGGCGACACCTCGTCGACTGTCGAGCGAGTCGACGGCGCCGGTGCCCCAGCGGGGGACACGCCGGGCGTTGACCTCGCGTCGGAGACGAAGACGAGCGCCATTTCCCCGCAACACGCCAACATCGAGCTGATGGATGACGCCAGCACGCTCGCGAAGGGCTTGCTGGGCGTCGCCCTCGTACCTGAGACAACGGTGCAGTCCGCCCCTGACGCGACTTCGTCACCACCCGTCGATCAAGAGGTACCATCCGTTTCCCATCCCATGCCTTTCAGATTCAGCTTCGATCCACCAAGCGACCCCGCTTTGGTGGAGGCTTTCGCAAAGGCATGTCCAAACCCTCCGGGGTACCATGTGCGGTCACCCTGGGACAGACTGATGGCCGTCTCGACCTATGGGCCCTCGGGTTCCGAGGAAGATGACGAGCCCGACTCTGGTTGGGATTTCTCCAGGCTTGGTAACCCCAGTACCATGCGGGACTTCATGACCGCATGTGACTACTGCCTCTCCGATTGTTCCGATGGTAGCCACAGCCTCGGTGACGAGGACTGTGGCCCAAGTCGCGAATGTTTCCACGTCGATCTAGGGGGTCTCATCGAAGGTAACCATCTTGGTATGCCGGAGAACGGCGATCCCCCTAGGCCTGCGCCTCGCGTTGACATCCTTCGGGAGCTAGCTGTGGTCCCAGTCCCTGCAGGGGGTCAGGACGCACAGCTCGAGCAAATCCGCGAGATGCAGGCCAGGCTCGACGAGGAGGCAGGAACACTTGCGCAGCCTCGGCTGAACCTCGGACAGGAGTGGGCAGGCCGAGCTCTGGCCGGAGAAGCGCGTCATCTGGCCCAGGACGTCCAACACCGCATCACCGACGATACCAGGCCAAGGCTGCCCTCGGTTTCCAGTGGGGTCGGCCAGAACCTGGCTGTAGCTGCGATACTACTCTGAGCGATGCTGGAACCCACCACCACCGAGGGGCGGCGTATCCAGGGAGACCTCAAGAACCTCCTAGAAGATGCCGTGGTCCGACGGGCCGAAAGCTCTGCCTCTCGAAGGCAGGGGTACCCCCTGGAGCATCGCGCCGTGACTTCCGGATTCGTGTGAGAAGCCTCGGTCCACACCAGGCACACGCGCAACACGGCGCCTGCGACCCCGGGTCGCCTCGGCAACGAGCACCACCACCACAACCGTCGAGCCCACCTCGACGAAAGGGTGCGCCGAGGCTACCAACCCAGGCGTGGGGGACGCTACGACAGCGGGGAGGATCGGAGCCCCTCGCCCGAACCACCCGGTCCGCAGGCTTTCAGCCGAGCCATACGATGGGCACCGTTCCCGACTCGGTTCCGAACCCCGACTACCATCACAAAGTACTCGGGGGAGACGAGGCCGGAACTGTGGCTCGCGGACTACCGACTGGCCTGCCAGCTGGGTGGAACGGACGATGACAACCTCATCATCCGCAACCTCCCCCTGTTCCTCTCCGACACCGCTCGAGCCTGGCTGGAGCATCTGCCTCCGGGGCAGATCTCCAACTGGGACGGCCTGGTCCAAGCCTTCGCCAGCAACTTCCAGGGCACGTACGTGCGCCCTGGGAACTCCTGGGATCTCCGAAGCTGTCGCCAGCAGCCGGGAGAGTCTCTCCGGGACTACTGAAAGGGAAATGTGCCCTTGGGCCATTTCTAAGTATTTTGGTGATTGAGTGCCAACGCAAGTGCTTTTGTGTTGATCTATGCAATGTGGTGAACAAAGTGCAAATCAAGTCAAAAGGTATGTTTCTAGACTTAGTACATTGTATTATGGACTAATGTATTGTGTCTAAGTGCTGGAAACAGGAAAGATTGAATTGGAAATGAGATGGCTTTGTTTAGCCAAAGTCTGCTCAGTCTGGGTGCACCGGACTGTCCGGTGGTGCACCGGACAGTGGCGCACCGGACAGTGTCCGGTGCGCCAGGCTGGCTCTGGCGAACAGGCTGCTCTCGGGACTTCGACGACGGTGTACGGCTAAAATTCACCGGTCTGTCCGGTGGTGCACCGGACTGTCCGGTGAGCCGTTCACAGGCGAACTCGTCGCTCTCGGGAGATGATTAACGGCGTATGGCTAAAATTCACCGGTCTGTCCGGTGATGCACCAGACTGTCCGGTGAGTCAACAGTCAGCCGGGGCAACGGTCGGCTGAGGATTCCGCGCGTGATGCGTGGCCGAGCCAACGGTCACATTGGTGCACCGGACTGTCCGGTGTGCACCGGACAGTGTCCGGTGCGCCAACGGCTCTCAGACTCCAACGGTCGGCTTCGCCAAATAAGGAAGGATATCTACACCGGACAGTGTCCGGTGGTGCACCGGACTGTCCGGTGCGCCAGTCGACAGAAAGCAAGATCCGCCTTCCAGGAATGTTCTCAACGGCTCCTAGCTGCCTTGGGGCTATAAAAGGGACCCCTAGGCGCATGGAGGAGGACACCAAGCATTCCTTGAGCACTCTTGATCACTCACACTTCATTCTTGCGCACTTGTTCGACATTCTAGTGATTTGAGCTCCGTTCTAGTGTGCTAGTCTCTTGAGCTTAAGTCTGGGTCTTGTGTGTGCGTATTTGCTGTGATCTTTGTGTCTTGTGTGAGTTGCTAATCCCTCCCTTGCTCCGTGCTTCTTTGTGAACTTCAAGTGTAAGGGCGAGAGGCTCCAAGTTGTGGAGATTCCTCGCAAACGGGATTAAGAAAAGCAAAGCAAAACACCGTGGTATTCAAGTGGGTCTTTGGACCGCTTGAGAGGGGTTGATTGCAACCCTCATCCATTGGGACGCCACAATGTGGAGTAGGCAAGCGTTGGTCTTGGCCGAACCACGGGATAACCACCGTGCCATCTCTGTGATTGATATCTTTGTGGTTACTGTGTTTTGTTGAGACTCCTCTCTAGCCACTTGGCGATTATTGTGCTAACACTTAACCAAGTTTTTGTGGCTTAAGTTTCAAGTTTTACAGGATCACCTATTCACCCCCCCTCTAGGTGCTCTCAATTGGTATCAGAGCCGTTCTCTTCACGAAGGGACTAATCGCCTGAAGAGATGGATCCTAAGGGGAAGGGAATCATGATCAACGATAAAGAGAAGGAGTCCTTCGTCAATGAGCCTAAGGATGACAAGCCTACCGACTCGGGCTCGGGCCACAGACACAAAGATGGAAAGAAGAAGAAGACGAGACGCATCAAGGAGATCGTCTACTACGACGACAGTGATGAGTCCACTTCTTCCCATAAGGACAACAACGACAACGACTACGGCAAACGAAAGACGGTTAACTCAAACTTTTCTTTTGATTATTCGCGTATTCCTCAAAGTTCAAATTCACATTTGCTCTCCATTCCTCTCGGCAAGCCTCCACACTTTGATGGGGAGGACTACGGATTTTGGAGCCACAAAATGTGTAGTCACCTGTTCTCTCTCCATCCAAGCATATGGGAGATTGTTGAGAATGGAATGAAGTTTGATAGCTCAGATAGTCCTATTTTTATTAATGAACAGATTCATAGAAATGCACAAGCTACTACTGTGTTGTTAGCCTCCTTGTGCAGGGACGAGTACCATAAAGTGAGCGGCTTGGACAATGCCAAGCAGATCTGGGACACCCTCAAGATCTCTCATGAGGGGAACGACGTCACCTTGCTCACGAAGATGGAGTTGGTGGAGGGTGAGCTTGGACGATTCGTGATGATAAGGGGCGAGGAGCCAACCCAAACATACAACCGGCTCAAGACCCTTATCAACAAAATAAGGAGCTACGGAAGCACGTGATGGACGGACCACGACGTCGTCTGACTAATGCTAAGGTCCTTTACCGTTCTTGATCCACATTTGGTGAATAATATTCGTGAGAATCCCAGGTACACCAAAATGTCGCCCGAAGAAGTCCTTGGAAAATTCGTAAGCGGGCGAATGATGATCAAGGAGGCGAGGTACGTGGACGACGCACTGAATGGTCCAATCAATGAGCCTCAACCCGTTGCTCTCAAGGCAACGAGAAGCAAGGAGGCGTTACCTAGCAAGGTGGCGCAAGTTGAGGCGGCAGGGCTTAATGATGAAGAGATGGCCCTCATCATCAAGCGCTTCAAGACGGCGCTTAAAGGTCGCAAGGGACAGCCAAGCAAGACCAAGTCAAAGGGGAAGCGCTCATGCTTCAAATGTGGTAAGCTTGGTCATTTTATTGCTAACTGTCCCGATAATGATAGTGACCAGGAAAAAGGAAACAAGAGGGAAAAGAAGAAGAATTACAAGAAGGCCAAGGGAGAGGCACATATCAGAAAGGAGTGGGATTCGGATTGCTCCTCCTCCGATTCCGACAATGAAGGACTCGCCGCCACTGCCTTCAACAAGTCATCCCTCTTCCCCAACGAGCATCACACATGCCTCATGGCGAAGGAGAAGAAGGTATGTACTCGGGATACCACTTATGCTTCTTCAAGTGATGATTCTAGTGATGACGATGAGATAGACTATTCTAGTTTATTTAAAGGTTTGGATAGAATTAAAATTGGCAAAATTAATGAGTTAATTGATGCCGTGAATGAAAAGGATATACTTTTAGAAAAGCAAGAGGATTTGTTGTATGAAGAACATGACAAATTTGTAGAGGCACAAAAAGCTCATGCTTTAGAAGTTAAAAGAAATGAAATGCTTTCTTATGAACTATCTACTTGTCATGAAACCATTGCTACTTTAAAAGGTGTTAATAATGATTTAAATGCTAAACTAGAAGTAGCTAGTAAATCTAACTCTTGTGTAGAACATGTTTGCACTAGGTGTAAAGATCTTAATGTTGATACTTGTAGTGAACACCTAGAGTGCATTTCTAAATTAAATGATGAAGTAGCTAGTCTTAATGCCCAACTTAAGACTAGTAAGAGTGAATTTGACAAACTAAAATTTGCAAGGGATGCCTACACAATTGGTAGACACCCCTCAATTAAGGATTGTCTTGGCTTCAAGAGGGAAGTCAAGAACTTGACAAGCCATAAGGCCCCCATCTCCGCCAAGGAGAAAGGGAAGGCCCCTATGGCTAGTAGTGTGCAAAAGAACCATGCTTTTATGTACCATGATAGGAGACAATCTAGAAATACTTATAGGAGTTGTAATGCATATGATGCTTTTGATTCTCATGCCATGTTTGTTTCTAGTTCTTCCTATGTGCATGATAGAAATGCTGGTAAGAGAAATATTGTTCATAATATGCCTAGGAGAAATGTTGCTAATGTTCCTAGGAAAGTTAATGAACCTTCCACAATATATCATGCTTGCAATGCTTCTTTTGCCATTTATAGAAAGAATAAGAAGGTGATTGCTAGAAAGTTAGGGGCAAGATGCAAGGGAGATAAAACTTGCATTTGGGTCCCTAAGACAATTGTGACTAACCTTGTAGGACCCAACAAGAGTTGGGTACCTAAGACCCAAGCCTAAATTTGCCTTGCAGGTTTATGCATCCGGGGGTTCAAGCTGGATTATCGACAGCGGATGCACAAACCACATGACGGGGGAAAAGAGGATGTTCTCTTCCTACGTCAAGAACAAGGATCCCCAAGATTCAATAATATTCGGTGATGGGAACCAAGGCAAGGTAAAAGGGTTAGGTAAAATTGCTATTTCATCTGAGCACTCTATTTCTAATGTGTTTTTAGTTGAGTCGCTTGGATATAATTTGTTATCTGTTAGTCAATTATGCAAAATGGGATATAATTGTCTTTTCATAAATGTAGATGTGTCTGTCTTTAGAAGATGTGATGGTTCACTAGCTTTTAAGGGTGTACTAGACGGCAAACTTTATTTGGTTGATTTTGCAAAAGAAGAAGCCGGTCTAGATGCATGCTTAATTGCTAAGACTTGCATGGGCTGGCTGTGGCATCACTGCTTAGCACATGTGGGGATGAAGAACCTCCACAAGCTTCTAAAGGGAGAACACGTGATAGGTCTAACTAATGTACATTTCGAAAAAGATAGACCTTGTGCAGCTTGTCAAGCAGGGAAACAGGTGGGAGGCTCTCATCACACCAAAAATGTGATGACCACATCAAGACCCTTGGAGATGCTTCATATGGACCTCTTCGGACCCGTCGCCTATCTGAGTATAGGAGGAAGTAAGTATGGTCTTGTTATAGTTGATGATTTTTCCCGCTTCACTTGGGTATTCTTTTTGCAGGATAAATCTGAAACCCAAGGGACCCTCAAGTGCTTCCTCAGGAGAGCTCAAAATGAGTTTGAGCTCAAAGTGAAGAAGATAAGGAGCGACAACGGGTCCGAATTCAAGAACCTTCAAGTGGAGGAGTTCCTTGAGGAGGAAGGGATCAAGCACGAGTTCTCTGCTCCCTACACACCACAACAAAATGGTGTGGTAGAGAGGAAGAACAGGACGCTCATCGATATGGCGAGGACTATGCTTGGAGAGTTCAAGACCCCCGAGCGTTTTTGGTCGGAAGCCGTGAACACGGCTTGCCACGCCATCAACAGGGTCTATCTTCACCGCCTCCTCAAGAAGACTTCATACGAGCTGCTAACTGGTAACAAACCCAATGTGTCTTATTTTCGTGTATTTGGGAGCAAGTGTTATATTCTTGTGAAGAAAGGTAGAACCTCTAAATTTGCTCCCAAAGCTGTAGAAGGGTTTTTATTAGGTTATGACTCATACAAAGGCGTATAGGGTATTCAACAAATCATCGGGTTTGGTTGAAGTCTCTAGCGACGTTGTATTTGATGAGACTAATAGCTCTCCAAGAGAGCAAGTTGTTGATCTTGATGATGTAGATGAAGAAGACGTTCCAACGGCCGCAATGCGCACCATGGCGATTGGCGATGTGCGACCACAAGAACAATTGGAGCAAGATCAACCTTCTTCCTCAACTATGGTGCATCCCCCAACCCAAGATGACGAACATGTACCTCAAGTGGAGGCGCATGATCAAGGGGGAGCACAGGATGTTCAAGTTGAAGAGGAAGAAGCACCACAGGCACCTCCAACCCAAGTTCGAGCAATGATTCAAAGGAATCATCCCGTCGACCAAATTTTGGGTGATATTAGCAAGGGAGTAACTACTCATTCAAGATTAGTTAATTTTTGTGAGCATTATTCCTTTGTCTCTTCTATTGAGCCTTTCAGGGTAGAAGAGGCCTTGCTAGATCCGGACTGGGTGTTGGCCATGCAGGAGGAACTCAACAACTTCAAGCGCAATGAAGTTTGGACACTGGTGCCTCGTCCCAAGCAAAATGTTGTGGGAACCAAATGGGTGTTCCGCAACAAATAGGACGAGCATGGGGTGGTGACGAGGAACAAGGCTCGACTTGTGGCAAAAGGTTATGCCCAAGTCGCAGGTTTGGACTTTGAGGAGACGTTTGCTCCTGTGGCTAGGCTAGAATCAATTCGTATTTTGCTAGCATATGCCGCTCACCATTCTTTCAGGTTGTACCAAATGGATGTGAAGAGCGCTTTCCTCAATGGGCCGATCAAGGAGGAGGTGTACGTGGAGCAACCCCCTGGCTTCGAGGATGAACGGTACCCCGACCACGTGTGTAAGCTCTCTAAGGCGCTCTATGGACTTAAGCAAGCCCCAAGAGCATGGTATGAATGCCTTAGAGACTTTTTAATTGCTAATGCTTTCAAGGTTGGGAAATCCGATCCAACTCTTTTCACTAAGACTTGCGATGGTGATCTTTTTGTGTGCCAAATTTATGTCGATGACATAATATTTGGTTCTACTAACCAAAAGTCTTGTGAAGAGTTTAGCAGGGTGATGACGCAGAAATTCGAGATGTCGATGATGGGCGAGTTGAACTACTTCCTTGGGTTCTGTTGGGGACTTGTTCTCAAATGCTTCGGATTAAGAACAAGGCAACATAAAAAGTGTTAAATGTTAAGGCCCTTCGTCCTCCCAAACATTATTCCCCTTCGGGGATAATGAGTTCCGGACGAAGGTCACAAAAAACATACCTTCGTAGATTCAACAAGTAGTAACGAAGGATTCATATGGAACATGAATTGTAAATCATAGAATCATTTCTATTTTATTAACACAGAAAAATAGAAATGATTACAAATTACAAATGTACCTTCGGTCCTGAAAGAAGGTAAAAGTACAAGCGTGACGCAAATGCCAATGCCCGGTCAGCGTGAACAGTACGGGAGTACTGTTCATCTATTTATAGACGTGGGACGCAGCCCACGTAAAATTACATCCATGTCCACTACATTTGTTAGTGACTTATGGAAATCTGTCGAGGCCCACGTAGTCTTTTCATCTTCAAGTCGGTTCCCTTTTCTGCTATCGTGACGAAGCTTCCCCGCACACCGCTTCGGCTGCGCTCGTACTTCGTCTGGTTCAGGCTTCGTCCTGGCCGTGCTTCGTATTCATAATTCTGAATCCGAGAATACCTGTTCACATAATCCACTTGGAAAACATTGTCAAATCATGTTTTTGAGGACCTTCGGAGGACGAAGGCCCCCAACAGTAGCCCCTCGCAATATTAATTTGTTAATAATAAATTCAGATTGCGATATGGACGAAGGCCTTGAGCCGAAGGTCTGAAAAAACACCTTCCCTTTGCTAGAATAGCAACCTTCACTGACAAGCGGGACCTTTCAACTTTCAACGCCCTGGGCGTATAAATAAGATCGCACCGCAAACTCATTTGGTACGCGCACTTGCCATCTGCTTCGGCCCACTAAAAAATTTTTAGCTCTTGTGCATTAAGATTGGTGACCTTTTTGAGTTTGAAGCTTCGGCCCCGAAAACAGCTTTTTAGGTTTTTTAGCATTTCCGAAGATGTCAGAAGGCAAGAAGATCCCTGCGGATACGAAGCTGAGCCTCGAGGAAGAGAAGAATCTGGGGTTCCTGATTGCAATGGCGGAGACCAATACAGAGAAAATTACCAAGGAGATTCTCGAAGGTTTGTCCGAAGATACTGGTGACAGCGACAGCTATGATGTAGAAAGTGGCGGGGAGGAGGCCGAAGATCGTCCATGGCGGCCAAGTCACACGGTTTTCGGGAAAACTACTATTAAGCAGAGCCATATTGATAATATGAGGGGGCGATATTTTCGAGATGTATCTATTGTGAGGGCTGATGCTGGAGAAAAAACTTCTCCCACCCCCGAAGAAGATGAAGTTGTGATTTTCCGAAGCTTTCTCAAGGCTGGGCTTCGATTCCCCCTGAGCAACTTTGTTGTCGGGGTACTGAAAACATTTCAAGTCTACCTTCATCAACTTACTCCCGAAGCTATCATAAGAATGGGGATATTTGTCTGGGCTGTGAGGAGCCAAGGTTTGGATCCAAACGCTAAAAGCTTCTGCAACATTCATGAGTTATTATACGAAACAAAGCCCTGGGGAAAAGAACAATACCACAACAATTTTGGGTGTTATAGCTTCGGTGCCCGCTCCGGGTCAAGCTGCCCTGTGCCGACCTTTCGGAAAAGGTGGCCCGGAGCCTGGATGTCAGAGTGGTTCTATGTAAAGAATGACTTATCAGTACAAGAAGATGTCAAAAGTATCATTATGCACCCCATCTGGCAATGCTTCGGACTTCGAAGGCCGAAGGTTGAAATGGACGAAGCAGCCGAGGAATGCCAAAGAGCTTTCGGCATAGTCTGCTCTTTCATTGGGACAAGGGACTTGGTCCAAGAGCACATAGCCTTCAGGGTATGGCCACTTGCAGAAAAATGGGAAATGCCGAAGGATACTATCAAAGAGTCCGACGAAGGCGGACTCGTCAGACTGAAGTACACATTCAAATATGCAGATAAATTTATTGAACCTGATGACGACTGGTTGAAAAGCATTGAAACATTAAGTGACGAACTGCTTGGGGCATACTCGAAGGCTGAGAACACTGCGTTATCAGCAGCCTTCGGAGGCCGAAAAAAGAAGAGACTCAACCGGGTGTTTGATGCAGTTGGGTTCTTCTACCCTGATTATCGTTATCCCATTCGAGGGCAAAAAAGGAAAATCACAACCTCTGAAAAAGAAGAAGCCGCAACTGCTCCTAGCGAGCCAGAACCGAAAGGAAAAAGGTTAAAGGTCCTCACACACCGGCCACGCCATATTGAACCAGCTTCGGTGCCTGAGTTTACCGGAGAAACATCTTCGGCCGCCGAAGCTGAACAGCCAACCTTGCTGCCAGAAATTGCAGTGATGGCCGAAGCGCCATCCACAGTAAAAATGGAAGAAGTGAAAAAACCGACTAAGGAAAAAGCATCAGAAGTTTTGAGTCCTGCAGCAAATGCCGAAACAGCAAAAAACAAAAAGGGTCCAATGGTGACCCCAAAAAGGAAAAGAATGGTAAATGTACTAGATGTCTTGGAGACAATTAAGTCTTCAAGCACAACTCCAAAAAAGAGTGTTGAAATTGCTGAAGCAACTTCTGAAGCTCCAACACAACAGGTTGAAGCTGAAGCTGGGCCTTCAGAGCCCTTCAAGGAGCAAACTTTGGAAGCCGAAGCAATAAAAATACCAGAACCAATTTTAGTTGAAGAAACTGACACTGCCATCCCCGAAGCGCCTGCCAGCATGTGTGATTACATCATACGACATGCTTCGGGGAAAAAACTATCTGAAGAAGAAACTCATGAGGCTAACCATTATGCGAAGGAGCTAAAATATCCGAAGGGGGCAGTAATATTCAATGGGACAAATGAAGATGATTTCTTATACTGCCTGCCTGACAACAAAGAGCTATCTGTCTGCCGAGAGATGGCCAGGAGTATTGGTTTCCCGAAGCTTGAATCTGGATTAAGCGCCATGACGAAAGAAGATCTCGCAGACAGTCTTGCGTACAACAGCCTGAAGGTATGGAAATTAAATGCTTGAAAAACCCCCTTATTATTTTTTACGCAACTCATTCCTTTTATTCTTATATGGATTCTTTTTTCGTATAGGGCCTGATCCTAAGCAACGCACTAAGAGCCCAAAAGAGCGCCGAAGATGAAAGCTATGAAATTGCGTTTAACAATTTACGTTCCGAAGTCATAAAGCTGAGGAACGAAGCTCTAGAAAAAGACAAAATTCTGGTTACTCTAGTAGACAAGATAAAAAAGGACGAAGCTGCTGCAAAGATTCAGGCCGAAGCTCAGAAACACGAGATCAAAGATCTTCAGAAACAATTAGCCCGGGCGAAAGAAGAACGTGTTCTTGAGGAAACAAAACGAGAACTTAGTGATCATATGGTGGATAAGTTGGAGTTAAGGGTTAAGGAGCTTCGTGCCTTTCAAAGAAAATGCTATGTTAAATCTGTAGAATGCGTGAATAAAATTAAAAGCAGCTTCGCCAGCGTGGGCGCCTTTTCCGGCGAAGAGAATTTCTCTCGAGGTAATCCCGAAGGTCCACTGGAATGGATAAGTCACGAAGCAGAGGCCTTCGAAGAGATCCTGAGCAGTCGTGGCGACATCTGCGCTTTTTCGGGCGCCAGAGGAATTGCTTCTGTCTTAGAGAAGAAAGGTTGCGGGCATGTAAAATTTTTAGCTCAGTCCGAAGCTGCCTTATCTTCCGAAGACATCAAGGACCCCTCGGCCGAAGCAAGCGTTGTTGGTGGCAAATTTTTTACTGATATCTGGAACGACGGTGGCCGAGGAATGGCGCAAGAAATCATCCAAAGGAGCGAAAAAGGCATCCATGATGCTAGGAAAGTGGCAGAAGCTGCCGAAAGAAGTACAGAGCCCGAAAGGCAATTAGGTATTAATTAGCCGTTCTTATCGTGTTGTAATTTTTATTTCAAATTTTGCTCACGATTTGTAATAGTAATGAAGAAATGTTCTCTCCCCTCAGATGCTGTTGGATCGACTGCCGACCCCCACACAGAAGGGGATGATGCAATTAAACAAATGGCCGAAGCTATCATGGACAAAGTTGTTGATCAACTTTTAAATGAAGCCGCCGAAGCAGTATTAAGAGAAGACTAGATGCTATTTAGAAAAACAGTTAAAGTGTGATCTATGTAACATTTTGTACATTTGAATGTAATATACAAGTTTCTTTCCATTATTCAATTCTTTACGATGCATGAAACTTTAAATACATACCATTTTTGAGCCTTCGGCGAAAAAACACCTTCCCTTCTTTTCATGCTTCGTGAAGAAGACATTCTTCGTTAAAATTATTCTGATGAATCACATCCATGCTTCGTGAAATCATTATCCGAAGCTGTATTCCGAAGCTATACAATTTCGATGTCACTTTCTCAAAGCATCCTTTCGAAGGTTGAGAGTGTCACCTTCTTTTGCCAAATGCAATATGATGTATGATGCTTATGCTATGCAAAATGATGTGATGATGTTATGCTATGCATGTGACATTTGTTCCGAAGATACACATAAAATATATTCGTAAGCTCTGCATTCCCTTAGGAACGTCTTTGGAGCTTCTTCGTCTTTTACTTAGACGATCTCAGCATTGACTTTTCGCTGTAAGCCTCCCTTAGGAGCTTCTTCGCCCTTTACTTAGGCGGTATCAGCGTTGACTTTTCGCTGTAAGCCTCCCTTAGGAGCTTCTTCGCCTTTTACTTAGGCGGTATCAGCGTTGACTTTTCGCTGTAGGCTCTGCATTCCTTTAGGAACGACTTCTGAGCAGAAAACTTACACTGCGCTCCCTTTGGAACGACTTTTTGTGACTTCACAAACTTACTCTGCGTTCCTTAGAACGACTTTCTGTTACTCCGAAGGATTTTTAATTCGAAGGTCCTCCTTGGTAACGGAAAAAATTTTAAGCTTCAGCAACTTAAGCTTGTGGAGCAAATAGATCTTCCTCGTGGAAAACAACGAAATTATTACATGAAAACTATCAATGTTTTTTGCTTCACAGAAAATAAAACTGAATAGGAAAGACTGCTATCAAAGGTAGGATATGTGTCAATAAATGTGCTTCGACTCTGGCACAGTACTGTTGACTGTGCGAGCTTCGGACTGCTCTCTGAAGTCCCTCTGATGTGGAGCGTATTGACTCCCTTCTGGCTGTTGACCTTGCTGCAATGGAGGTGGGGGCGGAAGCTGTTGCCAGGAAGCTTGAGGTTGACTTGCCGAAGCTACAGAAGCTGCAGGGTGGTTGTCTATGTATTGTGGGATATAAGGCGGATGATACGAAGCAGTATGCATGACCTGCTTCGGCTGAGCTTGTTGAGATGCAGCTTCGGCAATTTCCTTTTGCTTCTGGATTGTAATATGGCACGACCTAGTGGTATGGCCCTTGCCTTCTCCACAGAACAAGCAAAACAGTCTCCTTGGCTGATCTCCGAATCTTCCGCCGAAGCCCCTGGCGCCTCTGCCTCTTGGAGCTGGTGGCCGGAAGGAAGTTTGTTGTTGCCCCGAAGCCTGTGAGGAGCACTGCGGTCTGTTCTGCTGACTCCCCTTATCATCATTCTGAGTGTTGTGGATGGACCGGACATGCCTCGGGTAGTATCTCCCTCCGAAGCCCCTGGTCATTTCAGAAAATCTGAAGGCCTCCTCCCTTCTTTGGCGAAAGTCATTGTCAGCCCGAATGTACTCATCCATCTTTTGGAGCAGTTTCTCCAAGGTCTGAGGAGGCTTCCGAGCAAAGTATTGAGCTGCAGGTCCAGGACGAAGCCCCTTAATCATGGCTTCGATAACAATTTCATTGGGCACCGTTGGTGCCTGCGCCCTCAATCGTAAGAACCTTCGGACATACGCCTGAAGGTATTCTTCGTGATCCTGAACACACTGGAACAAGGCTTGAGCTGTGACCGGCTTTGTCTGAAATCCTTGAAAGCTGGTCAGTAACATGTCCTTCAGCTTCTGCCATGAAGTGATTGTTCCTGGCCGAAGGGAGGAATACCAGGTCTGAGCAACATTCCTGACGGCCATAACGAAAGACTTCGCCATGACTGCAGCATTGCCCCCGTACGAAGACACTGTTGCTTCGTAGCTCATCAAGAATTGCTTCGGGTCGGAGTGGCCGTCAAACATGGGAAGCTGAGGTGGCTTATAGGATGGAGGCCAAGGTGTAGCCTGCAGCTCAGCGGACAGAGGAGAAGCATCATCAAAAACAAAATTTCCCTGATGGAAATTGTCATACCAGTCATCTTCGTTGACGAATCCCTCCTGATGAAGGTCTTTCTGATGAGGCCTTCTGTTCTGCTCATCGTGAGTAAGATGGCGAACTTCCTCAGAGGCTTCGTCTATTTGCCTCTGCAACTCAGCTAGGCGGGCCATCTTCTCCTTCTTCCTCTGCACTTGTTGATGTAGCATCTCCATATCCCTGATTTCTTGGTCTAGCTCTTCTTCCTCGAGCGTCGGGCTGACGGCCTTTCTCTTCTGGCTTCGGGCCTCCCGAAGAGAGACGGTCTCCTGGTTGTGGTCCAGCGGTTGCAGTGCTGAAGCCCCAATCGCTGAAGCTTTCTTCGGCGCCATAGCGAAGGTCTATAGCTTCCGAAGGTGTTCAAAAAAGCTCGAAGTGGAAGTGAGTTCACCGGAGGTGGGCGCCAATGTTGGGGACTTGTTCTCAAATGCTTCGGATTAAGAACAAGGCAACATAAAAAGTGTTAAATGTTAAGGCCCTTCGTCCTCCCAAACATTATTCCCCTTCGGGGATAATGAGTTCCGGACGAAGGTCACAAAAAACATACCTTCGTAGATTCAACAAGTAGTAACGAAGGATTCATATGGAACATGAATTGTAAATCATAGAATCATTTCTATTTTATTAACACAGAAAAATAGAAATGATTACAAATTACAAATGTACCTTCGGTCCTGAAAGAAGGTAAAAGTACAAGCGTGACGCAAATGCCAATGCCCGGTCAGCGTGAACAGTACGGGAGTACTGTTCATCTATTTATAGACGTGGGACGCAGCCCACGTAAAATTACATCCATGTCCACTACATTTGTTAGTGACTTATGGAAATCTGTCGAGGCCCACGTAGTCTTTTCATCTTCAAGTCGGTTCCCTTTTCTGCTATCGTGACGAAGCTTCCCCGCACACCGCTTCGGCTGCGCTCGTACTTCGTCTGGTTCAGGCTTCGTCCTGGCCGTGCTTCGTATTCATAATTCTGAATCCGAGAATACCTGTTCACATAATCCACTTGGAAAACATTGTCAAATCATGTTTTTGAGGACCTTCGGAGGACGAAGGCCCCCAACAGGTTCCAAGTGAAGCAACTCAAGGACGGCACTTTCATCTCCCAAACGAAGTACACGCAAGACTTGCTAAAGCGGTTTGGGATGAAGGACGCCAAGCCTGCAAAGACTCCGATGGGAACCGACGGACACACCGACCTCAACAAAGGAGGTAAGTCCATTGATCAAAAGGCATACCGGTCTATGATAGGGTCTTTACTTTATTTGTGTGCTAGTAGACCGGATATTATGCTTAGTGTATGCATGTGTGCTAGATTTCAATCCGATCCTAAGGAGTGTCACTTAGTGGCTGTGAAGCGAATTCTTCGATATTTAGTCGCTACGCCTTGCTTCGGGATCTGGTATCCAAAGGGGTCTAAATTTGACTTGATTGGATACTCAGATTCCGACTATGCTGGATGTAAGGTCGATAGGAAAAGTACATCGGGGACGTGCCAATTCTTAGGAAGGTCCCTGGTGTCATGGAACTCTAAGAAACAAACTTCCGTTGCCCTATCCACCGCTGAGGCCGAGTACGTTGCCGCAGGACAGTGTTGTGCGCAACTACTTTGGATGAGGCAAACCCTCCGGGACTTTGGCTACAATCTGAGCAAAGTCCCACTCCTATGTGACAATGAGAGTGCTATCCGAATAGCGGAAAATCCTGTTGAGCACAGCCGCACAAAGCACATTGACATCCGACATCACTTTTTGAGAGACCACCAGCAAAAGGGAGATATCGAAGTGTTTCATGTTAGCACCGAGAACCAGCTAGCCGATATCTTCACTAAGCCTTTAGATGAAAAGACCTTTTGCAGGCTGCGTAGTGAGCTAAATGTCCTAGATTTGTAGAACTTGGATTGATTCATAACATACATGTATTTATGCCTTTGATCATGTTCCTTATACATTTTGTTGCTTATGTATGGTGCTCAAGTTGTACAAACACTCCTTGGACCTCACAAGTCCTTTTTGCAAGTGATGCACATATTTAGGGGGAGCTGTGCTACAACTTGACCCTTAGAGACTAACCGTGTGTTTGAGTTTGCTTGTTTTAGTCTCAAAGGAGGTTTGAAAGGGAAAAGGTGGACTTGGACCATGAAAGACCTCCACTGCACTCCGATGAGAGGGTTACTTATTCCAAGTTCATCTCATTGCCTTTGTATTCTTATTTGAAGATTTTGGTGAGGCAATGGGGTTAAAGGGCCAAGATTGATCCTGTTTTGGTGCTTGATGCCAAAGGGGGAGAAAATAAAGGCCAAAGCAATAGATGGATCAGCTACCACTTGAGAAATTTTGAAAATAGTAGATTAGAGATTTTGGTTTGTCAAAACTCTTTTATTGTCTCTTTTGTCAAAAGTTGGCCTCTTGTGGGGAGAAGTGTTGATTATGGGAAAAAGGGGGAGTTTTTGAAATCCTTGATCAATTTTCTTTGGAATACCTCTCTTTATGTCTCTACAAGTGAATTTGAATGAGAGATAAGAATTTGAGTTTGATTTGCAAAAACAAACCAAGTGGTGGCAAAGAGTGATCCATATATGCCAAAATTGATTCAAAACAACTTTCGGTTTTCATTTGCATTGATATTGCACTTGTTCTAGTTGCTTTATGTTGTGTTGGCATAAATCACCAAAAAGGGGGAGATTGAAAGGGAAATGTGCCCTTGGGCCATTTCTAAGTATTTTGGTGATTGAGTGCCAACGCAAGTGCTTTTGTGTTGATCTATGCAATGTGGTGAACAAAGTGCAAATCAAGTCAAAAGGTATGTTTCTAGACTTAGTACATTGTTTTATGGACTAATGTATTGTGTCTAAGTGCTGGAAACAGGAAAGATTGAATTGGAAATGAGATGGCTTTGTTCAGCCAAAGTCTGCTCAGTCTGGGTGCACCGGACTGTCCGGTGGTGCACCGGACAGTGGCGCACCAGACAGTGTCCGGTGCGCCAGGCTGGCTCTGGCGAACAGGCTGCTCTCGGGACTTCGACGGCGGTGTACGGCTAAAATTCACCGGTCTGTCCGGTGGTGCACCGGACTGTCCGGTGAGCCGTTCACAGGCGAACTCGTCGCTCTCGGGAGATGATTAACGGCGTATGGCTAAAATTCACCGGTCTGTCCGGTGATGCACCGGACTGTCCGGTGAGTCAACAGTCAGCCGGGGCAACGGTCGGCCGAGGATTCCGCGCGTGACGCGTGGCCGAGCCAACGGTCACATTGGTGCACCGGACTGTCAGGTGTGCACCGGACAGTGTCCGGTGCGCCAACGGCTCTCAGACTCCAACGGTCGGCTTCGCCAAATAAGGAAGGATATCTGCACCGGACAGTGTCCGGTGGTGCACCGGACTGTCCGGTGCGCCAGTCGACAGAAGGCAAGATCTGCCTTCCAGGAATGTTCTCAACGGCTCCTAGCTGCCTTGGGGCTATAAAAGGGACCCCTAGGCGCATGGAGGAGGACACCAAGCATTCCTTGAGCACTCTTGATCACTCACACTTCATTCTTGCGCACTTGTTCGACATTCTAGTGATTTGAGCTCCGTTCTAGTGTGCTAGTCTCTTGAGCTTAAGTCTGGGTCTTGTGTGTGCGTATTTGCTGTGATCTTTGTGTCTTGTGTGAGTTGCTAATCCCTCCCTTGCTCCGTGCTTCTTTCTGAACTTCAAGTGTAAGGGCGAGAGGCTCCAAGTTGTGGAGATTCCTCGCAAACGGGATTAAGAAAAGCAAAGCAAAACACCATGGTATTCAAGTGGGTCTTTGGACCGCTTGAGAGGGGTTGATTGCAACCCTCGTCCATTGGGACGCCACAACGTGGAGTAGGCAAGCGTTGGTCTTGGCCGAACCACGGGATAACCACCGTGCCATCTCTGTGATTGATATCTTTGTGGTTACTGTGTTTTGTTGAGACTCCTCTCTAGCCACTTGGCGATTATTGTGCTAACACTTAACCAAGTTTTTGTGGCTTAAGTTTCAAGTTTTACAGGATCACCTATTCACCCCCCCTCTAGGTGCTCTCAATTGACTTGATTTGCACTTTGTTCACCACATTGCATAGATCAACACAAAAGCACTTGCGTTGGCATTCAATCACCAAAATACTTAGAAATGGCCCAAGGGCATATTTCCCTTTCAGTAGTCCCGGAGAGACTCTCCCGGCTGCTGGCGACAGCTTCGGAGATCCCAGGAGTTCCCAGGGCTTCGGAGATCCCAGGAGTTCCCAGGGCACGTACGTGCGCCCTGGGAACTCCTGGGATCTCCGAAGCTGTCGCCAGCAACCGAGAGAGTCTCTCCGGGACTACATCCGGCGATTCTCGAAGCAGCGCACCGAGCTGCCCAACGTCACCGACTCGGACGTCATCCGCGTGTTCCTCGCCGGCACCACCTGCCGCGACCTAGTGAGCAAGCTGGGTCGCAAGACCCCCACTGTAACACCCTGAATTTGGGGGTGTAAAATTTCTTTGCTCATATTCACAAATTCAGGTGTTGCTCCTCTTTTCACACCCTTCCCAATCTCCTCTTTCCCTTTTCTATAGAAGAAGAGTGGCTATTTTTCTTTGTGTAATTATAGTCTATTAGACTAAACTCCAAGGAAGTATGAATTGTGGCATCATGTTAAACCCTAAGTTTCACTTTTGTTTGGTGCATAATACTTGGAAGGGCTAATTTGAATTTGTGGCATATTTAGAATTGAATCAAATAGAGTAAATAAAAAGAAAAGGGAAAATAATTGTTGGAATAAAAGAAAAAGGAAAGAAGCCCATACCCCTGCCCCCCCTCAGCCTTTCGGCCCAGCTGACCCACCCCGCGCGCGCCTTCTTCCCCCCCTCTCTCTGCCCTGGCGGGCCCGCTCGTCAGCGCGGCCGCCTTCCCCGCATCCGCGCCCGCTTCCCCGCTCTCTCTGCTCGCGGGCCCGGGCTGTCAGCTCCCTCGTCCCCGCGTAACCGTCGCCCCGAGCTGTGCGTGCCGCGGTCTCCGCGCCCACGTCGCGCGTGAAGCTCGCAACCCCCTCGCCCTCGGCCACTTGAGCCCGGAGCCTAGCCCACCCTCTCTCCCTCCCTCATTTGCACACCTGCAGACCTCCCTTCCACCTCACCCACGCTGCACGCACGCCAAAGCGCCGCCGCCATTAACCGCCGCCGTCCCGAGCCCGTTTTTCCATCGACGCTGGAGCCCCGCCGTGCCCTCTGCCACGGTGAGCTTCGCCTCGACGTCCGCAACCCGGGACACGCCCCAATTTCCCCGCTCCCTCCCTAGTTTCCTCTGCCCGCGCTCACCCGCCGTCCTCTGCGCAGTCGCCGTGGTCCGCCACCGTCGACCCGGGCCGTCGTCGCGCCTTCGCCGCCACCGAGGAGTCCCCGAGGTTCGCCTTGAGGTAAGGAACCTCCTCTGCCCTCTCTCTTCCCCTCTATTGCACCCTGCTGCGCTTAATTCCTCGCCGGAGTCGATTAGCGCCGCCGCCGAGCCACTTCGCCGTGGACCGCCCCCCTCTGATGCCCCTGTCCCGACCTAGCCCCCACCAGAAGGTTCCCCGCGCCTTCCCCAACCTCCCCGGCCACCCCGGTCGCCCTAAGGACCCGCAGAGCCCCCGCGCCCCTTGTCTCCGGCGAGCTCCCCCACCGCGGGTGCGGCCGCCGCCTCCTCTGCTGGCTGGAGAAGGAAACAGAAGCCAGCCGCCAGATCTCCGCCGTCCATCTTAGATCGAACGGCCCTGTTTCAAATAGCCCGAGCCCAACCCTAGCCGTCCGCCTGAGATCCGACGGCCCAGGGCCGTTTCCCCCCGCACCCCACCTTCCTGTCAACCCGGCCCCGCCTGTCAGCCGCTCGCGCGCCCGCGCTGCTCGCCCGGCCCCGCCTGTCAGCCGCTCCTGCCGCCGCGCGCTCGCCCGCCCGCCCGCAGATCTAATCTCGGGCGTTGATCCGAGATCCAACGGCCGTAGGAGCCCGATACCCCTTCGCCCGCGCAACTTCTTAAAGAGATCCCCGGTTTTCTGCAAATTAACCCGCCGTCCCTGGAACTTCGCAGTTAGGTCCTCGGACCTTTATTTAATCCAGATTAAGTATTTAAAGAGTATTTTTTTATCCTTAATCTTGTAAAATTCATAACTTGGTCATATGAACTCCAAATTAGGTGCTTCAAATTGCAAAATGTTCATAATATTCTTATCTATCTATTTAAGCAATGTTTCCCTGCTGTTTTTATGTTCCAATTAATAGTTGAGCATTAGTGTAAAAGTAATGTTATTGGAACCCTATTTGAGATAAAGTAAAGATAGTAGACTTTAATAAGAGTTGGAGCACCTAAGTTTATGGACTTAACACCATGTAATGATTTAACCCCACCACTGACTTAGACCTAGTTAGTGGATAATGAATCACTTTGTATAATCACCTACCCTAGACCTAGGGAGCACCAGATTGCCAATCCTTTTCTATTGTGAACTTGTGATCTCTCTACTGCATATGTTTGGTATATTGCTTTTGTTTGTCATTTCCCAAGTGCATAGAATGAATGATTACTTTACGTAGACAACGGGCAGTCTGTGTTTCCCGAGGAAGTTGCAGAAGAAGTCCCTGATCAGCAGTTTGGTGAAGGCAAGTGTCCTCTGACCCATTATGTCCTATTCACTTATAATTCACTATCCCGCATTGCTTAATTGAAACCTAAGGATTGACTAGCTTTACACTTTACCTTATCCTTGATGACCTTTTGGGTTATTAGGGTTAGCATTTTGCTATTGCCTTAACTTAATCAATGAACATGATGTGACTATTTATGATACGATACTGTTATCCTGATGATATTGATTCTTGTGATACTCTAGGGGACTCAGGCTATTTCCTGAGTACCTCTCCGTAAGGACCTGTTCGTTGAGAGACCACCCGGGATAACAGTGCAACCATGAGGGTGAAATGGGATGCCCTTAGCTAATTAATTAGAGGAACTAGAGGTGTAGTTGCTTCGCCGTCGTGCCGTCAATGGGGTCCAGGCACAGTGCTTGCTCTGCCGAGGCGGAGTGCCGAGGTTCTTTCGTTTTTCTTTTGTTAGTCACCCTCCTGCGGGGAGAGGTACTGTGTTTATCAAACTGGAGAAACCTAACGGGCGGCTATGACCTCTAGGGAATCTTTGTAAAAGCTACGTAGTGATACCCTGCCGGACCACCTAGGTAGTGGTCAATGGGGATTAGCTCTCCCCGGGTAGAAAGGGAATCATGACTCATGGGTAAAGTGTGCGACCTCTGCAGAGGGTAGTGAAACTGATATATCAGCCGTGCTCACGGTTAGGAGCAGCCTTGGGATCCTCTTTGATTAGAGATACTCCGGGTACCACCTCAGATGATGACTTTAATGATGATGGTTAACGATGGTGACTTTAATTATGCATTCTAGTATTTCCTCTCTGAGGAGGTACTTTTTGGGATTATAACTTGGGCTTGGTGATAAAATATGGCTTCTACTAACAATGAATACTTGACCAACTAAAAGCAACTGCTTGAGCCTAACCCTACATAAAGCTAGTCCACTTTAGCCAAACGGGGCATTTGCTGAGTACGTTGATGTGTACTCATCATTGCTTTACCACAAACACCAGGTTGTCCACATTGTAGCCACTGCTCAGGAGAAGACGAAGTCGTGGAAGGAGACTTCCAGGAGTTTCAAGACTACGACGAGTTTTAGGTGCGGGTTGGCGGCAACCCCCAGTCAGCTGCCTGTGAAGGCCTTATCTTTACTGCGTTTCGCTTAGCACTTTGATTTATCAGTTAAGTTGATGACTATGTGGATGTCTCTGACTCTGTGATGTAATAAGTTAATACTTTAATACTCTTTTATGTTACTATTCGAGCACTGTGCGATGATGTTCATTTATGTAATCGCTGTGTACGTGAGTTTTGATCCTGGCACGTACATAGTTCGCATTCAGTTTACCTTCCAAAACCGGGTGTGACATAAGTGGTATCAAAGCCAGGGTGACTGTAGGACCGCTGACCTAGAGTAGCACTGGTCGTACTAAGGACTATTGACCTTCCCTCTCACCTTGACCTCTGATGTTACTTCAAAAGTCGGTCACCTCGACCAACCCTATGTTTTACTACACATATATATACTATATTATACCTTGTTAAAATTTTATTTTGGTTCTGTCTATGGTTTACTCACTTGTCATATTAGTTCTGTTCTTACTCTTATGCTTACGGTGTCTTTTGTAGATGGCTCATCTTAGACACACTGCACGTAAGTCGGTGATTCCTTTCCTGCCGTCTCGCCTTGCGGAGCGTCCTCTGCGCCGCACCGTGTCCGGTCAGTCGAGTCACCTGGAGAGACTGCATCACCGCCTGCGTGAGGAGCAGGAACGCCAGCGTCAGCACAGAGAGCAGCAGGGCTCTTCCTCCCCACCTGAGCAGGAGGTGGAGTCCGTGAGGCGCCGCTCCCCTGTTCCCCAGCTGGAGGCGCCCCCTGCACCACCGCGGGACGCCCTGGCTATTGGAGGAGCTACTAGAGGAGGTCCTGGAGGAGACCCCGACGACAGCGGCTCAGACCACAACACTGAGTCCTCGGAGCCGCAGGAGGCGGAGGGATGGGTCGCCCGACCCATCACCTGTGACGCCGCTCGCGGTTGTCACTTCCACGACGCACTCGACACCCTGTTGCGCCAGGCTTTCGACCGGCACACCTGGTCGATCGAGTACCGTTGTGTAGTCTACCAGCATAGTCGCGGGAGATATCCGGACCGCTGGAAGGCTACCTGCCTAGTTCGCCGTCCGGAGGATGATCTCCGGGGTGCGGAGGCCGTTTCGGAGCATTACTCCATCTCCGAGAGGGACACTGCAGAGGCGGCTATGCAGGATGTAGCACGGCGTGCACTCTCCCAGTACTGTTCCTTATTCGGTGGGGTGGCCGACGGTCTTAACCTTAGGTACTACCCCCGCCGTCCTACTGGCAGCACAGAGAGTGTGGTTGTCTCACCTGTTGGTGAGGATAACCCTAGGTTGAGCAGCACAGTCAACCTAGTCGAGGTGCTTAACACCGAGCTGGATCACTCTCTGGACGAGATGAGCAGGGTTCGAACGGAGATTGCTGAGTTGCGTGCTGAGCTGGCAGAGCGCCGCCACCAGGAGGGTGGTTCTCCCGCTCCTGTTGGGACTCAGCACCCTTACCGCTCGCCGCCACGTGGTCACCACACTTATGGTTCCCCTGCCTGTAGGACCAGGATAGATCTGGATCCTTAGATCGTTAGCGTCGGAGTTTGTAAAAAGTTCTTAAGTTAGATGTCTCAGTCTTAGATAGTCAGTTTAGTTTGCTTATCAGTTGCTTCCATTCAGTTTAGTTTGCCTATCAGTTGCTTACATGCTTGTTATGATGAACTTGTGCTGGATTTAAATCTTTGTAATGACTGTGGCCAACATGTGGGTTTCCCCTGCAGTTTGGCTTAGCTAGTGATGTTAATGAAGTCAGTTATTTAGTTGGGAAACCATCTACTTCTACTTTCCTTTTTATCTGAGAAGCTGTATTGGATCATAATGAGGATCAGTGAAGTTCTTTGTTCACTCAGTGTCATGAAGAATTCTGTATTCCCTTTTCTTATGCTGAAGGATTGTAAGATCAATGCTGATGTGTGAATGTCTTCCACAGATGTCTGACAACAGGCGCCGATGTAACAGGCGTGCTCAACAAGAGCAGCGTGCCCAGCAGGAGGAACATCAGAGGCAGCCTCCCCCACCACCCCCGATGACAGTGGAGCAGATGTTCTTGATGCAAACTCAGGCAGTGCAGGCTATTGGGCAGACTCTGGCAGCCATGCAGTAGGCTCAACAGCAACCCCAACCCCAGTTGCAAGTGCAGATGCCCCAGATGCCACGGGATAAGCGTGGCGAGTTCATGAGAGGGCACCCTCCTACCTTCGCCCATTCTGCTGACCCCATGGATGCAGAAGACTGGCTGCGTGCAGTGGAAAGGGAACTGCGCACCGCCCAATGTGACGACAGGGAGAAGGTTCTGTATGGTCCCCGCCAGCTAAGGGGAGCAGCCTAGTCCTGGTGGGAGTCCTACCTCGCCACCCATGCTGACCCTGAAGCCATCACTTGGGAGGAATTCAGCGAGAGTTTCCGTCGGTACCATGTTCTAGAGGGACTGATGATCGTGAAGAAGGAGGAATTTCTGGCTCTGAAGCAGGGACCCCTGTCTGTTAGTGAATACAGGGACAAGTTTCTGCAGCTATCTCGTTATGCACCTGAAGGTGTCAACACTGATGCTAAGAGGCAGTACAGGTTCATGAGGGGTTTGGTGGATCCCCTGCATTACCAGCTGATGAACCACACCTTCTCCACCTTCCAGCACCTGATCGATAGGGCAATCATGACCGAGAGGAAGCGCAAGGAAATGGAAGATCGAAAGCGCAAGATGAGTGGACCGCAATCCGGGAGCAACAGCCGCCCCCGCTTCTCAGGCAGTTCATCTCAGCAAGGCAAGCATGGTCACCCACAGGGATATCAGCATCAGGGTCAGCGCCCGTATCAGCAGCAGTCTCAGAGGCAGTACCCACAGCAGCAATAGTATCATCAGAACAGCCAGCAGGGAGGTAACCAGTATCAGAGGCAGAACAACCAGGCACCTCGCCTTCCTGCCCCAGCAGCAAATCAGAGCAACCAAGCAGCCCCAGCACAAGGAGGAGGCAGAGGATGCTTCCACTGTGGAGAACAAGGCCACTGGGCGATGCATTGCCCAAAGAAGATGGCGCAGCAACAGACCAACCCCAATGCTCCAACAAGGCAAGGTGTACTGCAACAGGCAGCAGGCAATCGTGGCCAAGCGTACAACCGTGGAAAGGTGAACCACTTGGAGGCCGAAGCAATCCAGGATGCACCAGATGTGGCAGTAGGTATGTTCTCAGTCGAATCTCATCCCGCAAAAGTGCTATTTGATACTGGTGCAACTCATTCGTTTCTCACTGCAATATGGGTAGAAATGCATAACATCTCAGTGGAGGCAATGATGCCGCCCATGAGGATTAGTTCGGTTGGTGGCAAAGTGCAAGCAGATAAAATATGCTCAAATATAAGGGTGGAAATAAGGGGGATAGGGTTCCCCAGCGACCTAATAGTAATAGACACCCCTGGGGTAGATGTCATCCTAGGGATGAATTGGTTAATGAAGTATGAAGCGAATGTTAGCTGTGACAAGAGGACCGTAACATTGAAGTCCCCGTCCGGAGAGGAAGTAGTGGCTGAGCTAAGGATGCCTAAGACAGTGAAAGGAGATTGTCACCAGATTTCGGTCGATAGCAAGGAGGCTAACTCGCTCAAGGCTATCAAGGTTGTGTCGGACTTTCCGGATGTGTTTCTCGAGGAACTACCGGGCATGCCACCCGAGAGAAAAGTCAAATTTGCCATAGAGCTTATCCCTGGCACTGCCCCCATTTCTAAAAGAGCCTATCGAGTGTCTGGGCCAGAATTGGTGAAACTCAAGAAGCAGATAGATGAGATGTTAGAGAAGGGTTACATCAGACCAAGTACCTCGCCTTGGGCCGCTCCAGTATTGTTTGTAGAGAAGAAAGATGGTACCAAAAGGTTGTGCATAGATTACAGAGCCCTGAATGAAGTCATTGTTAAGAACAAGTACCCCCTGCCAAGAATAGAAGATCTATTTGACCAGCTCAGAGGTGCCAGCGTATTCTCGAAGATAGATCTGAGATCGGGTTACCATCAACTCAGAATCCGACCCTCGGACATACCGAAGACGACATTCATCACCAAGTATGGGTTATATGAGTTCACAGTTATGTCCTTTGGTTTGAAAAATGCGCCAGCCTTCTTTATGTATCTGATGAACAGCGTGTTCATGGACTATCTAGACAAGTTTGTTGTAGTGTTCATCGATGATATTCTCATATATTCTCAAAGTGAGGAAGATCATGTGGAGCATTTGAAGATGGTGTTGCAAAGGCTACAAGAGCATCAGTTGTATGCCAAGCTGAGCAAATGCGAGTTCTGGATTCATGAAGTCTTGTTTCTGGGTCACATCATAAACCAAGATGGGTTAGCTGTGGATCCAAAGAAAGTAGCAGATATCCTGAACTAGAGAGCACCGAAGGATGTTCGTGGGATCAAGAGCTTCATTGGAATGGCCGGATACTATAGGCGTTTCATTGAAGGCTTTTCAAAGATTGCTAGACCAATGACAGCGTTGCTAGCGAAGAAAGTTGAGTTTAAGTGGACCCAAAAGTGCCAAGAGGCATTTGAAGAACTGAAAAATAGATTGACTACAACACCTGTGTTAGTTCTGCCCGATGTTCACAAGCCATTCTCGGTGTATTGCGATGCTTCTTACACCGGATTGGGATGTGTGCTAATGCAAGAAGGAAGAGTGGTAGCATACTCATCTCGACAGCTGAAGATCCATGAGAAAAATTACCCCACACACGACCTAGAGTTGGCAGCAGTGGTCCATGCCTTAAAGACATGGAGGCATTACCTGTATGGGCAGAAGTGTGACATCTACACAGATCATAAAAGTCTGAAATACATATTCACCCAGTCAGAGTTAAACATGAGGCAGCGAAGATGGTTGGAATTGATCAAAGACTACGAGTTGGAGATACATTACCATCCAGGCAAAGCCAATGTTGTTGCAGATGCTCTGAGCAGGAAGAGTCAAGTCAATATGATGGCCACGTACCCAATGTCATATGAGTTAGCCAAGGAGTTCGATAGACTGAGTCTCGGTTTTCTGAACAGTACGCAAGGAGTAACAGTGGAATTAGAACCCACCTTAGAATGGGAGATCAAAGAAGGGCAGAAGGAGGATGAAAACATCAACAAGATCCGACAGCTGATCTTAGAAGGAAGAGGCAAGGACTTTCGAGAGGATGAAGAGGGAGTAATATGGTTCAAGGACCGATTGTGTGTTCCCGACATCAAACCTATTCGGGAGCTGATCCTCAAGGAAGCTCATGAGACAGCCTACTCCATACACCCGGGAAGTGAAAAGATGTATCAGGATCTAAAAAGGAGGTTTTGGTGGTATGGCATGAAAAGAGAAATCGCAGAATACGTCGCCATCTGTGATAGCTGTCAAAGAACCAAAGCAGAGCATCAGAAGCCCGCCGGACTGTTGCAGCCATTACAGATTCCTCAGTGGAAGTGGGACGAGATCGGGATGGATTTTATAGTTGGCCTACCTCGTACCCGGGCCGGCTATGATTCCATCTGGGTGGTTGTGGACCGCTTAACAAAGGTGGCCCATTTCATACCCGTGAAGACAACGTACACCGGAGCAACCTTAGCTGAATTATACATGTCCCGGATAGTCTGCCTACATGGTGTGCCAAAGAAGATAGTGTCAGATCGAGGAACACAGTTCACCTCTCATTTTTGGCAGCAGCTACAAGATGCTTTGGGCACGCATTTGAACTTCAGCTCGGCTTATCACCCATAGACAGATGGTCAGACTGAAAGAACTAATCAGATCCTAGAGGATATGCTGAGAGCCTGTGCGTTGCAAGACAAGTCAGGATGGGACAAAAGGTTACCTTATGCAGAATTCTCCTACAACAATAGTTACCAGGCCAGCTTGAAGATGTCACCGTTTCAGGCGCTCTATGGACGGAGTTGTAGGACTCCGCTGCATTGGGACCAGCCTGGGGAGAGACAGGTGTTTGGCCCCGACATCTTGCTTGAGGCTGAAGAGAATATCAAAATGGTTCGGGAGAATCTGAAGATAGCACAATCAAGGCAGCGAAGCTATGCTGACAAAAGGAGAAGAGAACTAAGTTTTGAAGTGGGAGATTACGTCTATCTGAAGGTGTCGCCTATCAGAGGAGTTAGAAGGTTCAGAGTCAAGGGCAAGTTAGCACCCCGGTACGTTGGACCATATCAGATTCAAGCAAAGCGTGGAGAAGTGGCCTACCAGCTCAACCTCCCAGAAAGTTTGTCAGCAGTGCACAATGTGTTCCACGTGTCGCAATTGAAGAAGTGTCTGCGAGTACCAGAAGAACAGTTACCAGTGGAGGACTTGGAAGTCCAAGAGGATCTGACCTACGTAGAGAAGCCAACGCAGATTCTGGAGTTTGCAGACAGAGTCACCCGGAGGAACACCATCAGAATGTGCAAAGTCAGATGGGGCCACCACTCTGAGGAAGAAGCAACCTGGGAACGAGAAGATGATCTAAAAGCCAAATACCCTGAACTCTTTAATGACCAACCTTGAATCTCGGGGCGAGATTCTCTTAAGGGGGATAGGTTTGTAACACCCTGAATTTGGGGGTGTAAAATTTCTTTGCTCATATTCACAAATTCAGGTGTTGCTCCTCTTTTCACACCCTTCCCAATCTCCTCTTTCCCTTTTCTATAGAAGAAGAGTGGCTATTTTTCTTTGTGTAATTATAGTCTATTAGACTAAACTCCAAGGAAGTATGAATTGTGGCATCATGTTAAACCCTAAGTTTCACTTTTGTTTGGTGCATAATACTTGGAAGGGCTAATTTGAATTTGTGGCATATTTAGAATTGAATCAAATAGAGTAAATAAAAAGAAAGGGGAAAACAATTGTTGGAATAAAAGAAAAAGGAAAGAAGCCCATACCCCTGCCCCCCCTCAGCCTTTTAGCCCAGCCGGCCCACCCCGCGCGCGCGCCTTCTTCCCCCCCTCTCTCTGCCCTGGCGGGCCCGCCCGTCAGCGCGGCCGCCTTCCCCGCATCCGCGCCCGCTTCCCCGCTCTCTCTGCTCGCGGGCCCGGGCTGTCAGCTCCCTCGTCCCCGCGTAACCGTCGCCCCGAGCTGCGCGTGCCGCGGTCTCCGCGCCCACGTCGCGCGTGAAGCTCGCAACCCCCTCGCCCTCGGCCACTTGAGCCCGGAGCCTAGCCCACCCTCTCTCCCTCCCTCATTTGCGCACCTGCAGACCTCCCTTCCACCTCACCCACGCTGCACGCACGCCAAAGCGCCGCCGCCATTAACCGCCGCCGACCCAAGCCCGTTTTTCCGTCGACGCTGGAGCCCCGCCGTGCCCTCTGCCACGGTGAGCTTCGCCTCGACGTCCGCAACCCGGGACACGCCCCAATTTCCCCGCTCCCTCCCTAGTTTCCTCTGCCTGCGCTCACCCACCGTCCTCTGCGCAGTCGCCATGGTCCGCCACCGTCGACTCGGGCCGTCGTCGCGCCTTCGCCGCCACCGAGGAGTCCCCGAGGTTCGCCTTGAGGTAAGGAACCTCCTCTGCCCTCTCTCTTCCCCTCTATTGCACCCTGCTGCGCTTAATTCCTCGCCGGAGTCGATTAGCGCCGCCGCCGAGCCACTTCGCTGTGGACCGCCCCCTCCGAAGCCCCTGTCCCGACCTAGCCCCCACCAGAAGGTTCCCCGCGCCTTCCCCAACCTCCCCGGCCACCCCGGTCGCCCTAAGGACCCGCAGAGCCCCCGCGCCCCTTGTCTCCGGCGAGCTCCCCCGCCGTGGGTGCGGCCGCCGCCGCCTCTGCTGGCTGGAGAAGGAAACAGAAGCCAGCCGCCAGATCTCCGCCGTCCATCTTAGATCGAACGGCCCTGTTTCAAATAGCCCGAGCCCAACCCTAGCCGTCCGCCTGAGATCCGACGGCCCAGGGCCGTTTCCCCCCGCACCCCACCTTCCTATCAACCCGGCCCCGCCTGTCAGTCGCTCGCTCGCCCGCGCTGCCCGCCCGGCCCCGCCTATCAGCCGCTCGCGCGCCCGCGCTGCCCGCCCGGCCCCGCCTGTCAGCCGCTCCAGCCGCCGCGCGCTCGCGCGCCCGCCCGCAGATCTAATCTCGGGCGTTGATCCGAGATCCAACGGCCGTAGGAGCCCGATACCCCTTCGCCCGCGCAACTTCTTAAAGAGACCCCCGGTTTTCTGCAAATTAACCCGCCGTCCCTGGAACTTCGCAGTTAGGTCCTCGAACCTTTATTTAATCCAGATTAAGTATTTAAAGAGTATTTTTTTATCCTTAATCTTGTAAAATTCATAACTTGGTCATATGAACTCCAAATTAGGTGCTTCAAATTGCAAAATGTTCATAATATTCTTATCTATCTATTTAAGCAATGTTTCCCTGCTGTTTTTATGTTCCAATTAATAGTTGAGCATTAGTGTAAAAGTAATGTTATTGGAACCCTATTTGAGATAAAGTAAAGATAGTAGACTTTAATAAGAGTTGGAGCACCTAAGTTTATGGACTTAACACCATGTAATGATTTAACCCCACCACTGACTTAGACCTAGTTAGTGGATAATGAATCACTTTGTATAATCACCTACCCTAGACCTAGGGAGCACCAGATTGCCAATCCTTTTCTATTGTGAACTTGTGATCTCTCTACTGTATATGTTTGGTATATTGCTTTTGTTTGTCATTTCCCAAGTGCATAGAATGAATGATTACTTTACATAGACAACGGGCAGTCTGTGTTTCCCGAGGAAGTTGCAGAAGAAGTCCCTGATCAGCAGTTTGGTGAAGGCAAGTGTCCTCTGACCCATTATGTCCTATTCACTTATAATTCACTATCCCGCATTGCTTAATTGAAACCTAAGGATTGACTAGCTTTACACTTTACCTTATCCTTGATGACCTTTTGGGTTATTAGGGTTAGCATTTTGCT
Source organism: Zea luxurians (assembly GCA_029449295.1). Lineage (NCBI taxonomy): Eukaryota > Viridiplantae > Streptophyta > Magnoliopsida > Poales > Poaceae > Zea > Zea luxurians. The sequence goes on from JAOPSE010000010.1 coordinate 105,260,303, forward strand.
ATTGCCTTAACTTAATCAATGAACATGATGTGACTATTTATGATACGATACTGTTATCCTGATGATATTGATTCTTGTGATACTCTAGGGGACTCAGGCTATTTCCTGAGTACCTCTCCGTAAGGACCTGTTCGTTGAGAGACCACCCGAGATAACAGTGCAACCATGAGGGTGAAATGGGATGCCCTTAGATAATTAATTAGAGGAACTAGAGGTGTAGTTGCTTCGCCGTCGTGCCGTCAATGGGGTCCAGGCACAGTGCTTGCTCTGCCGAGGCGGAGTGCTGAGGTTCTTTCGTTTTGCTTTTGTTAGTCACCCTCCTGCGGGGAGAGGTACTGTGTTTATCAAACTGGAGAAACCTAACGGGTGGCTATGACCTCTAGGGAATCTTTGTAAAAGCTACGTAGTGATACCCTGCCGAACCACCTAGGTAGTGGTCAATGGGGATTAGCTCTCCCCGGGTAGAAAGGGAATCATGACTCATGGGTAAAGTGTGCGACCTCTGCAGAGGGTAGTGAAACTGATATATCAGTCGTGCTCACGGTTAGGAGCAGCCTTGGGATCCTCTTTGATTAGAGATACTCCGGGTACCACCTCAGATGATGACTTTAATGATGATGGTTAACGATGGTGACTTTAATTATGCATTCTAGTATTTCCTCTCTAAGGAGGTACTTTTTGGGATTATAACTTGGGCTTGGTGATAAAATATGGCTTCTACTAACAATGAATACTTGACCAACTAAAAGCAACTGCTTGAGCCTAACCCTACATAAAGCTAGTCCACTTCAGCCAAACGGGGCATTTGCTGAGTACGTTGATGTGTACTCATCCTTGCTTTACCACAAACACCAGGTTGTCCACATTGTAACCACTGCTCAGGAGAAGACGAAGTCGTGGAAGGAGACTTCCAGGAGTTTTAAGACTACGACGAGTTTTAGGTGCGGGTTGGCGGCAACCCCTAGTCAGCTGCCTGTGAAGGCCTTATCTTTACTGCGTTTCGCTCAGCACTTTGATTTATCAGTTAAGTTGATGACTATGTGGATGTCTCTGACTTTGTGATGTAATAAGTTAATACTCTTTTATGTTACTATTCGAGCACTGTGCGATGATGTTCATTTATGTAATCGCTGTGTACGTGAGTTCTGATCCTGGCACGTACATAGTTCGCATTCGGTTTACCTTCCAAAACCGGGTGTGACATAAGTGGTATCAAAGCCAGGGTGACTGTAGGACCGCTGACCTAGAGTAGCACTGGTCGTACTAAGGACTATTGACCTTCCCTCTCACCTTGACCTCTGATGTTACTTCAAAAGTCGGTCACCTCGACCAACCCTATGTTTTACTACACATATATATACTATATTATACCTTGTTAAAATTTTATTTTGGTTCTGTCTATGGTTTACTCACTTGTCATATTAGTTCTGTTCTTACTCTTATGCTTACGGTGTCTTTTGTAGATGGCTCGTCTTAGACACACTGCACGTAAGTCGGTGATTCCTTTCCTGCCGTCTCGCCTTGCGGAGCGTCCTCTGCGCCGCACCGTGTCCGGTCAGTCGAGTCACCTGGAGAGACTGCACCACCGCCTGCGTGAGGAGCAGGAACGCCGGCGTCAGCACAGAGAGCAGTAGGGCTCTTCCTCCCCACCTGAGCAGGAGGTGGAGTCCGTGAGGCGCCGCTCCCCTGTTCCCCAGCTGGAGGCGCCCCCTGCACCACCGCGGGACACCCCGGCTGTTGGAGGAGCTACTGGAGGAGGTCCTGGAGGAGACCCCGACGACAGCGGCTCAGACCACAGCACTGAGTCCTCGGAGCCGCAGGTGGCGGAGGGATGGGTCGCCCGACCCATCACCCGTGACGCCGCTCGCGGTTGTCACTTCCACGACGCACTCGACACCCTGTTGCGCCAGGCTTTCGACCGGCACACCTAGTCGATCGAGTACCGTTGTGTAGTCTACCAGCACAGTCGCGGGAGATACCCGGACCGCTGGAAGGCTACCTGCTCGTCGCCATCGACAAATTCTCCAAGTGGATCGAGGTCCGACCACTAAACAACATCAGGTCCGAACAGACGGTGGCGTTCTTCACCAACATCATCCATCGCTTTGGGGTCCCGAACTCCATCATCACCGACAACGGCACCCAGTTCACTGGCAGAAAGTTCCTGGACTTCTGCGAGGATCCCACATCCTGGTGGACTGGGCCACCGTGGCTCACCCCATGACGAATGGGCAGGTAGAGCGTGCCAACGGCATGATTCTGCAAGGACTCAAGCCGAGGATCTACAACGACCTCACAAGTTCGGTAGGCGATGGATGAAGGAACTCCCCTTGGTGGTCTGGAGCCTGAGGACGACGCCAAGTCGAGCCACGGGTTTCACGCCGTTCTTTCTAGTCTACGGGGCCGAGGCCATCTTGCCCACAGACTTGGAATACGGTTCCCCAAGGATGAGGGCCTACGACGACCGACGCAACTAGACCAACCAAGAAGACTCACTGGACCAGCTGGAAGAGGCTCGGGACGTGGCCTTACTACACTCGGCGCGGTATCAGTAGTCCCTGCGATGCTACCACGCCCGAGGGGTTCGGTCCCGAGACCTCCAGGTGGGCGACTTGGTGCTTCGACTACGACAAGACGCCCGAGGGTGGCACAAGCTCACGCCTCCCTGGGAAGGGCCATTCATCATCGTCAAGGTGTTGAAGCCCGGGACATACAAGCTGGCCAACAGTCAAGGCAAGGTCTACAGCAACGCTTGGAACATCTGACAGCTACGTCGCTTCTACCCTTAAGATGCTTTCAAGCCGTTCATATACCTCGTTTACATATGAAGTCTAACCATCAAGGAAGGGTCGGCCTTGCCTCGGCAAAGCCCGACCCTCCCTCGGGGGCTAGAAGGGGCGAACCCCCTCTGCGTCAAAATTTTCCTCGAAAAAAGTCTTTCGGCAAGAACATTTTTTCGTGTTTTTCGACTACTTCGATGGTGGGTTCCTGAAAACGATGGAGTACACGTAAGCAAGCAAGGCTGACCGAGCCGAGGGACTCCTACGCCTCCGGGATACGGATACCTCACTCATCACCTTCTGCGATAAGTAACTCGCGCTCGGATAAACGGTTCCGCTGACCGAACAAGTCTTAACGCTCGAAGACTCTTCTGCCGAAATGATTTTTTGTGCCATCTCGACCATGTCGACAAAAGAATCCTACGGACGAGTAAGAGTACACGTAAGCGGCAAGGCCGACCGAGCCGAGGGACTCCTACGCCTCCGGGATACGGATACCTCACTCATCACCTTCCGTGAGAAGTAACTCTCGCTCGAATGAACGATTCTGCCACCGACAAGCAAGTCTTGATACTCAAAACAAGGGGAAAAGAAACGCAGCTTTACAACACGACGACAGTATGTTTGGGTCTCGGCAGCCGCAAAAAACATATGCATACTACAGGCGAACCGATGCTGCAGGCTCAGATGTCGATGGAGAGGGAGCAGCAGCACCCTCGGTGTCAATTCCACCTTCGGCGAAGTCCGACCGAGCCTCGGACGGCAACACGGGCGAAGGATCTCCGCTCCGAAGGACGACGTCAGCACCACGCTCGGGCCATCGCCGCCAGGGTCTCCTCTAGGAACCCGGCTCGAGCAGACGGCTCGGCCGGCCGCCCCGAAGCCTCAGCCAGCCGTCCCCCAAGGACACCAGCCCGGCTCATGGCCTCAGCAACCCGACTCCGGCGCCGGTCCCGCCAGTGGACGGCCCGGCCAGGCTCTGACCGACGAAGCTCCCTTTTTCGAGCCAACTCTGCCTCTGTCCGTGCTGGCACCGCTGCCTTCGGCTCCGGCTCACCGAAGAGCGGCCGAGGGTTTCTTTGACGAAACAAGTGAAGCCTCGAGCGGCAAGGCCGACTGAGCCGAGGGATTCCTACGCCTCCGGGATACGGATACCTCACTCGTCACCTTCCGCACAGAGTAACTCACATTTGGTTAAGCGGTTCGGCTAACCGATAGGCGAGTCCCAGTGCTCGAAAATGAGGGGAAAACATGGTATTACACCCAAAAATACCTACATGTTCAGGCCTCGATAGCCACAATGAACAAACACCGGCACTCAAGGTGCCATTACAAACGGAACTCCGGTTCCACCCCCGCAGGTACGAATAACCCCCCACGTTGGAGGGCCTGCAGGGCGACAAAACCCCTGGTGGCTCACCGACGCCCGCTCCGGCAGCAGCGGCAACAACCTCCATCCCGGGCGGCAAGACAGCTGCAGCAACGGCTTCCGGGCAGGCGCTGCGGCAGAAAGGTTCTCGCCCACAAAGGACGAGAACCAGCCATTCAAGCTAGGGGACGGAGGTCCAGGGGCGCAGGCGGAGTTGGCGATCTCATCGGCAGAGAAACCCTCCCCGGCTGCTGCCACCTCAACACCGCACCAGCAGGCGCCGGCCGCCTCAAAGCGCGCCGGCAGGTCCTCGCTCTCGCCCTCGCCGAGGCCGCCCCAGAGCATGAGCACTAGGACTGGGCGTTCGGGTTACCCGATTAGTTCGGGTCGGGTAGTTCGGGTTTTAGTAAATTCGGGTAATAGAAACTAATACCCGATCACAGCTTTAAAAACCCGTGACCCATAATTTCGGGTACCCGTAATTTCGGGTTCGGGTTTGGGTATACCCAATTTACCCGAAATATATGAAAGCACATGCGAGGGCGCGTTTGGCCGGTGGCGCGGTGGCTTGACAGCGAGGCTGCGTCCGCGCGTGGCCGCCTGGCCGGTAGGTAGTGCAGCGGCTTGCCGGCGAGGGCGTTGTCCGCTGTCCGCGCTTGGCCGCCTGGCCGGTGGCGCGACGGCTTGCCGGTGAGGCAGCCTGTTCGCTGTACGCCTGTCCGCTGTCTGCGCCTGTCCGCCTGGCGGGTGGCCGCCTGTCCGCTGTATGGCTGTACGCGCTTCGGCGCTTGGCTGCCTAGCGCCTGGTGTGTGGTTGCTAAGTTGCCGTTGTGCCTTGCTGTGAGTTGCTGTTGCCGCCATGCCTGTTGCCGCCATGTCTTGCTGTTGCCGGAGAACAAAGACTGGAAGTGCTTCTTGCTCTGGAGTACCAGCCTTGAAGTTGCAGGTGGCGATAGCCGATGGGGATTGGGGGACGCCGTTGGTTATTTCGGGTAGAATGGGTACTTCGGGTACCGCGGGTTAATACCCGATTAGGCCCGAACTTAGTTCGGGTATTTAGTTTCGTTACCCGCTAGAGCTGTTTGGGTAACGGGCTTCGGGCTAAACGGGTACGGGTTCGGGTATTTCGGGTATAGGGCTTCGGGCTCGGGTTTTATGCCCAGATCTAATGAGCACCGCCCTCGCGGCACGCGACGTGCTGGGCAACCCTCTGGCGCGGCTGTCGGCGCGAGGAAGACCTGGACATGGCTGGCCCGTACGCGGCGCGACCATCGCCAGGACAGAGGACGGAATGCTGCACCCTGGCTGGGCAGCAGCAGTTCGCCTTCCCCGGCATGGCTGAAGGAAGCCTCCGCGGGGCTGGAGGATGCCTTTCTCCCCCAAACACTAGGGGAAGAAAAGGGTTACCGACCCACGCGGAGGCAAACCCCCACTCGGTGCGCTCCCCCGCCTCAGCCCGGATGACGAAAATCCTTGAAGCTGAGGGCAGGGCGGAGGCCGTAGCCCGGCTCGCTTCTCTCCACCAAATTGCCCACCGGTGAGGGGATGCAGCCGAGTTGCCTGATGAAAATCCTTGAAGCCGAGCGATGGCTGAAAGGTACCAACTTCCACGAAGTTGTGTTCCTCCAACGACAGCAAGACAAAAGCGACGTGAGCGCTCCCCATCCGGGGGCTCGGAAGGTGGAAGGATGCGGTATATGGAGTGCGAAGACATGGTTGCCATCCAAGGGGTCACCCTCCTTTTAAAGGCAACTCTCCCCACTTGCATCCTCAACCGTCGCGGACTGAGTCTTCTCCAACACGCTCCGAGGTCCTCCCCCCACGACACGGGGGCTAGGTCCCACGCGTCATGCAAGCTGGCCTAGGACAGAAGAAGCCAGACCACCGCGCGCGGAGCGCACAATGGCCCAGTGGTTACAAGCATTCCTCCACTATCGCCCGACCCAGCGGGTGAAAGGGCGGACCGCCATGAAGGTGGCATGCAAACGCACCAAGGGGGCGCACCCTTTCGACTTCGATGCGTCCAGCATGGAGGCCCAGGCCCACACGTCATGTAACCGGCGTGCCGCCTACTACGTGCGAGAAACTGCACCGCCACTCGTGCTAGTCCCGCGCCTCCTCGACTGCGGAACCGGTGCCGCAACTCGAGGCAACCCTGTGCACGGCCCAGCAGTGCCAACCGGGCACGCCGGTCATGGGTCAATCAGCCGCGAGAGAAGGCGCGACGGTCGATACGGCCAAAAAATGGGCCGGTAGTAATGGCGGCAGCAGGCGGGCAGAAGCAGTGGTCAAATCGTCTGCAGGCTCACGTCCCCTCCTGGGATAGCGAGAGAGCCCTCTCCCGTGGCGTGAAGACGACGCGCCCGTGTTCCGTTCCTCGAACGGCTCGCACACGCACAACGGCTACCCCGCCAACCACTCGTCCTATCGCATTAACTCTGCGGCAGGGCAGGCGACACCTTTGGCAGGCAAAGCGACCGACGCTTCACCTCCGCCATAATGACCGCGTCAAAAAAGGTGTGCCATGATGTTCGATTTCGTATCCTTTCCCACTTCCTCTTTCTCTCTCTTGCCACAGGGGCCGGGAAAGGGGATACTCCGAAAGGGATCCTTCTCCACGAAGGAAACGGGCCCCGAGCCCCCTACTGATCAGAGGTTCGAAGGCTGGCCCCTCAGAGGGGTTCAACAGCCACCTCAGAGCACTCGGGCTCTGTGCTCACTACTGGTCAGAGGTTCGAAGGCTGGCCCCTTGGAAGGGTTCAACAGCCGCCTCAGGCCACTCAGGCTCCGCGCCCACTACTGATCAGGGGTTCGTAGGCTGGCCCCCAAAGGGTTCGAAAGCCGCCTCAGAGCACGCAGAGCGAGGGATGACCCTGGGTACGTTCGATACATAACCAAGGCTCGAGCTACGCTCCCGAGGTACCCTAGGACATTTCCGAGACCAGCGGGAGCGATTTTGTAACGGAATCCCACCAGAGGGAGGCATCGAGCCCTCGGACCCCGTCAAAAGGGGACCGGGTCTGGCGAATCACCCACAGATACTTTTGGAGCGCGCCTCCGGGCCACTAGCCGACCCCTAACGAATGGGGCACGGGCGTCCACTCGGATTACCTGCTAGCAACTCACTGGAGACACCATGTTCGGCGCCCTCCGAGGGCAACATGGCGCTTTTCCCCCCCTCCTCCTTGCGGAAAGGCGACGCAGGGGCGTATGAAAAAAGCTGAGTCTGTCCTTGACCGTCCTCTCGCTCTGTGCGGAGGCTCGGGGGCTGCTCTCGCAAACCCGGCTCCGGCCAAACCGTTGACAGTGTCAACATACCAGCCCGAGAACTTGGGACTCGACTATGCACCCGGGCTACGGCCAGTTCGCATGAGGGAACGACCAAACCGGCCGAGCCATCACGAAAGGCACTAAGACCTCGAAGGAGTCAAAACACTCCTCTGAGGCCTCGGGGGCTACACCCGGCGGGTGCGCTCGCGTGCACCCACCGGAACAAAATGCAACCGAGAAAGGCCGGTCCCCTTGCAAAAAAGTGCGACAAAAGCCTCCAAGCGAGTGCCAACACTCTCTTCGAGGCTCGAGGGCTACTGTCGGGGACCATAATTAGGGGTACCCCCAAGACTCCTAATCTCAGCTGGTAACCCCCATCAGCACAAAGCTGCAAAGGCCTGATGGGCGTGATTAAGGTCAAGGCTCAGTCCACTCAAGGTACACGATCTCGCCTCGCCCGAGCCCAGCCTCGGGCAAAGGCAACCGACCCCAGAGGATTCACGTCTCGCCCGAGGGCCCCCTCAAGCAACGAACACACCTTCGGCTCACCCGAGGCCCAGTCTTCGCAGAGAAGCAACCTTGGCCAGATCACCACGCCAACCGACCGTATCGCAGGAGCATTTAATGCAAGGATCGCCTGACATCTTATCCTGACACACGCTCCAGTCGACAAGGCCGAAGTGACCGCAGTCACTTCGCCGCTCCACTGACCGACCTGACAGGAATACAGTGCCGCCTGCCCTGCTCCGACTGCCGTGCCACTCGCCAGAGTGAGGTCGACAGCGGCTAAGTCCAGCCTCGGGCGACATAGGAAGCTCCGCCTCGCCCGACCCCAGGGCTCAGCCCCCGTCTCGGCCTCGGAAGATGGACTTTGTCTCGCCCGACCCCAGGGCTCGGCCCCCGTCTCGGCCTCGGAAGATGGACTTCGCCTCGCCCGACCCCAGGGCTCGGACTCGGCCTCGGCTCCGGAAGACGACAAACTCCGCCTCGCCCGACCCCAGGGCTCGGACTCGGCCTCGGCTCCAGAAGACGACGAACTCCGCCTCGCCCGACCCCAGGGCTCGGACTCGACCTCGGCTCCGGAAGACGACGAACTCCGCCTCACCCGACCCCAGGGCTCGGACTCCACCTCGGCTCCGGAAGACGACGGACTCCGCCTCGCCCGACCCCAGGGCTCGGACTCAACCTCGACCTCGGAGGAATCGCCACCTCACCCAAACTCGGGTCCAGACCAGCCACGTCGCCAGGGGGGCCATCATTACCCTACCCCTAGCTAGCTCAGGCTACGGGGAACAAGACCGGCGTCCCACCTGGCTCGCCCCAGTAAACAAGTAATGATGACACCCCGCACGCTCCATGAAGGCAGCAGCTCCCAGCCCCTTATGTCAGCAAGGAGACGTCAGCAAGGACCCGACAGCCCCGATAGCTGTACTTTTGCAGGGCTCCAACGCTCCTCCGACGGCCACGACATCACATGAACAGGGTGCCAAAACCTCTCCGACTGCCACGACGGCATGTACATAGGGCTCTAGCTCGTCTCTGCTAGACACGTTAGCACATTGCTACACCCCCCATTGTACACCTGGGCCCTCTCCTTACGTCTATAAAAGGAAGGTCCAGGGCTCTCGTATGAAGAGGTTGGCCGCACGGGAGAACGGTCCGACGCGTAAGGCTCTCTCTCTCTCTCCCACGCGAACGCTTGTAACCCCCTACTGCAAGCGCACCCAGCCGCCCTGGGCGCAGGACAACACGAAGGCCGCGGTTTCCCCTCGCTATTCTCCCCCCTTTGTGTCCCGTCTCGCGCCGACCCATCTGGGCTGGGGCACGTAGCAACAATTTACTCATCGGTCCAAGGACCCCCAGGGTCGAAACGCCGACATTTTCCTAGTCCTTTAACCTTGCCTTGGTTCCAGTTCCCATCTCCAAAGATGATCGAATCTTGGGAATCTTTGTTCTTGACGTAGGAGGTGAACATCTTCTTCTCCCCCGTCATGTGGTTTGTGCATCCGCTGTCGATAATCCAGCTTGAGCCCCCGGATGCATAAACCTGCAAGGCAAATTAGGCTTGGGTTTTAGGTACCCAACTCTTGTTGGGTCCTACAAGGTTAGTTACAATAGCCTTTGGGATCCAAATGCAAGTCTTGTCTCCCTTGCATTTGGACCCCATCTTTCTAGCAACCACTTTTTCATTTTTACATGAAAGTACATACTTAGTGTTGCAAGCATGAAAGACAGTGGTAGGTTTATTATACACTTTCCTAGGAGCATGAGACACAAAATTTCTCCTAGGCCTATCATTAAAATTAGAACTTGAAGCAATCATAGCATGTGAGTCAAAAGCATTATAACTCCTATTATAACGAGAATTTCTAGAAAATTTTCTATCATGGTACATGAAAGCATGATTCTTTTGACTACTACTAGCCATAGGGGCCTTCCCTTTCTCCTTGTAGGAAATGGGAGCCCTTTGACTTGTTAAGTTCTTGGCTTCCTTTATAAAGCCAAGTCCATCCTTAATTGAGGGATGTCTACCAACGGTGTAGGCATCCCTAGCAAATTTTAACTTATCAAATTCATTTTTGCAAGTCTTAAGTTGGGCATTAAGACTTGCGACTTCACTATTTAATTTTGTAATAGAAGTAAGGTGCTCAACACATGCATCAACATCAAAATCCTTACACCTATTACAAATGACAACATGTTCTACACAAGAACTAGATTTATTAACTACTTCTAGCTTAGCATTTAAATCATCATTAATACTCTTTAAGCTAGACACAGTTTCATGACAAGCAGATAATTCAGAAGATAGCGTTTCATTCCTTTTAACCTCTAAAGCAAGAGACTTCTTCATATAAAATATCCTCTTGCTTTTCTAAAAGTCTATTCTTTTCATTTAAAGCATCAATCAATTCATTGATTTTATCTACTTTAGTTCTATCTAAACCTTTGAACAAGCTTGAGTAATCTACTTCATCATCACTAGAGTCATCATCACTTGAAGTAGTATACTTAGGGGTATCTCGAGCGCTTACCTTTTTCTCCTTTGCCATGAGGCAAGTATGGCGCTCGTTGGGGAAAAGAGACGACTTGTCGAAGGCTGAGGCAGCGAGTCCTTCGTCGTCGGAGTCGAAAGAAGAGCAATCTGAATCCCATTCTTTGCCGAGGTGTGCCTCGCCCTTCGCCTTCTTGTAGGCCTTCTTCTTCTCCCTCTTCCCGCTCTTTTCTTGTTCCTGGTCATTAGCATTATCGGGACAATTTGCTATGAAATGACCAGTCTTACCACATTTAAAATAGGAGCCCTTTCCCTTTGCTTTGCTCTTGTTGGGATGCTCCTTGTGTCCTTTTAGCGCGGTCTTGAAGCGCTTGATGATGAGGGCCATCTCATCTTCGTTTAGCCCGACAGCCTCAACTTGTGCCACCTTTCTAGGTAGCGCCTCCCTGCTGCTGCTGCTGCTTGTTGCCTTGAGTGCAATGGGCTGAGGCTCATAGATGGGCATTGGGCCATTTAATGCATCATCAACATATCTTGCTTCCTTGACCATCATTCTCCCGCTCACAAACTTTCCGAGTATCTCCTCGGGCGTCATCTTTGTGTACGTAGGATTTTCATGGATGAGGTTCACAAGATGAGGGTCAATAATAGTGAAAGACCTGAGCATAAGTCGGACGACGTCGTGGTCCGTCCATCTCGTGCTTCCATAGCTCCTGATCTTGTTGACCAGGGTCTTGAGCCTGTTGTACGTTTGCGTTGGCTCCTCTCCCCTGATCATGGCAAACCTTCCTAGCTCGCCTTCCACCAACTCCATTTTGGTGATCATGGTGGTGTCGTTAATGAATACAGGGTTAATGCGATATCTTGAGGGTGTCCCATATTTGCTTGGCGTTGTCCAAGCCGCTCACCTTGTTATATTCATCCCTGCACAACGATGCTAACAAAACAGTGGTAGCTTGTGCATTCTTATGAATTTGTTCGTTAATGAATACAGGGTTATCCGTACTATCAAATTGCATTCCATTCTCAACTATCTCCCAAATACTAGGATGGAGAGAGAAAAGGTGACTACGCATTTTGTGACTCCAAAAAGCGTAGTCCTCTCCATCAAAGTGTGGAGGTTTACCAAGAGGAATAGAAAGTAAATCGGCATTAGAATTATACGGAATACGAGAATAATCAAATGAAAAATGGGTTAACCGGTTTCTTTTTCTCGTCGTAGTCGTCGTCTCTTGGGGAAGAAGAAGACGCGTCGCTGTCGTAGTAGATGATCTTCTTGATGCGCCTCTTCTTCTTCCCGTCCTTCTTCTTATGACTCGAGCCAGAGTCAGTGGGCTTGTCGTCCCTTGGCTCGTTGAAGATGGACTCCTTCTCCTTATCGTTGACCACCATCCCCTTTCCCTTAGGATCCATCACTTCGGGCGATTAGTCCCTTACGTGAAGAGAACGACTCTGATACCAATTGAGAGCACCTAGAGGGGGGGGGGGTGAATAGGTGATCCTGTAAAAATCAAATACTAATAGCCACAAAACTTGGTTAAGTGTTGGTACGATAAAACCAAGTAGCTATAGAGCGAGCTCAATAATCACACAGAAAGACAATCATAAGAGACACAGTGTTTTATCCCGTGGTTCGGCCAAGTACAAAACTTGCCTACTTCCACATTGTGGCGTCCCAATGGACGAGGGTTTCACTCAACCCCTTTCAAGTGATCCAATGATCAACTTGAATACCACGGTGTTCTTCTTCCTTATACTTTCTCCCGTTTGCGAGGAATCTCCACAACTTGGAGCCTCTCGCCCTTATAATTGATGATCACAAAGAAGCACGAAAGTAAGGGAGGGAAAGCAACACACACAAATCCGCAGCAATACACACACACACAAGCTAAGACTTGAGCTCAAAATGAAGCACAACGAGTTCACTACAAGAACAGAGCTCAAATCACTAACACGGTCAATCAAGTGCGTGAAGACGGAGTGTGGAAGACTTAGAATGATCAAAGTATGCTTAGGTGACTCCTCCATGCGCCTAGGGGTCCCTTTTATAGCCCCAAGGCAGCTAGGAGCCATTGGAGGCATTCTTGGAAGGCTAATCTTGCCTTCTGTCGGGTGGCGCACCGGACAGTCCGGTGCGCCACCGGACAGTCACTGTAGCTGTCCAGTGCGCGATCTCCTTCCTTTTATGGCGCATCCGACCGTTGCAGATTCGTGGCAGTTGGCGCACCGGACAGTCCGGTGCCCCCTATCGACCGTTGGCGTGCCCATCCGTCGCGCGAAGATTGCATGGCCGACCATTGGCGCAATTGACCGTTGGCTCACCGGACAGTCCGGTGCCCCACCAGACAGTCCAGTGAATTATAGCCGTACGCCGTTGAACATTTCCCGAGAGCGACGACTTCGCCGCGGACGACTCACCGGACAGTCCGGTGCACCACCAGACAGTCCAGTGAATTATAGCCATACGCCGCCGTCGAGTCCCGAGTGCGGCCTGTTCACCGAGACTGGCCTGGCGCACCAGACACTGTCCGGTGCACCATCGGATAGTCCAGTGCACCCAGACCGGGCAGGAGTTGGCTATACATAGCCAACTCATTTCCAATTGCTTTTCTCCTATTTCTAGCACTTAGACACAATACATTAGTACCCAAATCAATGTACTAAGTCTAGAAACGTACCTTATTGCATGATTTGCACTTCTTCAATCTTTGGCACAAATTAAGACTTAGAGGATATGTGTTGGACACTTAATCACCAAAACACTTTAGAAATGGCCCAAGGGCACATTTCCCTTTCAGGTATGCCTTTTGATCAACGGACTTACCTCCTTTGTTGAGGTCGACATGCCCGTCAGTTCCCATCGATGTCTTCGCGGGCTTGGCGTCCTTCGTTCCAAACCTTTTGAGAAGATCCTGAGTATACTTCGTTTGGGAGATGAAGGTGCCGTCCTTGAGTTGCTTCACTTGGAACCCAAGGAAGTAGGTCAACTCACCCATCATAGACATCTCGAATTTCTGCATCATCAACCTGCTAAACTCCTCACAAGACTTTTGGTTAGTAGAACCAAATATTATGTCATCGACATAAATTTGGCACACAAAGAGGTCACCATCACAAGTCTTTGTAAACAGAGTGGGATCAGCTTTCCCAACCTTGAAAGCATTAGTAATTAAGAAATCTCTAAGGCATTCATACCATGCTCTTGGGGCTTGCTTAAGTCCATAGAGCGCCTTAGAGAGCTTATATACGTGGTCGGGATACCTGTCATCCTCAAAGCTAGGGGGTTGTTCCATGTATACCTCCTCCTTGATTGGCCCGTTGAGGAAAGCGCTCTTCACATCCATTTGGAACAGCCTAAAAGAGTGGTGAGCGGCATAGGCTAATAATATTCGAATAGACTCTAGCCTAGCCACAGGAGCAAAAGTCTCCTCGAAATCCAAACCTGCGACTTGGGCATAACCTTTTGCCACAAGTCGAGCCTTGTTTCTTGTCACCACTCCGTGCTCGTCTTGCTTGTTGCGGAACACCTACTTGGTTCCCATAACGTTTTGCTTTGGACGTGGCACCAGGCTCCAAACTTCATTTCTTTTGAAGTTGTTGAGCTCTTCCTGCATGGCCAACACCTAGTCCGGATCCTGCAAGGCCTCTTCTACCTTGAAAGGCTCAATAGAAGAGACAAACGAGTAATGCTCACAAAAGTTAGCTAAGCGTGAGCGAGTAGTTACTCCCTTGATGATGTCACCTAGAATCTGATCGACGGGGTGATTTCTTTGGATCGTAGCTCGGACTTGTGTTGGAGGGTCTCATGGTGCTTCTTCCTCCATCACTTGTTCTTCATGTGCTCCCCCTTGATCCTGTCCCTCTTCTTGAGGTACCTGTTCACCGTCTTGAGTTGGGGGAAGCACCATTGTTGAGGAAGATGGCTGATCTTGCTCCTGTTGTTCTTGTGGTCGCACATCACCGATTGCCATCGTGCGCATTGCGGCCGTCGGAACATCATCTTCATCTATGTCATCAAGATCAACTTGCTCTCTTGGAGAGCCATTAGTCTCATCAAATACAATGTCACTAGAGACTTCAACCAAACCCGATGATTTGTTGAAGACTCTATACGCCTTTGTATTTGAGTCATACCCTAGTAAAAACCCTTCTACTGCCTTGGGAGCAAATTTAGAATGTCTACCTTTCTTCACCAGAATGTAACATTTGCTCCCAAATACACAAAAGTAAGAGACGTTGGGTTTGTTACCGATTAGGAGTTCGTAGGAGGTCTTCTTGAGAAGGCGATGCAGGTAGAGCCGGTTTATGGCGTGACAGGCTGTGTTCACAGCTTCCGACCAAAACCGCTCGGACGTCTTGAACTCTCCAAGCATCGTTCTCGCCATGTCGATTAGCGTCATGTTCTTTCTCTCTACTACACCGTTTTGCTGTGGTGTGTAGGGAGCGGAGAACTCATGCTTGACACCTTCCTCCTCAAGATACTCCTCAACTTGCAGATTCTTGAACTCGGACCTGTTGTCACTCCTTATCTTTTTCACCTTCAGCTCAAATTCGTTTTGAGCCCTCCTTAGAAAGCGCTTTAGGGTACCTTGGGTTTCTGATTTATCCTGCAAAAAGAACATCCAAGTGAAGCGGGAAAAGTCATCAACAATTACAAGACCATACTTACTTCCTCGATGCTAAGGTAGGCAACGGGTCCAAAGAGGTCCATGTGAAGAAGCTCCAATGGTCTTGATGTTGTCATCACATTCTGCTGTGATGAGTGCTTCCCACCTGTTTCCCTGCCTGACATGCTGCACAAGGTCTGTTTTTCTTGAAACAAACATTGGTTAGTCCTAACACATGTTCTCCCTTTAGAAGTTTATGAAGGTTCTTCATCCCAACATGTGCTAGACGGCGATGCTAAAGCTAGCCCATACTAGTCTTAGCTATTAAGCATGCATCTAGATCGGCCTCCTCTTTCGAAAAATCAACTAAGTAGAGTTTGCCATCTAATACACCCTTAAAAGCTAATGAACCATCACTCCTTTTAAAGACAAATACATCAACGTTTGTAAAAAGACAATTGTAACCCATGTGACACAATTGACTTACAGACAGAAGGTTGTACCCAAGCGATTCAACAAAAAACACATTGGAGATAGAATGCTCGGATGTAATGGCTATCTTTCCCAATCCTTTAACCTTGCCTTGGTTCCCATCTCCAAAGATAATCGTATCCTGGGAATCCTTGTTCTTGATGTAGGAGGTGAACATCTTCTTCTCTCCCGTCATGTGGTTTGTGCATCCGTTGTCGATAATCCAGCTTGAGCTCCCAGATGCATAAACCTGCAAGGCAATTTAACCTTGGGTTTTAGGTACCCAACTCTTGTTGTGTCCTACAAGGTTAGTTATAACAGTTTTTGGAACCCATATGCAAGTCTTATCTCCCTTGCATTTGGATCCCAATTTCCTAGCAACTACTTTTGCATTTTTACGTGAAAGTACAAATGAATTATTGCAAGCATGGTAAATAGTTGAAGGTTTTTTTTGCACATTTTCCTAGGCACAACATGATTTTTCCTAGGCCTGCTTCTACCATGAACAAAAGTAGAACTAGAGGCAAACATAGCATGTGAATTATGATCATAACTCCTATTGTAATGAGAATGACTAGCAACTTTCCTATCATAAATAAATGCATGGTTCCTTTGAGGACTACTAGCCATAGGGGCATTCCCTTTCTCCTTGTTGAGAACGGGAGTCCTTTGGCTTGTTAAGTTCTTGGTTTCCTTTCGAAAACCAAGTCCATCCTTAATTGAGGGGTGTCTACCAACAGTGTAGACATCCCTAGCAAATTTTAATTTATCAAAATCAATTTTGCAAGTCTTAAGTTGAGCATTAAGACTTGCCACCACATCATTTAATTTAGCAATAGAATTAAGATGCTTATCACAGGCATTAACATCAAGGTCCTTGCATCTATTGCAAATAACTACATGTTCAACACATGATTTAGTTTCATTTTCTTCCTCTAGCTTAGCATTTAATTCATTATTTAAACTCTTTAAACTAGAGATAGATTCATGGCAAGCAAATAACTCAGAAGACAACATTTCATTTCTCTTTGTTTCTAAAGCAAGAGATTTTTATACACTAACAAATTTGTCATGTTCCTCATACAAAATGTCCTCTTGCTTTTCTAGCAGTCTATCTTTTTCATTTAGAGCATCAATTAAATCATTAATTTTCTCTACTTTGGCTCTATCTAAACCTTTAAATAAACTAGAGTAATCTACTTCATCATCGGAGGACTCCTCATCACTAGAAGAAGTGTACTTAGGAGAATCTCGAATGCTTACCTTTTTCTCCTTGGCCATAAGACATGTATGGCGTTCGTTGGGGAAGAGTGAGGATTTCTCAAAGGCCGAGGCAGCAAGTCCTTCGTCGTTGGAGTCGGAAGAGGAGCAGTCCGAGTCCCATTCCTTTCCAAGGTGCACCTCGCCCTTTGCCTTCATGTAGTTCTTCTTTTTCTCCTTCTTCCCACTCTTTTCTTGTCCCTGGTCATTATCATTATGGGGACATTGAGCAATAAAGTGACCAGTCTTACTGTATTTGAAGCAGGAGTATTTTCCCTTTGTTTTATTTCTGTTGGGGTATTCCTTGCGTCCTTTGAGTGCGGTCTTGAAGCGCTTGATGATAAGCGCCATCTCATCTTTATTGAGTCCGGCAGCCTCCACTTGAGCTACCTTGCTTGGTAGAGCCTCCTTGCTGCTTGTTGCTTCGAGAGCAACGGGCCGCGGCTCGTAGATGGGTAGTGGACCGTTCAAGGCGTCATCCACGTATCGTGCCTCCTTTACCATCATGCGCTCGCTCACGAATTTTCCGAGTATCTCCTCGAGCGTCATCTTGGTGTACCTGGGGTTTTCACGAATAAGATTGACAATATAGGGGTCAATTACAGTAAATGACCTTAGCATGAGTCAGACGACATCATGATCCATCCATCTTGTGCTTCCATAGCTTCGAATCTTATTGACTAGGGTCTTGAGCCTGTTGTAGGTCTGTGTTGGCTCCTCTCTCCTGATCATCACGAACCTCCCCAACTCGCCTTCCACTAGCTCCATCTTTGTGATCATAGTGGCGTCGTTTCCCTCATGAGATATCTTGAGGGTATCCCAGATTTGTTTGGCATTGTCCAAGCCACTCACTTTATTATACTCGTCCCTGCAAAGAGATGCTAACAACACAGTAGTAGCTTGTGCATTTTTATGAATTTGCTCATTTATGAAAACGGGATTGTCAGTACTATCAAAATGCATTCCATTTTCAACAATCTCCCAGATACTAGGATGGAGGGAAAATAAATGACTACGCATTTTGTGACTCCAGAAAGAGTAGTCTTCTCCATCAAAGTGTGGAGGTTTCCCAAGTGGAATTGATAGCAAATGAGCATTTGAATTGAACGGAATACGAGAATAATCAAATGAATAGTTTTGATTAACCGTTTTCTTCTTTGAAGAGCCGTTGTCGTCGTCTCTTGGTGAAGAAGAGGAGGCATCACTGTCGTAGTAAATGATCTTCTTGATGTGCCTCTTCTTCTTCCTATCCCTCTTCTTGTGACTCGATCCTGAGTCAGTGGGCTTGTCATCCCTTGGCTCGTTGAGGAGGGACTCCTTTTCCTTGTCGTTGACCACCATCCCCTTTCCCTTAGGATCCATCTCTTCGGGTGATTAGTCCCTTAGAAGAAGAGTACGGCTCCGATACCAATTGAGAGCACCTAAAGGGGGGGGGGGTGAATAGGTGATCCTGTAAAATCAAGCACTAAATAGCCACAAAACTTAGTTATAGAAGTGTTAGTGTGACTAAGTAGTTTTGAGGCGAGTTCTTGTGAACGAAAACAATCACAGAGAAAGCAGCACAAGAGACACGTGATTTTATCCCGTGGTTCGGCCAAGTAACACTTGCCTACTTCCACGTTGTGGCGTCCTAATGGACAAGGGTTGCACTCAACCCCTTTCAAGTGATCCGATGATCAACTTGAATACCACGGTCTTTTCCTTTAGTGTATTTTCCCGTTTGCGAGGAATCTCCACAACTTGGAGTATCTCGCCCTTACAATAGAGATCACAAAGAAGGCACAGAGTAAGGTTGGGAGAAGCAACACATGCAAGACCCAAATACACAGCACAACCACGCACACAAGTGAATACTTAAGCTCAAATGAGAACTAAGGGAGTGCACAACTCGAATGGAGCCCAAATCACTAACATAATGAAGCGAATGCGCGGGAGCGGAGTCTGGATGCTTTAGAATACTTAGAGAATGCTTGGTGTGCTCCTTCATGCGCCTAGGGGTCCCTTTTATAACCCCAAGGCAGCTAGGAGCTGTTGAAGACCAACTTGGAAGGCCAATCTTGCCTTCCGTCGAGTGATGCACCGAACAGTCCGGTGCACCACCGGACAGCTACTGTTCATGTCCGGTGCTTGGTTTCTTTCCATACGAAGAGCAGCCGACCGTTGGTCCCCAGGATCGATTGGTGCACCGGACACTGTCCGGTGTGCCCAACCGACCGTTGGCGCGACCACGTGTCGCGCGAAGATTGCACGGCCGACTGTTGGCGCTGGCGACCGTTGGCTCACCGGACAGTCCGGTGCACCACCGGATAGTCCAGTGAAATTTTAGCCACGTCGCCTTTCTCCATTCCTGAGAGCGATGAGTTCGCGCGGATGACTCACCGGGCAGTCCAGTGAATTATAGCTGTACACCGTCGTCGATTCTCGAGAGCAGCACTTTCACCGGAGACTTGCCTGGGGCACTGGACACTGTCCGGTGCACCACCGGTGCACCACCGGACAGTCCGGTGTGCCAGGCCGAGCTGGAGTTTGGGTGCATATAGCCAAGTCCTTTCCATTTCTTTTCTCCTTCTTTTGTCACTGTTTCTAGCACTTAGACAAACACATTAGCGTTCAAAAAATAATGTACTAAGTCTAGAAACATACCTTGTGCCTTAATTTGCACTTCTCACTTTATTTGGCACATAAGAACTTAATCAAATGTGTTGGACATTTAATCACCAAAACATTATAGAAATGGCCCAAGGGCACATTTCCCTTTCAGACTCGACCAAGGCCAACCCCCGGTGGGAGACGCAGTCACAACTCACTCGAGGCCAACCTCGGGCGGGAGACCCAGTCACCACTCGCCCGAGGCCAACCCAGGGCGGGAGACGCAGTCACGACTTACTCGAGGCCAACCCCAGATGGCCCAAGGCCAACCTCAAGCGAGAGACATGGTCACGACTTGCCCGAGGCCAACTCGGGCAAGAGACACAGTCACGACTCGCCCAATGCCAACCTCGGTCGGGAGACACAGTCACAACTTGCCCGAGGCTAACCCCGGGCGAGAGACGCAGTCACAACTCACCCAGGCCAACCTCGAGCAAAAGATGCAGTCACGACTCACCCGAGGCCAACCTCGGGCGGGAGACGCAGTCTTAACTCGCTTGAGGCCAACCGTGGGCGGGAGACATAGTCACGACCCACCCTGAGGCTAACCCTAGGTGGGAGACGCAGTTATAACTCGCACGAGGCCAACCCTGGGTGAGAGATGCAGTCAAGACTCACCTGAGGCTAACCTCTGGCGCCCCGAGGCCAACCGCGGGCACGAGACATAGTCACGACTCGCTCGAGGCCAACCACGGGCATGAGACACAGTCACGACTCGCTCGAGGCCAACCACGGGCGGGAGATGCAGTCACGACTCGCACGAGACTAATCTCGGGTGAGAGATGCAGTCATGACTCGCCCGAGGCCAACCTCGGGCAAGAGACACAACCATGACTCGCCTGAGGCCAACCTCAGGCATAGAGCAAGTTATGTAATCATATCTCTTGGAGGCTGCATAGACAATAGTTCACAATCCTAAGAACCTGATCGATTATGGCATGTTTAAATCATGTTTATGGTGATATATAGGAACCGTAGTAAGGTACGAGCACCTAACTATTAACTTATGATGAAGGGAATTCATGTCGATTTCTCATGCCTAAGAATGTTTGGAGATATCTTAACCCCGTCAAAGAAAAATTAGATAGGTATACATTTGAGAGGATTTTTATACATACTTATACTATTTAGATTTCTAAACTACAATGGTATACGGATAATGTTCTTGGAATATGTCTCTGATTCTTCTTATTTAGTCACATGTTAATGTTATGGTTATTCTGGGATCAACACCAATCGAGCATTTGACTATTGCTTATCACATACACTTGTTGTTTTTGCATCACTATTTTGAACCAACTTTTAAGCTACCGTAGCAACACACAGACACGCACACCTAGTATCTATACTACTCTATTAAGAACGTAGTGTGGGCGTCTAGCGCTACCACGGCTACACCCCGCGCTCCCCCTACCGTACGATCGTCTCCTCCACCACACGTCCGCCGATTTACATCACGTGGCATCCTTCTCAGATATCCCCAACCCCACGTCCCCAAAACCCTACCACATTGTCCTGAGTTCGCCCCTCCCTCCCTTGCCTCTGCTGTCGCCGGCGTCGAGCCTCGGCCGCGCGGCTGGCCGTAGAATAGGCGGTGAGGCACTACCGCTCCTCAACAATGGAATGTCGAGCGCACGCATGGGGCCACGACTTCTTTCTCGCCCAACCGGCCGCCCACCATCTGTGTCCCTCACAGAGTCCAAGTTTCTCCCTCGTACGTCTCCACACTGCAACGGTCTGCCCTCGCCCCACTCTGGGAGCTTCAGCCCATCGACACGATGGAGCGAGGAGTCCTCGTGGCACAATGCGATGTCGACGACCACGACTGTGGTGCTCTTCTAGCGGGCAGTGGGAATGACCTACATAGGCTACTCCAACATCTGCACTACGCTGGCACGTGACTACCTTAAGGCACCCTTAAAGTTCGAGGCCACATCTCGCGAGAAGGTCCATTTCTCCATCTCCAAGTGGGCGGACGGCGAGCAGGAGAAGCCTAGTGAGTGATCTACTCCCTCCCTTCTATTTTGATAATGCACATCCTATGATTTAGCGGATATGCCAATAATTTGTAAATCTTTCTATTTTGATAGAAGAGTCAGGTTTGGCAACATCCTTGGACATGATTGCCAAAAGGAATTCACATGGTTTCTATCGTAATATATATGTAGGTTGCTGAAACAATGATCAAGAACGGTAAGCTACTATCAAAATGACGAGTGGTTGAGTCTGATGTTCAGGCCATGAAAGAAAAAAGAATACTTAAGGTAATAGCTTCTAAACACTTTAATGACCCTTATGTGAACTATGAACATGATTTAAGTCTCATCTCTAGCTCCTACCAGTTTGGAGAACTTGAGTTTGAAGTGACTTCTGAAAGTGCCAATATCGGTGCTGCAGTAGAGGCAATTTTTGGGTAACATTTAGACTAACACAAAAATTCAGATGCTCTGACCTTGGCATATGATTTATATATAAAGTTTAGGTCGCCAATTGCCTATTGTAGTTTTGCTAAAAATTAGTTCCACATAAACAAATGAATAAAAAAAGGCATCGACAGAGAAGACCTGCTGTACAGACACCATCCATCAGAACTCTACTAGAATCATTAAAGTATTTTGTGCAACAAAATCTCCTCAAACCTGCCTTTTCCACCTATGTATTTCTAATTAAATTGTTGTTTTCTAAAATAAAAATCTCGTTTAATCTATTTTTTTTTAGTTTTGGAAGGGCAATCTGTGCCGGGGGCATGCTGCATGACCAATGTTGTTGGATTTCACTTTATTGATTTTATGAGACAGCTTCTCTCTCTAAAATATCCCTATCACACGTAGGTGATAGAAGTATATTTCTGAAGCACTTCATAATGTTTGTTTCTCCTACCATGTAACAGTACAATTTTACATTGAATAGGGCAAGTATTACATGGGAAAGGCTGAAGAGCTGAAAAAGGAGCATCGGTACATAGTTTTTTATTATATGGCAGAGCTTTAGATATTTAAAATAAGAAACTTGTATGTATTTTCTATTCTTATGTAAAGCTTTGAATTCTTCCATTTTGTTTTGAATGAATTTGAATAGAGGCATAGGGATTTCTATTTTTTTTAACAGCAAGGGGAAACCCCCCTATTTCATTAAGAAATAGGATCACAGTTTAACAGACTCCAACAGGAAAGACTACTTATTACAATACTTAGCCCAACAAGCTAACAGCCAGAAGCTAACCATCCATAAAAGTTTTGGATCACTCCAGAGATCAGTAGCCAAGCAGACCACCTAACCAAAATGCAAACGCTCCCAAGCACCCTAACATTACCAAACAGGATATTGGTAAGGGCCCACAGTTACAAGACCACTACATCCTGAGACAAACCAGACAAACTAAAGAGCAGAAATTGAACACCGACGAGCATCCTTCAAGCAGACAGATCGCATAACCAAAAACAACGCGCTCGGCATTAGTTGCATAAGCGATTATCCACCGGCGCCCAGCCAAAATTTCTGTTGAAGATCCCTTTAACCATTCTTCTGAGAAGGGAGCTTCCTTCCAGCAGCATCTTTCTTGATGTTTCTTTCTGAAGCATCGCCCAAGAATCCAATCAAGAGCAGCACAGAAGCACAATGTTAGCAATATTAGGAGAGGTGATGTTGTTGAAACAGCAGTCGTTCCTAATTTTCCATAAAGACCAAAGCACTGCACTACAACCAATAGTGATTAGATTTCTTTCATATTTTTTGAAGTTACAAAGCCATAACCCAAACATCTCATTGGCATTTTTGGGAAGGGACAAAGACATTAAAGCCATCTGAATCACTTTCCAAGTGAAAGTGGCCACCTGACAGTTGTAAAAGATATGATTAGTTGTTTCTAGGCAACCACACCAATCACAATTTACATTACTATGCCAATTTCTTTTTTTCAGATTTTCTTTGGATAAGATTTTATCTTCTAAAATCAACCAAAGAAAAACTTTGATTCTCTGAGGAATTTCTATAGGATTTGATGAATTGTTGTGTCTATACTTCCTCGTGATGATGATTCTTTTTCTTCCAAAGCTATATTAATTCTATGTTTTCTCTGTTCTGAACATTCTTTGTAACACCATGGATTGATCACTTCCTGCTGCAGAATAGTAAGGAAGAAGCTGATGAGAAAATGAGGTATTGGCAACTACCTCTCTCTTTGGGAAGCTTGGTCTTAATATCCAAGAAGCACATGCATATTCGACGAGTGATGGCTATTCATTGGACATCTTGGTTATTGATGGCTGCGACTGGGAGTATGTGGTAATACAATATTTCTGGTGAATAAAAAACTGACCTCCATTGTTTGACAGAGCCACATAAACCTACTGTAAATCCTTTAAGATGAGGTCATGTGAACTAGAGCCGCAATGCTACCAGTGTACCTTTTTGTGTAGATATAAACAACTCTTAGGGTCTGAATCTATTCCTTGTGTGATGACACAAACTTTTGGTACTGTATTCCGGATATAGTTGGGCTCAGAATCAGATACCATATATGGTTATTCCTACTGTTTCACCAATCTTTGCACATTCTAAAACAATTCTACTATAATTTGACAAGGGTCTATCAACACATGATCAAACAGTGACACTAAAAACTAATAAAATGATGATGATTCCAGCTCATTCAAAAAAAATCTTAGCTTATTCTAACACAACTATTTAAGTCTTACACAATGTGCCACAACTAGTATATATATAACCTTATACCTTCCTTGTGGTGCAGCTATGACGACGGCAACGTGGGGAGCACTGTGCTCGACGCACGTGAGTGGAGGGCATGGTGGTGAGGGGTATGGGAGGAGCACGACGATGTAGTGGCGTTCGTTGTGCTCGGAGGCATGCGCGAATGTGTGTAAGGAAAATGGACCCTGGGCCATTTAAGTATGGATTTTGGTGTTTGATGGTCAACATAACCTTATGAACTAATGTGTTCCAAGTGTTTGTGTTTTGTAGTTCACAGGATGCGAAGAGGATTAGACTAAGGCACTGAGGATGCAACACATTAAAAGAAGACCTAAAATATACTTAGAAGATCAATAAATATCAAGGACAAGTCCAAGACTCAAGACCAAAAGAGCCCAAGGAAAAAAGATTGAAGAAAACAAGAAAAGGGCAGTCAGCCAGCGCACCAGTGGCACACCGAACTGCCCGGTGTGAAGCCGTCGGACTGTCCGGTGTGCACCAGACAGCCTGCACAGAGAGCTCCGCAAAAGGACTCTTAAGAGCTGGAGCACTAGACTGTCCGGTGTGCACCGGACTATTTAGCCAACAGTCGGCAAGAGCTTTGTAAAACGATTGACTGCAACTCCTCAATGGTCGGCTGACGTGGTCAGGGCACCGAACATGTCCGGTGTGCCTGGCGACAGTACATACAACTTTCTGTCGAACGACTATATTTGAGGGAGAGGCTATTTATACCCCTCCAACCGCCCATTTGAAGGTGTGGGATCCCAAGCAACATACCAACATATATTATAGATATTTCCAAGTGCTCAAACATCCAATTGCTTAATAGAATCACTCGGTGATTAGCATAGGTGCTTTGCGAAATGCTTAGGTTAGTTAGAACGCTATTGCGCTTGCTCTAGGAGATTCCTAGTTAGTTTAGTGAGTTTAGAAAAACCCACATAACTGCTCGGCTCTTGTGCGAGCCATTATAATATTGTATCGAGTGTGGCGAGAGACTTACGAGATTGTGACAACCGAGTTTGTGTCACGACCGCCACCGTGTACCAGAGGGAACAAGGCCCGTGGTGTTTCGGCTGGAAGCTTGATAGTCAAGACGACGAGGAGCATCAGAGAGGAGGCCCGAAGTGGAGCACCACTTGTGCATGGAGAAGTCCTATGGCTCTCTACGGAGTTACACGCCCGTGGTGCTTGGCCCTCACGTGGGCTACCCTTTACGTAGGGGCACCAACGAGGATTAGTTAGGACCTTGCGTGGTTCAGGATACCTCGGTAAAAATACCGGCGTCGCCCATGAGAGTTTGCTTTCTCTACTAGCTCTTTAATCTTTCGCATTTACTCTCTACTTAAGTTGCAATCTTCACTATTCTTAGTGTAGATTATATAGGATAGGAACTTAGGTTGCATAGCTCCTTTTGTAGTAGAGATAGCAACACATAGACAAAAACTAGTTTGCATAATCTAGTTAAGTTATTTGCATAGGTTTTGTTCTAGGGAATTTATTTGTGGTCTAGTTTAGAGATAGTTTTTAGAAGTCCTAATTCACCCCCTCTTAGGAATAACGGTTTCCTACAAGTGGTATCAAAGCCTGGTTTGGCTCATTTAAAACGTTTTAGCTTCACCGCTAATCGAGTCAATACTTTTTAGAGGAAGGGATGGTTACCCATAGGCCACCACACTTCGACGACACCAATTTCCCATATTATAGTGGTAGAATGGCTTGTTACCTAGAAGCAGTTGATCTAGGTGTTTGGAGAGACACTCGTGATGGGATGAAAGCACCTAAGAGTCCCAAGAAGCTCACCACGAGTGACGAAAAAGAAATTCACTTGAATGATAGAGCCAAAAATTGTTAATATGAATCTCTTAGCATAGAAATTTTCAATCAAGTATTTACCTTGAAAACTGCTAATGAGATTTTGCTAAAATTGCATGAGCTCTATGACGGCACATCAAATGTCCATGAGCAAAAACATTATCTATCTTAAATGAGTATAATTTGTTTGCTGTGAAATAAAATGAGCTTGTTAGAGACATGTATTCATGTTTAAATCTTGTTATTAATGAGCTCCATTCTATTGACATTAATAAGCTAGATGATGTAGACATAGTAATGAAGATCATCTCCCTATTACCTCAACAAAAATATGGGAGCATCATCACCATTCTTCATAATTTGGAGGACTTGAGCCAAATGACCCCGACACTTGTGATTAGGAATATTGTGGCATTTGAAATGTCATGCAAGATGGGTTAAGAAGAGGAGCCAACTTCTCCAAAGCCATATGCTTTTGCATGTGATGAACACAAAAAGATAAAAGACAAGAAGAAGGCTCCAAGCTTAGGTTCCTCAAGTGAAGAAGAGGAGGAAGAAGAAGATGATGCTAATGAAGAAAATGGTCAATCCTCAACATCATCCTTCGAGGATGAAGAAACGGTCTGATGCGTCGAAAAGGTAATGAGTATGATTCGCAAGATTAATCTAATGGGTGTGCCCCTTCATGTCGAGGATCTTGTCTTTAACATTGACAGGAAAAAGCAAAGAAAGAGATGATGCTTCGCTTGTGGAGAGAATGGTCACTTCTGAGATAATTGTCCAAATATGTCCAAAACTAAGAAGAGGAGGAGCAAAGGCAAGGCACTTACAAGTGTCAAAACTTATGATGATTCTTCGAGTGAAGTTGATTCACCAAGGAGCCGCAGTCATAGCTCTTCATCACAATCCTCATGCTCTTCATCACACAAATGCCTTATGGCAAGAGGTAAATCAAGTATCCCATCTTCTAGTGATGATAGTAGTAGTGATGATGATTGTGATGGTGAGGGAAAGCCCTCCTTAGATGAACTTGTGCATGTGTTCAAATTTTTGAGAATGTATGTACTAAACAAAAGGCTTGACTTAAAACTTTGAAAAGTAAGTTGCTTAGCTCTCAAAATGACTATAAATATTTGCTGGAGAAATTTGAAACTTTTGCAAATTTGAATTGTGAGCTAACAACTAAAATTGAGCAATTAGAGTCTAAAGTTGCATCCTCAACTACTGATGACAGTCTTGTTAAAAAGAATGAAAAACTTACAGTTAAGTTAGCTAGCTCTTGGGATACCATTGAAAATTTGCTAGAGAAATTGAAAATTCTTAGCATACACAATAATGAGCTAACTACTAAGTTAGAAAGCATCGGTAGTGCCCCCGAAAGCATTTCTTGTTGAAATTCCTAAAATTATTAAGAAATATGCTTCTACTTCTTGCTTAGATTTATTGATGATTCAAACCCTTGCAACAAAGTCATTGTAAAGAATGTTGTTATATAAACATGTTCCAAAGAGGTTGCTTTGGAAAATGAGTTGTTGAAATAAGAGGTTGCTCGCCTTGCTAAGGCCTTGTATGACAAGAAAGGCAAAGCCAAACAAACCCAACCTCCTCAGGATAACACCACTTTGGGAGTGAACAAGCTTGTGGAGGGAGAAATTGTGGTTTCCTAGCTTTGTCACAATGAAGTCCACGAGTCTTACCAATGCAAGGTGAAGATCAGGGAGAAGCAAAAGAAGCCAATAAGCAAAATCTCCAACACCTGCATCAACAAGGTGGATAAGAAGGCCACTACACCATATTTGATCAAGAAGAAAAAGAATGGAAAGGTGATAGCGATTAAGGCCAACAAGCAAACCAACAAGGGAAGGGGACCAAACACATTTGGGTGCCAAAGGACACCATTTCAACCATGAAGAGCACCAAGAAGGTTTGGGTCCCGATAGGGAAATAAGAAGTTCGAAGGACCTCGGGGAATTTGGAGACTTGGCAAAATTGGGATGTATGTCATAGGATACATCACATTGGATCAAGTTTATTGCCAAGTGTGTTAGTGAATACTTTAGACCCAAATTCCCCACTCAAGACTAAGTTAACTAGATTTATTGCATTTCCTTGTTTCTAGATATGTGTATTTATTTTCTTGTATCTAGTTGTTACCTTATAGCCCTAGTTTTACATGTGGTATTTGTCGGTGTTCGGACTAAGGGTCCTAACCAACTAGTAAATAATGCCGCGTGCCCAGAGTCTAGATGGTGTGCGAGTTGACACAAGCAGCTTATCTTGGTTCCGGCAATGCAAAGCCCTACTTCTTACAGAGGGGATGAGGCTTATATTACTCGCACCTGAGTGCCTGCAGTAGGGATTAGAAGCATAACAGGAGAGGGGAAGTCCCCAAGTCCCTAGAACTGTTTGAGGCAAGTGCCAATATCGAAAGACTTTGTGGGAAACTACTGAGTGTTCGCCTGCCCCTTGGAAGAACTACACTATCCTATTTATACACCTATGAGACGTTTGCTGTGAAGCCTAGGTCGTCGTATTCCAAGGGGAGATGTCTTGGCATCCAGTCATCCTGTGAGTGACATGATGATGCACTGCATTGTTGACTTGTGCTTGCTGATTTCCTATTGAGAGCCGAGGCCGAGGGGTTGGCCGTACACCCGAGCCTCCAGGGGAAGGGGTGCCCATACCGTAGTTGTTGTAACATCGCTTTGGTATGGGTAAAAGCTTGCTTACAAGGTGTGTCAGGGTCCCTATGCCAGTTGACGTTATGATTCCTTTGTTGTGATTATCGAGGTTGGAGCCTAGCTCGGGCAAGGCTGAAGTCTTCCTGAGATGCTGGTTGAGCCATCCCTAATGTGTGACATAGTTGGCGAAGTGGCCGCCCATGGGATTCACGGCGGGGTAGGTAGCCGAAGTCGAGCTTGGGCGAGGCGGAGAAATTACCCGAGGACGAGCTCATAGTCGGGCGAGACGGAGATTGCACCCAAGGTTGAGCCTGGCGTTGGGCTAGGCGAAGATTTGCGCCTGAGGACTGGTCTGCTTCTCCCGTCATGATAGACATCCCATCGGGGGATGGCAGGCAGTGTGCATGCATAGTGGCGGGAGTGTAATCATGTTGTTGTGCCTAGACATGACCGCAGTCTTGTTAGTCATTGTGCCTTTGTGCCTCTACGTGTGGTAGATGCACGCATTAAATGCGAGTGTCTCCCATCAGCCTTTGAGCGCCTTTGTCCTATCTGCCTAGGGTTGGCTCGGGCGATACAGACGGAGCGGCAGTGACTTCAGATGAGGCGGAGATTTGCCTGAGGTGGGAGACCCATGGGGAGAGGCCTCCGGTTAGGAGGTGTCTCGGCGCTTCCCTTTGGTGGTTATGTCTTAACTTCTCCTGAGTGCGCCTTTTGGGAGGGATAATCTTGGTACCCCTAGTTATCACCCTCGACAGTAGCTCCCGAGCCTTCTAAGGAAGTACTTTGGTACTTGTTTGGAGGCTCTGCTGCTTGCTTGTGGTGTGTCGTATTTTTCTAAAGAGTAGGATGTTTGGTTTCTGTTGGGTGCGCACGAGCGCCCCTGCCGGGTGTAGCCCTCGAGGCCCCGAAGGAGTAGTTAACTCCTTTGGGACTTTTTATTCTTAATTGGTTCAATTTGATCTTCGGTCGGTCTGTTGGAACCTTTAGAGTGGTTTGCGATGGCAGCCCTCGAGCCTTCGCACGGGGCAAAAGGTCGGTCGAGGGGTGTCTCGACTTTTGGTTCGTATGCCCCTTCGCCGCCTCTCCGCGAGGAGGAAGGGGGAACGCGTCATGCTACCCTTGATGGGAGACGAGCATGACGTTTCTGTTGAGCTGTTATCGGGTAACCCAAGCGAGGGTCCATGCTCCTTTCGATAAGAGTTGGGTAGTGGTCCGAAGGCACTCCCCAAAAGGTACCTTCGGGTGATTCGCCTGGTCCCGAGCCCGTTTGATGGGGTTCGAGGGCTCGATGCCTCCCTACGATGGGATACCGTCACGAATCGCTCCTAGGGGTCTTGGATATGTCTTAGGGTACCTTGGGTCACAACCCGAGCTAGGGCCATGCACGGGCGTATCTACAGTCCTCCCTGACTCTGTGCTCTAGGGCGGTTATGGAACCCTTCCGAGGGGCCAACCTTGATCAGTAACGGGCTCGGAGCCTTAGCGTCCTGAGGCAATTTGATAAAACCCTACCGATGGTCTAACCTTCAAACCTCTGAACAGTATCCCCCCTTACCCATGTGAGTTGCCCGAGGTAGAAGACGCCTTCTTCTGGTTAACTGTTGAGGGGATAAAGGGAAGAGGGGCAGAGGGAAGAGGGCGTACCTTTTGAGGCGGAATGCGGAATGACGCTCGACACGTTTTTTCTTGGAGGGGGCACGGTCATTTAATGTGATGGGATGTCCTGGCCGGTCTGCCGATCGTTTGCGACGCGTGTGCGTGGGATTAGAAACAACCGTCATCTGGTCATTATGACTCGCACCTTGGTGGCTTCACCCATTCCTATAAATTTGCCCGAGACGGACGCTTCGGACCATTACCTTCTGCAAAAAGAGCTCTTTGTCTTCCCTCCATCTTCTTCCTCCATCCCCATGGCTGAGAAGATTAGTGTCCTCCCCCTGTGATCCATGGCCCATCTCCTCCGTCACCGACGAGGATTTGGAGGCGTTGGTCGACGCCGGTCTGTTCCACCCTCGCTCCCATGGCCCGCAACTAGAGTGGTATGCACCGGGCGATGAGCAGATGTCAGATCCACCCGCGGGCT
This sequence comes from Zea luxurians, assembly GCA_029449295.1. Lineage (NCBI taxonomy): Eukaryota > Viridiplantae > Streptophyta > Magnoliopsida > Poales > Poaceae > Zea > Zea luxurians. Next base: position 105,290,999 of record JAOPSE010000010.1, read on the forward strand.
ATGTGGTGAGCTTGACCTCGTTCCACGAGCCGGGTTTGGAGTTTCAGCAAGCCGCTTCATGCTGGCTCTGCCGCACTACTACGGGGTGGAGCTGCACAACTTCAACCCGAACTCCATCGCTCAGGCAGCCATTTTCACCGCCGTCTGCGACGGGTACCTAGGGATCGAGCCCCATTGGGACTTGTGGCTCCACCTCTTTCGGGCAGAGGCATTTTCCCTCCCTAGCAAGGTGAAGAGGGTGCGCCACGCCGTCCGGGCTGTCGGCTACACGCTCCAGCTGCGCTCTGACGGGGCGCAGTTGTACATTCTTGCCACCCTCACTTTGTCGAACAAAGGGTGGCAGAGCCGGTGGTTTTACCTCCGCAACGACAACGAGCGGTGTTGGTGTTCACGCACCATGTCATCCTCGGAGTGGAGGAGCGATGGAGGTGGGGCTTGCCTCAGGAGCTCCAGACCCACCTGAAACCGCTGCTGGACATCCTTGCCCGGGGCGCAGGTGTCAGCTGAGCCTGCCCCCATCCCTGCTTCGGCGGAAGAGGCGAGGGCCGTGGAGGAGGAAGTCGCCCCTCCCCCAAGAAGCCGTCGGGGCACCTGTGGGTGCGTAGGCCGGAACCCCTCAGCGACCGCCAACTGTGGGCAATATAGAGGAGGGGCCCGTCACCCCTCCCCACATAGTCGTTTCGGGGCCCATAGTGGCCCAGACCATCGTTCTGCCCCAGGCCCCTACCCCAAGGCCCGTAGAAGAGAGATGTACCGCCCCGTCGCCGACGTCTATGGCGGGGTGGCAGGGACCAAGGAGCCAAAGACTGAGGCCTGCCGCCGTGCCTATATCAGGGTAAGTTGTCGAAACATGAAAATATCTTATGTGTGAGGTTTTTATTTTTTCTGACTATCATCTCGTTCTCAGCTCCAAGCGTCGAGCCCGCGCGGTGTCCTTTATTGCCACCAAGGCGGTGAAGCATGGTGTCGGGACGTCTGCAGGGGCCTTGTCCCACCCCCACTCTATTAAGGGACCACCCAGGAGGGTGCTGAGGTGGCCCAGCCTACTCCTAGGGCATCGGTTGACCCTGGCACTGCCGTGGCCGAGGCGGTTCCTGCACGCCCGGTGTCATCGATAGAGGCCATCACCGTCTCCTCCGAGGAGGAGGCGAAGGTGGGTGATACTGCGCCGGGCGCAGCGTCACCCACAGTCTTCGACCTCTTGTGCGCTATCCCCAATACCCCCGAAGTCATGCCATGCTTGGGGGCGGGAGTCACCGAGGAGGCCGGTCCCTCGGAGCCACCGAGGGGGCCATTCGAGGAGATCATTATCAAGCCTCCTCTCTCAAAGGGTAGCGGTGACCTCATCTATGACGCGCCGGATCCCTCGATATAGGGAGGGCCGACCCTGACGTGGATGTCTATCGAGGGCGATCTGTACTTCGTCCTCGACGGCACCACGGAGTGGGAGCCATGGGATGAGCTGAGGGCGGTGACCCAGGTAAGGGCATTGCTTTCCTATATTAGGAATTTTTTGCTATTCGGTGTGATGATGAGAGTTTCTCCTTCTACAGGAGGTCATGACAAGGTCGATGGCCAAGTCCATCTTCGTTCATCGTGAATGGGGCATTTAGGACGCGCTGGAGCGCCATCGGACTGCACCGCTTCGTTCCAACAAGCAGCCGATGTTGAGGAGCGCCGAGGTGGTGGAGTTGACGTCCTGGTGCGCGGGGCTGAAGGAAGAGGGTGCGGTCGATCGCTATAGCATGCGTCGGCTGGGGGTGAAGTCTGCCGCCTGAAGGCAGAGGCGGACTGACGTGAGGAGGAGATGCGGCAGATGAAGCAAAACCTTCAGGCGGTGATGGTGGAGCGGGATGAGTCTCGGCATTAGGTCACCGAAGCTTCCCTCCACGTCAACTCCCTCTCCAAGCACTTGGAGGCCAAACGGTCCAAGGATCGAGCCTTGAAGGCCTAAGATAGGAGGTATCTTGCCAAAGCCTTGTCTCATTTTTAGGTTCATTTTCTTTTCCTAGCTACGATTTGACGTCCTCGTCCTCTCTCTAGGCCTCGAGAAGGATCTGGAGACCCCAACCCAGACCTCTCGGACTCTATCCCAGACCGTGGAGCAAAAGGTGACCGAGCTGAGAGAGTTGTCTGATCCGATGGTGGAGTTTTCCAGGACCTTAACATGGTGGACCCGCCCCATGGTGGGCCCCCGTGACCACGTAAATGAGGGGCTACTTATGAGGTGAACTCCATGATGCCGTCCACCTTGGGGTGAAGCGAGCGTTGGCCATGGTCGCCTCCCACTACGAGATTGATGTCGAGCGGTGGTGCAAGGGCTACGTTCTTCCTAACGAGCCCGAGCTTGCCGACACCGAGATGCGGAGGCTGACCAACGCCGTCGAGGGGCAGGGTCTTCGCTGGCTTGCCACTTTGAGGCTGAGGTGGTTCTGCCTCCCCCGTCGTCGACTGCTGCCGTACCCCCTGCTAGCCCTCCTCCGACCGTGTAGGCCTGGTCATCGCCTTGCGAGGATTTTTGAATTTTTTGTAAATTATGCTAAGAACCCAGTAGTCTCGAATCTTAAGCTCTTAGTTGTTACTATGTTATTTTTCTTGCTGTTTTGTGCCCATTGCCTTAACCCTACCGCAGTGTCCCCGTTAGAACATGAGTTACCCTTTAGGGAGGGAATAGTGACTGAGGAAACCGTATCCCCGAGGCGTAGGTGTTCCTGTGGCTCAGCTATCTTTCCTAGTCGGGATGTCCCATGTTCTTGAGGGTTTTTGCGTTAGACTAAGGCGATGGTACGAAATGTGTTCGTTCTTAAAACTATAGGAAAAAACAACACAAAGAAGGGGTTCCTCTTCTAGCCCCCGAGGGAGGCTTGTTATTGAAAGCAAGGTCGAGCCTCCCTTGAAGGCTATTCTTTATTAATTGCAAAAAATCATAGTACAATTAGGCCTCATGGTTAAGGATAAAAGCGACGTAGCTGTTCTATGTTCCACGCATTGTCGTAGACTTCTCCTTCCTCGTTGCGGAGCTTGTACGTTCCAGGCTTTAGCACGTTGGCGATGATGAAGGGTCCTTCCCAAGAGTGAGTGAGCTTGTGATGCCATCAATTGTCTTGTCGTAACCGAAGCACTAGGTCACCCTCTTGGAATCCTCGTGGTCGGACGCACCTTTCGTGGTAGCACCGAAGGAACTATTGATATTTGGCCGAATGAAGGAGTGCTACGTCTCGAGCTTCCTCTAGTTGGTCGAGCGAACTTCACGGTTGACTTGATTATTGTGTTCGATGTATGCTCGTAACCTTGGGGAACCGTATTCTAGGTTAGTGGGTAAGACAGCCTCGGCCCCATAGACTAGGTAGAATGGTGTGAACCCCGTGGCTCGACTCGGAGTAGCCCTCAGGATCCAGATCACCGAGGGGAGTTCGGCGAGCCACCGCCTATCGAACTTGTTCAAATTGTTGAAAGTCCTCGGCTTGAGGCCCTGTAGGATCATGTCGTTAGCACGTTCTACCTATCTGTTTGACCTCGGCTGAGCCACAGCTGACCAGTCCACATGGATGTGCTGGTTGCTGCAAAAGCTAAGGAACTTTTTCGCTGTGACCTGGGTGCCGTTGTCTGTGATGATAGAGTTGGGACCCTCAAGCGATGCATGATATCTGTGAAGAATGCTACTGCCTGCTCGGATTTGATGTTGGCAAGGGGTCAGACCTCGATCCACTTGCAGAATTTATCGATGGCGACCATCAAGTGCGTAAAGCCCCAGGGTGCCTTTTGTAGAGGACCGACGAGGTCTAATCCCCACACCGCTAACGACCTAGTTATTGGGATCATCTGTAGGGCTTGTGCTAGCAAATGCGTCTCTTTCGCATAGAACTGGTAACCTCGACAGGACTGCACGATCCTGGTGGCATTGGCGACCATAGTCGGCTAGTAAAACCCTTGCCTGAAGGCGTTGCCGACGAGGGTTCAGGGTGCCGCGTGGTTCTCGTAAGCCCCCAAGTGGATTTCTCCTAATAGATCCTGCCCTTGGCTGATAGGTATACATCGCTGGAGTATTCCTGAAGGGCTGCATTGGTTCAGCTCCTTCTCCTCTCCTATCGGCATGAAGGTTATTGCTCGGCGAGCAAGGCGTAGGGCCTCGGTCTTCCCTAAAGGGAGCTCCCCTTAGAGGACATACTCTAGGTAAGGCGTGCTCCAGTCTCTGACTGGGGCGGCCCTATCACTGTTGTCGATTTGCATGACCTCGGGCCCGTCAGCTAGGGTGTATCGTCGTGGGGGCAAGTTCGGGCGCCTCCTTGGGTACCACCAAGGGCTTGTAGATGTCCCTGGCGAACATGTTCAGGGGGACCATGGTCCGTCTCGAGGCGATCTTCGCTAGTTCGTCTATTACCTCATTGTACCACTGTGCAACATGGTTGAGCTCCAGGCCGAAGAACTTGTCTTCGAGGCTCCAAACTTCTTCACAGTAGGTTTCTATTCTCGCTTTGTAGCAGCTTGAATTTTTCATGACCTTGTTACTGACGAGCTAGGAGTCCCCTCAGACGTCGAGGCACCTTACTCCTAGTTCGATGGTGATGCGCATACCGTTGACTATGGCTTCATACTCGACCATATTGTTGGACACGGCGAAATGGAGTTGTATGACGTATCGCAGATGCACGCCGAGGGGTGAGATGAAGAGCAGTCCTGCGCCTGCCCTGGTTTTCATCAATGACCCGACAAAGTACATAGTCCATAGCTCAGCTTGGATCGGAGTTGTCGGCAACTGGGTATAGGTCCATTCGACCAGAAAGTCAGCCAGGCCCTGGGACTTGATGGCCTTCCTGGGAGCGAACGAGAGAGTTTCTCCCATGAGTTCGACCACCCACTTAGCTACCCTGCTCGAGGCTTCCATGCTCTGGATGATTTCCACTAGAGGGAAAGATGATACCACCATCACAGGATGAGACTCAAAGTAGTGACGTAACTTCTGCCGAGCCAGGACCACTGTGTATAACAACTTCTGTACTTGTGGGTAGCATATTTTCGTTTCAAATAGTTCCTCGCTGATGAAGTATACAGGTCTCTAAACCTGCAAGGCATGTCCTTCTTCCTTTCTCTCGACTACGATCATGGCACTGACCACCTGGGTGGTCGCAACAACGTAGAGTAAGAGGGGCTCCCCTTCAGAGGGAGGCACTAGGATGGGTGCTTTAGAGAGGAGCTTCTTGAGGTTCTCAAGGGCTTCTTTGGCTTCGGACGTCCAAGCGAAGTGTTCGGTCTTCCTCAAGAGATGATATAGGGACAGACCCTTCTCGCCGAGGTGTGAGATGAAGCGGCTCAGGGATGCAAGGCATCCCTTGACCCGCTGAACTCCCTTGACATCTTTAATAGGCCCCATGTCTGTGATAGCCGAGACCTTCTCCAGATTGGCCTTGATCCCTCACTTTGAGATTATGAACCCCAAAAGCATGCCTCAGGGGACCCCGAAGACACACTTCTCAGGGTTGAGTCTGACACTTTTAGCTCGAAGGAAAGCAAAGGCGGTTTCTAGGTCGGCAACGAGGTTGTTAGCCTTCCTAGTTTTGACCGCTATATCGTCAACATAGGCCTCAACCGTTGAGCCTATGTGGCCGCCGAACACGTGGTTCATGCAACGTTGATATGTGGCCCCTGCATTGCGCAACCCGAAGGGCATGGCCGTGTAGCAGTACATGCCCCTGCGGGGTGATGAAAGAAGTCGCGAGCTGGTCAGACTCTTTCATTCGGATCTGATGGTAACCCAAGTACGCATCAAGGAAGGAAAGGGTTTCGCATCCCGCAGTGGAGTCTACAATTTGATCTATTCGAGGAAGAGGGTAAGGAACTTTCGGACATGCTTTATTTAAACCAGTATAGTCTATAAACATCCTCCATTTCCCTCCCTATTTCCTAACTAGTACAGGGTTAGCTAACCACTCGAGATGGAACACTTGATGAATCCAGCCGCCAAGAGCTTGTGGATCTCCTCCCCGATGACCCTGCGCTTCTCCTTATCGAATCGACGTAGGTGCTGCCTCACTAGCCTAGAGTTGGCTCGAATGTCCAAGGGGTGCTCGGCGACTTCCCTCAGTATGCCCGACATGTCCGAGGGACTCCACGCAAATACCTCAACATTCGCGTGGAGAAAGTCGACGAGCACTGCTTCCTATTTGGGCTCGAGCTAGGAGCCAATCCGCAACACCTTCTCACCGGAGCCGTTGGGATCGAGGAGGATGGTCTTTGTTGCTTCGGCTAGCTTGAAGTTGCTGGCGTACTTCTTGGGGTCGGGCATCTCTCTGGTGAGGTTTCCAAGTCTATGATGAGTGCCTCGGAGTTGAAGATCACCTCGACGTATTCCACGCACTCGATGTCACACTCGTAGGCATGTCGGTATGTTGGGCCGAAAGTGATCACGCCTGCTGGTCCCACCATCTTCAACTTTAAGTACGTGTAGTTTGGGATGGCCATGAACTTGGCATAGCATGGTCGCCCGAGCACGGCGTGATAGGTGCCTCAGAAGCCCACCACTTCGAACGTAAGGATTTCCTTTCAGAAGTTGGCGGGGGTTCCGAATTAGATGGGTAGGTCGATTTGCCCAAGGGGGTGCACCCTCTTGCTGAGGGTGATCCCGTGGAATGGCGTGGCGATGGGCCAGATATGGGATCACTCGACACCCATGAGTTCCAAGGTGTCCACATAGATGATGTTGAGGCTGCTGCCTCCATCCATGAGCACCTTCGTGAGACATGTGTTGCCGACGATGTGGCCGACAACATGTGGGTATCTCCCGGGGTTCGAGATATAGTTTGAGTGGTCGTCTCGGTCGAAGGTGATGGTGCAGTTCGACTAATCTAGGTAGACAGGGGTCACCACCTCGATTGTGAAAATCTCCCGGCGCTCTTGCTTACGCTGCCTTGATGAAAGGTTGATGGTGCCCCACCTGAAGATCATGTAGCAATTGTGCATGTCGGGGAAGCCGTCGCCCTTGTTGTCGTCTCAGTTATCGGGAGCCGTCTTATTGCCTCCTTCAGCCGAGGGGTCGGGTTTGTTGTAGAAGCGTCGTAGCATGTCACCCTCACTGAGGGAGTGTTTGACTGGGCCCTTGTGGTAAGGGCATGACTCCTTCAACATTTTGTCGAAGACTCCTGGTCCCCCTTGAGGAGCTCGGGGGTTGCGCTTCTCGGCTGCGGCGACAAGCTCGACAGCGAGGGCCTCGAGAGGACCCTGCTGCGTCTTCTTCTTACCCTTCTTTGGGTTGCGTTGGGTGGATGCCTCGAGGGTGCCCTCTTTCCGCTTCTCGTCACCCTTGTCTTTGTGGAGAAGGGCTTCGGCTGCCTCCTGCCCCAAAGCGAACTTCGTGGTGATGTCCATCAATTCACTGGCCTTGGTTGGGGTCTTGCAACCTAGCTTGCTGACCAAGTCCCAACATGAGGTTCCAGCAAGGAATGCTCTAATGACATTGGAGTCAGTGACGTTGGGAAGCTCGGTGCGCTGCTTTGAAAATCGGTGAATGTACTCATGGAGGCTTTCATCATGCTTCTGTTGGTAGCTTTGGAAGTCCTAGGAGTTTCCTAGGTGGACGTACGTGCCCTAGAAGTTCCCCCCGAAGACCCTGACTATGTCTTCCCAGTCATGGATCTGTGCTGGCGAGAGGTGTTCGAGCCAGGCTCGGGCGGAGTCAGATAGGAAGAGGGGGGTTACAAAATATTGAGGTTATCATCATTCGTTCCCCCCAGTTGGCAAGCTAGTCGGTAGTCAGTGAGCCAGAGCTCCGGCTTCGTTTCCCTAGAATACTTAGTGATAGTAGTAGGGGCTCGAAACTGGGGTGGGAATGGCACTCTACGGATGGCCTTGCTGAAGACCTGTGGACCCGATGGCTCGAGAGAGGGGCTCCGATCCTCCCTATAGTCGTAACAGCTGCACTGTCGAGGGCAATAGCCATACGTCTCGTGGTGTCGAACGCGTCTACCGAGACGGTCGTGGACCCCTTGGGGTTGGCGGTTGTCTCGGAGACGACCGTGCACTGTGAGTGCCCTCTCTTTGGTAGGTGCGGGGTGAATCGAGGCCTCCCTCTCGAAGCGAGAGGGCCTCGCCTGGTGACTTGAGGCGGGCTCTCCAAGTCGAGAGGCCGAGCTCTCGGTCTACTAGACCGTAGCGCATTCTAGGAGTTCCCGAAGTTCACCATGGGTGCGGCGTCCCTCGGTGGTAGAGGGCTTCGGCATGGTGCGGAGTAGGAGCGCTGTTGTTATGAGGCTTTGACTGACTCGGTTGAGGATGGGAGGTGCGGCAGCGTCGACGTCTTCCATGATGCGACGCTGGACGTCATGTGCCTTCGTGCTTGCACCTCCATCGAGGGTTCTGTCGGCGGCTTCCCTCTCCAGTGCCTGTCGTAGCTACTGCAACCATTGTTATTAGACCCTGAGCTTGTTGTGTAGCTCTTGGACTGCTCGAGGTGAGCCGCGTGGCTCCTAGGAGGGGTCTAGGCCCCGCCTGGTTCCACCGCTTTCTGAACACATGGTGGGCGTGGTGGAGGCTAGTCACCTTCCCATGGCATGCTGAGGTGATCTCCTTCGCTAGGGATCTCTGAGTCGATGTGGAGGCTTTCCCGGGTCAGGTCATAGCTCTCCCCACCAGTGCTATAACCTTCCGAGCTCTTAGAAAGCATCTCGTCGCATGCATACAGGAATTTTAGCATGGACTTAGGATCTCGCAGCTCGGAGAAGTCTAAGCCGAAGCTCGGACCGTCTTCTTCCTCAGAGTCCAAGCACCCTAACGGAAAAGGAAACCCGGCATACATCCTGATGACAGAGCTAGTGTCGAAACTGGGCTGAAAGGGGATGGGGTTGAACACAGATGGTTCTCCCCTGACCCTTGTCATGTCTTGCCAAGGAACGACCGGCTCCTCTCAACCCATGGGTGGGAGGTTCGGCGTGGCTAGTACTACTCGCTCAACGGCGTGGGCAACTGAAGCTTCCCAAACCGGAGGAGGTGGTACCAGGGAAGTTGACGCAGGTGCCATTGCCGGCACTCCAGGTGCAATGCTGGTGTTGGCCAGGTCCCTTGAAAGGGAGTCTACGTCGCCGACCACCCCGGGAGCTCCGCCAGGGCACAGGGTGCCATGAGTGGCATGGTCACATTTGCTATGTCTCTGCCTCCTGCTACGAGAAGGGTGGCGATGGGTGCTCAGGCGCTCAAGAGGAACAGGCAGGAGGAGTACCATGTCATACTCAATGTTGAGTGACATGAACTCTTGGCTCCCGAACGTAATCACCATCCCAAGCCTGAGCAAGTGATGAAAGCTTGCCATCTAGAGTCTTGATGGGAACAGAAGGTGTTTCACGTGATAGACCCCTACATGGCGCGCCAACTGTCGGTGTTCGGACTAAGGGTCCTAACCAACTAGTAAATAATGTCGCGTGCCTAGATTCTAGATGGTTTGCGAGTTGACACAAGTAGATTATCCTAGTTTGGGCAATGCAAATCCCTACTTCAAGTAGAGGGGGATGAGGTTTATATTGCTCGCACCTGAGTGCCTGCAATATGGATTACAAGCACAGTGGGAGAGGGGAAGCCCCCAAGTCCCTAGAACTGATTGAGGCAAGTGCCAATATCGAAAGAATTATGGGAAACTACTAAGTGTTCGCCTGCCCCTAGGAAGAACTAAACTGCCCTATTTATACACCTAGGAGACGTATGCTGTGAAGCATGGGGTCGTCGTATTCCAAGGGGATATGTCTTGGCATCCAGTCGTCCTGTGAGTGACATGACGATGCACTGCATTGTTGACTTGTGCCTACTGATTTTCTGCTAAGAGCCAAGGCCGAGGCCGAAGGGCTGGCCGTACGCCCGAGCCTCCAAGGGAAGGGGTGCCCATACCGTAGTTGTTGTAACAGCTTGCTTACGGGGTGCGTCAGCATCCTTGTGCCGGATGACGTTGTGATTCCTTTGCTGCGATTATTGTGGTTAGAGCCTAGCTCGGTGTAACACCCCTGGTGTTACTGTCACTAAAACTTGAGCATAACATCATAAGCATTGGCATTTCATATGTTTGACACACCTAGAGTGCATTCACTAGGCAAAAACTTCAAACAAGTTGTATTGATATGACCTTTGCAAATAAAACCCTAGAATATGGAACTCAACCCTAGTTTGGGTATAATAAAGCAAACAAGACTTAAACAAAAGAAAACTTCAAAACTTAATAGAGATGACCATAAAATGTCACCTTGGATATACTTATGGGATATCCAAACCCTAGAAGTATCAAAACTGCAGAAAGAACCCTAGAAAGCCCTAAACCTAAACCCTAGGGGGCTAAGTGCAAAATTAGTGCACTTTTGAACTAAAGTGCAAAAACCATGATAATAAGGTGTCTTAAGTCATAAGGTTCACAATTATGGAGATTTGCAAGTTAAACCTTGAGTTTTGGACTAATTTGCAAAATAGCCACATTAATCTCAAATGGCTAAGTCTGAAATCTGTGACATGAGCCCAACTTTAGAGCTCTATATCTTCCAAGTTATAAATATTTTGCCCTAGATCACCACATCAAGTTTGTAAAGCTTTAAAAGGGGAACAACTTTGCTATAGGGGTCAAGCCTTGGTTGCATAAGAAATTTGGAGATAATTAAACCCAAAGATGGGCTGTCAAACTAAAACAGTCTAAAAATTTGGATAATCAGTGATGTTGGATCAACTTTGAAACCATGTAGCGCTCGATTCAATGGTTGTTTAACCAAAATCTCTATGGCAAACTTGAAGACGGTTTATTGAACAACAAGTTTGATGTAGAGTGTTGGTATGGTCACTATACAAAATTTGGCACGAATTGCCCTCAAAAGTGTTCTGTCAGGCCAACTGAATGAGGTTCGCAATGGTACAGTGCGTTGATCAGACTGCCAGCTCAACCCTCGCCACCGACGAGCCGCGCGCGACTCGTGTTTTCGCCGTCTGGATTCGTGCTCGATTCGACTGGATAGCGCCTGGGATTGAGTAAATATCCTCGCCACGGATAAACTCTGGCCGTTAAAATACTCCGATCACCATGCGAGCTAGCCACGGTGGATTCAGATGAGCTCGTCGGTGACTGCCGCCTCCCGGCCTTGTGCCACGTGCCTAGGCACCTCCACCGCATCGCCGTGACCCGTCATAACTCTCTGTTGATCGCCGGAGTGATTGCCACGGTAATAGGACACCAATCCACTGCGCCAGTAACTTTCCACTCCTCCGACCGCCGCGCGTCGTTGCTCAAATTCCCGGCCACCGCTCTTGCTTATTATAAATTGAGCCCACTGTGAGCTCCATAGGATCATCACACACCCAGCCACCAAGTATTGTCCTCAGTCGATCACCAGGGAGCTTCAATTTTGGATTTCCCCCAATCTGCTCAAGAACACCGCACAGTTTCAACCTCGCCGTGGCCAGCCCAACTCAGGTCCGATCTCGCCCTCTGTGTTAGTGTTTCAGCACCCTCGCATGATCTTGATGCTCACCGACCCGCCCAATTGAATTAGACCGCCATGGATCGCCTGGAACACGCTGTTCCATTGATTGTCTCCGCTATCACCGTGGCCAGAGCAAATTGGGCAGCCATTAGTGAAATTACTTGAGGGGAAACTCTGGTTATGGTCTGAATTAGGTTTAAACCAAAGTAGAACATCGGTCATTGCCTGAATCGCCTGGTACAAGCTCACCGGAGCTCTGCCCCGCGCGGTTCACCGTCGTGGATCGGGCTGTGTAAAGGAATAGAATGTGAGGTGTTTTTTGTAATGCGTCAGCGACTCATATGAATAGTGCTACGGCCCCGCTTTCGGTTATTAAAAAGGACAAGGTCCTTTCTGTAAGTCTCCCGCGCGGGCGTGCGCGTGGGCAGTTTCCTTCGGTCGTGGGCTGGTTTGGGCTACTTTCGGCCTAGTACTATTTACTGTTTTTCTTTTTCTTTTTCTACCAGAGCTAAATAAATTCTTGAAAATTGTAGAAAAATGGTAAAAATACCAAACCAATTTTGCTAGGTTCCTAATTTCCTATAGAATTTAATAAAATTAGTTTTAGGATTTTTAATCCAAACAAGAAATTATAGAGTATTTAAAACAGTCTAAAACCTTATTTCTAGATTTTTAGAAAATCAATAATAATTCCAAAATCCCCAAACTTTTTAGGTGACCCTTATACATTATTTAGAGGCCTTGGGTAAAGTTTGGTATGATTTGGACCTTGTTTAATACTTAGAACCCAAAACCCTACCCCGTGCCCAATGAACTTCACTATTGACTCCGGAAACCCTAAGTTCTCGGAGATCCGTGAAGGAAAGTTGTATTCAAGACTTTAGATAATAAACTCTTATATCTTTGCACTCTCATGAGCATTACCTGAGCATTCATTATTATGTATGGTTATGTTTAGAAAACAAAGAAGAAGTAGAAGAAGAGAAGACTCCACCACCACCACCTGAGGAACATCAGGCAGGCAACTATTTTTATTTTGACATCTGTGGAACTGAGCCTCATTCACCTGTGAAACAAGGCAAGCCCCAGTGCATTTGCCACCTCCTTGTTACTGTTAAAACTCTTTCTCACTTACTTGATGCATTAGGTGATAAGAGTTGTGTGCTAAACTATTGCTGCATCTCCTTCCTTAGATTACTTCCTAATCCCTGTTTTACAAAAAGTTTTCTTATGCTTAGCTTTGCTTTAGATAAACAAAATGTTTTGTTTTCTCAAAAATGATGTTGAAAAGTGGGTGGGCTGTTTTCGAAAATAAAACTTGATGGTGGATCCATCATGGCCATGATGGGTTCAACATCAGAAAAGATGTACCTCTGCTAGGTACCAAACTTTGGGTTTGAAATGATTAAGCTGAGACCAGGCGGGTGACTTGCACGAGAAGAGAGTCTCGATGTAGTGTCTCCGTCTGAGTCGATTAAGGACTGTGTCGATGTAGGCCTGCTGACCGAGGACCCTTTAACTGGTCACATGCCTCATCATGGGTAAGCTTTTCCTCGGGCAGACTAATACTAGAATAAGATACCATAGAATGGGAGTGGAGAGATGGCGAGAGTAGCGTGTACCCTCCGTAGCAAGAGGCTGGACGGTGGTGTGGTGTATCTGTGCTCTCGGTTGGCGTGAACCTGATCTGGTCTTAAGAACCCCGGTGGCGAGTTGACATATGCAAGGGTTAAGTGCTACATATGTCGTGTGATTGGAGATCCTTAGCTGAGTATAATCGATTCGGATCGCCGTACCTTCACGGTTATGAAGGCTTGGTCACTGACCTATACGTAGAACTCCAGTAAAGATGAAGGGTTATTAAGAAATTGGCTAGTATAGGTCAAGTGTTTGAACTAGGGTAGAAAGAACTCTAGATACAGGTAACCTTACTTAACCTGACAAGTAAAAATTGGATTTTTAAGGATCCACTTTTAGTAAGCATTTCTGCAAATAGAGTCTTTGAGTATTGTTAAGCCTTACCTTGACTCCCTTAAAGCCAGCATACCCTTAAGAGTCTTTTCTTTAGTCGGGTAAGACTTGTTGAGTAATTCCATACTCAGGGTTTCATCCCATGTTGTTTTAGGTGAAGAAGCGGCAAACTTTTGCTGCTTCTGTTCAAAGGTGGTACCAAAGGAAGAGCTCTAGGAGTGAAGCTGCGGGAGGAAAGGATCCTCCATAAAACTTATGTTTAAAACTTATCGGGAGGGGTTTTTGCCTCCCATGGTTTGTAATAGTAATACTCCGCACTCGTATATTATATTCTGGTCTATAAATATTTAACTCTGTCTTACTTTCCAATAAAAGTAAGTTAATGTATTTGCTTCCGCATTTTTGTATCTCTGATGCTTGTAATGTCTGCGTGACGGGTGAAACGCTCTTGGGAAAGGTAAGGAAAGCAGATACCGAACTTGTCAAGTAATTCAAGGGCACCTGCAGGATTGTCTGAGGTCCGTTGGACAAGGACAACTGTAGGTGGGCCTAATGACTTGGGAGGTTCCGTCACAGCTGGTATCAGAGCGAAGCCCATCTCTACAGATATTATGAGACATCTTCAAAAGGAATTTTCCAAGACTTACCTAAAAAATTCTTTCTTTCTTATCTAGCTTCCTTGTGGAGAACTTATCTGAAAGACCAGATATTGAGTGCAATGTATAGAATGTGTGAATCGACTAAGGTTGATTCTATAATTACACATGCATCATGCTAAAAACTATGCTAATAAGATTTCCCCCTTAAGAAATGCCGCCGCGCACAAGAAAGACCGCGCGCAAGTCTACCGGGCCGATTGGCATATCCCGTCATCAACTTGCCCCACAACATGAAGATAGCAGTAGTGGTAGCAACGATCCAATCGGGGATCTGGAAGCCCAAGTGGATCAGCTTCAAACAGAACTCCGTCGCAGGAGCGACATATGGGTCGCGGATGGCGAAAGAATAAACGAATTAAGAGAAGACATCTGTTACCTGCAAGATTAGCTCGCAGAGCGAGACCTAGCGCTCGATTGGGCGGTTAACTCTTGTTCGCTTGCCTAGGCTAAGGAGGCAAAAGCTCGAGCCCGCGTGGAGGAGCTTAGCTCTGCCGTAGATAACTTGCAGGTTTATTGTAATACTCTACATGAAGAAGTTCATATATTGTATTCCCAACTGCATCCCAATATACCTGCGGATCCTGTCGGGATAGAAGCGGGACCTTCTGGAGTAGCGAGAGAAGCACTCAGTGGTGAACTGGACTTGTTCAAGCCTCCTCCCTCTATGAAGCTGGTGGATGAATGGTCTCCTACTCCCGACAGCGAGGCTACTAAAAGTGACAAGAAGCAAGAATAGTATAGTATAGAAGTAGTAGTAATGTATAATAGGTAATGTAATCCTGTTGTAAAATTCGAGTCTGTAACATTACCCTTTTTAGTAATGTATAATGGATGGTTTTCTTTGGCATATTATATTCTTCTCAATGTTTGTTGCCTCAGATGCCTTCCAAGACTCGTTCACAGGATGGAGCAGGGACTTCCCATGGGAGGGAAGCAACACCAAACCCACCTCCAGTACCTCCCACGTTAGCCGAGGCCATTGCTGCCTTGGTTAACGCTACAGCAGACAATACCCGATTTCTACGGGAAATGGCGAGTCAACAACTACAACAACAAGGCGGGCGGTCATATCTGCAAGTTCCCCGTGAAACATCCTATCTGGATTTCTCCGAGACGCGCCCTCCATTATTTGTCAAAGCAGAGGACCCTCTAGAAGCGGATGAGTGGATCCACGTCATTGAACAGAAGTTTGGGCTCCTTCGGTGTTCAGAGGTTCAAAAGCCCCTATTCGCAGCCCAACAATTGCGTGGCCCTGCCAGCACTTGGTGGGGAAATTTTGTAGCCATTTAACCGGCTGGTCATCAAATAACTTGGGATGAGTTCAAGTTGGCTTTCCGCGAGCACTATATACCTAAAGGAGTGCTCCACATGAAGCAGGAGGAGTTCATGAAGTTGAAACAAGGCGGGGATACTGTTACCCAGTATCTCAATAAATTTAATCACTTATCCCAATATGCAATCGATCAAGTCAACACAGATTTGAAGAAAAGGAATTGCTTCATGAGAGGCCTGAATGATCGAATGCAAAGAAAGATGGCCACCTGCATCGACCTTACGTACGGAAGGGCTGTCAGCACAGTGCTGGCAGTTGAGGCTAAATATGCAGGTTCCAGAAAATCAAAGGGTTACGGAGGCGACAGACCCAGTCAGGGGTCTGAGAAAAGGCAAAGGTTGGTAATCCGACCTTTCAATCCGAATCGCTCTTCCCCACGTCCACCCTCCTACCCTATCAAGCAACCGGTCTTCATTCGCCCTGCCACTGCCCCCACTCCAGCAACTCAGCCGGGTGCCCCTGGCACTCGTTTCCCTGCCCTCCCCAGCTCTTCGACTGGCTGTTTCAATTGTGGAAAGTCCGGACACTTTATCAAGGATTGTCCATATCAGAAGCAGAATCGCTCAAGTAATCAGCAAAGTTCTGGGAATTCCACTCAAGGGAAGGGAAATGCGGCAAACAATACCGCGGGAAAAAATACAAGGAAAACGGGACGAATTTATTATACTCAAGTGGCCACAACACCGGACAACGAACCGGTTATGATGGGTACGTTTCTAGTGGCCAATCACCCTGCAATTATTCTTTTTGATTCTAGTGCTTCGCATACGTTCATAAGCAAGAAATTTGTGGAGCAATATTGCATTCCATACCATGAATCAAGGGAAGGGTTTAAAATTCATTCGCCTGGAGGACAAATATTTACTAAAGAAGTGGCTTTCCAAGTGCCCGTAACATTGGCTGGACGAGACTTTCCTACTAATATGATTGTTCTGAAAGGCCAAGACATAGATGTAATTCTGGGCATGAATTGGTTGGCCCAACATAAAGCTATTCTCAATACTGAATTGAGAACTATCAAATTGAGTTATGGCCCTGAAGAAGTTCTTTTGTTTATCCCCGTAGCCATTCCAGCTAAACCATTTGGCAGGGTGTATGAAGCCATCATACCAGAAATTAAAGATATTCCGGTAGTATGTGAGTTCCCATACGTCTTTCTAGAAGATTTGCCTGGTTTGCCACCAGAAAGAGATGTAGAATTTGTAATTGAATTGAAGCCCGGTACGACTCCCATTTCTAGAAGATCATACCGAATGCCTCTGAATGAGCTGGCAGAACTCAAGACCCAATTGCAAGATCTACTAGAGAAGGGATTTATCCGGCCAAGCTCGTCACCATGGGGTTGTCCAGCCATCTTCGTTAAGAAGAAGGACCAAACACTTCGAATGCGTGTGGATTATAGACCCCTTAATGAGGTTACTATCAAAAATAAGTACCCTCTTCCACGGATTGACATTCTATTTGATCAACTGACTGGAGCGAGGGTATTCTCCAAGATTGACCTCAGGTCAGGCTATCATCAGATCTGTATCCGGCCGGAAGATATACCAAAGACCGCATTCACTATGCAGTATGGGTTATTTGAATATTTGGTAATGTCTTTCGGACTGACGAATGCTCCTGCCCACTTCACTTATTTGATGAACTCGGTGTTTATGCCTGAGTTGGACAAGTTTGTGGTGGTATTCATCGATGATATCTTAATATACTCCAAGAATGAAGAGGAGCATGCCCGGCACTTGCGGATCGTGTTGACGCGCTTGAGAGAACATCAGTTATATGCTAAAATTCACTAAGTGCGCATTCTGGCTGGAAGAAATCCAATTTTTGGGACATGTATTATCTGCCAAGGGGATTGCGATGGATCCCAGCAAAGTCAAGGATATTTTGGAGTGGAAACAACCAACCACTGTTGTCGGCGTTTCGAGACAGGGGGGTCCCTGAGCCGACGAGTGAAGTGTCGCCGCGTGCCCCAGCCCAGATGGGTCGACGCGAGGCCGAGCGCGAAGGGGGGAGAGCAAGGAGCCCGGAGATGGGCGAGAGAGAGAGAGGTGGAAATCCTGCGGCCTTCGTGTTCGTCCTGCGCCCAGGTCGGGTGCGCTTGCAGTAGGGGATTACAAGCGTCCACCCGGGGGAAGGAGCGAGCGGCCTAATCCGAGCGCCCGTCTCGTCCTCGTCCCCGAGCGGCCAACCTCCTCTAAGAGGGCCCTAGCCCTTCCTTTTATAGGCGTAAGGAGAGGGTCCAGGTGTACAATGGGGGGTGTAGCAGAGTGCTACGTGTCTAGCGGAGGAGAGCTAGCGCCCTAAGTACACGCCGTCGTGGCGGGCGGAGAGATCTTGGCACCCGATTTGTGTGATGTCGTGGCCATCGGAGGAGTGCTGGAGCCTGGCGGAGAGACAGCTGTCGGGGCCATCGAGTCCTTGCTGACGTCCTCTTGCTTTCGTAAGGGGGCCGAGAGCCGCCATCGTCAGGGAGCGTGCGGGACGCCATCATCGCCTATCTGGCGGAGCGAGCCAGATGGGACGCCGGTCTTGTTCCCCGTAGCCTGAGTCAGCTTGGAGTAGGGTAATGATGGCGCCTCCTGTTGATGTGGCCGGTCCGCGCCCTGGGTTGGGCGATGTGGATGCTCCTCCGAGGTCGAGGTCGGGTCCGTCTTCCGTGGCCGAGGCCGAGTCTGAGCCCCCGGGTCGGGCGAGGCGGAGTTCGTCGTCTTCTGGGGCTGAGCCCAAGTCCGAGCCCTGGGCCAGGCAGAGCGGAGTACGTCGTCTTCCGGGGCTGAGCCCGAGTCCGAGCCCTCGGTCGGGCGGAGCGGAGTTCGCCGTCTTCCGGGGCTTAGCCCGAGTCCGAGCCCTGGGTCGGGCGGAGCGGAGTTCGCCGTCTTCCGGGGCTTAGCCCGAGTCCGAGCCCTGGGTCGGGCGGAGCGGAGTTCGCTGTCTTCCGAGGCCTAGCCCGAGTCCGAGCCCTGGGTCAGGCGGAGCGGAGTTCGCCATCTTCCGGGGCTTTGCCCCAGTCCGAGCCCTGGGTTGGGCGGAGCGGAGTTCGCCGTCTTCCGGGGCTTTGCCCGAGTCCGAGCCCTGGGTCGGGCGGAGCGGAGTTTCCTATGGTGCGCGGCCGGGCCTGACTGCCTGTCAGCCTCACTCTGTCAAGTGGCACTACAGTCAGAGGGGCGCAGGCGGCGTTGTCTTTCTGACAGACCGGTCAGTGGAGTGGCGAAGTGACAGCGGTCACTTCGGCTTCATCAGCCGAGGCGCGCGTCAGGATAAAGGTGTCGGGCCACCTTTGCATCAAATGCTCCTGCGCTTTGGTCGGGGTTGCTTCTCGGCGAAGACAGGGCCTCGGGCGAGCCGGGAACGTGTTCGCCGCTGGAGGGGGGCCTCGGGCAAGGCGGGGATCCTCTGGGGTCGGCTGCCCTTGTCCGAGGCTAGGCTCGGGCGAGGCGTGATCGAGCCCCTCGGACGGACTGATCCCTGACTTGATCGCACCCATCAGGCCTTTGCAGCTTTGTGCTGATGGGGGTTACCAGCTGAGAATTAGGAGCCTTGAGGGTACCCCTAATTATGGTCCCCGACAGTAGCCCCCGAACCTCGAAGGGAGTGTTAGCACTCGCTTGGAGGCTTTCGTCGCACTTTTTTGCAAGGGGACCAGCTTTTCTCGGTTGCGTTTTGTTCCGGTGGGTGCGCGCGAGCGCACCCGCCGGGTGTAGCCCCCGAGGCCTCGGAGGAGTGGTTTGACTCCTCCGAGGTCTTAACGCCTCGTGCAACGCTTCGGCTGGTCTGGTCGTTCCCTCATGCGAGCTGGCCGTAGCCCGGGTGTACGGTCGGGTCCCAAGTTCTCGGGCTGGTATGTTGACGCTGTCAACGGTTTGGCCGGAGCCGGGTTTGTGAGAGCAGCCCCCGAGCCTCTGCACAGGGCGAGAGGGCGATCAGGGACAGACTCGACTTTTTTAACATATGCCCCTGCGTCGCCTTTTCGCAAGGAGGGGGGAGAGCGCCATGTTGCCCTCGATGAGCGCCGAACATGGTGTCTCCGGTGAGCTGCAGGCGGGTGATCCGAGCGGACGTCCGTGCCCTATTCGTTAGGGGTCGGCTAGGGGCCCAGAGGCGCGCCCAAAAGTACCTGCGGGTGATCTGCCAGACCCGGTCCCCTGGTGACGGGGTCCGAGGGCTCGATGCCTCCCTCTGATGGGATTCTATTACAAGATCGTTCCCGCTGGTCTCGGAAATGTCCTAGGGTACCTCGGGAGCGCAGCCCGAGCCTTGGTTATGTATCGAACGTACCCATGGTTATCCCTCGCTCTGTGTCTGAGGCAGCTGTGAACCCTTCGGGGGCCAGCCTTCGAACCCCTGATCAGTAGTGGGCGCGGCGCCCGAGTAGCCTGAGGCGGCTGTTGAACCCTTCCGAGGGGCCGGCCTTTGAACCTCTGACCAGTAGTGGGTGTGGAGCCCACGTGCTCTGAGGCGGCTGTTGAACCCTTCCGAGGGGCCAGCCTTCGAACCTCTGATCAGTAGGGAGGCTCGGAGCCTGGTTCCTTCACAGGGAAGGATCCTTTCCGGGGTATCCCCCTTTCCCGGTCCCTGTTGCAAGAGAGAGAAAGAGGAAAAAAGGAAAAGGATACGAAATCGAACGACGCGGCGTACCTTTTTTGACGCGGTTATTGTGGCGAAGGTGAAGTGTCGATCGTTTCTCCTGCCAGAGGCGCCGCCTGTCCCGCCGTGGAGTTAATGCGATGGGGCGAGCGGTTCGCGGGGCAGCCGTTGCGCGTGCGCGAGCCGTTCGAGGAACGGCCGTTTCGCTCCGTGTTTTTGAATCCCGCGGCCGGTCCGGGCGGAACGTTGAACCGGTCTCGCCTTGGCCTTTATATACTCGGGGGAGGGTCTGACGATGGTTCTTTGCTCCGCTTCCTGCTTCCCTCTTAGGTTTTCGCAACCCGAGAGACTTAGCCAGAGAAAAGGAAACCGCCCACCCTGTCCTTCGCGCCGCCACCCCTTCTGCTCGGTGATGGCTGACTGGGTGACCATCATCTCGCCGCGCGACCCATGGCCTTTCTCCACAGTGACAGCGGGAGATCTGGAGGATCTTGTCGCTGAGGGTTTGCTTCGCCCTCTCACTGATGAGAGGCATCCGGAATGGATTCCTCCCGTGAGCGGAGCCGCTCCGTCCCCACCGCCGGGGTACATCGTGAGCTTCTTATCCTTCCACGAGCGGGGGTTTGGTGTGCCGGCGAGCCGCTTTATGCGGGCGATCCTGCACCACTACGGGGTGGAGTTGCACAACCTCAGCCCCAACTCCATCTCGCAGGCCGCCATCTTCGTAGCGGTGTGCGAGGGGTACTTGGGGATCGCCCCCCACTGGGACTTGTGGACTCACCTCTTTTTCGTGGAGCTTTTCGCTTCGCCGACGGGGGAGAGAAAGGTCCACGCGGCAGTGCGGGCCGGCGGCTGCATCCTTCAGCTGAGGCAGTCGCGGGCCTCACTGTACATTCCTGCCACCCTTGCGTCCTCGAACAAAGGGTGGCAGCGCCGGTGGTTCTACCTCTGGAATGACGGCGAGTTGCTCCCGCCGTTTTCCCAGCGGGTAGTCACCGTCGCCGCCGATGCTTGGCGCCACGGGACCCCGCACGAAAGACAGAAGAACCTCGAACCCCTTCTCAAGGCTTTGGAGGCGTTGCGAAAAGGGGGACTCACCGCCGCGGGAGTGATTGCCGCCATCCACCGCCGGAGGGTGCTTCCCTTGGCGGAGCGACGGTTGCCGCTCTGGGAAATGACACCGGAGGCTGACTTGGAGGGCTCGCGGATGTCCTCGGACCCTCTTCCCTTCGATGTTCTCCACGGGCGGGTGGCCGTCACGTTGGGGAAACCGGACCTCAGCGCCTTCTCCCAGCCTTTGATGCGCCCTGATCAAGGGTGCGTGACTCTGGTGAGTGTCCGCTCCTTCCTCCCCCCTTGCATCGGGTTGTCCCTGGTTCTTACGGTCGGGATTTCCATCCGTCCTCAGGAGGTAGGGCGGCACAAGCCTTCCCTGCCACGGGTACCACAGGATGCGGTGGACCGAGCAGCGCGGCGGGTTGCCGCGGAGGAGAAGAAAAAGAAGGACGTGGAGAAGACCCGGGCCCGCGAGCGGATGCGGGCTCGGGACGCTTTGGAAAAGCTCCGTCGTCGGCAGGAGAGGGAGGGGCTCCCGAGGGAGCCATCGCCGGAAACGCCTGATGACGACGACGATGATGAAGATGATGACGAGGAAGACGACATGGCCGCCCGCCTCGGCTTCAGCCCTGGCTTGAGGTTAGGCCAGGAGCCGTCAGGTCAGCCCCCGAGTGGGCTGATGCAGTCAGTCCCCAGAGTCGGGACGCCGAGGTCCCGGCCCGAGGAGCGGGGGCAGACCGAGAGGGTACCTGACTCCTCGGCTGGGGGAGTTGAGGCAATCCCGGGGAGCCAGGCCGAGGCGTCTGTTCCCCGAGAGCCGTCGCCCACGCCGGCAACGCAGGAGAGCGACCCTCAGGTCGCCGTGGTGGTGCCTGGGCAGCCCGCCTCCCGGGCATCCGAAGCGCCCAAAGCAAGGGTGGTGCCGATGCAGTCGGTGAAGCGGACCTCGGCGGCGGCTTCGGGGGCCGAGATCCAAGAGACCTCTCTGTGACACCCCAGTGTCACTCAGGGTTTTTCTCAAAAAGCCAAACCAAGAGCCATCATTTTATGTGAACCAAAGTAAGCATGAGCATCAAAATAACTTAAGTAATAATGAAGTCACCAAGTATATACTTAAAAGTGTCATGATCAAAGCAATTGAGTCTATTAAAAGATAAGATTATGCAACCCTAGTTTAAAAAAAAACCCTAAATGAGCCCCATGAGCAAAATTCAAAAAAGTAAGAAAAAGGGAGTGAAAAGTTTAAAATTTTGAGTTGAGCCAATTATAAAAATTTAAGTATATTTAATGGGCAACAAGAAAGGTTCAGAAAGCTTAGCCAAAATAGCTCAAATAAAACCCCAAATCAAGCTTTCCATGTGTGGACTTAATGAGAATTCTGAATTTCAGATTTCTGAAATTCAGACCTTGAGCCAAAGATCAGGGATGTTCACCTTGATCCCTAACTCGAATCCTAATGGCCCCATTGACAAAAATGTGTCCAACTAACCCCTCTGTCGTGTGCCAGAAGATGGCATTGGGACGCGAGCCCTAGACACGACTAAACCTTGGATTTGCCTCGGATTTGCGCAGGGAGACAGACCAGATTTCCTGGCTCCATATCTCTGCGACCAGTAGGCAAAATCCTATGACCCCCACACAAGAATGGTAGCTTGTAGGGAGGAGAAGAGGTTTTGTGCACTGACCAAGGCGAGAGCAGGCTCGGATGAGCGACTACACGCGCCAGAACTTGGGCAGAACGCACGGGCACACGTGTTCGACCCTGGTCGGCACGCCAGAGCTCGCCCAACCCGCGCGCGCGCTCCCCGGCGTCCAGTCAAGTCCGCCGCGTGCTCACGCCCTCGGCCGTGCCCGCCCGCGCCTATAAAGCCTCCCCGGGCGCGCCTCACTTCGCCCCGCACTCACCCTCTTCGGCCAGCCACTTTTCCTTAGCTCCGGCGAGCTTAATATCCGCCCGCCATTGCCGCCCGAGCTTCGGCCACCGTGGCCAGCTCCCTCCAGCCACCCTCAAGTCAAGCCAGTGCTTCGGCTAGCTCCGCCAGTAGCCCGTGAAGCTTGCCAAGCCCTCGGACCCGGCCGGACTTCACCGGAGGCCCGAGATTGACTTCACCGGACTTCGGTCTTCCGCCGTCGCGCGTGGACCGAGCTATCCAGTGAGTCTCCGCCCAATTCCTCTCGCTCATAACTTCTCTGGCATCCCGTGGACCTCCCTGACCCATTTGATTGAACTATCTCGCCGTGACCAGGCCGGTCTCCTCGCCGCCGACGAGCATCCCCGCCTGCGCGCGTGGACCGACCGACTCCGGCCATCTCCGACGGCGTTCCGCACACCGTTGTGATCCCCGAGACCTCCCCTTCATCCTCGACCTCTTCACCGGAACAGTCTCGCCGCCGGTAAGCCCCTTCGCCCTTTTCCCCGCCGCGGCTACTGTTTAAGGTAGAAGAAGGACCTCGGGTTAGGTTTTTGTAGAACCCGAGGGGTTTTCTGTAATGTCAGAGACTCATGTGAATAGTAGCCTGAGGACTGATTCGCGAAGAAAACTTAGAAAACCGCCAGGGACCCCAGTGCAAAGTAGATTTTCAATTAAATCGATTCTGATATTCTTTTTAAATAACCAGAGAACTTGTAAAATTCATAACTTGATGAATTCTTAATCAAAAAATGTCAAACCAATTTTGCTAGCCTCTGTATATTATAATCTATCATTTAAAAATAGTAGACCCTATGCTTTCTGTTCAAAATTTTGGAGTTTAAAATTAAAAACAGAAACCCACTAAACCTTAATTAATCAAGGAAAATTAGTTTTTCTTCTGTGCTAGACTTAAGAAAATTTGTGGGTATTCAAACCTCTTTTAGACACTGTTTAAAAATAGTAGGAACCCCAGCATTAGAAATTATGATGTAGTTTCTCATTTAAAGATGTTTTGTCCAAAACTTAGAGAAAATCAGAAAGATATTAGAAATTAATGAGCAGTGATCAATATTATTTTTCCTAGTTTACTTATGTAACAGAGGACTTAGGAAAAATACAGAGACCATTAATTTGGATCAGTTTTAAATTAAAATGATTTGTTTAGCCTAAATAAGACTGAAAATCAATTATTAAAGAGGCAAAACTATAACCAAAATGCTTAACAAAAATCCAGTGAACTTATAACCACCAGAGCCCCACTACAAAAATACAGAGCACCTCAGTCCAACTTTTTAAGTAAGGGAAATAAATACAAGGTGATAATAAGGCATTTTCCAACTAAATCATGAACAACCTCAAATAATGTGATAATAGGCAACCAAAAATTAGCTAAGTCTATGATGAGGTAAACTACCAGAGAAAAATGCAAACCCATGAAAAGGAGGCAAACTCTTACCAATTGCTAATGATTTAAGAGAAAAGCCATTTAATTCAAATAATGCATACCACCCCTTCCCTTAAGCAAAAAGATGCCAAACTTCAGAATGATTGCTCTTGCACAAAATAATAACCAAGAAAAATAAGAACTCTGTTGTTTGATATTTTTCAAGTGTAGTAGTAATAGAAAGCACCCATTTGGCTAGAAACTTGAGAAAACCATAGAAAAATAATTAAAAGGTATTAATGACTAGAAATTTGTATCAAGTCATGTTATAACACCTAAAAGCCAGCAAAAATAAGTTCTGAAGAATTACCCACTGTTAAATAGTAGTTGTAGTTCAAAGCACCCCTTCTACCCTAGAGTTTAATAATTTTGTGCAGAGAAAACTATTCACTTTTTGATCCCCAAATTTTAAGACAGAGAAACACACACCAGTAGCAAGCCACTGTAATTTTTACAGAATTTTTAGAATTTTATAAAAGCAACTTGTAATTCAAACCCACTCCAAAACATTAAAGAGAATAAAGGAAAAGGAAAGAAGAAATAAACCCCACCTCAATAAGTCTAACTTGAGTACTTATCATTTATCCCTAAGACTTAAAAAGAATTCAGAGGAACCCCAAGATTAAACCTACCTTTTACCTTAGCTAAATTTGAACCAGTTACCAAGTATACCACCCAAGGGTCTTGCATAAGTAAAGTTAACTTTGTTTAACTCAAGAAAGATCATACACCTTTTAAGTTGTGATTTCTAAAAGCACATATCATATCATGCATATATCTTACGCATTGCATTCATTAGATTGTAATCTTGCCGACGGAGAGTACGTGCTCATCCCCGAGCAAGGACCTGTCCAAGAGGAGGACCAGGAGCAGGCTTCAGAGGCTGCTATCGAGGATCTCCCCGCAGCCCCAGCAATTGAAGGCAAGCCCCGGTTTTATGCATAACCTATTAATTATGCTATTTTACTACACTTAATGCTTGTAGGATTGCAATGTGCACTTAAGTGTAGGAGTTGCTTGAAACCTCTAGTTGCATGAACTTAGGATTCCTTTTTGAGATGAATACTAGCATACTAGGTCGAGTAGCTGCTTGCTAATCAGGATCTCGGTAGAAGTCGAGTGATTTTTCTAGCACTCGCGCGAGGTCAGGAATTGATTGTATTCATCTTGATAATGGGATATATGTTGGTCTATGGACTTGGATCCAGGGAGGATGCCTTGTCCATGAGACGGGAAAATGAATTAAGGATTAATGTGTGGATACCTGAGTCAAGCTTTTGAACGTACTAAGCACATGCCGGGAAATATGGTGACCGGTAAACCTAGTACCTGAGTGAAGCCGGGCGCGGACTTTATCCCTCATGCGACCTGAGACTGGGTCTCCCATGCTAGCTATGGTGGGTACAAGTGCGGTCACTGCACGGCGGCAGCCGGGGTCAGTGGAGCCTTGTATGCCAAGGCGGTGAGGCCTGGACGCGAACGGGGAATCGATGGGGACGGTTGTCATGTGCAGGGTCGAAGTACCCTGACATGCCGTGTGTTTAGGTTTACCTTGCAAGGTTAAAACTCGATTCGAATCGTCTGCTTCTCGCAGCTAATGAGACTGCTTGATTCCTTGTACTGCATCGAGTAAGAAGTGAAATGTGGTTACATGAGATAACTTGTTGATTGAACTAATTGATTGTTACCACGTATGCTTAGAAGGAGCAAATCTAGCTAAGTTAATGATGGTAAAATTTGGAAAAGCTAAAAATTGCTTTTAGTAACATCTAGTGCTTTTGGCAAACCAAACCCCTCAGCCAAACAGCTGCATAGTCTAGAGGTAGAGGAGTAGACTCCTCACACCGGGTAAGTCTAGCTGAGTATTAGTATACTCAGCCTTGCTTGTGGCACCATTTTTGCAGGTACCATGCAGGATTTGATTGATGGTGTGACTTGGCCTACCACCCTGCCACCGGGTTGGACGGTCGAGTGGGATGTTGCTCCGGCAGGAGAGGAGCATGAGGAGTAGTGGGCTAGGCCTTGCCCATTTCCTCATTACCGACGACATCGATTATCCGCTGCACTCTACTTTATGAACTTTATTTGCTACTCCAGAACTCCGATTTATGTAATAATTCAGTACTTAATTTGAGGTTTCCTGTTTTATTGTATTTCTTCTGTGACTCACCTTCGAGTGAGATTGTGGAATTTGATCCTGGTTAAGTGGCTCTATCAGACTAGATCTGAAGGACTGACGGGTTATTCCGATTTAAGTGTGTCACGGCCCTTGAGGCATGACTTAGGCACTTAAGCTGGAATAATTCGGGTGGTTCTGCCACACTCTCCTCAGGCACGGTTGATCATGGCCCAGAGCGGGTAAGTATCTTGGAGCGTCTTCGTCCCGACTTTTCGTTCGCATGTCCCGACCGTGACTCTTCTTTTCTCCTCAGCAAGCGGAGCCATGGCCTGACTGATCTGGCTCCCCAAAAGGCTCTTAAGACGGCGTCGGCTTCCACAACCAGCGCCAATCCGGGCCTCGCCGTTCAGCTGACCTTCTCGCAAGGCGCTCCACAGCGGGGGGCTCAGGCGGCACCAGTCGCCATGGAACGAGTTCCCTGAGGCCGGCTCTTCTGCCAAGGCGGCCATTGTGCTAGGGGAGGTGGCTGACGCAGACGTGGCCTAGACCCCACCGGACGCGCCGGCACCCGCTGCTACTGAAGCCGCTGCCGTCACAGTCGGGGTGCGACCTGTCGCTGCCGACGCTGCGACGGCCGAGGCGTCGGTGCTTGGTGCCTCGGAGGAGGGGGGCGTGGAGACGCGATCCGTCCCGCCGGGCGGCAGCCTTGTCGCTGTGCGGCGGGGCTCTGAGGGTCGGCGCCAGTTGCTCCGGTTCCGGACTCGCGAGGCCTCGGATCCCTTCTTCGTTCTTGACGATGAGCGGGAGGAGCAGTCCTGGGACGAGCTCCACGAGTGTGCCGAAGCAACGGTGGGGTCGCTCCGGTCGTCGCTGGAGGTTTTCTGCAGGGACGTCCCCAAAATCCTCCAGGTGACGGTTTCAGGCATACCTTTTCTTTTTTGTAGCCAAGGCGTCTTTCGTAACGCCCCACTTCTTTTCCTCAAGATCTGACGGATCTAAACGCCGCCAAGTCGTCGTTCATCCGCCACGAGGTCGACGTCTGGGGCTCGCTGCGATCCCTGAGGACCTCGCTCGCCGGGGCTACTGCGCGCCTCTCTCAGCAGGGCGCCGAGGCGGCGGACCTTCGGTTGCTCTGCACTGATCTGAGAGCCGAGGCGGCAGCGGCACGCGCGGAGGCGGCGGCGGCACGCGCAGAAGTGCAACGACAGCAGTCGGAGTTCGACCGGATCGTCGATGAGCGGGACCAATCTCGGGGCCAGGCTGCCGAGGCCGAAAGCCAGGCCAGAGCCCTTGCAGCCGATCTAGCCGTAGCCCAGGTCGCAGCCTCGGAGCAGCATGCCCGAGCCGCAGGTATGCCTTGGTCACTTTCGGTTTTTGTTTTAGCTTGTTTCCTCCGCCTGTGTTTGAGGTCTTTCATTCTGGCTGTTCGCAGAACTCGAGTCCGCCCTTGATGAGTCCGCCAAGGCACTTGCCGAGGTGCTTGCTGGGGCGGCCAAGCAAAGGGAGGCCGACCACGTGGCCATGTCCGAGGCCGTCTCGGACTTCTGCCGGGTCCTTGGCTCCGGCGACGTTCCCTCGGGAAGCTCCCCTCAAAGTCGCCTGCAGGCTTTGGGCGATCATGTGCGCGGCAGACTCCGCGAGGCGCTACACCATGGCATCAGGCGGACCTTCGTCGTGCTCGCTTCCCACTACATCGTGGACCTGGAGTGGGTCAGCGAGGGGTATTGCCTTCCTGACGAAGATGAAGCCGCCCTGGCAGAAGTCCGGAGGCTCGATGCGGCCGCCGCGGGTCCGAGCGCGGTGCTGGCGACCACCTTCGAAGCAGAGATCCTCCCGCCTGCGCCGTCGTCCGAAGCCGGGATGGACTTTGCCGAGGGTGGAGACGAAGCCGACGGCGCAGCTCCTTCCCATGGCGACGCCTAACTCTGTTGGAACAGTCTCTGTCGGATGCACGTGTGTCTTTCTGCGGCCGCTGAGGCCTGAACACTTTATTACTGTTGCATAAAGTCGTGCTCCTTTCCTTTTCATTTTTGCGTGTCCGGCCCCGCCTGTCAGTAGCAGGATGGCTTTCCCAAGTGGGGGTCACTCTTCGTGGCAGGTGACGAGTGAGGTGTCCGTAACCCAGAGGCGTAGGAATCCCTCGGCTCAGTCGGCCTTGCCACTTGCATGCACCCATGTTCGCTCCTTGGGGTCCTGCTTCCGACATAGCCGGGGGAACGCAAAATGCCTTTTCGACTAAAAATTTTGATGTAGAGGGGTTCCCCCCTTTTTAGCCCCCGAGGGAGGGTCGGGCTCTGCCGAGGCAAGGCTGACCCTTCCTTGACGACTAAAACTTGCGTGGGGGCAAGGTGAGTGAACAACTTGAAAGCATCTTAAGGATAGAAGCGACGTAGCTGTTGGATGTTCCAAGCGTTGCTGTAGACCTCGCCTTGACTGTTGGCCAGCTTGTTTGTTCCGGGCTTCAGAACTTTGGCGATGACAAGCGGCCTTTCCCAGGGGAGCGTGTAGTCCCCGGGTGTCTTCAACAAGGGCCCGGGGTGCGGAGGTGGAGCTCCTTCCCATCCTCCAGCAAGACGAACGACTTGGCGCGCCGCGCCAACCGCCGAGCTCTAGCTCGGTCGAGGGGTAGCTCTCCTTGGTGGAGATATTGCAGGTACGGGGTCTGCTAGCTTTGGTTAGGCGTGACCCCACTTCGCTCCTTCTCGACGCGCAGCGTCTCTCCCTCGGGGGCCGAGGGTGCCTCGGGCCTAGCTGAGGGTGCCTTAGACTGGGCCGAGGGTGCCTCGGGCTCGGGCGTGTCGTCGATTTTGACGGAGGGTTGATGCAGGTCTCGGGAGCAGGCTTCCAGGGGGAACGTTATTCGCCTCGAGGCAGTACAGAGGCAGGCCCCTTTTGCCGAGGTGCGGGATGAAAGGGCTGAGGGCCGCGAGACATCCCATGAATCTCTGTACGCTTTTCAAGTCCGCGATGGGCCCCATGTTGGTGATGGCTACGATCTTCTCTGGGTTGGCTTCGATGCCCTGCTCGGAGACGATGAACCCCAAGTGCATGCCTCGGGGTACTCCGAAGACACACTTTTCGGGATTGAGCTCGACACCTTTCGCCTTGAGACATCGGAATGTCACTTCAAGGTCGGAAAGGAGGTCGGAGGCTTCCCTTGTCTTGACTACGATGTCATCGACGTAGGCCTCGACCGTGCGGCCAATGTGCTCGCCGAACACATGGTTCATACACCGCTGGTACGTCGCGCCCGCATTCCTCAAGCCGAACGGCATGGTGACATAGCAGTACATGCCGAAGGGCGTGATGAAAGAAGTCGCGAGCTGGTCGGACTCTTTCATCCTGATTTGGTGATACCCTGAATAGGCATCGAGGAAAGACAGGGTTTCGCACCCAGCAGTGGAATCCATGATCTGATCGATGCGAGGCAGAGGGTAGGGAACCTTCAGACATGCTTTGTTTAGACCAGTGTAGTCCACACACAACCGCCATTTCCCCCCTTTCTTTTTCACGAGTATAGGGTTGGCGAGCCATACGGGATGGAATACCTCTTTGATGAACCCTGCCGCCATTAGCTTGTGGATCTCCTCGCCTATGGCTCTGCGCTTCTCCTCGTCGAATCCGCGCAGAGGCTGCTTGATGGGTCGGGCTCCGGCTCGGATGTCCAGCGAGTGCTCGACGACATCCCTCGGTATGCCGGGCATGTCCGAGGGTTTCCACGCGAAGACGTCAGCGTTCGCATGGAGGAAGTCGATGAGCACTGCTTCCTGTTTGGGATCGAGCCCGGAGCTGATCTGGACTTGCTTGGAGGCGTCGCTGCTAGGGTCGAGGGGGACGGACTTAACCGTCTCCGCTGGCTCGAAGTTGCCGGCATGATGCTTCACGTCTGGCACCTCCTTAGAGAGGCTCTCCAGGTCGGCGATGAGGGCCTCGGACTCGGCGAGGGCCTCGGCGTACTCCACGCACTCCACGTCGCATTCGAACGCGTGTTTGTACGTGGGGCCGACGGTAATGACCCCGTTGGGGCCCAGCATCTTGAGCTTGAGGTAGGTATAATTGGGGACGGCCATGAACTTCGCGTAGCAGGGCCTCCCCAATACCGCGTGGTAGGTTCCTCGGAACCCGACCACCTCGAACGTCAGGGTCTCCCTTCGGAAGTTGGAGGGTGTTCCGAAGCAGACGGGAAGATCGAGTTGTCCGAGGGGCTAAACGCGCTTCCCAGGGATGATCCCATGGAAAGGCGCAGCGCCCGCCCGGACCGAGGACAGATCGATACGCAGAAGCCCGAGGGTCTCGGCGTAGATGATGTTGAGGCTGCTGCCTCCGTCCATGAGGACCTTGGTGAGCCTGACGTCGCCGATGACGGGGTCGACGACGAGTGGGTATTTCCCCGGGCTCGGCACATGGTCGGGGTGGTCGGCCTGGTCGAAGGTGATGGGCTTGTCGGACCAGTCCAGGTAGACGGGCGCCACCACCTTCACCGAACAGACCTTCCGACGCTCTTGCTTGCGGTGCCGAGCCGAGGCGTTCGTCGCCTGCCCACCGTAGATCATGAAGCAGTCGCGGACCTCGGGGAACTCTGAAAGGGAAATGTGCCCTTGGGCCATTTCTAAGTATTTTGGTGATTGAGTGCCAACACATGTGCTTAATTGTGAATTTATGTTCATGGATGAACAAGGTGCAAATCATGAAGTAAAGGTATGTTTCTAAGCCTTAGTACATTGGTTTTGTGGACTAACATATTTGTCTAAGTGTTAGAAACAGAAAGAAGAAAAAGAGAAAAGGGGAGAGAATGACTTGGCTGTGTGCAGCCAAGTCCCAGCTCGGTCTGGAGCACCGGACTGTCCGGTGTGCACCGGACAGTGTCCGGTGCGCCAGACTGACTCGACTCGAACTGGCCGCTCTCGGGATTTTGGCCGGCGGCGTACGGCTAAAATTCACCGGACTGTCCGGTGTGCACCGGACTGTCCGGTGAGCCAACGGTCGGCCAGGGCCAACGGTCGGCCGCGCAATCCGCGCGGGACACGTGGCCGAGCCAACGGTCGGAAGACGGCACCGGACTGTCCGGTGTGCACCGGACTGTCCGGTGCGCCAACGGCTCGCAGATCTACGGCAGTCTTCCAACGGTCGGAAGCGCCAGAAAAGGAAACAAATCGGGCACCGGACAGTGTCCGGTGTGCACCGGACTGTCCGGTGCCCCCGACGACAGAAGGCAAGGATGGCCTTCCGGATTTGCTCTCAACGGCTCCTAGCTGCCTTGGGGCTATAAAAGGAGCCCCTAGGCGCATGGAGGAGACACACAAGCAACTCTTGAGCATTCTTGATCATCCACACAAGTTCTTTGCGCATTCGTTTGTGACTCTAAGTGATTCGAGCTCTGTTCTAGTGTGAACTCTGAGATAGTCATTCGAGCTCGAGTCTTGGCCGTGTGTGTGCGCTTTTGTTGTGGATTTGTGTGTGTTGCTTCCCTCCCTTACTCTGTGCTTTCTTTGTGATCATATACTTGTAAGGGCAAGAGACTCCAATTTGTGGAGATTCCTTGCAAACGGGATAGTGAAAGGAAAAGCAAAACACCGTGGTATTCAAGTGGGTCTTTGGACCGCTTGAGAGGGGTTGATTGCAACCCTCGTCCGTTGGGACGCCACAACGTGGAAGTAGGCAAGCATTGGCTTGGCCGAACCACGGGATAAACCACTGTGTCCCTCTGTGCTTGATTCTTGTGGTATTGTGTTTTGTTGAGACTTCACCTTAGCCACTTGGCATTAATCGTGCTAACGCTTAACAAGTTTTTGTGGCTTAAGTTTGAAGTTTTTACAGGATCACCTATTCACCCCCCCCCCCTCTAGGTGCTCTCAATTGGTATCAGAGCCGTTCTATTCACAAAGGGACTAACCGCCCGAATAGATGGATCCTAAGGGGAAGGGTATAGTGATCAACGATAAAGAAAAGGAGACCTTCGTCAACGAGCCGAAGGATGACAGGCCTACCGACTCCGGCTCGGGCCAAAGACGGAAGGAAGGGAAGAAGAAGAAGACCAGGCGCATCAAGGAGATTGTCTACTACGACAGCGACGAGTCTACTTCTTCCCAAAAGGACGAGGACCACAACGACTACAAACAAAAGACGGTTAACTCAAACTTTTCTTTTGATTATTCGCGTATTCCGCATAGCTCAAATACTCATTTGCTTCCCATTCCACTTGGCAAACCTCCTCACTTTGATGGAGAGGATTACGGATTTTGGAGCCACAAAATGCGTACTCACCTGTTTTCTCTCCATCCAAGCATTTGGGAGATTGTGGAAAGTGGAATGAAATTTGATAGCTCGGATAGCCCTATGTTTATTAATGAACAGATTCATAAAAATGCACAAGCTACTACTGTTCTTCTAGCTTCCTTGTGCAGGGATGAATACCATAAGGTGAGCGGCTTGGATAACGCCAAGCAAATCTGGGACACCCTCAAGATTTCTCATGAGGGGAATGACGTCACCTTACTCACCAAGATGGAGTTGGTGGAGGGCGAGCTTGGACGGTTCGCAATGATAAGGGGCGAGGAGCCGACGCAAACATACAACCGGCTCAAGACCCTTATCAACAAGATAAGGAGCTACGGGAGCACGCGATGGACGGACCACGACGTCGTCCGCCTAATGCTCAGGTCCTTTACCGTACTTGATCCTCATCTCGTGAACAATATTCGTGAGAATCCCAGGTACACGATGATGACGCCCGAGGAAGTACT
Source organism: Zea luxurians (assembly GCA_029449295.1). Lineage (NCBI taxonomy): Eukaryota > Viridiplantae > Streptophyta > Magnoliopsida > Poales > Poaceae > Zea > Zea luxurians. The sequence goes on from JAOPSE010000010.1 coordinate 105,324,259, forward strand.
TGGAAAATTCGTGAGCGGGCGGATGATGATCAAGGAGGCAAGATACGTCGACGATGCGTTGAACGGACCACTCCACGAGCCTCAACCCATTGCTCTAAAGGCAACGAGGAGCAAGGAGTCGCTACCTAGCAAGGTGGCGCAAGTTGAGGCGGCTGGCCTTAATGATGAAGAGATGGCTCTCATCATTAAAAGATTCAAGACGGTGCTTAAAGGTCACAAGGGACAACCAAGCAAGACCAAAGCCAAGGGGAAGCGCTCATGCTTCAAATGCGGTAAGCTTGGTCATTTCATTGCTAACTGTCCCGATAATGAAAGTGACCAGGAAAAGGGGAACAAAAGAGAGAAAAAGAAGCAATACAAGAAGGCAAAGGGCGAGGCGCATCTAGGAAAGGAGTGGGACTCGGATTGCTCCTCCTCCGACTCCGACAACGAAGGACTCGCCGCCACTGCCTTCAACAAATCGGCTCTCTTCCCCAACGAGCGTCTCACTTGTCTTATGGCAAGAGAGAAGAAGGTAAGTACTAAAGACTCCACTTATGCTTCTTCTAGTGATAGTGAGTCTAGTGATGATGATATAGATTATTCTTGCTTGTTCAAGGGCTTAGATAGATCTAAGATAGATAAAATCAATGAATTGATTGATGCATTGAATGAAAAGGATAGGCTTTTAGAAAAGCAAGAAGATTTATTGTATGATGAACATGATAAGTTTGTAGAGGCACAAAAATCATATGCTTTAGAAGTAAAAAGAAATGAAATGCTTTCTAGTGAAATATCTTCCTGTCATGAAACCATTTCTACCTTAAGAAGTGTTAATATTGATTTAAGTGCTAAACTAGAAGTAGCTAGTAAATCAAATTCTTGTGTTGAACATGTTGAAATTTGTACTAGGTGTAAGGATTTTGATGTTAATGCTTGTAGTGAACACCTAGTTCTAATTTCCAAATTAAATGATGAAGTGGCTAGTCTTAATGCCCAACTTAAGACTAGCAAGAATGAAGTTGATAAAATAAAATTTGCAAGGGATGCCTACACGGTTGGTAGACACCCCTCAATTAAGGATGGGCTTGGCTTCAAGAGGGAAGCCAAGAACTTAACAAGCCATAAGGCTCCCGTCTTCGTCAAGGAGAAAGGGAAGGCCCCTATGGCTAATAGTGCTAAAAAGAACCATGCTTTTATGTATTATGATAGGAGACATGCTAGAAATGCTTATAATCATTTTGATTCACATGTTTATGATTCTCATGCAATGTTTGCTTCTAGTTCTTCTTATAATCATGGTAGAGATATGTGTAGGAGAAATGTTGTACATATGCCTAGGAGATATATTGCTCATGTACCTAGAAAGAATGTTATTCATGCTCCTAGGAAAGTAGTGAATGAACCTTCTACCATTTATTATGCTTGTAATGCTCCCTTTGCTATTTGTAGAAAGGGTAAGAAGGTAGTTGCTAGGAAATTAGGGGCTAGATGCAAGGGAGATAAATCTTGCATTTGGGTCCCTAAAGACATTTGTGCTAACCTTGCAGGACCCAACATGAGTTGGGTACCTAAGACCCAAGCCTAAATTTGCCTTGCAGGTTTATGCATCCGGGGGTTCAAGCTGGATTATCGACAGCGGATGCACAAACCATATGACGGGGGAGAAGAAGATGTTCACCTCCTACGTCAAGAATAAGGATTCCCAAGATTCAATTATATTCGGTGATGGGAATCAAGGCAAGGTAAAAGGGTTAGGTAAAATTGCAATTTCTAATGAGCATTCTATCTCAAATGTATTCTTAGTGGAGAGTCTTGGATATAATTTGCTATCTGTTAGTCAATTATGTCAAATGGGATATAATTGTTTATTTACAAATGTAGATGTGTCTGTCTTTAGAAGATGTGATGGTTCACTAGCTTTTAAGGGTGTACTAGACGGCAAGCTTTATTTAGTTGATTTTGCAAAAGAAGAGGCCGGTCTAGATGCATGCTTAATGGCTAAGACTTGCATGGGCTGGCTGTGGCATCGCCGCTTAGCACATGTGGGGATGAAGAACCTCCACAAGCTTCTAAAGGGAGAACACGTGATAGGTCTAACAAATGTTTATTTCGAAAAAGATAGACCTTGTGCAGCTTGTCAAGCAGGTAAGCAGGTGGGAGGAGCACATCACAGTAAGAATGTGATGACCACGTCAAGACCTCTGGAGCTGCTGCATATGGACCTCTTCGGACCCGTCGCCTATCTAAGCATAGGAGGAAGTAAGTATGGTTTAGTTATTGTTGATGACTTTTCCCGCTTCACTTGGGTGTTCTTTTTGCAGGATAAGTCTGAAACCCAAGGGACCCTCAAGCGCTTCCTCAGGAGAGCTCAAAATGAGTTTGAGCTCAAGGTGAAGAAGATAAGGAGCGACAACGGGTCCGAGTTCAAGAACCTTCAAGTGGAGGAGTTTCTTGAGGAGGAAGGGATCAAGCACGAGTTCTCCGCTCCCTACACACCACAGCAAAATGGTGTGGTAGAGAGGAAGAACAGGACGCTAATCGATATGGCGAGGACGATGCTTGGAGAGTTCAAGACCCCCGAGTGTTTTTGGTCGGAAGCCGTGAACACGGCTTGCCACGCCATCAACAGGGTCTATCTTCATCGACTCCTCAAGAAGACTTCGTATGAGCTACTAACCGGTAACAAACCCAATGTATCTTATTTTCGTGTATTTGGGAGCAAATGCTACATTCTAGTGAAGAAGGGTAGAAATTCTAAGTTTGCTCCCAAAGCTGTAGAAGGGTTTTTATTAGGTTATGATTCAAATACAAAAGCGTATAGGGTCTTCAACAAATCATCGGGTTTGGTTGAAGTCTCTAGCGACGTTGTATTTGATGAGACTAATGGCTCTCCAAGAGAGCAAGTTGTTGATTGTGATGATGTAGATGAAGAAGATGTTCCAACGGCCGCTATACGAACCATGGCGATTGGAGACGTTCGGCCACAGGAACAGGATGAACGTGATCAACCTTCTTCCTCAACGACGGTGCATCCCCCAACTCAAGACGATGAACAGGTTCATCAAAAGGAGGCGTGTGATCAAGGGGGAGCACAAGACGATCAAGTGATGGAGGAAGAAGCGCAACCGGCACCTCCAACCCAAGTTCGAGCAATGATTCAAAGGGATCATCCCGTCGACCAAATTCTGGGTGACATTAGCAAGGGAGTAACTACTCGATCTCGATTAGTTAATTTTTGTGAACATTACTCGTTTGTCTCCTCTATTGAGCCTTTCAGGGTAGAGGAGGCCTTGCTAGATCCGGACTGGGTGTTGGCCATGCAGGAGGAACTTAACAACTTCAAGCGCAATGAAGTTTGGACGCTGGTGCCTCGTCCCAAGCAAAATGTTGTGGGAACCAAGTGGGTGTTCCGCAACAAACAAGACGAGCACGGAGTGGTGACAAGGAACAAGGCTCGACTTGTGGCAAAAGGTTATGCTCAAGTCGCAGGTTTGGACTTTGAGGAGACTTTTGCTCCTGTGGCTAGGCTAGAGTCCATTCGTATCTTGCTAGCATATGCCGCTCACCATTCTTTCAGGTTGTACCAAATGGATGTGAAGAGCGCGTTCCTCAACGGGCCAATAAAGGAGGAGGTGTACGTGGAGCAACCCCCTGGCTTCGAGGATGAGCGGTACCCCGACCACGTGTGTAAGCTCTCTAAGGCGCTCTATGGACTTAAACAAGCCCCAAGAGCATGGTATGAATGCCTTAGAGATTTCTTACTTGCTAATGCTTTCAAGGTTGGGAAAGCCGATCCAACTCTTTTTACAAAGACATGTGATGGTGATTTGTTTGTATGCCAAATTTATGTCGATGACATAATATTTGGTTCTACTAATCAAAAGTCTTGTGAAGAGTTTAGCAGGGTGATGACGCAGAAATTCGAGATGTCGATGATGGGCGAGTTGAACTACTTCCTTGGGTTCCAAGTGAAGCAACTCAAGGACGGCACCTTCATCTCCCAAACGAAGTACACGCAAGATCTGCTAAAGCGGTTTGGGATGAAGGACGCCAAGCCCGCAAAGACTCTGATGGGAACCGACGGACACACCGACCTCAACAAAGGAGGTAAGTCCGTTGATCAAAAAGCATACCGGTCAATGATAGGATCTCTACTTTATTTATGTGCTAGTAGACCGGATATTATGCTTAGCGTATGCATGTGTGCTAGATTTCAATCCGATCCTAAGGAGTGTCACTTGGTGGCGGTGAAGCGAATTCTTAGATATTTAGTCGCTACGCCTTGCTTCGGGATCTGGTATCCAAAGGGGTCTAACTTTGACTTAATTGGGTACTCAGATTCCGACTATGCTGGATGTAAGGTCGATAGGAAGAGTACATCGGGGACGTGCCAATTCTTAGGAAGGTCCCTGGTGTCATGGAATTCTAAGAAACAAACCTCCGTTGCCCTATCCACCGCTGAGGCCGAGTACGTTGCCGCAGGTCAGTGTTGCGCGCAACTACTTTGGATGAGGCAAACCCTCAGGGACTTTGGCTACAATCTGAGCAAAGTCCCACTCCTATGTGACAATGAGAGTGCTATCCGAATAGCGGAAAATCCTGTTGAGCACAACCGCACAAAGCACATTGACATCCGGCATCACTTTTTGAGAGACCACCAGCAAAAGGGAGATATCGAAGTGTTTTATGTTAGCACCGAGAACCAGCTAGCCGATATCTTTACCAAGCCTTTAGATGAGAAGACCTTTTGCAGGCTGCGTAGTGAGCTAAATGTCTTAGATTCGCGGAACTTGGATTGAATTGTAGCATACATGTATTTATGCCTTTGATCATGTTCTTTCTGCATTTTGTTGCTTATTATGGTGCTCAAGTTGTACAAACACTCCCTGGACCTCACAAGTCCGTTGCAAAGTGATGCACATGTTTAGGGGGAGATGTGTTACAACTTGACCCTTTGAGACTAACCATATGTTTGAGTTTGCTTGCGTTAGTCACAAAGGAGAATTGAAAGGGAAAAGGTGGACTTGGACCATGAAAGACTTCCACTGCACTCCGATGAGGGGTAACTTATTCCAAGTCCATCTCATGAACTCTTATTGCCATTTGCTCTTAATTGAAGATTTTGGTGAGGCAATGGGGTTAAAGGGCCACAATTGATCCCGTTTTGGTGCTTGATGCCAAAGGGGGAGAAAATAAAGGCCAAAGCAATAAATGGATCAGCTACCACTTGAGAGATTTTGAAAATAGTAGAATAGAGTTTTTGATTTGTCAAAATTCTTAAGTTGTCTCTCTTGTCAAAAGTTGGCTTCTTGTGGGGAGAAGTATTGATTATGGAAAAAGGGGGAGTTTTTGAAATCCTTGATCAATCTCTTTTTGAATGACTCTCTTTATGCTTAAACATGTGTGTTTAACTTAGAGATAGAGATTTGTGTTTGATTTGCAAAAACAAACCAAGTGGTGGCAAAGGATGATCCATATATGCCAAAATTGATTCAAAATAAATTTAAGTGTTATTTGAATTGAGTTTGCACTTGTTCTAGTGGCTTTATGTTGTGTTGGCATAAATCACCAAAAAGGGGGAGATTGAAAGGGAAATGTGCCCTTGGGCCATTTCTAAGTATTTTGGTGATTGAGTGCCAACACATGTGCTTAATTGTGAATTTATGTTCATGGATGAACAAGGTGCAAATCATGAAGTAAAGGTATGTTTCTAAGCCTTAGTACATTGGTTTTGTGGACTAACATATTTGTCTAAGTGTTAGAAACAGAAAGAAGAAAAAGAGAAAAGGGGAGAGAATGACTTGGCTGTGTGCAGCCAAGTCCCAGCTCGGTCTGGAGCACCGGACTGTCCGGTGTGCACCGGACAGTGTCCGGTGCGCCAGACTGACTCGACTCGAACTGGCCGCTCTCGGGATTTTGGCCGGCGGCGTACGGCTAAAATTCACCGGACTGTCCGGTGTGCACCGGACTGTCCGGTGAGCCAACGGTCGGCCAGGGCCAACGGTCGGCCGCGCAATCCGCGCGGGACACGTGGCCGAGCCAACGGTCGGAAGACGGCACCGGACTGTCCGGTGTGCACCGGACTGTCCGGTGCGCCAACGGCTCGCAGATCTACGGCAGTCTTCCAACGGTCGGAAGCGCCAGAAAAGGAAACAAATCGGGCACCGGACAGTGTCCGGTGTGCACCGGACTGTCCGGTGCCCCCGACGACAGAAGGCAAGGATGGCCTTCCGGATTTGCTCTCAACGGCTCCTAGCTGCCTTGGGGCTATAAAAGGAGCCCCTAGGCGCATGGAGGAGACACACAAGCAACTCTTGAGCATTCTTGATCATCCACACAAGTTCTTTGCGCATTCGTTTGTGACTCTAAGTGATTCGAGCTCTGTTCTAGTGTGAACTCTGAGATAGTCATTCGAGCTCGAGTCTTGGCCGTGTGTGTGCGCTTTTGTTGTGGATTTGTGTGTGTTGCTTCCCTCCCTTACTCTGTGCTTTCTTTGTGATCATATACTTGTAAGGGCAAGAGACTCCAATTTGTGGAGATTCCTTGCAAACGGGATAGTGAAAGGAAAAGCAAAACACCGTGGTATTCAAGTGGGTCTTTGGACCGCTTGAGAGGGGTTGATTGCAACCCTCGTCCGTTGGGACGCCACAACGTGGAAGTAGGCAAGCATTGGCTTGGCCGAACCACGGGATAAACCACTGTGTCCCTCTGTGCTTGATTCTTGTGGTATTGTGTTTTGTTGAGACTTCACCTTAGCCACTTGGCATTAATCGTGCTAACGCTTAACAAGTTTTTGTGGCTTAAGTTTGAAGTTTTTACAGGATCACCTATTCACCCCCCCCTCTAGGTGCTCTCAAACTCTCCTGCCTGGTGATCTTCCTTCTTGTCGTCGTCGCGGGCCCTGCCACCCTCCACGGGTGGCCCGGCCCTGTGGAAGTGGCGCCGAAGCATGACGCACTCCTCAAGGGTGTGCTTGACGGGCCCCTGATGATAGGGGCACGACTCCTTGAGCATCTTGTCGAAGAGGTTAGGACCTCCTGGGGGTTTCCGAGGGTTCTTGTACTCAGCGGCGGCGACAAGGTCCGCGTCGGCGGCGTCGCGTTTTGCTTGCGACTTCTTCTTGCCCTTCTTCTTGGGGCCGCGCTGAGTTGACGCCTCGGGAGCATCTTCCGGTGGGTGGCCTTGGGGCTGCTTGTCCTTCCGGAAGATAGCCTCGACCGCTTCCTGGCCGGAGGCGAACTTGGTGGCGATGTCCATCAGCTCGCTCGCCTTGGTGGGGGTCTTGCGACCCAGCTTGCTCACCAGGTCGCGGCAGGTGGTGCCGGCGAGGAACGCGCCGATGACGTCCGAGTCGGTGATGTTGGGTAGCTCGGTGCGCTGCTTCGAGAATCGCCGGATGTAGTCCCGGAGAGACTCTCCCGGCTGCTGTTGGCAGCTTCGGAGGTCCCAGGAATTCCCGGGGCGCACGTACGTGCCCTGGAAATTGCCGGCAAAAGCTTGGACTAGGTCGTCCCAGTTGGAGATCTGCCCCGGAGGCAGGTGCTCCAACCAGGCGCGAGCGGTGTCGGAGAGGAATAGGGGGAGGTTGCGGATGATGAGGTTGTCATCGTCCGTCCCACCCAGTTGGCAGGCCAGACGGTAGTCCGCGAGCCACAGTTTCGGTCTTGTCTCCCCCGAGTACTTTGTGATAGTAGTCGGGGGTCGGAACCGGGTCGGGAACGACGCCCGTCGTATGGCCCGGCTGAAGGCCTGTGGACCAGGTGGTTCGGGCGAGGGACTCCGATCCTCCCCGCTGTTGTAGCGTCCCCCACGCCTGGGGTGGTAGCCTCGGCGCGCCCTCTCGTCGAGGTGGGCCCGACGATCGCGGTGCTGATGCTCGTTGCCGAGGCGACCCGGGGCCGCAGGCGCTGTGTTGCGCGTGCGCCCGGTGCAGACCGAGGCTTCCCGCATGAATCGGGAAGTTGCGGCATGACGTTCCGAGGGGTACCCCTGCCTTCGGGAGGCGGAGCTCTCGGCCCGCCGGACCGAGGCGCCTTCCAGGAGTTCCTTGAGCTCTCCCTGGATTCGCCGCCCCTCGGTGGTTGATGGCTCCGGCATCGCGCGGAGGAGCATTGCTGCTGCAGCTAGGTTCTGGCCGACCCCACTGGATGCGGGTGGCGGCCTGACCCTGACATCGTCGGCGACGCGGTGCTGGAAGCCCTGGGGTAGATGACATGTTTCTCCGGCCGGAGGTTGGCCCGCCCATGCCTGCCCGATGTCTCGGTGGATTGGCTCAAGCGCTCCTGCTCCCTCGTCAAGCCTGGCCTGCACCCCGCGGATTTGCTCGAGTTGTGGGTCGTGACCCCCCGCCGGAACAGGGACCACGGCTAGCTCCCGCGGGATGTCGACGCGAGGCACCGGCCTAGGGAGATCACCGTCCTCCGGCATGCCGAGATGGTTGCCTTCGGGGGGACCCCCTAGATCGAAGTGGAAACATTCGCGGCTCGGGCCGCAGTCCTCGTCGCCGAGGCTACGGCTACCGTCGGAACAGTCGGAGAGGCAGTAGTCGCACGCGGTCATGAAGCCCCGCATGGCACTGGGGTTGCCAAGTCCGGAAAAATCCCAATGGAAGCTGGGTTCGTCGTCTTCCTCGGACCCGGAGGGCCCGTAGGTCGAGACGTCCGCCAGCCGGTCCCAAGGTGACCGCATACAAAACCACAGAGGGTTCGGATTCGTCTCTACGAGAGCGTCTGCCAAAGCGGAGCCGCTAGGCGGGTCGAGGCTAAATCTGAAAGGCGTGGGATGGGAATCGGTCGGTACCTCTTGGTCGACGGGCGGTGATGAGGTCACGTCGGGGGCTGACTGCACCGTCGTCTCAGGTACGAGGGCGACACCCAGCAAGCCTTTCGCGAGCGTGCTGGCGTCGTCTGCTTGCCCGGGGTTGACGTGTCGTGAGGAGATAGCGCTCGCCTTCATCTCAAGCGCGAGGCCGATGCCCGGCGCGCTCCCCGTTGGAGTGCTGGCGTTGTCGACTCGCTCGACGGCCGACGAGGCGCCGCCTCCTGCTTGGCCTTGGTTGCCCCGCCTCCGTCTCCTCCGCCGACAGGGAAGAGGATGGGGCGAGCTCGAAGGTTGTTCTTCCACCACGCGGGGAAGACGTCGTCGATCCCGCCGCCGGCGGGCGGACTGTCGGCCGCAATTGTCGCTGTCGCCCAGCGGTGGAAAGAGTATCATGTCGTAGCTGCCGTCGAGGGACATGAACTCAAGGCTCCCGAAACGAAGTACCGTCCCAGGCCGGAGAGGTTGCTGGAGACTACCCATCTGGAGCTTGACGGGAAGCTGTTCGTCAACACGCAGCATGCCCCTACCTGGTGCGCCAACTGTCGGCGTTTCGAGACAGGGGGGTCCCTGAGCCGACGAGTGAAGTGTCGCCGTGTGCCCCAGCTCAGATGGGTCGACGCGAGGCCAAGCGCGAAGGGGGGAGAGCGAGGAGCCCGGAGATGGGCGAGAGAGAGAGGTGGAAATCCCGCGGCCTTCGTGTTCGTCCCGCACCCAGGTCGGGTGCGCTTGCAGTAGGGGATTACAAGCGTCCACCCGGGGGAAGGAGCGAGCGGCCTTATGCGAGCGCCCGTCTCGTCCTCGTCCCCGAGCGGCCAACCTCCTCTAAGAGGGCCCTGGCCCTTCCTTTTATAGGCGTAAGGAGAGGGTCCAGGTGTACAATGGGGGTTGTAGTAGAGTTCTACGTGTCTAGCGGAGGAGAGCTAGCGCCCTAAGTACACGCCGTCGTGGCGGCCGGAGAGATCTTGGCACCCGATTTGTGTGATGTCGTGGCCGTCGGAGGAGTGCTGGAGCCTGGCGGAGAGACAGCTGTCGGGGCCGTCGAGTCCTTGCTGACGTCCTCTTGCTTTCGTAAGGGGGCCGAGAGCCGCCATCGTCAGGGAGCGTGCGAGACGCCATCATCGCCTATCTGGCGGAGCGAGCCAGATGGGACGCCGGTCTTGTTCCCCGTAGCCTGAGTTAGCTTGGAGTAGGGTAATGATGGCGCCTCCTGTTGATGTGGTCGGTCCGTGCCCTAGGTTGGGCGATGTGGATGCTCCTCCGAGGTCGAGGTCGGGTCCGTCTTCCGTGGCCGAGGCCGAGTCCGAGCGCCCGGGTCGGGCGAGGCAGAGTTCATCGTCTTCTGGGGCTGAGCCCAAGTCCGAGCCCTAGGCCGGGCGGAGCGGAGTACGTCGTCTTCTGGGGCTGAGCCCGAGTCCGAGCCCTGGGTCGGGCGGAGCGGAGTTCGCCGTCTTCCGGGGCTTAGCCCGAGTCCGAGCCCTAGGTCGGGCGGAGCGGAGTTCGCCGTCTTCCGGGGCTTAGCCCGAGTCCGAGCCCTGGGTCGGGCGGAGCGGAGTTCACCGTCTTCCGGGGCCTAGCCCGAGTCCGAGCCCTGGGTCAGGCGGAGCGGAGTTCGCCGTCTTCCGGGGCTTTGCCCGAGTCCGAGCCCTGGGTCGGGCGGAGCGGAGTTCGCCGTCTTCCGGGGCTTTGCCCGAGTCCGAGCCCTAGGTCGGGCGGAGCGGAGTTTCCTATGGTGCGCGGCCGGGCCTAACTGCCTGTCAGCCTCACTCTGTCAAGTGGCACTGCAGTCGGAGGGGCGCAGGCGGCGTTGTCTTTCTGACAGACCGGTCAGTGGAGTGGCGAAGTGACGGCGGTCACTTCGACTTCGTCAGCCGGGGCGCGCGTCAGGATAAAGGTGTCAGGCCACCTTTGCATCAAATGCTCCTGCGATTTGGTCGGGGTTGCTTCTCGGCGAAGACAGGGCCTCGGGCGAGCCGGGAACGTGTTCGCCGCTGGAGGGGGGCCTCGGGCGAGGCGGGGATCCTCCGGGGTCGGCTGCCCTTGTCCGAGGCTAGGATCGGGCGAGGCGTGATCGAGTCCCTCGGACGGACTGATCCCTGACTTGATCGCACCCATCAGGGCTTTGCAGCTTTGTGCTGATGGGGGTTACCAGCTGAGAATTAGGAGCCTTGAGGGTACCCCTAATTATGGTCCCCGACAACTGTACATCAAGTCCGAAGTTTCCTGGGACTAGCTGGCTATTACCGCCGATTCATACCAGATTTTTCCAAGCTTGTGAAACCAATCACAAGTTTATTGAAGAATGATACTAAATTTATTTGGTCCTCAAAGTGTAATGAAGCCTTTAAACAATTGAAGGTATTATTAACCACTGCTCCGGTATTGGCTCAACCGGATATTGAGAAGCCCTTTGATGTGTATTGTGACGCATCAGGCAGTGGTCTCGGCTATGTTTTAATGCAAGAAGGCCGAGTAATAGCTTATGCTTCAAGGAAGTTGCGCCGACATGAGGAACACTATCCCACTCATGATCTGGAGTTAGCTGCAGTGGTTCATGCCCTAAAAATCTGGCGTCATTATCTACTGGGAAATGTCTGTCATATCTATACAGATCATAAAAGCCCGAAGTATATCTTCACCCAGTGAAAGTTGAACATGAGACAAAGGCGATGGCTCAAGCTTATTAAGGATTATGAACTGGAGATTCATTATCACCCAGGCAAAGCTAATGTGTGGCAGATGCCTTGAGTCGCAAGACTTTTTGTCATTGTCTTACAATGGAAACTTCTGACATTACGTTATGCCAGGAGATGGAAAAGTTGAATCTAGGAATGATCCAACATGGAACCTTAAATCAGCTAAAGCTTGAGTCAGTCCTTTTACAAAGGATAATGGATGCTCAAAAGGATAATGAGGGTATGAAGCACATCATGAGAAGATAGAGGCCGGAAAAGCCAAGTGCTTTAGGAAAGACGATCAAGGCATTGTATGGTTCAACAACCGCATAGTTGTGCCAAAGAATGAAGAAATCCGCCAACAAGTATTAGATGAAGCACATCTTAGTCGCTATTCTATTCATCCCGGAAGCACTAAGATGTATCATGATCTAAAACAACATTATTGGTGGACAAAGATGAGGATTGAAATCGCACGCTATGTGGCAAGATGTGACACTTGCAGACGTGTCAAAGCCATACATATGAAGACTGCCGGTCCACTACAATCTCTACCAATACCAACATGGAAATGGGAAGATATTAGTATGGACTTCATTGTGGGATTGCCCAGAACAGCAAAGGGGTATTGTGACAGAACCTCCCAAGTAATCAGGCCCACCTACAGTTGTCCTTGTCTAACAGACATCAGACACCCTGTAGATGTTCCTAAGTTACTTGACAAGCTCGGTATCCTCCTTACCTTACCAGGAACGTTTCACCCGTCTTGCAGACATTACAGATCATCGGAGATAAAGATATGCGGAAGCGATTACATAATCTTACATTTATTTTCAAAGTAAGCTCAAGTTAAGTTATTACAGACCAGTTCTAAAAACGAGTGCATAAAAGTATTAATTATACAAACCAGGGAGACACAACATCTCCCGAAGTACTATAAACGAAAGATCTAAGGTGGAGGACTGAGTCCTCCCGCACTTCATTCCTGGCTTTCATTCTTGGGAACCACCTTAGCACAGAAGCAGCAGAAGTCTGCTACTTCCCCACCTAAAAACAACAAAGGGATAAACCCTGAGTATGGAATTACTCAGCAAGTCTTACCCGACTAAGGAAAAGACTCTCAAGGGTATGCTGGTTATATGGGAGTCAAGGTAAGGCTTTTCAATAATCAAAGACTCTGTTTTGCAGAAATGCTTACTAAAGTGGATCCTTAAAAATCCAATTTTATTTGTCAGGTTAGGTTCAATTACCTGCAACTAGAGTTCTTTCTACCCTAGTTCAATCACTGGTCCTGCACTAGCCAATTTCTTAACAAAAACCCATCATCTTTAGTGGAATGCTACGTGTAAGTCAGTGGCCAAGTCTCCATAACCGCGGAGGTACGGCGATCCGAATCGATTATACTCAGCTGAGGATCTCCAATCACACGACATATGTAGCACTTAACCCTTGCATATGTCAACCCGCCACCGGGGTTCTTAAGACCGGATCAGGTTCACGCAAACCGAGAGCACAGATACACCACCGTCCAGCCTCTTGCCACGGAGGGTACACGCTACTCTCGCCACCGCTCCACTCCCATTTCGTGTTATCTTATTCCGGCCTTAGTCTACCCGAGGCAAGGCTTACCCATGACGAGGCATGTGACCAGTTAAAGGGTCCTCGGTCAGCAGGCCTACATCGAGGCGGTCCTTAATCGACACAGACGGAGACACTACACCGAGACTCTCTTCTCGTGCAAGTCACCCGCCCGGTCTCAGCTTAATCATTTCAAACCCAAAGTTTGGTACCTGACAGAGGTACATCTTTTCCGATGTTGAATCCATCACGGCCGTGATGGATCCACCATCAAGTTTTATTTTTGAAAACATCCCTCCCACTTTGCCAAACATCTTTTGTAAAACAAATCCTTTTGTTTTTCTAAAGCAATACTAAGCAAAGTAAAACCTTTTTGTAAAAACAGGGTTTCAAGGAGGTTAATCAAGATCAAGGGAGGTAATGCAGAAATTGTTTAATCAATCAACTCCTATTACCTAATGCAGCAAGCAAGTGAGAAAGATTTTAAAAACATCAAGGAAGGTGGCAAATGCACCGGGGCTTGCCTTTGTTATCAGATGGGTCTGGCTCGGATCCACAGATATCAAAATAAAAGCAGTTGTCGGTCTGGGGATCAGAGGTGGGTGGTATCCCTTCTTCAACAACCTCTTCTTCTTCTTCTTGTTCTAAGATATCCATATACATACATAAGGATGGATGTCATGGGATGCTCATGAGAATGCAAAGATAACATAAACTTGTTGTTTATATCTTGAGTACAACTTTCCTTCACGGAGTTCCGGAAACTTAGGGTTTCCGGAGTCGGTAAAGGAGTTCATAGGGCAGGGGGGGGGGTGGTTTTGGGTTTAGTGATCAAACAAGGTCCAAATCAAACCAAACTCTACCCAAGGCTTCTAAATAATGGGAAAAGCTTACATAAAAAGTTTGGGGAATTTTGGACTTATTATTTAATTTCTAAAAATCCAGAACCATTGATTTAGGCTATTTTAAATATCCTAAAATTCCCTACTTGATCTAAAAATCATGAAACTATTTTTAATAAATTCTATGGAAAATAACAAACCTAGGAAAATTGGTCTCATAATTTTAGCATTTTTCTATAATTTTCTACAGTTTTTCAAAGTTCAGCTGGAAAAGAAAAAGGGGAACGATAAACAGTACTGGGCCGTTTCTGGCCTAACAAGCCCAGGCCCAAGCGGTTTCGCGCGCGCGCGCGCCCGCGAAGGTCGTTTTACGCAGAGGCCCCCGGCTTAACAACTAAACCAAATCAGAGCCAATCACTATTGTTCTGAGTCGCTGACCGTTCTTGAAAAGGCCCCTGGGTTCTGGTCAATTCACGATTTCAAGTCCACGACGGTGCTCCGCGCGGCCGCGCTCCGGCGAGCAGCTACGCCGGCCGTTTGAGGCAGTGGCTGAGTTCTCCGAGCGGCATACACGAAATTCAACCCCTAAGGAGCATTTCCCCTAAGGTAATTGCACCGTTGGTGACTCATAGAGCTCCGGCCACGATGGCCGTAAGCACCACGGCGGCATGAATGCGTTCCCGGCGATAGGCGCCGGTCTAGTTCAATCCAATGCTTCGGTAAGCATCACGGAGACATGGGAAAGCTTAAACGAGGGCGCAGAGGGCAGGAACGGACCTGTAGAGGGCTGACCACGGTGAGCTCGTTTTACAACGGCGGAGAACCGATTTGGGGCAGTTAGAAATCCGAGCGCTCGGGTGGATGATCGGGGCTGATTAGCGGTGGCTGGATGCGTAAAGATATAGCGAAGCTCACGGCGGGGTCAATTTATAGTGTTCACGGGCGGCGATGCTCAATTTGGATGAAGATGAGCGGCGGCCGGAGATAGGGAAGACGCACTGGCGCGCGGTTACGTGGCCGCGACGTGGCGGTAAGTCCGGTGATCCACGGAGGGGTTAGAGGAGGTCCCGGCGACACGGTGAAAGACTTGGACACGCGGCATCCAGCCGAGAGGCGGCGGTCGACGGCGAGGTAATCCGCCAGCCGCAAAGTTGAAGGGAGACAGGGGGGTGAAGCCGTCGGAGTGGTGGCCAGCTCACTGGTGACGAGGTCTTTACCGCGGCAAGCTTATCCGGCGACCGTCGAGCACGAATCTCAGCGAGCGGCGATCGACGGCAGAAGCTACCGGCGGTGAGGAAGAAACCCAATCTTCTTCAGTTATGACAGTTACTGTACCATCGCCAGAGCTCATCAGACAGCCTGACAGTCGAGTTTGCAGAGCCCATAAGTTTTTATTTTGCATAACAACTTTGTTATTGATCTGTACCAAAGTTGTAGAGTCATGAACCAGCTACAACTCCATTATAGGACATAAACACATTTGAGCACTGGATCATGCTTGAATCTGGGCTCAAAGTTGGGGTCAGTTAACTGCTAGGCAGATATTCAGTTCAACACAGCCTGACAGCCAGTTTTGGACTGGGTTTTTCTGCAAATTTTTCATAACAACTATGCTTGCACCCTTTAGCAAAGTTGTTTTCCTATAATTAGGCTTCAACTTTGATGTGGTGACCTAGGGCAAAAACCCAATAGGTTGCAAGTTATAAAGCTCCAAAGTTGAGCCCATGCACTGATTTTTCAGACTTAGTGCAAAGCTCAAGAGAGGTCCATTTTGCACTTTAGTCCAAAACTTAGGGTTTTGCTTGCAAGTCCACATTTTTGTGACCCAATAGACTTGAAATGCTTATTTGACTTGGTTTTTGCACTTTAGCCCAAAAGTGGACTACTTTTGCACTTAGGCCCCTAGGGTTTGGTTTTAGGGTTTCTCAGGGTTTTGAGCAGGGTTTTTAATATCCCAGGGGTATAATTGTGATTCCCCTTAGTGTTTGAGGTTGTTTTATGGCTCTTCTCACAAACCCTAAGGTTTTCCTCAACTTAAGTTAAGTTTTACCCCATTAACCATTAGTTAGGGTTAAGTCCTTAAACCAAGGTCCTATTTGTAAAATAGTAAAATAATACAACTTGTTTGAAATTTTTGCCTAGTGAATGCACTCTAGGTGTGTCAAACATATGCAATGCCCATGCTCATGATGTCATGCTCAAATTTTAGTTATAGTAACACCAGGGGTGTTACATCCTTCCCCCCATAAAAGAATCTCGTCCCGAGATTTAAAATCCTAGGGTGAGGAATGGAAAAGGAAATGTGTCATGTTTTTATTCCCTTATTTTTGGTACAAGGCAGGGGTGGTGTGGGGGTTTATTCCTTTATTACACACTATACAAGCTTTACAACTTACAAGAGGCTAGAAAGCCTGGGAAATTCTTATCTAAGAATTCTGGGGTTTCCCATGTAGCCTCATCTTCCGAATGTTGGTTCCACTGTATCTTATAAAACTTGAGAGTCTTTCTCCGGGTAACCCTGTCCTTTTGATCCAGAACTCGAATGGGATGTTCCGAGTATGTCAAATCTGGTTCCAGGACAACATCAGTCACTTCAACGGTTCGATCGGGAACCCGAAGACACTTCTTCAATTGTGACACGTGGAACACATTGTGCACGGCAGACAATGTTTCGGGAAGTTGGAGTTGATACGCTACTGGTCCATATCTTTGAAGAATAGGGAATGGACCAATATACCTGGGTGCAAGTTTTCCCTTTACCCCGAAACGCGATACTCCCTTCATTGGTGAAACCTTTAAGTATACATAGTCTCCTTCTAGAAAAAATAAGGGCATTCGCCGTTTGTCTGCATAACTCTTTTGTCGAGTGTGAGCTTCCTTCATATTATGAATGATTTTCTGAACCTTTTCTTCGACCTCTTTCACCATATCAGGCCTAAAGAAATATCTTTCACCAGGTTCAGACCAATTTAGCGGAGTTCGACACCGTCGCCCATACAAAGCTTCAAAAGGTGCCATCTTGATGCTTTCCTGGTAACTGTTATTATACGAAAACTCCGCCAAGGGCAAACATTCATCCCATTTTTGCGAGAAATCCAGGACACATGCCCGTAACATATCTTCAAGTATTTGGTTTACTCTCTCAGTCTGTCCACTGGTTTGGGGATGGTAGGCCGAACTGTGGAGTAACTTAGTACCCAAAGATTGGTGAAGTACTTCCCAAAACTTGGCTACAAATTGAGGTCCACGATCCGACACTATGGTCCTTGGAACACCATGCAAACTAAGAATACGAGCAATATACAATTGGGCGTAGACAGTAACTGGAGAATTTGTCTTGACCGGCAAAAAATGAGCAACCTTTGTAAGTCGATCAACAATCACCCAGATAGAGTCGTACCCTTTTGCAGTCCTGGGTAATCCCACAATAAAGTCCATGCTGATGTCTTCCCATTTCCATGTTGGGGTTGGCAAGGATTGCAATGGACCAGCAGTTTTCAGGTGTATGGCTTTGACACGCCTGCAAGTGTCGCACTTAGCCACATAGCGTGCAATTTCAATCTTCATCTTCGTCCACCAGTAATGTTGTTTCAGATCATGATACATCTTAGTGCTTCCTGGATGAATGGAATAGCGACTAAGATGCGCCTCATCTAAGATTTGCTGGCGGAGCTCTTCATTCTTCGGCACTACTATGCGGTTGTTGAACCATAACACACCTTGATTATCTTCCTTAAAACATTGGGCTGTTCCAGCCCTGATCTTCTCTCGGATGTGCTTCATACCCTGATTATCCCTTTGAGCATCAATTATCCTTTGCAAGATGGTTGACTCAAGCTTTAGCTGATTTAGAGTCCCTTGTTGGATCATTCCCAGGTTTAACTTCTCCATTTCTTGACACAAAGTACTTTCGGAGGTCTCAACCATAAGACAGTGGCAGAAAGTCTTACGACTCAATGCATCTGCCACCACATTGGCCTTGCCTGGGTGATAATGGATCTCTAGTTCATAATCTTTAATAAGCTCAAGCCATCGCCTTTGCCTCATATTCAATTCTGACTGGGTAAAGATATACTTCAAACTCTTGTGATCGGTGTATATGTGGCAGATATTTCCCAGTAGATAATGACGCCATATTTTCAGGGCATGAACCACCGCAGCTAACTCCAGATCATGAGTTGGATAGTGCTCCTCATGTCGGCGTAACTGCCTTGAAGCATATGCAATCACTCGGCCCTCTTGCATTAGCACACAGCCGAGTCCACTGCCTGACGCATCACAATATACATCAAAAGGCTTAGTGATGTCCGGTTGAGCCAATACCGGAGCAGTGGTCAATAGCGTCTTCAATGCCTCAAAGGCTTCATTACATTTTGAAGACCAATTGAATTTGGTATCATTCTTCAATAAACTTGTGATTGGCTTCACAAGCTTAGAAAAATCAGGTATAAATCTGCGATAGTATCCTGCTAGTCCAAGAAAACTCCGGACTTGGTGAACAGTCGTTGGAGGTTTCCATTCCAGAATATCCTTGACTTTGCTAGGGTCTACCGCAATTCCCTTGGATGATAATACGTGCCCCAGAAATTGAATCTCCTCCAGCCAAAACGCGCACTTGCTGAACTTGGCATAAAGCTGATGTTCCCTTAGGCGCGTCAATACAATCCGTAAGTGCTGAGCATGCTCCTCTTCATTTTTAGAATATATCAAAATATCATCGATGAAGACCACCACAAACTTGTCTAACTCGGGCATGAACACCGAGTTCATCAAATAGGTGAAGTGGGCAGGAGCATTGGTGAGCCCGAAAGACATTACTAAATACTCGAATAATCCATACCGCGTAGTGAATGCGGTCTTCGGTATATCCTCGGGCCGAATACGGATTTGATGATAGCCCGATCTGAGATCAATTTTGGAAAACACCCTTGCCCCAGTCAGTTGATCAAATAAGATATCAATCCTTGGAAGAGGGTACTTATTCTTAATGGTGACCTCATTTAGGGGCCGATAGTCCACACACATTCGCAAGGTTTGATCCTTCTTCTTCACAAAGATGGCGGGACAACCCCAAGGAGACGAGCTTGGCCGGATAAATCCTTTATTCAGCAGATCTTGCAATTGGATCTTCAATTCTGCTAATTCATTAGGGGGCATACGGTACGACCTTCGGGAAGTAGGAGCCGTACCGGGCTTTAGCTCAATCACAAATTCCACATCCCTTTCTGGGGGTAGTCCAGGCAAATCTTCCGGAAACACATCTGGAAACTCACAAACTACCGGAATATTCTTGATCTCCGGTACAATGGCTTCAAAGATTCTACCAGAAGCTTTGACTGGATTGGTCTTGGGGAGAGACAAGAGAATTTCTTCTTGATTATAACTCAACCTGACGGTTCTGAGTTCAGTGTTGAGTACTGCTTTGTGTTGAGTTAACCAATTCATCCCCAAAATTACATCTATATCTTGGCCCTTCAGAACAATCATGTTGGCAGGAAAGTTCCGTTCGGCCATAGTTACTGGCACACCATAGGCCACTTCTTTAGTAAAAATATATCCCCCAGGTGAATGAATTTTAAAACCCTCTTTAGATTCATGACATGGAATATGATGTTGCTCCACAAATGTCTTGCTAATAAAGGTATGTGAAGCACCGGAATCAAAAAGAATTAGTGCAGGGTGGTTGGCCACAGGGAACATACCCATCATCACCGGCTCGCCTTCCGGTGTGGTAGCCACTTGTGTATAATAGACTCGCCCCGTCTTTTTGGTATTTCTGCCCGAAATAGTTCCCTTGCCTGGAGCTGAAGTTCCCGATCCTTGCTGATTATTGGCCTGATTTTGCCGAGGATAGGGACAGTCTTTAATGAAGTGCCCAGACTTGCCACAGTTAAAGCATCCAGTGGAAGAACTTGGCAGTGCAGGGAATCGAGTGCCTGGGGCACCCGGCTGACTTGAGGCAGTAGGGGCTTTGTTAGGCCGAATAATGATAGGCTGCCTGAACGGGAAAGGTGGTGCACTGGAACGATTCTGGTTAGAGGGCCGGAGAATGAACCGTTGCCTCTTAACCGGGCCCTGATTAGGCCGGTCACCACTGAATCCCTTGCTTTTCCCAGAATTTGCATATTTGGCCTCCACGGATAAGGCTGTGCTGACAGCCTTGCCATAAGTAAGATCAATACATGCAGCCATCTTCCGCTGCATCCTGTCGTTCAGACCCCTCATAAAACAATTCTTCTTTTTCAAATCTGTATTCACCTGGTCAATTGCGTACTGGGACAGGTGATTGAATTTGTTGAGATACTGGTTAACAGTATCTCCCCCTTGTTTCAACTTCATAAACTCTTCCTGCTTCATGTGCAACACTCCTTCCGGGATATAATGCTCACGGAATGCTGCTTTGAACTCGTTCCATGTAACTTGACGATTATCCGGTTGAATGGCCACAAAATTTCCCCACCAAGTGCTGGCAGGGCCTCGAAGTTGTTGAGCCGCAAATAGTGGCTTCTGGGTTTCTGAGCAGCGAAGAAGACCAAATTTCTGTTCAATAACCCGGATCCATTCGTCGGCCTCAAGTGGATCTTCAGCTTTAATAAAAAGAGGCGGACGAGTCTCCGAGAAATCCAAATATGTAGTCTCACGAGGACCCTGCTGGAATCCTCGTCCTGCTTGTTGTTGAAGCTGTTGCTGGCCCGCCATCTCCCTCAGAAAGCGGGTGTTATCGGCTGTGGCGTTTACCAAGGCAGCGATGGCCTCGGCCAGTGTGGGCGGAACAGGAGGTGGATTCGGGGTAGCATCCCCACCCCCGGATGTTCCAGCTGCATCCTGTCCTCGAGTACGGGTCGGCATCTGAGGCAAAAACATTCGAATAAACATAGTGTGCCAAAGAAACCTTCCGTTTTACATTACTGTAAAAAGTAATGGTACAAACTCGACATTACACAACAGGATACATTACCCATTTTACAAAAGCTTAACCTATTATACAACCGTACATCCTACAATACACTACACTACTCTAATATAACACTACTCCCTACAATACCCCTCTCTACTCTTATTACACCCCTAGTCCTGCTTCCCATCGCTTTTGGCGGCTTCATTGTCGGGGGTAGGAGTCCAGACGTCCACCAACCTTAAAGAAGGAGGGGGCTCAAACAGATCTAGCTCCCCACCCGACGCGCGTCCCGCGGCGTGGGAAGGTCCGGCTTCTGCCTCAGAAGGGGGTATAGGCTCACTAGGATGCAATTGCGAGTAGAGCACATGCACTTCTTCATGGAGTGTATTACAGTACACCTGCAGGTCGTCGACAGCTTTGCTTAACTCTCTATTTCGGGCCTGAGCCCTTGCTTCCTTAGCACACACTAACATGTGTGACTGGACTGCCCAGTCAAGTGCTAGGTCCCGGTCAGCTAGCTGATCCCGCAGGTGACGGAGATCTCTTCTTAGATCATTAATTCTGTCTCCGTCGGCAATCCATGCATTGGTCCTGTGCCGTAGCACTGCTTGAAGTCGATTTACTTCGGCTTCCAAGTCTCCGATGGGATCGTTACTCCCACTACTACTACTTTCTTGGCGAGGGGCCAGTTGGTGCCGGGGTACTCCCCTCGGTCCCGTTGATTTTCGTGCCGTTAGCCTCGTGCGTGGCGGCATCTTCTAAAGGGGGAAAATGTTATTAGTATAATTCTTAGTATGATGCATGAATAAATACAGAATCAATCTTGGTTGATTCAACCTTCTATACGTTGCACTCTTCCTAACTGGTCTTTAATATAAACTCTTCAGATTACTTAGGTAAGAAGAGAAAAGAATCTTTAGGTAAGACTTTTGAAAATCTTTTGAAGATGCCCTGGAATATCTGCAAAGAAGGGCTACGCTCCGATACCAGCTGTGACAGAACCTCCCAAGTAATCAGGCCCACCTACAGTTGTCCTTGTCTAACAGACATCAGACACCCTGTAGATGTTCCTAAGTTACTTGACAAGCTCGGTATCCTCCTTACCTTACCAGGAACGTTTCACCCGTCTTGCAGACATTACAGATCATCGGAGATAAAGATATGCGGAAGCGATTACATAATCTTACATTTATTTTCAAAGTAAGCTCAAGTTAAGTTATTACAGACCAGTTCTAAAAACGAGTGCATAAAAGTATTAATTATACAAACCAGGGAGACACAACATCTCCCGAAGTACTATAAACGAAAGATCTAAGGTGGAGGACTGAGTCCTCCCGCACTTCATTCCTGGCTTTCATTCTTGGGAACCACCTTAGCACAGAAGCAGCAGAAGTCTGCTACTTCCCCACCTAAAAACAACAAAGGGATAAACCCTGAGTATGGAATTACTCAGCAAGTCTTACCCGACTAAGGAAAAGACTCTCAAGGGTATGCTGGTTATATGGGAGTCAAGGTAAGGCTTTTCAATAATCAAAGACTCTGTTTTGCAGAAATGCTTACTAAAGTGGATCCTTAAAAATCCAATTTTATTTGTCAGGTTAGGTTCAATTACCTGCAACTAGAGTTCTTTCTACCCTAGTTCAATCACTGGTCCTGCACTAGCCAATTTCTTAACAAAAACCCATCATCTTTAGTGGAATGCTACGTGTAAGTCAGTGGCCAAGTCTCCATAACCGCGGAGGTACGGCGATCCGAATCGATTATACTCAGCTGAGGATCTCCAATCACACGACATATGTAGCACTTAACCCTTGCATATGTCAACCCGCCACCGGGGTTCTTAAGACCGGATCAGGTTCACGCAAACCGAGAGCACAGATACACCACCGTCCAGCCTCTTGCCACGGAGGGTACACGCTACTCTCGCCACCGCTCCACTCCCATTTCGTGTTATCTTATTCCGGCCTTAGTCTACCCGAGGCAAGGCTTACCCATGACGAGGCATGTGACCAGTTAAAGGGTCCTCGGTCAGCAGGCCTACATCGAGGCGGTCCTTAATCGACACAGACGGAGACACTACACCGAGACTCTCTTCTCGTGCAAGTCACCCGCCCGGTCTCAGCTTAATCATTTCAAACCCAAAGTTTGGTACCTGACAGAGGTACATCTTTTCCGATGTTGAATCCATCACGGCCGTGATGGATCCACCATCAAGTTTTATTTTTGAAAACATCCCTCCCACTTTGCCAAACATCTTTTGTAAAACAAATCCTTTTGTTTTTCTAAAGCAATACTAAGCAAAGTAAAACCTTTTTGTAAAAACAGGGTTTCAAGGAGGTTAATCAAGATCAAGGGAGGTAATGCAGAAATTGTTTAATCAATCAACTCCTATTACCTAATGCAGCAAGCAAGTGAGAAAGATTTTAAAAACATCAAGGAAGGTGGCAAATGCACCGGGGCTTGCCTTTGTTATCAGATGGGTCTGGCTCGGATCCACAGATATCAAAATAAAAGCAGTTGTCGGTCTGGGGATCAGAGGTGGGTGGTATCCCTTCTTCAACAACCTCTTCTTCTTCTTCTTGTTCTAAGATATCCATATACATACATAAGGATGGATGTCATGGGATGCTCATGAGAATGCAAAGATAACATAAACTTGTTGTTTATATCTTGAGTACAACTTTCCTTCACGGAGTTCCGGAAACTTAGGGTTTCCGGAGTCGGTAAAGGAGTTCATAGGGCAGGGGGGGGGGTGGTTTTGGGTTTAGTGATCAAACAAGGTCCAAATCAAACCAAACTCTACCCAAGGCTTCTAAATAATGGGAAAAGCTTACATAAAAAGTTTGGGGAATTTTGGACTTATTATTTAATTTCTAAAAATCCAGAACCATTGATTTAGGCTATTTTAAATATCCTAAAATTCCCTACTTGATCTAAAAATCATGAAACTATTTTTAATAAATTCTATGGAAAATAACAAACCTAGGAAAATTGGTCTCATAATTTTAGCATTTTTCTATAATTTTCTACAGTTTTTCAAAGTTCAGCTGGAAAAGAAAAAGGGGAACGATAAACAGTACTGGGCCGTTTCTGGCCTAACAAGCCCAGGCCCAAGCGGTTTCGCGCGCGCGCGCGCGCCCGCGAAGGTCGTTTTACGCAGAGGCCCCCGGCTTAACAACTAAACCGAATCAGAGCCAATCACTATTGTTCTGAGTCGCTGACCGTTCTTGAAAAGGCCCCTGGGTTCTGGTCAATTCACGATTTCAAGTCCACGACGGTGCTCCGCGCGGCCGCGCTCCGGCGAGCAGCTACGCCGGCCGTTTGAGGCAGTGGCTGAGTTCTCCGAGCGGCATACACGAAATTCAACCCCTAAGGAGCATTTCCCCTAAGGTAATTGCACCGTTGGTGACTCATAGAGCTCCGGCCACGATGGCCGTAAGCACCACGGCGGCATGAATGCGTTCCCGGCGATAGGCGCCGGTCTAGTTCAATCCAATGCTTCGGTAAGCATCACGGAGACATGGGAAAGCTTAAACGAGGGCGCAGAGGGCAGGAACGGACCTGTAGAGGGCTGACCACGGTGAGCTCGTTTTACAACGGCGGAGAACCGATTTGGGGCAGTTAGAAATCCGAGCGCTCGGGTGGATGATCGGGGCTGATTAGCGGTGGCTGGATGCGTAAAGATATAGCGAAGCTCACGGCGGGGTCAATTTATAGTGTTCACGGGCGGCGATGCTCAATTTGGATGAAGATGAGCGGCGGCCGGAGATAGGGAAGACGCACTGGCGCGCGGTTACGTGGCCGCGACGTGGCGGTAAGTCCGGTGATCCACGGAGGGGTTAGAGGAGGTCCCGGCGACACGGTGAAAGACTTGGACACGCGGCATCCAGCCGAGAGGCGGCGGTCGACGGCGAGGTAATCCGCCAGCCGCAAAGTTGAAGGGAGACAGGGGGGGTGAAGCCGTCGGAGTGGTGGCCAGCTCACTGGTGACGAGGTCTTTACCGCGGCAAGCTTATCCGGCGACCGTCGAGCACGAATCTCAGCGAGCGGCGATCGACGGCAGAAGCTACCGGCGGTGAGGAAGAAACCCAATCTTCTTCAGTTATGACAGTTACTGTACCATCGCCAGAGCTCATCAGACAGCCTGACAGTCGAGTTTGCAGAGCCCATAAGTTTTTATTTTGCATAACAACTTTGTTATTGATCTGTACCAAAGTTGTAGAGTCATGAACCAGCTACAACTCCATTATAGGACATAAACACATTTGAGCACTGGATCATGCTTGAATCTGGGCTCAAAGTTGGGGTCAGTTAACTGCTAGGCAGATATTCAGTTCAACACAGCCTGACAGCCAGTTTTGGACTGGGTTTTTCTGCAAATTTTTCATAACAACTATGCTTGCACCCTTTAGCAAAGTTGTTTTCCTATAATTAGGCTTCAACTTTGATGTGGTGACCTAGGGCAAAAACCCAATAGGTTGCAAGTTATAAAGCTCCAAAGTTGAGCCCATGCACTGATTTTTCAGACTTAGTGCAAAGCTCAAGAGAGGTCCATTTTGCACTTTAGTCCAAAACTTAGGGTTTTGCTTGCAAGTCCACATTTTTGTGACCCAATAGACTTGAAATGCTTATTTGACTTGGTTTTTGCACTTTAGCCCAAAAGTGGACTACTTTTGCACTTAGGCCCCTAGGGTTTGGTTTTAGGGTTTCTCAGGGTTTTGAGCAGGGTTTTTAATATCCCAGGGGTATAATTGTGATTCCCCTTAGTGTTTGAGGTTGTT
Organism: Zea luxurians; assembly: GCA_029449295.1. NCBI lineage: Eukaryota > Viridiplantae > Streptophyta > Magnoliopsida > Poales > Poaceae > Zea > Zea luxurians. The sequence goes on from JAOPSE010000010.1 coordinate 105,349,832, forward strand.
TTATGGCTCTTCTCACAAACCCTAAGGTTTTCCTCAACTTAAGTTAAGTTTTACCCCATTAACCATTAGTTAGGGTTAAGTCCTTAAACCAAGGTCCTATTTGTAAAATAGTAAAATAATACAACTTGTTTGAAATTTTTGCCTAGTGAATGCACTCTAGGTGTGTCAAACATATGCAATGCCCATGCTCATGATGTCATGCTCAAATTTTAGTTATAGTAACACCAGGGGTGTTACAGGTATGACTCTATTTGGGTTATAGTTGATCGGCTTACGAAAATTGCTCATTTTCTGCCAGTCAAAACAGATCACCCGGTTGCTGTTTATGCCCAATTATACATTGCTCGCATTCTCAGTTTGCACGGTATTCCAAAGACCATAGTGTCGGATCGTGGACCTCAATTTGTATCCAAATTCTAGGAAGAACTTCACAAGGCTTTGGGTACAAAGTTGCTCCATAGTTCGGCCTATCATCCTCAAACCAGTGGTCAAACTGAGAGGGTAAACCAAATACTCAAAGACATGTTGCGGGCATGTGTTCTGGAATTCCCATAGAAATGGGATGATTGTTTACCATTAGCGGAATTCTCATATAATAATAGCTATCAAGAAAGCATTAAGATGGCACCCTTTGAAGCTTTATATGGCCGACGATGTCGCACTCCGCTAAATTGGTCTGAACCTGGTGAAAGGAGTTTCTTCAGGCCAGACATGGTAAAGGAGACTAAAGAGAAAGTTCAGCGAATAATTCATAATTTGAAGAAAGCCCAAGCTCGATAGAAAAGTTATGCCGACAAGCGACGAATGCCCTTATATTTTCTGGTGGGAGATTATGTCTACCTGAAAGTCTCCCCAATGAAGGGTGTAACCCGTTTCGGGGTAAAAGGGAAGCTTACACCCCGGTACATTGATCCTTTCCTTATTCTTGAACAATGTGGACCAGTGGCATACTGACTTCAACTACCCGAAACCTTGTCTGTTGTACATAATGTGTTCCACGTGTCTCAACTGAAGAAGTGTCTTCGGGTTCCTGATCGAACCATTAAAGTGATGGATGTTGCCCTAGAACCAGACCTGACATATTCGGAGCACCCTATTCGAGTTCTGGATCAAAGGGATAGAATTACCCGAAGAAGAACTATCAAGTTTTACAAGATACAGTGGAACCAACATTCAGAAGATGAGGCTACATGGGAAACTCGAGACTTTTTAGAAAGGAATTTTCCAGGCTTTTTAGCCTCATGTAATTTGTAGAGTGTATACAATTGTTGTAATAAATGAGTGAGTCCCAAACCACCCCTGCCTTGTACCAGAAATAAGGAAATAAAAATGTGAAGCATTTCCTTTTCCATTACTTACCCTAGGACTTTTAATCTCGGGACGAGATTCTTTTATGGGGGGAAGGATGTAACACCCCTAGTGTTACTGTCACTAAAACTTGAGCATAACATCATAAACATTGGCATTTCATATGTTTGACACACCTAGAGTGCATTCACTAGGCAAAAACTTCAAACAAGTTGTATTGATATGACCTTTTGCAAATAAAACCCTAGAATAGGGAACTCAACCCTAGTTTGGGTATAATAGAGCAAACAAGACTTAAACAAAAGAAAACTTCAAAACTTATTAGACATGACCATAAAATGTCACCTTGAATATACTTATGGGATATCCAAACCCTAGAAGTATCAAAAACTGCAAAAAGAACCCTAGAAAGCCCTAAACCTAAACCCTAGGGGGCTAAGTGCAAAATTAGTGCACTTTTGGACTAAAGTGCAAAAACCATGATAATAAGGTGTCTTAAGTCATAAGGTTCACAATTATGGAGATTTGCAAGTTAAACCTCGAGTTTTGGACTAATTTGCAAAATAGCCACATTAATACTCAAATGGCTAAGTCTGAAATCTGTGACATGAGCCCAACTTTAGAGCTCGATATCTTCCAAGTTATAAATATTTTGCCCTATATCACCACATCAAGTTTGTAAAGCTTTAAAAGGGGAACAACTTTGCTATAGGGGTCAAGCCTTGGTTGCATAAGAAATTTGGAGATAATTAAACCCAAAGATGGGCTGTCAGACTAAAACAGTCTAAAAATTTGGATAATCAGTGATGTTGGATCAACTTTGAAACCATGTAGCGCTCGATTCAATGGTTGTTTAACCAAAATCTCTATGGCAAACTTGAAGCCGGTTTATTGAACTACAAGTTTGATGTAGAGTGTTGGTCTGGTCACTATACAAAATTTGGCACGAATTGCCCTCAAAAGTGTTCTATCAGGCCAACTGAATGAGGTTCGCGATGGTATAGTGCATTGATCAGACTGCCAGCTCAACCCTCGCCGCCAACGAGCCGCGCGAGACTCGTGCCTTCGCCGTCTGGATTCGTGCTCGGTTTGACTGGATAGCGCCTGGGATCGAGTAAATATCCTCGCCACGGATAAACTCCGGCCGTTAAAATACTCCGATCACCGTGCGAGCTAGCCACGGTGGATTCAGATGAGCTCGCCGGTGACTGCCGCCTCCCGGCCTTGTGCCACGTGCCTGGGCACCTCCACCGCATCGCTGTGACCCGTCATAACTCTCTATGGATCGCCGGAGTGATTGCCACGGTAATAGGACACCAATCCACTGCGCCAGTAACTTTCCACTCCTCCGACCGCCGCGCGTCATCGCTCAAATTCCCGGCCACCGCTCTCGCTTATTATAAATTGAACCCGCCGTGAGCTCCGTAGGATCATCACGCACCCAGCCACCAAGTATTGTCCTTAGTCGATCACTAGGGAGCTTCAATTTTGGATTTCCCCCAATCTGCTCAAGAACACCGCACAGTTTCAACCTCGCCATGGCCAGCCCAACTCAGGTCCGATCTCGCCCTCTATGTTAGTGTTTTAGCACCCTTGCATGCTCTTTATGCTCACCGACCCGCCCAATTGAATTAGACCACCATGGATCGCCGGGAACACGCTGTTCCATTGATTGTCTCTGCTGTCACCGTGGCCAGAGCAAATTAGGTAGCCATTAGTGAAATTACTTGAGGGGAAACTCTGGTTATGGTCTAAATTAGGTTTAAACCAAAGTAGAACACCGGTCATTGCCTGAATCACCCGGTACAAGCTCACCGGAGCTCTGCCCCGCGCGGTTCACCGTCGTGGATCGGGATGTGTAAAGGAATAGAATGTGAGGGGGTTTTTTGTAATGCGTCAGCGACTCATATGAATAGTGCTACGGCCCCGCTTTCGGTTATTAAAAAGGACAAGGTCCTTTCTGTAAGTCTGCGGCGTGGGCGTGCGTGCGGGCAGTTTCCTTCGGTCGTGGGCTGCTTTCAGCCCAGTACTATTCACTGTTTTTCTTTTTCTTTTTCTACCAGAGCTAAATAAATACTAGAAAATTGTAGAAAAATGGTAAAAATACCAAACCAATTTTGCTAGATTCCTAATTTCCTATAGAATTTAATAAAAATAGTTTTAGGATTTTTAATCCAAACAAGAAATTATAGAGTATTTAAAACAGTCTAAAACCTTATTTCTGGATTTTTAGAAAATCAATAATAATTACAAAAATCCCCAAACTTTTTAGGTGACCCTTATACATTATTTAGAGGCCTTGGGTAAAGTTTGGTATGATTTGGACCTTGTTTAATACTTAGAACCCAAAACCCTACCCCCTGCCCTATGAACTTCACTATTGACTCCGGAAACCCTAAGTTCTCGGAGATCCGTGAAGGAAAGTTGTATTCAAGACTTTAGATAATAAACTCTTATTATCTTTGCACTCTCATGAGCATTACATGGGCATTCATTATTATGTATGGTTATGTTTAGAAAACGAAGAAGAAGTAGAAGAAGAGAAGACTCCACCACCACCACCACCTGAGGAACATCAGACAGGCAACTATTTTTATTTTGACATCTATGGAACTGAGCCTGATTCACCTGTGAAACAAGGCAAGCCCCGATGCATTTGCCACCTCCTTGTTACTGTTAAAACTCTTTCTCACTTACTTGATGCATTAGGTGATAGGAGTTGTGTGCTAAACTATTGCTGCATCTCCTTCCTTGGATTACTTCCTAATCCTTGTTTTACAAAAAGTTTTCTTATGCTTAGCTTTGCTTTAGATAAACAAAATGTTTAGTTTTCTCAAAAATGATGTTGCAAAGTGGGTGGGCTGTTTTCGAAAATAAAACTTGATGGTGGATCCATCATGGCCATGATGGGTTCAACATCGAATAAGATGTACCCCTGCCAGGTACCAAACTTTGGGTTTGAAATGATTAAGCTAAGACCAGGCGGGTGACTTGCATAAGAAGAGAGTCTCGGTGTAGTGTCTCCGTCTGAGTCGATTAAGGACCGTGTCGATGTAGGCCTACTGACCGAGGACCCTTTAACTGGTCACATGCCTCGTCATGGTTAAGCTTTGCCTCGGGCAGACTAATACCAGAATAAGATACCACACAATGGGAGTGGAGAGATGGCGAGAGTAGCGTGTACCCTCCGTAGCAAGAGGCTGGACGGTGGTGTATCTATGCTCTCAGTTGGCGTGAACCTGATCTGGTCTTAAGAACCCCGGTGGCGAGTTGACATATGCAAGGGTTAAGTGCTACATATGTCGTGTGATTGGAGATCTGAAAGTCGCCTAGAGGGGGGTGAATAGGGCGAAACTGAAATTTACAAAGTTAATCACAACTACAAGCCGGGTTAGCGTTAGAAATATAAGCGAGTCCGAGAGAGAGGGTGAAAAACAAATCGCAAGAAAATAAGGAGTGAGACACAAGGATTTGTTTTACCGAGGTTCAGTTCTTGCAAACCTACTCCTCGTTGAGGTGGTCACAAAGACCGGGTCTCTTTCAACCCTTTCCCTCTCTCAAATGGTCACTTAGACCGAGTGAGCTTCTCTTCTCAATCACACGGGACACTAAGTCCTCGCACGGACCACCACACAATTGGTGTCTCTTGCCTTGGTTACAATTGAGTTATTTACAAGAAAGAATGAGAAAGAAAAGAAGCAATCCAAGTGCAAGAGCTCAAATGAACACAAATGTCGCTCTCTCTAGTCACTATTTAATTTGGAGTGATTCCGGACTTGGGAGAGGATTTGATCTCTTTGGTTGTGTCTAGAATTGAATGCTATAGCTCTTGTAAGGTGTAGAAGTCTGAGAACTTGGATGCAATGAATGGTGGGGTGGTTGGGGTATTTATAACCCCAACCACCAAACTAGCCGTTTGGTGGAGGCTGCTGTCGACGGGCACACTGGACAGTCCGGTGCGCCACCGGACACTGTCCGGTGCGCCAGCCACGTCACCCAGCCGTTAGGGTTCGACCGTTAGAGCTCTGACAGGTGGGGTCTTCTGGCTGTCCGGTGGGGCACCGGACAGGTCCTATAGACTGTCCGGTGCGCCAACTGCGCGTGCTCTGACCTCTGTGCGCGCAGGCGCGCATTAAATGCGTTGCAGTCGACCGTTGCGTGCGAAGTAGCCGTTGCTCCGCTGGCACACCGGACAGTCCGGTGCGCCACCGGACACTGTCTGGTGCCTCACCGGACAGTCCGGTGAATTATAGCGGAGCGCCCTCTGATTTTCCCGAAGGTGACGAGTTTGGAGCTGAGTTCCCTGGTACACCGGACACTGCCCGGTGCGCCAGACCAGGGTGCCTTTGGGATGTCTTTAGCTCTCTTTATTTGAACCCATCTTTGGTCTTTTTATTGGCTTGTTGTGAACCTTTGGCACCTATAAAATTTATAGACTAGAGCAAACTAGTTAGTCCAAAGATTTGTGTTGGGCAATTCAACCACCAAAATCAATTAGGAAAAGGTGTAAGCCTATTTCCCTTTCAATCTCCCCCTTTTTGGTGATTGATGCCAACACAAACTAAAGCAAATATGGAAGTGCAGAATTGAACTAGTTTGCATAATGTAAGTGCAAAGGTTGCTTGGAATGAAACCAATAAATATTACTTACTAGATGCGCATGGATGGCTTTTCTTCTTATTAACATTTTGGACCACACTTGCACCACATGTTTTGTTTTGCAAAAATGTTTTGGAAATTCTTTTCAAAGTTCTTTTGCAAATAGTCAAAGGTAAATGAATAAGATTTTGAGAAGCATTTTCAAGTTTTGAAATTTTCTCCCCCTGTTTCAAATGCTTTTCCTTTGACTAAACAAAATTCCCCCTTAATGAAATCCTCCTCTTAGTGTTCAAGAGGGTTTTAGATATTAATTTTGAAGAGGGTATGCCAATTTGAAATTATATCAAAATAAGATACCAATTGAAAAACTTCTTTTAACACCAATTAAAAGACTACATTTTTGAAATTGGTGGTGGTGCGGTCATTTTGCTTTGGGCTAATACTCTCTCCCCCTTTGGCATGAATCGCCAAAAACGGATGCTTGAGTGAAATATAAGCCCTTTTAAACTACTCTCTCCCCCTTTGGATGGAAGTAAAGGAGTGAAGATTATACCAACGTTGGAGAGATGTGCGGAGCGACGGCGAAGGATGAATGATTCGATGGAGCGGAGTGGAAGCCTTGTCTTCGCCGAAGACTCCGTTTCCCTTTCAATCTATGACTTATCATAAAATGGACTTGAAAGAACACATTAGTCATAGCACGTGAAAGAGATGTTCAAAGGTATACATATGAGCTATGTGTGCAAAACATCAATAAAAGTTTCTAGAATCAAGAATATTTAGCTCATGCCTAAGTTTGGTAAAAGTTTGTTCATCCAATGGCTTGGTAAAGATATCGGCTAATTGTTCTTTGGTGCTAACATATGCAATCTCGATATCCCCCTTTTGTTGGTGATCCCTTAGAAAATGATACCGAATGGCTATGTGTTTAGTGCGGCTATGCTCAACGGGATTATCCGCCATGCGGATTGCACTCTCATTATCACATAGAAGAGGAACTTTGATTAATTTGTAACCATAGTCCCTAAGGGTTTGCCTCATCCAAAGCAATTACGCGCAATAATGGCCTGCGGCAATATACTCGGCTTCGGCGGTTGAAAGAGCCACAGAATTTTGCTTCTTTGAAGCCCAAGACAACAGAGATCTTCCCAAGAACTGGCAAGTCCGACGTGCTCTTTCAATTAATTTTACATCCTGCCCAATCGGCATCGGAATAACCAATTAAATCAAATGTGGATCCCCTGGGGTACCAAAGGCCAAACTTAGGAGTATAAACTAAATATCTCAAGATTCGTTTTACGGCCCTAAGGTGAGCTTCCTTAGGATCGACTTGGAATCTTGCACACATGCATATGGAAAGCATAATATCCGGTCGTGAAGCACATAAATAGAGTAGGGAACCTATCATTGACCGGTATACCTTTTGATCTACGGATTTACCTCCCGTGTCGAGCTCGAGATGCCCATTAGTTCCCATGGGTGTCTTTATGGGCTTGGCGTCCTTCATCCCAAACTTGGTTAGAATGTCTTGAATGTACTTTGTTTGGCTAATGAAGGTGCCTTCTTGGAGTTGCTTGACTTGGAATCCTAGAAAACATTTCAACTCCCCCATCATCGACATCTCGAATTTTTGTGTCATGATCTTACTAAACTCTTCACATGTAGATTCGTTAGTAGACCCAAATATGATATCATCAACATAAATTTGGCATACAAACAAATCATTTGCAAGTGTTTTGGTAAAGAGTGTAGGATCGGCTTTTCCGACTTTGAATCCATTAGCAATAAGAAAATCTCTTAGGCATTCATACCATGCTCTTGGGGCTTGCTTGAGGCCATAAAGCGCCTTAGAGAGTCTATAGACGTGGTTAGGATACTCATTGTCTTCAAAGCCGGGAGGTTGCTCAACATAGACCTCTTCCTTGATTGGTCCATTGAGGAAGGCACTTTTCACGTCCATTTGATAAAGCTTGAAGCCATGTTAAGTAGCATAGGCAAGTAAAATGCGAATTGATTCAAGCCTAGCTACGGGTGCATAGGTTTCACCGAAATCCAAACCTTCGACTTGTGAATATGCCTTGGCCACAAGTCGAGCTTTGTTCCTTGTCACCACACCATGCTCGTCTTGTTTGTTGCGGAAGACCCACTTGGTTCCTACAACATTTTGGTTAGGACGTGGAACTAAATGCCATACCTCATTCCTTGTGAAGTTGTTGAGCTCCTCTTGCATCGCCATCACCCAATCCGAATCTTGAAGTGCTTCCTCTACCCTGTGTGGCTCAATAGAGGAAACAAAAGAGTAATGCTCACAAAAATGTGCAACGCGAGATCTAGTGGTTACCCCCTTATGAATGTCGCCGAGGATGGTGTTCACGGGGTGATCTCGTTGGATTGCTTGATGGACTCTCGGGTGTGGTGGCCTTGCAACTCGCTCATCCTCCTTGTCTTGATCAATTGCATCTCCCCCTTGATCATTGCCGTCGTCTTGAGGTGGCTCATCTTCTTGATCTTCCTCTTCATCATCTTGAGCCTCATCCTCATCTTGAGTTGGTGGAGATGCTTGCATGGAGGAGGATGGTTGATCTTGTGCTTGAATGGGCTCTTCGGATTCCTTAGGACAGACATCCCCAATGGACATGTTCCTTAGCGCGACGCATGGATCCTCTTCATCATCTAATTCATCAAGATCAACTTGCTCTACTTGAGAGCCGTTAGTCTCATCAAACACAATGTCACAAGAAACTTCAACTAGTCCAGTGGACTTGTTAAAGACTCTATATGCCCTTGTGTTTGAATCATATCCTAGTAAAAAGCCTTCTACACCCTTAGGAGCAAATTTGGATTTTCTACCTCTTTTAACAAGAATAAAACATTTGCTACCAAAGACTCTAAAATATGAAACATTGGGCTTTTTACCAGTGAGGAGTTCGTATGATGTCTTCCTGAGGATTCGGTGTAGATACAACCGGTTGATGGCGTAGCAAGCGGTGTTGACCGCCTCGGCCCAAAACCGATCCGAAGTCTTGTACTCATCAAGCATGGTTCTTGCCATGTTCAATAGAGTTCTATTCTTCCTCTCCACTACACCATTTTGTTGTGGCGTGTAGGGAGAAGAGAACTCATGCTTGATGCCCTCCTCCTCAAGGAAGCCTTCTATTTGAGAGTTCTTGAACTCCGTCCCATTATCGCTTCTAATTTTCTTGATCCTCAAGCCGAACTCATTTTGAGCCCGTCTCAAGAATCCCTTTAAGGTCTCTTGGGTTTGAGATTTTTCCTGTAAAAAGAATACCCAAGTGAAGCGAGAATAGTCATCCACAATAACTAGACAGTACTTACTCCCGCCGATGCTTATGTAAGCGATCGGGTCGAATAGGTCCATGTGGAGGAGCTCGAGTGGCCTGTCAGTCGTCAGGATGTTCTTATGTGGATGATGAACACCAACTTGCTTCCCTGCTTGGCATGTGCTACAGATCCTGTCTTTCTCAAAATGCACATTTGTTAGTCCCAAAATGTGCTCTCCCTTTAGAAGCTTGTGAAGATTCTTCATCCCAACATGGGCTAGTCGGCAATGCCAGAGCCAACCCATGTTAGTCTTAGCAATTAAGCAAGTGTCGAGTTCAGCTCTATTGAAATCAACTAAGTATAGCTGACCCATCTAACACTCTCTTAAAGGCTACTGAATCATCACTTCTTCTAAAGATAGTAACACCTGTATCCGTGAAAAGACAGTTGTAACCCATTTTACGTAATTGAGATACAGAAAGCAAGTTGTAATCTAAAGGATCTACAAGAAAAACATTGGAAATAGAATGGTCAGGTGATATAGCAATTTTACCCAATCCTTTGACCAAACCTTGGTTTCCATCCCCAAATGTGATAGCTCGTTGGGGATCTTGGTTTTTCTCGTAGGAGGAGAACATCTTCTTCTCCCCTGTCATGTGGTTTGTGCACCCGCTATCGATAATCCAACTTGAGCCCCCGGATGCATAAACCTACAAAACAAATTTAGTTCTTGATTTTAGGTACCCAAACAGTTTTGGGTCCTTTGACATTAGATACAAGAACTTTGGGTACCCAAACACAAGTCTTTGAACCCTTGTGTTTGTCCCCAACATACTTGGCAACTACTTTGCCGGATTTGTTAGTCAAAACATAAGATGCATCAAAAGTTCTAAATGAAATGCTAGGTTCATTTGATGCACTAGGAGTTTTCTTCTTAGGCAATTTAGCACGAGTTGATTGCCTAGAACTAGATGTCTCACCCTTATACATAAAAGCATGATTAGGGCTAGAGTGAGACTTCATAGAATGAATTCTCCTAATCTTATGCTCGGGATAACCGGCAGGGTACAAAATGTAACCCTCGTTATCCTAAGGCATGGGAGCCTTGCCCTTAACAAAGTTAGATAATTTTTTAGGAGGGACATTAAGTTTGACATTGTCTCCCCTTTGGAAGCCAATTCCATCCTTGATGCCAGGGTGTTTCCCACTATAAAGCATACTACGAGCAAATTTAAATTTTTCATTATCTAGCTCATGCTCGGCAATTTTAGCATCTAATTTTGCTATATGATCATTTTGTTGTTTAATTAAAGCCATATGATCATGAATAGCATCAATGTCAACATCTCTACATCTAGTGCAAATAGAAACATGCTCAACGGTAGATGTAGAGAGTTTGCAAGAATTTAATTCAACAATCTTAGCATGTAATATGGCATTTTCATCTCTATGATTGGAAATGGAAGCATTGCAAACATTTAATTCATTAGCCTTAGCAATTAATTTTCCATTTTCACTTCTAAGGCTAGCAAGAGAGACATTTAATTTTTCAATCTTAGCAATAGAAATAGCATGATCATTTCTAAGATTGGCATATGAATCATCACAAACATTTGAATCAACCTTAGCAATTAATCTAGCATTCTCATTCCTAAGGTTGGCAATCAAATCATGGCAAGTGCTTAGCTCACTAGTTAATTTTTCACATTTTTCCATCTCTAGAGCATAAGCATTCTTAACCTTAACATGCTTATTATTTTCCTTAATTAGGAAGTCCTCTTGGCTATCCAAGAGATCATCCTTATTATGAATAGTGCTAATCAATTCATTTAACTTCTCCTTTTGTTGCATGTTAAGGTTGGCAAAAAGAGTAAATAAATCATCCTCATTATCACTAGAATTAGCCTCATCACTAGAGGTGGCATATTTAGTGGAGGATTTAGATTTAACCTTTTTCTTTTTGTCGTCCTTTGCCATGAGGCATTTGTGGCCGACGTTGGGGAAGAGAAGTCCCTTGTTGACGGCGATGTTGGCGGCGTCCTCGTCGGTGGAGCTCTCGTTGGAGTCTCACTCCCGGCAAACATGGGCATCGCCGCCCTTCTTCTTGTGGTACCTCATCTTTTCCTTTCTTCTCCCCTTCTTGTTGTCGCCCCTGTCACTGTCACTAGAAATAGGACATTTTGCTATAAAGTGACCGGGCTTACCACACTTGTAGCAAACCTTCTTGGAGCAGGGCTTGTAATCCTTCCCCCTCCTTTGCTTGAGGATTTGTCGAAAGCTTTTGATGATTAAAGCCATCTCCTCATTGTCGAGCTTTGAGGCATCGATGGGGAGCCTACTTGATGTAGACTCTTCCTTCTTCTCTTCTGTTGCCTTGAATGCGACGGGTTGTGCCTCGGGCGTGGAGGAGGTGCCTTGCTCGATGATTTTTTTGAGCCTTTAATCATTAGCTCAAAGCTCACAAATTTTCCTATAACCTCCTCGGGAGACATTAGCTTGTATCTAGGATCACCTCGAATTAATTGAACTTGCGTAGGGTTAAGAAAAACAAGGGATCTTAGAATAACCTTGACCATCTCATGGTCATCCCATTTGGTGCTCCCGAGGTTGCGCACTTGGTTCACCAAGGTCTTCAAGCGGTTGTACATGGCTTGCGGATCCTCTCCTTGGTGAAGCATGAAGCGACCGAGCTCCCCCTCGATCGTCTCCCGCTTGGTGATCTTGGTCACCTCGTCTCCTTCGTGTGCGGTCTTGAGTATGTCCCAAATTTCCTTTGCGCTATTCAACCCTTGCACCTTATTATACTCCTCTCGACTTAGATAGGCGAGGAGTATATTAGTGGCTTGGGAGTTGAAGTGATGAATTTGGGCCACTTCATCCAAATCATAGTCTTCATCCCCTACGGATGGTACCTGTACACCAAACTCAACAACGTTCCAAATGCTTGTGTGGAGTGAGGTTAGATGATGCCTCATTTTGTCACTCCACATATTATAATCTTCACCGTCAAAAACCGGTGGTTTGCCTAGTGGAACGGAAAGTAAAGGAGTATGCTTTGAAATACGAGGGTAGCATAGGGGAATCTTACTATACTTCTTGCGCTCATGGCGCTTAGAAGTTATGGATGGCGCGTCGGAGCCGGAGGTGGATGGCGATGAAGAATCGGTCTCGTAGTAGACCACTTTCCTCATCTTCTTTTTCTTGTCGCCACTCCGATGTGACTTGAGGGAAGAGGATTCCTTCTCCTTCCCTTTGTTGTGGGACTCTCCCGATGGAGCCTTCCCGTGGCTTGTAGCGGGCTTGTCACCGGTCACCATCTCCTTCTTGGCGTGATCTCCCGACATCACTTCGAGCGGTTAGGCTCTAATGAAGCACCAGGCTCTGATAGCAATTGAAAGTCGCCTAGAGGGGGGTGAATAGGGCAAAACTGAAATTTACAAAGTTAATCACAACTACAAGCCGAGTTAGCGTTAGAAATATAAGCGAGTCCGAGAGAGAGGGTGAAAAACAAATCGCAAGCAAATAAGGAGTAAGACACAAGGATTTGTTTTATCGAGGTTCAGTGCTTGCAAACCTACTCCCCGTTGAGGTGGTCACAAAGACCGGGTCTCTTTCAACCCTTTCCCTCTCTCAAACGGTCACTTAGACCCAGTGAGCTTCTCTTCTCAATCACACGGGACACTAAGTCCCCGCAAGGACCACCACACAATTGGTGTCTCTTGCCTTGGTTACAATTGAGTTGTTCACAAGAAAGAATGAGAAAGAAAAGAAGCAATCCAAGCACAAGAGCTCAAATGAACACAAATGTCGCTCTCTCTAGTCACTATTTGATTTGGAGTGATTCCGGACTTGGGAGAGGATTTGATCTCTTTGGTTGTGTCTAGAATTGAATGTTATAGCTCTTGTAAGGTGTAGAAGTATGAAAACTTGGATGCAATGAATGGTGGGGTGGTTGGGGTATTTATAGCCCCAACCACCAAACTAGCCGTTTGGTGGAGGCTGCTGTCGACGGGCGCACTGGACAGTCCGGTGCGCCACCGGACACTGTCCGGTGCGCCAGCCACGTCACCCGGCCGTTAGGGTTCGACCGTTGGAGCTCTGACAGGTGGGGTCTTCTGGCTGTCCGGTGGTGCACCGGACAGGTCCTGTAGACTGTCCGGTGCACCAACTACGCGTGCTCTGATCTCTGTGCGCGCAGGCGTGCATTAAATGCATTGCAGTCGACCGTTGCGTGCGAAGTAGCCGTTGCTCCACTGGCACACCGGACAGTCCGGAGAATTATAGCGGAGCGCCCTCTGATTTTCCCGAAGGTGACGAGTTTGGAGCTGAGTTCCCTGGTGCACCGGACACTGTCCGGTGGCACACAGGATAGTCCGGTGCGCCAGACCAGGGTGCCTTTGGGATGTCTTTAGCTCTCTTTATTTGAACCCATCTTTGGTCTTTTTATTGGCTTGTTGTGAACCTTTGGCACCTATAAAATTTATAGACTAGTGCAAACTAGTTAGTCCAAACATTTGTGTTGGGCAATTCAACCACCAAAATCAATTAGGAAAAGGTGTAACCCTATTTCCCTTTCAAGATCCTCAGCTGAGTATAATCGATTCGGATCGCCGTACCTTCGCGGTTATGATGACTTAGTCACTAACCTATACGTAGAACTCCAGTAAAGATGAAGGGTTATTAAGAAATTGGCTAGTACAGGTCAAGTGTTTGAACTAGGGTAGAAAGAACTCTAGATACAGGTAACCTTACTTAACCTGACAAGTAAAAATTGGATTTTAAGGATCCACTTTTAGTAAGCATTTCTGCAAACAGAGTCTTTGAGTATTGTTAAGCCTTACCTTGACTCCCTTAAAGCCAGCATACCCTTGAGAGTCTTTTCTTTAGTCGGGTAAGACTTGCTGAGTAATTCCATACTCAGGGTTTCATCTCATGTTGTTTTAGGTGAAGAAGTGGCAAACTTTTGCTGCTTCTGTTCAAAGGTGGTACCAAAGGAAGAGCTCCAGGAGTGAAGCTGCGGGAGGAAAGGATCCTCCATAAAACTTTTGTTTAAAACTTATCGGGAGGGGTTTTTGCCTCCCATGGTTTGTAATAATAATACTCCGCACTTGTATATTATATTCTGGTCTGTAAATATTTAACTCTGTCTTACTTTCCAATAAAAGTAAGTTAATGTATTTGCTTCCGCATTTTCGTATCTCCGATGCTTGTAATGTCTGTGTGATGGGTGAAACGCTCTTGGGAAAGGTAAGAAAAGCAGATACCGAACTTGTCAAGTAATTCAGGGGCACCTGCAGGGTTGTCTGAGGTTCGTTGGACAAGGATAACTGTAGGTGGGCCTAATGACTTGGGAGGTTCTGTCACACTCGGGTGAGGCAGAAGTCTTCCTAAGGCGCTGGTTGATCCATCCCTGACGTGTGCCATAGTTGACGGAGTGGCCACCCGTGGGATTCACGGCGGGGCAGGTAGCCAAAGTCGAGCTCGGGCGAGGCAGAGATATTACCCGAGGCCGAGCTCAGTGTTAGGCGAGACGAAGATTGTGCCCGAGGTCGAGCCCGGCATCGGGCGAGCTGGAGATTTGCACCCGAGGGCCGGTCTGCTTCTCCCATTATGTTAGACGTCCCATCACGGGGATGGCAGGTGACGTGCATGCACAGTGGCAGGAGCGTAATCATACTATTGTGCCAAGACATGACCGTTGTCTTGTTAGTCACTGTGCCTCTGTGCCTCTACATGGGGTAGGTGCGCGCATTAAATGCGAGTGTCTCCCACTAGCCTTTGGGCACCTTTGTCCTATCTGCTTGGGGTCGGCTCGAGTGAGACGAACGGAGTGACGGTGACTTCGGGCGAGGTGGAGATTTGCCTGAGGTGGGAGACCCTCGAGGAGAGGCCTCGGGTTAGGAGGTGTCTCGGCTGCTTCCTTTTGGGGGTTATGTCTTAACTTCTCCTGAGTGCGCCTTTCGGGAGAGATAATATGGGTACCCCTACTTATCACCCCCGACAGTATTTACTTTCAATTAAAGCTGCATGCATACTAGGTCAATCATATGGTAGGAATGCTCGTTTCCAATTCATATTCTTGAGCAAACCTACATGGTTTAAAATGTTTAATTAAGTAAGGCACATTGCTTACTTAAAATTCCTAGATAGATGGCACTTTTGTTTTTGCTTTCAAATTTATATCATTTAAGTAGTGCCATTTTGACTTATATGTGCCAAAGCTTGGATTATAGATAATTTTCCCCCTCTTTATTTCAAAATCAAAGTGCAAGTCTCCTACAAGTATTAAAAAAAATGTATGCACACCTTAAGGGGGAGGTTACTCTATAATCTAAGTCTTTGAGACTAATACTTGTTTTCAAGTCTATCATGTGTGTAGTAGTCTCATTAAAGGAAAATGGAGCCCCTGAAGAAAGACAATAAACTTCCATGACAAATCTCCAAGTGCTTTCAAGCTCCGCAAGTGGTTTTATTCCACGATCGGTATCACTTACATGTCTTCTCCAAAATTTGATTAGACTATGTCATTATTTCACATCTTATGCTTTCCATGTTGCCATATATGCATATGTTTTTAAAATATATCTTTTAATTATGCATAGCTTTAGGGGTAGTTAGTTTATTCAATCGTGTCTTGTTTCCTCTCTTTTTCATGTGCTTTTCCTAAGTAGAGGATCTCCGACAGGGGAGTATGTCTTCTTCCATACAAAGGGGGAGAACACTTTTTCAGAGGGGGAGAGTTCTCTTTTAGGGGGAGTAATCTTTTAAGAGGGCAATTTTTTTTTAAAAAATGCTTCCTATATGCTTTTAATGTTCTCCTTTTCGTTGTTTGATTCCAAAGGGAGAGAAGTTATATAAAAAATACCAAAACCATCAAATTTAAAATTTTGATCTTACAAGTGGTTTTGGTTCCACAAGTGGTTTTGGTTGAAAATAGGAAGTATGTGGAATATGGATTTAGGGGGACGATTAAGTTCTAATTTCACATTGTGGGGACTTTCATGCATCCTAGCAAGTAGATTGCATTCTTACATCAAGTATTTGTTATATTTGCTTGACTTTGGTTATGTTGTCATCAACCACCAAAAGGGGGAGATTGTAAGGAAAATGGACCCTGGGCCATTTAAGTATGAATTTTGGTGTTTGATGATCAATATAACCTTATGAACTAATGTGTTATAAGTGTTTAAGTTTTGTAGTTCACAGGATGCGAAGAGGATTGGACTGAGGCCCAGAGGATGTAACACCTCAAAATAAGACCTAAAAATACTTAGAAGATCAACAAATATCAAGGATAAGTCCAAGACTCAAGACCAAAAGAGCCCACGGAAAAAGATTGAAGAAAACAAGAAAAGGGCAGTCAGTCAGCGCACTAGTGGCACACCGAACCGTCCGGTATGCACCGGACAGCCTGCACAGAGAGCTCCACAAATGGACTCTTGTGAGCTGGAGTACCGGACTATCCGAGGTGCACCGGACAGTTTGGCCAAGGGTCGACGACAATTTTATCAAATAGTTGACTGCAACTCCTCAACGGTCGGCTGGCGTGACCAGGGCACCAGACATGTCTGATGTGCATTAGAATGTCTGGTGCGTCCGACGATAGAACAAATAGCTTTCTATGTAACGACTATATTTGAGGGGGAGGCTATTTATACCCCTCCAACCGACCATTTGAAGGTATGGGAGCCCAAGCAGCATACCAACACATGCTATAGATATTTCCAAGTGCTCAAACACCCAAGTGCTTAATAATTACTCGGCGATTAGTGTAGGTGCTTTGCGAGGTGCTTATGTTAGTTAGATCGCTATTGCGCTTGCTCTAGGAGATTCCTAGTTAGTTGAGTGAGTTTAGAAAAACCCACATAACCCCTCGGCTCTTTCGCGAGCCATTGTAATATTGTACCGAGTGGGGTGAGAGTCTTGCGAGACCGTGACAACTGAGTTCGAGTCACGACTGCCACCATGTACCAAAGGGAACGAGCCTCGTGGTGTTTTGGTCGGAAGCTCGATAGTTGTGACGGAACCTCCCAAGTAATTAGGCCCACCTACAGTTGTCCTTGTCCAACGGACTTCAGACAACCCTGTAGGTGCCCCTGAATTACTTGACAAGTTTGGTATCTTTCCTTACCTTACCAGGAACGATTCACCCGTCTTGCAGATATTACAGAACATCGGAGATAAAGAATTGCGGAAGCGATTACATAATTCACATTTATTTAAAAGCAAGCTCAAGTTGTTTTATTACAGACCAGAACTAAGAGCGAGTGCTGAGTAATAATATTATACAAACCAAGGGAGGCATAAACTCCTCCCGAGAAGATTTAAGTAAAAGATCTATATGGAGGATCAAGTCCTCCCGCACTTCAGTCTTGTGTTTCTTCTTTGGGAACCACCTTGGCACAGAAGCAGCAGAAATCTGCTACTTCCTCACCTAAAAACAATGAAGGGATAAACCCTGAGTATGGAATTACTCAGCAAGACTTACCCGACTAAAGAAAAGACTCTCAAGGGTATGCTGGTTATATGGGAGTCAAGGTAAGGCTTTTCAATAATCAAAGACTCTGTTTTGCAGAAATGATTACTAAAGTGGATCCTTAAAAATCCAATTTTATTTGTCAAGTTAAGTACAATTACCTGCAACTAGAGTTCTTATCTACCCTAGCTCAATCACTGGTCCTGCACTAGCCAATTTCTTTAACAAAAACCCATCATCTTTAGTGGAATGCTACGTGTAGGTCAGTGACCAAGTCTTCATAACCGCGAAGGTACGGCGATCCGAATCGATTATACTCAGCTGAGGATCTCCAATCACACGACATATGTAGCACTTAACCCTTGCATATGTCAACCCGCCATCGGGGTTCTTAAGACCGGATCAGGTTCACGCAAACCGAGAGCACAGATACACCACCGTCCAGCCTCTTGCTACGGAGGGTACACGCTACTCTCGCCACCGCTCCACGCCCATTTCGTGTTATCTTATTCTGGCCTTAGTCTGCCCGAGGCAAGGCTTACCCATGACGAGGTATATATGTCAACCCGCCACCGGGGTTCTTAAGACCGGATCAGGTTCACGCAAACCGAGAGCACAGATACACCACCGTCCAGCCTCTTGCTACGGAGGGTACACGCTACTCTCGCCACCGCTCCACGCCCATTTCGTGTTATCTTATTCCGGCCTTAGTCTGCCCGAGGCAAGGCTTACCCATGACGAGGTATGTGACCAGCTAAAGGGTCCTCGATCATCAAGCCTACATCGAGACGGTCCTTAATCGACTCAGACAGAGACACTACACCGAGACTCTCTTCTCGTGCAAGTCAACCGCCCGGTCTCAGCTTAAGTATTTTATCCCAAAAACTTGGTACCTGGCAGAGGTACATCTTTTCCGATGTTGAATCCATCAAGGCCTTTGACAGATTCACCATCAAGTTTTATTTTCGAAAACATCCCACCCACTTTTGCCACATCAACTTTTGTAAAAACAAAACATTTTGTTTTTCTAAAGCAAGACTGAGCATCAAAATCTTTTGTAAAAAAGGGTGATCAAGGAAGGTAATCAAATTCAAGGAAGGTAATGCAGGAATTGTTTTATCAATCAACTCCTATCACCTAATGCATCAAGCAAGTGAGAAAGATTCAAAACAACAAGGAGGGTGGCAAATGCACCGGGGCTTGCCTTTGTTAACAGGTGAGTCCTGCTCGGATCCACAAATATTGAAATAAAAGCAGTTGCCTGCTTGAGGATCTGAGGTTGGTGGAGTCCCCTCTTCAGTGACTTTTTCTTCCTCTTCGTGTTCTAACATAACCATATATATGCATAAGAATGGATGCCATGGGATGCTCATGAGGATGCGAAGATAATATAAACTTATTATCTAAGTCTTGAGTACAACTTTCCTTCACGGTACTCCGAGAACCTAGGGTTTCCGGAGTCGGTAAAGGAGTTCATAGGGTAGGGGGGTGGTTTTGGGTTCTAGTTATCAAACATGGTCCAAATCAACCCAAGTTCTACCCAAGGCTTTTAAATATTGTTTTAAGTTCCCATAAAAAGTTTGGGCATTTTTGGACTTACCAATTATTTTCTAAAAATCCATAACTAATACTTTTAACCACTGTAAATCCCCTAAAATTTCTCATTTCCACTAAAAATCACAAAACTATTTTTATTAAATTCTAGGGAAAATTATGAACCTAGGAAAATTGGTTTTACAATTTTGCCATTTTTCTACTGTTTTTTATAATTGTTTTGGCTCTGGAGATAAAAGAAAAAGAAAAACAGATGAATAGTACTGGACCGAATTCAGCCCAGGTCGGCCCATTACCAGCAGAAGCACGCCCACGCGCGCGCCCGCGCTGACAGCTTTGCAGAAAGGCCCTCGTGTTCTAGGCTAACTGGGAATAGGTTCTTTCACTATTTTAGTGTGTCGCTGACGGTTTGCAGAAACATCCCCGAACTTCTATTTCTTCGTAGATGGAGATCCACGACGGCGTCGCGCCCGGCCGAGCTCCGGCGAGCATCAATACCGGCCGATTGAGGCGATGACCGGCGTCGGGACTAAGACTAACCCAAATTCATGACGAGGGGAGCATTTTCCCCAAACTAATTGCATTTAAAACTAACTATGGAGCACTGGCCACGGTGACCGAGAACGTTGCGGATGGATGAAGGTGTTCCCGGTGAACTATGGCGACTTAGCTCAATCAAAGGGGTCAGGGAGTTTGAGAGGAGCTGAGGGATGCTAGAACAAGCAGCAGAGGGA
This sequence comes from Zea luxurians, assembly GCA_029449295.1. Lineage (NCBI taxonomy): Eukaryota > Viridiplantae > Streptophyta > Magnoliopsida > Poales > Poaceae > Zea > Zea luxurians. The sequence continues at coordinate 105,369,785 of JAOPSE010000010.1, forward strand.
CTTGAGCTCACCTGAATCGAGCTGGCCACGGTGGGGTCTTCTTCGCGGTGGCGGAAACCGAATTGGGGGAACTGTGAAATTCAAGCTCGCTGGCGATCCACTGGGGACAATACTGGGTGTCGGGGTTCTTGACTACCCTACGGAGCTTGCGGTGGCTTCAATTTATAGAGAAGTTAGGCGGCGGTGACGAATTCGGCCGAGCAGTGCTGGCGGCCGGAGGTGAAGACGAACACGGGTGCGGTGAATACGTGTGCAATGTCGTGGCAGTAAGTCCGATGGTCGACAGGAAGATAGAGGGAGTCACGGCGATGCGATGGCAAGGTTGGGACACGCGGCGCAAGGCCGGAGAACGGCGGTTCGCCGGCGAGTTTATCAACTCAAGCCGGAGAGTAGAGGGAAAGCAAGGGGGTCATCGGAGTTGAGTCCAGCTCACCGGCGATGAACATTCCCCCATCCCGCGACGTTATCCGGTAATTTCCAGCGCGAATCCGGGTGGCGGCAGCACGAATCCCAGCGCAGGGAGGTCACCGGCGACGAGCGAGCAGCACTGGCAGTCTGATCCTTATCAGATCACTGTACCATGGCGAGTTCCTTTCAGATGAACTGACAGAGAGATTTGAGGCCTCAGTTTCTCCAAATTTTATGTGAAACCACTGCCAACCTTCTGCAGCAAAGTTGTAGAGCTATAATTCACCTATAACTTTGATACAAGATGCTCCCACAAAAAGTCACTGGATCTCATTCAAAATCGAGCTCAAAGTTGGTCCTATCTCATTGTTACTGAAGATTCAGTCTAGGAATTGTCTGACAGCCAAACTTTGAGCTGGATTATCTCCAATATTTGCTTAACAACTCTGCTTCCACTCTTAAGCAAAGTTGTTCTCCTATAATTGGGCTACAATTTTGATGTGGTGACCTAGGGCAAAAACCCTCTGATTTAAAAGTTACAAGGGCTTCAAGTTGGATGAACCACACTGAATTCCAGACTTAACCCAAAAGGGTTAAGTGTGGCACTTTTGCACTTAAGTCCAAATCTTAAGTTTTGGATTGCAAATTCACATATGAGTGACCCAAATAACTTAAGATACTTATTTGACTTGATTTTTGCACTTTAGTCCTAAAGTGGACTAATTTTGCACTTAGGTCCTAGGGTTTGGTTTTTAGGGTTTTCCAGGGTTCTATTTGAGATTTTTGGTATCCAGGGGTATAAATGTGACTCAACTTTGTTTTTGGGGACATTTATAACTCTTTCCCCTAAAGCCTTTAGGTTTTCTCAAGTTGGGTTAAGTCTTACCCCTTTAATCCCTATTTAGTGTTAGGTTTCCTAACCAGGGTGCTATTTGCAAAAACACTTAAACAATACAACTTGTTTGAAATTTTTGCCTAGTGAATGCACTCTAAGTGTATCAAACATATGCAATGCCAATGTTATGATGTCATGCTCAAGTTTTAGTTATAGTAACACCAAGGGTGTTACATCCTTCCCCCCATAAAAGAATCTCGTCCCGAGATTTAAAGTCCTAGGGTGAGTAATGGAAAAGGAAATGTGTCACATTTTTATTTCCTTATTTCTGGTACAAGGCAGGGTGGTGTGGGGGTTCACTCCTTTATTGCAATACTATATACACTTTACAAATTACATGAGGCTAGAAAGCCTGGGAAATTCTTATTCAAGAAGTCTTGAGTTTCCCACGTAGCCTCTTCCTCAGAATGCTGGTTCCATTGTACCTTGTAGAACTTGAGAGTCTTTCTCCGGGTAACCCTGTCCTTTTGATCCAGAACTCGAATAGGATGTTCCGAGTACGTTAATTCTGGTTCCAGGACAACATCTGTCACTTCAATGGTTTGATCGGGAACCCGAAGACACTTCTTCAATTGCGATACATGGAACACATTATGTACAGCAGACAATGTTTCGGGAAGTTGAAGTCGATACGCCACTGGCCCATATCTTTGAAGAATAGGAAATGGACCAATGTACCTGGGTGCAAGCTTTCCCTTTACCCCGAAACGCGATACTCCCTTTATTGGTGAAACTTTCAGGTAAACATAGTCTCCTTCCAGGAAATATAAGGGCATTCGCCGTGTGTCTGCATAACTCTTCTGACGAGCTTGTGCTTTCTTCATATTATGATTAATTTTCTGAACCTTATCCTCGGCTTCTTTCACCAGATCAGGTCTAAAGAAGCACCTTTCACCAGGTTCAGACCAATTTAGCGGAGTCCGACACCGTCGTCCATATAAAGCTTCAAAAGGTGCCATCTTAATACTTTCTTGATAGCTATTATTATATGAAAACTCCGCCAAAGGTAAACATTCATCCCATTTCTGTGAGAAGTCCAGAACACATGCCCGCAGCATATCTTCAAGTATTTGGTTCACTCTCTCAGTTTGTCCACTGGTTTGAGGATGATAGGCCGAACTGTGGAGTAACTTAGTACCCAGGGATTTATGAAGTGCTTCCCAAAATTTGGATACAAATTGTGGTCCACGATCCGACACTATAATCTTTGGAACACCATGCAAACTGAGAATGCGAGCAATATATAATTCCGCATAGGTAAGTACCGGGTAATATGTCTTGACCGGCAGAAAATGAGCAACCTTTGTAAGTCGATCAACAATCACCCAGATAGAGTCATACCCTTTTGTGGTCCTGGGTAATCCCACAATGAAGTCCATGCTTATGTCTTCCCATTTCCATGTTGGTATTGGTAATGACTGCAATGGACCGGCAGTTTTCATGTGTATGGCCTTGACACGTCTGCAAGTGTCACACTTAGCCACATAGCGTGCAATTTCAATTTTCATCTTCGTCCACCAGTAGTGCTGTTTTAGATCATGATACATCTTAGTGCTTCCTGGATGAATAGAATAGCGACTAAGATGCGCTTCATCTAAGATTTGCTGGCGGAGTTCTTCATTCTTTGGCACTACTATGCGGTTTTTAAACCATATCACACCTTGATCGTCTTCCTTGAAACATTTGGCTGTTCCAGCCCTTATCTTCTCTCGTATGTGCTTCATACCCAGATTATCCTTTTGAGCATCAATTATCCTTTGCAAAATGGTTGACTCAAGCTTTAGCTGATTCAGAGTCCCTTGTTGGATTATCCCCAGGTTTAGCTTCTCCATTTCTTGACATAAAGTGTTTTAGGAGGTCTTTGCCATAAGACAGTGGCAGGAAGTCTTACGACTCAATGCATCTGCCACCACATTGGCCTTGCCTGGGTGATAATGGATCTCCAGTTCATAGTCTTTAATGAGCTCAAGCCATCATCTTTGCCTCATATTTAACTCTGACTGGGTAAAGATGTACTTCAAACTTTTATGATCTGTATATATATGACAGATATTTCCCAGCAGATAGTGACGCCATATTTTCAGGGCATGAACCACAGCAGCTAGCTCCAGATCATGAGTTGGATAATGCTCCTCATGTCGGCGCAACTGCCTTGAAGCATACGCAATTACTCGGCCTTCTTGCATCAGTACACAGCCGAGCCCACTGCCAGATGCATCACAATATACATCAAAAGGCTTAGTGATGTCCAGTTGAGCCAATACCGGAGCAGTGGTTAATAATGTCTTCAATTGCTCAAAGGCTTCATTACACTTAGAAGACCAATTGAACTTAATATCAATCTTCAATAAACTTGTGATTGGCTTCACAAGCTTAGAAAAATCGGGTATGAATCTGTGATAATATCCAGCTAGTCCAAGAAAACTCCGGACTTGGTGAACAGTGGTTGGGGGTTTCCACTCCAGAATATCTTTGACCTTGCTAGGATCTACCGCAATTCCTTTAGCTGATAACACGTGCCCCAAAAATTGAATTTCCTCCAGCCAGAACGCGCACTTGCTGAACTTGTCATACAGCTGATGTTCCCTCAGGCGCGTCAATACAATCCGTAGATGCTGAGCATGCTCCTCTTCATTTTTAGAGTATATTAAAATATCGTCGATGAAGACCACCACGAACTTGTCCAACTCGGGCATGAACACCGAGTTCATCAAATAGGTGAAGTGGGCAGGAGCATTTGTAAGCCCGAAAGACAGTACCAAGTATTCAAACAATCCATACCGTGTAGTAAATGCGGTCTTCGGTATATCCTCGGGCCGAATACGGATTTGATGATAGCCCGACCTAAGATCAATTTTAGAAAATACCCTTGCCCCTGTCAGTTGATCAAATAAGATGTCGATCCTTGGAAGAGGGTACTTATTCTTGATGGTGACCTCATTCAGGGGTCGATAATCCACGCACATCCGCAAGGTTTGATCCTTCTTCTTAACAAAAATGGCGGGGCAATCCCATGGGGACGAGCTTGGCCGGATGAATCCCTTATTCAGTAGATCTTGTAATTGAATCTTCAATTCCGCCAACTCATTAGGGGGCATACGGTACGATCTTCGGGAGATGGGAGCCGTACCGGGCTTTAGCTCAATTACGAATTCTACATCTCTTTCAGGGGGTAGTCCAGGCAAATCTTCCGGAAATACATCTAGAAACTCACATACTACCGGAATGTTCTTGATTTCCGGTACAATGGCTTCATATATTCTACCGGAAGCTTTGGCTGGATTGGTCACGGGGAGAGATAAAAGAATTTCTTCTTGATTATAGCTCAACCTGACAGTTCTGAGTTCAGTGTTGAGGATTGCCTTGTGTTTGGTTAACCAATTCATACCCAAAATTACATCTATATCCTGGCCTTTCAGAACAATCATGTTAGCAGGAAAGTTCCGTCCGGCCATTGTTACTGGCACTTCATAGGCCACTTCTCTAGTAAAAATGTGTCCCCCAGGTGAATGAATTTTAAATCCCTCTCTTGATTCATGGCATGCAATGTGATGTTGCTCCACAAATTTCTTGCTAATGAAGGTATGCGAAGCACCAGAATCAAAAAGAATAATTGCAGGGTGACTGGCCACGGGAAACGTACCCATCATCACCGGCTCTCCTTCCGGTGTAGTGGCCACTTGAGTGTAGTATACACGCCCCGTTTTCTTGGTATTTCTCCCCACAGCATTTCCCTTGGGCTGAGTGGACTTCCCAGTTCCTTGCTGAGCATTGGATTGATTTTGCTTGGGGTACGGGCAGTCTTTGATAAAATGTCCTGATTTGTCGCAGTTGAAACACCCAGTTGAAGAGCTGGGCAAGGCAGGGAATCGAGTGCCTGGGGCACCCAGCTGATTTGGGGAAGTGGAGGTATTGTTGGGGCGGATAAATAATGGGCTGTTTGAAAGGGAATGCTGGTGGACGGAAAAAGTACGGTTTTGGCTAGAAGGCCGGATGACGAACCGTTGCCTCTTCGCCTGGCCCTGATTAGGCCTCTCACCACTGAATCCCTTATTCTTCCCAGAACTTGCGTATTTTGCTTCCACAGATAAGGCTGTACTGACAGCCTTTCCATATGTGAGATCAATACATGTGGCCATCTTTCGCTGCAACCGGTCATTTAGACCTCTCATAAAACAGTTCTTTTTCTTCAAATCAGTATTCACCTGGTCGATGGCATACTGCGACAGGTGATTAAACTTGTTAAGATACTGATTGATGGTGTCTCCTCCTTGTTTCAGCTTCATGAATTCCTCTTGTTTCATATGCAGCACCCCTTCCGGTATGTAGTGCTCACGGAAGGCTGCTTTAAATTCTTCCCAGGTGATTTGATGGTTGTCAGGTTGGATAGCCACAAAATTTCCCCACCAAGTACTGGCAGGGCCACGTAGTTGCTGTGCCGCGAACAATGGCTTCTGCGTTTCAGAACAACGAAGAAGGCCAAACTTTTGTTCAATAACTCGTATCCACTCGTCGGCTTCTAGCGGGTCTTCTGCTTTGGTAAATAGAGGTGGTCGAGTTTCGGAGAAGTCCAGATAGGTGGTTTCACGGGGACCTTGTTGAAAACCTCTTCCTGCCTGCTGCTGAAACTGCTGCTGACCCACCATTTCCCTAAGGAAGCGGGTATTGTCAGCGGTGGCATTCACCAAGGCGGCAATCGCCTCGGCTAGCGTGGGTGGAACCGGAGGTGGATTTGGGGTGACATCCCGACCCCCAGAAGTTCCGGCTGCGTCCTGTCCGCGAGTCCTGGTCGGCATCTGAGGCAAAAACATTTGAATAAACATAATATGCCAAAGAGACCTTCCATTTTACATTACTATAAAAAGTAATGATACAGACTCGATATTACATAACAGGATACATTACCCATTATACAAAAGTTCAACCTATTGTACAGCAGTGCATCCTACAATACCCTACTCTACTTCTATTACACCATTAGTCCTGCTTTCCGTTACTTTTGGCGGCCTCATCGTCAGGTGTGGGAGTCCAGACGTCAACCAACCTCAAAGAAGGAGGGGGTTCAAAAAGGTCTAACTCCCCACCCAACGCGCGTCCCGCAACGTGAGAGGGTCCGGCTTCCGCCTCAGCAGAGTGTGCAGGCACACTAGGGTGTAATTGTGAGTATAGTATATGGACTTCCTCATGCAACGTATTGCAGTAGACCTGTAGGTCGTCGACAGTTGAGCTAAGTTCTTTAATTCGGGCCTGAGCCCTTGCTTCCTTAGCACATGCCAACAAATGAGACTGTACTGCCCAGTCAAGTGCTAAGTCTCGATCAGCAAGCTGATCCTGCAGGTGACGGATGTCCCTTCTTAGTTCATTGATTCTATCTCCGTCTGCGACCCAAGCATTGGTCCTGTGTTGCAGCTCTGCTTGAAGTCGACTCACTCGGGCTTCAAGGTCTCCTATGGGGTCATTACTTCCGCTGCTACTACTTTCGTGTCGAGGGGCTAATTGATGCCGGGGTACTCCAATTGGTCCCGTTGACTTACGTGCCGTTAGCCTTGTGCGTGGCGGCATCTTTCTAAGGGGGAAAATTTATTAGCATAATTCTTAGCATGATGCATGAATAAGTACAGAATCAACCTTAATCAATTCAACCTTCTATACATTGCACTCTTCCTATCTGGTCTTTAAGATAGACTCTTCAGAATACTTGGGTAAGAAGAGAAAAGAGTTTTTAGGTAAGACTTTCGAAAATCCTTTTGAAGATGCCTCATAATATCTGCAAAGAGGGGCTACGCTCCGATACCAGCTGTGACGGAACCTCCCAAGTAATTAGGCCCACCTACAGTTGTCCTTGTCCAACAGACTTCAGACAACCCTGTAGGTGCCCCTGAATTACTTGACAAGTTTGGTATCTTTCCTTACCTTACCAGGAACGATTCACCCGTCTTGCAGATATTACAGAACATCGGAGATAAAGAATTGCGGAAGCGATTACATAATTCACATTTATTTAAAAGCAAGCTCAAGTTGTTTTATTACAGACCAGAACTAAGAGCGAGTGCTGAGTAATAATATTATACAAACCAAGGGAGGCATAAACTCCTCCCGAGAAGATTTAAGTAAAAGATCTATATGGAGGATCAAGTCCTCCCGCACTTCAGTCTTGTGTTTCTTCTTTGGGAACCACCTTGGCACAGAAGCAGCAGAAATCTGCTACTTCCTCACCTAAAAACAATGAAGGGATAAACCCTGAGTATGGAATTACTCAGCAAGACTTACCCGACTAAAGAAAAGACTCTCAAGGGTATGCTGGTTATATGGGAGTCAAGGTAAGGCTTTTCAATAATCAAAGACTCTGTTTGCAGAAATGCTTACTAAAGTGGATCCTTAAAAATCCAATTTTATTTGTCAAGTTAAGTACAATTACCTGCAACTAGAGTTCTTATCTACCCTAGCTCAATCACTGGTCCTGCACTAGCCAATTTCTTAACAAAAACCCATCATCTTTAGTGGAATGCTATGTGTAGGTCAGTGACCAAGTCTTCATAACCGGGAAGGTACGGCGATCCGAATCGATTATACTCAGCTGAGGATCTCCAATCACACGACATATGTAGCACTTAACCCTTGCATATGTCAACCCGCCACCGGGGTTCTAAAGACCGGATCAGGTTCACGCAAACCGAGAGCACAGATACACCACCGTCCAGCCTCTTGCTACGGAGGGTACACGCTACTCTCGCCACCGCTCCACGCCCATTTCGTGTTATCTTATTCCGGCCTTAGTCTGCCCGAGGCAAGGCTTACCCATGACGAGGTATATATGTCAACCCGCCACCGGGGTTCTTAAGACCGGATCAGGTTCACGCAAACCGAGAGCACAGATACACCACCGTCCAGCCTCTTGCTACGGAGGGTACACGCTACTCTCGCCACCGCTCCACGCCCATTTCGTGTTATCTTATTCCGGCCTTAGTCTGCCCGAGGCAAGGCTTACCCATGACGAGGTATGTGACCAGCTAAAGGGTCCTCGATCATCAAGCCTACATCGAGACGGTCCTTAATCGACTCAGACGGAGACACTACACCGAGACTCTCTTCTCGTGCAAGTCAACCGCCCGGTCTCAGCTTAAGTATTTTATCCCAAAAACTTGGTACCTGGCAGAGGTACATCTTTTCCGATGTTGAATCCATCAAGGCCTTTGACAGATTCACCATCAAGTTTTATTTTCGAAAACATCCCACCCACTTTTGCCACATCAACTTTTGTAAAAACAAAACATTTTGTTTTTCTAAAGCAAGACTGAGCATCAAAATCTTTTGTAAAAAGGGTGATCAAGGAAGGTAATCAAATTCAAGGAAGGTAATGCAGGAATTGTTTTATCAATCAACTCCTATCACCTAATGCATCAAGCAAGTGAGAAAGATTCAAAACAACAAGGAGGGTGGCAAATGCACCGGGGCTTGCCTTTGTTAACAGGTGAGTCCTGCTCAGATCCACAAATATTGAAATAAAAGCAGTTGCCTGCTTGAGGATCTGAGGTTGGTGGAGTCCCCTCTTCAGTGACTTTTTCTTCCTCTTCGTGTTCTAACATAACCATATATATGCATAAGAATGGATGCCATGGGATGCTCATGAGGATGCGAAGATAATATAAACTTATTATCTAAGTCTTGAGTACAACTTTCCTTCACGGTACTCCGAGAACCTAGGGTTTCCGAAGTCGGTAAAGGAGTTCATAGGGCAGGGGGGGTGGTTTTGGGTTCTAGTTATCAAACATGGTCCAAATCAACCCAAGTTCTACCCAAGGCTTTTAAATATTGTTTTAAGTTCCCATAAAAAGTTTGGGCATTTTTGGACTTACCAATTATTTTCTAAAAATCCATAACTAATACTTTTAACCACTGTAAATCCCCTAAAATTTCTCATTTCCACTAAAAATCACAAAACTATTTTTATTAAATTCTAGGGTAAATTATGAACCTAGGAAAATTGGTTTTACAATTTTGCCATTTTTCTACTGTTTTCTATAATTGTTTTGGCTCTGGAGATAAAAGAAAAAGAAAAACAGATGAATAGTACTGGACCGAATTCATCCCAGGTCGGCCCATTACCAGCAGAAGCACGCCCACGCGCGCGCCCGCGCTGACAGCTTTGCAGAAAGGCCCTCGTGTTCTAGGCTAACTGGGAATAGGTTCTTTCACTATTTTAGTGTGTCGCTGACGGTTTGCAGAAACGTCCCCGAACTTCTATTTCTTCGTAGATGGAGATCCACGACGGCGTCGCGCCCGGCCGAGCTCCGGCGAGCATCAATACCGGCCGATTGAGGCGATGACCGGCGTCGGGACTAAGACTAACCCAAATTCATGACTAGGGGAGCATTTTCCCCAAACTAATTGCATTTAAAACTAACTATGGAGCACTGGCCACGGTGACCGAGAACGTTGCGGATGGATGAAGGTGTTCCCGGTGAACTATGGCGACTTAGCTCAATCAAAGGGGTCAGGGAGTTTGAGAGGAGCTGAGGGATGCTAGAACAAGCAGCAGAGGGACTTGAGCTCACCTGAATCGAGCTGGCCACGGTGGGGTCTTCTTCGCGGTGGCGGAAACCGAATTGGGGGAACTGTGAAATTCAAGCTCGCTGGCGATCCACTGGGGACAATACTGGGTGTCGGGGTTCTTGACTACCCTACGGAGCTTGCGGTGGCTTCAATTTATAGAGAAGTTAGGCGGCGGTGACGAATTCGGCCGAGCAGTGCTGGCGGCCGGAGGTGAAGACGAACACGGGTGCGGTGAATACGTGTGCAATGTCGTGGCAGTAAGTCCGATGGTCGACAGGAAGATAGAGGGAGTCACGGCGATGCGATGGCAAGGTTGGGACACGCGGCGCAAGGCCGGAGAACGGCGGTTCGCCGGCGAGTTTATCAACTCAAGCCGGAGAGTAGAGGGAAAGCAAGGGGGTCGTCGGAGTGGAGTCCAGCTCACCGGCGATGAACATTCCCCCATCCCGCGACGTTATCCGGTAATTTCCAGCGCGAATCCGGGTGGCGGTAGCACGAATCCCAGCGCAGGGAGGTCACCGGCGACGAGCGAGCAGCGCTGGCAGTCTGATCCTTATCAGATCACTGTACCATGGCGAGTTCCTTTCAGATGAACTGACAGAGAGATTTGAGGCCTCAGTTTCTCCAAATTTTATGTGAAACCACTGCCAACCTTCTGCAGCAAAGTTGTAGAGCTATAATTCACCTATAACTTTGATACAAGATGCTCCCACAAAAAGTCACTGGATCTCATTCAAAATCGAGCTCAAAGTTGGTCCTATCTCATTGTTACTGAAGATTCAGTCTAGGAATTGTCTGACAGCCAAACTTTGAGCTGGATTATCTCCAATATTTGCTTAACAACTCTGCTTCCACTCTTAAGCAAAGTTGTTCTCCTATAATTGGGCTACAATTTTGATGTGGTGACCTAGGGCAAAAACCCTCTGATTTAAAAGTTACAAGGGCTTCAAGTTGGATGAACCACACTGAATTCCAGACTTAACCCAAAAGGGTTAAGTGTGGCACTTTTGCACTTAAGTCCAAATCTTAAGTTTTGGATTGCAAATTCACATATGAGTGACCCAAATAACTTAAGATACTTATTTGACTTGATTTTTGCACTTTAGTCCTAAAGTGGACTAATTTTGCACTTAGGTCCTAGGGTTTGGTTTTTAGGGTTTTCCAGGGTTCTATTTGAGATTTTTGGTATCCAGGGGTATAAATGTGACTCAACTTTGTTTTTGGGGACATTTATAACTCTTTCCCCTAAAGCCTTTAGGTTTTCTCAAGTTGGGTTAAGTCTTACCCCTTTAATCCCTATTTAGTGTTAGGTTTCCTAACCAGGGTGCTATTTGCAAAAACACTTAAACAATACAACTTGTTTGAAATTTTTGCCTAGTGAATGCACTCTAAGTGTATCAAACATATGCAATGCCAATGTTATGATGTCATGCTCAAGTTTTAGTTATAGTAACACCAGGGGTGTTACAATAGTGAAGACGTTGGGGAGCGTCCGAGAGGAGGTCGGAATCAGAGCACCACTTGTGCGTGGAGAAGGTCCTCTATTCTCTACGGAGTTACTTGCCAATATTGTTTGGCCCTAGCATGGGCAACCCTTTCCATAGGGGCACCAACTAGGATTAGTCGGGACTTGCGTGGTTCCGGATACCTCGGTAAAAATACCAGCGTTGCCCATGAGAGTTTGCTTTTTCTACTAGCTCTTTAAACTTCTGCATTTACTCTCTCTACTTAAGTTGCAATATTTACTATTCTTAGTGTAGATTATATAGGATTGGAACTTAGGTTGCATAACTCCTTTTGCGGTAGAAATAGCAACACATAGACAAAACCTCGTTTGCACAATCTAGTTAAGTTATTTGCATAGGTTTTGTTCTAGGGAATTTATTTGTGGCCTAGTTTAGAAATAGTTTTTAGAAGTCCTAATTCACCCCCTCTTAGGTGTCACTGTTTCCTACAATGTGGACGCAGCAATGGTGGCGTAGGCAAATTGCTTAGCGTCGTGGTCGGGGGCGCACGGGGGCATGGTCATGACGACAGTACGTTTGGTGCTGAGGGGCGGCGGTGGCGGCGACATGTGGGGCATGGGCAGCGTGTGGGGGCATAGGCAGAGGATGGTGACGGCAGCATGGGGCATGGTGGGCGCTCACTAACAAGGATGACAGAGGCATGGTGGCAGATGGATGATGTGGCGCGGCTCGACGTGCTTGGCAGCAATCTTGGCGGTGGGGCCTCACATGGGCTCGACGAAACGACGGTGGTGGTTTGAAACGCGACGAAGAGTCGGGCATGGACCCGACCTAGTCGAATAACTAAGAACGTCAGTTACACTAGCCGACGTACTTAAGCTTAAGTACATCGACTAAGGTGGTAGACGTTCATAATAAACATAAGTGTGTCGAGGTTGCACTCAGCCAACATACTTGAAAGGACGGTAGACATCTAAGAGGGGTTGAATTAGGACTTCTAAAATTCTCACTATTCTAGGCCACAAATAATTCTCTTAAATAAAACATATGCAAACAACTAAACATGAATGTGCAATCTAAGTTCTAAGTGTTGCAATCTCTACCACCAAAGGAGTTATGCAACTTAAGTTTTAATCCAAATGTGGGAGCTTAATAGCAAAGGTACAGAAAGCAAACTCTCGTGGACACGCCGATATTTTTACCGAGGTATCTAGAACCATGCAAGGTTCTTACTAATCCTCGTTGGTACACCTACGCAAAGGGAAGCCCACGCGAAGGGCAAGCACTCGGTCAAATAACTCCGTAGAGAGTCATGGGCCTTCTCCACTCGCAAGTGGTGCTCTGCTACTGGTCTGCTCTTGGACGCTCACCACTGTCTCACTATCGAGCTTCCGGACAAAATGGTGCGAGCCTCGTTCCCTCCGGTACATGGTGGCGGCCACACCACCAACGCAGTTGGTGTAGTCTCACAAGACTCTCAACCCGCTTGGTACAATATTACAACAGTTTGTGTAAGAGCCGATGGTTTTGGTGGGTTTTCTAACCCCACTCACATGACTAGGAATAAATCTAGAGCAAGTGCTAAATCAGTCTAACTAACTTAAGCACTTCGCAAAGCACCTATGCTAATCACTCAATGATTCTATTAAGCACTTGGGTGTTGGAGCTATTGGAGATGAGTATCACTTGTGTTGGTATGTTCTTGATCTCTCCACACCTTCAAATGGTCGACCAAGGGGGTATATATAGAGCCCCATCCAAATAAAGTCGTTGGAGGAAAAGCATAATCTCTGTTTGCATTGCACTGGACCGCCTGTTTGGACCCTCCATGTGTAACACCCTGAATTTGGGGGTATCAAATTTCTTTTCTGATATCCACCAAATTCAGGTGTTACCCTCCTTCCTTCCTTCTTTTCTACTCTTTTTTCAAAATAGTGGAGAATTATTTTTGTTTTATACTTATGTGTAAGCCTAGTAAAGTAAAACCCTAGTGGTGCTTTAGTTGTTGCGTCGCATGCTGGAGCATCTAATTTTGTATGATGTTTTGTGTTGTCGTGCCTCCATTTAAACTCATGAAGCATGTTTTATTTTGAATCTAAAAGATAGAGCTATATTCAATTAGAAAGAAGAAAATAGGAAAGAAAAAAGGGAAAAAGCCCACCCTAGCTACTTCCCCTATCCAGCCTACCCGCGGCCTAGCGCTATTGCGCGGCCCAGCCGCGCCCTCCACTGGCCACCTGCGCGCGTGGCCCACCTCCTCGGCCCATGCAGCGCCACCTCCCCTTGGCCCACTCGCTCGCTCGCGGCCCAGGCAGCAGTAAGCCACGCGCAGCCCAACAAGCCCCGTGGCCCAGCGCCCCCAAATCCTAGCGCGACGCCTGCGCGCGCTCGCTCAGCCGCCAGGGCACCGGCCCCCACTTCCTCGCGCCATGTCCCGCGCGCGCGTCATGCGCCTCACCCATAGCCCGCGCATGCCCCAAGGCCCAGGCGCGACACCGCTCGTGTCCCGGCAGCAGGAGCCGCATGGGCACAGGCATCTGTCAGCGCCTGTCCCTGCGCCTAAGGGCCCACCGGTCAGCCAGTACACTGCTCATCTTCCCCCAACTGTCCATGCTCTCTAGGCCGAGAAAACTGCATCGCAGCTGCCCACGTCGCCCTTAAACCAGTAGAAGCCGGTACCCTCCTCCCCACTCCTCTATCTCTCCCAGGACGCGCCCCTTCGTCCAAGAAAAACCGCCACGTCTTGCCAGTCAACACCGTGCATTCGTCGTCAGCTGCCACGTCCTCGCCGAGTCTGGGGGTGTCGCCGTCGGTGCTGTTCTCTTCCCCGGCGCGCCCGTCGTTCGTGCCCGCGTTGACGTCCGTCATCGGCTTTGGGTGAGCCTCCTTCCCCCCCCCCCTCTCCGGCGTTCTCCCCTATACACGTCCAACAAAACCCTGGTTGAGTCCCCTTCCGTGGACTGTCTGCTCGACACGAGTAGTGCCCATCGCGGCCAGCAGCACACGGCCTGGCGTGGCATGCGACCTGCGCCCACGACCCGGCGTGGCGCGCAGCCTGCGTGGCTTGCCCGCGGCTGGCGTGGCATGCCCGCGGCGTATGGCCGGTGCAGCTCACCCGTGCGCGCCACGGCGTAGCTGCTCGTGCCCCGGCACGGAATGTAGCGTTGTTTTGTGGTCGCGCGACATGTTCACCAACCCGCACGTACTCGAAAATCCTAGACCCAAAATCTCGCAGTAGGCATTCGCATCTGTGTACGCACAGCGCGTCGTCGGGGTCCCAACGACATCCATCTGTCCCCTAGACGACGTTCGTCTACCCGTAGATGACTCCCGTCTATCCCCCTGCGCTAATTAATTTCCTACTTAATTGTCGGTCAGTAAACTGAATACTCAATCGGATCAAAATTATGATTTTAGTTAGGCGATTGTAAATATGTGGTAATGTGATTTTAACAACTTAGATGTGGTATTTAATACCCATTTAGTGTTTAGTATAAAAACAACATTTGGTTAGTAATTCTCGCGTACTTGTGTGGTGCTTCGTGCGTAACGCGTCACTCACACATGTCGCGTGTTGTCCGCACGCTACCCGCCTGTATTGTTCGCTTACACTGTCACCGCCCATTCCCCGCATGTCGCGTGTTGTGTTCTACGCGTATCGCGTGTTCTATCCGCACGGTGTTCGTACGTGCTGTTCGTGTGTCTTCTTTCGCGCGAGTCGCAATTCGCGCGCTTTAATGAAATTATTCATTAGCCACGAATTGTTAGCTATTCCATATATAACGTGTCGTACACCCATTTCTATTTGTTTCAGTCGCTTCAACACTGTAGCAACGCTGATTTCATATTAGTAACATATTTTACTATGTCACAAAATTTAATGGTTTAATTAGTTGTTCATTCGACACTTATTAAATAAAATGACCTTCAAATTAAAACTAGTTTATAGTTTTTTAACTCGCGCTTTTATAAATTAATATTAAGTCAATGAATACCAACTTAAACGCTTTTCAATTAATACTTGTTTAGTATCATCGAGTTATCTATTAGCGGTTAACACTCGTCGTCGCGTGTCATTCGCGTGTGTCATATATTTTAGATAATTACCTAAATGTTCGCTCGACTAATATTTATTAGATTAATATTCTGACTAGGCTAAATGTGTAGTGTTCTTCTTGGACTTTTATAATAAATATTAACATGGCAAATATTAAGTTAACTACTTTCTATTTATTTAATATTTGTTTAGTATAAACGTGTCACCTATTTAGTTTTCTCACCTGTCGCGCGTACTGTTCCGCACATGGTGGCGTTCTTGTTCGCGCTGGTCACGCTCGCTGTTTTGTGTGTCGTGTTGGGTTCGCTGTCGTCACGTTGTCTGCGCGTGCCGCACGTGTCGCGCGGGCATCCTGTTTCACGGGTTACATATTCCGTCTCGCTCCGCTAATTCGTCCCGCTTAGAATCGCTGATGTTATTTAAATTACTTATTTAACTAAGAATTATTAGTGTGGTCAGCTAATTAAAACTATGCGATAGCTCTAGTTTCATTTTAAATAAATATCGATTAATATAAGCAGATCAAACTAAATATTATAGTTAATATTTGTTTAGTGTAAATACGATAACTTCTCGACCGTAACCACGACCGTCGCGTTACTTTTTCCTCGCGTGACCGTAGTAACGCGCTCTATTTCGTTTTGTATGTTTTATTATGTTTTTATTTGAATGGTGTAATGTTCTTATGTATATATATATATATGTATATATATATATGTTTGTTTGTTTGTGCCTGTTTGTATTCGCTGCGCGTCGCGAATAGATTGCGATCCGATTCCGAGCTTCAAGAGATCAAAGATCAAGCGTTGGCGACCAAGTGATCTAGCTCTCCGAGTTCTACAAAGTTGAATACTATGAGCATCTGTTTAGTGAAGGCAAGTGTCCTCTGACCTATTCTGTCCCATTCTTTTATAATTCAATGTCCCGCATTACATTATTTAAACCTAAGGATTGACTAGTCTGTATTTATCTTATCCTTGTTTACCTTTTGGGTTATCATGGTTAGCTTTTTGCTATTGCTTTAACTTAATCAATGAACATGATGTGATTATTTATGATACGATGATGTTATCCCGATAATGATATTGTGATACTATAGGGAGCTCAGGCCATTTTTCCTGAGTACCTCTTTGTAAGTAGGGCTAGAAAAAAGCTCGAGCTCGACGAGCTGGCTCGGGCTCGCAGCAGCTCGGCTCGGCTCGGACCAGCTTGACGCTGAGAATGAGCTCGAGCCGAGCCTGTTTTTGTGGCTTGTGAAAAGATCGACCTAGCTCGGCTCGGCTCGCTGTAGCTCGCGAGCTGGCTGGTGGCTCGACCCAACAACAATTTGTTATATAAAATCCTAATTAGCATATAATATTAGTATTGAGTAGACAATTAATTTATGTTATTTGAGATTACTATACAAAATTAATCTATTTTCTATATTATATTAGTAATATATCTATTTTACTAATTTAAAACATGTTATTTAAAATATTTTTAAGATTTTATATTATAATTTAGAGAACAAATTCACGTTCATGGCTAGGCTCGTTGGCTCGGCGAGCCGGCTCGCGAGCAAGGAGCGAGCCGAGCCGAGCCTCTTTCTCAAGCTCGTTGGATGGGCGAGCCAAGCCGAGCTCGGCTCGTTGCATGAGCGAGCCGCAACGAGCCGAGCTCGGCTCGGCTCATTTCCACCCCTATCCGTAAGGACCTGTTCGTGGAATGACCACCCGAGAAAACAGTGCAACCATGAGGGTGGATGGGATGCCCTTAGCTGAATAATTAGATGAACCTGGGGTGTAGTTGGATTTGCTGGAGGGCCATCAATGGGGGCTGGGGCATAGTGCTCGCTCTGCCAAGGGGGGGTGCAGAGGTTCATTCGATTTGGTTTTGTTAGTCACCCACCTTGGGGAGGTGTACTGCATTTGTACGACTAGCGAAACCTAACGAGCAGTTATGCATCAGGGGAGTCTTTGTAATGGCTACATAGTGAAACCTTGCCGACTCACCTTGGTAGTGTTTGAGGGTTTGATCGACCCGAGGCATAAAGGGATCATGACTCGTGGGTAAAGTGTGCAACCTCTGCAGAGTGTTAGAAACTGGTATATCAGTCGAGCTCACAGTTAAGAGCAGCCTTGGGATCCTCTTTGATTAGAAGAACTTTGGTTATTTTTATGATGATGGTTAGCAATGATGGTTATAATTTTGATCTCTGGTATTTCCTCTTGGAGGGAGTACTTTTGGATAATAACTAGGTTTATTACTAAAACTTGGCTCTACTAATTCTAATAAATGTTTGATCAACTAAAAGCAACTGCTTAACCTCAACCCCACATACAGCTAGTCCACTTTAGCCAAACAGGATATTTGCTGAGTACGTTGATGTGTACTCACCCTTGCTTTACAAACCACCCCCACCCTAGGTTGTCCCCACTGTACTCAGTGCTCAGGAGGTGATGCTGGCGACATGGAGGACTTTAAGGAGTTCCAGGACTACGATGAGTTCTAGTTTATCTTAGTGGCAAACCCACAGTCAGCTGCCTGTGTAGGCTTATCTTCTACGTTTCGTTTCTTTGCACCTTGATATTAATGTTGAACACTATGGCTATGTATTAGGCTCTGTGGATGTCTTGGACATCTTGATGTAAATTAAAGTACCCTTCCGCTATTTACTTTGAATATTGCGTGATGATGACCAGTTATGTAATCGCTATGTACGTGAGTTTCTGATCCTGGCACATACATGGTTCGCATTCGATTTGCCTTCCAAAACCGGATGTGACATAAGTGGTATCAAAGCCCTTGCTGACTGTAGGACCGCTATCCTAGAGTAGCATTGGCTGTTTTAAGGACTTATTGATTATTACTTTACCTCATCCTTGATGCTATTTCAAAATATTAGTCACCTTGACTAATTCTATGTTGTGCTCCTATATGCCCCCTTGCCAAAAGTATTTTATTCTAGTATGGTCTATATCTTTCTCAATCCATTAGATATAATCTCACCCTTGTGCTTGCGACATCTTTGTAGATGCCCCTTGACCTTAATCTTCTGACCTTTTGGAATTCTTCCCCTCTTCCGTCATTAAGTTGCTACCATTTGACAATCTTTATTCCCTTAGTATTAACGTGTTGCATCTTTTGGATTCTTCCATACCCTTATCCTTTAATTCAAACACTTAACCCTGAAAACTCGGTTGCCTGTTTTTACATTTCAGTTTATGTTTTCATGACCTTCCTGTCTTTTGAGATCCCTTCCTATTTTGTTGTTAAGTCATTACATTTCAACAATCTCTATTCTCTTGGTCTTAGTATGCTCGTGTCCTTGGAGTCTTGCATACTCTCATATTTTTATGTATGCTTATCTTTCATACCCAAATGACCGTTCAAGACATTTCATTTAACATATCCTTGACCACCCTTGTTTCCTAATAATCCATGAGCGGTCATTTTATTTTGCACACCCGTGGTAATCTCGTTGCTTCCTTATAACTTCCTTGGGTAATGAATTTTTTACTTCAACCCTTCTGTTGGAACCATACCTATCTTACCCTTGATTATTCTCTCCATTTCGCCACTTAGCGAGTCTTGCCTTAACTCTATCCTTGGTTAGGTTTTTCACGATTATCATCCTTACCCTTGTCACCTCTATATCTTACCTTGATGCTTATGTTATACCTGTCTTTTAAAACCTTCTGTCTTCCATCTCAATTTCATAGTTGTATTTTACCTATTTTCCCTAGGTCGTATCCTCTTCCCTGTCGCTTGCGAGTTTTCAACACCATCCTTTGTTGTGCTCCTCTTGGGTACTACCTTTACCTTTCTCATCTCTCGATCCTACCTTGGTGATTACACTATGTCCATTCTCTAAGATCTCCAATCACCTATCCCAATTTGAGAGCGATGTTTTACTTATCTTACCCTTGGCAATATCGTCTTCTTTACCGCGTGTAAGCTTGGGTGCAACTCCATTCTTTGTTGTACTTATACCACTGACTCTTCTATGCCTACATATTTTCTCTTATACCCTTGTCTGTTATCGCCTTTGACACTTGTAGTATTTTTGTCTTCTACCTAAATGCTTACCTTGAACTTATCCTTTCAAAGCCTCCCCTTTTTTTGACCCAGTTTGAGAGCTGTGAGTTACCTATCTCTCCCTTGATTTCTTTTCCCTTCTTGTCGCCTTACAAGTTTGGTCTTAATTCCATCCTTTGCGGTGTTTTTATTTGCTATTCACCATTACTTTGTCATCCATCGATCTTGCCTTGATACTTATCTTTATTCTTGCTCTTTAAAAATCTCCTCTCTTCCACCTCAACTTGAGAGTGGCAGTTTACCTATCTGTCCCTTGAACGTACCCTCTTCTTTTTTCACTTGCAGGTCCTATCTTAACTCCATCCTTTATGGTACTTATATCCTTTGTCTTATGCCTATTTACCTCATCTCCTACATCCTTGTCTGTTATTACCTTTAAAACCCTCGTGATATCTATGCCCTTGCCTTCCTTCTTACCTTGAACCTACCCATTGAAGCCTCCTCTTTTCCATCCCTGCTCGGGGATAATGCCTCATCTATCCCATCATTGACTGCTCCCCCTTCTTTGACACCTTGCAAGTTCTATCTAAAATACATCCTTTGTTGTGTGTTCGTCCATTTTCACCTTAACTCTTGTCATCCTTCAATCTTTGCCTTAATGTTTATCATGTAGCCATATTTTTTTTAAAAAAGCCTCCTCTCCCATCTCAGTTGAATAGTGTTGTCTTACCCATCCACTCTTGGTCGTTCCCTTTTCCTCTGCCGCATTGCAGGTCTTAGCTCTTGTTTGATATCACCCTTACCTTTGTAATCACTAGATCATGCCTTGATGCTTATCTTAGGTCTACTTTTTGGAATCTCCCCTTTTCCATCGCAACTCGAGAGTAGTGTTATACCCATTATGCCCTTAGTTGTATCTTTCTCCTGGTCGCTTGCAATCCTTGCTTTAACTCCATCCCTTATTGTGCTCATGCCCACATCCTGTATGTCCTATTATTCCCCTTGCCTTTAGATGGCCTTAGAATTGTTTCCCTTTTCAAGAAGGACCACCATTTAATTAAAAGTTACGTATAGCAACGAGATGTTTGTTGTTGTATGCTTGTGTTGTTTGTCTTTGTGTTATGACTGATTTGCTTCTTTGTGATGAGTGTTGGTGTGTTGTGGCCCCTGGGTCCACAATGGCATCCGTTTACTAGCTGAGTGCCGTAGAGTTAAGTAGCTGGGTGCTCTCCCTTCTCTCTCTTTAAGTCATCTATGCTTACCTTTTCTATCTTACCTTTTCAATCTATACTCTTCCCTTTTACACCTGTCCGATTGGCATCCTGCAACCTCTCTTAATCAGTCAAGATTAGAGTCGGCAGTATCTTCATCAAGTGCGTATCAATGCTCCTGTTAAGGGGGTTAGTCGCTAACTCCAATGAAGACAATGCGATCAACATCAACCGACAATATCAAAGTGGCACAGCGAAAGTGATGCGTCACGATGCCCGATCTTCACGATGTAGGATCAATCTTCAGATAACTAGCTTCGAAGAAGCCAAGATAACTTGCTGCAAGCAGCAATAACTAGTGCAACCTGACAAATAAAACTCGAAGCCAACCACCGTCTTTAACCGGCAGCCTGAATCGAGGATTCGCCCAACCACACTCTCAAAGAACCAACCAACACAGCCTACAATCAATCGAGGAGACCTCGAAGGGAGTAGGAGCACCAATTGGGAGCGGATGAAGCCGCCGCTTCTGCAATCCCGGGAAGGAATTCACAAGAGCAAAGGGGTAGAGATCACTCTCAATATTTGTTAGCACACAGTTGAACAAAAGGGGTTCTGTTTTAGATTATCAAAAGCTGCCTTACATCATAGACATAGGGGGTATTTATACTAGTAACAACCAGCCTTAGAGAGGTATAAACACGAAACAAAAGTATTTTCACGTGCTGATGTGAAGGAGCCTCTTTGGGAGATCTGCAGAGCTGAATTCCGTGTGGCTGTTTGACTTCTATGCAGCCTTCAGTATTTTTGATAATAACTTTTCCTAGGAATCTCCAAATGACGTGGGACTGGTTGTGTTGGAAAGCTAACTTGATAATATTTCTCACCATATATAGCATGCTTAATGAAACTTCGTAGAATGATGCAGTTTAATACAAAAACTTGGTCATCAAGCAGACTATTAACCTTCTGACCAGTCAGCACTAAAGTAGGTCGGCTGCCTTTTTGGTAGATGTGGTTAAGTCGGCTTTAGAAGCATTGGAAACTAGACTTCAAGAGCTTTCCAAAAAGTACTTATGGGCCTTTATAGCTTTGGGAATCAAAAGATATGACTGTTTCTTCTGGATGGTTCTGTTGCGCTGGACTGACTCGGACATAGCTCTTCTTGCTGATTCGCCCTTGATATGTTTTGTCCTTCCTTTTTGGTGAACCTAAGTAATATCAACATACACGACTTAGGTAGCATAAAGTTCTCATTAGTGTTCAACTGAAATTCATAAAGTAGCGCGTGCACCTCTTGCTGTAGCTTCTTAGCTCGGCTACGTGTAATTGGTCCATCAACGGCTTGGGTTGGTGATGATGTTGGTTGTACTTGAGTTGATGTAGTATGACTTGGGGGTTGTAATGTGTTTCTTAATGGCGTGGTCGTATCATCCTCCCCCCTTGAAAAGGAGTCGTCCTCGACTCTGAAGTGTCTTCGCTTGTATATGGTAAGAGGTCAGCAACATTGAACATGTTGCTCATGCCATAGCTTGGTGGAAGATCTATCTTATATGCATTATCATTGATCTTGGCAAGAACACGAAATGGACCATCCCCTCAAGGCATCAATTTGAATTTGCGCTGATCAGGAAAACGCTCCTTGCGCAAGTGAATCCAAACCAAGTCCCCCGGTTCAAATAACACTTTCTTCCTATGCTTGTTCATGCTTGCAGCCTTGCGCATTGCTTTGAGCTCAGTTGCTTCCTTGGTCTTCTCATGTATATTTTTTATGTATGCAACACATTTGGAAGCTTCCATATTGGTTCTTTCCTGCAATAGAAGGGGCAACAAATCTATCGGAGCAATAGGTTTGAACCCATATACAGTTTCGAAGGGGCATAAAGTAGTTGTAGAATGTACTGCCCTGTTATAAGCAAACTCCACGTGTGGCAAACATTCCTCCCAATCCTTCAAGTTCTTTTTTACCATTGTTCGCAGCAGCATTGACAATGTACGATTCACCACTTTAGTTTGTCCATCAGTTTGGGGGTGGCATGTGGTGGAGAACAAAAGTTTAGTCCCAAGCTTTGCCCATAATGTTTTCCAAAAATAGCTCATGAACTTCACATCACGGTCAGATACGATGGTCTTATGCATTCCATGTAGTCTCAAGATTTCTCTGAAAAACAAACTGGCAACATGTGAAGCATCATCGCTCTTGTTGCATGGAATAAAATGGGCCATTTTTGAAAATCTATCAACCACAACAAAATTAGAATCTATCTTTTTTTGAGTCCTAGGCAGCCCTAAAACAAAATCCATGCTTATGTCTTCCCAAGGAATTTTAGGAGCGGGTAAAGGAGTATATAAACCATGAGGGTTCAGTTTCGACTTAGCTTTGTGACAGGTGACACAACGCTCCACAAATCTGATGACGTCTCTCCTCATCTTGGGCCAATAGATATTATCACTGAGCATGTCATAAGTCTTCTTTTGTCCAAAATGACCTGTTAGACCTCCTCCATGTGACTCCTGCAATAAAAGCAATCTAACCGAAGAATTTGGTACACAAAGTTTGTTAGCTCTAAACAAAAATCCATCATGTATATGATATTTTCCCAACCTTTTCCATCTTTACAATGAATGTATGGTTCTGAAAATTCAGGATCATCATTATACATTTCTTTCAAATTTTCAAGACCCAAAACTTTTACCTCTAGTTGATTCAACAACACATTCCTTCGAGATAAGGCATCAGCAACCACATTGTCCTTACCTTTCTTATATTTCACAATGTATGGAAATGTTTCGATAAACTCAACCCATTTGGCATGGCGACGGTTTAGTTTGGCTTGCCGTTTCAAATACTTCAAAGCTTCATGATCGGAATGAATAGCAAACTCTTTTGGCCATAAGTAGTGCTGCCATGTTTCAAGCGTTTGGACCAAAGCATACA
Organism: Zea luxurians; assembly: GCA_029449295.1. Taxonomy (NCBI): domain Eukaryota; kingdom Viridiplantae; phylum Streptophyta; class Magnoliopsida; order Poales; family Poaceae; genus Zea; species Zea luxurians. The sequence goes on from JAOPSE010000010.1 coordinate 105,393,333, forward strand.
ATTCTTTGTCGTACACAGAATAATTTAATTGAGCACCTCCCAATTTTTCACTAAAATATGCTATAGGTTTTCCTTGTTGCATTAAAACTCCTCCTGTCCCAATCCCACTAGCATCACATTCTACTTCAAAAGTTTTAGTGAAATCAGGAAGAACAAGTACAGGTGCTTCAGTCAAACGTTTCTTCAATTCTTGAAAAGCATCTTCTTGTGAGTTTCCCCATTTAAATTCAACACCTTTCTTTGTCAATTCATTTAAAGGGGAAGCGATAGTACTGAAATCTCGCACAAATCTTCTATAAAAACCAGCAAGACCATGAAAACTTCTTACTTGACTTACATTCGTTGGAGCTGGCCAATCCTTGATGGCTTTCACCTTGGATTCATCCACCTCTATTCCTTTTGCTGAAACAACAAAGCCAAGAAACACAACATGGTCTGTGCAAAAACTGCACTTCTCAAGATTAGCAAATAATTTCTCCTTTCTTAGCTCATCTAAAACTTGTCGAATGTGTTTCACATGTTCATCAAAAGACTTGCTGTAAATTAGAATATCATCGAAGTAGACAACAACAAATTTTCCAATGAAAGTTCTTAAGACATGGTTCATTAATCTCATAAAGGTACTAGAAGCATTAGTCAAACCAAAGGGCATCACTAACCATTCATACAACCCAAATTTTGTTTTAAATGCAGTCTTCCATTCATCTCCAGTTTTCATTCTTATTTGATGGTATCCACTTCTCAAATCAATTTTAGTAAAAATTGTGGAACCACTTAATTCATCAAGCATATCATCTAGCCGTGGAATAGGATGGCGACAGCGAACGGTAATATTATTTATAGCTCTACAATCAACACACATCCTCCAAGATCCATCTTTCTTAGGTACTAAAATCACAGGAACAGCACAAGGGCTTAAGCTTTCACGAACAAAACCTTTATCAAGAAGTTCTTGCACTTGCCTTTGTATTTCCTTAGTTTCTTCAGGATTGGTTCGATATGGTGGACGGTTAGGAAGTGCAGCCCCTGGAATAAGATCGATTTGATGCTTAATCCCTCGAATTGGAGGTAGTCCAGCCGGTGTTTCTTGTGGAAACACGTCTTCAAAGTCCTGCAAAAGATCAGCCACAACACTAGGAAGAGATGTTATGTCGTTAGGAGAAATCAAAACATCTTTGTTCACAAGTACAAAGAGCACTTGATATGGGTTGTTCCTCACTTCTCTCAGCTCAGATTTTGTGGCTAGCATAACTAGATGTTCTCCCTCTTCCTTCTTTTTATCTCTTGAATTTGGCTTGTAGCACTCGCTCACCGAATTATGGATGGCACTCAATTTCTTTTGCTCTTCTCCTCCTCTACTTGTTGTACTAATTTCAGTTTTCTTTTGTAAGTGTTCAGCCATGATTTGTTGAGGGGTCATAGGCTTGAGTACAAACTTTCTCCCTTTCAGATCTAGCGTGTATTGATTTGTTCTTCCACAATGCTGAGAATATCAGTCATATTGGCAAGGTCTTCCTAGCAGCATGTGACACACAGACATGGGTGTAACATCGCACTCCACTGTGTCAACATACTCTCCAATCTTGAACGGAACTTTCACCTTATAACCAATCTTGATATCTCCCAATTCATTCAACCATTGGACATGATATGGATGAGGGTGTCACTGCAACTTCAAACCAAGCTTGTCAACCATCTCATGACTTGCAAGATTATGGCAGCTCCCTCCATCAATGATCACCTTTACTACTTTGTCTTGCACTTTGGCTCGCGTTTGAAAAAGATTATGTCGCTGTCCAATTTCAGCTTCTTTCATTTGAACACTCAAGATTTGTGTAACCACAAGAGTAGTACCATGCTCAAATTCACATCCAATATGTTCTTCAGATTTATCAATGTCATCTTCATTTCCTGCTTCAGCCTCCTCTTCACTAGCTGATGTATATTCTCCATCATCAGTCACAAGGATCACACGATTATTTGGACACTCCTTTATGACATGACCACGACCTCCACACTTGAAGAACTGAATACCACTACTCTTGGTTGTTGAACCTACTAATGTTGAAGTGGATGCTGCTGGTTTATAACTCATGTTTGGAGCAGCATCGTTCTTTCCACTAGAATTTCCTTGAATATTGGATCGCAAGCCTCCAGTTGAACCGTTTGTCGCTGAGGATGCAGCAGTAAACCTTGAGATCGATTTGCTTCCTCCAGTCATGGTTCGTGCACCATATGACAAGGGCTTGCTGCTCTTAGCATCTTGTTGCAGCTGGCGTTCAGCTTTGGTGGCTTGATGTACCAAATCAATAAGACATTGGTACGGCTGAAACTCAACAATACGCTGAATGCTGCGGTGTAACCTAGCCATGAAATGTGCAATGGTTTGCTCTTCGTCTTCATACACATTGGCTCTAATCATGGCCTTCTCCATCTCCTTATAATACTCCTCAACAGAGAAACTTCCTTGCCTCAAATTCTGCAATTTATCAAAAAGATCACGCCGATAATGCTTCGGCACAAAACGAATTCTCATTTCTCGCTTCATCTCTTGCCAAGTAATAATAGGGTCCTCTCCATCTTCTTCACGATCATGAAGAAGTTGCTCCCACCAAATCAGAGCATATCCTTCAAACTCAAGAGATGCCATTGCAAGTTTCTTCTCCTCTGAATAATTATGTAGGCGAAAGATTTTCTCCACCTTCAATTCCCATGTGAAATAATCTTCAGGATCAGATCTACCATCAAATTTTGGCATGGTAAACTTAAGCTTCCCAAATCTCTCTTCTTGGTTGACGCCTCTATGATGACGACGACCGTAGCGATGTTGGGACTGATCATCATCCCCAAATTCAGATTCTTCATTGTCATCATTTCTTCGATTCCGGCCTCTTCCTCTACCATGTGCAGCACCTTGATTTCACCTCTCATGTTCACTTGCTCTTCTAGAATAATTTCCTTCACCTTCCTCCCCGTCTTCATCATGATTTCTTGCACCATCAAGGAGTCGACATCGACCTCTAATTTCAGCCATAAGTGTCTGAAGATCTTGTGCCAACTGATCTTGCTTGTCTTCTATGCTTCGTTTGAGCTCATTGAATTGTATCATGGTGACACATTCTTCAATCTCAACGTTGGGATCCATCTTCCTGCGAAATTAGTGGCAACAAGGCAACAAATATAGGTGGAATATGAAGCTATATAGAATCTCACAACCTCACCACTCTTACCAACCAAAGCTCTTATGATGTCCCTACGGGTTGCAAGAAAAATGTGTGGTAGTAACAAGAAAGTGATGGTTAAGCGAACACAAGACCAGAGTACCGATTACGATGGCTTATATGTGGAGCTTGGTGGGGAATAGTAAACAAGGAATGCAATCTGAATCCTAGTTGTTGTAAAGTTAAATAACAATCCAACTAGAACTTCACTGCCTAGTGCTGGCCACAAGATTCGAGTGATGTAAGTAGATCAAACACACGCGCAAAGAAATTTCAGATTTGATGCAAATCAAGGAGTATGATTGGAATGCAAGTGTTGCGATCAGACCCAACCAAAATTTTGCACCAAATGACAATAGCAAACTGGTTGAACAACTTGATGAACTTTCAGCACTTGTGCACATAAACAAACCGATCGTTCTACTTTTCTTTCACAATCTTCCTCAACACTTTTTTGGGTACTTTTCTTTCTTCTCCTTTTTTTGATACTCTTTTTTTATAGAACTAAACACAGAGATCTGATATGATATTGCACACTTTATAATAATTAACAAAGAACTCAACCAGCAGCTATAACTTAAATAGGATCAAAGTTAACGTGAAGGAAATGATGTGGGTTTTCAGATTTTTCTTTTTGTGGATATTTTCAGATATATATAAGAGGCTCAAAGGGAACACAAATGATAGAGTGACCAGCAACTAAACAAAGACTCTAAGGACTGAAACTTAACAAAATTCACTGGAACAACAGATTGGAACAAAGGGCTATGGCAAAAATATTTTATGGCTTTTTGGGTGGATAGGACGAGCACAAAATATATGTAGCTAAGGGTAAAGAATCCTACCGTGGCAACTGAGGCTTTGATACTAGATGATGCGTCATGATGCCCGATCTTCATGACGTAGGATCAATCTTCAGATAACTAGCTTCGAAGAAGCCAAGATAACTTGCTGCAAGCAGTGATAACTAGTGCAACCTGACAAATAAAACTCGAAGCCAACCACCGTCTTTAACCGGTAGCCTAAATCGAGGATTCGCCCAACCACACTCTCAAAGAACCAACCAACACAACCTATAATCAATCGAGGAGACCTCGAAGGGAGTAGGAGCACCAATTGGGAGCGGATGAAGCCGCCGCTTCTGCAATCCCGTGAAGGAATTCACAAGAGCAAAGGGGTAGAGATCACTCTCAATATTTGTTAGCACACAGTTGAACAAAAGGGGTTCTGTTTTAGATTATCAAAAGCTTCCTTACATCATAGACATAGGGGGTATTTATACTAGTAACAACTAGCCTTAGAGAGGTATAAACATGAAACAAAAGTATTTTCACGTGCTGATGTGAAGGAGCCTCTTCGGGAGATCTGCAGAGCTGAATTCTGTGTGGCTGTTTGACTTCTGCGCAGCCTTCAGTATTTTGATAATAACTTTTCATAGGAATCTCCAAATGACGTGAGACTAGTTGCGTTGGAAAGCTAACTTGATAAGCTTTGTCACCATATATAGCATGCTTAATGAAACTTCATAGAATGATGCAGTTTAATACGAAAACTTGGTCATCAAGTAGACTATTGACCTTCTGACCAGTCAGCACTAAAGTAGGTCGGCTGCCTTTCTGGTAGACGTGGTTAAGTCGGCTTTAGAAGCATTGGAAACTAGACTTCAAGAGCTTTCCAAAAAGTACTTATGGGCCTTTATAGCTTTTGGGAATCAAAAGATATGACTGTTTCTTCTGGATGGTTCTGTTGCGCTGGACTGACTCGGACATAGCTCTTCTTGTTGATTCGCCCTTGATATGTTTTGTCCTTCCTCTTTGGTGAACCTAAGTAATATCAACATACACGACTTAGGTAGCATAAAGTTCTCATTAGTGTTCAATTGAAATTCATAAAGTAGCGCGTGCACCTCTTGCTGTAGCTTCTTAGCTCGGCTACGTGTAATTGGTCCATCAAAGGCTTGGGTTGGTGATGATGTTGGTTGTACTTGAGTTGATGTAATATGACTTGGGGGTTGTAATGTGTTTCTTAATGGCGTGGTCATATCAGAAAGTGTGTGTGGGTCCTAACCCACAGGTCCAAGAGATCCTCCAGAATTGCATCAATCGGTCTCAAGCATCTGAAGGTTAAAGCAACCAATCCGCAAGTTAAGCTTGCCGAGTCAAAGTCAACTCAAGAAAGTCGTCAACAACCTATGAACCAAACTCGTTTTCTTGCTAGCTTCTTCTTGAATCTAGGGGGCGAGATTACCGTTAAGGGGGTTAGATTTGTAACACCCTGAATTTGGGGGTATAAAATTTCGTTTCTGATATCCACCAAATTCAGGTGCTACCCTCCTTTCCTTCTTTTCTACTCTTTTTCCAAAATAGTGAAGAATTATTTTTGTTTTATACTTATGTGTAAGCCTAGTAAAGTAAAACCCTAGTGGTGCTTTAGTTGTTGCGTCACATGCTGGAGCATCTAATTTTGTATGATGTTTTGTGTTGTCGTGCCTCCATTTAAACTCATGAAGCATGTTTGATTTTGAATCTAAAAGCTAGAGCTATATTCAAATAGAAAGAAGAAAATAGGAAAGAAAAAGGGAAAAAGCCCACCCTAGCTACTTACCCTATCCAGCCTGCCCGCGGCCCAGCGCTATTGTGTGGCCTAGTCGCGCCCTCCCCTGGCCACCTGCGCGTGCGGCCCACCCCCTCGGCCCACGCAGCGCCACCTCCCCTTGGCCCACTCGCTCGCTCATGGCCCTGGCAGCAGCAAGCCACGTGTAGCCTAGCTAGCCCTGCGGCCCAGCGCCCCCAAACCCTAGCGCGCCGCCTGTGCGCGCGCTCCCAGCCGCATGTGCGCGCTCGCCCAGCCGCCAGGGCACCGACCCCCACTTCCTCGCGCCACGTCCCGCGCGCGTGTCATGCGCCTCCCCCACAGCCCGTGCATGCCATAGGGCTCGCGTCCCAACAGCAGGAGCCGCATGGGCACAGGTAGCTGTCAGCGTCTGTCCCTATGCTTGACGGCCCACCGGTCAGCCAGTCCACTGCTCGTCTTCCCCCAACTGTCCACGCTCTCTAGGCCGAGAAAACTGCATCGCAGCTGCCCACGTCGCCCTTAAACCAGTAGAAGTCGGTACCCTCCTCCCCACTCCTCTATCTCTCCCAGGACGCGCCCCTTCGTCCAAGAAAAACTGCCTCCGCCGCGCGTCTCGCCGGTCCACACCGTGTGTTCACGTCCTCGCTGAGTCTGGGGGTGTCGCCGTCGGCGCTGTTCTCTTCCCCGGCGCGCCCGTCGTTCGTGCCCGCCTTGACGTCCATCGTCGGCTTCGGGTGAGCCTCCTTCCCCCCTCTCTCCGGCGTTCTCCCTTGTACGCGTCCAACCAAACCTCGGTTGAGTCCCCTCCCGTGGCCTGTCTGCTCGACACGAGCAGTGCCTGTCGTCGTGGCCAGCAGCGCACGGCCTGGCGTGGCGTGCGACCTGCGCCCACGGCCCGGCATGGCGCGCAGCCTGCGTGGCTTGCTCGCGGCTGGCGCGGCATGCTCGCGAAACGTGGCCGGTGTAGCTCACTCGTGTGCCCCCCGGTGTAGCTGCTCGTGCCCCGGTGCGGCATGTAGCACTGTTTCGTGGTCGCGCGACACGTTCACCAACCCGCACGTACTCGAAAATCCCAGGCCCACAATCTCGCAGTAGGCATCCACATCCGTGTACGCACAGCGCGTCGTTGGGGTCCGGACGACATCCGTCTACCCCTAGACGACGTTCGTCTACCCCCTGCTACCTTGTCTATCCCCCTGCGCTAATTAATTTCCTACTTAATTGTCGGTCAGTAAACTGAATACTCAATCGGATCAAAATTATGCTTTTAGTTAGGCGATTGTAAATATGTGGTAATGTGATTTTAACAACTTAGATTTGGTATTTAATACCTATTTAGTGTTTAGTATAAAAACAACATTTGGTTAGTAATTCTCGCGTACTCGTGTGCTACTTCGCGCGTCACGCGTCACTCATGCATGTCGCGTGTTGTCTGCACGCTACCCGCCTGTATTGTTTGCGTACGCTGTCGCCGCCCATTCCGCGCGTGTCGCGTGTTGTGTTCTTCTCGTATCGTGTGTTCTATCCGCACGACGTTCGTATGTGCTGTTCGTGTGTCGTCGTTCGCGCGAGTCGCGATTCGCGCGCTTTATCTCTACTACTCTTAAGAGGATAGTGTAGGCGTCCACACCGTGGGTGGTGCACGGTTCTGCCTCCCACCCGCGAGGTCGCGACACCCTCCGCCCCGCACATTCCCACCGCTCCCTCGCCCCCAGATCTCGCGCACGCCAGCACCTGGCCACCAGCCATGCGTGGGCAGAGCCCCCGCCCCCGGATCCATGGATGACCGACGTGGATGGTGCTTCCGCTTGATGTCTCCTCCGCCGATCCCATCTCGGCATTGAAATTGTCGCTGCCCACGATGCACTCCACCCTGTCCGATGCTTCCCCCGCCCAGCCGCCTGCGCCCGTGGCTACATCATCTAGCCTGCCGCGTTCACTACCCATGATGCACTCCTCCCACCTCCGCCACCCGCCATGGCCTCCACCCAACTCACGTGCAGCAGGTTCCAACTCCCAAGATCTAGGTCGGACACCGGCGCACACCACGTCAGCAACGCCAAACACCACTCGTTCGACCTCGGCAAGCACCCGCCTCTCCATCATCACCCCCCTCCGCTCTCTCTCGCTTGCTCTAGCTGATCTATGTGCATGGGGCACAACGGCTGGAACAAATCCTCGTCGATGCTCAGGTTCGTGTCCCTTCTTTCCCCTTCTTCTCCCGTGAAAGGTCCATGTTTTCACCGATTTAGGAGGTTTTGATCAGGCTTTATGGCTCTGTTCGTCCAGATCTTGGGAGTTCATGGCTGGTCCTTCCATGGGTTTTGGCAAAATCTGCAGATCTGTTCCTAGGATCTGACCAGTAACTGTCTGATCTAACCAGTAACTATCCGGTTTGCATTATCCCACCAATCATCAGAGGGCCTCTCATCTGGCTGTAACGTCCTTTTTGTTCAATATATTTATGTAGTATTAGGTCCATCATAACATCAAGATTAAGTTTGTGAGATGTTTTTACTCAAATAGAGTATCCATGATTAATTATCCATTATATAAAACAAAGTTACCTCAATAAGCAAGCAACACTTGTTATTGAATATTTCAAATTCTTATGCATACCCGATTATCCACAGTTAACTTGGCAGTGTTGAACTGAGCTTCTGGAGATGCCACAAGCTCAAGACAGTGTGTCTTACTTGATCGCCTGTCCCACATGTACACTGCCCCATCGAGGCTAGATGCAAATATCCTAAGAAAGAAAACTGGTAAGTGCAAATCCTCATAGACAGAGCTAGAGCAAATTCAAGGGGGTGTGCTTTCCTTGTGGTGTGGGTGCAAGGATTTGTAGTGAAAATTTGGCTATTATCACTGTTTCGTTTATTTTTGTGTGGACACGGCTGCACCCATTTTACTCTTATCACTTAATATAGATCATCCCAGTTTCCAACAAGGCAAAGATTTGTTTGCATATTGGTACGTATGATGCAAATACCACTAAGATATCGATAATGGCATTTCAAGTGCCCTAAATAGAATAAATTTTCAACGGTGATAGTGACACTGGCAACCGGCTGGTGCTGGCACAACACGTGTGGAGTGGCAATGTGTGCAGTAATGGCAGTACAGTGTTGTGCAGCAGCTGTTCGGCAGGTTGTAGTGTTGTTGATAGTGCTTTCACATGTGGTAGTTCTTTAGCTTTGTTGCTTTGTCGTGGTTGTTGGTGTACTACTTAGTCTGACCTTCTTGTTTTTATATAATCAGCATTCCAGGATTTGTTAAAAAATACCCTTTATTTACTTTACAAGGCAGCAGACACCCCTAAAAGAAGGCATTTAGGTTCATGAAGCAGCAGCAACCATCAGCAAAATCTACATCTATCTCTTCTTCGCTAACTCACCCAGCCCAACCCGCATAGCTACACTTCTTTGGTAACACATCACGTTTAGCAGTCCTTGGTTTCTTCAGCTTCACAGCTGTCCATATCTCTTAATTAAAGGACCAAGGACAAAGAAAACCATAGAACACAATACATCTTGATTGTCTAGAGCAAGCTCCAGAGTACTAAATAGCAATATTATGTTATTAGTCTTATTTCACAGAGACAGCTGTGGCACGAAGAGGTGAATTGCCCTGAAATTTGTTACTGAGAGCACCTAGAGGGGGGGTGAATAGGTGATCTTGTAAAAACTTAAAACTCAAGGCCACAAACTTGATTAAGTGTTAGAACAATAAAGCCAAGTGGCTAGAAAGGAGTTCTTGCTAAACACGATAACCACAAAGAAATCAACACAGAGAGGCACAGTGGTTTATCCCATGGTTCGGCCAAGTCCAACACTTGTCTACTCCACGTTGTGGCATCCCAACGGACGAGGGTTGCACTCAACCCCTTTCAAGCGGTCCAAAGACCCACTTGAATACCACGGTGTTTCTCTTCCTTTCACTATATTCCTTTTGCGAGGAATCTCCACAACTTGGAGCCTCTCGCCCTTACAATTTGATGATCACAAATAAGCACGGAAGTAAGGATGGGATGAGCAACACACACAAGACACAAAATCAGAGCACAAACACGCACACAAGTCACAACTTGAGCTCGCAACACAACTCGAAGAGTTCTCTACTCAAATGAAGCTCTAGTTGCTATCACAAAGAATCGAATGCGTGGAAATGGAGTCTTGGTGCTTAGAGTTGATCAAAGAATGCTTGGTGTACTCCTCCATGCGCCTAGGGATCTCTTTTATAGCCCCAAGGCAGCTAGGAGCCGTTGGAAACAATCCAGGAAGGCAAATCTTGCCTTCTATCAGGTGGCGCACCGGATAGTTCGGTGCACCACCGGACATCCCCTATTCACAGTCTGGTGCAGATTGCTTTCCAAATTTGGCGCAGCCGACCGTTGAGGATTTGGAGCCGTTGGCGCACCGGACACTGTCCGGTGCACACCGGACAGTCCGGTGCCCCCATCCGACCGTTGGCTCGGCCACGCGTCACGTGCGGATTGCGGCCGAGCGTTGGCGTGCCCGACTGTTGACTCACCGGACAGTCCGGTGAGTTATAGCCGTACGCTGTTGACTTGGTTCCTGAGAGCAGCGACTTCGCCGCAGACGACTCACCGGACAGTCTGGTGCACCACCGGACAGTCCGGTGATTTATAGTCGTACGCCGTCGTCGAGACCCGAGAGCAGGTTGTTCACCAGGACTGGTCCTGGCGCACCGGACACTGTCCGATGCACCACCGGACACTGTCCAATGAACCACCAGACAGTCCGGTGCACCCAGACCGAGCAGCCTTTTGGCTAAACATAGCCAACTTTTCCCAAAAGCGATTTCTCCTGTTTCTAGCACTTAGACACAATACATTAGTCTTCAAAACAATGTACTAAGTCTAGAAACATACCTTTAATCTTGATTTGCACTTCTTGAGTCTTTGGCACAAATATTACTCAAAGCATTTGTGTGGAGCACTAAATCACCAAAATGTTATAGAAATGGCCCAAGGGCACATTTCCCTTTTAGTTACCTATCGTGACTTATCATCCAAAGTAAAAGTTATATCAGTCAAACTCTTGCAGGATTCAGAGTAGAGTGAGGAGAATTTTGATTTTCCTTTATGCAAAACATGAAATGGTAATAATTTAGGTCAGAGGACATGAATGCTTAGAAAACAGATCATACATAAAGCTATAATCCCTTCTAATTTACAAAGATTTACAATATTTAGAGAAGTACAAAGATGTTATTCAGAACCTTTTTTATATTGTGGAAATTCAATTTTGGTGCATACTGATGGAAGTTTATCTATGATTCAGACCCATAACACTATTTTTGTCATAGATTCTTGTACATTATGCAGCTACATAACTGACAAAAAACTGTGGGGAAATCATATTGAACAAAGAGACAACATTGTGTGATAATCTAGGAATAGAAAGAAAATGGAAAGCATAACACATGATTTGCTAATGTAAACCAACAACAGACATGTTTTCCTTGCATAAAAATGTGAAGCATTTACGAGGAACAACACAAAAGGGGGGCTTACTTCAGTTGGTGTAGATGAGACATAGCCAATATCAAAGAGGAAAATGTTATCACTTTGACTTGATGTGCAAGCAATCTGCAGCAGAAAATTTTACAATAAAATACATAGAAACCAAATGAACTCATAAATACCTCAACCTTTTTATTACAAAGTACAAAACATATTACAGTACCAAGCTGCATGGTAGTTAGGCTTGGCAAACATTGATAGTATAAACTAGCTAAATATTTTGGGAACTGAAGTATCTGAAACTGAAAAATCCCATACTTCTCTACTACTCTTAAGAGGATAGTGTAGGCATCCACACCGTGGGTGGTGCACGGTTCTGCCTCCCACAGTCCCACTCCCACCCACGACACCCTCCGCTCCGCACATTCCCACCGCTCCCTCGCCCCTAGATCTCGCGCACGCCAGCACCAGCCATGCGCGGGCAGAGCCCCTGCCCCCGGATCCATGGATGACCGGCATGGATGGCGCCTCCGCTTGATGTCTCCTCCGCCGATCTCGTCTCGACATTGAAACTGTCGCTGCCCACGATGCACTCCACCCCCGGCCGATGCTTCCCCCGCCCAGCCGCCTGCGCCCGTGGCTACATCATCCAGCCTGTCGCATTCGCTTTATGTGCCTTTTCTGCTTTAGATGTTGTCTCTTTGTTATTTCTCTCTATATCATCATGTTCTAGGCAAGATTTTCCCTGGCTGGCTTCTGATTTTGCAATGTTGTCTTTTTGGTTTCGTTATCAGAAAGTAGAAAGACATGCTCCTCTTTTGCCTGTTTCAGCACTGATAGTGGTTTCACTTCTTGTAGCAGGCTATGCACCCAGCAACACAAGCAAAGGGGGATAATGCATGAGATATTCACCCAAGATTGTTCTGGTAAGTTTCTGAATTTTATCTATAGTAGAGTAGTTATATAGACTTTTACTAACACAAATCCAAGAATTTGACCGAATAGTGGTTAAGTTTGAGCATTGTGCAGTAGCAACATGATTACCCCCACCCCTGACCATTACAATCTTCATCTTTTTAAACATATTGCTTTCTCTTCAACTACCTATGAGAACTAAAAAAATTCTACCGATCCACCACTGTTTTTTGTTAAATATTATGATTGCTTGTGTTGTCTAGCTATGGTATTATGATGATTAACCCCCTGTTACCATCTTCACCTTTTTTAACACATTACTTTCTCTGTACTATCCATGAAAACTAAAAAAATATTCCTACCAGTCCAGCGTAGACTCGTGTAAATACTATAATTGTTGTTGTGGGTTCTGTGACTTGTCACCTCTTCCACCTTCTCATGCACTATGATTAGCATGCGATCTGTATCATGTAATTGATCAAAATGCATTTTATGCACAAGTATTCATGATTTTGCTAAGTGTATTCAGTATATGCAATCCATTGTCCTTTCTAACAACATAGGATTATGCCAAACAAAATAGTACTTGAATGATCTATTCAAATTAGGCAGCTATTGCAGCAGGAAACATGTCAACATATAATACTTTATTGTTCCTTAGTGGGGTCGACAACTTGTTTTGGCTTCTTAAATCCATCTACATATAATGCAGTCCTGTTGTCTAACCATGTCTTGCTTACCACGATGAGGAGGTGATACTGAGAAATGGAGATACAATTAAGAATATGGAGGTATGTACTTTTTTCTCCCAAGTAATCAATTTATGAATACAAGCAAACCGCCTGAAAATGGAGTTATGCTAGAATATCATTTCTTGTTAAAAAGCATCCTCCATTTATTCTATGACTATTATCTACAAACCTACATCTGTGATAGTTGAAATGGCAGTCATGTGCAATGGGTTTAGTTGTTAACTGAGGTCTTGAATTTAATACATGATGCAAAGTATAATAATCAGCATTGATCAATTGTCTCAAGTGCACTGGTGGTTAGTGTGCAGTTTAGTAGGCCTACTTTGTTTAATAATCAACATTGATCAATTTGTAGAGACTATATCTAATGGAGGAGAAAGTACTATCAATTTATGACTTGCTGTCCATCAGGAAGCAACTACCATATTCTTTTACTTAATTTTAGTTGGTACAAATAAGTGGCATCATTACTTAAGTTTTTATGTTAATAGACCATCGTTGGGAATTCAAATGCACAGATCAGTAAATTTAATGTTTCATATACTTCTCAAATTGATGGGGAATATGAAATTTTGGCACTGTGTGGGAACATAGTGCTAAATGATGGAAATCCATATGCCATGACAGTTTTGCCAGGTCCAGTTACCTTTTTTATGTGCCTTTTTTTAATCGATCTTTTCACCATTCATGTGATGCGTCAATTAACTACCATATAGTAAGGCAAATAGACAATTGTAATTCTTGCATTCTGATATGATGGTTCTATTTCACATGTTGCGCATATGCCGCAACCACCCCGCTCGCACCATGTGTGCGCCTGATCGGGCATCGTCGCGGCCGCCGCTAAAGATGTTGTCGTTTGACCATCGGCCCTGCCCGTATGCCGGGCTGGGTGGCGTTGAGATCTTCGAGAAGAGGAAGATGGTGCTCGGCCCGTCTCTCTTCCACTACTACCAGGAGTCGGTATGCCCTCCAGGTGTGGATCTTAATTAAATCCATCTAATTGGCTGCTCGTCTTTGTTAAACTGACTTCGTGCGGTGAAATTAGATTAGTGTTACAAAAATGTGGGGTTCAGGGAACATGTGTTCACCTTCATCACAAAGCAGTGTCATCTTTGGTTGGTGCGACACCAAATTTACTTGGAGAAATAATTTTTAATGTGTTTTGCATTTGGCGGTTTAGCTTCACCGTGTTAGTTTTAGGGTGAAACTGGACATCTGGTCAAGCTAAAGAATCATTGTAGTGCAACCGCCATGTAGTCTTTGCTCCATAAAAAATTAATGTAGTGACAGAATGACATTGACATGTCTGAATAATCTGCTATTCTAAATGTCTGTCACAAACCTACGGTCTTTGACCAGTGCTTCTATTTTATTCTAAAACTTTTAGGCTGTCACAAACCTGTATGAGGCTCTGGACAACCGTGATGGTATTCTAAGCAGGTAGCGCTTGTTATGCAGCAATCAACTTATAGAGCAGATGCTCTCTTGTTGACAACTCTCATAAGAGTCGATAAGGTATGTATTTTTTCCTTCATACAAGAAATAAAAGGATATATAATTTAGTGTAACATCCATTTGGGTTCAGTTTGTAGGTGTAACCCAATGTATCTTCAGCAGTTCTAAAGGACCGAACATGTTACTAGAAAGAGGTGAATGAAAGGACTACAGAGAGGTGAATAAAGCCAATAGTTTTTTCTCATGCAAACTATTTATTTCTAAGGTATGTGATGAGTCCTCCAATCTGAGAAGCAGGGCATGGTAAAATAACTCGGCAGGAATCAAGAGAAACCATAGCCACTGCCCTGAGGGATTCAGATCTTGTCTTCATAACAGCTGGGATGGGAGGGGGTACTGGATCTGGTGCTGCTCCAGTTGTCGCCTAGATATCAAAGGAAGCTGGTTATCTTACTGTTGGTGTTGTGACCTATCCATTTAGTTTCGAGGGCCGTAAGCGCTCTGTACAGGCAAGTATCTGAGCCCCCCTTCACTCCTGAATTAGAATTCAAACGGTCATATCTTGTTCTACGACTTTCTTTTGTTTGATGGAAGCATTAGTTTGTAGTCATAACAATGACATCCAGCCACATTTATTGCTGATCATGTATACAATGGTAGGTCAAAGAAATGTAGCATCATGCCATCACCTGTAGTTCATCTCATCATTTTTGTTCCTACTTTTCTGCGTGGTTGATGCCCAAAACAATATACAACTATGTGGTTGTACTGTTGCATTGCCTTGTGGAGGGATGTTTATGTTGTGAAATATTTCAAAACACGTGTCATTATGAATATTTCCCTCTATGGTAAACTGGGAATACATTTCACTGTTATTAGTTTTGAATTTCTATCTGCAGGTTTTTGGCCAATATTCCCTTTCTAAACACTTTTTGTTTCTTTTCTCTATAGTTACTTAATGTTATGACTTGTGTATGCCCATTTTAGGCATTGGAAGCACTAGAGAAGCTGGAAAAGAGTGTAGACACACTTATTGTGATTCCAAATGATAAGTTATTAGATGTTGCCGATGAAAACATGCCCTTGCAAGATGCATTTCTCCTTGCAGATGATGTCCTTCATCAGGGTGTTCAAGGAATGTCAGACATCATCACAGTGGGTGGTTTCTCCCCTTTCCTGCTCTAACTTATCTACAAATTGTTATCATGTACCTTATGGTCCGCGCGTAACTGCCACGATGAGTCCGCTCGTTCCGCGCGGGTTCTCCGGAGTCGTGGTCATGTCCCGCGTTGAAATTGACCGCGTTTATACTTGCATATTATGACTCCAACGGTTACATAAATTGACACGTCGATGCGGCCTGGTCGGTGTGGTGTAGTATTTGGGATTTATGATTGTATAATTCGATGTTAACAACTACGTATCAATTGGGATTTATTATATTACGTACTTTGGCGTGGGTCTTGATTAATTCTTTTTTGTAAACTGTTTACGATACTTTGCACAGCTATTTATGCTTATTATGAACACGCGGTAACCAAACCTTCACACTGACTGTGCGCTGACTAGTGGACCCACAGTCCCTCGCCGCTCCCCCGCGGGCCGACCGAGCTAATATGGTCAACGAGCCAGACACATGAGACCCCTTTCAATTAATTCAGCTCGGGTCCACCCAAACCCTAAAATAATCAGTTCCTCCCCGTCGTCGTCATTCGCTCCTGCGATCGCCATCGACGACCGCCCCCACCTCTTCCACCGCCGTAATCTCCGTGGTTCATCGATTCACCGCCGTTGCTCTCCTTCCCTGGTTCATTTCCCTTCTCATTCTTTCGAGTTCCCCCCATTCTTTTACATAGTTCAGTCGCTAATGTCCATCAGGTTCGCCCCGCCCCTTCTACATCCCTTCAATTGATTCGAAATTAATTGAATCGCCTCATTATATGTAGTATCCGATAATGGCTTCCAATTTTTTCAATTGCATATTTGTTACATTCTGTTCATTTTTATATAGGTACTGAGTGTTGTTTATAAACATAATATATATTTTTTTTACAATAGCAATCAATAGATTAGTGATGTTATTGTACTGTGTTATTATTGTTGTTTCTGATAGTATACTACATATAATTTTATGAATTATATTGCATAATTTGTTTATGCACACTATGTACTGTTTTATTTAAATGTGAGTTTTCACATATCTGTTGTTATGCATTCCTTCTTCTTATTTACGTTGTCTACATCTGTTGTTATGCACAATATACACACTATACATACCCCAACAGTTTCATAATGTTATACTTATTCAATTATTATGTATGGTATAGTATTATTTCCTGATGTTCTTTTTCATTTACTTAGTGTGTTCTACCCCAAAAAATGAAGTCCGTTGATCGTCCTCCCGCTAATCCCAAACGCATAACCATTGAGTCAAGCCAAGAATTCTTTAGTGTTGAGATACCACGTCCGGCCTCTATTGGAGTTCCTCCAAACACAAAGCATTCTGATCATCGTCCTGCACCTGTCGAGAAACCATCTGTTATTTATGAAGCCAATGAACAAACTGGATCTGGCGATGATGACGATGACTTCATGACACCTACAAAGAAGCGTAATGCTGCTGGAAGTCATATGAATATCTTACGGAAGACATGCACAAAGAGGCCGAAAGTAGTAGAAACTCCATGGCAGGTTATATGTTATACTTTTGTTTTCATATATATTAAATACTAATTAGTATACAATAGTCATGAGCTGATACAACATATTAGATATTATTTAGTAGTATACAGTAAGGATGAATCTAGTTGAAATTTCACGTTAGGTTCCAAGTTCTGAATTGCATTTACAATATCATATTTATTTTACAACTTTTGGCCACTTTTTTATTGTGTACAGACAATGCAGTTTAGTTTATTTAACTAGGTATTATGTTATTTTAGTTGCACCCCTTACATTATGAGTGCTAATTTTATGGCTCATGCCACATTTATTTCATTGTTTTCATAACATTTAACATACATTATTTCAGAAACTCAATGTTAGATGCAACCCTCAGGATGTGATTATAACTATTAAGATATTGAATGAGAGGCAACGACAAGCCGTTGCTAGAAAAGGATTTTCCAATATTCTTGACATGACACTTGATGCACTGGGTAGCCGTTCTCATCTTCGTTGGTTGATGGATAAGTTGGACCACAAGGATATGACTGTTCGCCCTGGAGTTGGCAAGGAACTAAAGATTATGAAAGAAACTGTCCACCTTATACTAGACCTTCCGAATGCTGGCGGTGGTAAGCCACTTGGAATCGATGAAGCAGTGGCGGGCAATAACTTGAGGGCTGAACTTGGATTGTCTAAGGATGAGTTCGTTGTTGCATCTCTTCAGGACCGATTGAGAAAAGGAAACGATGATGACCTCTCTATCAGATACTTCTTTTTGATATTGTTCAATAGATTGTTGTTCCCCACTTCCAGCTGGGGCATATCTAACCATGAAGTGTTATTGACGGAAGAAATGGACCGTTTCCATGAGACAGACTGGTGCCACTTAATTTTTAACGACCTATGTGAAGCTGCACAAAAGTGGCATACAAGAAGCACTTCTAATGTGTCCACGACGATATATGGATGCTCAGTTGTCATACTAGTAAGTAAATAACACTGGACTGTTCATTTTTTCATATCGAATGGAATCTATTTTACTTGCTGAATTACCATCCATGATAGTATAAATTAATTATTGTTTTTTTGTAGTTGTACTATTTGGACCACTTGCATGATGCTGCAGCCCCCCCAATAAACGTGGCACACCCCGCATAAAATTCTTTGATAAAAACATTATCCAAGCTCTGACAAAAGCTGATAAGAGGAAGCCACGCCAAAGCGGTGAACCTTTTGGCCATTGTGAGGTATGTCATCTATACATAAAACAATAGGAATACATTACCCTGCATAAATATGCATTTTCTGTTATTATGTGAATGTTTATGCATGTAGCATCTCTATTAGTTTTCGTACCATTCCGAATAAACTCGTAATAGACACCATATACTTCATTTTTCAGTGGGTAACACAATTTATTTATGGTTATCTTTCATGTATTTAATTATATTACAAATGTTTTTTTCAGTTCTGAAGCTTTTCTGAAACTTGCTATTCTGCTGTCCCTAGTGTGCAGTTTCAATCAGAGGTCAGTCTATGGCAAAACATAAATGCCATATGTGTGCATAAATACCATATGTACATTACAGATGTTTTATGTAATATTATATCCATATGTTTCTAAGAATTAATTATGATGCATTATCATTCATTACATCATAGCATAGGGACAGGACAAACATTTTTGATGTCCCTCGTCCCGATCCTTGTGGTCATCATACTATTCATATCCAGCTCGCATTGATCAAGGATATGCTTTCAAGTAAGATCAAGCAGCTCCAACCTCGTGACCGACCAAAATTCATTGAAAAGTTTGTTGAGTATGATTCTGAAGTTGGCAAAGCGTGTTCCATCATAAAAAGTACTCTTACCAAGATGGTTGTGAAGCAGTATGAACTAGCGGACACATTTGCTGAGTTAATTGATGATGTCCTTCGCGCGGAGTCTGGTGACCCAGACAATGTTGCGGAAGTGCCTCAAACAGATAAACCTCCAGATATATCTCAGCATATGTCGTCAGGTTACCTTCCCTCATTGTCATTTATTCAATTCATGTACTTAACTCTATGCATTTATCAGTTCTTGCTGTTTAAATACTACAAATTTTTAATTACAGAGGCACACATCCATAATGGTACCTAGAATACCCAGGACCTGACTATGCCATATTCACAACCGAATACGGAGTTGACAGGTACCCAGTTTGAAGAAATACACGAAAAGCAACAACAAATGCGTTGTGCATTTGAGGGCTGCCCTGACGATTTGGAGACGAACACAAACCCAAATGCGGAAAAGCAGGTATTTTTATGCAGTCTCATCATGGTTACATTACATGTTAATTTCCAATTTTCATCCAAAATATTAGACAAAACCATAATAATGTATACAGGATTTCCATTTTAATGTTGGCAATAATATGCCGAGCGACATAAACATGTCTCATCGACATGTACCAGACTGCAATCCTATGAGCTCATATCCGTCTTCCCACTTGCCGATGTTTGATGCCACACCGCAAAAACATGTATATGTTTTATCTTTGTTTTCTCCATTGTAATCTCAATTATGGATTAAATTTAATTGACACATGAATGAGGCTTAAAACATAGTATCATTGTTTCTTTGGGTCAGGGAGGTGATATTGGTGCATCTCATGACACTCCAACTTACACGGGCCCCCTTTTTGATCAGACACCTAGTGGTCATGTAAGTAATCCAGTTATACATTTATTGCATGCTTGCTTCTCATAACTCATTCATAATTTACTATACTCTCTACCTGCATTGTGTTTCAGGTTGCATATGGTGAGGAAACACATAGCTTGCACACTACACAAGACCACTCTCTGCCACGTTTAACAGAATTGGACTGTGCTCGGTCGCTCCGTGATTTTTTGTGCTCCTCAAATCCCGACCCAAACAGGTTTTTCTTTAACTATTAAGTCAAAATAACATGTAGGTTGTTGCTTACATATATAATGAATAACATATCATTTTTTCATTATTATATAGGAAGATCATAGAATTCGATGAATGTATTGGAAATTGTCTCGATATTCAACAATCATTTGCAGACGGGATGTGTCTGGATAATGTGTTCATGCAGTGTTTCATCATGTGTTTTCGCGATGATGAAATCAATAATTGCTCGTCCATCAACAAAAACAGACTTGTACTGGATGTCAATGTTGGTGTATGTACAATTCATTAATACCTACCTATTTTTGCAATTGTTTACATACAGTTTTATATGACACAGTAATTATGATTATGCAGACTCTCCTCAATTTTGAGGAGCATGAACGCTACAGTAATTCTCCTCAGATTTTTGATCAAACTGTCCTTGATGCTTATCTGGACAAGACACTGCCTCAGCTGGACAACTTTGCTGACTACAAAACAGTATAAATATTTATCTTTGTATCAACGCTTTCCTGTTATGCAATTATATTCATCGCTCAGCTACACACTAATGTTATCATTTTGTTTCTCTAACTCCTGATATTTGACAGATTATGGTCCCTATACTTCATATGGGACATTGGACATTGTATGTCATCAATATCCAGTTTTGATGTATTCACATATTAGATTCAAATCCATATGGTCCAGAGTTGGGTGGTACTTCATGGAAGATGTTTCATTACTCCCAAAAGGACATAGGCTCCAGGAAACTACCATGGGCTAGGGTTATAATGAATAGATTGAACAAATCTTTGCAACAAGTCCGGCCCAATTCACGCATCCCTAAATTTGGAAATTTCCCAATTGACATGCCACCTATGTGTCCCACCATGATAGCTGGATCTAATGACTGTGGCTTCTTTGTCATGAGACACATCCAGTACTATGACTATATGGATGGTTCTATCAAGCAATATATACAACGAGTAAGTCATTTTATGGTTATGCAGTTTGTATTTATACATTCAACATTTCAGATATAACATATTCACCTCGGGATAATGTGTATTATGCAGGAAAACTCTGGCGACCTACGATCTCTGGCTCTATATTACCTCACCTTCCATAGCAAGAACAAGTGCCTCCCGTTGCCTCCAGAAATTCAAAGATTCAAGTTTGGATGCTAGTTGTGTCGCTGGATCAACCTTTTGTGAATCGCAACTGTTTGATATGGAACAACCATTTTGTGGCTTCCTTGTTACGGAACAAAATTAAGTGAAGCCAAACTAGCTGTTGCATGTCTATGTAACTGTATTGAAACTTTCTATGTTTTTCACCCAAGCTATCAAGATACTCATGTTTAATGCAGTTCTTAGATAAAAATTTGACCTATGTGTATTAAACAAGTTATGAAACATCTCTTGTATAATGCACTATTCAGTTCAAACTTCGACTATTTGCTCATATTTCTATCAGTGATTTACTCACTAGTTATTGTTATTCTCTGATTTCTTCACAAATCTATTATTCACCAGTATGTGTCACGAATTCTTCTGTTTAATACGAATTACGCTGTTTTGTTAGCACAATTACGCAAATTTGTGCCCAGTTTACAATAACTTTAATTACAGATGAATTACGCTGTTTTGTTAGCTCAATTACGCAAATCTGTACAGCCTTATTCTTTTGTCAATAACTACTGGTATCAGATTTGTCTACTCGCACACATGTGTAATAAAAATTATGTTACTACATTAAATCACAATTTATTGTGTCATTTGTTTTCTTCACAAAGACATTTTTAGTCAGTTTTTGCCACCAAGATTTGTACAGCGTCGGATTACGCTGTTTTCATAACGCATTTACGCATATTTCGTATACAGTTTACAATGCATTTCAATTCATGCAGTACATCATTATTACTTATACTTTGTGAATATCGACTGGTTCCAGCATTTATAAATTCACCCATAGCTGTAATAACAAGTATGGCACTACATTACATTTGTCATAAAATATGAAATCATCTACTCCCCACTAGATGAATCATTGTCTGTGACACCTCCTTGATGTTTTTTTGAAGTGCATGCCTCATTCCAGTTTGGAGCGCTAGATGAACCCTTGTTCCTAGAACCTATGGGTCGCCCTCTCTTTCGACCAGTAAGGCTGGCCAACCGAAGCCTATTCTCCTCCACAGATAGACAAGTGCGACTATTGTGACCATCAGCAATTCCACACCTTTGACACTTTCTGTTCTTTTTCTTGTCTCCTTTTGCCCCCAACTTAATAACTCTTTTTTCGTTATCACTGATTGTTCTGCCCTTTGGCTTCGCGTTATCTGGTCTTCTCAAGCTTACTCCACTCACATTAAAATCTAGCTTCTACAATTAAGAAAAAAATATGATACATAAATCCAATTATTTATATGTAATATTAAATAATACCCATGCAGATGTGTTTGTAATAGTACCATTACCTTTTTAATCGTCATATCTTTTGCACACACATCAATCTGTGGTATGCTAGTGGTCAATTGTCCAGCATCGTGCTGCACAAATATACCATTGATGTTACATTCATAACCAGCATCAAGGTCCAATCGTTACTATTTTGTATTGTAAGCATGTATTACCTGTTCCAATATTTGTTGTGGCGTAGCACATTGGGTATCGCACACACCACCTTCTTGTAAAGTAGGCACCAATTGAATTTCCTAACAAATCATACAATTGACAATAAATGGTTGTGTTTATGACAAACAGTTCACACCATTATACATAGTAAACATCATATAAAATATTACACATACACCAGCTTGCGCCCTTCTTGTCGTTATATTATCTCCCGTCATGTCTCTTACATCATCCCTGTCGCCCTGTATCAGGCAAGTTTCACATATTTCACATTTACCAAAACTATAAACTTAGTATATCAATTAAAATACACGACTATTTCAATTAATATATTAAATACTTGTATTCCTTCGCCATCACTAGTACTATCATCACCTTCTATATCTGGCTCCAACCGTGAAAGTAGCAAAAGCAGTTCATCCATCATCTCCAGGGCTCTACCATATCCAGCCTTTGAAAGACTTGCATGATGTACTACTTTCATTGACTTTTTAAGCAACATCTTTTGCCTATATGATTTAGTCTCACCGTCTTTACCCTTCAAATTCTTATCATCCCTTGAAAAAGTCACATCTTGTATAGCAGAGTAGGTGTATCTCTGAAGGATGTATTTCGAAGGTATTCGATCAATTTGAAGATGCATAAATGTTCGTAAAAGATGCACACAAAGCAGACCTACAACAAAACATGTAAAAAATGTCTTTGTTTATGTTCACTCATTATAAATAAACATTTTTATACAACAATTACCCAATATGACATACCTGTATGCTCCCAATGCTTGCATTCACATTCATACTTTCCAGCATCTACATCAGCCATTACTTTGAATTGGTGTTGCCCCCACACAATCTTATTTGACCTTGAAGTATGCTGAACCACCCATTCATTCACACCACCATCTGGATCATGTGATATCTTGTATGCAGTAGCATATTTCAAAGACTCTTGAAACTTATTCATTACAGCCCTTGTGTATGTCCTCGCTACACGTATCTCAAACATATACAATGTATTTGTTTCCTTTTGGCCCTACAGTAGACATAATTATACGTTATAATATGGTACTTTACATATTTTGATATAATAATATTCTATGTACTCACCATGCATCCTAGTGCCTCTTTTGCCTCTTTCATCTTCCTACTGTGTAGAAGCTTCAACATTTGCTTGGCGAATTGATGTAGTGGCGTGTTTGCATCGACATGAGCACTTTTTACGAGTTTGTTCATGCTCTCGCTACGCTGTGTAGAGACCATCAACCCACAATAATCATGTTTGAAAAAAGCTGGTATCCAATCTTTACGAATTTCATACATTCTGGAAAGACTGATGTTATCATGTAGACGGAAATCATCAATTAGCATTGCCCAGGCAGTCTCAAACTCAGTTACAGTTAAATGATGATATATTATAGATTGGAACCTTGTTTTGAAATCCTCTTCCTCAAATCTAGCGTACAACTCGTTTAAATACGGCATATACCTGTTTTGAACATGCCACAAACACAAACGATGGATTGTGTTTGGAAATACCCTGCCTAGTGCAACTGGCATTGCTGGATCTTGATCTAAAATCATAAATTTTCACAACATTATGCAACACATTACCAACTATAATTGCATTCAATACATTCATAGTAGAACATAATAATTGTTAAGCTTATTAATCATACCTGTAAGCATTACTCGTGGTCCTTCAGCTCCCATGCACGTTTTGAATGCATTGAAAACCCACTCGAATGTGTCTACAGTTTCGTCACCCAACAATGTGAAACCAAATATGGTGCACTGCAGATGGTGGTTACAACCAACAAACATTCCCAGGGGTTTGTCATATAGATTTGTCTTATGAGTTGTATCAAAGGTAACTGCATCTCCAAAGTCAATGTAATCTGCTTGCTGGCTAGCATGGGACCAAAAAATGCTCAAAATCTTTCCTTCTTGGTCTAGTTGGAAGTCAGAGAAAAACTGTGGGTTATCTTTTTTACACAATGCAAAAAAAGATAGGAGCTTAGACACATCATTGGCATTTCTTTCTCTTTGTCGCGCTTTCTTCCTGTGAACATTAAACAATATGCCTTAGTCAATACGTACACAACGTCATTATGTCATTATATCAGTGTAAATAACAACATAACTTACAGGTTGATCATGTCTTGTGTAGTTAACGGTACATTCTCTGGTCCACCATGCATTTCTGAAACAAAATCCATTATACAGTGTTGCGGAATCTTGCTTTCTTGCATCGCACTAAGGAACTCCATGTATTCTGGATCATGTGTCTTGTTGCACTGTAACTGATTCTTTTCCGTATCCTTCTTGAAGAACTCATGATTATGTTCCAAATGAATAAGATCAATCCACACTGAAATGATATTCTCTTTGGCATCGTCATAGATTTTTTTAAGTTTCATTCCAGCTCTGCATTGTGTTCGCTTGGAAATTGTATTTCGCACTTTTGGATTACCATATCCTCTTTCGGCACGCTTGCCTTCCATTGAACAATTCAACCACTTGCAATTTTTTCTCTCCCTATATCTCTTCAATGGAAATCCAACTTCATATGCATATCTGCTATAGAATTTGTACGCCTCGTCCACATTACTAAATGTCATACCGACCTTCGGTACCAATTGTTGATCTATACTATCATCCTATTCAATTAATGGAGTCGTCATGCAGTGCACATATATAAAAAAATAAGCTTATAGCATGGTGAATTTCTAGGTCTTCATAAATTGCACGGACTGTATAACTAATAATACATGTGTATTCGGTTAAATCATAACTTGCACGGAAATTTATAACAAATACATGGGTATTCCTTTGAACTTACATGGCTTTGGAGAATGTGTGGTGTGTCCTGCTCATGTTCACCAATTGTCCGCATGGGTATCCGCTGAGTTGTTCCCACCAAACTTGGATGAACTGTGTTGCTGTCTTCAAGAATTCCTGGCGCCGGTAACGCAGCCGGGGGAGTTACAGCATGCCGGCCATCGGTCGTACAGGGTGTCGTCGTCGCTGTATCTTCTCCACACTGCCCGGATCCCCTGGCCGTCTCCATTGTGCATGCCCTAACTCTTCGAGAGCTCTGAACAAAAGCGGCGGCGGCTGTGTGTAACCCGTTTTTTTGCAGATCCTATACTCGCCTAAACCGTCCGGGCCTATATTCAAGGCATGATCCAATATCCTGCATGATTTGATGCGCAGTTTGCATGTCTCGAGATTTACATGAACGATCCCGAGATTTACGTGAATGTACGACCGCCCCATGTTCCCGGATGACGCGCGCGTGACTACCCACTACCCGTTCTGACCACTCATGTCGCGTCAGATGCGAATTTACACAGCCAATAACGGCAAAATACGCAAGCATAACGCGTGACCCACGTCTCCTTACCGGGTCCCCCCACGTCACGATTTATGCATCTGTTTCATTGAAATTCCTTATGCATAAACGCCCGACCGAGTCCATGTCGCGTCAGATGCGAATTTACGCAGCCAATAACATCAAAATACGCAACCATATCGCGTGAGCCACGTCTCCATACCGGGTCCCTCCACGTTACCATTTATGCATCTGTTTCATTGAAATTCCGTATGCATAAACGCCCCACCTTGACTCGGTGCATGCGCGCGGTAGTCCCACCACCTGCCACGTCGTCCCGCGCCCGCACACCTAGCCTGGCCGGGGCTCTCTCTAGTAATGGAAGCCCTGGGCTTCCATTACCTCGTCCCTACATATATATATATATATATATATATATATATATATATATATATATATATATATATATATATATATATATATATATATATATATATATATATATATATATATATATATATATATATATATATATATATATGTTTGTGCCTGTTTGTATTCGCTGCGCGTCGCGAATAGATTGCGATCCGGTTCTGAGCTTCAAGGGATCAAAGATCAAGCGTTGGCGACCAAGTGATCTAGCTCTCCGAGTTCTACAAAGTTGAAGACCCTGAGCATCTGTTTGGTGAAGGCAAGTGTCCTCTCACCCATTATGTCCCTTTCATTTATAATTCAATGTCCTGCATTACATTATTTAAATCTAAGGATTGACTAGTCTGTATTTATCTTATCCTTGTTTACCTTTTGGGTTATCATGGTTAGTTTTTTGTTATTGCTTTAACTTAATCAATAAACATGATGTGATTATTTATGATACGATGATGTTATCACGATGATGATATTGTGATACTCTAGGGTGCTCAGGCCATTTTTTCTGACTACCTCCCCGTAAGGACCTGTTCATGGAGTGACCACCCGGGATAACCGTGCAACCATGAGAGTGAAATGGGGCGTCCTTAGCTGAATAATTAGATGAACCTGGGGTGTAGTTGGTCTTGCCGGAGGGCCGTCAATGGGGGCAGGGGCGTAGTGCTCGCTCTGCCAAGGGGGGTGCAGAGGTTTATTTGATTTGGTTTTGTTAGTCACCCACCTTGGGGAGGTGTACTGCGTTTGTACGACTGGCGAAACCTAACGAGCAGCTATGCACCAAGGGAGTCTTTGTAAAGGCTACATAGTCAAACCTTGTCGACTCACCTTGGTAGTGTTTGAGGGTTTGATCAACCCGAGGCATAAAGGGATCACGACTTGTGGGTAAAGTGTGCAACCTCTGCAGAGTGTTAGAAACTGGTATATCAGCCGAGCTCACGGTTAAGAGCAGCCTTGGGATCCTTTTTTATTAGAAGAACTTTGGTTATTTTTATGATGATGGTTAGCAATGATGGTTATAATTTTGATCTCTGGTATTTCCTCTTGGAGGGAGTACTTTTGGGTAATAACTGGGTATATTACTAAAACTTGGCTCTACTAATTGTAATAAATGTTTGACCAACTAAAAGCAACTGCTTAACCTCAACCCCGCATACAGTTAGTCCATTTTAGTCAAACGGGACATTTACTGAGTACGTTGATGTGTACTCACCCTTGCTTTACAAACCACCCCCACCCCAGGTTGTCCCCACTGTACTCAGTGCTCAGGAGGTGATGCTGGCGACATGGAGGACTTTGAGGAGTTCTAGGACTACGATGAGTTCTAGTTTATCTTAGTGGCAAACCCCCAGTCAGCTGCCTGTGTAGGCTTATCTTCTACGTTTCGTTTCTCCGCACTTTGATATTAATGTTGAACATTATGGCTACGTATTAGGCTCTGTGGATGTCTTGGACATCTTGATGTAAATTAAAGTACCTTTTCGCTATTTACTTTGAGCATTGCGTGATGATGACCAATTATGTAATCGCTGTGTACATGAGTTTCTGATCCTGGCACGTACATGGTTCGCATTCGGTTTGCCTTCCAAAACTGAGTGTGACACCATGTCAGCTAGTCGTTGGCGCTTCTGACACGGACCCTGCTACAGTGCAGTGGTCTGGTAATCATAGACCCGATTCGGTGCACACCACGTTAGATAACCATTGGTTGACTAGCCGTTGCTAACGTTGGAACCGGTCCGGTGTAGACTCACTCGATCCGGTGCCCCATCTCGCTGAAAACCTGAGAAGGGCTTCTCTGGCAAACTGGTATGATGCCTCAGTCTAGTGCACACCAACCCAATTCGGTGCACCCAATTTCAGTCCATCTTCTTATTCTTCATCTTTCTTTGCTTGGGCTCCTTTGGTATTGTATCTTGGACTTGTGTTGAGTATTTATAAGTCTTCTATGAGTCTTTTAAGTTGTCTTTTGAGGTGTTACAGCCTTAGAGCCTCAGTCCAATCCACTTTGCATCTTATGAACTACAAAACAAAACACTTGCAAAACCATTAGTTTCACCGGTTTTGTTGATCATCAAACACCAAAATCACTTAGTCAAATGGGTCGAGGTGTATTTTCCTTTTAGTACTTAATATTAAGTATGTTAGTTCAAATAAACCAGCGTATTTAACCATCTTAAGTATGTGGGTCACACTACATGATATCAGCTAATTGTTTGTGGGTGCTTAGATGGTCTATAATGAAATCTCCCTTTTGTAAATGATCTCTCAAAAAGTGATAGCGGATGTCTATGTGCTTTGTGTGGTCATGATCAACGAAGTTATCGACCATTTGGATTGCACTCTCATTATCACATAGGATAGGAACTTTGCTCAGATTGTAGCCAAAGTCCTTTAAAGTTTGCCTCATCCAATATAATTGTGCACAACAATGTCATGCAGCAATACCCGAACTAAGTAGTGGATAGAGCAATATAATTTTGTTTCTTTGAAGCCCAAGAAACCAAGGATTGTCCCAAAAATGGCAAGTCCTAGAAGTGCTCTTCATATCTACCTTACATCCATCGCAATCTGCATCAGAATATCTAATGAGATCAAATTTTGAACCTTTGGGATACCAAAACCCAAAATTAAGAGTATGAACTAAATATATCCAAATTATCTTAACAATCCTAAGGTTACATTCCTTAGGATCGGCTTGAAATCTTGCACACACACATATATAGAAAGCATTATATCCAGTCTAGATGCACATAAATAGAGTCAAGATCCTATCATAAACCAATATACCTCTGGATTTAAGAATTACCTTCCATGTCGAGGTCAAGGTGGCCATTGGTGCCCATGGGTGTCTTGATGGGTTTAGCATCCTTTATTCCAAACTTCTTAAGAATGTCTTGAGTGTACTTTGTTTGACTAATGAGGTGCCATCTTTGAGTTGCTTGTTTTAAAATCTTAAGAAAAACTTCAATTCCCCCATCATCGACATTT
Source organism: Zea luxurians (assembly GCA_029449295.1). Taxonomy (NCBI): domain Eukaryota; kingdom Viridiplantae; phylum Streptophyta; class Magnoliopsida; order Poales; family Poaceae; genus Zea; species Zea luxurians. Next base: position 105,422,695 of record JAOPSE010000010.1, read on the forward strand.
CAATTTTTTTGACCATTATCATACTAAACTCTTCACAAGACGATTAGTTAGTAGAACCAAAAATAATTTAACCAATATAAATTCAGCATGCAAATAGATCATTATCAACTATCATGGTAAAAAGTTTAGGATCGGCTTTTCCAACTTTAAATATATTTGCAATAAAGAAATTTCTAAGGCATTCATATCATTCTCTAGGTGCTTGGTTAATCCCATAGAATGCCTTATTGAATTTAGAAACATGATTAGGATACTTATCGTCTTCAAAACTAGGAGGTTGCTCAATATAGACATTTTCCATGATTAGTCCATTGAGGAATGCGCTTTTGACATCCATTTGAGATAACTTGAAATCATGGTAAGTAGCATATGTTAATAAGATTTGAATTGACTCAAGCCTAGCTACATGTGCAACGGTTTCATCAAAATCCAAACCTTCGACTTGTGAATAACCTTTGGCCACAAGTCACATCATGTTCCTTGTCACCAACACCATGTTTATCTTGTTTGTTGCAGAAGAACCATTTGGTTGCTACAATATTTTAGCTAGGACCTAGCACAAAGTTCCAAACCTCATTTCTCTTAAAGTTGTTGAGCTCTTCTTGCATAGCCACCACCTAATCTGGATCCTTTAGTGCATCTTCTACCCTGAAAGGCTCAAGAGAAGACACAAAACAGTAATTTTTACAAAAATTAGCAATTCTTGAATGAGTGGTTACTCCAAGGGTTATGTCCACCTGATGATCTCTTTGAATGGTTTGGTGGACTCTTGGGTGTGGTACTTGAGTTCTTGATTGTTGAATTACCTCTTCAACCTCCTTGTCTTGGTTTTCTTTATCTTCCCATTGATGTGTGTCATCATCTTGATTATCTTGATCTACATCTTGAGTTGGGGTGATGCTTAAGTGGAGGATGGTTGATCTCGTTCTTGACTTGACTCTTGTGGACACACATCCCTAATAGACATGTTCGTTAATGCGACGTATGGAGCCTCTTCATCATCTAGCTCATCAAGATCAACTTGCTCTACTTGAGAGCCATTAGTTTCATCAAACACAACGTCACAAGAAACATCAACACACTAGGTGGATTTGATGAAGACTCTATATGCTCTTGTATTTGAGTCATAACCAAGTAAAAAACCCTTCTACGAATTTAGGAGTAAATTTGGAATTTCTACCTCATTTCACCAAAAATATAGCATTTGCTCCCAAAGACTCTAAAATATGAAACCTTGGGTTTGTTAATAGTTTGGAGTCCATAGGATGCCTTCTTGAGGAGTCAATGAAGGTATAACCAGTTGATTGCGTGGCATGCCATGTTGGTTGCTTCTGCTTAAAACCGATCTGATGTTTTGTACTCTTCAAGCATGGTTCTTGCCATATCAATTAAAGTTTGAGTCTTCCTTTCCACCACTATATTTTGTTGTGGTGAATAGGGATAAGATAACTCATGCTTGATACTCTCATCCTCAAGGAAATCTTCAATTTGAGTGTTTTTGAACTCTGTTTCGTTGTTGCTTCTTATCTTCTTGATTCTTGAGTTGAATTCATTTGTTCCGCCTCTGCTGGATTGTAGTCCTCATCGTCGCTATCCAGTACCCCCATCCCTACTTCAACAACATGTCAAATGTTTGGGTGGAGTGAGTATAAATTCCCTCTCATGCTATGACTCCACCAAGAATAATCTTCATCATCAAAGTGTGGTGGTTTTTCTAATGAGACCGACAAGAGAGGGGTGGTTGTATTTGAAGGAATGTGAGAGTAAATGAAAGACATATGAGAGTAGTTCACTTTAACCATCTTTCTTCGGTGTCGCTTTTTGTAGTGGGACTCATTGCTACTTGATGTTGATGTGTTGCTCTCGTAGACAATGATTTTCTTCTTTTTCTTTTCATCCTTCTTGTGGGATTTGGAACCCGAGTTAACAAAACCCTCCTCTTTTCCTTTTTGCTTCTCGATTTCCTTATTTACCTCCTTCTCCTTGAGCTTATGGGATCCTTCCACCGACATCGCTTTAGGTTGTTAGACCATAAATGAAGCGATAGGTTCCTATACCAATTGAAAGTCGCCTAGACAGGGTCAATAAGAGAAACCTAAAATTTACCACTTAAAAACTAAACTTGATCCCAATTAGAGGGTAGAACAAAATATAAGTTAATCGGAGTGAAGGGAGAAGTTCTTCTTGCTTGGTTGCTCATTTTGAATAAGGAATTTGGCTTTGAGCGACAAGATAATATATAAATGAAATCAATCGCAAGACAACATAGGGGGAAAGGAGTAAAACACAGTGTAATCAAAAGAACACAATTAAGATGCAACAATTTATTTACCGGAGTTTAGTTTCACAACGAAACCTACGTATCCGTTGATGATCATTTAACACTATTAACACTATTACACGTAGGATGCAATACATGGATGATAAGAAGAAACAACTTAAGACAGGGTTTCTTGACCCGTTGATGATATCCCAAGCTCGCTACAAAGTAGTTGCTCGGAGGCATGGAGAAGAATACAAAGACTTGGACGATGCTGAATTTGAGAAAGCCGTCAAACAGAATCAGAGAAAGAAAATGAAGGTAATGGCGGCATACATTGGACGAGCCATGTATAATCATGTACAACATGGCAAGGACTTAATAATAGCTCCGCACCACTTTAAGTAAGTTATCGACATGGTTTAATTTTGAACTATAAATTATGACAATCGTGATCTTAACATGTGTTTTCGTCTATGTCTATATAGTGACCACTACATTTGTATCATGATCTTTCCAAAGGATGGTAAAGTCGTGGTCTTCGACTCACTGAGAATGGAAAAGGCTACGTATAATGACTTCTTGAAGATTTTAGAGAAGTATGATTATTATTGCACACTTGTACTTATTACAACTTAACAAATGTATTCTTAATCTCACAATGCTATTCTTATATGCAGTGCATACCGTTTTTATTGGAAAGATCTTGGCGACGAACATCCAGAGGACAAGCCTAATTTGTCAATATCATTATTTCCATATGGTGACAAACAACCTCCGGGTACTGTCCTGTGCGGTTATTATGTATGCGAATGGTGTCGTGTCACCTTCCATTACATGGTCAATCGTGAGGATGTAAGTTCGCTATCATTGTCTATGTTGCAATTTTTATGTTATATTGTTGCTCATCACATTACTCTTAGCACTGCTTGCTTTTTGCTTTCATTGCAGGTTCCTAAATCCAAGATCAATGCTGAATGGTTAGAAAGAGATATGGTTTCCGTCGGCGTGGCTAAGGTTGTAAGAGACTTGCTTTACTTTATGCGCCGTGAAGTTCTTCATCAACAAGGGCTATTCTACAATACAAATGGAAATTTGCAAAAATTCCCAGAACTAAGTTTGTACACGATATCACACAGTGTTTAGGTCTTTAGTTAGGAACTTTAGATGTTTAGTTGTCTATGGAACTTTGAGATGTTTAGTTGTCTATGGAACTTGATATGTGTATAAATCTGTGTATGACGATGGAACTTGATATGTGGATGAATCTGTGTATGAAACCTGTTATGGAACTTGATATGTATAAATCTGTGTATGCAATCTGTGTGAATCTGTGTATAATCTGTGTATGAAATCTGTGTATATTCTGTGTTTGAAAATTCTGTATATGAATCTGTATATTGAAAACCGTCTGTGATTTATATTGTATGCAGTCGGACTTATATAAAAAACCGCCTGTGATGTGTGGCTAACACAAGCGGCTAGGATAAGAAACCGCCTGTGATGTGTGTCTATCACAGGCGGTTCCTTTGAACTGGACCGCCTGTAATGTGTGTCTTTCAAAGGCGATTTTTGATTGACCGCCTGTGATGTTGTTTTACATCACAGGCGGTGCACCACAAGCGGTTTCTGGAACCGCCTGTGAAGAGGCGAACCAAACCGCCTGTACAGAGGTTTGTTGTAGTAGTGTGAGTCCACTAAGGACCGGGTTTCACTCAACCCTCTTGGACCTTTGTGGTCAGTGAGGGGGATTAGGGTTGAAAGAGACCCGGCTCTTTGTGGGCGCCTCAATGAGAAAGTAGGGCACCTTGGTGGTGTGACCGAACCTCGATAAAAATTGTGTCTTGTGTGCTTTTGTGGGTGTGATTTTGTCTCTCATCATCTCAAGTCTTTAATCTATCTAGTTGGTTTTAATTAAACTCTTCCGCTATATTTATTGTTGGTAGATCTGAGTAGTTTCATTTAAGTTCGCAGTTAAACAGGTGAATTGCGGTTGAACCGATCTCAAGACCGGTTGAACCGGCTTCCCTTGTTGAACTGTCGTTTCTCACAAAAGTTCAAAGTTTGTGTTGAGAATTGCAGGTGTAGCCTATTCATCCTCTCTAGGCCACTTTCAGAGATAAAGGCCGGACAGAACGTACATTTGCAGTTGGGGACCAAGTGTTCCTCAAATTTCAACCATACTGCCAATCTTCGGTCCATGCTCGTCTCAATCACAAACTGTCCTTCAGGTTTTTTGGACCATATAAGATTGTGAGACAGATAAATAAAGTGGCATGTGAACTACAGTTATCTGAGGGCAGTTCCATCCATTCGATGTTTCACGTATCCCAGTTAAAGCCAGTGATCTGTGATCGTAATGTAGTTACTGTTGTAATACCTAATCTACCCCAAAGTTTTCAGGTGTCGGAAGTTGTCCTACAAACCAAGCTAGTTCGTCGCGCAGGCAAGATAATCACGAAGTTGCTGATCAAATGGACTAGGTGGCCGGCTTCACTTGCTACATGGGAGGAGGAAATCTACATCAAGCAGCAATTTCCTTTTGCTCTAGTTTGGGCACAGGGGGGATGTCAACAGATCAGATGCTGGCGATCAGGATGAAGGCGTGGGAGAAGAAAGTATGAAGCTGACTGAACACGAGGCCGTCCAGATGGCCAAAAGGAGCCATCGTGTGCCAAAGCTCAACAGCAAATGGGCCGGACCCGGGTGGAAGGTGTAATACAGGCTAGCCTTATTATGTAATAGATATAAATAGCAGTGCCTTGCAATAGGGGTGGGACATGAAACCTGAGGACACTCTGAAACCTGGCCGACGGCGATCAGTTGCCACCTGATTGGTTACTCGCGTCATTTCATCCTAAATCATAGCGGGTGCGTTGATTTTGGTTGAGCGTCTGTTTGGTTGTCTGTACACGAGGAACGGTGGCTACGTGAGTGGACGCAAAATAAGTTTTTTTGAGGCTATTTACCTGCGTCTGCACATACACCATAAATGATTGTACCTAGCTAGCTAGACTCACGTGGGACTGGGTGTGTGAGCACAATAAACCAATCAGACGCTTGATGTCGTTCGTGAACACGAAACGAGCGACCCAACGAGCTTAGCTAGTGTGCGCTGACAGATTAGGATCTCACCAGTATAGCATTCGTCCATATTGATTCGATTAGCATGGGCAAATCCTCTAGAATCGGGCCTTCGAAGTTTGTTGGAGGAACCACACACGGGTGCATCAATTCGACGCTGGATTGGTGCAAATCTACCTCCCTGTGATGTGATGTCTCCGGATTCACCCTTCCTGCCATAAACCGAGAAAGACGAATGTTGTCTGCGGATGCATTCCAGTAGTCAATTTCTTCACTCGTCGATGAACGGGGTTGCATGAGCGACGCCGAGGGAAACTTCGTGGCCGACGAGCAGGAGGCCACACCGAGGGAAAACTTCGTGGCCGATGAGCAGGAGGAAGCGCGGTAGCAGGACGGTGGTGAGGCGCGGGCGCTAGAAGCCACAGCCAAGTCATGGCGGTGACGACGCTGGAGACACGAAGCATGGGAACGGAAACTGCCCTTTAGGGTCTTGTTCGGTTAGAGATGGATTGAGAGAGATTGAAGGGGATTCAATCCCCTTCTATACAAATTTAAATAGGAGAGGATTTAATCTTCTCAAATCCCCTTAAACCCTTTTAAACTGAACAAGCCCTAGGGTGTGGGAGGGCGCGAGGGCGCAACGGAGGGAGATGGCAAGCCAAACTCCCTCGACAAAGATGACTAGCCACAGGGAGAAGATACTGATCCAGATAAAGAAGTGGGGTAGATAGCTAATCTGTTGAATGCATTTTTACCGAGGTTTTCTTTCTTTTTTGCTGAATCTAATCAATTTAACTAGCATGTTGTAGTTGCTCTAAACAATGTCAAATGAATAATGTTTTTGAAAATTGAATGAGAAATTTAAAAACTTGCAATAAAAGGAGATTATGGATTAGACTAGAAGATTCCTATACCACGTGGATTGGATGAGATTTAAAAAAAAATAAAAGATTTTGACTTGTTTGGGATTGAAACACACTCAGTCACACTCAATCCACATGGATTGAGAGCAAAACGAAAAAGCCCTTGAGATTCTAGAATTTTTATAGCAATTCAGGAAAGCTAAACCAAATAGACAACTAGAAAAAGGTTTTATCAGAGCCACCGGAGAGCGTCCATTTTAGATAAGAGCGAGATCGCAGGACCAACGGCTCGGTGCCAACTGTCGCCGGTGGGGGCCCTACGGGACGAATGGCGCCGAATTGCCATGTCACGAGTCACGACGTCCGCCTAAATTTTTCCAGCGACAACGACGAGCTCGTCACAGCCTTCCGCCGCGACCGCGAGAGAGCGACGCCGCTGCTGAATCGGCGAGGCTCGGGTTGTCGCGCGAGGGTGATTCACCGCGCGCGCACGGACGTCCGGCCGCAGCGTTTAGCTGTGTCCTGTGTGCACGCGGCACGGGCCCGCAACCCGATGGCCCCCGGACCCGCCGGGACGGCGACTTCCGTGGTCAGTCGCTCCTCCACGTCGCTCGTTCGCGTCGAAGACCCGCCCGGGCCGCTCCCCATGGCCACCGCTCAAATCCGGATCGGGGTGGGAAAGCTTGGCCGAGAATCGCTTCGTCCCGACAGCCACTACTAGGAGCTGCCCAGCGAGCTTGCTCCGGTGCGCCGTGCGCGATGAAGGGTAACGAGAAGTCGGCGGGCGGGGCCCCTGCGTACTGGGGCCTCGGCGCGCGGCCCTGCGACGCATGCGGCGTCGAGGCGGCGCGCCTCTACTGCCGCGCGGATGCGGCGTTCCTGTGCGCCGGGTGCGACGTGCGGACGCACGGCGCCGGGTCAAGCCACGCGCGGGTCTGGCTCTGCGAGGTCTGCGAGCACGCGCCGGCGGCGGTCGCGTGCCGCGCCGACGCGGCCGCGCTCTGCGCCTCCTGCGATGCCGACATCCACTCGGCGAACCCGCTCGCAAGCCGCCACGAGCGCCTCCCCGTGGCGCCCTTCTTCGGCGCGCTGGCCGACGCGCCCAAGCCCTTCGCCTCGTCGGCGGCCGTGCCCAAAGCGGCCGACGATGACGGGAGCAACGAGGCCGAGGCGGCGTCGTGGCTCCTTCCCGAGCCCGACCACGGGCAGAAAGAAGGCGCCACGACGGAGGTGTTCTTCGCGGACTCCGACCCGTACCTCGACCTCGACTTCGCGCGTTCCATGGACGACATCAAGACCATCGGCGTCCAGGGCGGGCCACCAGAGCTCGACCTCGCCGGCGCCAAGCTCTTCTACTCCGATGACTCCATGAACCACAGTGTGAGCTAGCATTATCTGATCTGAGTACTATCTACGCCGTATCAGCACGTCCCAGCAATTCAAGTCATGACGACCTATTTGTATGATTGTATCCAGCGTACATTCTAACAAGAACGAGATGGTCGATGTTGTTGCAGGTATCATCGTCGGAGGCGGCGGTGGTGCCCGACGCGGTGGCTGGCGCGGCGCCCGAGGTGGCAGTGGTCTGCAGGGGCCTGGAGCGGGAGGCGCGGCTGATGCGGTACCGGGAGAAGCGCAAGAGCAGGCGGTTCGACAAGACGATTCGGTACGCGTCCCGCAAGGCCTACGCTGAGACGCGGCCGCGCATCAAGGGCCGGTTCGCCAAGCGCACGCCCGGGGCTGGGGCGGACGGCGAGGAGCCGCTGGAGGAGCACGAGGAGATCTACTCCTCGGCCGCGGCCGCCGTGGCTGCGCTCATGGCCCCCGGGGGAGCCGACGCGGACTACGGTGTCGTGCCCACTCATTGATCTATGCACTTGCAAAGCCGACATGACGACATGTACACTAGTTAGCCTCGAGATTTGGGCTGTATTTTTTGCTGCATGCTCTGCATGCAAAACTCTCGTATACCATTGATTACCTGTATGATTAGACAGGAGCAGGGAGGGGGAATTCATTAAACAGCACTGATCTATCACAGTGTTCAAACAATAGCACAAAAAATTCATGTCTCCATAAAACAGCACCAGTTTCACCAAATAGATTTAGAAAATAGCACTCCTTTGAGTTCTACTGCTTTCTTCATATATAGATGGACCTAATAGTGCTGGAAATATGGGCCGGACTTTTCGGACCAGCACGAGCACGACCCGAAAATAGGAGCCCAAAGCACGGCCCGGCACGAAATAATTTGGGTCGGGCTAGCACGGCCCGAAGGCGGGTTTGGGCCAAGCCTCAACTTCCGGCCCGTCGGGCCCCCAGCACGGCCCGCATAGATGGGCCGGGCTTGGGCCGGCACGGCCCAATTAAACCCAATCTGTTTAATTTTTTTAATTTAGTAAGATATCGAATTTGTATTGTTGTTATATTTAGAGTTTATGTGGTCAAATGATGCTACAATTGTTTAATATCTTTAATTTAGTAAGTTATGAACTTTATATGGTTGTAATATTTTGATTTTATGTGGTTAAATACACGGGCCGGGCTTGGGCCGGCACGGTCCAAAGAAGGCACGACATGGTTTAGGGTCGGGCTGGGCCACTGTTTTTATACTTTGGGCTGGCATGGCACGACCCAAAAATCATTTAGGCTTTGCTGGCCCGAACCCGTTTGGCACGAAGCACGATGGGCTTGGGCCGGGCTTTCCCGGCCCGGCCCAATTCCCAGCACTAGACCTAACTGCCCTGTAGCATTATAAAGTCTCCTTTATATCCTTTTAGTCCAAACAAAACTACACAAATAGATAGTCAAATACGAGTTTCATTTTAGTAATGCTAAGCATAGTATATTGCATATAGCATGGTAGATCCACATGACATACATGTTGCATGTTATATTTTTATAACCAAGTTAGACATTCAAACATTTGAAAAAAAAACTACTTCATGTCGCATGGTTCACAAAATATCACACAATTCCATGTCGGAGTACTAAGCCATCTCATCTTAGATGGTGATGCTAAGCTACCAATTACAAAAATAATAAATTTTGTATAAATTGTTTTATGCATTGTTTGCTCTCTACAACAAAAAGGTGAATAAATCTCTGAATTCATGTTTGAAATTATATATATATATATATATATATATATATATATATATATATATATATATATATATATATATATATATTATTGAGAGAATATATGACAAATTTAAGATTTACTTTCATGAATCTTTACAAGCTCAATGTTAAAAATAAATATAAATTTATACAACATATTCTATATTCTATTTATTCACAATCAACCAAAAAACTTATCCAAATAAGCATATGTTTCCGACCGTTTTTGTTCCTAGCTTTCTTTCTATGTGGTTGATCTGATTAGTGGACGTTGAGGGCCATTTCGTTCTTGGGTTAGGCTATCTTTATGTTTCGTGGAGAAAGGGTTAAGAAACGAGGGGCAACTCAGTATTTTATTTTAGTGCAAGACGAAGGGATATGGGATGCGTGCGGTTTTTCTAGCTTCGTGCGAGAGTAGCAGTGCTATTAGATAAATGAACAGAATACTGGTGCTATTCTCTGAACACCGCGCAAGACCGGTGTTATTCTGTGAATTTCCTCGAGCGGTGAGCCGACGTTAATCAAACTAGAGATTCACTGCCTACCCTATTAGAGTACGGATATAGGTAAAAAATTATCGCCATGAGTATGGATATAGGATAAAATCTCCACCTATTGAATAAACGAGTATGAGTTTAGGAAGCAATAATCTGAATCCGATTACCCATAGTTATTTCATACATATACACTTGTCCTATTTGTATGAATGAGTTGAGGTTGAGCCCGCCACCAAGCCTAGCACGACAGCGCACCAAGCCCTAGGTCCTAGCCTAACCTTAGATAAACCCTAGGCTCTACGTTGATTAGAGGTGTCTAAGTCAGCCTGCTAACCTTAGACAACACCTAGAATCTCTACTCCCCATCCCCAACGGGGTCCCTCTCGGGAGCGAGATTCAGGCGTCGTCGGCGAACTCCGCCGCCCCTACGCACGCGCGGACCGTCCGGTCCGTCAGGTAGGGAACCCTAGCCCTGCTCCAGGTTGCGGATCGTCCGGCCCCTAGCCGCGGATCGTCCGCGTTTGCGCAGAGAGCACCGCCGCCGGTTCTCAATGCAGTGATTGGCGTCCAGATCGGCGCCAACGCACTTTTTGGCGACTCCGCTGGGGAGCAACACATTTAGACTTATCAAGATCGGCCCTTAATGGCCAGTTCAAGGGATAACTCTAAAGTCTCTCCTAGCAATATCATAGAGCCGACTTGGGAAACCTTGCCGGCTGACGAACAGCTCCAGTTCGAGGAGCACAAGGAGCAGCTGATCCAAGAAGCAAAGGCGAAGTTTCTGGCCAACTTCAAAGTGGACAGTAACAACAAGGTCGTTCGGCAACGGCCAACGGGCGACTGATCTGGCTTCGCTCCGACCCACAACGGATACCCCCAATGTAAGTAACACTAACGAGCTCCAATCTCTTAAAGCTTACATAGATGAACAGCGAGAGCAAATGCAACATCGTAGGGGTATACAAAAGGATTATAAAAGGCTAGTACATGCGTTTGATAAATCCACTGTTGCAAATTTTTATTCGCACGAGGTTGAGTTGGGGGAAAACACACGTAATTCATCGGCTACAGCTTGTCACGACCAGTCACAACCCCTTTATGGGATGCCGATGGACACATACCCTAATCAACCACAACCTCCTACGCACATCGGCAGTAAATTAGTCGATTTGCACATGTCCGGACCGTCCGCACGTGAGCGTGGACCGTCCGGGCCAGCAACGGCCGGTCCCATTTTTAATGAGTTACCGAGATATGCGTCCGAGCCGCCACATGTTACACAAGCCCAAAACCACCTAGATAGACCATCCGCTTATGATCATGAACGGTCCGCATATCCAACCGGACGGTCCGCGTATCCGACCGGACGGTCTGCGTATCCGACCGGACGGTCCGCGTATCCGACCTGATGGTCCGACACAGGGTTGTTTGAGGAGGATTGTTACCTAAATCCTCGCCCGTCCCAGCAACACTTTCCATCGCACTATACAATGCACCAGCCCATTAATACAGAATCCTAAGCCCATGGGGGCAAGTACTTTCTGGCCCCGCCTAGAAGGCCAGAAAGGAATGGTCAATCCTATGAACCATATAGGGCAAATAGTAATGCACCACAGAACTCAAACCAATGGGGGAAAGACAACAAACTAGTGTCCAAACAACCTCACCTATGATGGGATAAAGAGCCGGTGGTCTCCCACCGGCTGCTACTGATATAGTAAGGGAAGAAATAGCCGGAGCATTCCGAGATAAACTCGGAGTAAGCATGGTCCCTAGGGGACAGCCATATCGAAGGCCTTATGATAGCCGATTCGACCACCACCCATACCCACAGGGGACCAGGATACACGAATTTGCAAAATTTTCGGGTGACCAAGGAAAGAGCACACACGAATACATAGGCCAGTTTTTAGCGCAATTAGGAGAATTGGCTGACACAGAGGCGTTTCGTGTGCGTTTATTTTCATTATCTTTAACAGGAATCGCATCCGCATGGTATGCCACATTACCTCCTAATTCTATTTTGTCACGGGAGGATTTAGAACAAAAATTCCATGATCATTTCTTTTCCGGTGATTATGAGTTAGATTTGGTAGACTTAGTGGCCCTGCGACAAGGGAAATACGAATCGGTTAATGATTACATCCGGAGATTCTGGGATACAAGAATCCAATGTTTTCAAATTCATCTAGCAGAAAAACAGCTAGCGGGATTAGCCTTTAATGGATTGAGGTATTATTTAAAGGAAAGATTAGAAGGCATCCAGTTTTTCACGCTAGCACAATTATATCAGAGAGCTTTGGCTTGTGAAAGCCGAAGCAAAGAAACTGCTAAAACGATTTGTCACAACGTTCATATAGTAGAGTGTGACTAGAGTAGTTCGGACGACGAATCAAAAGAAGCATACGCGGCTGAAATGGTTTGGCCTAAGCAGGCCAAATCTTCGGCTTGTACCTCCTTATAGCCAGTTCAAAAGAAACAGCAAGAGGAGGTTAAATTTATATTTAATGTTGGTAAATGTGACAAAATATTTGACGAATTACTAAAAAATGGCAACATTAAAATAAATCATACTGTTCCATCCGCCGACGAACTAAAACGTCGTGCATACTGCAAGTGACACAACTCATTTTCTCATGGCACTAATGATTGCAATGTATTTCGACGATAAATCCAATCGGCTATTAACGAGGGACGATTGAAATTTCAGGAAATGCAGGTGGATATGGAGCCCTTCCTAGTGAATGTGATCGATTTCGAGGGCAAAAGGGTCCTAATTCGGCCCAACATGGCCGATAAGGGCAAAGGCAAGGAAGTAATCATCAGTGATGCGCGAAAGGCCGATGGAAATAGTAAAATCTCTTGCAGGAAAGTGGTGGCGGAAAAGACTCCTAATGGAGGAGAGACTTTGAAAGTTACCATCACCACCTCCAACGCTGAGGGGCAGGCGCAAGCAAGGAACCAGGCGCGTGCACTTATTTTGCGCATCGCGGACAGTCCGACACAAACACGGACGGTCCGGGACATCGCCGGTCAGTCTAGACCATTCCAGTGGACGGTCCGGCAACACCTAGGAACCACGACGACTACGTACCTTCAAACCACGACGACCAGAAATAGGTACGTGGAAAACTAACACGGTAAAGGCAGCTAGCCGACTGGTAAGATCTGACCTGACCTTTGATCAATTATTGTCTAAATATGTAAAAAAGAAGGCTGGCCCAAGTGACCGGCCAGCAAAGCGACCTCACTCACCCACTCAAGAGCGACAGCAGGTAAGACCGATTGGATCACCTCACCAATCAGAAAGAATGACGGGTCATAATGTCCGATTACAATCCAACATACCTGCATGGACACCTCTACCCCCATATGGTGCCATATCAATATACATACATGCCACCGCCATATGTCTCGAGTCAAATGTGGGGCATACCACCATACCCATTTGGGATGCCTCAGTACCCCGCTTGGGGCACCCCAAACATCTGTATTCAACAGGGTGGCACCTCTAGTACAAGACCGACTGGGCACCACTCAATCCAGTCATCAGGCACAGGCCCAGCGAGATTGCCGGACCACTCGGCCGCAAAGGCCGACCAATCCAGCATGGGGGCATGTAGCTACAACCTCCAACAGGACAACAAAAGGAGACGTCATCAAAATAGAAACAACAGATGTCATCATACAAGAAAATAATGAAGGGCTGATGATTTTTGGTGAATCGGTCAACACAAGCAAAAAAGAAGATATGTCTGTCAACAAAATAGTCGATCCAAAATACTCCATGCCCAAATGGTGCCCATCAGGATTGACACGATCGTAAAAGCGAAAATTACAGCGCCTAAGCGAAAAGGAGGCGGAAAAGGTATTTGAAAGGGAAATAGGGTCAAACCTTTTCCTATAAATAATTTTGGTGGTTGAAATGCCCAACACAAATATTGGACTAACTAGTTTGCTCTAGATTATATGTTCTACAGGTGCATAAAGGTTCAACATAAACCAATAGAAGATTAAAGATAGGGTTCAAATTCAAAGGAGCAAGAAACCGAGTGTGCCTTGGTCTAGCGCACCGGACTGTCCGGTGTGCCACTGGACAGTGTTCGGTGCACCAGGGCCGTACAAACTCCAACTTGCTACTCTCGGGTTTCTCCAGCGCCACTCCGCTATAATTCACCGGACTGTCCGGTGTGCCACTGGACTGTCTGGTGCACCAGCGGAGCAACGGCTCCTTCGCGCAACGGTCGACTGCACAGTGCCCCTGACAGCGCTACAGTTCACGGCAGAAGTCAGAGCAGAGGTCAGAGGCGCACCAGACAGTGAACAGTGCCTGTCCGGTGTGGCACCGGACTGTTCGGTGCCACCAGAAGTCAGTGCTCCAACGGTCGACTGCGTCAGAACCCTAACGGTTGGGTGGCGTGGCTGGCGCACCGGACTGTCCGGTGGCGCACCGTACTGTCCGGTGCGCCCATCGACAACAACCTTCCTCAATGGTTGTTTTGGTGGGTGAGGGCTATAAATACCCCTCAACCACTACCACTCCAACCATCCAAGCATTCAACACTCCTCATTCAATACAAGAGCAAAGTGCAACACTCCAAGACACAAATCAAAGCCTTCGATCCAATCGAAGTCCCCAATTCTCACAAGTCCTTAGGACTTGTGAGAGGATCGCTCTTGTGTTTCTTTGTTGCTCTTGTTGCTTAGTTGGCTTTCTTCTTTCTCTCATTCTTATTCTCAAAGCCTTGTAAGAGAAGCAAGAGACACCAATCGTGTGGTGGTCCTTGCGGGGTCTAAGTGACCCGGGAAAATCAAGGAAGAAAGCTCACTCGGTCTAGGTGACCGTTTGAGAGAGGGAAACGGTTGAAAGAGACCCGGTCTTTGTGACCACCTCAACGGGGACTAGGTTCTTTAGAACCGAACCTCGGTAAAACAAATCACCGTGTCATCCGATTGATTTGCTCTTGATTTGTTTTTCCCTTCTCTCCTGGACTCGGATTTAATTATAACGCTAACCCCGGCTTGTAGTTTGTGTTTTAAGTTGTAAATTTTAGATTACGCCTATTCATCCCCCCTCTAGGCGACTTTCAATTGGTATCGGAGCCTAGTACTTCATTAGAGTTTAACAACTCGAAGTGATGTTGGGAGATCATGCCAAGAGAGAGATCGTGACCGACGACAAGCCCGAGGAGAACCCACTCGAGGGAGTCTAGCCACAAGCACAAGGAGGAATCCTCTTCCTCCATCAAGTCTCATTGGAGAGGCGACAAAAAGAAAAAGATGAAGAAAGTGGTCTACTACGAGACCGACTCATCGTCGCCCTCCACATCCGGCTCTGACTCGTCATCCACTACTTCTAAGCGCCATGAGCGCAAGAAGTATAGTAAGATGCCCCTTCGTTATTCTCGCATTTCTAAACGCACTCCATTACTTTCCGTTCCATTAGGCAAGCCACCATGTTTTGATAGCGAAGATTATTCTATGTGGAGTGATAAAATGAGGCATCATCTAACCTCACTCCACAAAAGTATTTGGGACATTGTTGAGTATGGAGTGCAGGTACCGAAGGTAGGGGACAAGGACTACGACTCGGACAAGGCCGACCAAATTCGGCACTTTAACTCCCAAGCCACAACTATACTCCTCGCCTCCTTGTGTCGAGAGGAGTATAATAAGGTGCAAGGGTTAAAGATGGCCAAAGAAATTTGGGACATCCTCAAAATGGCGCATGAAGGAGATAAGGTGACCAAGATCACCAAGCGGGAAATGATCGAGGGGGAGCTCGGTCGATTCGTCCTCAACCAAGGAGAGGAGCCACAAGCGATGTACAACCGGCTCAAGACCTTGGTGAACCAAGTGCGCAACCTTGGGAGCACAAAATGGGATGACCATGAAATGGTCAAGGTTATTCTTAGATCCCTCGTATTTCGTAATCCCACTCAAGTTCAATTAATACGTGGTGATCCTAGATACAAGCTAATGTCTCCTGAGGAGGTAATTGGGAAGTTTATGAGCTTTGAACTAATGGCCAAAGGCTCCAAACACATTGTCAACTTGGAGCAAGGCGCCACCTCCACACCCGAGGTGCAACCCGTCGCATTCAAAGCGACGAAAGAGAAGAAAGAGGAGTCTACATCGAGTAGGCTTCCCATCGACGCCTCCAAGCTTGACAACGAGGAAATGACGCTCATCATCAAGAGCTTTCGCCAAATCCTCAAGCAAATGAGGGAGAAGGATCACAAACCCCGCTCCAAGAGGGTGTGCTACAAATGTTGTAAGCCCGGTCATTTTATCGCTAAATGTCCTATGTCTAGTGATAGTGATAGGGGCGATGACAAGAAGGGGAAGAAAAAGGAGAAGAAGAGGTACTACAAGAAGAAGGGCGGCGATGCCCATGTGTGTCGGGAATGGGACTCCGATGGGAGCTCCACCGACTCCTCCTCCGACGAGGATGCCGCCAACATCGCCGTCAACATGGGACTCCTCTTCCCCAACGTCGACCACAAGTGCTTCATGGCAAAGGACGGCAAAAAGAAGGTAAAATCTAGAGCCTCCACCAAATATACAACATCTAGTGATGAGGGTAGCTCTAGTGAAGATGAGGATGATTTTCTTACCCTTTTTGCCAATCTTAACATGCAACAAAAAGAAAAAATGAATGAATTGATATGAGCCATTCATGAGAAGGATGAACTCTTGGATAGCCAAGAGGAATTCCTTATTATAGAAAACAAAAAGCATGTTAAAGTAAAAAATGCTTATGCTCAAGAAATAGAGAAAAATGAAAACTTGACTAAGGAGTTTAGCATTTGCCATGGCACTATTTCCATCCTTAGAAATGAGAATGCTAGTTCAATTGCTAAGGTTGAAAAATTAAATGCCTGTAATGATTCAATTGTCAGTCTTAGAAATGAAAATGATAGTTTAATTGCTAAGATTGATAAATTGAATGAATCAATTTCTAGCCTTAAAACTGAGAATGATAAATTAATTTCTAGGGCTAAAGATTTGAATGTTTGCGATGATTCTATTTCCAATCTTAGAAATGAGAATGCTATTTTACATGCTAAGATTGATGAATTAAATGTTTGTAAACCCTCTACATCCACTGTTGATCATGTTTCTATTTGCACTAGATGTAAAGATATTAATGTTGATGCTATCCATGATCACCTTGCTTTAATTAAACAACAAAATGATCACATAGCTCAAGTAACTGCTAAAATCAATGAGCATGAGATTGAAAATGAAAAATTTAAATTTGCTAGAAGCATGCTCTATAATGGGAGATGCCCTGGCATTAAGGATGGCATTGGTTTCCAACAGGGAAGCAATGTCAAGCTTAATGCCCCTAAGAAATTGTCTAATTTTGTTAAGGGCAAGGCACCCATGGTTTAGGATAATGAGGGCTATATTTTATATCCTGCTAATTATCCTGAGCACAAAATTAGGAGAATTCATGCTAGGAAATCTCATTCTATTTCTCACCATGCTTATATGTATAAGAATGAGGCATCTAGCTCTAGGCATTCTACTCATGTTAAAATGCCTAAATAGAAACCTCCTGCTACATCAAATGAACCTGACATTTCATTTAATACTTTTGATGCATCTTATGTTTTAACTAACAAATCAGGCAAAGTAGTTGCCAAATATGTTGGGGCCAAACACAAGGGCTCAAAGACTTGTGCTTGGGTACCCAAGGTGCTTGTTTCTAATGTGAAAGGACCCAAGACCATTTGAGTACCTAAGAACAAGGCCTAAATTGTTTTGCAGGTTTATGCATCCGGGGGCTCAAGTTGGATAATTGATAGCAGATGCACAAACCACATGACAGGGGAGAAAAGGATGTTCTCCTCCTATGAGAAAAACGAAGATCCCCAAAGAACTATCACATTCGGGGATGGAAATCAAGGTTTGGTCAAAGGACTTGGTAAAATTGCTATATCTCCTGACCATTCTGTTGGGGGCTTTCGTCCTCTGAAGGTCCTCAAAAATGTAATTTAACAATGTCTTTCAAGTATGGTTTATAGGCAGGAACCTTCGGATTCAGGATTAAAAGCATATATGATGAGAAGGGCATGATCGTGACGAAGGTTACTGTTGCTCCGAAGCTATGCGAAAGGAAGCTTCGGCTCAATCGCGGGAAGAGGAACCGACTTAAAAGGGAAAAGGCTATCTAGTCCTCATAGATTTTTCCATAAGTCAATAGTGAATGCAAAGGGCATAGCTGTAATTTTTCACAGACTGCGTCCTGTGCCTATAAATAGATGAACAGTACCTCATACTGTTCACGCTGACTTGTATTCACTCGTGCGTCACGCTTGGACTTTTACCTTCTGTCAAGCCGAAGGTACAAATGTAATATAATATTGTTTCTGTTTATTCACGATAGTAATAAATATGTTAACAATGTCGTATCATTATTCATGTTGTCTCTTATGTTTCATATACTTCTTTCATTAACATATGCTGTGATGATGAAGGTATGTCCTTCATCACCTTCGTCTGAAGACCATTATATCCTATGGGAAATAATGCTTCGGAAGACGAAGGGCATTAACCTTTAACATTTTATGTTGCCTTGTTCTTAATTCATAGCACTTGAGAACAAGTCCCCAACATTGGCGCCCACCTCCGGTGAACCCTTTTCGACCACCTTCAGCAAGTACTGACCTGCGTTATGCCGCCGAAGAAAGCTTTAGTGCTAGGGCTGCTGCATTGCAGCCACTGGATCCGAACCAGGAGACTCTCTCTCTTCGAGAGGCCCGAAGCCAGAAAATGAAGGCCACCAGTCCAACACTCCAGGAGGAAGAGTTGGACCAAGAGATCAGAGATATGGAGATCATTCATCAGCAAGTACAAAGAAAGAAGGAGAATATGGCGTGACTGGCTGACCTTCAAAGGCAGATCGATGAAGCTACTGAAGAAGTGCGCCATCTTGTTCAAGACAAACAAAACCGAAGGCCTCAGCACAGGGAGCTTCGTCAGGAAGGCCCATTCAACGAAGATGGATGGTATGATGATTTTAATCATGATACCTTTACCTTTGATGATGCTTCTCCCTTGGCAGCAGAACTGCAGGCTACTCCATGGCCCCCATCGTACAAGCCACCCTAGCTTCCCATGTATGATGGGCATTCAGATCCAAAGCAGTTCCTCATGAGCTACGAAGCAACTATATCTTCGTATGGAGGCAATACTGCAGTCATGGCTAAGTCCTTCGTCATGGCAGTCCGAAATGTAGCCCAAACATGGTACTCTTCTCTTCGGCCAGGGACCATCACGTCGTGGCAGAAGCTTAAGGACATGTTGGTCACTAGCTTCCAAGGCTTCCAAATGAAGCCGGTCACAGCTCAGACCCTATTCCAATGCACACAAGACCATGAAGAGTACCTTTAGGCGTATGTACGAAGGTTCTTGCGATTGAGGGCACAAGCGCCTAAAGTGCCCAATGAGATTGTCATTGAGGCCATGATCAAAGGTCTTCGCCCAGGACCTACTGCCCAATATTTCGCAAGGAAGCCCCCACAAACTCTAGAAAAGCTGCTTCAAAAGATGGACGAATACATTCGAGCTGATAATGACTTCCACCAAAGAAGGGAGGAAGCTTACACATTCTCCGAAATGACTAGGGGCTTCGGAGGAAGAATTCATCCGAGGCATGTTAGGTCGATTCACAACACTCAGAATGATGACAAAGGAGGTCAGCTGCAGAGGCCACAGTATACTTCACAATCTTTGGGGGTAGTAATAAAGCTCTTTTCGGCCGCCAGCTCCAAGAGGCAGAGGTGCCAGGAGCTTCGGAGGAAGATATAGGGATCAGCCTAGAAAGATCTACTGTTTATTTTGTGGTGAGGACAAGGGCCATACCACAAGAATGTGCCAAATCACTATCCAAAAGCAGAAGGAGATTGTAGAAGCCGAAGCTCGGCAGAATCAGCCAAAGCAGGTCTTGCACACTACTTCGTGCCATTCACCCTACATACCAGAATATGTGGGTAACCACTCTGCAGCTTCTGTTGCTTCGGCTAGTCAGCCACAGGCTCCTTGGCCACAACTTCCACCTCCGCCCCCTCTACAGCCTGCTTATTTACGGGGTCAACAGCCAGAAGGGAGCCAACACACTCAGCAACAGAGGGATTTCAGGGAGGAATCCGAAGCTCGCACAGTTAACAGTACTGTGCCGGAGCCAAAGCACATCTATTGAGAGATATCCTACCCTCTGAAGCACTTTTTTACTTTATGCCATTTTGTTTCTTAATAAAGGACAAGTAATGCAAATCTAGTTTTAATTCTTTGTAATAGTTTCGTTTCTGTTAAAATGAAATATATCTTCTTCACAGATTTACGAAGCTCGAAAATTGCCGAAGCTTCAAAAAGTTGTTCCTAATGGAGCGCAGCAAAAGTTTTGTTGAAGCTTCAAAAGTCGTTCCCAAGGGAGCGCAAAGTAAGTTTTTTGCTCAAAATTCGTTCCTAAGGGAATGCAGAGCCAAATACCGCCGAAATATAAGGCGAAGCACGAAAAGTCAACGCGAAAATACCACCGAAAAATAAACGGCAAAGAGATTTTGATCATTCCTAAGGGGACGCAGAGATTGTGTGTTTCAGCGGGGGCGTGTGTCTTCGGCATTAGCATCATTCTTCGCATCGTATCATCGCGTCATCTCGCATATCATCACATCATACATCATATTGCACCAATGACACGAATTGGAAACAAAGTCGATCTTTGGAGAATGCTTTACAAAGGTCAAAAGTCGATCTTCGGAGAATGCTTTACAAAGGTCAACTGGGAATTATGGCTTCATCAGCTCTGATGTGGAAGAAGAGGTCTATTGTTTTCGAAGCATTGCTATTTTTACGAAACTTGGATGCTCTTTACGAAGTATGGATATTCTCACGAAACATAAGTATTCTTCTTTGCGAAGCATGAAAAGAAGGGAAGGTGTTTTTTCGCCGAAGGCTCAAAAACAATATGTATGTAAAAAGTTTCATGCATCGCAAAGAAGTGAATTGCAAAATAGTTTACATATTAGATTCAAAACTATACGTATCAAATATTACAGACTTAGTTCAACAAATGTTACATTAACCACCTAAGAACGTTTTTACAACAACTAGTCCTCTTCCTTCAGAACTTTTTCCGCAACTTCGTTAAGTAACTTGTTGACGACCTCATCAACAATAGATTCGGCTACGTTGATAATTTCTATTGCTTTCTTCGACTCCGGATCAGCCAGGGGGTCAAATGGCTCCGGTGGAGGAGATAATTCAGCTGCGAAAGAAATAATCAATTAGTTCGAAACCATGAAAGCAAACGACGAAGCTTAAAACCAGGTCAACAATACCTATATGTCTTTCGATCTCTACAGCTTTCTCAGCTTCTTTTGCTGCTTCTCGAGCGTCATGAATATCTTTTTCACTCTTTTTCATTATCTCGTGGGCCATTTCTCGGCCACCATTCTCCCAGATGTCAGTGAAAAATTTTTCGCCAAGAAAACTAGCTTCGGCCGAGGGGTCCTTCGTGTCATCCACGGAGAGGGCAGCTTCGGCCTAGGCCAAGGTTTTAACATGATTACAACCCGCCTTCTCCAAGATAGCTGAAACTCCTCTCGCACCAGAAAACGCACAGACATCCCCACGATCACTTAAGATTTCCTCAAAAGCTTCAGCTTCTCCGCTGATCCACTCGATTACGCCCTTAGGGTCGCCTCGTATGAAGTTATCTTCGTTTGAAAAGGCGCCCACGTTGGCGAAGCTGGTCTTTATCTTCTTCACGCAGCCTAAAGATTTTTCAAAACATCTCTCCTTGGATGCGCGAAGCTCTTTTACTGTTTTTTCAAAATAATTTTTCCAATACTCACTGGCCTCTCGATCAGCTTCTGCAACAGCACATTTTTCCTTGGCTTCTGCTAGTTGTTTCCGAAGGTCTTCGATCTCATTCTTTTGGACCTCGGCTTGAGATTTGAAATTAACTTCATCTTCTTTTACTTTGTTTACCAATGAAATTAATATCTTGTCTTTTTCAAGGCCTTTGTTCCTTAGTTCAATCACCTCTGAACAAAGGTTGTTCAAAGCCATTGTATGCCCTTCATCTTCAGCGTTTTTCTGTGCTCTAAGGGCATTGCTAAGGATTAGGCCCTGCAAAAGGAGAACGAGATCAAGTATAAGCAAATGAAACAATTCGTTTTAAAATACAAAATTAGCTTTTATACCTTTATGCTGTTCTATGCTAAACTGTCAGCCAATTAATCCTTTGATAATACTGAAAGACCTTCTTCTAGCCTCAGAAATTTGAAGCTTCTACCCATCTCCTGACAGACGGATATCTCCTTACTATCCGGGAGACAGTACAAAAAGTCTTCCGCCCCACTACCATTAAACACTAATGCCCCCTTTGGGTAATTTAATCTTTGAGCATAATGTTGAGCTTCTCGTTCTTCTTCTTTAGAAAGTCTTTTTCCTGAAGCATGGCGAATAATGTAATCAATGCTCTCTTTTAAAGCTTCGGGAGTAGGAGCGGCAACCTTTTCAGGCGAAATTTTCTCTGTGGCTTTTTCTTCTGTTGCTTTTTCTTCAATTTCTGTAGATTTTTCTTCACCAGGCTCTAAAGGCCCAGCTTCGGTACCAGCTTGAGCTACTGCAATTTCAATTTCGGTCTGCTTTGTTTCAACTTCAGTTTGCACTTTCGAAGCTTCGGCAATTCTCCTCGAAGGAGTTGAGGTCAAAGTCTTCACTGTTTCTAGCACGTCTAGTACGTTTTCCATCCTTCTCCTCTTGGGAGTTGCGGCAGAACTTTTTTGTGCCCTTAGCACTGTTACTTCTGTCGAAGGGCTTAAAATTTCGAACACTTTTGTTTCTCCAATATTTGATTCTTCAACTTTACCCTCATCAGTCTTCGTCTCAGCTAGCTCAGCTAAAGGTAGCTTCGGCATTGCAGTTGGTTCTTCAGTCCTTTGCGTAGGGGGAGCAGCTTTTCCTAATTCAGTAGCTGAAGAAGCTTCCCCGTCAAACACAGGCACCACGGCTGGCTCAATATAGCGTGGCCGGTGGGTAAGGACCTTCAATTTTTTGCCCTTCAGTGCAGATTCGTCTAGAGTGGCCGAAGCAGCAGGCTTCCTCTTTTTTCCTTGGCCTCGCAGTGGATAACGGTAGTCCGGGTAAACAAAGCCAATAGCGTCAAAAACTCTGTTCAACCTCTTCTTTCCCCGGCCTCCGAAGGCTGTGGATAGTGCATTATCTTCCGCCTTGGAATACGATCCAAGCAGCTCATCACTAGTAACTTCAATGCATTTTAGCCAGTCATCATTCGGTTCATCGAATTTATCTCCGTATCTGAATGTGTATTTCAGTCGGACCAGATCACCTTCACTAGGTTTGGTGATGGTTTCCTTTGGCATTTCCCAGCCCTCTATAAGCGGCCATACTCTGTATGCTATGTGCTCTTGAACCAAATCTCTCGAACCAATAAAGAAGCAGACAATACCAAATGCCTTTTGACATGCCTCGGTGGCTTCGTCAATTTCAACCTTCGGCCTTCGGAGGCCGAAGTGGGACCAAATAGGGTGCATAATAACTTCCTTGATATCTTCTCTTGCCTTCAAGTCATTTTTCACATAAAACCATTCCTCCATCCAGGCCCCGGGCCACCTTTTCTGGTATGTTGGCACCGGGTAGTGTCGGCGTTCCGAGACCGGGGGGGTCCCCGAGCCGACGAGTGAGTGTGCCGCGTGCCCCAGCCCAGATGGGTCGAGCGCGTGGGCGAGCGCGAAGGGGGGAGAGAGAGAGCGAGAGCGAGGTGGCCGGAGCCGGGTCGTGAGGGAGTCGGAGAATCCCGCGGCCTTCGTGTTCGTCCCGCGCCCAGGTCGGGTGCGCTTGCAGTAGGGGGTTACAAGCGTCCGCGCGGGTGAGGGGAGCGAGCGGCCCCGAGAGAGCGCCTGCCCCTGCCCTTCGTTCCCGCGAGGCCAACCTTCTCTAAGAAGGCCCTGGTCCTTCCTTTTATAGGCGTAAGGAGAGGATCCAGGTGTACAAATGGGGGTGTAGCAAGGTGCTACGTGTCTAGCGGGGGAGAGCTAGTGCCCTAAGTACATGCCAAGGTGGCAGCCGGAGAGATCTTGGCACCCAGCTAGCGTGGCGTCGTGGCTGTCGGAGAAGCAATGGAGCCGGGTGGAGGGACAACTGTCGGAGTGGCTGGGCCCTTGCTGACGTCCCCCTGCTTTCGTAAGGGAGCCGAGAACCGCCGTCGTCATGGGTCCAGCGGGGCGCTATCATTGCCTATCCGACGGAGCTAGCCAGATGGGACGTCGGTCCTGTTCTCTGCGGCCCGAGTCGGCTCGGGGTAGGGTGATGATGACGCTTCCTGTTGACGTGGCGGGCTTGTGTCCTAGGTCGGGCGACGTGGAGGCTCCTCCGAGGCCGAGGTCGAGTCTGTCCTGCATGGCCGAGGCCGAACCTGAGCTCCTGGGTCGGGCGAGGCGGAGGTCGTTCGGCAGAGGTCGGGGTGGAGTCCGAGCCCTGGGTCGGGCGGAGCGGAGTTCGCCGTCTTCCGGGGCCTTAGCCCGAGTCCGAGCCCTGGGTCGGGCGGAGCAGAGTTCGCCGTCTTCCGGGGCCTTAGCCCGAGTCCGAGCCCTGGGTCGGGCGGAGCGGAGTTCGCCGTCT
This sequence comes from Zea luxurians, assembly GCA_029449295.1. Lineage (NCBI taxonomy): Eukaryota > Viridiplantae > Streptophyta > Magnoliopsida > Poales > Poaceae > Zea > Zea luxurians. The sequence continues at coordinate 105,447,183 of JAOPSE010000010.1, forward strand.
TCCGGGACCTTAGCCCGAGTCCGAGCCCTGGGTCGGGCGGAGCGGAGTTCGCCGTCTTCCGGGGCCTTAGCCCGAGTCCGAGCCCTGGGTCGGGCGGAGCGGAGTTCGCCGTCTTCTGGGGCCTTAGCCCGAGTCCGAGCCCTGGGTCGGGCGGAGCTTCCTCTGGCGCTTTTGGCCAAGCCTGGCTGCCCGTCAGTCTTACCTTTTGCGTTAAAGGCCCCAGTGACTTGGTCGGTCGGCGCGGTGATTTAGTCAGGGTTACTTCTTATCGAAGGCAAGGCCTCGGGCGAGCCGGAGATGCGTCTGCCGTGAAAGAGGAGGCCTCGGGCGAGACGGAAACATCTTAGGGTCGGCTGCCCTTGCCCGAGGCTAGGCTCGGGCGTGGCGTGATCGAGTCGCTCGTATGGACTGATCCCTGACTTAATCAAACCCATCAGGCCTCTGCAGCTTTATGCTGATGGGGGTTACCAGCTGAGAATTAGGCGTCTTGAGGGTACCCCTAATTATGGTCCCCGACAGTAGCCCCCGAGCCTCGAAGGGAGTGTTAACACTCGCTTGGAGGCTTTTGTCGCACTTTTTTGCAAGGGGACCAGCCTTTCTCGGTTGTACTTTGTTCCGGTGGGTGCGCGCGAGCGCACCCGCCGGGTGTAGCCCCCGAGGCCTCGGAGGAGTGGTTTCACTCCTTCGAGGGCTTAATGCCTTGCGTAATGCTTCGGCTGGTCTGGCGGTTCCCTCATGCGAACAGGCCGTAGCCCAGGTGCACTGTCGGGGCCCAAGTTCTCGGGCTGGTATGTTGACGCTGTCAACGGTTCGGCCGGAGCCGGGTTTGCGAGAGCAGCCCCCGAGCCTCCGCACAGAGCGGGAGGATGATCAGGGACAGACTCGGCTTTTTTACATACGCCCCTACGTCGCCTTTCCGCAAGGAGGAGGGGGGGAGAGCGCCATGTTACCCTCGATGGGCACCGAACATGGTGTCTCCGGTGAGCTGCAATCGGGTAATCCGAGTGGACGTCCGTGCCCCGTTCGTTGGGGGTCGGCTAGGGGCCCGGAGGCACGCCCAAAAGTACCTGCGGGTGATCTGCCGGACCCGGTCCCCTGGCGACGGGGTCCGAGGGCTCGTTGCCTCCCTCCGATGGGATTCCGTTACAGAGTCGTTCCCGCTGGTCTCGGAAATGTCCTAGGGTACCTCGGGAGCGCAGCCCGAGCCTTGGTTATGTATCGAACGTACCCCTGGTCATCCCTCGCTCGGTGTTTGAGGCGACTGTGAACCCTTCGGGGGGCCAGCCTTCGAACCCCTGATCAGTAATGGGCGCGGAGCCCGAGTAGCCTGAGGCGGTCGTGGAACCTTTCGGGGGGCCGACCTTCGAACCCCTAACCAGTAGTGGGTGTCGGGCCCACGCGATCTGAGGCGGCTGTTGAACCCTTCGGGGGGCCAGCCTTCGAACCCCTGATCAGTAAGGAGGCGCGGAGCCTAGTTCCTTCACGGGGAAGGATCCCTTTGGGGGTATCCCCCTTCCCGGTCCCTGTTGCAAGAGATAGAGAAAGAGGAAAAAGGGAAAAAGGATACGAAATTTGAACGACGTGGCGTACCTTTTTTGGTGTGGTCGTTTTGGCGAAGGCGAAACGTCGCCAGCTGCTCCCACCGGTAGCGCTGCCCGTCGAGCCGCGGAGTTAATGCGCCGGGGCGAGTAGTTGGCGAGGCTGCCGTTGCGCGTGCGCGAGCCATTCGGGGAACGGGTCACGGGCGTATCGTCTTCACACCGTGAGAGAGGGGGTTCTCTTGCTGCCTCCGGATGGGACGTGAGCCTGGCTGATGGCGTGATCGCTGCTCTTGCGCGCCTGCCACTGTCATTACTGCCGGCCCACTTTTGACCGTGTTTGACCGCTGCGTCAGGTTGGCGCAGCTGGGCCGCGCGCTGGGCCGCCTCGGGTCATGGTATTGGTTCCGCAACCGAGGAGGTGCGGTGGTGGCGCAAGTGGCATAGTGGCTTACATGCAGCATCCGGCGCGCCTGTTGCGCGACGCGTGGGCTTGAGCCTCCGTGCTGGCCTGTCAGGAGTCGGAGAGGCGCGTCCACTTGGCGCGAGTGCATGCTGCCTGCATGGCTGCCCGCCCCTTTCGCCCGTTGGTCTAGGCAAAGGTGGAGGGTCACTTGTAACCGCTGGGTAGTCGCACGCGCCGCGCGCGGCGGTTCGGCTTCTTCTGCTTGGAGCCGGTCTGCATGACAGGCGGGTCCCAGCCCCCGCGCCGCAGGGGAGGACTTTGGAGGCGTGTTGGAGAAGACTCAGCCCGTGACGGTTGGGGGCGCGAGCACGGAGAGTTGCCTTTAAAAGGAGGGCGACCCCTCTCGTAAGGCGACCATGTCTTCTTCCTCCCTTATGCATTGTGTCTTTCCACCTTTCAAGCCCCCGGATGGGGGAAACCGCCGTCTCCGTGCCTCATCGTCGGGGGACACCACTCCGTTGGAGTGGGTACCTTTCAGCCATCGTTCGGCTTCAAGGATTTTCATCATGCAGCCCGGCTGCACCCCCCCACCGGTGGTCACCCAAGAGGGCGACCTCCGGCTTGATGGTGGGGGAGAGCGAGCCGGGCTGCGGCCTCTGCCCCTCCCTCAGCCTCAAGGATTTTCATCACCAGGGCTGAGGAGGGGAGTGTGCCGAGTTGGGGTCGGCTCCTGCGCGGGCGGTGGCCCGCTCCTTCCCTCAGTGATCGGGGGGAAGGGCGGGAGTCGTCCGTGGCGCCAACAGCTGCAGCGTGCCTGGCCTTCGGACGCGAGTGGCTTCGGAGCCGCTCGCGGCGCCGGCGTTTGCCACAGCAACTGGAAGAGGTTCTTCCGCCGGCGCGACAGCCGAGGCTGGCCACGGACCGACCTCCAACTCTACGGTCTTCTGCCCGTCCTTGCCTCTCGAGTTTGGGCAAGGGCGGGGGCCTCCTAGCAGCAGCATCCGCCCTGAGGTCATCACTGCTGCTGTTCGGCCCCCCGGGGCAGAAGTCTTCATCGTCGCCGCCGCTGGGGCGGGCGGCGACATGCCGTTCGTCGGTCTTCTGTTGCCCCGCAGGCCCACCCCTATCGAGTGGGGTTGTTCGTACCTGCGGGGGGGACCGGAGTTCCGTTTGTAACGGCACTTCGAGTGCCGGGTTTTTTGTTCATTTCGGCTTTCGGGGCCTGAACATGTATGTAATTACGGCACGGAGCCGTGTTTTTTCCTCATTTCCGAGCACTAAGACTCGTCTGCTGATTGTCTAAACCGCTTCACTAAGCATGAGTCGCCCCGTGTCAAGGTGACGAGTGAGGTATCCGTATCCCGGAGGCGTAGGAGTCCCTCGGCTCGGTCGGCCCTGTCGTCCGAGGCTCCTCTAGCTTAGTTAAAGAGACCCCTCGGCCGCTCTTCGACGAGCCGAGGCCGGGGGTAGCGATATCAGCCTGAGCAGAGGCAGAGTTGGCTCGGAAATGAAACCTGGTTGGCCGGAGCCTAGCCGAGTTGTCCGCTGGCAGGATCGACGCCGGAGTTGGTCGGCCGAGGCTTCGGACCGGGCTCGTGCCCTCGGAAGGTGGTTGGCCGAGGCCCCGGAGGTGGCTGGCCGAGCCGCCTGCTCGGGCCGGATTCCCGGAGAAGCCCCTGACAACGATCGCCCGGGCGTGGTGATGACGCCGTCCTTTGGAGCGGAGGCCCTCGGACCGCGTCGCCGTCCGAGGCTAGTTCGGGCCTTGCCGAAGGTGCTGTCGATGCTGAGGGCGTCGCTGCCCCCTTCCAGCGCCAAGACCTGAGCCTGCAGGATCAGCTTGTCTTGTAGCGTGTGCTTTGTGCGGCCGCCGAGGCCAGAACACACACCCTTGCTGTGTTGTAAAGCTGCGTCCTTTTTCCTCTTGTTCCAAGCATCTGGACTTTTTGTCGGTAACAGGGATGTTTGTGCGAGCGAAAGTTGCTTCTCGCGGAAGGTGAGGAGTGAGGTATCCGTATCCCGGAGGCGTGGGAGTCCCTCGGCTCGGTCGGCCTTGCCGCTTACGCGCACTTTTACTCGTCCATGAGGCCCTATCACCGACTTAGTCGAGAAAACTCGAAGAATCGCTTCGACAGAAGAGCTTCCGAACGTAGAGACTTGTTCGATCCGCGGAGTCACCTTATCCAAACACGAGTTACTTATCGCAGAAGGTGATGAGTGAGGTATCCGTATCCCGGAGGCGTAGGAGTCCCTCGGCTCGGTCAGCCTTGACTGCTTACGTGTACCCTGTCGTTTCCATGACCCACTTTTCGAAGTAGTCAAAAAGCACGAAAGATATTCTGGTAAAAGAGATTTTCTGTTCGAGGAAAATTTTGACGCAGAGGGGGTTTCCCCCCTTTTAGCCCCCGAGGGAGGGTCGGGCTTTGCCGAGGCGAGGCCGACCCTTCCTTGTTGACTAAACTTTGCGTGGGTGCGAGGTATATGAACAATTTGGAAACATCTCAAGGGTAGAAGCGACGTAGCTGTTGGATGTTCCAAGCGTTGCCGTAGACCTCGCCTTGACTGTTGGCTAGCTTGTACGTTCCGGGCTTCAGAACTTTGGCGATGACGAACGGCCCCTCCCAGGGGGCGTGAGCTTGTGCCTCCCTCGGGTGTCTTGCCGCAGCCGAAGCACTAGATCGCCCACCTGGAGGTCTCGGGGTCGGACCCCTCGGGCGTGGTAGCGTCGCAGGGACTGCTGATACCGCGCCGAGTGTAGTAAGGCCCTGTCCCGAGCCTCGTCCAGCTGGTCCAGCGAGTCTTCTCGGCTAGCTTGGTTGCTTTCTTCGTTGTAGGCCCTCGTCCTCGGGGAGCCGTATTCCAGGTCAGTGGGCAGGACGGCCTCGGCCCCGTAGACCAGGAAGAACGGCGTGAAACCTGTGGCTCGGCTTGGCGTCGTCCTCAGGCTCCAGACCACCGAGGGGAGTTCCTTCATCCATCGCTTGCCGAACTTGTTGAGATCATTGTAAATCCGGGGTTTGAGCCCTTGCAGAATCATGCCGTTGGCACGTTCCACTTGCCCATTCGACATGGGATGAGCTACGGCGGCCCAGTCTACCCGGATGTTGTGATCCTCGCAAAAATCCAAGAATTTTTTGCCGGTGAACTGGGTGCCGTTGTCGGTGATGATGGAGTTCGGGACCCCGAAGCGATGGATGATGTTGGTGAAGAACGCCACCGCCTGCTCGGATCTGATGCTGTTCAGGGGTCGGACCTCGATCCACTTGGAGAATTTGTCGACGGCGACCAGCAGGTGCGTGTAGCCCCCGGGCGCCTTCTGTAGAGGCCCGACGAGGTCCAGACCCCACACAGCGAAGGGCCAGGTGATGGGTATCGTCTGCAGAGCCTGAGCGGGCAGGTGGGTCTGCTTTGCGTAGAATTGGCACCCTTCGCAGGCGCGGACAATTCTAGTGGCGTCAGCCACCGCCGTCGACCAGTAGAAGCCTTGGCGGAAAGCGTTCCCGACGAGGGTTCGAGGTGCTGCATGATGGCCGCAAGCCCCCGAGTGTATTTCCTGCAGGAGTTCCTGACCCTCGGCGATGGAGATGCATCGCTGGAGGATGCCCGAGGGGCTACGGTGGTAGAGCTCCTTCTCATCGCCCAGCAAGACGAACGACTTGGCGCGTCGCGCTACCCGCCGAGCCTCGGCTCGGCCGAGGGGCAGCTCTCCTTGGCGGAGATATTGCAGGTACGGGGTCTGCCAATCTTGCTCTGGCATGACCCCGCTCTGCTCCTCCTCGATGTGCAGTGCTTCGCCCTCGGGGGCCGAGGGCACCTCGGGCTCGGGCGTGCCACCCATCTTGACGGAGGGTTGGTGCAGATCCCGGGAGAAGACGTCCGGGGGAACCGTCGTTCGCCCCGAGGCTATCTTCGCCAGCTTGTCCGCAGTCTCGTTGTAGCGCCGGGCGATGTGGTTAAGCTCGAGCCCGTAGAACTTGTCTTCCAGGCGTCGAACCTCATCACAGTAGGCCTCCATCTTCGGGTCGCGGCAGTGGGAGTTCTTCATGACTTGGTCGATGACGAGCTGCGAGTCGCCGCGTGCATCGAGGCGTCGGACCCCTAGCTCGATGGCGATTCGCAATCCGTTGATCAGAGCCTCGTACTCAGCCACATTGTTGGACGCCGGGAAATGGAGGCGGAGCACGTAGCGCAGGTGTTTCCCGAGGGGCAAGACGAAGAGCAGGCCCGCGCCGGCTCCCGTCTTCATCAGCGACCCGTCGAAAAACATGGTCCAGAGCTCCGGTTGGATCGGAGCCGTCGGCAACTGGGTGTCGACCCATTCGGCTACGAAGTCCGCCAGTACCTGGGACTTGATGGCCTTCCGAGGGGCGAACGAGATTGCCTCGCCCATGATTTCCACCGCCCACTTTTCGATCCGTCCCGAGGCTTCTCGGCACTGGATGATCTCCCCCAGGGGGAAGGATGACACCACAGTCACCGGATGAGACTCGAAGTAATGTCGCAGCTTTCGCCTCGTTAGGATCACTGCATACATCAGCTTCTGGACTTGAGGGTAGCGGATCTTGGTCTCGGACAGCACCTCGCTGACGAAGTAAACTGGCCTCTGAATGGGCAAGGCATGCCCCTCTTCCTGCCTTTCGACCACGATCGCGGCGCTGACCACCTGAGTGGTCGCGGCGACGTAGACCAAGAGGGCTTCTCCATCAGCTGGGGGTACCAAGACGGGCGCCTGGGTGAGGAGCGCCTTCAGGTTCCCGAGGGCTTCCTCGGCCTCGGGTGTCCAAGTGAAGCACTCGGCCTTCCTTAAGAGACGGTACAGGGGCAGGCCTCTTTCGCCGAGGCGCGAGATGAAACGGCTCAAGGCCGCGAGGCATCCCATGACCCTCTGTACGCCTTTTAAGTCCTTGATGGGCCCCATGTTTGTGATGGCTGCGATCTTCTCCGGGTTGGCTTCGATGCCCCGCTCGGAGACGATGAATCCCAAGAGCATGCCTCGGGGCACCCCGAAGACGCATTTCTCGGGATTGAGCTTGACGCCCTTCGCCTTGAGACACCGGAATGTCAGTTCAAGGTCAGAGAGAAGGTCAGAGGCTTTCCTCGTCTTGACTACGATGTCATCGACGTAGGCCTCGACCGTGCGACCGATGTGTTCGCCGAACACATGGTTCATGCACCGCTGGTACGTTGCACCCGCGTTCCTCAAACCGAACGGCATGGTGACATAACAGTACATGCCGAAGGGCGTGATGAAAGAAGTCGCGAGCTGGTCGGACTCTTTCATCTTGATTTGATGATACCCTGAGTAGGCATCGAGGAAAGACAGGGTTTCGCACCCTGCAGTGGAGTCCACGATTTGATCGATGCGAGGTAGAGGGTAGGGGACTTTCGGACATGCTTTGTTGAGACCAGTGTAGTCTACACACATCCGCCATTTCCCCCCTTTCTTCCTCACAAGCACAGGGTTGGCAAGCCATTCAGGGTGGAATACCTCTTTGATGAACCCTGCAGCCATCAGCTTGTGGATCTCCTCGCCTATCACCCTGCGCCTTTCCTCGTCGAATCGGCGCAGAGGCTGTCTGACCGGTCGGGCTCCGGCCCGAATATCCAGCGAGTGCTCGGCGACATCCCTCGGTATGCCGGGCATGTCCGAGGGACTCCACACAAAGACGTCGGCGTTTGCGCGGAGAAAGTCGACGAGCACTGCTTCCTATTTGGGGTCGAGCCCGGAACCGATCCGAATCTGCTTGGAGGTGTCGCCACTGGGGTCAAGAGGGACGGCCTTAACCGTCTCCGCTGGCTCGAAGTTGCCGGCATGTCGCTTCACGTCCGGCACCTCTCGGGAGAGGCTTTCCAGGTCGGCAATGAGGGCCTCGGACTCGGCGAGGGCCTCGGCGTACTCCACGCACTCCACATCGCATTCGAATGCGTGTTTGCACGTGGGGCCGACGGTGATGACCCCGTTGGGGCCCAGCATCTTGAGCTTCAGGTAGGTATAGTTGGGGATGGCCATGAACTTCGCGTAGCATGGCCTTCCCAACACTGCGTGGTAGGTCCCTCGGAACCCGACCACCTCGAACGTCAAAGTCTCCCTTCGGAAGTTGGAGGGTGTTCCGAAGCAGACAGGAAGGTCGAGCTGTCCGAGGGGCTGGACGCGCTTCCCGGGAATGATCCCGTGGAAGGGCGCAGCACCTGCTCGGATAGATGACAGATCGACGCGCAGGAGCCTGAGGGTCTCAGCGTAGATGATGTTGAGGCAGCTGCCCCCATCCATCAGGACCTTGGTGAGCCTGACGTCGCCGATGACGGGATCGACGACGAGCGGGTACTTCCCTAGGCTCGGCACGTGGTTGGGGTGGTCATCCTGGTCGAAGGTGATGGGCTTGTCGGACCAGTCTAGGTAGACTGGCGCCGCCACCTTCACCGAGCAGACCTCCCGACGCTCCTGCTTACGATGCCGAGCCGAGGCATTCGCCGCATGCCCTCCGTAGATCATGAAGCAGTCGCGGACCTCGGGGAACTCTCCTGCTTGGTGATCTTCCTTTTTGCCGTCGTCGCGGGCCCTGTCACCCTCTGCGGGTGGCCCGGCCCGGTGGAAGTGGCGCCGAAGCATGACGCACTCCTCGAGGGTGTGCTTGACGGGCCCCTGATGGTAGGGGCACGTCTCCTTGAGTGCCTTGTCGAAGAGGTTGGCGCCTCCGGGGGGCTTCCGAGGGTTCTTGTACTCGGCGGCGGCGACAAGGTCCGTGCTGGCGGCGTCGCGTTTCGCTTGCGACTTCCTCCTGCCTTTCTTCTTGGCGCCGAGCGGAGTAGACGCCTCGGGAGCATCTTCCGACGGGCGGCCCTGGGGCTGCTTGTCCTTTCGGAAGATGGCCTCGACCGCCTCCTGACCAGAGGCGAACTTGGTGGCGATGTCCATCAGCTCGCTCGCCCTGGTGGGGGTCTTGCGACCCAACTTGCTCACCAGGTCACAGCAGGTGGTGCCGGCAAGGAACGCGCCGATGACATCGGAGTCGGTGATGTTGGGCAGCTCGGTGCGCTGCTTCGAGAATCGCCGGATGTAGTCCCGAAGGGACTCTCCCGGCTGCTGCCGGCAGCTTCGGAGGTCCCAGGAATTCCCGGGGCGCACGTACGTGCCCTGGAAGTTGCCGGCGAAAGTCTGGACCAGATCTTCCCAGTTGGAAATCTGCCCCGGAGGCAGGTGCTCCAACCAAGCGCGAGCGGTGTCGGAGAGGAACAGGGGGAGGTTGCGGATGATGAGGTTGTCGTCGTCCGTCCCACCCAGTTGACAGGCCAGGCGGTAGTCCGCAAGCCACAATTCCGGTCTCGTTTCCCCCGAGTACTTTGTGATAGTAGTCGGGGGTCGGAATCGGGGCGGAAACGGCGCCCGCCGAATGGCCCGGCTGAAGACCTGCGGACCGGGTGGTTCGGGCGAGGGACTCCGATCCTCCTCGCTGTCGTAGCGTCCCCCACGCCTGGGGTGATAACCTCGGCGCACCCTTTCGTCGAGGCGGGCCCGACGGTCGCGATGAGGGTGCTCGTCGCCGAGGTGGCCCGGGGCCGCAGGCGCGGTGTTGCGCGTGCGCCCGGTGTAGACCGAGGCTTCCCGCGTGAGTCGGGAAGTCGCGGCACGAGGTTCCGAGGGGTACCCCTGCCTTCGGGAGGCAGAGCTCTCGGCCCGCCGGGCCGCAGCGCCCTCCAGGAGATGCTTGAGCTCTCCCTGGATTCGCCGACCCTCGGTGGTTGATGACTCCGGCATCGTGCGGAGGAGCATCGCTGCAGCGGCCAGGTCCTGACCGGTTCCGCCGGATGCGGGTGGCGGTCTGTCCCTGGCATCGTTGGCGATGCGGTGCTGGAGACCTTGGGGCAGGTGACGTATTCCTCCGGCCGGGGGCTGGCTCGCCCATGCTTGCCCGACGTTCCGGCGGATTGCCTCGAGCGCTCCTGCTCCCTCATCGAGCCCGGCCTGCGCCCCGCGGACTTGCTCGAGCTGTGGGTCGTGACTCCCCGCCGGAACGGGGACCACAGCTAGCTCCCGCGGGATGTCGGCGCGAGGCGCTGGCCTAGGGGGATCACCATCCTCCGGCATGCCGAGACAGCTGCCTCCGGAGGGATCCCCAGCTCGACGTGGAAACATTCGCGGCTCGGACCGCAGTCCTTGTCGTCAAGGCTGCGGCTGCCGTCAGAACAGTCGGAGAGGCAGTAGTTGCATGCGGTCATGAAGTCCCGCATGGCACTGGGGTTGCCAGATCCAGAGAAATCCCAGCAGATGCTGGGGTCATCATCTCCCTCGGACCCAGAGGGTCCGTAGGTCGAGACACCCGTCAATCGGTCCCAAGGCGACCGCACACGAAACCCCAGAGAGGTTGCACTCGCCTCAACGTGAGCGCCCGCCAAAGCGAGGTCGCCAGGCGGGTTGAGGCCGAGTCGAAATGACGAAGGATGGGAATCAGCCCGTACCTTTTGGACGACGAGGAGCGACGAAGTCACATCGGGGGCTGATCGCGCCGTTGTCCTGGGTGCGAGGGCGACGTCCTGCAGGCCCTCCGTGAGCGCGCTGGCGTCGTCCGCTTGCTCGGGATCGGCGTGACGCGGGGGGACGGCGCTCGTCTTCGCCTCAAACGCGTGGGTGATGCCCGACGCGTCCTCCGTTGGGGCGCTGGGGATGTCGATTTGCTCGACAGTCGACTGAGCGCAGCCTCCCGCTCGGCCTTGGTTGCCCCGCCTCCTCCTCCGATGGCGAGGGAGAGGACGGGGCGAGCTCGAAAGTTGTCCTTCCCCCACGCGGGAAAGACGTCGTCGATTCTGCCGCCGGCGGGCGGGCTGTCCGCCACCATTGTCGCTGTCGCGCGGCGGTGGAAGGAGTATCATGTCGTAGTTGCCGTCGAAAGACATGAACTCGAGACTCCCGAAACGGAGCACCGTCCCGGGTTGAAGAGGTCGTTGGAGACTGCCCATCTGGAGCTTGACGGGAAACTACTCGTCAACACGCAGCAGGCCCCTACCTGGCGCGCCAACTGTCGGCGTTCCGAGACCGGGGGGTCCCCGAGCCGACGAGTGAGTGTGCCGCGTGCCCCAGCCCAGATGGGTCGAGCGAGTGGGCGAGCGCGAAGGGGGGAGAGAGAGAGCGAGAGCGAGGTGGCCGGAGCCGGGTCGTGAGGGAGTCAGAGAATCCCGCGGCCTTCGTGTTCGTCCCGCGCCCAGGTCGGGTGCGCTTGCAGTAGGGGGTTACAAGCGTCCGCGCGGGTGAGGGGAGCGAGCGGCCCCGAGAGAGCGCCTGCCCCTGCCCTTCGTTCCCGCGAGGCCAACCTTCTCTAAGAAGGCCCTGGTCCTTCCTTTTATAGGCGTAAGGAGAGGATCCAGGTGTACAAATGGGGGTGTAGCAAGGTGCTACGTGTCTAGCGGGGGAGAGCTAGTGCCCTAAGTACATGCCAAGGTGGCAGCCGGAGAGATCTTGGCACCCAGCTAGCGTGGCGTCGTGGCTGTCGGAGAAGCAATGGAGCCGGGTGGAGGGACAGCTGTCGGAGTGGCTGGGCCCTTGCTGACGTCCCCCTGCTTTCGTAAGGGAGCCGAGAACCGCCGTCGTCATGGGTCCAGCGGGGCGCTATCATTGCCTATCCGGCGGAGCTAGCCAGATGGGACGTCGGTCCTGTTCTCTGCGGCCCGAGTCGGCTCGGGGTAGGGTGATGATGACGCTTCCTGTTGACGTGGCGGGCTTGTGTCCTAGGTCGGGCGACGTGGAGGCTCCTCCGAGGCCGAGGTCGAGTCTGTCCTCCATGGCCGAGGCCGAACCTGAGCTCCTGGGTCGGGCGAGGCGGAGGTCGTTCGGCAGAGGTCGGGGTGGAGTCCGAGCCCTGGGTCGGGCGGAGCGGAGTTCGCCGTCTTCCGGGGCCTTAGCCCGAGTCCGAGCCCTGGGTCGGGCGGAGCGGAGTTCGCCGTCTTCCGGGGCCTTAGCCCGAGTCCGAGCCCTGGGTCGGGCGGAGCGGAGTTCACCGTCTTCCGGGACCTTAGCCCGAGTCCAAGCCCTGGGTCGGGCGGAGCGGAGTTCGCCGTCTTCCGGGGCCTTAGCCCGAGTCCGAGCCCTGGGTCGGGCGGAGCGGAGTTCGCCGTCTTCCGGGGCCTTAGCCCGAGTCCGAGCCCTGGGTCGGGCGGAGCTTCCTCTGGCGCTTTTGGCCAAGCCTGGCTGCCCGTCAGTCTTACCTTTTGCGTTAAAGGCCCCAGTGACTTGGTCGGTCGGCGCGGTGATTTAGTCAGGGTTACTTCTTATCGAAGGCAAGGCCTCGGGCGAGCCAGAGATGCGTCTGCCGTGAAAGAGGAGGCCTCGGGCGAGACGGAAACATCTTAGGGTCGGCTGCCCTTGCCCGAGGCTAGGCTCGGGCGTGGCGTGATCGAGTCGCTCGTATGGACTGATCCCTGACTTAATCAAACCCATCAGGCCTCTGCAGCTTTATGCTGATGGGGGTTACCAGCTGAGAATTAGGCGTCTTGAGGGTACCCCTAATTATGGTCCCCGACAGGTAGCTTGCATTGGGGCGGGCGGCAAATCCATAGCAGCCAAAATTGTTATGATATTGTTCTTTGCCCATGGCCTTCGTCTCGTACACAAGCTCGTGCATACTGCAAAAGCATTTGGCATTGGGCTCCAGTCCCTGGCTTTTCACCGCCCAAACAAAAATCTCCATTCTAATAACAGCTTCGGGGGTTATCTGATGAAGGTAAATCTGATAAATTTTCAGCACTTCGACCACAAACCTACTCAATGGAAACCGAAGCCCAGCCTTGAAGAAGATTCGGTAAATCACTACTTCGTCTTCCTCAGGGGCAGGAACTTTGTTGTCTCCACCAACTCTCATAATAGACATATCTCAAAAGTATGTTCCCCTCATGTTTTTGAGGTGACTTTTCTTAATGGAAGATTTTCCGAAAATTGTATGGCTAGGCCTCCAGGGTCGATCCTCAGAATCTTCGCCACCACTTTCTGCATCATAGCTATCACTATCACCAGTATCCTCAGACAGGCCCTCCAATATTTTCTTAGTAATCTTTTCTGTGTTTGTTTTTGCCATTGACTCGATAAACCCAGCTATGTAAGGATTTGCAACCTTCTTCTCTTCAAAAAGCTTCTCCACTTCAGTCAGCTTCGTCTCCGCAACAGCCTTCTTGTCTTGAGACATTATTCTTCGGAAATGGCAAAAATGTATCTTTCAAACCGAAGCTGAGGAAGCTTGAAAAAACTAGCAAGCGTCAATAAGCAGGAGCTATAAAATTGAGAAAACAAAGCAAATACCATGAGTAGCTTGCCAAATGCAGTTGCTGCAAGTTCTTATTTATAAGCTCGGAACGCCCTAGACTGGAGGGTCCCGCCTGTCATTGACTGTTGCTATTCTAGCAAAGGGAAGGTGTTTTTTCGGACCTTCGGCTTAAGGCCTTCGTCCATGTCGCAGTCTAAATTTGTTACCCTAAACAAATTAATACTGCGAGGGGCTACTGTTGTGGGCCTTCGTCCTTCGAAGGTCCTCAAAAACGTAATTTAACAATGTCTTTCAAGTATGGTTTATAGGCAGGTACCTTCGGATTCAGGATTAAAAGCATATACGATGAGAAGGGCACGATTGTGACGAAGGTTGCTGTTGCTCCGAAGCTATGCGAAAGGAAGCTCCGGCTCAATCGCGGGAAGAGGAACTGACTTAAAAGGAAAAAGGCTATCTAGTCCTCATAGATTTTTCCATAAGTCAATAGTGAATGCAAAGGGTATAACTGTAATTTTTCACAGGCTGTGTCCTGTGCCTATAAATAGATGAATAGTACCCTCGTACTGTTCATGCTGACTTGTATTCACTCGTGCGTCACGCTTGGACTTTTACCTTCTGTCAAGCCGAAGGTACAAATGTAATATAATATTGTTTCTGTTTATTCACGATAGTAATAAATATGTTAGCAATGTCGTATCATTATTCATGTTGTCTCTTATGTTTCATATACTTCCTTCATTAACATATGCTGTGATGATGAAGGTATGTCCTTCATCACCTTCGTCTGAAGATCATTATATCCTATGGGAAATAATGCTTCGGAAGACGAAGGGCATTAACCTTTAACATTTTATGTTGCCTTGTTCTTAATTCATAGCACTTGAGAACAAGTCCCCAACACATTCTATTTCCAATGTTTTTCCTGTAGATTCTTTAGATTATAACTTGCTTTTAATTTCTCAATCATGCAAAATGGGTTACAACTGTCTTTTTAGTGATGTAGGTGTTACTGTCTTTAGAAGGAGTGATGATTCAGTAGCATTTAAGGTTGTGTTAAAGGGTCAGCTATACTTAGTTGATTTTAATAGAGCTAAACTTGACACTTGCTTAATTGCTAAGACTAATATGGGTTGGCTCTGGCATCACCGACTGGCCCATGTTGGGATGAAGAATCTCCGCAAACTTCTAAAGGGAGAGCACTTCATTTTGAGAAAGACAGGGTTTGTAGCGCATGTCAAGCAGGAAAGCAAGTTGGCGCTCATCATGCACACAAAAACATCATGACCACGGACAAGCCACTGGAGCTACTCCACATGGATTTATTCGGCCCGATAGCTTACATAAGCATCGGCGGGAGTAAGTACTGTCTAGTAATTGTGGATGATTATTCTCACTTCACTTGAGTATTCTTTTTGCAGGAAAAATCATAGACCTAAGAGACTTTAAAGGGATTCTTGAGACGGGCTCAAAATGAGTTTGGATTGAGAATCAAAAAGATTAGAAGCGATAATGGGACAGAGTTCAAGAATTCACAAATTGAAGGCTTTCTTGAGGATGAGGGCATCAAGCATGAGTTCTCTTCTCCCTACACACCTAAACAAAATGGTGTAGTGGAGAGGAAGAATAGAACTCTACTAGACATGGCGAGGACCATGCTTGATGAGTACAAGACACCGGACCGATTTTGGGCCAAGGCGATTAACACCGCCTGCTACTCCATCAACCGGCTCTACCTTCACCGAATCCTCAAGAAGACATCATACGAACTCCTCACCGGTAAAAAGCCCAATGTTTCATATTTTAGAGTCTTTGGGAGTAAATGTTTTATTCTTGTTAAAAGAGGTAGAAAATCTAAATTTGCTCCTAAGGCTATAGAAGGCTTTTTACTTGGTTACGACTCAAACACAAGGGCATATAGAGTCTTCAACAAATCCACTGGATTAGTTGAGGTTTCTTGTGACATTGTGTTTGATGAGACTAATGGCTCCCAAGTGGAGCAAGTTGATCTTGATGAGCTAGATGATGAAGAGGCTCTGTGCGTCACGCTAAGGAACATGTGCATTGGGGATGTGTGCCCTAAGGAATCCAAAGAGCGCACACAAGCACAAGATCAACCATCATCTTCCAATCAACCATCTCCACCAACTCAAGATGAGGAATAGGCTCAAGGTGATGAAGAAGATCAAGAAGATGAGCCACCTCAAGAGGAGGACAAGGATCAAGGGGGAGATGAAGTTGATCAAGAGAAGGAAGATGATCAAGAAATTCAGGGACAAAGACCGCCACACCCAAGAGTCCATCAAGCGATTCAAAGAGATCACCCCGTCAACTCCATCTAGGGATGAAAACGGATGGAAACGGATGGAAAAATCCTTCTCTCGTTTCTGTATCCACATTTTATCATCGAAAACGGGATCGGGTCCGGAATAGTCGGGAACGGAAACGGAAGCGGGATAAACGGAATTGCGAAAATGAACGGAAACGGAAATACTAACGGAAACTCATAATTTAATACAAATAGAAATGTTATTGATGTTTGACTAGTGATTGATTGGCAGAACAATAATATAAAACAAATAGATATAGAGAGGCAACATTCTATTGTTGTTTGGTTGCTAAATGTGTACATTTAGCTACATCCGATGTTGTTTAAGACTTTAGATCATTTGTCATTTGAAAAGAGCCGGTGGTTACAATGGCCAATTGTGCTATAATTTGTCACCTAAATACACGAGGATTTAGTTTATATACTAATGCATATTAGGCTCGTCCCATATTTGTCAAATACGGAATAAATACGGGTTCAATCTAGAAAAAACGGGATCCCGCAAAAACGGACGGAATAAGCCCTCTCCCGTTTCCGTCCTGTTTCCATATTTTTCCATAAATACAGAAACAATCGGGTCAAATGTAGGAAAACGGTATGGGTCGGGACGAGATTTTTTCCGTCCGTTTTCAACCCTAACTCCATCCTCGGTGATATTCATAAGTGGGTAACTACTCGATCTCGAGTCGCACATTTCTGTGAGCATTACTCTTTTGTTTCCTCTATTGAGCCTTACAGGATTGAGGATGCATTAAGAGATTCGGATTGGGTGGTGGCAATGCAAGAGGAGCTCAACAACTTCACGAGGAATGAGGTATGACATTTAGTTCCATGTCCTAATCAAATTGTTGTAGGTACCAAATGGGTATTCCGCAACAAACAAGATGAGCATGGTGTGGTGATAAGGAACAAAGCCCGACTTGTGGCCAAAGGTTATTCACAAGTCGAAGGTTTGGATTTCGATGAAACTTATGCACCCATAGCTAGGCTTGAGTCAATTTGCATATTACTTGCCTAAGCTACTTACCATGGCTTCAAGCTCTATCAAATGGACGTGAAGAGTGCCTTCCTCAATGGACCAATCAAGGAAGAGGTCTATGTTGAGCAACCTTCCGGCTTTGAAGATAGTGAGTACCTTAACCATGTTTACAAACTCTCAAAGGTGCTTTATGGGCTCAAGCAAGCTCCAAGAGCATGGTATGAATGCCTGCGAGATTTTCTTATCACTAACGGCTTCAAAGTCGGCAAGGCCGATCGTACTCTCTTTACTAAAACTGTTGCAAATGTTTGTTTGTATGCCAAATTTATGTTGATGATATTATATTTGGGTCTACTAACAAATCTACTTGTGAAGAGTTTAGTAGGATTATGGTTGAAAAATTTGAGATGTCTATGATGGGGGAGTTGAGATATTTCTTAGGATTTCAAATCAAGCAACTCCAGGATGGCACCTTCATCTCTGAAAGTCGCCTAGAGGGGGGTGAATAGGCAGAATCTGAAAATTATAAACTTCAAGCACAACTACAAGCCGGGGTTAGCGTTAGAATGAAATCCAAGTCCGAGAGAGAGGGTGAAAGCAAATCAATCAAGAAATAAAGCGGATGACACAGTAATTTGTTTTACCGAGGTTCAGTTCTTGAGAACCTACTCCCCGTTGAGGTGGTCACAAAGACTGGGTCTCTTTCAACCCTTTCCCTCTCTCAAACGGTCACCTAGACTGAGTGAGCTTTCTCCTTAATCAAATGGGACACTTAGACCCCACAAGGACCACCACACAATTGGTGTCTCTTACTTTGATTACAAGTAGCTTGGGAACAAGAATAGAGGAAGAAGAAAGCGATCCAAGCGACAAGAACTCAAATGAACATGAAAATCTCTCTCTCACAAGTCACTAAGTGTTTGGAGTGGTTTTGGACTTTGGAGAGGATTTGATCTCTTGTTTGTGTCTTGGAGTGAAGTCTAGAGCTCTTGTATTGAATGCAATATGCTGGAAAGTTGGATACCTTGAATAGTGATGGTTGGGGTATTTATAGCCCCAACCACCAAAACAGTCGTTGGGGAGGGCTGCTGTCGATGGGCGCACCGGACAGTCCGGTGCGCCACCGGACACTGTCCGGTGCGCCAGCCACGTCACCCAACCGTTAGGGTTCTGACGTTTTCGACCGTTGGAGCTCTGACATCTTGGGGCACCAGACAGTCTGGTGCCGCACCGGACAGGCATTGTTCACTGTCCGGTGCGCCTTCTGGCGCTGCTCTGACTCTGCGCGAACTGTCTGCGCACTATAGCGCTTTTGCAGGTGTCCATTGGAGTGGACCGTTGCGCTAGAACCGTTGCTCTGCTGGCACACCGGACAGTCCGGTGGCACACCAGAAAGTCCGGTGAATTATAGTGGAGCGGCTCTCCAGAAACCCGAAGGTGAAGAGTTCAGCCTGTACGGTCCCTGGTGCACCGGTGCGCCAGACCAGGGTACTCTTTGGTTTCTTTTCCTCCTTTCTTTTTGAACCCTAACTTTAATCTTTTTATTGGTTGGTGTTGAACCTTTAGCACCTGTAGAATATATAATCTAGAGCAAACTAGTTAGTCCAATTATTTGTGTTGGGCATTTCAACCACCAAAATCATTTAGGAAAAGGTTTGACCCTATTTCCCTTTCAATCTCCCCCTTTTTGGTGATTGATGTCAGCACAAACCAAAGCAAACATATAAGTGCAGAATTGAACTAGTTTGCATAAGGCAAGTGCAAAGGTTGCTTGGAATTAAACCAATTTATACTTACACTAGATATGCATGGATTGCTTTCTTTCTTTTAACATTTTGGACCACATTTGCACCACTTGTTTTGTTTTTGCAAATTCTTTTGGAAAATCTTTTCAAAGCCTTTTTGCAAATAGTCATAGGTAAATGAATAAGATTTCGAGAAGCATTTTCAAGATTTTGAAATTTTCCCCCCCTGTTTCAAATGCTTTTCCTTTGACTTAAACAAAACTCCCCTTAAATGAAATTATCCTCTTAGTTTTCAAGAGGGTTTTGAGATATATATCAATTTGAAATATAGATACCAATTGAGATATTCTTTAAAGGAAAACCAATTTTGAAAGATACTAATTGAAAACTTTATTTTGAAAATTTTGAAATTATTGGTGGTGGTGCGGTCCCTTTTGCTTTGGGCTAATATTCTCTCCACCTTTGGCATGAATCGCCAAAAATGGAGACTGTGTGAGCCCTTTTATTCTCTCCCCATTTGATAAGAGTGAAGATTATACCAATTGAGAGTGGAGTGATGGCGAAGGGTAAATAATACCGATAGAGTGGAGTGGAAGCCGTGTCTTCGCCGAAGACTCCATTTCCCTTTTAATCTATGACTTAGTATAGAAATACACTTGAAAACACATTAGTCATAGACATAAAAGAGATATGATCAAAGGTATATAAATGAGCTATGTGTGCAAAGTGTCAATCAAAGTTCCGAGAATCAAAAATGTTTAGCTCATTCCTAAGTTTGATAAAGGTTTTCTCATCTAGTGGTTTGGTAAAGATATCGGCTAATTGTTCTTTGGTGTTAATATAGGCTATCTTTATATCCCCCTTTGTTGGTGATCCCTCAAAAAGTGATGCCAAATGTCTATGTGCTTAGTGCGACTGTGTTCAACGGGATTCTCTGCAATACGGATAGCACTCTCATTGTCACATAGGAGAGGGACTTTGTTCAATTTGTAGCCATAGTCCCTGAGGGTTTGCCTCATCCAAAGCAATTGCACGCAACAATGGCCTGCAGCAATGTACTCGACTTCGGCGGTTGATAGGGCTACTGAATTTTGTTTCTTTGAAGCCCAAGACACAAGGGATCTCCCCAGAAACTGACAAGTCCCTGATGTGCTCTTCCTATCAATTTTACACCCTGCCCAATCAACATCTGAATATCGTATTAAATCAAAAGTGGATCCCTTGGGGTACCAAAGACCAAACTTAGGTGTATGAACTAAGTATCTCATGATTCTTTTCACGGCCCTAAGGTGAACTTCCTTAGGATCGGCTTGGAACCTTGCACACATGCATACGGAAAGCATAATATCCGGTCGAGATGCACATAAATAGAGTAAAGATCCTATCATCGACCGGTATACCTTTTGATCTACGGATTTACCTCCCGTGTCGAGGTCGAGATGCCCATTTGTTCCCATGGGTGTCTTGATGGGCTTGGCATCTTTCATTCCAAACTTGGTAAGTATGTCTAGAATGTACTTGGTTTGGCTAATGAAGGTGCCCTCTTGGAGTTGCTTGACTTGAAATCCTAGAAAATACTTCAACTCTCCCATCATAGACATCTCGAATTTTTGAATCATTATCCTACTAAATTCTTCACAAGTAGATTTGTTAGTAGACCCAAATATAATATCATCAACATAAATTTGGCATATGAACAAATTATTTGCAATAGTTTTAGTGAAGAGAGTAGGATCGGCTTTGCCGACTTTGAAGTTATTAGTGATTAGAAAATCTCGCATGCATTCATACCATGCTATTAGGGCTTGCTTGAGCCAATAAAGCGCCTTTGAGAGTTTATAGACATGGTTAGGATACTCACTATCTTCAAAGCCTGGAGGTTGCTCAACATAGACCTCTTCCTTGATTGGTCCATTTAGGAAGGCACTTTTTACGTCTATTTGATAGAGCTTGAAGCCATGGTAAGTAGCATAGGCAAGTTATATGCGAATTGATTCAAGCCTAGCTACAGTGCATAAGTTTCACCAAAGTCCAAACCTTTGACTTGTGAATAACCCTTGGCCACAAGTCGTGCTTTGTTTCTTATCACCACACCATGCTCATCTTGCTTGTTGCGGAATACCTAGTTGGTACCTACAACATTTTGGTTAGGACGTGGAACTAAATGCCTGTAACACCACAAAAGCCATCAGATAAAAATAATGAATTAGTTATTATATTAATTAGGGTAATAAATTTTTTGTTTAATTATTTATTTGCATTTTGATTATTTTCTTTCTATGCGCGTGATTGATTATCGGATGATTGTTATTAACTTCCTTTTAAAAAGAAATCCTAGTAATTAAATAATAATTAAGAAATATAGTAATTATTAGTCTAAAAGCAAGTTTTCTATTTATAAATATTTTTGGTGAATTTTTTATGACTTTTTGAGCTCTTTAAATAATCATCTCGGAATTAGAAAAAAAAACCTAAAGCCTCACCAGCCGGCCCACTTGGGGCCCAATCCCCAAACCCTAGACTTAAGCTGCCGCGCGCGCGCCTGGAAATGTTCCAGCCGCCGTCGTCCTCCCTATCTATCTTCTCTCTCCCTCTCTCTATTCTCTCTCCCTCTCTCTCTTCACTCCCTCACTTTTCTCTCTCCCCGCAGCACCCGAGCGCGAGCGCCCAGCTGCAGCAAGCAGCCGCCGCGCCCTCTGCCTGGACGCGGCGCGTGACGCCCACCTGCCAGCCACGCCGTGGAGGCCCGCCCGATGCCGCGCTGCCCTGCCTCGGTCCGAGCGCGTGAGCACCCCGCCGCGAGCTCGACCCCAGCCGCGCCGAGCCAACCCCTGCGCGCGTCCCTGCACGAAGCCGAGCAGCCTACGCGTCGAGTCCTGTCCGCGCGCCGTCCGTTAGTCTTGGTCGTAAATGGTGGTTGATTGCATCCATTTCCTCTCTATTACTCTCCATTGAAACCATAAGAAGAAACTGTCACCATTTAACTGCGTAATGGAGCCGCCGATGCCCTCTTCCTCTCCCTGGCAAACTCTTTCTTCCCTCCCTCTCTCTATAAAAGGCAGCAGAGCCCTTCCCATTCCTTCCTACTCGAGCTCGCCTCTCTCTAGCACTCCTCGCTATTCGCTAGTGCCGTTGCCGTAGTTCGTTGTCGTTCATCGCCGGAGTTCACCGGAGCCACGCTCTCGCTGTCCGTAGTCGAGCCCTGCTCTCCGTCCGACCGAAACCCGTCGATCCATCCCCGTCACACGCACGAACCCAAGGTTGATGACGATCCAAATTTATTTTGTGTATTTAATAAAGTACCTTTTGATTCGATTCATGAGTTGTATATTTTGTTTGTTGTAACATGAACACATGTGATTCCGATTTATGTATATGTGTGCGCTATGGAATTTGTTAGAGATATGCGATTATTAGTGCACCGTGTTATTTCATATTAATCGACGCGTTGATTTTGGTTTAGAGAAATATGACGTAGATTTAATAGTCACACGTTGGTGATAAAAATACTAGATAAGAATTTATAGTCAAATTTGGTCACGATAAATTTTAGAAACTATTTGGAGAATTATAAGTGCATTTTAAATGGATTTAGAAAAATGGTATAGAACGCATGTCATATGAATAATATAGGATTTTTTTAGATGATCTATCCGATTATTTAGTTAATATCTTCTTTTAGAAAGAAAAGAGAAAATATCACCAGTAGTGTGGCAAATAGATTTTTGCTAGTTAAATAATCTTGTTCGCAAATTGAGCACTTAGATTTTTAGAGTAAGCAAAATACTAGTTTATGTCAAAATATCCTCACTTGTGTTATAAAAAGTCCAATTACCAATTTATGTAGATTTTTAGAATATTAATATTATTAAATTCATTTTTATACTAAATAATTTGAGTTAGAAAAGATATTAATTTATTTATTAGTATTAAAAGACAATAAATATTATTTATTTTCATTGATGATGTTAAAATATATTAATACTAGTTAAATGGTATTTATTGCACCCACTCATAAATTCACCATTAGGACTCACATTAATAGCTATAATTGAATTAATAAGTATTTACGCGATTAGTACGTAATTAAGATGTGATTAGTGCGATGTGTTAATGTGCATGTAATGGTGTATGTTTATGAAATGGTGCATGTTTATTTATTGGTTTATGTTTTATTTATGTATGTGCGCTATACGACTCTATTAGAAGCCGATTGTGCGGTAGGCGATCCAAATTCGTTCGAGGACGACCCGCAAGACGCTTTTGAGCAAGGCAAGTGGATTCTCCCTCTGCATATTCTATTTGTACCTACTCATTGCATACAATAATGTTTACTTTTTGATATACTGCATAATTTTGTTGGGTTATACCTAATTAAGGATTTCCTAGATTTACTACCTGCATTCCTTGTTTAACCTGGGGAAATAATTAAGCTGTGCAAGATTTATGCTACTGCCCAACTTAATGATTCCTAATGTCACTCATTAATTAGTTTTAATGTTCCAAAATGTTAATTGGCAATTATGACATTAACCCGATGGTTAAGATAACTTTATTACAAATTAATTGGAACATGGAGTGACCACCCAGGATAACAGTGCAACCACGAGTGCTATCATGGCTCTGGCAATTAGCTTTATATGCTTAGTGCCTAGCAACCTTACCTGAAAGATGGGCAAGAGGGGGAGCGCTAGGTGCTGGCAGCCCACGTTAACATGGGGTCGTATTCTTGGCTAAGGTACTTCACCCAGGGGGCCACCACCATCGTCTTAGAAACCTTAGCGGGTTGCTTCGTATTAAGTGTATTTTGTGAAAGCCTCATAATGGATCCCTAGCCATTCACCTCGGCAGTGTCTAAGGGTCCGATCAACCTGGGCTAGATGGGATACATGGCTTGTGGGTAAAGTTGTACCACCTCTGCATAGTGTAAAACTGATATATCAGCCGTGCTCCCGGTTATGAGCGACCTGGACTCCTCACATGATAATTGAACTTGAAGATGGAATTAAATCGAGATCCGATGATCTGCCAATAATTTGCTTAAGTGGTTTCACTTAAGTGTTTTTGTTATATTCATATTCCTTTGTTTAAATGGGATATTTGGGATTCACACTTATTAGTAAGACAGGTGTTGTTAATAAAATATTGACCAACTAAAATGCTTACTACTCAACCTTAGCCTCACCTTGTTATACCTGCATTAATTTTCCCCCACTTGCTGAGCCCCGACCATAAGTGAGCTCACCCTTGCTTATTTTGATCAGAGGGTGATGCAGGAGACTTTGATGGAGATTTTATCGACGACGATGAATTCTAA
Source organism: Zea luxurians (assembly GCA_029449295.1). Classification (NCBI taxonomy): domain Eukaryota; kingdom Viridiplantae; phylum Streptophyta; class Magnoliopsida; order Poales; family Poaceae; genus Zea; species Zea luxurians. The sequence goes on from JAOPSE010000010.1 coordinate 105,470,743, forward strand.
GTCTAACGATGCGCCAGTCATCTTCCTGTGGGAGATTGCCCAGTTGTTTATTTCCGCTTTACTTTGATATGATACTTGTTCAAGATACAATGTTTCAGATGATGTAATAAAGTATTATACTCTCTTTACGCCTTTATTGCATTGTCTTTTGATATACTACACTTATGACGTCAACATATGTGTGGAAATGGATCCTGGCACACATATGGTATGCGCTTGGTTCTACCCCTGGAACCGGGTGTGACAGAAGTGGTATCAAAGCTATGCTGACCCTAGGTCGTTAGATTAGTTAGAAATGGAAAGCCTAGTTGTTCAAAACTTGCTAATTTCATTCCTATAAATTCCTTTATCAGTCTTACCTCTTTGAAATTCAACTAAGTTGACACTTCTCTTGTAGATGGTTCGCACTTTCCAAACTACCCGCGTCAACACCAGCTACGCCCCTCAGCCCCGGCAGATCCCGGTCTACCCAGTGGTAGTCGAGGAAGTTCCGGCGGATCTCCCTCCCCTCCAAGTGGAGAACATAATCAACCTGGAGGATAGCTCGGAGGAGCAGCTGCCGACCCCCAGTCCGTTGGCCGAGTCCCTAGCCTTCGCAGCTGGGTCATCGATGTCAGCACTGTCTGCACCAGCCTTCCAAGCACCTGCACCTGGAGGCGACGACCCCGATGACTCCGGAGATGGCGATGACGAGGATGACGACGACGAAGACGATGGAGAAGGCGAACACGTCAACGAGGAAGCTGACTACGCCCAACAGGACAACTTCTTGGGGTTTGGTCCTGTTGTCGAACATTACACATCAATGTTCGAGACGGGGCACTTCCCCAATCTGCTGCAAGAGGTGCTGCACGCGCTAGGCACCTATGTCCGCCCCCTGTACGAGACAAGGCGAGTGAGTGAGCCTCCCCAGGCTTGCTATTACATCACTCGCATCCATGTCAGGGTGATGGATGCAGGTGACAGGGGATTCAGGACTCTGTCTGCTCATGAGTCCCTGATACCACTGTCCACCTACGCTGCCTCAGTCAGCGATGCTGCCCGTCGGACTCTGTGGTCGCTCAGCCACACCTACCGGCAGCAGCTGCAGAACACGAGGTTCAGGCATCTTCCTCAGCGTCTGCGTGGAGAAAGCCAGACCAACATCGTCCCAGGTGAACCTGGTGAGGATCGCCTCAACACCCTAGCTGGTGTAGTGGCCGGTCTCAACACCGACCTAGACAGTGCCACCCTGGATCTCTACAGGGTGCACTTGGAGCTGGAGAATGCCCACGCCAGGATTGCAGCCCTGGAAGCCCAACTGCAAGGACTGGATCCACCAGAAGCTCAGGTCCCCGCCATGGCGCTGTCTCCTCCCCGCAAGAGGCTGCGCTATGGAGAGCCCGGATCAGTCACTAGGCTGCTTTAAGTTTTTGAGCTATGATGTAATAAGCTTGTCTTCGCGTTAGACGATGAACATCTTTTTAAGTTTTTATATTAATAAATAACAACCATGTGATGGTGATTGGTTGAAATGTTTGATTGATTTTTGTTTGAGTGCTATGGTCTTATGGAATGATGGCCATAAGAACATATAAAGTTTTTAAAACTTAAGCTATTTTCCCCTCTAGAATCTTTTCTACTCCTCACTTTTCTAAAGATTTCACTTCCTAACCAATCAGATGGTGAACCCACGTCAAGGACCTAACAACAACAACCGGAACCAGCGTGGTCAACAAGCACCACCACCACCAAATCCCAATATGGAGCAGTTCATCGCCGCCCAGATGCAGATTCTGCAAGGACTCACTGCGGCTGTTCAGCAATTACAACAGAACCAACAGAATCAGCAACCCCAGCAGCAGTAGTATGCACCCCCGGCCAGAGATAAGCACCGAGATTTCATGAGTCATCACCCGCCGACATTTTCTCATGCGGTTGATCCTCTAGATGCCGATGACTGGCTCAAAGTCATTGGAAAGAAGCTGGACATAACTCAGTGCAACGACCGGGAGAAGGTCTTGTACGCCTTGGGAAGACTCGAGGGAGCTGCGTCTGATTGGTGGGATGCCTTCACAGCGGCACATCCCAATGCTGATACCATAACCTGGCAGGAGTTCCAAGAGAACTTCCGCGCTCATCACATTCCTTCGGGAATTATGAAGTTGAAGAAAAAGGAATTCCTTTCCCTTACTCAAGGGAATATGACTGTCAGCGAGTATCGTGATCGCTTCACTCAGCTTTCACGCTATGCCCCTGAAGAAGTGGACACTGATGAGAAACGCCAAGAGCGTTTCCTGGAAGGATTGATTGGACCTCTGAACTACCAACTTCAGAGTCACACTTTTCCCAACTTCCAGACACTGCTGAACAAGGCAATTGGCCTTGAGAGTAAAAGAAAGGAATTATCTGACCATAAAAGGAAGTTCCAAGGTCAGTCCAGCAGGAACACCCGGCCAAACAATGCTCAAGGTTCACAGTTCCGCTCTGGAAATCAGGGTGGAAACAATTATCAAGTGCAACGCTCTGGACAGCAAAGCCAGAGAAGTAATCAGAGTCAGAATCAGCAAAGGAGTAACTCTCAGAACAATCAGAGATCTGGTTCACAGAATCGTCAAGGTGGCACCAATAACACGCAGGCCAGAAGCAACGCACCAGTCCAACCCAATGGATGTTTCAAGTGCGGTGAGCTAGGCCACTATGCCAACAACTGCCTAAGGCGCAACCAGCAGACACCCCAGAAAGCAATAATCAGAGGAATGACCAGAACACCCCCGCTCGTGGATCTGCTCAGAACAAGACTCCGCAGAACCAGAGCAGAGGAAGGGTCAATCACGTCACTGCAGAATCAATGCCTGAGGATGCCAACATAGTGTATGGTATGTTCCTTGTTAACTCCATACCCGCATCAGTTTTATTTGACTCTAGAGCATCGCATTCGTTTATAACTGAGTCATTTGTGGAAAAACACAATATACCTAAGTATCCTCTTAAGAAGATATTACACATTAGTTCACCGGGAGGTGACATGAAGGCCACACACTCATGCCCTCATGTTAATATCAAGATTCAAGGAATAGATTTTACAATCGACCCAGTGGTCCTAGGATCCAACGGGATTGATGTGATTCTTGGATGCAACTGGTTGAAAAGTTGTGATGGAGTGCTACGGTGTGCCAATGGAACAATTATGTTGACAAGTCCTCAAGGTGAAAGAATCCAAGTTAACATAGACAAGTCAACAGATGAAAAAGGAAGACAGTGATCAATCACTTGGAAGAAAAGCCCTTGGAAAATATCAAAGTGGTGTGTGAATACCCATACGTATTTCCGGAGGAATTACCAGGTATGCCACCTGACCGTGATATAGAGTTTTCTATTGAATTAGTACCCGGAACCGCACCTATCTCGAAAAGACCATATAGAATGGATGTAAAAGATTTAGTAGAACTGAAGAAACAAATAGAAGAATTACTAGAAAAAGGTTTCATTTGCCCAAGTTCATCCCCTTGGGGAGCCCCAGTGCTATTTGTAAACAAGAAGGATGGTTCGAGGAGAATGTGCGTTGATTATAGAAGTTTGAATGAAGTAACCATCAAGAATAAGTACCCGCTACCTCAGATTGAAGATTTGTTTGATCAGATGAAAGGAGCTAAGATATTCTCGAAGATAGATCTGAGATCGGGATATCATCAGTTAAAGATTCGAGCAGAAGATGTACCGAAGACAGCCTTCACGACGAGATATGGATTATATGAGTTTTTGGTCATGTCGTTTGGACTGACTAATGCACCAGCATACTTTATGAACTTGATGAATAAAGTATTCATGGAATATCTGGATCAGTTTGTGGTCGTATTCATTGACGACATACTGATATATTCTCCGAATGAAGAAACACACGAAGATCATCTAAGGCTAGTCCTACAAAAGCTTCGTGACAACCAACTATACGCAAAATTCTCGAAGTGTGATTTTTGGCTTAAGGAAGTTGCTTTCTTAGGACATATCGTTACTGACGGTGGAATTAAAGTGGACCCAGGAAAGATAAGTGAGATACTAGATTAGAAGCAACTAAAGGATGCGTCCAAGATCAGAAGTTTTCTTGGATTAGCGGGATACTATAGAAGATTTATTGAAGGTTTTTCCAAGTTAGTGAAACCACTTACCTCTCTATTGGAGAAAGGTAAAGTATTCAAGTGGGATGAAGCTTGCCAGAATTGTTTTGAAGAACTCAAGAAAAGGTTAACCACTGCACCAATACTGGTAATGCCAGACATCCACAAGGGATTTGATGTGTATTGCGATGCATCACACCTTGGACTTGGATGTGTGCTAATGCAAGAAGGAAAGGTGATTGCTTATGCTTCAAGACAGTTGAGGAAACATGAGAAGAATTATCCTACGCACGATTTGGAACTAGCTGCCGTAGTGCATGCTTTGAAGATTTGGAGGCACTATATGATTGGAAACAAGTGCAAAATCTTCACGGATCACAAAAGCTTGAAATATATATTCACTCAGAAGGAACTCAACCTCAGACAGAGAAGATGTCTTGAGTTGATTAAAGACTATGATTTGGAGATACAATATCATCCCGGAAAAGCAAATGTAGTAGCTGATGCTTTGAGCCATAAGGGTCAAGTGAACAACATCACTACTCATTTGATGTTGCAAGATTTGTGCTAGGAAATGGAACAACTCAACCTTGGATTTCTCAATAATGTAGAAGCAACGGTGATGAAAGTTGAATCTACTTTGGAAGAAGAGATTCGTAAAGGACAAGAGTCTGATGAGAAAATTAAGGAAATTAAAGCTTTGATTGGTTTGGGTAAAGCCCCAGATTTCACGGAAGATGATCAAGGCACAGTATGGTTTAAGAAGAGAATCTACATACCAGAAATCGAGCACTTGCGCCAACTTATTTTGAGAGAAGCTCATGATTCAGCTTACTCTATTCACCCTGGAAGTACAAAGATGTACCCGGATCTTAAGGAAAAGTATTGGTGGTATGGATTGAAAAGAGATGTTGCTACTCATGTTGCATTATGTGACGTGTGTCAGCGAGTTAAAGCCGAACACCAAAGACCAGCAGGATTACTACAACCTCTCAAGGTACCGGAATGGAAATGGGAAGAAATCAGTATAGATTTCATAGTTGGACTACCCCGTACTCGAGATGGCTATGATTCAATATGGGTCATAGTAGACAGGTTAACTAAAGTGGCACATTTTATACCTGTGAAGACAACTTACTCAGGAGCCCAGCTAGCAGAGTTATACATGTCGAGGATTGTTTGTCTGCATGGAGTACCGAAGAAGATCGTATCAGATCGAGGAACCCAGTTTACCTCACGCTTTTGGAAAAGACTACATGAGTCCATGGATACCAAGCTAAATTTTAGTTCAGCTTATCATCCGCAGACGGATGGGCAAACAGAAAGAACAAACCAAGTGTTGGAAGATATGCTAAGAGCTTGCGCTCTAAAGCATGGTAGAAGCTGGGATAAAAGTTTGCCTTATGCAGAATTTTCATATAACAACAGTTATCAAGCCAGTCTCAAAATGGCACCGTTTGAAGCACTTTACGGACGAAAGTGTAGAACACCGCTTTATTGGAATCAGACTGGAGAAAGTCAAGTATTTGGCCCAGAAATTCTCCAAGAGGCGGAAAAACAAGTGCAGATTATCAGAGAAAACTTGAAGACAGCACAGTCAAGACAGAAAAGCTATGCTGATAATAGAAGAAGAGAGTTGATGTTTGAAGTAGGAGACTTTGTCTACTTTAAAGTTTCACCGATGAGAGGAATTAAAAGGTTTAAGGTTAAAGGAAAATTATCACCTCGCTATATCGGCCCATTCAAGATTTTGGAAAGAAAAGGTGAAGTAGCCTATCAGTTAGAGCTACCCGATAGATTATCGGATGTGCATGATGTATTTCATGTATCGCAACTCAAGAAGTGCCTAAGAGTACCAGAAGAACAGTTACCCATGGAAGAACTGAATGTCAATGAGGATTTGACCTATTCGGAGTACCCGGTCAGAATTCTGGAAACATCTCGCAGAATTACACGAAGTAAAATCATTAACATGTGCAAAGTTCAGTGGAGTCATCATTCGAAAGATGAGGCCACTTGGGAAAGAGAAGATGAACTTAGAGCAGAATTCCCTCAGCTATTCTCAGAAGTTTCTTAATCTCGAGGACGAGATTCTTTTTAAGAGGGGTAGGTTTGTAACACCACAAAAGCCATCAAATAAAAATAATGAATTTAGTTATTATATTAATTAGGGTAATAAATTTTTTTGTTTAATTATTTATTTGCATTTTGATTATTTTCTTTCTATGCGCGTGATTGATTATCGGATGATTGTTATCAACTTCCTTTTAAAAAGAAATCCTAGTAATTAAATAATAATTAAGAAATATAGTAATTATTAGTCTAAAAACAAGTTTTCTATTTATAAATATTTTTGGTGAATTTTTTATGACTTTTTGAGCTCTTTAAATAATCATCTCGGAATTAGAAAAAAAAAACCTAAAGCCTCACCAGCCGGCCCACTTGGGGCCCAATCCCCAAATCCTAGACTTAAGCTGCCGCGCGCGCGCCTGGAAATGTTCCAGCCGCCGCCGTCCTCCCTATCTCTCTTCTCTCTCTCCCTCTCTCTATTCTCTCTCCCTCTCTCTCTTCACTCCCTCGCTTTTCTCTCTCCCCGCAGCACCCGAGCGCGAGCGCCCAGCCGCAGCAAGCAGCCGCCGCGCCCTCTGCCTAGATGCCGCGCGTGACGCCCACCTGCCAGCCGCGCTGTGGAGGCCTGCCCGACGCCGCGCTGCCCTGCCTCGGTCCGAGCGCGCGAGCACCCCGCCGCGAGCTCGACCCCAGCCGTGCCGAGCCAACCCCTACGCGCGTCCCTGCACGAAGCCGAGCAGCCTACGCGTCGAGTCCCGTCCGCGCGCCGTCCGTTAGTCTTGGTCGTAAATGGTGGTTGATTGCGTCCATTTCCTCTCTATTACTCTCCATTGAAACCATAAGAAGAAACTGTCGCCATTTAACTGCGTAATGGAGCCGCCGATGCCCTCTTCCTCTCCCTGGCATACTCTTTCTTCCCTCTCTCTATAAAAGGCAGCAGAGCCCTCCCCATTCCTTCCTACTCGAGCTCGCCTCTCTCTAGCACTCCTCGCTCATCGCTAGTGTCGTTGCCGTAGTTCGTTGTCGTTCGTCGCCGGAGTTCACCGGAGCCACGCTCTCGCTGTCTGTAGTCGAGCCCTGCTCTCCGTCCGGCCGAAACCCGTCGATCCATCCCCATCACACGCACGAACCCGAGGTTGATGACGACCCAAATTTATTTTGTATATTTTATAAAGTACTTTTTGATTCGATTCATGAGTTGTATATTTTGTTTGTTGTAATATGAACACATGTGATTCCGATTTATGTATATGTGTGCGCTATGGAATTTGTTAGAGATATGCGATTATTAGTGCACCGTGTTATTTCATGTTAATCGACGTGTTGATTTTGGTTTAGAGAAATATGATATAGATTTAATAGTCACACGTTGGTGATAAAAATACAAGATAAGAATTTATAGTCAAATTTGGTCACGATAAATTTTAGAAACTATTTGGAGAATTATAGGTGCATTTTAAATGGATTTAGAAAAATGGTATAGAACGCATGTCATATGAATAATATAGGATTTTTTAGATGATCTATCCGATTATTTAGTTAATATCTTCTTTTAGAAAGAAAAGAGAAAATATCACCAGTAGTGTGGTAAATAGATTTTTGCTAGTTAAATAATCTTGTTCGCAAATTGAGCACTTAGATTTTAGAGTAAGCAAAATACTAGTTTATATCAAAATATCCTCACTTGTGTTATAAAAAGTCCAATTACCAATTTATGTAGATTTTTAGAATATTAATATTATTAAATTCATTTTTATACTAAATAATTTGAGTTAGAAAAGATATTAATTTATTTATTAGTATTAAAAGACAATAAATATTATTTATTTTCATTGATGATGTTAAAATATATTAATACTAGTTAAATGGTATTTATTGCACCCACTCATAAATTCACCATTAGGACTCACATTAATAGCTATAATTGAATTAATAAGTATTTACACGATTAGTACGTAATTAAGATGTGATTAGTGCGACGTGTTAATGTGCATGTAATGGTGTATGTTTATGAAATGGTGCATGTTTATCTATTGGTTTATGTTTTATTTATGTATGTGTGCTATGCGACTCTATTAGAAGCCGATTGTGCGGTAGGCGATCCGAATTCGTTCGAGGACGACCCGCAAGACGCTTTTGAGCAAGGCAAGTGGATTCTCCCTCTGCATATTCTATTTGTACCTACTCATTGCATACAATAATGTTTACTTTTTGATATACTGCATAATTTTATTGGGTTATACCTAATTAAGGATTTCCTAGATTTACTACCTGCATTCCTTGTTTAACCTGGGGAAATAATTAAGCTGTGCAAGATTTATGCTACTGCCCAACTTAATGATTCCTAATGTCACTCATTAATTGGTTTTAATGTTCCAAAATTTTAATTGGCAATTATGACATTAACCCGATGGTTAAGATAACTTTATTACAAATTAATTGGAACATGGAGTGACCACCTAGGATAACAGTGCAACCACGAGTGCTATCATGGCTCTGGCTTTGGTAATTAGCTTTATATGCTTAGTGCCTAGCAACCTTACCTGAAAGATGGGCAAGATGGGGAGCGGTAGGTGCTGGCAGCCCACGTTAACATGGGGTCATATTCTTGGCTAAGGTACTTCACTCAGGGGGCCACCACCATCGTCTTAGAAACCTTAGCGGGTTGCTTCGTATTAAGTGTATTTTGTGAAAGCCTCATAATGGATCCCTAGCCATTCACCTCGGCAGTGTCTAAGGGTCCGATCAACCCGGGCTAGATGGGATACATGGCTTGTGGGTAAAGTTGTACCACCTCTGCAGAGTGTAAAACTGATATATCAGCCGTGCTCCCGGTTATGAGCGACCTGGACTCCTCACATGATAATTGAACTTGAAGATGGAATTAAATCGAGATCCGATGACCTGCCAATAATTTGCTTAAGTGGTTTCACTTAAGTGTTTTTGTTATATTCATATTCCTTTGTTTAAATGGGATATTTGGGATTCACACTTATTAGTAAGACAGGTGTTGTTAATAAAATATTGACCAACTAAAATGCTTACTGCTCAACCTTAGCCTCACCTTGTTATACCTGCATTAATTTTCCCTCACTTGCTGAGCCCCGACCATAAGTGAGCTCACCCTTGCTTATTTTGATCAGAGGGTGATGCAGGAGACTTTGATGGAGATTTTATCGACGACGATGAATTCTAAGTCTAACGATGCGCCGATCATCTTCCTGTGGGAGATTGCCCAGTTGTTTATTTCCGCTTTACTTTGATATGATACTTGTTCAAGATACAATGTTTTAGATGATGTAATAAAGTATTATACTCTCTTTACGCCTTTATTGCATTGTCTTTTGATATACTACACTTGTGACGTCAACATATGTGTGGAAATGGATCCTGGCACACATATGGTATGCGCTTGGTTCTACCCCCTGGAACCAGGTGTGACAATGCCATACCTCATTCCTCATGAAATTGTTGAGTTCCTCTTGCATTGTTAGCACCCAATCCGAATCTCTTAGTGCATCCTCAATCCTGTAAGGATCAATAGAGGAAACAAAAGAGTAATGTTCACATAAATGAGCAACACGAGATCTAGTAGTTACCCCCTTATGAATATCACCGAGGATGGAGTTCACGGGGTGATCTCTTTGAATCGCTTGGTGGACTCTTGGGTGTGGCGGTCTTTGACCCTGAACTTCTTGATCATCTTCCTTGTCTTGATCAACTTCATCTCCCCCTTGATCATTGTCCTCCTCTTGAGGTGGCTCATCCTCTTGACTTCAACTGCATGGTCTTGAGCCTGATCCTCATCTTGAGTTGGTGGAGATGCTTGATTGGAAGATGAAGGTTGATCTTGTGCTTGTGGAGGCTCTTCGGGTTCCTTAGGACATACATCCCTAATGGACATGTTCCTTAGCGTGACGCACTGAGCCTCTTCATCATCTAATTCATCAAGATCAACTTGCTCCACTTGGGAGCCATTAGTCTCATCAAACACAATGTCACAAGAAACCTCAACTAATCCAGTGGAGTTGTTGAAGACTCTATATGCCCTTGTGTTTGAGTCATATCCTAGTAATAAGCCTTCTACAGCCTTAGGAGCAAATTTAGATTTTCTTCCTCCTTTAACAAGAATGAAACATTTGCTACCAAAGACTCTAAAGTATGAAACATTGGGCTTTTTACCAGTTAGGAGTTCATAAGATGTCTTCTTAACGATTCGGTGAAGGTAGAGCCGGTTGATGGAGTAGCAGGAGGTGTTAATTGCCTCGGCCCAAAACCGGTCCGGTGTCTTGTACTCATCAAGCATGGTCCTCGCCATGTCAAGTAGAGTTCTATTCTTCCTCTCCACTACACCATTTTCTTGAGGTGTGTAGGGAGAAGAGAACTCATGCTTGATGCCCTCCACCTCAAGAAAGCCTTCAATTTGTGAATTCTTGAACTCCGTCCCATTGTCGCTTCTAATCTTTTTGATCCTTAAGCCGAACTCATTTTGAGCTCGTCTCAAGAATCCCTTTAAGGTCTCTTGGGTTTGTGATTTATCCTGCAAAAAGAATACCTAAGTGAAGCGAGAATAATCATCCATAATAACAAGACAGTACTTACTCCCACCGATGCTTATGTAAGCGATCAGGCCAAATAAATCCATGTGGAGTAGCTCCAGTGGCCTGTCCGTCATCATGATGTTCTTGTGTGGATGATGAACACCAACTTGCTTTCCTGCTTGGCAGGTGCTACAAACCATGTCTTTCTCAAAATGAACATTGGTTAGTCCTAAAATGTGCTCTCCCTTTAGAAGCTTGTGAAGATTCTTCATCCCAACATGGGCTAGTCGGTGATGCCAGAGCCAACCCATATTAGTCTTAGCAATTAAGCAAGTGTCGAGTTTAGCTCTATTGAAACCAACTAAGTATAGCTGACCCTCTAACACTCCCTTAAATGCTATTGAATCATCACTTCTTCTAAAGACAATAACACCAGTATCATTAAAAAGACAGTTGTAACCCATTTTGCATAATTGAGAAACTGAAAGCAAATTGTAATCTAAAGAATCTACAAGAAAAACATTAGAAATGGAATGGTTAGGTAATATAGCTATTTTACCAAGTCCTTTGACCAAACCTTGATTTCCATCCCCGAATGTGATAGCTCTTTGGGGATCTTGGTTTTTCTCATAGGAGAACATCCTTTTCTCCCCTGTCATGTGGTTTGTGCACCCGCTATCAATTATCCAGGTTGAGCCCCCGGATGCATAAACCTGCAAAATAGTTTGTTGGAGGCCTTCGGCTTCCGAAGGTCCTCAAAAATATGATTTGACAATGTTTCCCAAGTGAAATATGTGAACAGGTATCTTCGGAATTGGGCCACGAGTATACAGGAATATGGTCAAGACGAAGCATGAATAGGACGGAAGGCGATCATAACGAAGGATAAGATGATCACGAAGCTATGTGCAGAAAAAGCTTCGGCATGACAGCAGAAAAGGGGAACCGACTTATATGGTGAAAAGACAAATTGGACCTCGAAGAATCACTATAGAATTATTGATAAATGTAAAGGGCATTAATGTAATTCTCCACGGGCTGCGCCCTGTGCCTATAAATAGATGAACAATATCCCCGTACTGTTCATGCTGATCTGGCATCTGCTTTTCGCATCACACCTGTATCTTTACTTTTCGACAATCCAAAGGTACATTTATAATTTGTTATTATGACTCTGATAATACAAAATAGAAATAAATTGGTGATAATATTCGTGTTATTGTTTGTATTCCATGTATGTATTCTCCTTCATCATATGTTGGACTTACGAAGGTCTTTTCCCTCATAACCTTCGTCTGAAATTCATTATATCCGAAGGGATATAATGTCTTGAAGGACGAAGGACTTTAATATTTAACACTTTTTATGTTGCCTTGTTCTTGACTCTTAGCATTTGAGAACAAGTCACCAACATTGGCACCCACCTCCGGTGAACTCACGTCCATTTTTTGAGTTTTGAACATCTTCGGCAAGCATCACCTTCGTCATGCCGCCGAGGAAAGCTTCAGCCGCAGGGGCTGCTACTCTACAGCCGCTGGATCCCAATCAGGATGTCCTTTCTCTCAGGGAGGCCCGAAGCCAGAAGAGGAAGGCCACCAGTCCAACGCCTCCGGAGGACGACTTGGATCAAGAAATCCAAAATTTGGAGATGCTCCGTCAACAGGTCCAACGGAAGAAGGAAAAGATGGCTCGTCTAGCTGATCTACAAAGGCAGATAGACGAAGCCTCTGAAGAGCTTCGTCATCTTGCTCAAGATGACCAGAATCAAAGGCCCCCGTGCAGAGAGCTTCATCAAGAGGGCTTCTACAACGAGGGCGACTGGTATGAAGATTTCCATCATGGAAATTTTGCTTTTGATGATACTTCTCCCCTGTCAACAGAACTGCAGGCTACACCTTGGCCACAGTCTTACAAGCCACCTCAGCTCCCCATGTACGACGGTCATTCAGACCCGAAGCAATTCTTGATGAGCTATGAAGCAACAATATCTTCGTATGGTGGCAACACGGCGGTCATGGCAAAGTCTTTCGTCATGGCTGTCAGGAGTGTTGCACAAACCTGGTACTCCTCTCTTCGGCCAGGGACAATCACTTCATGGCAAAAGCTAAAGGACATGTTGATAACCAGCTTCCAAGGGTTTCAAATGTAGCCAGTTACTGCCCAAGCTTTATTCCAGTGCACCTAGGACCACGAAGAATATCTTCAGGCGTATGTCCGAAGGTTCCTGCGTCTGAGGGCACAGGCACCAACAGTGCCCAATGAAATTGTCATTGAGGCCATGATCAAGGGGCTTCGGCCGGGGCCTTTAGCTCAATACTTTGCTAGAAAGCCTCCTCAAACTTTGGAGAAGCTGCTCCAGAAGATGGACGAGTATATTCGAGCTGACAATGATTTTCGCCAAAGAAGGGAGGAAGCATTTAGGTTCTCTGAAATGACCAGGGGCTTCGGAGGAAGATTCCATCCAAGGCACGTCAGGTCAATTCACAATTCTACTCAAAGTGATGACAAAGGGAGTCAACAGCAAAGGCCATAGTGCTCCTCGCAAGCTTCGGGGCAATAACAAAGCTCTTTCCGGCCGCCAGCGCCAAGGGGTAGAGGCGCCAGGGGCTTCGGGGGAAGATTTGGAGATCAACCAAGAAAAATTTACTGTCTATTCTGTGGTGAAGGCAAGGGCCATACCACCAGGATGTGCCATGTTACCATCCAGAAGCAAAAGGAGCTAGCAGAAGCTGCAGCGCAATAGAGCCAGCCGAAGCAGGTCATGCATACTGCTTCGTACCATTCGCCTTACATTCCAGAATATGTAGGCAATCACCCTGCAACTTCTGTTGCTTCGGCAAGTCAATCCCAAGCATCTTGGCAACAGCCTCCGCCGCCACCACCGATGCAACGAGGTCAGCAGCCAGAAGGGAGTCAGCACACTCACCTTCAGCGGGACTTCAGAGAGGAGTCCGAAGCTCGCACAGTCAATAGCACTGTGCCGGAGTCGAAGCATATTTACTGACAAATATCCTACCTCGTCAGCAGATTTTCGCATTTCAGTCTTACTTTCTTTTTAATAAGGAACAATTATGGGAAGTTTAAGTGCTTGTTATCGTATTTTAATCTCTTGTAACAGTTTCGTTCTTTGCCATATTAAAAAAAATGTCTCCTCCATAGGCTTAAGTTGCCGAAACATAAGAATTTATGGGGGCAAGAAGGACCTTCAAATTATCAAAAATTTGCTCTAAAGAATACAGTGCAATTTCTTTGAAGCAGCAAAAGTCGTTCCTAAGGGAGCGCAGTATAAGTTTTCCGCTCAAAAGTCGTTCCTAAGGGAGCGCAGTGTAAGTTTTCTGCTCAAAAGTCGTTCCGAAGGGAATGCAGAGCTTACAGCGAAAAATAAACGCTGATTCCGCTGAAAGTAAAAGGCGAAGAAGCTCCTAAGGGAGGCTTACAGCGAAAAATAAACGCTGATTCCGCTGAAAGTAAAAGGCGAAGAAGCTCCTAAGGGAGGCTTACAGCGAAAAATAAACGCTAATTCCGCTGAAGTAAAAGGCAAAGAAGCTCCTAAGGGAGGCTTACAGTGAAAAATAAATGTCGACCTTCGGCAAATATCATTTTGCATAACATCACATCATTACATCATTTGCATAGCATAACATCATACATCATAATGCATCAACAACGCAAGAAGGGGTGCTTCAATATTGATATTCGAAGATCGTTTTGAAGAAATAGTGGCACGACACAAACAATGGCCATGGAAGGGTTATATCTTCGTCAAACTCTGAGATGGAAAGATCTATTGATCATTGATTTTACCAGGATTGGTTACTGATTTTATGAGAGCATGGATATTATTTACGAAGCATGAAAAGAAGGGAAGGTGTTTTTTCGCCAAAGGCTCAAAAACGGTATGTGTATAATGTTTCATGCATCGCAAAGAATAGAACTATAAACAGCTAATAAATTACACCCTAAGTTACACAATATTACACATGATTCTCAACAAACATTACAATCTGAATGTTTTTTGCAACAACATCTAATCTTCCCTTAAGACTACTTCTGCAGCTTCGTTTAAAAGCTGATCAACAACTCTATCCATGATGGCTTCGGCCATTTGTCTAATTTCGTCATCCCCCTTTGTGTGGGGGCCCATAGATGACTCAGCAGGCTCTAAGGGAAGAGTAGATACGGATTTATTACTATCCCTGAACAAGTTCGAAGTCAAAAAATTACAACAAAGAGACAAAAACTACTAGTTAATACCTATTCGCCCTTCGGGCTCTGCGCTTTTCTCAGCAGCCTCTGCTACTTTTCTAGCATCATGGATGCCTTTTTCGCTTTTTTGAATAATCTCTTGGGCCATTTCCCGGCCACCATTATCCCAGATGTCGGTGAAAAATTTTCCACCAACCAAGCTAGCTTCGGCCGAGGGGTCTTTTATGTCTTTGAAGGATAAGGCAGCTTCGGATTATGCTAAAGTTTTCACATGCTCGCAGCCTTTCCTCTCCAAAATAGTAGCAATCCCCCTGGCACCCGAAAAAGCACATATGTCTCCACGGCTATTCAAAATTTCCTCAAAAGCCTCGGCTTCGTGATTGATCCATTACAATCGGGCCCTCGGGGTTCCCCCTTGTGAAGTTTTCCTCGCTCGAGAATGCGCCAACGCTGGCGAAGCTAGTTTTTATTTTCTTAACGCATTCTATAGATTTGTCATAGCACCTTTTCTTGGATGCACGAAGCTCTTCAACGTTTCCTTCTAAATGATTTGCCCACTGGTCGCTAAGTTCTCGTTTCGTTTCTTCAAGTATGCGTTCTTCTTTAGCTCGGGCCAACTGTCTCCGAAGACCCTCGATTTCCTGCCTTTGAGCTTCAGCTTGAGCTTTAGAAGTAGCTTCGTCTTCCTTTATCTTATCCACCAATGTAAGCAGAATTTTGTCTTTTTCCAAGGCTTCGTTTCTTAGCTTGATAACCTCTGTTCGAAGGTTATTGAGAGCAATAGTGCAGCTTTCGTCTTCAGCATTCTTTTGTGCCCTTAAGGCATTGCTGAGTATTAAGCCCTATACAAAGGAATGAATGGATTAAAAAAATTTACCTTTAGACTATTGTATGCAAGGCTATCTGCAAGATCGTCCTTCGTCATGGTGCAGAGGCCAGCTTCGAGCTTCGGGAACCCCATACTTCTAGCCATCTCCCTGCAGACAGATAATTCCTTATTATCTGGGAGGCAGTATAAGAAGTCGTCTTCGTCTGTGCCATTGAATACTAAGGCCCCTTTTGGATACCTCAGTTCTTGGGCATAGTGATTAGCTTCAAAAATCTCTTCTTCAGATAATCTTTTTCCCGAAGCATGTCGAACAATATAATCGAGGGCTTTGGAGGATGCTTCGGGGGCAGCAGTGCCAGTTTCTTCAACTAAAATCGGCTCTGTCATTTTTGTTTCTTCGACTTCCAAGGATTTTACCTTGGTGGGCTCTGAAGGCCCAGCTTCAGTCTCAGATTGTTGCTTTAGAGCTTCGGCAACAAAGACTTCAGTACGCACTTCGGAAGTTTCAACAATTTTCTTCGGGGTTGTGCTTGAAGACTTAATTGTCTCCAAAACATCTAGCACATTAACCATCCTTTTTCTTTTCGGGGTCACCGCTGGACCCTTTTGGTTTTTTGCTGCCTCAATTTTCGCTGAAGGACTTAAAATTTCTGATGTTTTTGCTTCTTCAGTCCTCGGTTTTTCTGTTTTTTCTGTTGATGGTGCTTCGGCCATTTCTTCGATTTTTGGCACTGGAGGTGGTTCTTTAGCTTCAGTAGCCGAAGAGGTCTCACCAATAAATTCAGGCACTGTGGCTGGTTCAATATAACGTGGCCGGTGTGTGAGAACCTTTACCTTTTTTCTCTTCGGCGCTGGCTCGCTAGGAGCAGCTGAGGCAATTTCCTTTGCAGAAGAAGTATTCTTTCTTTTTTGACTCCGCGCTGGGTAATGGTAGTCGGGGTAGACAAACCCAATTGCATCAAATACTCGGTTAAGTCTCTTCTTCTTTCGGCCTTCGAAGGCTGCTGATAATGCAGTATCTTCGGCCTTCGAGTATACCCCAAGCAATTCGTCACTAATGGCCTCAATACTTTTTAACCAGTCATCATCTGGCTCAACAAACTTATCTCCGTATTTGAATGTGTATTTTAGCCTAACTAGTCCACCTTCGTCAGTCTCTTTAATGGTTTCCTCCGGCATTTCCCACTTTTCCGCAAGTGGCCATACTCTGAAAGCAATGTGTTCTTGGACCAAATCCCTTGTTCCAATAAAAGAGCAAACAACGCCGAAGGCCCTCTGGCATTCTTCGGCTGCTTCATTCATTTCCACCTTCGGCTTCTGTAGGCCGAAGCGTTGCCAGATAGGGCGCATAATGATACCCTTGATATCTTCACGTGATTTCAAGTCATTTTTCACATAAAACCATTCCGTCATCCAGTCACCGGGCCACCTCTTTCGAAAGGTTGGCACAGGGCAGCTTGACCCAGTCCGAGCGCCGAAGCTATAGCAGCCAAAGTTGTTGTGATACTGCTCTTTGCCCCAGGGTTTTGTCTCATACAATAGCTCATGTACGTTACATGAGCTTTTTGCGTTAGGTTCCAAACCTTGGCTCCTCACGGCCCACACAAAGATGTTCATCCTTATGATTGCTTCGGGGGTAAGTTGGTGAAGGTAGATTTCAAATATCTTCAGTACTTCCACGACAAAACTGCTCAAGGGAAATCATAATCCAGCTTTTAAGAAGCTTCGGAATATCACGACCTCATTTTCCTCGGGAGTCGGACAAGTCTTCTCTCCTTCGTCAGCCCTCACAACACACAAGTCCTAAAAATATCTGCCTCTCATATTGACAAGATGATTTTCCTTAATACTGGATTTACCAAAAACTGCATGGCTTGGTCGCCAGGGTCGATCTTCGGAATCTTCACCACCACTATCCACATCGTAACTTTCACTGTCGCCAGTATCTTCAGATAAACCCTCCAAAATCTCCCTGGTAATCTTCTCTGTATTAGTCTTTGACATTGATTCAAGAAAACCCAGATGCATCTCCTCAGAAAGGCTTAGCTTTGAAGCACCAACAGCTTTCTTATCTTCAGACATCTTCGCAAATGCTGACAAAGCGCACTCGAAACCGAAGCTTAAAAATTTAAAACCAAGCAAGTGCTGTTGCGCGCAGGCTAAAAGTTGGGTGAGTAAAAGCAGCTGGCAAGGGAGCGTGCCAAATAACCTGGCAGTGAGCTCTTATTTATACACCTAGTGCGTTGGAAACTGGAGGGTCCCGCTTGTCAAAGACTGTTGCTATTCTAGCAAAGGGAAGGTGTTTTTTCGGACCTTCGGCTTAAAGCCTTCGTCCATATCGCAATATGAATTTATCATTCCAGTAAATTAATATTGCGAGGGGCTACTGTTGGGGGGCCTTCGGTTTCCGAAGGTCCTCAAAAATATGATTTGACAATGTTTCCCAAGTGAAATATGTGAACAGGTATCTTCGGAATTGGGCCACGAGTATACAGGAATATGGTCAAGACGAAGCTTGAATAGGATGGAAGGCGATCATAACGAAGGATAAGATGATCACGAAGCTATGCGCAGAAAAAGCTTCGGCATGACAGCAGAAAAGGGGAACCGACTTATATGGTGAAAAAACAAATTGGACCTCGAAGAATCACTATAGAATTATTGATAAATGTAAAGGGCATTAATGTAATTCTCCACGGGCTGCGCCCTGTGCCTATAAATAGATGAACAGTATTCCCGTACTGTTCATGCTGATCTGGCATCTGCTTTTCGCATCACGCCTGTATCTTTACTTTCCGACAATCCAAAGGTACTTTATAATTTTTTATTATGACTCTGATAATACAAAATAGAAATAAATTGGTGATAATATTCGTGTTATTGTTTGTATTCCATGTATGTATTCTCCTTCATCATATGTTGGACTTACGAAGGTCTTTTCCCTCATAACCTTCGTCTGAAATTCATTATATCCGAAGGGATATAATGTCTTGAAGGACGAAGGACTTTAATATTTAACACTTTTTATGTTGCCTTGTTCTTGACTCTTAGCATTTGAGAACAAGTCACCAACACAGTTTTAGGCCTTGTTCTTAGGTATCCAAACGGTCTTGGGTCCTCTGACATTAGAAACAAGCACCTTGGGTACCCAAACACAAGTCCTGGAGCCCTTGTGTTTGCCCCCAACATATTTGGCAACTACTTTGCCTGATTTGTTAGTTAAGACATAAGAAGCATCAAAAGTCTTAAATGAAATGTTAGATTCATTTGATGTAATAGGAGTTTTCCTTTTAGGCATTTTAACATGTGTAGAATGCCTAGTGCTAGATGCCTCATTCTTATACATATAAGCATGATGTGAAACAAAATGATATTTCTTAGTATGAATTCTCCTAATCTTGTGTTCGGAATAACCAGCAGGATATAAAACATAGCCCTCGTTATCCGGAACCATGAGAGCTTTGCCCTTAACAAAGTTAGACAATTTCTTAGGGGCATTAAGCTTGACATTGCCTCCCTGTTGAAAGCCAATGCATCCTTAATGTCAGGGCGTCTCCCATTATAGAGCATGCTTCTAGCAAATTTAAATTTTTCATTTTCAATTTCATGCTCATTAATCTTAGCAGTAAGTTGAGCTATGTGATCATTTTGTTGTTTAATTTAAGCTAGGTGATCAAGGATAACATCAACATTAATATCTCTGCATCTAGTACAAATAGAAACATGATCAACACTAGATGTAGAAGGTTTGCAAGATTTAAATTCATCTATCTTAGATTTTAACATGGCATTTTCATCTTTAAGACAGGAAATGGAATCATTGCAAACAATCAAATCTTTAGCCTTAAAAATTAATTTATCATTCTCAATTTTAAGGCTAGAAAGTGATGCATTCAATTTATCAATCTTAGCAATTAAACTATCATTTTCATTTCTAAGACTAACAATTGAATCATCACAAACATTTAACTTCTCAACCTTAGCAAATAAGTTAGCATTCTCGGTTCTAAGGTTAGAGATAGTGTCATGGCAAATGCTAAGCTCATTAGTCAATTTTTCACATTTTTCTATCTTCTGAGCATAAGCATTCTTTACCTTAACATGCTTTTTATTTTCCTTAATAAGGAATTCCTCCTAGCTATCTAAGAGTTCATCCTTCTCATGAATAGCACTTATTAATTCATTTAGTTTCTCCTTTTGTTGCATGTTTAAGTTGGCAAAAAGTGTAAGCAAATTTTCTTCATCATCACTAGAACTACCCTCATCACTAGATGTAGTATACTTGGGGGTGGTTCTAGCTTTTACCTTCTTCTTTTTGCCGTCCTTTGCCATAAAGCATTTGTGGCCGACGTTGGGGAAGAGGAGGCCCTTGTTGACAGCGATGTTGGCGGCGTCCTCATCGGAGGAGGAGTCGGTGGAGCTCTCATTGGAGTCCCATTCCTGACACACGTGGGCATCGCCGCCCTTCTTCTTATAGTATCTCTTCTTTTCCTTCCTCTTTCCCTTCTTGTCGTCGCCCCTGTCACTATCACTAGATAATGGACATTTAGCAATGAAATGATCGGGCTTACCACACTTGTAGCGCACCCTCTTGGAACGGGGTTTGTAATCCTTCCCCTTCCTTTGTTTGAGGATTTGATGAAAGCTCTTGATAATGAGCGCCATCTCCTCATTGTCAAGCTTAGAGGCGTCAATGGGGATCCTACTTGGTGTAGAATCCTTCTTCTCTTCTTCCGTCGCCTTGAATGCAATGGGTTGCACCTCGGGTGTGGAGGTGCCGCCTTGCTCCAAGTTGATGATTTGTTTGGAGCCTTTGATCATCAATTCAAAGCTCACAAACTTTCCTATAACTTCCTCGTGAGACATTAACTTATATCGAGGATCACCACAAATTAATTGAACTTGAGTGGGATTACGAAAAACAAGTGTTCTAAGAATAACCTTGACCATTTCATGGTCATCCCATTTGGTGCTCCTGAGGTTGCGCACTTGGTTCACCAAGGTCTTGAGCCGGTTGTACATAGCTTGTGGCTCCTCTCCTTGGTTGAGGACGAATCGACCGAGCTCCCCATCGATCGTCTCCCGCTTGGTGATCTTGGTCACCTCATCTCCCTCGTCCGTGGTCTTAAGCATGTCCTAAATCTCTTTGACACTTTTCATGTAGTTGCTTGGGAATCAAAGTGCTTGATTCAGGCGACCTCGTCCGAATCATAGCCTTTGTCCCCCACGGATGGTACCTGCGCTCCAAACTCAACAATGTCCCATATGCTAGCGTGGAGTGAGGTTAGGTGATGCCTCATTTTATCACTCCACATACAATAATCTTCACCATAAAAAACCGGTGGTTTGCCTAGTGGGACGGAAAGTAAAGGAGTGCGTTTAAAAATACGGGGATAACGAAGTGGCATCTTACTATACTTCTTGCGCTCATGGCGCTTAGAAGTGACGGACGGCGCGTCAGAGCCGGAGGTGGATGGCGATGAAGAGTCGGTCTCGTAGTAGACCACCTTCTTCATCTTCTTTTTCTTGTCGCTACTCTGATGCGACTTGTGGGGAGGTGATCCCTCCTTTAGCTTGTTGCCGGACTCCCTCGATGGAGCCTTCCCGTGGCTTGTGGACTTGTCGCCGGTCACGATCTCCCTCTTAGCGTGATCTCCCGACATCACTTCGAGTGGTTAGACTCTAATGAAGTACAAGGCTCTAATACCAATTGAAAGTTGCCTAGAGGGGGGTGAATAGGCGGAATCTAAAAATTAAAAACTTCAAGCACAACTACAAGCCGGGGTTAGCGTTAGAATGAAATCTGAGTCCGAGAGAGAGGGTGAAAACAACTCAATCAAGAAATAAAGCAGATGACACGGTGATTTGTTTTACCGAGGTTTGGTTCTTGAGAACCTACTCACCGTTGAGGTGGTCACAAAGACTGGGTCTCTTTCAACCCTTTCCCTCTCTCAACCGGTCACCTAGACCGAGTGAGCTTTCTCCTTAATCAAATGGGTCACTTAGATCCCACAAGGACCACCACACAATTGGTGTCTCTTGCTTTGATTACAAGTAGCTTGGGAACAAGAATAGAGGAAGAAGAAAGTGATCTAAGCGACAAGAACTCAAATGAACATGAAAATCTCTCTCTCACAAGTCACTAAGTGTTTGGAGTGGTTTTGGACTTTGGAGAGGATTTGATCTCTTGTTTGTGTCTTGGAGTGAAGTCTAGAGCTCTTGTATTGAATGCAATATGCTGGAAACTTGGATGCCTTGAATAGTGGTGGTTGGGGGTATTTATAGCCCCAACCACCAAAACAGTCGTTGGGGAGGGCTGCTGTCGATGGGCGCACCGGACAGTCCGGTGCGCCACCGGACAGTCTGGTGCGCCACCGAACACTGTCTGGTGCGCCAGCCATGTCACCCAACCATTAGGGTTCTGACGGTTTCGACCGTTGGAGCTCTGACATCTTGGGGCACCGGACAGTCCGGTGCTGCACGGGACAGGCACTGTTCACTGTCCAGTGCGCCTTCTGGCGTTGCTCTGACTCTACGCGAACTGTCCACGCACTATAGCGCTTTTGCAGGTGTACGTTGGAGTGGACCGTTGCGCTGGAACCGTTGCTCCGGTGGCACATCGGACATTCTGGTGGCACACCGGACAGTCCGGTGAATTATAGTGGAGCGGCTCTCCAGAAACCCGAAGGTGAAGTGTTCAGCCTGTACGGTCCTTGGTGCACCAGACACTGTCCGGTGGTGCACCGTGCGCTAGACCAGGGTACTCTTTGGTTTCTTTTGCTCCTTTCTTTTTGAACCCTAACTTTAATCTTTTTATTAATTTGTGTTGAACCTTTGGCACCTGTAGAATATATAATCTAGAGCAAACTAGTTAGTCCAATTATTTGTGTTGGGCATTTCAACCACCAAAATCATTTAGGAAAAGGTTTGACCCTATTTCCCTTTCAATCTCTCAAACAAAGTACATTCAAGACATACTTAACAAGTTTGGAATGAAGGATGCCAAATCCATCAAGACACCCATGGGAACTAATGGGCATCTCGACCTCGACACGGGAGGTAAATCCGTAGATCAAAAGGTATACCAGTCGATGATAGGATCTTTACTCTATTTATGTGCATCTCGACTGGATATTATGCTTTCCATATGCATGTGTGCAAGGTTCCAAGCCGATCCTAAGGAAGTTCACCTTAGGGCCGTGAAGAGAATCATGAGATATTTAGTTTACACTCCTAAGTTTGGGCTTTGATACCCTAGGGGATCCACCTTTGATTTAATAGGTTATTCCGATGCCGATTGGGCAGGGTGTAAAATTGATAGGAAGAGCACATTAGGGACTTGTCAGTTTCTGGGGAGATCCCTGGTGTCTTGGGCTTCAAAGAAACAAAATTCAGTAGCTCTTTCAACCGCCGAAGCCGAGTATATTGCCGCAGGTCATTGTTGTGCACAATTACTTTGGATGAGGCAAACCCTCAAGGACTATGGCAACAAATTGAGCAAAGTCCCTCTCCTATGTGACAATGAGAGTGCTATCCGCATGGCGGAGAATCCCGTTGAACACAGCCGCACTAAGCACATAGACATTTGATATCACTTTCTGAGGGATCACCAACAAAGGGGGGATATCGAGATAGCGTATATTAACACCAAAGATCAATTAGCCGATATCTTTACCAAGCCTTTAGATGAGAAAACCTTTAGCAAACTTAGGAATGAGCTAAATATACTTGATTCTCGAAATTTTGATTAAAACATTGCACACATAACTCATTTATATACCTTTGATCATGTCTCTTTCATTTGGTACATATTCATATTTCTTATTCTTCTTGTGCCAAGTTTAAGACTAATGTGCTTCCATGAGTATTTTTTGTATTAGTCTTAGATTGAAAGGGAAATGGAATATTCGGCAAAGACAACGCTTCCACTCAACTCCATCGGTATTATTTACTCTTGTCGGTATTCCACAACACTCTCCAATTTGGTATAATCTTTCACTCGTATATTGTTTACCAATGGGGAAGAAAATATCAGAAGGGCTCTCAACGTCTTCGTTTTTGGCGATTAATGCCAAAGGGGGAGAAGATATTAAGCCCAAAGCAAAATGACCGCACCACCACCCATTTCAAAAAATTTCAAGAATTTTTCAAATTGGGATCTAAATGTATTTGATCATGTTCAAATGGTATTTACAAAAATTGGTAAAACCCTCTTGAACACTAAGAGGAGAATTTCATTCAGGGGGAGTTTTGTTTAGTCAAAGGAAAAACATTTGAAACAGGGGGAGAAATTTCAAAATCTTGAAAATGCTTCTTACAATCTTATTTATATACCTTTGACTATTTGCAAAAGACTTTGAAAAGATTTTACAAAAGAATTTGCAAAAACAAAACAAGTGGTGCAAACGTGGTCCAAAATTTTAAATAAAAGAAAGCAAACCATGCATATCTAGTAAAAGTATAAATTGGTTTAATTCTAAGTAACCTATGCACTTACATTATGCAAACTAGTTCAATTCTGCACTTATATATTTGCTTTGGTTTGTGTTGACATCAATCACCAAAAAGGGGGAGATTGAAAGAGAAATAGGGTCAAACCTTTTCCTATAAATAATTTTGGTGGTTGAAATGCCCAACACAAATATTGGACTAACTAGTTTGCTCTAGATTATTTGTTCTACAGGTGCATAAAGGTTCAACACAAACCAAAAGAAGATTAAAGATAGGGTTCAAATTCAAAGGAGCAAGAAACCGAGTGTGCCCTGGTCCAGCGCACCAGACTGTCCGGTTTGCCACCGGACAGTGTCCGGTGCACCAGGGCCGTACAAACTCCAACTTGCTACTCTCGGGTTTCTCCAGCACCACTCCGCTATAATTCACAGGACTGTCCGGTGTGCCACCGGACTGTCCGGTGCACCAACGGAGCAACGACTCCTTCGCGCAACGGTCGACTGCACAGTGCCCCTGACAGCGCTACAGTTCGCGGCAGAAGTCAGAGCAGAGGTCAGAGGCGCACCGGACAGTGAACAGTGCATGTCCGGTGTGGCACCGAACTGTCCGGTGCCACCAGAATTCAGCGCTCCAACGGTCGACTGCGTCAGAACCCTAACGGTTGGGTGACGTGGCTGGCGCACCGGACAGTGTCCGATGGCGCACCGGACTGTCCGGTGCGCCCATCGACAGCAGCCTTCCCCAACGGTTGTTTTGGTGGGTGAGGGCTATAAATACCCCTCAACCACCACCACTCCAACCATCCAAGCATTCAACACTCCTCATTCAATACAAGAGCAAAGTGCAACACTCCAAGACACAAATCAAAGCCTTCGATCCAATCAAAGTCCCCAATTCAATTCTAGTGCTTTAGGACTTGTGAGAGGATCGTTCTTGTGTTTCTTTGTTGCTCTTGTTGCTTGGTTGGCTTTCTTCTTTCTCTCATTCTTATTCTCAAAGCCTTGTAAGCGAAGCAAGAGGCACCAATCGTTGGGTGGTCCTTGCGGGGTCTAAGTGACCCGGGAAAATCAAGGAATAAAGCTCACTCGGTCTAGGTGACCGTTTGAGAGAGGGAAAGGGTTGAAAGAGACCCGGTCTTTGTGACCACCTCAATGGGGACTAGGTTCTTTAGAACCGAACCTCGGTAAAACAAATCACCGTGTCATCCGCTTGATTTGCTCTTGATTTGTTTTTCCCCTCTCTCCCAGACTCGGATTTAATTATAATGCTAACCCCGACTTGTAGTTTGTGTTTTAAGTTGTAAATTTCAGATTACGCCTATTCACCCCCCTCTAGGCAACTTTCAGTATTCAATGACACACATCCACAGTACCCGCCACCACAAAAAAAGTGATGGAACCTCCCAAGTCATTAGGCCCACCTACAGTTGTCCTTGTCCAACAGACATCAGACAACCCTATAGATGTTCCTGAATCACTTGACAAGTTCGGTATCTTCTTTCTTACCTTTCCAGGAACGTTTCACCCGTCTTGCAGACATTACAGAACATCGAAGATACAGAAATGCGGAAGTGATTACATAAACTTACATTTATTTGAAAAGTAAGATCAAGTTACTTATTACAGACTAGAGTTATAAAACGAGTGCTGAGTAGTATTATTACAATACCAAGGGAGGAAAAAACTCCTCCCGATAAGTTCTTACATAAAAGTTTCTTATGGAGGACCATGTCCTCCCGCAGCTTCACTCTTGTTTTTCTTCATTTGGAACCACCTTGGTACAAAAGCAACAAAAATTTGCTGCTTCCTCACCTAAAAACAACGAGGGAATAAACCCTGAGTATGGAATTACTCAGCAAATCTTACCCGACTAAAGAAAAGACTCTCAAGGGTATGCTGGTTATAAGGGAGTCAAGGTAAGGTATCTCAAGATCAAAGACTCTGTTTTGCATAAATGCTTACTAAAAGTGGATCCTTAAAAATCCAGTTTTATTGTCAAGTTAAGTAAACTTACCTATATCTAGAGTTCTTGCTAACCTAGTTCAAGCACTTGTCCTGCACTAGCCAGTTTCTCACCAATCCCTTCATCTTTAGTGGAATTCTACGTATAGGTCAGTGACCAAGTCTTCATAACCGCGAAGGTACGGCGATCCGAATCGATTATACTCAGCTGAGGATCTCCAATCACACGACATATGTAGCACTTAACCCTTGCATATGTCAACCCGCCACCGGGGTTCTTAAGACCAGATCAGGTTCACGCAAACTGAGAGCACAGATACACCACCGTCTAGCCTCTTACTACGGAGGGTACACGCTACTCTCGCCACCGCTCCACGCCCATTTCGTGTTATCTTATTCTGGCCTTAGTCTGCCCGAGGCAAGGCTTACCCATGACGAGGCATGTGACCAGTTAAAGGGTCCTCGGTCAGCAGGCCTACATCGACACGGTCCTTAATTGACTCAGACGGAGACACTACACCGAGACTCTCTTCTCGTGCAAGTCACCCGCCCGGTCTCAGCTTAATCATTTAACCCCAAAAACTTGGTACCTGGCAGAGGTACATCTTTTCTGATGTTGAATCCATCACGGCCGTGATGGATTCACCATCAAGTTTTATTTTCAAAAACATCCCACCCACTTTGCTAAACATCTTTTGTAAAACAAAACCTTTTGTTTTGCTAGAGCAACACTAAGCATAGTAAAAACCT
Organism: Zea luxurians; assembly: GCA_029449295.1. Taxonomy (NCBI): domain Eukaryota; kingdom Viridiplantae; phylum Streptophyta; class Magnoliopsida; order Poales; family Poaceae; genus Zea; species Zea luxurians. Next base: position 105,497,648 of record JAOPSE010000010.1, read on the forward strand.
TTTTGTAAAATAGGGTATTAAGGAAGGTAATCAAGATCAAGGAAGGTAATGTAGGAATTGTTTAGCAACCAACTCCTATTACTTAATGCAGCAATCAAGTGAGAAAGATTTTAAAAACATCAAGGAACGTGGCAAATGCACTGGGGCTTGCCTTAGATAGTAGGTGAATTAGGCTCAGGCCCGCAGATTTCAAAATAGAGACAAGTCCCTGCCTGAGATTCCAAAGGTGGTGGTGTCTTCTCTTCGGTCACTTTGATCTCTTCTTCGTTTTCTAAACATAATCATGTATATAAGAATGAATGCCATGTAATGCTCATGAGAGTGCAAAGATAATAAGAATTTATTATCTAAGGTCTTGAATACAATTTTCCTTCACGGAACTCCGAGAACTTAGGGTTTCCGGATTCAGTGAAGGAGTTCACAGGGCAGGGGGAGTTTTGGGTTCTAGTTATCAAACAAAGTCCAAATCAAACCAAATTCTACCCAAGGCTTCTAAATAATGTATAAAACTCATATAAAAAGTTTGGACATTTTTGGAATTACCATTTATCTCCTAAAAATCTAGAACTAATGGTTTAAGCTAGTTTAAATGCCCTAAAATTCCTTATTTAATCTAAAAATCATGAAACTATTTTTATTAAATATTATGGAAAATAAGAAGTCTAGAAAAATTGGTTTGACAATTTTAGGATTTTTCTACAATTTTCTATGGATTTATAAAGTTCCACTAAAAAAGAAAAGGAAAAAGATTGAATAGTGTTGGGCTGGTTTTAGCCCAGGCGGCCCAACCCAGAGGGGAAAGCGCGCGCTCGCTCACACCCGCGAAGGAGACTTTGCGCAGAGGTCCTCGGGGTTTTGGCTAACTGTGAACGAGTTCTTTCACTGTTTCTTGTGTCGCTGACAAATTGCAGAAAAGTCCTCTGGTTTCTATGCCTTCGCAGGGGGAAGTCCTCGACGGCGCTCCGCACGGGAAGCTTAACTTCGGCGAGCTAGACCGGTCGGAGGGGGCCAAGACCGGCGCTCCCGAGCGGCGGACACAAACCTGGATCTACCCTGACCGTTTCCCCCAACACAATTTCATTAGTGGCTACAAGGTTTGTTCTAGCCACGGCAACCGTGAACATGGCGGACTGATGAGCACGTTCCCGTGGATTCATGGCGGTCCAGTACAATTAAAGGGTTCGAGGAGCATCACCATCATATAAAGATGCTAGAACAGGAACAAGAAGGGTATGAGCAGACCTGGGGAGGGCTGGCCACGGCAGGATGTGATTCACGGCGACGGAGACCGAAATTGGGGGAAGTTCGAAATTCACGAGTTCCAGCGAACGATTGCTAACGATTCTCGGTGGCTGGGTGGGTGACGATCTTGTGGGGCTGGTAGGGACTTCAATTTATAGGGCTCAACGGCGGTGGCCGGGAATTTGGATGACGATGCGCGGCGGTCGGAAAGGGCAGGGAGTTACTGATGCGCATGAACCCGTGTCTAACGTCGTGGCGACCTCACCGGTGACGATGGGACGACCCCAGAGAGTCACTGCGACACGGTGGAAAGGCAGAGCCATGCGGCACAAGGCCGAGAGGCGGTGGTTCACCAGCGAGCCAATCTGCCCCAACCGCAAAGCAGAAGAGTGCGGCGGTGAGTCACCGGAGTGACCTCCAGCCGTCGAGCTACTACCTGGCAGACTTATCTAGTTACTGACGACGTGAATCGCAATGGCGGCGACGTGAATCTTTGCGCTGAGAGGTCGCCGGCGGCGAGGATCCGACGCTGGCAGTCTGATCTTTATCGGGCTACTGTACCATCGAAGTGGGATTCAGTTGGCATGACATTCAATATTTAGGCTTGATTTGCTCACAAATCCCTATGGTAACATACTCTATGCTCTGCAGCAAAGTTGGAGAGCTATATACCATCTATATTTTGACTATAGGGATTGAACTCATTTGATCACTAGATCAAGGTTAAATTCAAACCCAAAGATGGCTCTGTTACACTGAAATTCTGAATTTCAGAGTTCCATTAGCCTAACAGTCCAACTTTAGGCTTAATTATCTCCCAAATTCTCTTAACAACTATGCTTACACTCTTAAGCAAAGTTGTTCTCCTTTGTTTGGTCAACAAGTTTGTTGTGGGAACCTAGGGCAAAAACCCTATAGTTTGAAAGTTACAAAGCTCAAAAGTTGAGCCCTCAAATCTGAAATTCAGACTTAGAGTGAAATTTCAATTGGGGTCCTTTTTGCAAATGAATCCAAAACTTAGGGTTTGGCTTGTAAATCTTCCCAAATGTGAACCATGTAACTTCATATGCTTTAACATAGTAGTTTTTACACTTTAGTCCAAATGTGCATAATTTTTGCACATAGGCCCCTAGGGTTTGGACTTAGGGTTTTCCAGGGTTCAAATGGGGATTTTTAGTACCTCAGGGGTATAAATGTGATTAAAGTTCATTTTTGGGAACATTTTATGACTATTCCCCTAAAGCTTTTAGGTTTTCTCAATTTGGTTAGGTTTCACCCCCTTTAATCCCTGTTTAGGGTTAAGTTCCCTATTCAGGGTTCTATTTGCAAAATGCTATAACAATACAACTTGTTTGAAATTTTTACCTAGTGAATGCACTCTAGGTGTGTCAAACATATGCAATGCCAATGTTTATGATGTCATGCTCAAGTTTTAGTTGTAGTAACACCAGGGGTGTTACAAAAAAGATAGAGATGAAAGGCCGTTGAGGAAAAGCAAACAGCCATAGAAACAGAAAATAAAACAACAATTATGCAGCTCTCTACAGGTATGGTGGACAGTCCGGCTATAAAGGCATGACCATCTGCACAGGGCACGGACCGTCCGACCCCTGAGTCTGGACCGTCCGCACTACACCAGGACACCTCCAACAACGTGCCGACACCCATGGAGGAGGATGACCTACTGAGGGAAGACCTGGTCGACTACGAAGCTTCTCCAGAATGCCCAGGTATGGACGTAAATGTTATTACATTCTCCACCGATTGCACTATTATCGGCGACAATGAACCTATCGTTGCTCAGTTCGACTTTGGTCCTAAAGAGGTCGCCTTCACTAAACCAAAGGAATCGGTAAACCATTTAAAGCCGCTCTTCGTGCGTGGTCACATTGATGGTATACCGATTGCTAAAATGTTGGTAGACAGGGGGCGGCCGTAAATCTAATGCCTTATTCATTGTACAGAAAATTAGGTAAACAGGACGACGAACTTGTCAAGACCAACATGACCCTCAGCGGCGTTGGAACTGATAGTTCGATCAAAGCCAAGGGAGTCACATCCGTTGAGTTAACCATCGAGACTAAGACCCTTGCTGTTGCATTCTTCGTTGCTAATGTAGAAGGAAATTTTAGTTTAATCTTAGGCAGAGATTGGATTCATGCTAATCAATGTGTACCTTCTACGCTATATTAAATGTTACTAGAATGGGTGGGCGACCATGTAGAACAAGTACATGCTGATGCATTGGCCTGTATTGCCATGGCTGATGCCCCTGTGCTTTGGACCTATGAGACTGCTACGTGTCTCACATGAGTAGATTTTTCTGATTATCAATTCACAAGTATAGGTAAAAATGGTTCATTCCTGTAATGCTAGAGCCGATGGAGAATCAACTGAATCCTAAATAAAGTTTAAATGATGAGTACACATAGAATGAATGAGTCCCTAGTCGCGGATGGTCTGGCCTCTGACACCGGACGTCCGGTCGGTCGCAGAATGGTTTGACTTTTAAGGCCAAGCAGTCACCACAGCATAAAACCAGGGTCACGGATGATCCAACTCTTGAGACCAGATGGTCCGCCATCACACAGAGATCATCTAATTCCCCTATGGGAGACATAATAGAGGAATTCAGAGATATCGACAAATTAGGACAGGCGTTTACATCTGTCGATCCTTTGGAGTAGATCAATATAGGGGATGGTAAAACTTCAAGGCTGACTTTTGTGAACAAGACCCTAGAGACCAATCCTAGAGATGAAATGATCGGTCTATTGAAGGAATATTCTGATTGCTTTGCTTGAAACTACACTAAGATGTCAGGATTAAGTCGTGAGATAGTAGAGCATCGACTGCCCATTAAGTCAGTTTTCAGACCTTTCAAGCAGAAAGCTAGAATATTTCGTGCAGACCTTCTCCTACGAATAAAGGACGAAATTCACCGGCTGCTAGAAGCTAATTTTATTAGACCTTGTAGATACGCAGAGTGGGTCTCCAATATTGTGCCGGTGGAGAAGAAAGAATCAGGTAAGCTCAGAGTATGCATTGATTTTCGCAAATTGAATAGAGCAACTTCTAAAGATGAATATCCCATGCCCATAGCCGACACATTGATCAATAATGCGTCAGGAAATAGAATTATTAACTTTCTTGACGGTAATACCGGATATAATCAAATTTTCATGGCCGAATAAGATGCGTCTAAAACGACCTTTATATGTCTAGGCTCCATTGGTTTGTTTGAGTGGGTTGTCATGATATTTGGTCTAAAAAATACTGGTGCTACTTATCATAGGGCTATGAATTTAATCTTTCACAAGCTATTGGGAAACACTGTGGAAGTCTACATTGACGATATTGTAGTCAAATCAGCTGAGTTTCGTTCTCATATAGCTCATTTGCGCAAAGCCTTTGATAAAATGCGTCGGTATGGTCTAAAAATGAACCCACATAAATGCGCTTTTGGAGTGTCGACTGGTAAGTTTTTAGGATTCATCATTCATGAGCATGGTATAGAGATAGACCCTGACCGAATTAAATCCATTCGGAAGGTGAGACCTCCGACCTGTAAGCTTAAAGTGCAGAAGTTTCTCGGCAAGATAAATTATTTACAGAGGTTTATTTCTAACCTAGTCGGGAAAATTAATGCCTTCACTCCTATCCTTCGGCTTAAAAATGATGCCAAATTCACCTGGGGGCAGAACAGCAGGAAGCGTTTGATCTCATCAGAAAGTATTTGTCTTCGTCTCCCGTGTTAAAAGCACCATAGGTAGGAGTACCGTTCAGATTATACATTGCAGCTGAAGATAAGGTTATTGGAGCTGTTCTGACGCAAGAGACCGAAGAAAAGGAGCATGTGGTAACCTACCTAAGTCGAAGGTTGGTGGATGTTGAAACAAGGTACACTTTTATCGAGAAGTTATGCTTATGCTTGTTTTATGCATGCACCAATTGTAGATGTTATTTACTGTCTAGTCATTGCACCGTTGCCGGTCAAACCGATGTGATCAAATACATGTTGCAAAACCTGATTATGAGTGGTAGGATTGGTAAATGGGCTTATGCACTCATAGAATATGACTTGGCCTATGAACCATTGAAATCTATGAAAGGCCAGGTCATAGCAGATTTTATTGTAGAACATCAGATTGATGATACTCATAAACTAGACATATCATACCTCACTGTTACTCTCTGGACTTTATATTTTGATGGATCGGTTTGCAATGAAGGACAAGGAATTGGCATCTTGCCTGTTTCACCAAGTAATGTCTCTCCTTTGACTTCTCTAGCCGATTGAAAACTTATTGCACTAACAATCAAGCCAAATATGAGGCCCTTTTGTTCGGCTTGGAACTTTTAAATAGTATGGGAGTAAAGCATGTGAAGGAATTTGGTGATTCTCAGCAGGTTGTCCAACAGGTATTAGAAGAGTATCAATGTTTTGATGGTACTCTAAACAGTTACCTTGAAAATGTTGTGGCATAATTCATTCTTTTGACAAATTCAGCATTCAACACATCTCTAGAGTTGAGAATCATAGAGCCAACAATTTGGCACAAGATGCATCAGGTTATCGAATAAAGCGAGGGAAATTTCACAACACCAAAAATCTGATAACTGGTACAGGGCCAATTCCCCAGGTCACGGACCGTCCGGGTGAGGGCTCCGGACCCTCCGGGGTTGCCAGGAAAGTTCTCCTGATTGATTCGGCTGGTAATGAAGCTGATGCAAGTGATTGGAGGACACCCATAATTAATTATCTACAAAATCCCAGTGTTAGGACGGATAGGAACGTTCGGTGTATAGCTTTCAAGTATGTTTTAATGAGTGATGAACTCTACCACCGAACAGTCAAAGACGTCCTGCTTAAATGCTTAGGCCCAGATGATGCTATATTAGCCATGGCCGAGGTACATGAAGGGATTTGTGGTACCCATCAATCGGCTCCAAAGATGAAGTGGTTGTTGCGAAGGTCTGGCTTCTATTGGCCTAACATGATAGTTGATTGTTTCAAGTACTACAAAGGATACCAAGTATGTCAAAAATTTGGCGACTTACAGTTGGTCCCTCCAGCCAAATTACATCCTATCATCAAGCCTTGGCCTTTCAGAGGATGGAGATTCGTCCTTCATCATCAAAAGGGCATCGGTTCGTGTTAGTTGCCACTGACTACTTTACCAAATGGACTGAAGTCATTGCTCTAAAGAACATGGCACACAGGGAGGTAATTGAGTTCATAACTGAGCATATTATTCATAGATTCAACATTCCCCATACTTTGATTACAGACCAAGTGTAACACCCACTTTGTAGGAGAATCGAAAAGGAGAAAATTTTATCCCTTTGTATACATGGGTGTGTCATCTCTATCTATTATTTCATGTGAACACATGTCACACCCGGCTTTAAGGGACAAAGCCAGGTGCATCTCATACATGCGCCAAGAAGACAACATATATAATAACAGAGTGTATAGAGATAAATGTCACAATAACATCAGAGTATTATTACATAGCGGAAGACTTACAAAATAAAATATAAATATAACAGGATCTAAAAATACATCCTTGGCGCCAGAAAGTCAACTGGGAGACGCCACCTAGAATAGATCGAACTCCTCGATACTTGGCTCCACTTGAACCACCTGTTCTTCTCCTGTGGGGGGGGGTGTGAGACAGCAAGGGTGAGCTCACACATGTTCATCGCTCAACAAGTTGTGGGGAATAATGTGACATGAACTCACCAAAGGTGGGAGTTCATGAAGTGTAAGGCTGATCAACAATAGAGGTTAAAGCTAAGCATTGCTTTTATAAGTTGGTCAAATTTTTATTAGCAGTTACTAAGTGTAAGTGAATACCAAACCATAATAAAATAATAGAACACAATTAATAACAAATCCCATGCAAATGCAAATGACAAATTGAGTTTAGGTTCCATAATTTAATCATCGGAGAGTCCTGAGCCGCTCATGACCGTGAGCTCGGCTAGTATACCAGTTTTACACTCTGCAGAGGTTGTACCCTTTACCCACAAGTCGTGTTTCCCATGTCGCCAGGGTTAGCTAGGCCCTTAGACACTACCAAGGTGAATGGCTAGGGATCCACTACGAGGCCTTTACAAAGTTCCACTAGCTTCCGAAAACCCGCTACAGTTTATAGGAAGTTCCAATGCAGGGTTCCTGGCTGACCGCCATCGCAGCAAAATCAACCAGGGACCTCCCTACACTGACCACTCCCCTACTGCCCTTGCCCCTTTCGGGTAAGGTAGTCTTCCACTAGCTTTCCTAATTAGTCAGCCAAGGGGTCCCATTCCTCCCTTGTGGTGGCACGTGGTTCTCAAGTTAAGCTCCATGTTCCAATTAACAATAACATAATGATCTTGACATGAACATAAATAGAATAACAAAATAACTGGAACATGGATATAATGAAATATTAACCCAAAAACCACGTAAAGCAATAGCATAAACTACCCAAGTGATTCAGGGGTAAACAAGGTAATGAGATAAACAATCTAGGGTGACCTATTGGGTCCCATCAAAATTAAGCCTATGCATGGTAAATGATTATAAAGAACATTATTGGGTAACAAAAGTGAATCAAGGGCACAACTTGCCTTCAATGAGCTCCTGCTCAGCTACTTCAACCTGCTGCTCACCAGGATCCTCGGTCACGGGCTCTTCTACTCGCCACAATACAAACAAGCACAGTGTATATAGAGAAATTAACATTACACCAAACATATAAATAAAATACACAATAATAATCTACATATTAAAATAAAATCCTAGGAACAGGAATCATCATTTTTGGAGTTATAGAATTTAAGTTATGGATTTTCAAAGGTTTTATGTGTTTTAAATAAGATTAAGTGTGAGATTAATTTTCTTACTGTTGTCATGGTAAAACAGAGACACTAAGTGGTAGAGAATAAAATTACAAAATTTTAGGAACTGGAATGAAGTGATTTGGAGTTAGTATGAATTTTCTATGAATTATTGAAGTTCTAGCTATTATTTTTCTATTAAAAATCTATTTAATAATCATTTTTCCTGATTTTATTATGTTCTGGACTGGGCCTCATTTAAACAGGAACAAAGGGGGCTCGGCGTAAAATTTCTAAGACACGGTGAATACCACTCTCTGGACGGCGGGTTCTAATCTCTAAAACTATAAGGTTTCTTTTGCAAAAGGCGCAATCGAAGGGGTATTCTCCAATTTCAGTCGTTCGATCAGAAACGGCTGGCTCCGATTAGATCCGCGATAAGCACGAATTGGTATACCACGAGAGCCCCTGGATCCGGATCCGATGCTCAGGATTTAACCCAGCCCAGCCGATCAGTGCGGCACGATCCTAGCCGTCGGTTCTCCGATCTACGAACGGAAGGCCGTCTTCAACCTCCTAACGGACACGCAGTACCCGCAGCGTCTACACGACCCAGGGCCAACGATTGCCGCCCAAGCAGAGCACGACGGAGTTCAGACAGGGGTTGCCTAATGCAGAGATAATGACGATCTACCGATTGAGAACGTACCAATGTCCGGACGGAAGCGAGATTGTGGTGGAATATGTGACGGCGTCCTCACTGGCCGAGGGCGATGTGTAGGCCCGCGGCGCTAGTGATACCCGGTCGAAGTCTCCTGCGTAGCACAGAAAGCTTCCAAGATCCTCCCCGCGGCGATGCTCACCGCCACTGACGAATTTCCGGGCGCGGGCACACCACGATCTTCAGGGCCATAGCGCATCATCCACTGATGTCTCACAGACGACGGTGCAACCACAGATTCTCAAGCGGCGAACCCCGCACCGCCCAGATTCCTTGCGACGACGCGCAGGGACGGTGCCCAACAGCGACGAACACGGAAATCAGTGACGGCGGCGATTTCTCCCCCAGCGGCGGTCCTTCTTCTTTCTCGCTCTGTGCTCGGTTTCTGGACGGCTCTAGCGGTATGACCAGGAGAGGGCGCACCACATCCCGGGTCTTATGGGGGATGGTGATCCCGCATCCGCCGGTGGCCACATCGCGCAGGGGAGGCTCCGTCGGGATCGGCTGACCGTTTGGGGAAGGTGGGCCTGACAACCCGGGCCCGCATGTAAGCGAGTCAGGCAGGAATGCGCGTGGTGCGGCGGGGATGGTTGCTGGGCGGATGGATCACTGCACGAGCGGGCCCGTGCTGTCAGCGACTGCCCCTGCGCACAGGTGCACACACAGAGCGGTGGGGAGGCTGGAGCGAGTTAGGGGAGTGGGCCGGCTAGATGAAAGAGAGTTGGGCCGCGGGAGGGAAAAGAGGCCCTTTCGGTAGGAAATTGCTTTTTTTTTATTATTATTTCCTCATTTGAATTTCAACTTTGAATTTGAATCTTGTTATGAGCTTCACCTTTGAGCAATTATACAAATTCAAACCCTAGTTTAGGAATCATTTATCTTTATTTACTTATTTTTCTCTACATAATATTTATTTTTCTTCTCTTTCCTAATTTCTAGAATTTCTTTTAGATGTTAAATTCCACTTTGGACTTTAGTATATTTCTTATCACATTATTTTTATATTATCACAAAATGCACACACAATAAAATACCAGCATGATGCACAATTCAGTAGCTTTTATCTTATTGATTATTTGTTTCTACATAGGGTGTTCACATGTGATGATGCATAAAGGTTCAATCCCACACATATAAGTAGAGGAAATAATATTTTCTTCTCCTTTTATATTCTCTCGTACAAATTGAGTATTACAACACATTACTTACACAAATAAACCATTAACAAGAGATACTATTAAATTATGCATCACGCTGGATATTATCTTTGTGTGCATTTTGTGACAAAATAAAAATAAAAAAAACAAGAAATATAGTAATTCAAAAGGAAATCTAGAATCTAAGAGAAATTCTAGAATTTAGAAAAGAAAAGAAAATGGATATTATGTGGATAAAAATAAGTAATATATATATTAATCCTATACTGGAGTTTGAATTTTTATAATTGACCCAGAGGTGAAACTCCTAAAAGGATTCAAAATTCAAATTTGGAAATTTAAAACAAAATGAAATGAAACAGAAAATAAAAAGAAAAGGGAAAGGGAGAGCACTATGGCGTCTGGGCCCAATCTGGTCGGCCCATTTTCCCCAATCTCTCTCCCGCAGCCCGTTCTCCTACCTCCTCACCCGCAACGGAAGTGTCTCTGGCACGACGGGCCCGCTCGTAAGCGGTCGTCCTCGGTTCCGCGCGTGCTACGGCCGAGCCTCTGGCTGTCTTGTGGGGCCCGCAGATCGGGCGTCGGCTCTGCGCGGACTTGCCCGAGCTGTCGGTCACAGACGAGTGGACCCTCCCTGTCAGCGATCTCTTCCTCAGTGCAACAGAACCACGCGGGATTGCCGCCACGCGTAGCGGGTCGTGGCGAAGATCTCCCCCTCCGCCCCGGCCTGGACTTCGGGAGTTAAATAGGAGCTCCCGTGACCCGTTCTCTCCTCAGCTGCCATCATCGCGCGAGCGCATTCTCCCAGAAACCCCGCCGCCATTGTGAGAGTGAGGGGCGAGCAGGTCGCGACGCCGTTGGTGAGTCTGCAGCGTCGCCGGCGCATAGGATTGTGTTGGGGAGCATCGCCGGAACGTGGGAGAGGTACTCGCGGGCGCGGTGGTGACCGGGAATCCCGGGATTTCGTCGCCGTCGATTCAGTGCCACCGTCGGTCCGCGATTCTCTGGCGCCAGAGACCTTTGCGCGGCGATTTACGGTATAAACTCCTTGCTTGGTTTCGTCTTTGTTCCTAGTAGGCATAGCAATGCTTGGATTAGAGACTAGCGTGCGCAATCGTTGATCGTCTGGGCGCCGGTGAACTGCGCCGCCGCGGGATCGCCCGCGCCGCCGTACTCCGGCAGGATAGATAGAGGATCAGGTCAGGGCCGTTGATCGGGGGACGAACGGCTGGGATTAGAGTTTCGCGTACCCCTTCACTAGAACTCCCCCGGGTCGTTGGATCGGAATCCCTTGGCCAGGGTTTGATCTAGAGCGTTTTAAAATCAGCACCGTGAATTCCTAATCTAGCGGACATAACTTAATACCGGTTCAGTCGCAGGCAGATCTAATCCTAGCCATAGAATTTTAATCCGTCGGCCAGAATAGACCCATACCCCTTCACCGTGCCACAATTGCTAAAGAACCCTGGCAAAAGTGGAATTCAACCCGCCGTCTAGTGTGTGCTGTGCGCTGTGTCTTGGGAAAGTTCCCCTGAGACCCCTGACTTTATCTAAATTTGAGGCCGAGTCCAGTCAACTCGAAAATCAGAGGAATAAAATAGAAATGGATTTTTAGTGAATAAATAATTGCTGGAAACTTGTTTAATTTGTAGAAAATCCATTTTTAGTCCAAATTAATCCATTCCAGTTTCTAAAATTTTGTAATATTATTCCCTACCACTTAGAGTCTCTGTTTTGTCATGAAAACAGTAAGAAAATTTATTCCTCATTTAATTCCATTTCAAACACATAAAACCTTTGAAAAATCATATCTTAAAATCTATAACTCTAAAAATTATGATTCCTGTTCCTAGGATTTTATTTTAATGTGTAGATTATTACTCTGTATTTTGTTTACATGTTTGGTGTGATGTTAATTTTCCTATATACTGTGCTTGTTTGTATTGTGGCGAGTAGAAGAGCCCGTGACTGAGGATCCTGGTGAGCTGCAGATAGAAGTAGCTGAGCAGGAGCTCATTGAAGGCAAGTTGTGCCCTTGACCACTTTTTACCCAATAATGTTCTTTAATATCACTTATTCATGCATAGGTTAATTTTGATGGGACCCGATAGGTCATCCTAGATTGTTTATCTCATTACCTTGTTTACCCCTGAATCACTTGGGTAGTTTGCTATTGCTTTACATGGTTTTGGAATAATCATTCATTTTATCTATGTTCCAATTCTTTTGTTATTCTATTTATGTTCATGTCGAGATCATTAATGTTAATTGGAACATAGAGCTTAACTTGAGAAACACGTGCCACCACAAGGGTTTAATGGGACGCCCTTGGCTAACTAATTAGGAAAGCTAGTGGAAGACTACCTTACCCGAAAGGGGCAAGGGCAGTAGGGGAGTTGCATGCAAGGAGGTTCTCGGGTTGATTTAGCTGCGATGGCGGTCAGACGGGGGATTCTTGCAAGTGCTCTTCCCATAAACTGTAGCGGGTTTTCGGAAGCTAGTGGAACTTTGTAAAGGCCTCGTAGTGTTGCCCTGCCGCGCTTCCTAGGTAGAGGTGTATGGGAGTCGCGACCCCTTGGCAGATGGGTAACATGACTTGTGGGTAAAGGGTACAACCTCTGCAGAGTGTAAAACTGGTATACTAGCCGAGCTCACGGTCATGAGCAGCTCAGGACTCTCTGATGTTTAAATTATGGAACTTAAATTCAATTTTGTCATTTGCATTGCATGGGTTTATTATTAATTTTGTTTAATTACTTTATTTAAGGTTTGGTATTTACTTACACTTAGTAACTGCTAATAAAATTTTGACCAACTAATTAAAAGCAATGCTCAGCTTTAACCCTATCATTGATTAGCCTTACAGATCACATGAACTCCCACCTTTGCGAGTTCATGTCCACTGGTTCCCCACAACTTGTTGAGCTATGATCATGTGTGAGCTCACCCTTGCTGTCTCACACCCCCCCACAGGAGAAGAACAGGTGGTTCAGGAGGAGCCACAAGGCGAGGGGTTTGATCTGATCTAGGTGGCGTTTCTCAGTTGACATTGGCGCCGACGATCCTTAGTTTGTTTTATATTTATTCTTTTATTTTGTAATAAGTCTTCCGCTATGTAATAAATACTCTGATTATTGTGGCATTTATCTCTATACACTCTGTTATTATATATGTTGTCTTCTTGGCGCATGTATGAGATGCACCTGGCTTTGTTCCTTAAAGCCGGGTGTGACACCAAGGGGCTTCTTTTATGTCGAAGGAGGTACGTGAGTTTTCTGAATTATATAGAATTAAGTTACTCAATTCATCTCTGTATTATGCTCACGCCAATGGATAGGCCGAGTCTAGTAATAGGACATTGATTAGCCTGATAAAAAAGAAGATATATGATCATCCTAAACATTGGCATAGGATTTTGTTCGAAGCTTTATGGGCTCATAGAATATCTAAACACTGTGCTACTAAAGTATCTGTGTTTGAGCTTGTCTATGGGCAGGAAGCAGTGTTACCTATAGAGATAAGTTTAAATGCTATCAGGTTTGTCAAGCAAAATGATCTAACTGTCGGTGATTATTATAATTCAATGATGGACAATATTAATGTCGGTGTTTCGAAACCCGGGGGGGTCCCTGGACCGACGAGTGAATCGTCGCCGCGTGCCCTAGCCTAGATGGGTCGACGCGAGGCGGAACGCGAAGGGGGGAAAGGATGCAGCCGGAGGGAGGCAGGCGTGAGAGAGTGGATCCCGCGACCTTCGTGTTAGCCCCGCGCCTGAGTCGGGTGCGCTTGTAGTATGGGGATACAAGCGTCCGAGCCCGTCCCGTCACGCGGGAGTGGGAGCGAGCGGCCTTGCGCGAGCGCCGTCCCGTCCTTCTCCGCGCGGGCCAACCAACCCTCTGTAAGAGGGCCCTGGTCCTCCCTTTTATAGGCGTAAGGAGAGGATCCAGGTGTACAATGGGGAGTGTAGCAATGTGCTAACGTGTCTAGCGGTGGAGAGCTAGCGCCCTAAGTACATGCCATTGTGGCAGCCGGAGAGGTCTTGGCACCCAGTTCGCGTGGTGTCGTGGCTGTCGGAGGAGTGCTGGAGCCTTGCGGGAGGATAGCTGTTGGGGCTGTCGAGTCCTTGCTGACGTCCTCTTGCTTCCGTAAGGGGGCTGAGAGCCGCCGTCGTCACAGGGCATGCGGGGCGCCATCATTACTCGCATGGTGGAGCGAGCCAGATGGGACGCCGGTCTGGTTCCCCGTAGCCCGAGTCAGCTTGGGGTAGGGTAATGATGGCGCTTCCTGTTGACGTGGTCGGTCCATGCCCTAGGCTGGGCGAGGTGGAGGCTCCTCCGAGGTCGAGGTCGAGGTCGAGCCCCTGGGTCGGGCGAGGCGGAGTTCGTCGTCTTCCGGGGCTGAGCCCATGTCCGAGCCTTGGGGTCGGGCGAGGCGGAGTTTGCCGTCTTCCGGGGCTGAGCCCGAGTCCGAGCCCTGGGTCGGGCGGAGCGGAAATCGCCGTCTTCCGGGGCTGAGCCCGAGTCCGAGCCCTAGGTCGGGCGGAGCGGAGTTCGCCTTCTTCCGGGGCTAGGCCCGAGTCCGAGCCCTGGGTCGGGCGGAGCGGAGTTCGCCGTCTTCCAGGGATGAGCCCGAGTCCGAGCCCTGGGTCGGGCGGAGCAGAGTTCGCCGTCTTCTGGGGCTGAGCCCGAGTCCGAGCCCTGGGTCGGGCGAGGCGGAGTTTCCTAAGACGCCGAGGCCGGCCTTGGCTGCTGTCAGCCTCACTCTGTCGGGTGGCCCAGCAGTCGGAGCGGCGCAGGCGGCGCTGTCCTCTTGTCAGTCCGGTCAGTAGAGCGGTGAAGTGACTGCGGTCACTTCGGCGCTGTAGACTGGTGGGCGTGCGTCAGGATAAAGGTGTCAGGCCACCTTTGCATTAAATGCCCCTGCGATTTGGTCGGTCGGCGTGGCGATATGGCCAAGGTTGCTTCTCAGTGAAGACTGGGCCTCGGGCGAGCTGACAGTGTGCCCGTTGCTGGAGGGGGGTCCTCGGGCGAGACGTAGGTTCTCCAGGGTCGGCTTCCCTTGCCCGAGGCTAGGCTCGGGCGAGGCACGATCGTGTCCCTTGAATGGACCGATCCTTGATTTAATCGCACCCATCAGGCCTTTGCAGCTTTGTGCTGATGGGGGTTACCAGCTGAGATTTAGGGGTCTTGAGGGTACCCCTAATTATGGTCCCCGACAGTAGCCCCCGAGCCTCCAAGGGAGTACTAATACTCGCTTGGAGGCTTTTGCCGCACTTTTTTGCAAGGGGACCAGCCTTTTTCGGTTGCGTTCTGTTCCGGTGGGTGCGCGCGAGCGCACCCGCCGGGTTTAGCCCCCGAGGCCTCGGAGGAGTAGTTTTACTCCTTCGAGGTCTTAGTGCGTTTCACAACACTTCGGCTGGTCTAGTTGTTCCCTCATGCGAGCTGGCCGTAGCCCGAGTGCACGGTCGGGTCCCAAGTTCTCGGGCTGGTATGTTGACGCTGTCAACAGTTTGGCCGGAGCCGGTTTGCGAGAGCAGCCCCCAAGCCTCTGCACAGGGCGAGAGGACGGTCAAGGACAGACTCGTCTTTTTTACATACGCCCCTGCGTCGCCTTTCCGCAAGGAGGAGGGGGAAAGCACCATGTTGCCCTCGGAGGGCACCGAACATGGTGTTTCCGGTGAGCTGCTGGCGGGTAATTCGAGCGTACGCCCGTGCCCCATTTGCTAGGGGTCGGCTAGAGGCCCGGAAGCGCGCTCCAAAAGTACCTGCGGGTGATCTGCCGGACCCGGTCCCCTTTGACAGGGTCCGAGGGCTCGATGCCTCCCTCTGATGGGATTCCGTTACAAGATCGCTCCCGCTGGCCTCAGAAATGTCCTAGGGTACCTCGGGAGCGTAGCCCGAGCCTTGGTTATGTATTGAACGTACCCAGGGTCATCCCTCGCTCTGTGTCTGAGGCGACTGTGAACCCTTCGAGGGCCAGCCTACGAACCCCTGATCAGTAATGGGCGCGAAGCCCGAGTGGCCTGAGGCGGCCGTTGAACCCTTCGAAGGGCCGGCCATCGAACCTCTGACCAGTAGTGGGCGCAGAACCCAATCGATCTGAGGCGGCCGTTGAACCCCTCCGAGGGGCCAGCCTTCAAACCTCTGATCAGTAGGGAGGCTTGGAGCCTGTTTCCTTCACGGAGAAGGGCCCTTTTCGAGGTATCCCCCTTTCCCGGTCCCTGTTGTAAGAGAGGGAGAAAGAGGAAAAGGAAAAGGATACGAAGTCGAATGACGTGGCGTACCTTTTTTCGACGCGGTTATTATGGCGAAGGCGAAGCGTCGCTTGCTTCTCCCGCCTGAGGTGCCGCCTATCCCGCCGCGGAGTTAATGCAACGGGGCGAGTGGTTCGTGAGGCGGTCGTTGCGCGTGCGGCGCCGTTCGAGGAACGGATCACGGGCGCGCCGTCTTCATGCCATGAGAGAGGGCTCCCTCGCTGCCCCTGGATGGGATGTGAGCTTGGCTGACGACGTGACCGCTGCTTCTGCCCGCCTGTCACCGCCATTACTGCCGGCCCAATTTTGACCGCATTTGACCGTCGTGCTTGGCTGGCACTGCAGGGTTGCCTCGAGTCGTGGTATTGACTCCGCAGTCGAGGAGGCGCGGTAGCGGCGTGAGTGGCGATGCAGTTGCTCACACGTAGCAACCGGCGTGCCGGTTGCATGACACGTGGGCCTGGACCTCCATGCTGGGCTCGTTGGAGTTGAAGGGGCGCGCCCACTTGGCACGGTTGCATGCCGCCTGCATGGTTGTCCGCCCTTTCACCCGCTGGTCTGGGCGAAAGTGGAGGAGTGCTTGTAACCGCCGGGTGGTTGCATGCACCGTGCGCGCGCGGCGGTTTGGCTTCTTCTCCCCTGGATCGGCTTGCATGACGTGTGGGACCCATCCCCCGCACTGTGGGGGGGGAGAATCTTGGAGCGTGTTGGAGAAGACTCAACCCGCAACGGTTGAGGGCGCAAGTGGGGAGAGTCGCCTTTAAAAGGGGGGCGACCCCCTTGGAGGGCAACCATGTCTTCGCGCTCCCCTCATGCATCGTGTCTTCCCACCTTCCAAGCCCCCGGGCGGGGGACGCCCGGAATCCTTCCGTCTTGTCGTCGGAGGAACACAACTTCGTGGAAGTCGGTACCTTTCAGCCATCGTTCGGCTTCAAGGATTTTCATCATGCAGCCCGGCTGCATCCCCTCGCCGGTGGTCACCCAAGACGGTGACCAGCTCGATGGCGGGGAGAAGCGAGCCGGGCTGCGATCTTGGTCCCGCCCTTAGCTTCAAGGATGTTCATCATCCTCGCTGGGGCGGAGGCCAGGCTGAGCCGGAGCTCTACCTCCCGCGCGGGCCGGCTGGTCACCTCCCCTTCCAGCTTCTGGTGGTGGAAACCATCCTCCAGCCTTGCGGAGGAGGCGTCCTCCAGTCATGCCGGGGAAGGCGAACTATTGCTGTCCAGCTAGGATGCAACATTCCGTCCTCCTCCTGGCTTTCGCGGTGAGGACGGGAGTGAGGACCTGCCGGCGCGCCTTGCCGACCGTCGGCGTTGGTGCAGAGGTGGACGCCGCCGTCCGTGCTGATGTGGTGGCAGCCAGAGGAAGCTCCCCCCTCATTGAGGCCGTCGGCGTCGCCCACGGGCCAGCCCCCGGCTCTTTGGCTTTGATGTCTGTTTCGCGTCCCTTGAGTAGGGACGCGAACGAAAGCCTTCCGGTGGCCGCGCCCGTACTGGGATCATGGCTGCTGCTGTGGGGTCGGAACCAGAGTTCTGTTTGTAATGGCACCTTGAGCACTGGTGTTTTGTTCAATGCGGCTGTCGAGGCCTGAACGTGTATGTATTTTCGGCATGGAGCCGTGTTTTTTCTTCATTTCGAGCACTAAGATTCGCCTTGTCGATTATCTGAACCGCTTCACCGAGCGTGAGTTGCCTCGTGCGAAGGAGACGAGTGAGGTATCCGTATCCCGGAGGCGTAGGAGTCCCCCGGCTCGGCTGGCCTTGCTGTCCGAGGCTTCTCTTGCTTAGTTAAAGGAACCCCTCGGCCGCTCTTTGACGAGCCGAAGCCGGAGGTAGCGGTGTCAGCACGAACAGAGGCGGAGTTGGCTCGAAAAGAAGACATGGTCGGCCGGAGCCTGGCCGGGTCGTCCACTGGTGGAACCGACGTCGGGGTTGAGCTGCCGAGGCCACAAGCCGAGCTGATGTCTTTGGGGGACAGCTGGCCGACGCCTCGGGGTGGCCGGCCGAGCCGCCTGCTCGGGCCGGATTCTCGAAGAAGACCCTAGCGGCGATGGCCCGGGTGTGGTGCTGATGCCGTCCTTCAGAGTGGGGGCCCTCCGACCGCGTCGCCGTCCGAGGCTAGGTCAGACCCCACCGAAGGTGTAGTTGATGCCGAGGGTGCTGCTGCCCCCTTCGGCTGTCGACGTCCGAGCCTGCAGGATCAGGTTGTCTTGTAGTGTGTGTATGTTTTCTGTGGCCGCCGAGGCCTAAACACACCGTCATCGTGTTGTAAAGCTGCATTTCTTTTCCTCTTGTTTCGAGTATCCGGACTCATTTGTCGGTAACAGAATTGTTTGTGCGAGCGAGAGTTGCTTTTCACGGAAGGTGATGAGTGAGGTATCCGTATCCCGGAGGCGTAGGAATCCCTCGGCTCAGTCGGCCTTGCCGCTTACGCGCGCTCTTACTCGTCCATAGGGTTCTATTACCGACGCAGTCGAGAAGGCCCGAAAAATCATTTCGGCATAGGAGCTCTCGAGCATGAAGACTTGTTCGGTCCGTGGAGTCACTTATCCGAGCGCGAGTTACTTATCGCAGAAGGTGATGAGTGAGGTATCCGTATCCCGGAGGCGTAGGAGTCCCTCGGCTCGGTCAGCCTTGGCTGCTTACGTGTACTCCGTCGTTTTCAGGATCCACTTTTGAAGTAGTCGAAGAGCACGAAAGGCATTCTGGCAGAAAAGATTTTTTCTTTTTTCGAGGAAAATTTTGACGCAGAGGGGGTTGCCCCCTTCTAGCCCCCGAGGGAGGGTCGGGCTTTGCCGAGGCAAGGCTGACCCTTCCTTGACGACTAGACTTGGTGTGTGAACGAGGTATACGAGCAACTTGAAAGCATCTTAAGGGTAGAAGCGATGTAGCTGTTGGATGTTCCAAGCGTTGCCGTAGACCTCGCCTTGACTGTTGGCCAGCTTGTATGTTCCGGGCTTCAGAACCTTTGCAATGACGAACGACCCTTCCCAGGGAGGCATGAGTTTGTGCCGCCCTCGGGTGTCTTGTCACAGCCGAAGCACCAGGTCGCCCACCTGGAGGTCTCGGGACCGAACCCCTCGGGCGTGGTAGCGTCGCAGGGACTGCTGGTACCGCGCCGAGTGTAGTAAGGACATGTCCCGAGCCTCCTCCAGCTGGTCCAGTGAGTCTTCTCGGTTGGCTCGGTTGCTTTGGTCGGTGTAGGCCCTCGCCCTCGGGGAACCGTATTCTAGGTCTGTGGGCAAGATGGCCTCAGCCCCATAGACTAGAAAGAAGGGTGTGAAGCCCATGGCTCGGCTCGGCGTTGTCCTTAGACTCCAGACCACCGAGGGGAGTTCCTTCATCCACCGCTTGCCGAACTTGTTGAGGTCGTTGTAGATCCAAGGCTTGAGTCCTTGCAGGATCATGTCGTTAGCCCGCTCCACTTGCCCATTTGTCATGGGGTGAGCCACGGCAGCCCAGTCCACCCGGATTTGGTGATCCTCGCAGAAGTCCAGGAACTTTCTGCCGGTGAACTGGGTACCGTTGTCGGTGATGATGGAGTTCGAGACCCCAAAGCGATGGATGATGTTGGTGAAGAACGCCACCACTTGTTCGGACCTAATGCTGTTCAGGGGTCGGACCTCGATCCACTTGGAGAATTTGTCGATGGCGACCAACAGGTGCGTGTAGCCCCCGGGCGCCTTCTGCAAGGGGCCAACGAGGTCCAGACCCCACACAGCAAACAGCCAGGTGATGGGTATGGTCTGCAGAGCCTGAGCGGGCAGGTGGGTCTGCCTTGCGTAGAACTGACACCCTTCGCAGGTGCGGACAATTCTAGTAGCGTCCGCCACCGCCGTCGGCCAGTAGAATCCTTGTCGAAAGGCGTTTCCAACAAGGGTTCGAGGTGCTGCGTGATGGCCGCAAGCCCCCGAGTGTATCTTTTGCAAGAGCTCCTAGCCTTCGGCGATGGAAATGCATCGCTGGAGGATGCCTGAGGGGCTGCGGTGGTAGAGCTCCTTCCCATCTCCCAGCAAGACGAAAGACTTGGCGCGTCGCGCCAACCGCCGAGCTTCGGCTTGGTCGAGGGGCAGCTCTCCTCGATGGAGATATTGCAGGTACGGGGTCTGCCAGCTTTGATTAGGCGTGACCTCGCTCTGTTCCCCCTCGACACGCAGTGCCTCACCCTCGGGGGCCGAGGGTACCTTTGGCTGAGCCGAGGGCACCTCGGACCGTGCCGAGGGTACCTCGGACTGGGCCGAGGGTACCTCGAACTGAGCCGAGGGTGCCTCGGGCGGAGCCAAAGGTGCCTCGGGCTCGGGCGTGTCCTCGGTCTTGACGGAGTGTTGATGCAGGTCTCGGGAGAATACGTCCGGGGGAACTGTTGTCTGTCCCGAGGCTATTTTAGCCAGCTCGTCCGCAGTCTCGTTGTAGCGTCGGGCGATGTGGTTGAGCTCGAGCCCGTAGAACTTGTCTTCCAGGCGCCGAACCTCATCGCAGTAGGCTTCCATCTTTGGGTCGCGGCAGTGGGAGTTCTTCATGACTTGGTCGATGACGAGCTGCGAGTCACCACGAGCGTCGAGGCATCGGACCCCTAGCTCGATGGCGATTCGCAACCTGTTTACCAGAGCCTCGTACTCAGCCACGTTGTTGGACGCCGGGAAGTGGAGGTGTAGCACGTAGTGCAGGTGCTTCCCAAGGGGCGAGACGAAGAGGAGGCCTGCGCCGGCCCCCGTCTTCATCAGCGACCCGTCGAAAAACATGGTCCAGAGCTCCGGTTGGATCGGAGTCGTCGGGAGCTGGGTGTCGGCCCATTCAGCCACGAAGTCCGCCAAGACCTGGGACTTGATGGCCTTCCGAGGGGCGAATGAGATCGTCTCGCCCATGATCTCCACCGCCCACTTCGCAATCCTACCCAAGGCCTCTCGGGACTGGATGATCTCTCCGAGGGGGAAGGATGACACCACAGTCACCGGATGAGACTCGAAGTAGTGTCGCAACTTCCGCCGTGTCAGGATCACCGCGTACAGCAGCTTCTGGATTTGTGGGTAGCGGATCTTGGTCTCAGACAGTACCTCACTGATGAAGTAGACTGGCCTCTGGACGGGCAATGCATGCCCTTCTTCTCGTCTCTCAACCACGATCGTGGCGCTAACCACCTGGGTGGTTGCGGCGACGTAGATCAAGAGGGCTTCTCCGGCAGCGGGGGGCACCAAGATGGGCGCGTTCGTGAGGAGCGCCTTCAGGTTCCCGAGGGCTTCCTCGGCCTCGGGGGTCCAAGCGAAGCACTCAGCTTTCCTTAAGAGGCGGTATAGAGGCAGACCTCTTTCGCCGAGGCGGGAGATGAAGCGGCTCAGAGCCGCGAGACATCCCGTGACCCTCTGTATGCCTTTCAAGTCCTTGATTGGCCCCATGCTGGTGATGGCTACGATCTTCTCCGGGTTTGCTTCGATGCCCCGCTCGAAGACGATGAACCCCAAGAGCATGCCTCGGGGGACCCCGAAGACACACTTTTCGAGATTAAGCTTCACGCCTTTTGCCTTGAGACATCAGAATGTCGCTTCAAGGTCGGAAAGGAGGTCGGAGGCCTTCCTCGTCTTGACTACGATGTCATCGACGTAGGCCTCGACCGTTCGGCTAATGTGTTCGCCAAACACATGGTTCATGCATCGCTGGTACGTTGCCCCGCATTCCTCAAACCAAACGGCATTGTAACATAGCAGTACATGCCGAAGAGTGTGATGAATGAAGTCGCGAGCTGGTCGGACTCTTTCATCCTGATCTGATGATACCCTGAGTAGGCATCGAGGAAAGACAGGGTTTCGCACCCAGCAGTGGAATCCACGATCTGATCGATGCGAGGCAGAGGGTAGGGAACCTTCGGACATGCTTTGTTTAGACTAGTGTAGTATACACACATCCGCCATTTCCCCCCTTTCTTTCTCACAAGCACAGGGTTGGCAAGCCATTCGGGATGGAATACCTCTTTGATGAACCCTGTCGCCAGTAGCTTGTGGATCTCCTCGCCTATGGCTCTGCGCTTTTCTTCGTCGAATCGGCGCAGAGGTTGCTTCACGGGTCGGGGCCCCAGCTCGGATATCTAGAGAGTGCTCGGCGACTTCCCTCGGTATGCTGGGTATGTCCGAGGGACTCCACGCGAAAACGTCGACGTTTGCGCGGAGAAAGTCGACGAGCACTGCTTCCTATTTGGGGTCGAGCTTGGAACCGATCCGAATCTGCTTGGAGGCGTCGTTGCAGGGGTCGAGAGGGACGGACTTGACCGTCTCCGCCGGTTCGAAGTTGCCGGCGTGGCGCTTCACGTCGGGCACCTCCCTAGAGAGGCTCTCCAGGTCAGCGATGAGGGCCTCGGATTCGGTGAGGGCCTCGGCGTACTCCACGCACTCCACATCGCATTCGTATGCGTGTCGGTACGTGGGCCCGACGGTAATGACCCCGTTGGGGCCCGGCATCTTGAGCTTGAGGTAGGTGTAGTTGGGGACGACCATGAACTTAGCGTAGCATGGCCTCCCCAGCACTACGTGGTAGGTTCCTCGAAACCCAACCACTTCGAACGTGAGGGTCTCCTTTCGAAAGTTGGAGGGCGTCCCGAAGCAGACGGGTAGGTCGAGTTGTCCAAGGGGTTGAACGCGCTTCCCGAGGATGATCCCGTGGAAAGGCGCAGCGCCCGTCCGGACCGAGGACAGATCGATCCGTAGGAGCCCGAGGGTCTTGGCGTAGACGATGTTGAGGCCGCTGCCTCCGTCCATGAGGACCTTGGTGAGCCTAACGTTGCCGATGATGGGGTCGACAACGAGTGGGTATCTCCCCGGGCTCGGCACGTAGTCTGGATGGTCGGCCCGGTCGAAGGTGATGGGCTTGTCGGACCAGTCTAGGTAGACTGGCGCCGCCACCTTTACCGAGCAGACCTCCCGACGCTCTTGCTTGCGGTGCCGAGCTGAGGCGTTCGCCACTTGCCCGCCGTAGATCATGAAGCAGTCGCGGACCTCGGGGAACCCTCCTGCCTTGTGATCTTCCTCCTTTGCGTCGACGAGGGCCTTGCCACCCTCCGTGGGTGGCCCGGCCTTGTGGAAGTGTCGTTGAAGCATGCCACACTCCTCGAGGGTGTGCTTGACGGGCCCCTGATGATAGGGGCACGGCTCCTTGAGCATCTTGTCAAAAAGGTTGGCACCTCCGGGAGGTTTCCGAGGGTTCTTGTACTCGGCGGCGGCGACAAGGTCCGCGTCGGCGGCGTTGCGTTTCGCTTGCGACTTCTTCTTGCCTTTCTTCTTGGCGCCGCGCTGAGTTGACGCCTCGGGAGCATCTTCTGGTGGGCGGCCCTGGGGCTGCTTGTCCTTCCGGAAAATGGCCTCAACCGCCTCCTGGCCAGAGGCGAACTTGGTGGCGATGTCCATCAGCTCGCTCGCCCGGGTGGGGTCTTGCGACCCAGCTTGCTCACCAGGTCGCGGCAGGTGGTGCCGGCGAGGAACGCACCGATGACATCTGAATCGGTGACGTTGGGCAGCTCTGTGCGCTGCTTCGAGAATCGCCGGATGTAGTCTCGGAGAGACTCTCCCGGCTGCTGGCGGCAGCTTCGAAGATCCTAGGAGTTTCCAGGGCACACGTATGTGCCCTGGAAATTGCCGGCGAAGGCTTGGACCAGGTCGTCCTAGTTGGAGATCTGCCCCGGGGGCAGGTGCTCCAGCCAGGCTCGAGCGGTGTCGGAGAGGAACAGGGGGAGGTTGCGGATGATGAGGTTATCATCATTCGTTCCACCCAGTTGGCAGGCCACCCGATAGTCCGCGAGCCACAGTTCCGGTCTCGTCTCCCCCGAGTACTTTGTGATAGTAGTCGGGGTTCGGAACCGGGTTGGGAACGGTGCCCGTCGTATGGCGCGGCTGAAAACCTGCGGACCGGGTGGTTTGGGTGAAGGACTCCGATCCTCCCCGCTTGCGTAGCGTCCCCCACGCCTGGGGTGGTAGCCTCGGCGCGCCCTGTTTTCGAGGTGGGCCTGACGGCTGTGATGATGGCGCTCATTGCCGAGGCGACCCGGGGCCGCAGGCGCTGTTGCGCGTGCGCCCGGAGTGGACCGAGGCTTCCCGCATGAATCGGGAAGTCGCGACGCGATGTTCCGAGGGGAACCCCTGCCTTTGGGAGGCAGAGCTTTCGGCCCGTCGGACCACGGCGTCCTCCAGGAGATTCTTGAGCTCTCCCTGGATACGTCACCCCTCGGTGGTTGATGGCTCCGGCATCACGCGGAGGAGTATTGCCGCTGCAGCCAGGTTCTAGCCGACTCCGCTGGAATCCAGCGGCGGCCTCACCCTGACGTCGTCGGTGATGCGGTGCTGGATGTCCTGGGGGAGATGACGCGCTTCTCCGGCCGGGGGTTGGACCGCCCATTCCTGCCCGATGTCCCGACGGATCGGCACAAGCGTTCCTGCTCCCTCGTCGAGCCTGGCCTGCCTCTCGCGGATTTGCTTGAGCTGTTGGTCAGGACCCCCCGCTGGGACGGGGACCACAGCTAGCTCCTGAAGGATGTCAACGCGAGGCACAGGCCTAGGGGGATCACCGTTTTCCAGCATACCAAGATGGTTGCCTTCGCCGGGACCCCCTAGATCGACGTGGAAACATTCACGACTTGGGCCGCGGTCCTCGTTGTCGAGGCCGCGGCTGCCGTCGGAACAGTCGGAAAGGCAGTAGTCACATGCGGTCATGAAGTCCCGCACGGCACTGGGGTTACCAAGTCCAGAGAATTCCCAACAGAGGTCGGTCTCGCCATCTTCCTCGGACCCCAAGGGCTCATAGGTCGAGTCGGCCGTCAGTCGGTCCCAGGGTGACCGCACATGATACCCTAGAGGGTTTGGACTCGTCTCTATGAGAGTGCTCACCGAAGCGGGGTCGCTTGGCGGGTCGAGGCCGAATCCAAAAGACGCGAGATGGGAATCGGTCGGTACCTTTTGGTCGACGGGCGGTGACGAGGTCGCGTCTGGGACTGACTGCACCGTTGTCTCAGGTACGAGGGTGACGCCCAGCAAGTCCTTCACGAGCGTGCTGGCGTCGTGCGTTTGCTTGAGATTGGCGTGTTGCGGAGAGGTGGCGCCCGTCTTTGTCTCAGACGCGAGATCGATGCCCGACGCGCCCTCCATTGGGGCGCTGGCGCCGTCGAATCGCTTGACAGCCAACGAGGTGCCGCTTCCCGCTTGGCCTTGGTTGCCCCGCCTCCTCCTCCGTCGGCGGGGGAGGGGACGGGACAAGCCCGAATGTCGTCCTTCCACCACGTGGGGAAGGCGTCGTCGATTTCCCCACCGGCGAGCGGCTTGTCGACCGCCATTGTCGCTGTCGTGCGGCGGGGGAAGGAGTATCATGTCGTAGCTGCCGTCGAGGGACATGAACTCAAGATTCCCGAAACGGAGCACCATCCCGGGCCGGAAAGGTTGCTGGAGACTGCCCATCTGGAGCTTGACGGGAAGCTGTTTGTCAACACGCAGCAGGCCCCTACCTGGCGCGCCAACTGTCGGTGTTTCGAAACCCGGGGGGTCCCTGGACCGATGAGTGAATCGTCGCCGCGTGCCCCAGCCCAGATGGGTCGACGCGAGGCGGAACGCGAAGGGGGGAAAGGATGCAGCCGGAGGGAGGCAGGCGTGAGAGAGTGGATCCTGCGGCCTTCGTGTTAGCCCCGCGCCTGAGTCGGGTGCGCTTGCAGTAGGGGGATACAAGCGTCCACGCGGGAGTGGGAGCGAGCGGCCTTGCGCGAGCGCGTCCTTCTCCGCCCGGGCCAACCAACCCTCTGTAAGAAGGCCCTGGTCCTCCCTTTTATAGGCGTAAGGAGAGGATCCAGGTGTACAATGGGGAGTGTAGAAATGTGCTAACGTGTCTAGCGGTGGAGAGCTAGCGCCCTAAGTACATGCCATCGTGGCAGCCGGAGAGGTCTTGGCACCCAGTTCGCGTGGTGTCGTGGCTGTCGGAGGAGTGCTGGAGCCTTGCAGGAGGACAGCTGTTGGGGCTGTCGAGTCCTTGCTGACGTCCTCTTGCTTTCGTAAGGGGGCTGAGAGCCGCTGTCATCACAGGGCATGCGGGGCGCCATCATTACTCGCATGGTGGAGCGAGCCAGATGGGACGCCGATCTGGTTCCCCGTAGCCCGAGTCAGCTTGGAGTAGGGTAATGATGGTGCTTCCTATTGACGTGGTCGGTCCATGCCCTAGGCTGGGCGAGGTGGAGGCTCCTCCGAGGTTGAGGTCGAGCCCCAAGGTTGGGCGAGGCGGAGTTCGTCGTCTTCCGGGGCTGAGCCCATGTCCGAGCCCTGGGGTCGGGCGAGGCGGAGTTTGCCATCTTCCGGGGCTGAGCCCGAGTCCGAGCCCTGGGTCGTGCGGAGCGGAGTTTGCCGTCTTCCGGGGCTGAGCCTGAGTCCGAGCCCTGGGTCGGGCGGAGCGGAGTTCGTCGTCTTCTGGGGCTGGGCCAGAGTCCGAGCCCTGGGTCGGGCGGAGCGGAGTTCGCCGTCTTCTGGGGATGAGCCCGAGTCCGAGCCCTGGGTCGGGCGGAGCGGAGTTCGCCGTCTTCCGGGGCCGAGCCCGAGTCCGAGCCCTGGTTCGGGCGAGGCGGAGTTTCCTAAGACGCCCGAGGCCGGCCTTGGCTGCTGTCAGCCTCACTCTGTCGGGTGGCCCAGCAGTCGGAGCGGCGCAGGCGGCGCTGTCCTCTTATCAGTCCGGTCTGTAGAGCGGTGAAGTGACTGCGGTCACTTCGGCGCTGTCGACTGGTGGGCGTGCGTCAGGATAAAGGTGTCAGGCCACCTTTGCATTAAATGCCCCTGCGATTTGGTCGGTCGGCGTGGCGATATGTCCAAGGTTGCTTCTCGCTGAAGACTGGGCCTCGGGCGAGCTGACAGTGTGCCCGTTGCTGGAGGGGGGTCCTCGGGCGAGACGTAGGTTCTCCGGGGTCGGCTTCCCTTGCCCGAGGCTAGGCTCGGGCGAGGCACGATCGTGTCCCTTGAATGGACCGATCCTTGATTTAATCGCACCCATCAGGCCTTTGCAGCTTTGTGCTGATGGGGGTTACCAACTGAGATTTAGGGGTCTTGAGGGTACCCCTAATTATGGTCCCCGACAATTAATGAAGTGACCGGCAAGAGATTGACAGCCTTAGGGGAAATAGAAAAGGACAAGATCATGGTCGCCATAGCTTACAACAAGAAGGTCAAGGATAAATCGTTCCAGGTAGGGGACCTGGTATGGAAGATTGTCCTGCCTCTGAGGAGCAAAGACCGGAAGTTTGGGAAGTGGTCGCCAAGCTGGGAAGGCCCTTACAGAGTCACGCAGGTGATGTCCGGTAACGCCTACTTGTTGCAAACATTACAAGGCAAAGACTTGTCCAAGGCGTTAAATGGACGTTTTCTCAAGCTGTATCATCCTAGTATGTGGCAAGATGCCTAAGGAAACTGATTTGATTGCATCGTGTTAGTTGCTTTTGGTTCGCTTAGCTCCGCCAAAAGGCAGGGGCATATGTTCGGCGCTAAAACAGGCGGCCGGGTCCGGACGGTCCGCACTGGAGGTCCGGACGGTCCGCGTGCGCGCAGGGCCAATTAGGGTTCCAAGTTTCTTGCTATGGTTGTTAGCTAGATTCGTAGAATTAGCCCGGGAGATTGGTTTGTAACGGCTCCAGCCCCCTCCTCTATAGATATAGAGGAATAAGACTGATTAATGATTATCAATCAAATCAATAATCAGTTTATCTCTCGTTTTTACCTTAGGCATTAGGAG
Source organism: Zea luxurians (assembly GCA_029449295.1). NCBI lineage: Eukaryota > Viridiplantae > Streptophyta > Magnoliopsida > Poales > Poaceae > Zea > Zea luxurians. Next base: position 105,525,578 of record JAOPSE010000010.1, read on the forward strand.
TAGTTCTAGTTTAGCCTCTCAATCCTCAAATTATTCGCTTCTCTTCGGCTCTACATCGATTAGAGGTGTCTAAGTTAGCCTGCTGACCCTAGACAACACCTAGAATCTCTCCTCACCGATGGGGTCCCTCCCGGGAGCGAGATTTAGGCGTCATCGGCGAACTCCGTCGTCCCTGCGAACGCGCGGACCGTCCGGCCTATAGGCGCGGACCGTCCGGCCCATCAGGTAGGGAACCCTAGCCCTGCTCCTGGTCGTGGACCGTTCGGCCCCTGGTCGTGGACCGTCCGCGCCTATGTAGAGAGCACAGCCGTCGGTTCTCAACGTAGTGATTAGTGCCCAGATCGGTGCCAACAACGCCCTACCTAGCTAGCCAGCCGCCGCACGCCTGGACAGTTGCACTGGCACTGTACACTGGCGACTCACCAACGATGAGGAGCACCGCCGACTGCTAGGAGCCTAGGACGATGGTGACGACCATGGATTCTCAGGCGTGAACAAACTCGGGTGGTGACCAAGGAAGGCGGGCAGACTCCATTTCTCCATTTCTTCTATTGGTCCTGAAGTACTGATTTCTTTTCTAATGGATGGATGGATGGATCATGGTTCATGGATAAGTGCTTGCCGATGTGGTGATGTCTGAAATCTAGATAGTTTGTGCTAGCTGTGGTACCTAGTTATCCCTTAATTGGGGATGGGGACCATTGGAGACCCGAAACCTGAATGGGGATGGGTATGCAATGAGTTTTGCACCCATGATGGGTATGGGGATGGATCAAACATGATGGGTCTGGGATGCTATAACCTGGTGGGGAATTCCCCATTGACATCTCTAAATCAAATGTTCCGGTTTGAATTCCACCTTCCACCAGAAACCGTTTATCGTGGTTAACCGGATTTTCCGACTAGTTTTAAATTAAAAAGAGTAAAGTGTGTTGGTGGTCTTTAAACTTGTGCAGCTATGTCAAGCCGATTCCTAAACTCTCAAAACAGTCGATTAGGTCTATAAACTTTGTTCCAATGTTATTTTAGTTCAATCGGTTGTGAACAAGACTTGGTTACACCGGAACAATTTTGAGGGACCTAATCGGCTATTCTAATAATTTAGGGACCGACTTGACACCTAAACAAGTTAAAAAAACAAAAAATGTTTTCTTGGCCGAGAAACCGTGTTTTCATGGAGGTTTTAGGTGTTTCTCGATAAATTTCGTTTTTCTCAAGGAAATTAGATTTGAATTTGTAAACCGGTTGAAAAATTCAAAAATCGTCGAGAAACTGTGAAAATTGGTCGAAAAATTGTGTTTTTCGGCGAAATTCATTGTTTTTACCTAAAAGGATGATTTTTTATAAAATGAAAATTATGTATGGGACATATAAGATTACTCAGGAAAACATGCAGTTTTTTATCATATTTTTCGTTATTCTCATTATTTTTAAATTTTTTTGAATTTTAGACGAATTAAAAAAAACGGGTAGAAAACCGTTTCTAGACCAAAATGAAAAATCGGATCGATTTTCATTTGGTTTTGAAATCCCTGATGAGAGCCAAGCACAAGTGCGTTCTCTGCTTCTCCCTCATATCTAATTCCTATGTATATTACTATCATCACTAGGAACTACTAATATGCATACTTTTATCTCTTACTCTTTTAAAGCACAAGTTTCTATCATTGTTACATCTTTGAAGCACGTAAGTTTGTTCCTCTCTCCGCATCTCGCCTAAGAAACATAGAGATAATGATGCTAAACTTTAACTCATGAGAGCCAAAGTTATCCCACTAATCCCTACATCCAGCTATAAATCCTCGGCCTCACTGTGACCAACCTGCGGTCCCTAGGTCAGCGTTAGTCAGCCAGCCTGCGGGGCTTATTTGACTGGCTCACTCAGGCCCTTTAATGGCCCATGAACTTAGCCCACACTGTGAGGATCCATGGGATATCTATCTCCCACACATGTCTCTTATGTTTAAAATTGCATCACTAGCTTTCTAATCAATCTACTTGGTTGTGCATATTTGTGAGTGAAGGTGCTTAGTGGACTTGCCATTAGACATCACTAAGCACATCTCCAAGTACTGTTTGAAGATGTAGCTATTGTTAAGCACTCTACATCGAGCAGTAGTGTCGTGCGTAGAGCGGTAGTGTTTATAAACAGTAGTGGCGCACACCAAGTGGTAATGTCATGCTAGTTTATAATAGCAAGTTTGTGTTTTATTCTAAATATGCCTATTCACCACTTCTTCTAGGTGACATCAAGGTCCTTTCATAAATGCATATTGAACAAAAACATTGTGTGCATCAACTAAGTGCTTCACCTAAACAATTATTTTCTCTCTTTCAATAGAAGCATCAACAGGTAAGTTGTCAGGAAGCATAGCAGATTCATTAAACATAACACTTATACTAAACACAAGTTTCCATGTTTGGGGATTTCGTAATTTACAACTTTTAATGTCAGGTTGATAGCCAAGAAATATGCACTTGATAGTTTTAGGCTGCAATTTTACCATCATCAATGTGAGTATAAGCAGTACAACCAAAAACTCTTAGTTACAAATAATCAGCTGACCATACCTAATTGTCATGACACTTAAGTCTTACTGTGCTAACCTATTAAGGAGTAGAGATTGTAAGCTAAGATATTAAGCAATTAAGAAACTACGTTTTAAATATAAGCGAGTAAGCATGAGATCAAAGGGGAGAATGTTGGGTTGACCTCATTCGTATTAGATCAGGAGACCCATGCGAACCTCTAGCGCTTTTGTCGGCGTTTCGACCCCGGGGGGGGGGGTCCCTGGAACGACGAGTAAATTGTCGCTGCGTGTCCCTGCCCAGATGGGTTGGCGCGGGATGGAACACAAGATGTGGGACAAGCCTTGTATTATCCTGCACCAGGGGTGCCGCTCGCAGTAGGGGTTACAAGCGCGTCGCGTGAGGGAGAGAGAGAGAGAGAGAGGGCTCGTACGCCGCTTCCCTCGCGCGAACCCCCCCAACCCCCCTCAGGGTGGCCCTGGACTCCCCTTTTATAGAGGCAAGGAGAGAGTCCAGGTGTACAACGGGGGGTGTAGCTATGCGCTAACATGTCCGGCAGTGGAGTGCCTAAGCCCTGTGTACATGCCAACGTGGCCGTCGGGGGAGAGCTTGGGCGCTGTACATGTGATGGTGTGGCCGCTGGAGGAGCGCCTGAGTCCTGTAGGAGCACAGCTGGCAGCGCGGCGAGGACCCTGCTGACGTCTCCTTGCTGTCGTAAGGGGCTGAGAGCCACCGGTGTCATGGCGCATGCGGGGCACCATCATTACCCGTCGTCGGGGTAAGCCAGATGGGACGCCGGTCTTGTTCCTTGTAGCCTGAGCAGGCTAGGAGTAAGGGAATGATGCATCCCCTATCAGCACGGTCAGTCCGAGCCCAGGGTCGGTCGAGGCGGAGACTTCTCTTGTGGCCGAGGCCGGGGTCGGGCGAGGACGTGATTCCTCCCGAGACCGGGGTCGAGGCCGAGTCTGGGGGTCGGGCGAGGCAGAGACCTCCTCCCGAGGCCGGAGTCTGCGGTCGGGCGAGGCGGAGCTTCCTATTGCGCCTTAGGCTTGAGTTCGATGGTTGATCGTGACTTGTTGTCAGTTGTTGCCGGGGTGGCTGACACGGCAGTCGGAGCAGAGCGGGCGGCGCTGTTTTCCTGCCATATCAGACAGTAAAGAGGAGGGGCGAAGTGACTGCGGTCACTTCGGCCTGGCCGACTAAGGTGCGTGTGTCAGGATACAGCGTTAGGCATCCCCCGCATTTAATGTGCCTGCGAAGCGGTCGGTTGGTGAGGCGGTATGGCCAAGGTTGCTTCACGACGAAGCCTGCTCGAGCGGGGCCTCGAGAGAGCCGAGGGGGCGCCTGCCATCTGAGGAGGCCCTCGGGCGAGGCGTGAATTCGTCTGGGACCACTGTTCCAACCCGAGGCTGGGCTCAGGTAAGATCGCGTCCTTCGGGTAGACGAAGTCTTGGCTTGAACCGTACCCGTCAGTTGGTCTGAGGGTGTTAACCAGCCGTGATTAGGAGCGTTGGGGGTACCCCTAATTATGGTACCCGATAGTATCCCCCGAGCCTCGAAGGGAGTGATGGTACTCGCTTGGAGGCTTTTGCCACGTTTTCGGTGAGGGGACCGGCCTTTCTCGGTTTTTTGCCTTGTTCTGGCGAGTGCCGAGCGCACCCGCCGGGTGTAGCCCCCAAGGCCTCAGAGGAGTGGTTTGACTCCTCTGAGGTCTGAATGCTTTTCGTGGTGCTTCGGCCGGTCTGGTCGTTCCCTCTTGCGGCCCGGCAGTAGCCCGGGTGCGTGGTCGGGTTCCAAGTTATCAGGCTGGTTTGTTGACGCTGTCAATAGTTTTGGCCATAGCCAGGTGCGAGAGCAGCCCCCGAGCCTCTGCACGGAGCGAGAGGACGATCAAGGACTTTCCCGACTTTTATTTACGCCCCTGCGTTGCCTTTCCGCAAGGAGGAGGGGGAAAGCGCCATGTTGCCCTCGGAGGGCGCTGAACATGGTGTTTCCAGTGAGCTGCTAATGGGTGATCCGAGTGGACGCCCGTGCCCCATTCGTTAGGGGTCGGCTGTAGCCTGGAGGCGCGCTCCAAAAGTACCTGCGGGTGATTCGCCGGACCTAGACCCCTTCGACAGGGTCCGAGGGCTCGATGCCTCCCTCCGGTGGGATTCCGTTACAAATCATTCCCGCCGGTCTCGGAAATGTCCTAGGGTACCTCGGGAGCGTAGCCCGAGCCTTGGTTATGTATCGAACGTACCCAGAGTCATCCCTCACTCTGCATGCTCTGGGGCGATTGTCGAACCCTTCCGAGGGGCCAGCCTACGAACCCCTGATCAGTAGTGGGCATGGAGCCCAGGCGCTCTGGGACGGCTGTCGAACCCTTCCAAGGGGCCAGCCTTCGAACCCCTGATCAGTAGGAGGGCTCGGGGCCCGCTTCCTTCACCGGGAAGGATCCTTTCCACAACGTCCCCTTTCCCGGTCCTTGTGGCAAGAGAGAGAGAGGAGGAGGAGGGGAAGGATATAAATTTTAAATAAAGTGGCACACCTTTTTTGACGCGATCATTATGGCGAAGGCGAAGCGACGCCCGCCTCGCCTGCCAAAAGGTGTTGCCTGCTCCGCCGGGGAGTTAATGTGACGGGACGGGCGATTCGCGTGGCGCCCGTTGCGTGTGCGAGCCGTTCGAGGAACGGGCGTTTTGCCTCTGGGTTTGAACTTCGCGGCGGGTTCAGGCGAAGTGTTGAACGGGTCTTGCCCGGGCCTTTATATACCCGGAAGAGAGACCGATTGCGGTTCCTTACTCTGCTGCTTGCCTCCTGCTTGGGTTTTCGCAACCTAAGGGAATAGCCAGAGAAAGAAAACCGCAAACCTCGTCCGCTCCGCTGCCACCCCCTTCGCCTGACGATGGCCGACCGGGTGACCGTCGTTCCTCCGCGCGACCCGTTGCCTTTTTCCATCGTCACGGTGGACGATCTGGAGGCCCTTGTCGCCGACAGTTTGCTCCGTCCCCTCTCCGGTGACCCGCAGCCGGAGTGCATGGTCCCTCCGAGCGGGGCTGACCCGACCCCGCCGCCGGGGTACGTGCTGAGCTTCGTCTCCTTCCATGAGCGAGGGTTTGGAGTGCTAGCAAGCTGTTTCATGCGGGCGCTCCTGCATTACTATGGGGTGGAGCTACACAACCTCAACCCCAACTCCATCGCGCAAGAGGCCATTTTCGCGGCGGTTTGCGAAGGCTTTTTGGCGATTGACCCCCACTGGGATCTGTGGACCCATCTCTTCTCCGCGGAGCTTTTTGCCTTGACGACGGGGGAGAAGAAGGTTCATATGGCAGTGCGAGCCGGCGGTTGCACCCTCCAGTTGAGGCAAGCGCGCGCAGTAGTACATCCCCGCCATCCTTGTGTCTTCGAACAAGGGGTGGTAGCGCCGGTGGTTTTACCTCCGGAACGACGATGGAAGGCTCCCGTCGTTTTCTCAACGAGTGGTGACCGCTCCCGGCAGCAATTGGCGCTATGGGGCCACGCGCGAGAGACAGGAGAGACTCCAGCCCCTTTTGGAGGCCTTGCAGGAGCTACGAGATGGGGGGCTTACCGCCGCGGGGGTGGTTGCCGCCATTCATCGCCGGAGGGTGCTCCCCTTGGTAGAGCGGCGGTTGCCACTTTCGGAGATGATGCCGGGAGTCGACTTGGAGGGTTCGCAGATGTCCTCGGTCCCCCTCTCTGCCGACGACCTTCGCAGGCGGGTAGCAGGCATAGTGGGGAAGCTGGAGGCCGGCGCCCTTACCTAGCCCTTGATGCGTCCCGAGCGTGGGTGCGTGTCCTTGGTGAGTATCCGCTCCTTCTCCTATTTTGCGTCAGGTTGCCTTCGATTCTCTCAGTCGGGATTTCCTCTCGTCTCCAGGAGTTGGGGTGTTACAAGCCTTCCCTGCCACCGGTCCCGGAGGACGCAGTGGACCGAGCCACGCGGAGGGTCGCTGCAGAGAAGAAGAAGGAGAAGAAGGACGCGGAAAAGGCTCGGGCCCGCGAGCGGATGCGGGCTCGGGATGCCTTGGAGAGGCACCGTCGAAGGTAGGAGAGGGACGGGCTCCCGAGGGAGCCGTCGCCCGAGACGCTCGACGATGATGATGACGACGATGATGACGAAGACGACGACATGGCGGCCCGCCTTGGCCTCAGCCTGGATCTGAGGCTAGGCCAGGGGTCGTCGAGCCACCCCCTGAGTGGGCTGGCGCCGTCAGTGTATGGGGCCGAGACATCAGGGTCCCGGTTCGAAGAGCAGGGGCAAGCCGAGGGGGTACTTGACCCCTCGGCCGAGGTAGTTGAGGTGACCCCGGGGGGTCAGGTCGTCCCGCCTGTCCCCCACGAGTAGTCGCCCGTGCCGGCCGTTCAGGAGGTTGATCCTTGGGCCGTCGTGACATCGCGCGGGCGGGCCGCCCCTTCGGCGCCCCGGGCGCCCGAAGTGGGAGCGGCGCTGAAGCCGGCAGCGGGGCTAACCTTGGCGACGCCTGAGGGAACCGAGACCCGAGGAGCCTCCCCTCAGGCGTGATTGGCTCTGGTCCGGAGCGGGTAAGTATCTGAAGATACCTATGTCCTGGCTCCTTCTTCGTGTGTCCTGATCCTGCTTTATCTTTTCCTCCTAGCAAACGGAGGCACGGTTCGGCCGATCTGGCTCCCAGGAAGGCCCTTAAGACGGCGCCGGCTTCTGCAGCCAGTGCCGCACCGCGCCACGCCGGTCAGCCGGCCTCCGCACCAGATGCCCCCAAGCGGGGGGCCTAGGCGGCGCGAGTTGCCATGGGGCGAGCTCCCCAGGCTGACCCCTCCGTCGAGGTGGCCGTCGTGCCGGGGGAGGCTGCTGTCGGCCTTGTGCCCATCTGACGTGTTGTCGGTGCCGGCACCAGCTTCTGCCGAGGCTGTTGCCGTTCTGCCCGTGGAGCCACCCATCGCCACTGATGCTGAGATGGTTGAGGTGCCGCTGCTCGAGGTCGCGGATCGGGAGCCCACCTCCAAGGCGTCGGGACCCCGTGCAGAGCCTCGGCTCGTCTTGGGGAGCGGCGACCTCATCCCCGCACGGTGCGATCCTAATGAGCGGCACGCGGAGGCGCTCCGGTTCTGGACCCGCGGCGCCTCAAAACCCCTCTTCGTCCTTGACGATGAGCGGGAGGAGCAGTCTTGGGGTGAGCTCCGTGAGTATGCCGAGGCGGCGATGGGGTCGCTTCGGGCGACCATGGAGATCTTTTCCAGGGACGTTCCCAGGATCCTCCAAGTAAGTATTTCAGGCACACCTTTCACATGGCTAGGGTATTCTTTGTGACGCCCTGCTTCCCTTTCTCAGGATCTGATGGATCTGAGCACCGCCAAGTCGTCGTTCATCCGCCGCGAGGCTGACGTCTGGGGTTCGCTGTGGTTCCTGAGGGCCGCGCTTACCGAGGCTACCGAGCGCCTCGCCCAATGGAGCGCTGAGGCAGCGGACCTTTGGTTGCTCTGCGACAAGCTAGGGGTGGAGGCAGCGGTGGCACGCGCATAGGCGCAGCAGCGGTAGCTGGAGCTTGGCCAGGTTGTCGGCGAGCGGGACCAATCTCGGAACTAGGCCGCCGAGGCTGAAAGCCGGGCTGAGGCCCTTTGGGGGCCAGCTAGTCGAGGTGTCCGCTCGGGCCGGAGCCCTGGCGGAGGACCTGGCCGCGGCCGTCGGGTCTGCTCAGTCCGCCCAAGCCGCAGCCTTGGAGCAGCGTGTCCGGGCAGAAGGTATGTTTTGGCCGCTTTGTGACTTCGATCTTCATTCTTCAACTCGTGTTTGAAGAATTCTTTTTGGCTGTTTGCAGAGTTTGAGTCAGCTCTCAACGAGTCCGCCAAGGCACTTGCCCGGGCGGCTGAGCGGGAGGAAGCCGACCGCGTGGCCATGTCTGAAGCTATCTCGGCCTTCTGCCAGGTCTTTGGTCTTGACGACGTTCCCTCGGGAAGCTCCCCCTGGAGTCGCCTGCAGGCCTTGGGCGGCCATGTGCGCAGCAGACTCCACGAGGCGCTGCATCACAGCGTTAGGCGGGCCTTCGCCGTGCTCGCTTCCCACTACGATGTGGATCTGGAGCGGGTCAGCGAGGGGTACTGTCTACCCGACGAAGATGAAGCCGCCCTGGCCGAAGTTCAGAGGCTTGACGCAGCCGTCGCGGGCCCAAGCGCAGTGCTGGCATCCTCCTTCGAGGTGGAGATCCTTCCGCTTGTGTCACCGTCCAAGGCCGAGGCGGATCTCGCCGAGGGTGGAGACGGCGCCGATGGTGGAGACGAAGCCGAGGGTGTCACTCCTCCCCCAGGCGATGCCTGATTCTGCCGGAGCAGTTTGTTTGGAACATGCGTGTGTCTTTCGCGGCCGCCGAGGCCTAAACACTTTGTCGTCGTGTTATAAAGTTGCATTTCTTTTCCTCTTGTTTCAAGTATCCGGACTCATTCGTCAGTAGCAGAATTGCTTATCCGAGTAAGAGTTATTTTTCGTGGAAGGTGACGAGTGGGGTATCCATATCCCGGAGGTGTAGGAGTCCCTCGGCTCGGTCAGCCTTGCCGCTTACACGCGCTCTTATTCGTTTTGCAGGGTTCTGTTACCGATATAGTCGGAAAACACGAAAGTCGTTTTGGTGGAAAACTTTTCCGAGGAAAATTTTGACATGCAGGGGGGACGTGCAGGGGGTTCCCCCCTTCTAGCCCCCGAGGGAGGGTCAGGCTTTGCTGAGGCAAGGCCGACCCTTCCTTGATGGTCAGACTTTGTGTACGTAAACGAGGTACGTGAACAACTTAAAACATCTTAAGGGTAGAAGCAACATAGTTGTTGGATGTTCCAAGCGTTGTTGTAGACCTCGCCTTGGTCGTTGGCCAGCTTGTATGTTCCGGGCTTCAAGATCTCGGCGACGATGAAGGGCCCTTCCCAGGGAGGAGTGAGCTTGTGGCGCCCTCGGGCATCCTGTCGTAGGCGAAGCACCAAGTCTCCAACATGGAAGCCTCGGGCCCGAACGCTTCGGGCATGGTAGCGCCGCATCGACTACTGGTACCGTGCTGAATGTAGTAAGGCGACATCTCGAGCCTCCTCGAGTTGGTCCAGCGCGTCTTCTCGGTTGGTCTGGTTGCTTCGGTCGTCGTACGCCTTGGTCCTCGGGGAGCCATATTCTAAGTCCGTGGGGAGGACGGCCTCGGCCCCATAGACTAGAAAGAACGGCGTAAAACCCATGGCGCGGCTCGGCGTCATCCTCAGACTCCAGACTAACAAGGGTAGCTCTTTCATCCATCGCTTGCCGAACTTGTTGAGGTCGTTGTGGATCCTTGGTTTGAGCCCCTGCAGAATCATACCGTTGGCACGCTCCACCTGCCCATTCGTCATGGGATGAGCTACGACGGCCCAGTCCACACGGATGTGGTGGTCGTCGCAGAAGTCCAGGAACTTTTTTCTGGTGAACTGCGTGCCATTGTCGGTGATGATTGAGTTTGGGACCCCGAACCGATGAATAATGTTGGTGAAGAATGCCACTGCCTGCTCGGACCTGATGCTGTTTAGGTGTCGGACCTCGATCCACTTGGAGAATTTGTCGATAGCGACCAGCAGGTGCGTGAAGCCCCCGGGTGCCTTCTGCAAGGGTCCGACGAGGTCCAGACCCCACACAGCAAATGGCCAGGTGATGGGTATCGTCTGCAAGGCCTGAGCGGGCAGATGTATCTGCTTTGCGTAGAATTGACACCCCCGGCAGGAGCGCACAATCCTAGTGGCGTCGGCCACCGCGGTTGGCCAGTAGAAACCTTGTCGGAAGGCATTCCCCATGAGGGCTCGAGGCACTGCATGGTGGCCGCAAGCCCCTGAGTGTATTTCTTGCAACAGCTCTTGTCCTTGGGCGATAGTTATGCATCGTTGAAGGATGCCCGAGGGGCTGTGGTGGTAGAGCTCTTTTTCATCACCCAGCAGGACAAATGACTTGGCGCGCCGAGCCAGCCGCCGAGCTTTGGTCTTGTCGATGGGAAGCTCTCCTCGAAGGAGATATTCTAGGTATGGGGCCTGCCAGTTCGGATCTGGCATGACCCCATTCTGTTCCTCTTCGACGGGCAAGGCCTCTTCCTCGATGTCCAAGGGTGCCTCGTGTGCCGCCGAGGGTACCTCAGGCTCGGGAGGGGGTGCCTTGGGATGGGCCGAGGCTTCCTCAGGCTCGGGCGCGTCGTCGATCTTCATGGATGGTTGATGCAGGTCTCTGGAGAAAACGTCAAGGGGACTGTCGTTCGCCCCAAAGCTATTTTTGCCAGCTCGTCCGCAGTCTCGTTGTACCGTCAGGCGATGTGGTTGAGCTCCAGCCCGTAGAACTTGTTCTCCAGGTTCCGGACTTCGTCGCAGTAGGCTTCCATCCTCCGGTCATGGCAGTGGGAGTTCTTCATGACTTGGTCAATGATAAGCTTCGAGTCGCCTCGAGCGTCGAGGCGTCGGACCTCTAGCTCGACGGCGATGCGTAGCCCGTTAACCAGTGCTTCGTACTCGGCCACATTGTTTGACGCCGGAAAATGGAGGCGAATGACGTAGCGGAGATGCTTTCCGAGGGGTGAAACAAAGAGCAGGCCAGCGCCCGCTCCTGTTTTCATGAGTGACCCATCGAAGTACATGGTCCAGAGCTCGGGCTGGATTGGAGTTGTCGGTAACTGGGTGTCAGTCCACTCAGCCAGGAAGTCTGCCAAGACCTGGGATTTTATGGCCTTCCGAGGAGCGAATGATAGTGTTTCGCCCATAAGCTCCACCGCCCACTTTGCTACCCTACCCGAGGCCTCGCGACACTGGATGATCTCCCCCAGGGGGAAGGATGACACCACAGTTACCGGATGAGACTCAAAGTAGTGTCGCAACTTTCGTCGTGTCAGGATCACTGCGTAGAGCAGCTTCTGGATCTGTGGGTAGCGAGCTTTGGTCTCGGACAGTACTTCACTGATGAAGTAGACTGGCCTCTGGACAGGCAGTGCATGCCCTTCTTCTCGTCTCCCGACTACGATCGCGGCGCTGACCACCTGAGTAGTCGTGGCTACGTAGATCAAGAGGGCTTCTCCTGTGGCAGGGGGCACCAGGATGGGTGTTTTCGTAAGGAGCGCCTTAAGGTTTTCGAGAGCTTCCTCGGCCTCGGGGGTCCAAGTGAAGCACTCGGCCTTCCTTAAGAGGTGGTACAGAGGCAAGCCTTTCTCACCAAGGCGTGAGATGAAGCGTCTTAGAGCCGCAAGGCATCCCATGACCCTCTATACTCCTTTCAAATCTTTGATCGGTCCCATGCTGGTGACGACTGCGATTTTCTCCGGGTTGGCCTTGATGCCCCACTCGGAGACGATGAACCCAAGGAGCATGCCTCGGGGGACTCCGAAGACACACTTCTCACGATTGAGTTTCACGCCTTTCGCACTCAAACACTTGAATGTCGTTTCAAGGTCAGAGAGGAGGTCGGAGGCTCTCTTCATCTTGACAACGATGTCGTCGACGTAAGCCTCGACCGTTCTGCCGATGTGTTGTCCGAACACGTGGTTCATGCACCTCTGGTAAGTGGCGCCTGCATTCCTCAACCCGAATGGCACTGTGGTGTAACAGTACATGCCAAAAGGTGTGATGAAAGAAGTCGCGAGCTGGTCGGACTCTTTCATCTTGATTTGGTGATAGCCTGAGTAGGCATCGAGGAATGACAGGGTTTCGCACCCAGCTGTGGAGTCCATGATTTGATCGATGCGAGGTAGAGGGTAGGGAACTTTCGGACATGCTTTGTTTAGACCAGTATAGTCTATACACATCCTCCATTTCCCATCCTTCTTCCTTACAAGAATAGGGTTAGCTAACCATTCAGGATGGAATACCTCTTTGATGAACCCTGCCGCGAGTAGCTTGTGGATCTCCTCGCCTATGGCCCTGCGCTTTTCCTCGTTGAAACGGCACAGGGTTTGCTTCATGGGTCGGGCTCCAGCTCTGATATCCAGTGAGTGCTCGGCGACATCCCTCGGTATGCCGGGCATGTCCGAGGGACTCCACGCAAAGACTTTGGCATTTGCGCGGAGAAAGTCGACGAGCACTGCTTCCTATTTGGGGTCGAGCTCGGAGCCCATCCGAACTTGCTTGTTGGCGTCGTTGCTGGGGTCGAGAGAGACGGACTTGACCGCCTCAACTGGTTCGAAGTTGCCGGCATGCCGCTTCGCGTCGGGCGCCTCCTTGGAGAGGCGTTCAAGGTCGGTGATGAGGGCCTCGGACTCGACGAGAGCCTCGGCGTTCTCCACGCACTCCACGTCGCATTCGTACGCGTGGCGGTACGTGGACCCGACATTGATGATCCCATTCGGGCCCGGCATCTTGAGCTTGAGGTAGGTGTAGTAGGGGACGACCATGAACTTGGCGTAGCATGGTCTTCCCAACACCGCATGGTAGGTTCCTCGGAACCCGACGATCTCAAAGGTGAGGGCTTCCTTTCGAAAGTTTGAGAGAGTTCCGAAGCAGACGAGTAAGTCAATCCATCTGAGGGGTTGGATTCGCTTCCCGGGCACGATCCTGTGGAAGGGTGCCGCACCGGCCCGGACTTCGGATCGACCAACCCCTAAGAGTTCCAGGGTCTCGGCATAGATGATGTTAAGGCTGCTGCCTCCGTCCATGAGGACCTTGGAGAGCCTAACATTGTCGATGATCGGATCGACGACGAGCGGGTACCTTCCCGGGCTCGGCACGAAGTCGGGGCGGTCGCCTTGGTCGAAGGTGATAGGCTTGTCGGACCAGTCTAGGTAGACTGGCGCCGCCACCTTCACCAAGCAGACTTCCTGAGAGCACCTAGAGGGGGGTGAATAGGTGATCCTGTAAAAACTTAAACTTAAAGCCACAAAAACTTGTTTAAGTGTTAGCACAATAATGCCAAGTGGCTAGAGAGGAGTCTTAATAAAACACAATAACCACAAGAGATCAACACAGAGATGGCACAGTGGTTTATCCCGTGGTTCGGCCAAGACCAACGCTTGCCTACTCCACGTTGTGGCGTCCCAACGGACGAGGGTTGCAATCAACCCCTCTCAAGCGGTCCAAAGACCCATTTTGAATACCACGGTGTTTTGCTTTGCTTTACTATATCCCGATCGCAAGGAATCTCCACAACTTGGAGCCTCTCGCCCTTACACTTTGATGTTCACAAAGAAGCACGGAGTAAGGGAGGGATGAGCAACTCACACAAGACACAAAAATCACAGCAAATATGCACACACAAGACCTAGACTTGAGCTCAAAAGACTATCACGAGGTTCTCACTAGAACGGAGCTCAAATCACTAAGAATGTCGAACAAGTGCGCAAGAATGAAGTGTGAGTGATCAACAATGCTCTAAGGATGCTTGGTGTACTCCTCCATGCACCTAGGGGTCCTTTTTATAGCCCCAAGGCAGCTAGGAGCCGTTGAGAGCATTCCAGGAAGGCAATTCTTGCCTTCTGTCGCCTGGCGCACCGGACAGTCCGGTGCACCACCGGACACTGTCCGGTGCGGATTTCTTTCCTTATTTGGCGAAGCCGACCGTTGCAGATTCAGAGCCGTTGGCGCACCGGACACTGTCCGGTGCACACCGGACAGTCTGGTGCTCCAATGTGACCGTTGGCTCAGCCACGCGTCATGCGCGGAATCCTCGGCCGACCGTTGGCCCGGCTGACCGTTGGCTCACCGGACAGTCCGGTGCACCACTGGACAGACCGGTGATTTTTAGCCGTACGCCGTTAATCATTTCCCGAGAGCGACGACTTCGCCTGTGAACGGCTCACCGGACAGTCCGGTGCACCACCGGACAGTCCGGTGATTTATAGCCGTACACCACCGTCGAAGTCCCGAGAGCAGCAAGTTCGCCAGAGCCAGCCTGGTGCACCCAGACTGAGCAGACTTTGGCTGAACAAAGCCATCTCTTTTCCAACTTGATTTTTCCTGTTTCCAGCACTTAGACACAATACATTAGTCCATAAAACAATGTACTAAGTCTAGAAACATACCTTTACTTTTGATTTGCACTTTGTCCATCACTTGGGATACTTTAACACTTAAGCACTTGTGTTGGCACTCAATCACCAAAATACTTAGAAATGGCCCAAGGGCACATTTCCCTTTCAATCTCCCCCTTTTTGGTGATTTATGCCAACACAACATAAAGCAACTAGAACAAGTGCAATATCAATGCAAATGAAAACTCAAAATTGTTTTGATTCAAATTTGGCATATATGGATCACTCTTTGCCACCACTTGGTTTGTTTTTGCAAATCAAACTCAATTTCCTATCTCTAAGTCAACTTCACTTGTAGAGGCATAAAGAGAGGTATTCCAAGAGAAATTGATCAAAGATTCAAAAACTCCCCCTTTTCCCATAATCAAACATTCTCCCCACAGGAGACCAACTTTTGACAAAGAAAAACAACAAGAGAGTTTTGACAAACCAAAAGCTCTATGCTACTATTTTCAAAATTTCTCAAGTGGTAGCTGATCCATTTATTGCTTTGGCCTTATTTTCTCCCCCTTTGGCATCAAGCACCAAAACGGGATCAATCTTGGCCCTTAAACCTCATTGCCTCACCAAAATCTTCACATAAGAGTACAAAGGCAATAAGGACATGAAGATGAACTTGGAATTAGTTACCCTCTCATCGGAGTGCAGTGGAAGTCTTGCATGGTCCAAGTCCACCTTTTCCCTTTCAATCTACCTTTGAGACTAAATCAAGCAAACTCAAGCACACGGTTAGTCTCAAAGGGTCAAGTTATAGCACATCTCCCCCTAAATATGTGCATCACTTGCAAAAAGGACGTGTGAGGTCCGGGGAGTGTTTGTACAACTTGAGCACCACAAGTAAACAACAAAATGCATAAGGAACATGATCAAAGGCATAAACACATGTATGCTATAAATCAATCCAAGTTCCGCGAATCTAAGACATTTAGCTCACTATGCAGCCTGCAAAAAGGTCTTCTCATCTAGAGGCTTGGTAAAGATATCGGCTAGCTGGTTCTCGGTGCTAATATAGAACACTTCGATATCTCCCTTTTGCTGGTGGTCTCTCAAAAAGTGATGCCGGATGTCAATGTGCTTTGTGCGGCTATGCTCAACAGGATTGTCCGCTATGCGGATAGCACTCTCATTGTCACATAGGAGTGGGACTTTGCTCAGATTGTAGCCAAAGTCCCGGAGGATTTGCCTCATCCAAAGTAGTTGCGCGCAACACTGTCCTGCGGCAACATACTCGGCCTCAGCGGTGGATAGGGCAACGAAAGTTTGTTTCTTAGAATTCCATGACACCAGGGACCTTCCTAAGAATTGGCACGTCCCCGATGTACTCTTCCTATCTGTTGGGGACTTGTTCTCAAATGCTTCGGATTAAGAACAAGGCAACATAAAAAGTGTTAAATGATGAGGTCCTTCGTCCCTCGAAACATTATTTCCCTTCAGGATATAATGTACTCCGGACGAAGGTCACAAATAATATACCTTCGTAAGTGCGATAAGTTATGACGAAGGACTTATGAGCAACATTGAAAGTAATATAAACATTTAAACTTTATTATCATGTCATTTTTATTTTATTATCGTATATCAATAAAAATGACTTCAAATTACAAGTGTACCTTCGGATTGCAGAAAGACAAAAGTACACGGATGACGCAAAAACAAATGCCAGATCAGCGTGAACAGTACGGGAGTACTGTTCATCTATTTATAGACGCGGGACGCAGCCCACGTAAAATTACATTCATGTCCATTACATTTGCCAATGACTTATGGAAATCTGTCAAGGCCCAAGTAGTCTTTTCATCTTTAAGTCAGTTCCCCTCTCTGCTATCGCGACGAAGCTTCCCTGCGCACAGCTTCGGCCGTGCACCATCCTTCGTGGAGCTTGGTAATCAGCCCGTCCTCCATTTTAATCCCCCTTCGTCTAGTTCAGGCTTCGTCCTGACCGTACTTCATGTTCATAATTCTGAGTCCGAAGATACCTGTTCACATAATCCACTTGGAAAACATTGTCAAATCATGTTTTTGAGGACCTTCGGAGGACGAAGGCCCCCAACAGTAGCCCCTCACAATATTAATTTGTTAATGATAAATTCAGATTGCGATATGGACGAAGGCCTTGAGCCGAAGGTCCGAAAAAACACCTTCCCTTTGCTAGAATAGCAACATTCACTGACAAGCGGGGTCTTTCAATTTTCAACGCCCTGGGGGTATAAATAAGATCATACCGCAAACTTATTTGGTACGCACACTTGCCATCTGCTTCGGCCCACTAAATTTTTAGCTCTTGTGCACTAAGATTTGCTGATCTTTTTGATTTTGAAGCTTCGGCCTTGAAAACAGTTTTTAGCGTTTCCGAAGATGTCTGAAGGTAAGAAGATCCCTGCTGAGACGAAGCTGAGTCTCGACGAAGAGAAGAACTTGGGGTTCCTTATAGCGATGGCGGAGACCAATACGGAGAAAATCACCAAGGAGATTCTTGAAGGTTTGTCCGAAGATACTGGTGACAGCGACAGTTATGATGTAGAAAGTGGTGGGGAAGAGTCCGAAGATCGACCATGGCGGCCAAGTCACACGGTTTTCGGAAAAACCACTATTAAGCAGAATCATATTGATAATATGAGGGGGAGGTATTTTCGAGATATATCTATTGTGAGGGTTGACGCTGGAGAAAAGACTTCTCCCACCCCCGAAGAAGATGAAGTCGTAATCTTCCGAAGCTTTCTCAAGGCTGGGCTTCGATTCCCCCTAAGCAACTTTGTTGTTGAAGTCCTGAAGACATTTCAAGTCTACCTTCATCAAATTACTCCCGAAGCTATCATAAGAATGGGGATGTTTGTCTGGGCTGTGAGAAGCCAAGGTTTAGAACCAAATGCTAAAAGCTTTTGCAACATTCATGAGTTGTTATATGAGACGAAGCCCTGGGGGAAAGAACAATATCACAACAACTTTGGGTGTTACAGCTTCGGTGCCCGCTCCGGGTCAAGCCGCCCTGTGCCGACCTTTCGGAAGAGGTGGCCCGGAGCCTGGATGACTGAATGGTTCTATGTAAAGAATGACTTAACAGCGCAAGAAGATGTCAAGAGTATCATTATGCGCCCCATCTGGCAACGCTTCGGACTTCGAAGGCCGAAGGTTGAAATGGATGAAGCAGCCGAGGAATGCCAAAGAGCCTTCGGCGTAGTCTGCTCTTTTATTGGGACAAGGGACCTGATTCAAGAGCATATTGCCTTCAGGGTGTGGCCACTTGCAGGAAAGTGGGAAATGCCGAAGGAGACCATCAAAGAGTCCGACGAAGGCGGACTGGTCAGACTGAAATACACATTCAAATACGGGGATAAATTTGTTGAACCTGATGACGACTGGTTGAAAAACATTGAAACATTAAGTGATGAACTGCTTGGGGTGTACTCGAAGGCCGAGAATACTGCGTTATCAGCAGCCTTCGGAGGCCGAAAGAAGAAAAGGCTCAACCGGGTATTTGACGCAGTCGGGTTTGTCTACCCTGACTATCACTATCCGGTGCCGGGTCGCAAAAGAAAAATACTTCTCCTGCGACAGAAGCTACCACGAGTGCCACTAGCGAACCAGCGCCGCAAAAGAAAAAGATAAAGGTGCTCACCCACCGAGCGCGTTTTATTGAGCCGGCCACAGTGCCAGAATTTATTGGTGAAGTCTCTTTGGCCTCTGAAGCTACAGAACCAACTCCAGTGCCGAAGATGGAAGAAAAGACCGAAGCGCCTTCAGCAGAAAAAGCAGAGAAACCGAAGATTGAAAAGCCAAAAATATCGGAAATCTTAAGTCCTTCAGCAAATGTCGAAACAATAAAAAATCAAAAGGGGCCGTCGGTGACCCCGAAAAGAAAAAGAATGGTGAACGTGCTAGATGTTTTGGAGACAATTAAATCTTCAAGCACAACTCCAAAGAAGACTATTGAAGTTGCTGAAGTGTCTACTGAAGCCGTAGTTGCTGAAGCCTCGAAGCAACAACCTGAAGCTGAAGCTGGGCCTACAGAGCCCACCAAGGAACAATCTTTGGAAACAAAAATATCAGAACCAAATTTGGTTGAAGAAATTGACACTGCCGCCCCTGAAGCTCCTTCCAGCATATGCGATTACATCGTACGACATGCTTCGGGGAAGAAATTATCTGAAGAAGAGACTTACGAAGCCAACTACTATGCCAGAGAGCTAAAATATCCGAAGGGGGCAGTAGTGTTTAATGGGACAAATGAAGATGACTTCCTGTACTGCCTTCCTGATAATAAAGAACTATCTGTCTGCCGAGAGATGGCTAGAAGTATGGGGTTCCCGAAGCTCGAAGCTGGATTATGTGCTATGACAAAGGAGGATCTCGCGGACAGTCTTGCGTACAATAGCCTAAAGGTATGGGAATTAGACACTTGAAAAAAATTTTAATACATAATTCATTCTTTTATTCTTATATGGATTCTTTTTCGTATAGGGCTTAATCCTAAGCAACGCATTAAGAGCACAAAAGAGTGCCGAAGATGAAAGCTATGAAATTGCGTTCAACAATTTACGTTCAGAAGTTATTAAACTGAGAAACGAAGCTCTAGAAAAAGATAAAATTCTGCTTACATTAGTAGACAAAATAAAAAAGGACGAAGCTGCTGCAAAGGTTCAGGCCGAAGCTCAGAGACGCGAAATTAAAGATCTTCAGAAGCAATTGGCCCGGGCGAAAGAAGAACGCATACTTGAAGAAACAAGACGGGAATGCAGCGACCAATGGGCTGATCATTTGGAAGCAACCGTGGAAGAGCTTCGGTCTTCTAAGAAAAAATGCTACGAAAAATCCATGGAATGCGTAAAGAAAATTAAAACCAGCTTCGCCAACGTGGGCGCATTTTCTAGTGAAGAGAATTTCTCAAGAGGCAATCCCGAAGGTCCAATAGAATGGATCAGTCACGAAGCAGAGGCCTTCGAGGAAATCCTGAGTAGCCGCGGTGACATCTGCGCTTTTTCGGGCGCCAGGGGAGTTGCTACTGTCTTAGAGAAGAAAGGTTGTGAACATGTAAAATCTTTAGCTCAGTCCGAAGCTGCCTTATCCTCCGAAGACATCAAAGACCCCTCGGCCGAAGCAAGCATGGTTGGTGGCAAATTCTTTACTGATGTCTGGGACAACGGCGGCCGAGAAATGGCGCAAGAAATTATTCAAAGGAGTGAAAGAGGCATCCATGATGCTAGGAAAGTGACAGAAGTTGCCGGAGGGCAAATAGGTATTAATTAGTCGCTCTTATTGTGTTGTAATTTTTATTTCAAACTTTGCTCGCGGTTTGTAATAGTAATGCAAAAATATTCTCTTCCCTCAGAACCTGCTGGATCGTCTGTTGACCCTCACACAAAAGAGGATGACGAAATCAAACAAATGGCCGAAGCTATCATGGATAAAGTTGTTGAACAACTTCTAAATGAGGCTGCCGAAGTAGTATTAAGAGAAGACTAGGTGTTATTAGAAAAAACATTTGAAGTGTGATCTATGTAATATTTTGTACATTTGAATGTAATATACAAGTGTCTTTTCATTATTCAATTCTTTACGATGCATGAAATTCTACATACATACCATTTTTGAGCCTTCGGCGAAAAAACACCTTCCCTTCTTTTCATGCTTCGTGAAGAAGACATTCTCCGTTAAAACTATTCTGATGACTTATGTCCATGCTTCGTGAAAACATTCTCCGAAGCTGTGCAATTTCGATATTACTCTGATGAAGCACGTCCATGCTTTGTGAAAACATTCTCCGAAGCTGTATTCCGAAGATTATCATTGTATTCCCTCGTGACTTTACGCAATTTTCACTTTCTCAAAACGTCCTTTCGAAGGTTGATACTGTGTCCCCTTCTTTTGCCATATGCAACATGATGTATGATGCTTATGCTATGCAAAATGATGTGATGATGTTATGTTATGCAAATGACATTTGTTCCGAAGATACACACAAAATATATTTGTAAGCTCTGCATTCCCTTAGGAACGTCTTTGGAGCTTCTTCGCCTTTTACTTAGGCGGTATCAGCGTTGACTTTTCGCTGTAAGCTCTGCATTCCCTTAGGAACGTCTTTGGAGCTTCTTCGCCTTTTACTTTAGGCGGTATCAGCGTTGACTTTTCGCTGTATGCTCTGCATTCCCTTAGGAACGTCTTTGGAGCAAAAAACTTACACTGCGCTCCCTTTGGAACGGCTTTTTGTAACTTCGGCAACTTACTCTGCGTTCCTTAGAACGACTTTTTGTTGCTTCGAAGGATTTTTAATAATTCGAAGGTCCTCCTTGTTACCGCAAATTTTTAAGCTTCAGCAACTTAAGCCTGTGGAGAAGATAGGTTTTCCTGATAACCAACCACGAAACTGTTACATGAAAACTGAAATGTTCTTTATTACACAGAAAATAGAACTAAACGGAAAAGACTGCTATCAAAGTAGGATATTTGTCAATAAATGTGCTTCGACTCTGGCACAGTACTATTGACTGTGCGAGCTTCAGATTGCTCTCTGAGATCCCTTTGGTGCGGAACATATTGGCTCCCTTCTGGCTGTTGGCCTTGTTGCAGCGGAGGTGGGGGCGGGGGCTGTTGCCATGAAGCTTGAGGTTGACTCGCCGAAGCTACGGAAACTGCAGGGTGGTTGCCCACGTATTCCGGGATGTAAGGCTGATGGTACGAAGCAGTATGCATGACCTGCTTCGGCTGGCCCTGTTGCGCTGCAGCTTCTGCTAGCTCCTTTTGTTTCTGGATGGTAACATGGCACATCCTGGTGGTATGGCCCTTGTTTTCACCACAGAATAAGCAAAATACCCTCCTTGGTTGATCTCCAAATCTTCCGCCGAAGCCCCTGGCGCCTCTGCCTCTTGGAGCTGGTGGCCGGAAGAAAGTTTGCTGTTGCCCCGAAGCCTGTGAGGAGCTCTGCGGTCTGTTCTGCTGACTCCCCTTATCATCATTTTGAGTGGAGTTGTGGATGGACCTGACATGCCTCGGATAAAATCTTCCTCCGAAGCCCCTGGTCATTTCAGAAAATCTGAAAGCCTCCTCCCTTCTTTGGCGAAAGTCATTGTCGGCACGAATGTACTCGTCCATCTTTTGGAGCAGCTTCTCCAGAGTCTGAGGAGGCTTCCTAGCAAAGTATTGAGCTGCAGGTCCAGGACGAAGCCCCTTGATCATGGCTTCGATGACAATTTCATTGGGCACCGTTGGTGCTTGCGCCCTCAAACGCAAGAACCTTCTGACATACGCCTGAAGGTATTCTTCATGATCCTGAGTGCACTGGAACAAGGCTTGAGCAGTGACCGGCTTCGTCTGAAATCCTTGAAAGCTGGTTAACAACATATCCTTCAGCTTCTGCCATGAAGTGATCGTTCCTGGTCGAAGGGAGGAATACCAGGTCTGAGCAACACTCCTGACGGCCATAACGAAAGACTTTGCCATGACTGCAGCATTGCCACCATACGAAGACACTGTTGCTTCGTAACTCATCAAGAACTGCTTCGGGTCTGAATGGCCATCAAACATGGGAAGCTGGGGTGGCTTATAGGACGGAGGCCAAGGTGTAGCCTGCAGCTCAGCGGACAGAGGAGAAGCATCATCGAAAACAAAATTTCCATGATGGAAATTGTCATACCAGTCATCTTCGTTGAAGAAGCCCTCCTGACGAAGGTCTTTTTGTTGAGGCCTTCGGTTCTGCTCATCGTGGGTAAGATGACGGACTTCTTCAGAAGCTTCGTCTATCTGCCTTTGCAGCTCAGCTAGCCTGGCCATCTTTTCTTTTTTCCTCTGCACCTGTTGATGAAGCATCTCCATATCTCTGATCTCTTGGTCTAGTTCATCCTCCTGAAGCGTCGGGCTGACGGCCTTCCTCTTCTGGCTTCGGGCCTCCCGAAGAGAGACAGTCTCCTGGTTGGGGTCCAGCGGTTGCAGTGCTGCAGCCCCAGTTGCTGAAGCTTTCTTCGGCGCCATAGCGAGGGTCTATAGCTTCCGAAGGTGTTCGAAAAACTCGAAATGGAAGTGAGTTCACCGGAGGTGGGCGCCAATGTTGGGGACTTGTTCTCAAATGCTTCGGATTAAGAACAAGGCAACATAAAAAGTGTTAAATGATGAGGTCCTTCGTCCCTCGAAACATTATTTCCCTTCAGGATATAATGTACTCCGGACGAAGGTCACAAATAATATACCTTCGTAAGTGCGATAAGTTATGACGAAGGACTCATGAGCAACATTGAAAGTAATATAAACATTTAAACTTTATTATCATGTCATTTTTATTTTATTATCGTATATCAATAAAAATGACTTCAAATTACAAGTGTACCTTCGGATTGCAGAAAGACAAAAGTACACGAATGACGCAAAAACAAATGCCAGATCAGCGTGAACAGTACGGGAGTACTGTTCATCTATTTATAGACGTGGGACGCAGCCCACGTAAAATTACATTCATGTCCATTACATTTGCCAATGACTTATGGAAATCTGTCAAGGCCCAAGTAGTCTTTTCATCTTTAAGTCGGTTCCTCTCTCTGCTATCGCGATGAAGCTTCCCTGCGCACAGCTTCGGCCGTGCACCATCCTTCGTGGAGCTTGGTAATCAGCCCGTCCTCCATTTTAATCCCCCTTCATCTGGTTCAGGCTTCATCCTGACCGTACTTCATGTTCATAATTCTGAGTCCGAAGATACCTGTTCACATAATCCACTTGGAAAACATTGTCAAATCATGTTTTTGAGGACCTTCGGAGGACGAAGGCCCCCAACACTATCGACCTTACATCTAGCATAGTCAGAATCTGAATATCCAATCAAGTCAAAGGTAGACTCCTTTGGATACCAGATCCCGAAGCAAGGCGTAGCGACTAAGTATCTAAGAATTCGCTTCACGGCCACTAAGTGACACTCCCTTGGATCGGATTGAAATCTAGCACACATGCATATGTTAAGCATAATATCCGGTCTACTAGCACATAAATAAAGTAAAGACCCTATCGTTGACCGGTATGCCTTTTGATCAACGGACTTACCTCCTTTGTTGAGGTCGGTGTGTCCGTCGGTTCCCATCGGAGTCTTTGTGGGCTTGGCGTCCTTCATCCCAAACCGCTTTAGCAAGTCTTGCGTGTACTTCGTTTGGGAGATGAAGGTGCCATCCTTGAGTTGCTTCACTTGGAACCCAAGGAAGTAGTTCAACTCGCCCATCATCGACATCTCGAATTTCTACGTCATCACCCTGCTAAACTCTTCACAAGACTTTTGGTTAGTAGAACCAAATATTATGTCATCGACATAAATTTGGCACACAAAAAGATCACCATCGCAAGTCTTAGTGAAAAGAGTTGGATCGGCTTTCCCAACCTTGAAAGCATTAGCAATTAAAAAGTCTCTAAGGCATTCATACCATGCTCTTGGGGCTTGCTTAAGTCCATAGAGCGCCTTGGAGAGCTTACACACGTGGTTGGGGTACCGTTCATCCTCAAAGCCAGGGGGTTGCTCCACGTACACCTCCTCCTTGATTGGCTCGTTGAGGAAAGCGCTCTTCACGTCCATTTGGAACAACCTGAAAGAATGGTGAGCGACATAGGCTAACAAAATACGAATCGACTCTAGCCTAGCCACAGGAGCAAAAGTCTCCTCAAAGTCCAAACCTGCAACTTGGGCATAACCTTTTGCCACAAGTCGAGCCTTGTTCCTTGTCACCACCCCGTGCTCGTCCTGTTTGTTGTGGAACACCCACTTGGTTCCCACAACGTTTTGCCTGGGACGTGGCACCAGTGTCCAAACTTCATTTCGCTTGAAGTTGTTGAGCTCTTCCTGCATGGCCAACACCCAGTCCGGATCTAGCAAGGCCTCTTCTACCCTGAAAGGCTCAATAGAAGAGACAAAGGAGTAATGCTCATAAAAATTAACTAATCTAGAACGAGTAGTTACTCCCTTGCTAATATCACCCAATATTTGGTCGACGGGATGATTCCTTTGAATCGTCGCTCGAACTTGGGTTGGAGGTGCCGGTTGTGCTTCTTCCTCCATCACATGATCATCTTGTGCTCCCCCTTGATCACACGCCTCCTTTTGATGAACTTGTTCATCGTCTTGAGTTGGGGGATGCACCATTGTTGAGGAAGAAGGTTGATCTTGCTCCTTTTGTTCCTGTGGTCGCACATCTCCAGTCGCCATGGTGCGAATCGCTGCCGTTGGAATGTCTTCTTCATCTACATCATCAAGATCAACAACTTGCTCTCTTGGAGAGCCATTAGTCTCATCAAATACAACGTCGCTAGAGACTTCAACCAAACCCGATGATTTGTTGAAGACCCTATACGCCTTTGTATTTGAGTCATAACCTAACAAAAACCCTTCTACAACTTTGGGAGCAAACTTAGAATTTCTACCTTTCTTCACTAGAATATAGCATTTGCTCCCAAATACACGAAAGTAAGACACATTGGGTTTGTTACCGGTAAGAAGCTCATATGAAGTCTTCTTGAGGAGGCGGTGAAGGTAGACCCGGTTGATGGCGTGGCAAGCCGTGTTCACGGCTTCCGACCAAAAGCGCTCGGGGGTCTTGAACTCTCCAAGCATCATCCTCGCCATATTGATGAGCGTCCTGTTCTTCCTCTCTACCACACCATTTTGTTGTGGTGTGTAGGGAGCGGAGAACTCGTGCTTGATCCCTTCCTCCTCAAGGTACTCCTCCACTTGAAGGTTCTTGAACTCGGACCCGTTGTCGCTCCTTATCTTCTTCACCTTGAGCTCAAATTCATTTTGAGCTCTCCTTAGGAAGCGCTTGAGGGTCCCTTGGGTTTCAGTTTTATCCTGCAAAAAGAATACCCAAGTGAAGCGGGAAAAATCATCAACTATAACAAGACCATACTTACTTCCTCCTATGCTTAGATAGGCGACGGGTCCGAAGAGGTCCATATGAAGTAGCTCGAGGGGTCTTGATGTTGTCATCACATTTTTGGCATGATGAGAGCTTCCCACTTGTTTACCTGCTTGACAAGCTGCACAAGGTCTATCTTTTTCGAAATGCACATTAGTTAGACCTATCACGTGTTCTCCCTTTAGAAGCTTGTGAAGGTTCTTCATCCCCACATGTGCTAAGCGGCGATGCCACAGCTAGCCCATGCTAGTCTTAGCAATTAAGCATGCATCTAGACCGGCCTCCTCTTTTGCAAAATCAACTAAATAAAGTTTGCCGTCTAGTACACCCTTAAAAGCTAATGAACCATCACTTCTTCTAAAGACAGACACATCTACATTTGTGAATAAACAATTATATCCCATATTGCATAATTGACTAACGGATAACAAATTATATCCAAGCGGCTCAACTAAGAACACATTAGAAATAGAGTGCTCGGATGAAATAGCAATTTTTCCTAACCCTTTCACCTTGCCTTGGTTCCCATCACCGAATATTATTGAATCTTGGGGATCCTTGTTCTTGACGTAGGAAGAGAACATCCTCTTTTCCCCTGTCATGTGGTTTGTGCATCCGCTGTCGATAATCCAGCTTGAGCCCCCGGATGCATAAACCTGCAAGGCAAAATTAGGCTTGGGTTTTAGGTACCCAACTCTTGTTGGGTCCTACAAGGTTAGTCACAATGGTCTTAGGGACCCAAATGCAAGTTTTATCTCCCTTGCATCTCGCCCCTAACTTCCTAGCAATTACCTTCTTATCCTTTCTACAAATAGCAAAGGACGTATTGCAAGCATAATAAATTGTAGAAGGTTCATTAATTACTTTCCTAGGAACATGAACAATATTCTTTCTAGGCACATGATGAATATTTTTCCTAGGCATATCTCTACCATGCACAACATGGGAACTAGAAGCAGTCATAGCATATGAATCATAAGCATGTGAAACAACATTATTGCAATTTCTATCATGATGAACATTCCAAGAATATTTCCTATCATGGTATAAGAAAGCATGGTTCTTTTAAATACTATTTGCCATAGGGGCCTTCCCTTTCTCCTTGATGGAGATGGGAGCCTTATGACATGTCAAGTTCTTAGCTTCCCTCTTGAAGCCAAGTCCATCCTTAATTGAGGGGTGTCTACCAATCGTGTAGGCATCCCTTGCAAATTTTAGCTTATCGAAATCACTTTTGCTAGTCTTAAGTTGGGCATTAAGACTAGCCACTTCATCATTCAATCTAGAAATTGAAGCTAGGTGTTTGCTACAAGCATCAATATTAAAATCTTTACACCTATTGCAAATTACAACATTTTCTACACAAGATGTTGATTTACTAGCTATTTCTAACTTAGCATTCAAATCATCATTTATGCTCCTTAAGCTAGAAATTGTCTCATGGCAAGTAGATAGTTCACAAGAAAGCATTTCATTCCTTTTAACTTCTAAAGCATGAGATTTTTGTGCCTCTACAAATTTGTCATGTTCTTCATACAACAAATCTTCTTGCTTTTCTAATAATCTATTCTTATCATTCAAGGCATCAATTAATTCATTAATTTTATCAACCTTGGTTCTATCTAGGCCTTTGAATAAACATGAATAATCTATTTCATCATCATCACTAGACTCGTCCTCACTTGAAGAAGCATAAGTAGTATTTCGAGTACATACCTTCTTCTCCTTCGCCATGAGGCATGTGTGACGCTCGTTGGGGAAGAGGGCCGATTTGTTGAAGGCGGTGGCGGCAAGTCCTTCATCGTCGGATGAAGAGCAATCCGAGTCCCACTCCTTGCCAAGATGTGCCTCGCCCTTAGCCTTCTTGTACTTCTTCTTCTTTTCCCCTTTCTTCTCTTGTTCCTGGTCACTATCATTATCGGGACAATTAGCGATAAAATGACCAATCTTACCGCACTTGAAGCAGGAGCGCTTTCCCTTCGTCTTGTTCTTCTTGGGATGCTCCTTGCGGCCCTTTAGCACCGTCTTGAAGCGCTTGATGATGAGGGCCATCTCTTCATCATTAAGCCCCATCGCCTCAGCTTGCGCCACCTTGCTAGGTAGCGCCTCCTTGCTCCTCGTTGCCTTGAGAGCAATAGTTTGAGGCTCTTGGATTGGTCCATTTAGTGCATCGTCGACGTATCTTGCCTCCTTGATCATCATCCGCCCGCTTACAAATTTCCCAAGAATTTCTTCGGGCGACATCTTGGTGTACCTAGGATTCTCACGAATATTGTTCACAAGATGTGGATCAAGAACAGTAAAGGACCTTAGCATTAGGCGGACAACATCGTGGTCCGTCCATCGCGTGCTTCCATAGCTCCTTATTTTGTTGACGAGGGTTTTGAGCCGGTTGTACATTTGGGTTGGCTCCTCGCCCCTTATCATCGCGAATCTCCCGAGTTCACCCTCCACCAACTCCATCTTGGTGAGCATGGTGACGTCGTTCCCCTCATGAGAGATCTTGAGGGTGTCCCAGATCTGCTTGGCATTGTCCAAGCTGCTCACCTTATGATACTCGTCCCTGCACAAAGAGGCTAACAACACAGTAGTAGCTTGTGCGTTTCTATGAATCTGTTCATTGATAAACATAGGACTATCTGAGCTATCAAATTTCATTCCACTCTCTACTATCTCCCATATGCTAGGATGAAGAGAGAACAAGTGACTACGCATTTTGTGGCTCCAAAATCCGTAGTCCTCTCCATCAAAGTGAGGAGGTTTACCAAGTGGAATGGAGAGCAAATGAGAATTTGTACTTTGCGGAATACGGGAGTAATCGAAAGAAAAGTTTGAATTGACCGTTTTCTTTTTCTCGTAGTCGTAGTCGTCCTTTTGGGAAGAAGAGGACTCGTCGCTGTCATCGTAGTAGACGATCTCCTTGATGCGCCTCTTCTTCTTCTTCTTCCCATCTTTTCGTTTGTGGCCCGAGCCCGAGTCGGTAGGCTTGTCGTCTTTCGGCTCGTTGACGAAGGACTCCTTCTCTTTATCATTGATCACAATTCCCTTCCCCTTAGGATCCATCTCTTCGGGCGATTAGTCCCTTTCTTGAAGAGAACGGCTCTGATACCAATTGAGAGCACCTAGAGGGGGGGTGAATGGGTGATCCTGTAAAAACTTAAACTTAAAGCCACAAAAACTTGTTTAAGTGTTAGCACAATAATGCCAAGTGGCTAGAGAGGAGTCTTAACAAAACACAATAACCACAAGAGATCAACACAGAGATGGCACAGTGGTTTATCCCGTGGTTCGGCCAAGACCAACGCTTGCCTACTCCACGTTGTGGCGTCCCAACGGACGAGGGTTGCAATCAACCCCTCTCAAGCGGTCCAAAGACCCACTTTGAATACCACGGTGTTTTGCTTTGCTTTACTATATCCCGATCGCGAGGAATCTCCACAACTTGAAGCCTCTCGCCCTTACACTTTGATGTTCACAAAGAAGCACGAAGTAAGGGAGGGATGAGCAACTCACACAAGACACAAAAATCACAGCAAATACGCACACACAAGACCCAGACTTGAGCTCAAAAGACTATCACGAGGTTCTCACTAGAACGGAGCTCAAATCACTAAGAATGTCGAACAAGTGCGCAAGAATGAAGTGTGAGTGATCAACAATGCTCTAAGGATGCTTGGTGTACTCCTCCATGCGCCTAGGGGTCCTTTTTATAGCCCCAAGGCAGCTAGGAGCCGTTGAGAGCATTCCAGGAAGGCAATTCTTGCCTTCTGTCGCCTGGCGCACCGGACAGTCCGGTGCACCAACGGACACTGTCCGGTGCGGATTTCTTTCCTTATTTGGCGAAGCCGACCGTTGCAGATTTAGAGCCGTTGGCGCACCGGACACTGTCCGGTGCACACCGGATAGTCCGGTGCTCCAATGTGACCGTTGGCTCGGCCACGCGTCACGAGAGGAATCCTCGGCCGACCGTTGGCCCGGCTGACCGTTGGCTCACCGGACAGTCTGGTGCACCACCGGACAGACCGGTGATTTTTAGCCGTACGCCGTTAATCACTTCCCGAGAGCGACGACTTCGCCTGTGAACGGCTCACCGGACAGTCCGGTGCACCACCGGACAGTCCGGTGATTTATAGCCGTACACCGCCGTCGAAGTTCCGAGAGCAGCAAGTTTGCCAGAGCCAGCCTGGTGCACCGGATACTGTCCGGTGCACCACCGAACACTGTCCGGTGCACCACCGGACAGTCCGGTGCACCTAGACTGAGCAGACTTTGGCTGAACAAAGTCATCTCTTTTCCAACTTGATTTTTCCTGTTTCCAGCACTTAGACACAATACATTAGTCCATAAAACAATGTACTAAGTCTAGAAACATACCTTTACTTTTGATTTGCACTTTGTCCATCACTTGGGATACTTTAACACTTAAGCACTTGTGTTGGCACTCAATCACCAAAATACTTAGAAATGGCCCAAGGGCACATTTCCCTTTCACTTCTCGGCGCTCCTGCTTGCGTTGCCAAGCCGAGGCGTTCGCCGCCTGCCCGCCGTAGATCATGAAGCAGTTATGAACTTCCGGGAATCCCTCTTCCTTGCCGCCCTCCTTCTTGTCGTTGTCATGGCCCTTGCCATCCTCCGCCGGGGGCCCGGTCTTATGGAAGTGGCGTCGGAGCATGATACATTCTTTGAGGGTGTGCTTGACGGGCCCCTGGTGATAGGGGCACGACTCTTTGACCAACTTGTCGAACGCGCCGGCCCCTCCAGGTGGTTTCCGAGGGTTCCTGTGCTCGGCCGCAGCAACGAGATTCGCGTCTGCGGCATCGCGCTTCGCTCGTGACTTGTTTTTGGCCTTCTTCTTCGTGCCCCGCTGGGCGGACACCTCAGGGGCGTCTGTCTTCGGCTCGACCTGAGGCTGCTTGTCCATCCGGAAGATGGCTTCAACCGCCTCTTGACCCGAGGCGAACTTGGTGGCGACGTCCATCAGTTCGCTCGCGCGAGTGGGAGTCTTGCGCCCCAGTTTGCTCACCAGGTCCCGGCAAGGAAAGCCCCGATGACATCCGAGTCGGTAACATTGGGCAGCTCGGTGCGCTGCTTCGAAAACCGCCAGATGTACTCTCGGAGGGACTCCCCTGGCTGCTGGCGGTAGCTTCAGAGGTCCCACGAGTTCCCAGGGCGCACATACGTGCCTTGGAAGTTCCCCGCGAAAGCTTTGACCAGATCGTCCCAGTCGGAGATCTGCGTAGGAGGCAGATGCTCCAGCCAGGCTCGGGCGGCGCCGGAGAGGAAAAGGGGTAGATTACGGATGATGAGGTTGTCATCATCCGCCCCTCCCAACTGGTAGGCCAGTCGGTAGTCCGCGAGCCACAGCTCTGGCCTCGTCTCCCCCGAGTACTTGGTGATAGTAGTCGGGGCTCGGAAATGGGCAGGGAACGTTGCTCGTCGTATAGCCCGGCTGAAGACTCGCGGGCCGGGTGGTTTGGTTGAAGGACTGCGGTCCTCCTCGCTGTTGCAGCGTCCCCCGCGCCTAGGATGGTAGCCTCGGCGCACCTTCTCGTCGAGGCGGGCTCGATGGTTGTTGGGGGCCTTCGGCTTCCGAAGGTCCTCAAAAATATGATTTAACAGTGTTTCTAGAGTATAATGTGTGAACAGGTATCTTCGGACTCGAATCAGCGCCACAGTGGGAGAAGAATACGAAGGTTGATACAGCGCCGAAGCTGTGAGCAGGAAAGCTTCGGCATGATAGCAGAAAAGGAAACCGACTTAAAGATGAAAATGCTATTTAGGCCTCGGTGGATTACTATAGAATCACTACCAAATGTAAAGGGCATGGATGTAATTTTACATGGGTTGTGTCCCGTGCCTATAAATAGGTGAACAGTGCCCCCGTACTGTTCACGCTGACTTGGCATTTACTTTTACGTCACGCCTGTATTTTTACCTTCTTTCAAGCCGAAGGTACATTTGTAACTTGATATCATTTCTATTTTTCCATAATAATAATATAGAAAGGAGTTAGCAATGATACATAATTGTTTACGTTATCCTTCATATTTCATATATTATATGTTGTATTGATGAAGGTCTGTCTTTCATAACCTTCGTCCGAAAACCATTATGTCCCAAGGGAAATAATGC
Source organism: Zea luxurians (assembly GCA_029449295.1). Lineage (NCBI taxonomy): Eukaryota > Viridiplantae > Streptophyta > Magnoliopsida > Poales > Poaceae > Zea > Zea luxurians. The sequence goes on from JAOPSE010000010.1 coordinate 105,557,083, forward strand.
TTCAAAGGACGAAGGTCTTTAATGTTTAACATTTTGTGTTGCCTTGTTCTTAACTTATAGCATTTGAGAACAAGTCCCCAACATTGGCGCCCACCTCCGGTGAACTCACTTCCACTCTTTGAGTTTTTGAACACCTTCGGCAATCATAAACCTTCGCTATGGCGCCCAAGAAAGCTTCAGCAACTGGGGCTGCAGCTCTGCAACCGCTGGACCCCAATCAGGAGACTCTCTCCCTTCGGGAGGCCCGAAGCCAGAAGAGGAAGGCTGTCAGCCCGACACTGCAAGAGGATGAGCTGGATCAAGAAATCAGAGACATGGAGATGCTTCATCAACAGGTGCAGAGGAAGAAGGAAAAGATGGCCAGGCTAGCTGAACTACAAAGGTAGATAGACGAAGCCTCTGAAGAAGTTCGTCATCTTACTCAGGATGAGCAGAACCGAAGACCTCAGCATAAAGACCTTCATCAGGAGGATTTCTTCAACGAAGATGACTGGTATGAGAATTTCCATCATGGAAATTTTGCTTTTGATGATGCTTCTCCTCTTTCCGCTGAGCTGCAGGCTACACCTTGGCCTACGTCCTACAAGCCGCCCCAGCTTCCCATATTCGACGGCCATTCAGACCCGAAGCAGTTTTTGATGAGCTACGAAGCAACAGTATCTTCGTATGGTGGCAATACTGCAGTCATGGCAAAATCTTTTGTTATGGCTGTCAGGAGTGTTGCTCAAACCTGGTATTCCTCCCTTCGACCAGGAACGATCACTTCATGGCAAAAGCTGAAGAACATGTTGTTAACCAGCTTCCAAGGGTTTCAGACGAAACCAGTCACTGCTCAAGCTCTATTCCAGTGCACCCAGGATCACGAAGAATACCTTCAGGCGTATGTCCGGAGGTTCTTGCGTTTGAGGGCATAGGCGCCAACAGTGCCCAACGAAATTGTCATTGAGGCCATGATCAAGGGACTTCGGCCAGGACCTTCGGCTCAGTACTTTGCTAGGAAGCCTCCTCAAACTTTGGAGAAGCTGTTCCAGAAGATGGACGAGTATATTCGGGCCGACAATGATTTTCGTCAGAGAAGGGAGGAGGCTTTCAGGTTTTCCGAAATGACCAGGGGCTTTGGAGGAAGATTTTATCCGAGGCACGTCAGGTCAATTCACAACTCTACTCAAAATGATGATAAGGGAAGTCAGCAGCAAAGGCCACAGTGCTCTTCACAGGCTTCGGGGCAACAGCAAAGCTCCTTTCGGCCGCCAGCTCCAAGAGGCAGAGGCGCCAGGGGCTTCGGCGGAAGATTTGGAGATCAACCAAGGAGAACATTTTGCTTGTTCTGTGGTGAAAACAAGGGCCATACCACCAGGATGTGCCATGTTACCATCCAGAAGCAAAAGGAGATAGCTGAAGCTGCAGCACAATAGGGTCAGCCGAAGCAGATCATGCACACTGCTTCGTATCACCCGCCTTATATCCCAGAATATGTAGGCAATCACTCTGCAGTTTCTGTTGCTTCGGCGAGTCAACCACAAGCTTCCTGGCAACAGCCTCCGCCTCCACCACCGCTGCAACAAGGCCAGCAGCCAGAAGGGGGCCAATATGTTCAACAGCAAAGGGACTTTAGAGAACAGTCCGAAGCTCGCACAGTCAATAGCACTGTGCCAGAGTCGAAGCACATTTATTGACAAATATCCTACTTTGATAGTAGTCTTTTCCATTCAGTTTTATTTTCTGTGTAATAAAGGACAATTTTTAAATCTCATGTAATAGTTTCGTTGATTGCCACAAGGAAAGTATATCTTCTCCACAGGCTTAAGTTGTTGAAGCTTAAAGATTTGCGATAGCAAGGAGGATCTTCGAATTATCAAAAATTTATTTTAAAAGGCACGGCATGAATTCTTCGAAGCATCAAAAAGTCGTTCTAAGGAACGCAGAGTAAGTTTGCTGAAGTTACAAAAAGCCGTTCCAAAGGGAGCGTAGTGTAAGTTTTCTGCTCAGAAGTCGTTCCAAAGGGAATGCAGAGCTTACAGCGAAAAATAAACGCTGATACCGCCTAAGTAAAAGGCGAAGCGCGAAAAGTCAACGTGAATACCGCCGAAAGTAAAAGGCGAAGAAGCCCCTAAGGGAGGCTTACAGCGAAAAATAAACGCTGATTCCGCTGAAGTAAAAGGCGAAGAAGCTCCTAAGGGAGGCTTACAGCGAAAAGTCAACGCTGATTTAAAAAGATTATGTGTTTTATTGTAGGGATGTGCGTGTATCTTTGGAATAAATACCATTTTACATAGCATAACATCATCACATCATTTCGCATAGCATAAGCATCATACATCATGCTGCATATGGCACAAGAAGGGACACAATATTGATCTTCGGAAGAATGCTTTGAAAAAGGGAAAATCATGCTAAGTCACAAGGAGATACAATATTGATCTTCGGAGTATAGCTTCGGAAAATATTTTCGCGAAGCTTGGATATTCTTCATCAGAACACTATGGATATCGTTGTGATAAATGAAAATTCTTCTTTACGAAGCATGAAAAGAAGGGAAGGTGTTTTTTCGTCGAAGACTCAAAAACGGTACGCATGTAAAATTTCATGCAACGTAAAGAATTGAACCATAAAAAACAAGTATATTACATTCAGGGTTACAAGATATTACACATATTACATCTCAGATGTTTTTATATAGCACCTAGTCTTCCCTAAGTACTACTTCCGCAGCTTCGTTCAGGAGTTGACTAACAACTTGATCCATGATAGCTTCGGCCATCTTTTTGATCTCATCGTCATCTTTCGGGTGAGGGCCCGGAGGCGCTTTAGTAGGATCTGAGGGAGGACAGGATACGGCTACATTGCTATTACAAATTACGAACGAAGTTTAAAATCAAAAATTACAACACAATAAAAACCATTAGTTAATACCTATTTGCCCTTCGGGCTCTGCGCTTTTCTCAACAGCCTCGGCTACTTTTCTAGCTTCGTGGATGCCTTTTTCGCTTTTTTGGATAATTTCTCGAGCCATTTCTCGACCACCATTGTCCCAGATATCGGTGAAAAATTTTCCACCGACCATGCTAGCTTCAGCTGAAGGATCTTTTGCATCTTCGAAGGACAAGGTAGCTTCGGATTGCGCTAAAATATTTATATGCTCGCAGCCCTTTCTCTCCAAAATGGTGGCAATCCCCCTGGCACCCGAAAAAGCGCATATGTCTCCGCGGCTATTTAAAATTTCCTCAAAGGCCTCAGCTTCGTGATTAATCCATTCGATGGGACCTTCGGGGTTGCCTCTTATAAAGTTTTCTTCACTCGAGAATGCGCCAACGCTGGCGAAGCTAGCTTTCATTTTCTTAACACACTCCATAGATTTGTCATAGCATCTTTTCTTGGACGAACGAAGCTCTTCAACAGTTCCTTCTAAATGATTTGCCCATTGGTCGCTAAGTTCTCGCTTCGTTTCTTCAAGTATGCGTTCTTCTTTAGCCCGGGCTAATTGCTTCCGAAGATCGTCAATCTCGTGCTTTTGAGCTGCAGCTTGTGCTTTAGATGCAGCTTCGTCCTCCTTTATTTTATCCACCAATGTAACTAGAATTTTGTCCTTTTCCAAGGCTTCGTTCCTTAGTTTGATAACCTCTGTTCGAAGGTTGTTGAAAGCAATTTCATAGCTCTCGTCTTCGGCATTCTTTTGCGCTCTCAGCGCATTGCTTAGTATTAAACCCTATATGTAAAGGAGTTAGTATAAGAAATAAAAGAATAGATTTCAAATCATAAAGTTTCCAAATGCGCAGATTTTGTACCTTCAGGCTATTATACGCAAGGTTGTCCGCAAGATCGTCCTTTGTCATCGCGTAGAGGCCAGCCTCCAGCTTCGGAAACCCCATGCTTCGGGCCATTTCCCGACAGACGAGTAATTCTTTGTCATCCGGGAGGCAGTATAGGAAATCTTCTTCATTTGTACCATTGAACACTAGTGCCCCCTTCGGATATTTCAATTCTTTGGCATAGTGATTAGCTTCAAAAACTTCTTCTTCTGATAACTTTTTCCCCGAAGCATGTCGAACAATGTAATCAAGGACTTTGGGGGATGCTTCGGGGGCAACAGCACTGATTTCTTCAGCAAGAATTGGCTCCGTCATTTTTTCTTCCTCGGTTTCCAAGGATTTTACCTTTGTGGGCTCTGAAGGCCCAGCTTCAGTCTCAATTTGTTGCTTTGGAGCTTTAGTATCAAATATTTCAGTTTCCGCTTCGGAAGTTTCAACAGTCTTCTTCGGGGTAGTGCTTGAGGACTTAATTGTCTCTAGTACATGTAGCACATTGACCATTCTTTTTCTTTTCGGGGTTACTGCTGGGCCCTTTTGGTTTTTTACTGTCTCAACACTTGCTGAAGGACTTAAAATTTCCAATACTTTCGTTCCTTCAGTTCTCGGTTTTTCTGTTTTCTCTGCTGAGGGTGCTTCAGCTTTTTCTTCGATCTTCGACAATGAAGTTGGTTCTTTTTCGGTGGCCGAAGAGGTTTCACCGGCGAATTCAGGTACTGTAGCTGGTTCAATGTAGCGTGGCCGGTGTGTGAGAACCTTTACCCTTCGTCTCTTCGGCGTTGGCTCGCTGGGAGCGGCTGAAGCAGTTTCTTGTGCAGAAGTTGCGCTTTTTCTTTTTTGGCCCCGCGCTAGATAGTGGTAGTCGGGGTACATGAACCCAATTGCGTCAAAAACTCGGTTCAGTCTTTTCTTTTTCCGGCCTCCGAAGGCTGCTGACAATGCAGTATCTTCGGCCTTTGAATAAACCCCAAGTAGTTCATCACTTAAATTTTCAATGCTTTTTAGCCAGTCATCATCTGGCTCAACGAATTTATCTCCAAACTTGAAAGTATACTTCAGCCTAATAAGGCCACCTTCGTCAGCCTCCTTTATGGTCTCTTGCGGCATTTCCCATTTTTCCGCGAGCGGCCATACTCTGAAGGCAATATGCTCTTGGACCAAATCCCTCGTTCCAATAAAAGAGCAAATAACTCCGAAGGCTCTCTGGCATTCTTCGGCAGCTTCATTCATTTCAACCTTCGGCTTCCGCAGGCCGAAGCGTTGCCAAATAGGGCGCATAATTATACCTTTAATATCTTCCCGTATTTTTAGGTCATTCTTCACATAAAACCATTCTGTCATCCAGTCGCCGGGCCATTTCTTCCGAAAGGTTGGCACGGGACAGCTTGACCCAGTCCGAGCGACGAAGCTGTAGCAGCCGAAATTATTATGATACTACTCCTTACCCTAGGGTTTTGTCTCGTATAACAATTCGTGTATGTTGCAGAAACTTTTCGCATCAGGTTCCAGACCTTGGCTTCTCATGGCCCACACGAAGATATTCATCCTTATGATTGCTTCGGGGGTAAGTTGGTGAAGATAGATTTCAAATATTTTCAGCACCTCTACGACAAAGCTGCTCAGGGGAAATCGTAGTCCAGCTTTCAAAAAGCTTTGGAACACTATGACTTCATTTTCCTCAGGGGTCGGACAAGTCTTCTCTCCTTCGTCGGCCCTCACAACGGACAAGTCCCGGAAATATCTTCCCCTCATATTGACAAGATGATTTTCTTTGATACTTGATTTGCCGAAAACCGCATGGCTTGGTCGCCAAGGGCGATCTTCGGAGTCTTCACCACCACTATCCACATCATAGCTGTCGCTGTCATCAGTATCTTCAGATAAACCTTCTAAAATCTCTTTGGTGATCTTTTCTGTATTGGTCTTCGATATTGCTTCAAGAAATCCCAGGTTTTTCTCTTCAGAGAGACTTAGCTTCATCTCGGCAGCAGCCTTTTTATCTTCGGACATCTTCGAAAATGCTAAAAACTGTTTTCAAAGCCGAAGCTTAAAAACTTAAAAAGCTAAGCAGTTGGTGCGCAAGAGCTAAAAAATTAAGTAAGCAAGAGCAGACGGCAAGAAAGCGTATCAAATAAGTTCGTGGTATGCTCTTATTTATATGCCCAGTACATTGAAAATTGGGAGACCCTACTTGTCAGTGAATGTTGCTATTTTAGCAAAGGGAAGGTGTTTTTTCGGACCTTCGGCTTAAGGCCTTCGTCCATGTCGCAATCTAAATTTATCATTCTAACAAATTAATATTGCGAGGGGCTACTGTTGGGGGCCTTCGGCTTCTGAAGGTCCTCAAAAATATGATTTAACAGTGTTTCTGGAGTATAATGTGTGAACAGGTATCTTCGGACTCGAATCAGCGCCACAGTGGGAGAAGAATACGAAGGTTGATACAGCGCCGAAGCTGTGAGCAGGAAAGCTTCGGCATGATAGCAGAAAAGGAAACCGACTTAAAGATGAAAATGCTATTTAGGCCTCGGTGGATTACTATAGAATCACTACCAAATGTAAAGGGCATGGATGTAATTTTACATGGGCTGTGTCCCGTGCCTATAAATAGGTGAACAGTGCCCCCGTACTGTTCACGCTGACTTGGCATTTACTTTTACGTCACGCCTGTATTTTTACCTTCTTTCAAGCCGAAGGTACATTTGTAACTTGATATCATTTCTATTTTTCCATAATAATAATATAGAAAGGAGTTAGCAATGATACATAATTGTTTACGTTATCCTTCATATTTCATATATTATATGTTGTATTGATGAAGGTCTGTCTTTCATAACCTTCGTCCGAAAACCATTATGTCCCAAGGGAAATAATGCTTCGAAGGACGAAGGTCTTTAATGTTTAACATTTTGTGTTGCCTTGTTCTTAACTTATAGCATTTGAGAACAAGTCCCCAACAATGGTCGAGTTGGTGGTGCTCCTTGCCGAGGCATTCCCGGGCGGTGGGCGCCTCGTCCTGTGTACGCTCGGGATGAACCGAGGCTTCTCGAATGCGCCGGGAGGACACCGCGTGATGCTCCGAGGGGTCAGCTCGCCTACGGGAGGCAGAGCTCTCGGCTCGTTGAACCGCGGCGCCCTCTAGAAGATTCTTGAGTTCACCCTGGATGCGCCGTCCCTCGGTGGTGGATGGCTCCGGCATGGCCCGAAGCAGCATCACCGCTGCAGCTAGGTCCTGGCCGGACCCGCTGACGGCCGGAGGCAGCGCTGCCCTGGCATTGTCCACGATGCGGTGCCGGATGTCTTGGGCCCGGTGACAGGCTTCTCCGGTGAGTGATCGGCCTACCCACTCCTGTTCGATGCTCTGTCGGAGCTGTACAAGCCGGCCTGCTTCCCCGTCGACCCGGGCCTGCATCTCATGGATTTGCTCGAGTTGTATGTTCTGACCCCCCGCAGGGACTAGGATGACAGCTAGCTCCCGCAGGATGTCAACGCGAGATGAGGGCCCAGGGGGATCGTCAACCTCTGGCATACCGAGGTGGTTGCCTTCGTTGTGATCTCCCAGATCGACATGGAAGCATTCGCGACTTGGGCCATAACCCTCGCTGTCAAGGTCATGGCCATCGTCAGAACAACCGGAGAGGCAGTGGTCACATGCGGACATGAAGCCCTGCATGGCACCGGGGTCATTGAGGGCAGAGAAATCCCAACCGGAGTCGGGGATGTCCTCCTCCTCAGAACCCGCCGATCCGAAGGTCGAGACGGCTGTCAGTCGGTCCCAGGTCGACCACACGTGGTACCCCGGAAGGTTTGGATACGCCTTTACGAAGGCACTCACCATTGCGGGGTCGCTAGGTGGATCGAAGCTGAACCGAAGAGGTATGGGATGAAAAACGGACGGTACCTCTTGGTCGTTGGACGGTGGTGAAGTCGCGTCGGGGGCGGTGCACACCGTCATCTCAGGTACGAGGGTAACGCCCAGCAGGTCCTTCGTGAGGGTGCTGGCGTCATCAGTCCGCTTGGGGCTGACACGTCGCGGGGAAGTGACACATGCCGTCGCCTCAGGTGCGAGGGCAATGTCCGACATGTCCCGCGGGGGAATGCCAGCGTCGTCGACTCGCTCTGGTGCAACAGCCGACAAGGTGCCGCCTCCTGTGTGGCCATGGTTGCCCCGTCTCCGCCTCCTCCGACGAGGAGGGTGGCGGGGACGACCGGAGTGCTCCTCTTATGCCGCGGGGGGATGATGTTGTAGAGCTCATCGTCGTCGTGCGAGTCGGAGACCGTCGTTGTCGTCGCGCTGCGGGGGGAGGAGTACCATGTCGTAGTTGCCGTCGAGGGACATGAACTCAAGACTCCCGAAGCGGAGCACCGTCCTGGGCTGGAGAGGTTGCTGAAGACTCCCCATCTGGATCTCAACGGGAAGGTGTTCGTTAACACACAGCAGGCCCCTACAAAGCGCGCCAACTGTCGGCGTTTCGACCCCGGGGGGGTCCCTGGACCGATGAGTAAATTGTCGCTGCGTGTCCCTGCCCAGATGGGTTGGCGCGGGATGGAACACAAGATGTGGGACAAGCCTTGTATTATCCTGCACCAGGGGTGCCGCTCGTAGTAGGGGTTACAAGCGCGTCGTGTGAGGGAGAGAGAGAGAGGGCTCGTACGCCGCTTCCCTCGCGCGAACCCCCCCCCCCAACCCCCCTCAGGGTGGCCCTAGACTCCCCTTTTATAGAGGCAAGGAGAGAGTCTAGGTGTACAACAGGGGGCGTCACTATGCGCTAACGTGTCCGGCAGTGGAGTGCCTAAGCCCTGTGTACATGCCAACGTGGCCGTCGGGGGAGAGCTTGGGCGCTGTACATGTGATGGCGTGGCCGCCGGAAGAGCGCCTGAGTCCTGTAGGAGCACAGCTGGCAGCGCGGCGAGGACCCTGCTGACGTCTCCTTGCTGTCGTAAGGGGCTGAGAGCCACCGACATCATGGCGCACGTGGGGCACCATCATTACCCATCGCCGGGGTAAGCCAGATGGGACGTCGGTCTTGTTCCTTGTAGCCTGAGCAGGCTAGGAGTAGGGGAATGATGCATCCCCTATCAGCACGGTCAGTCCGAGCCCAGGGTCGATCGAGGCGGAGACTTCTCTTGTGGCCGAGGCCGGGGTCGGGCGAGGACGCGATTCCTCCCGAGACCGGGGTCGAGGCCGAGTCCGGGGGTCGGGCGAGGTGGAGACCTCCTCCCGAGGCCGGAGTCTGAGGTCGGGCGAGGCGGAGCTTCCTGTTGCGCCTGAGGCTTGAGCTTGGTGGTTGATCGTGACTTGTTGTCAGTTGTTGCCGGGGTGGCTGACACGGCAGTCGGAGCGGAGCGGGCGGCGCTGTTTTCCTGTCATATCGGACAGTAAAGAGGAGGGGCGAAGTGACTACGGTCACTTCGGCCTGGCCGACTGAGGCACGTGTGTCAGGATACGGCGTCAGGCATCCCCCGCATTTAATGCGCCTGCGAAGCGGTCGGTTGGTGAGGCGGTATGACCATGGTTGCTTCATGACGAAGCCTGCTCGAGCGGGGCCTCGGGAGAGCCGAGGGGGCGCCTGCCATCTGAGGAGGCCCTCGGGCGAGGCGTGAATTCGTCTAGGACCACTGTTCAGCCTCGGGTAAGATCGCGTCCTTCGGGTAGACGAAGTCTTGGCTTGAACCGCACCCGTCAGTTGGTCTGAGGGTGTTAACCAGCCGTGATTAGGAGCGTTGGGGGTACCCCTAATTATGGTACCCGACAGCTTTGATCTGGGGCGTAACAATCATCTTAGTTATGTCCCAGTTGAGCCCTAAAATGGGTAGGCAGACGTTCCGACCCTATTGGCTGAACGGTCTGTGGTTTGGACGGTCCGTAGTGGCGGCGCGGATGGTCCAAGCGTACACAGAATCAGTTAGGATTCTGGATTTCTAGCGGTATTTGTTAGCAAAACCCGTGGGATTAACTTAGGAATCGGCTTGTAAATGGTCCAGACCTCCTCCCTTTATATAGATGAAGGGTTACAGCCAATTGAACCCCCAAAATCGATACAATCAACTCTACCTATCGTTTTACCTTATGCATTAGGAGTAGACCTAGTTTAGCATTCCTGCACCTCTCTTCCGCTCTACGTCGACTAGAGGCGTCTTGGGTGGCCTGCCGACGCCAAAACACACCCTAGGATCTCTCCTCCCCAACGGGTCTCTCACGGAAAGCGAGACATAGGTCTGCTGCGAAGAAGACGACTCTCTACGCTATCGCGGACCGTCCAAGCCCATGCACGGACCGTCCGGTTGTACGCAGAGAAAGAGTTGCTCCTGCCCCCAGGTCGTGGATCGTTTGCGCCTCCATAAAGAGCACCACGAGCAGGTAGTTCGTTCAAGTGTTCGACGACCAGATCAGTGCCAAGAGTCCCCTTTACACCTCATAAATTACCGTAAGTTAACCCCCTACAGACCTAATGTAACATGATCTACTCATTACACGACTAGTGAGGCAAAGGCCGCTGCCAGCACGGACACTGTCTTTGACGTTCATTGCCGGACTTCTACCTTTCTAGATATGCATCTAAGTTTCATCTGTTCTAGTGGTTAGGGTTATGGGCTAAGATCCTATAGAGTTCTTTATTTTTTTCTAAATACGCACAAAAACTACATATCAGTGTGTTTAAAAAGATATTACTAGGTCTTGATAGGTAAATCCATTCCCCATGTGGATTGTAGGGAAATGGTCTTCAATTCCTCTATAATCCACAAGGGTAATGATTTGTCAAAACTAACCCTTGCATATATTGTGCTATTGTCAATACTTTTTCATGTCCTGTTTTTGGTGAAACACTCGGTCCATATCGTAAAGCAGGGGCGGATTTGGGCCCCGGGCCACCTGGGTCGTGGCCCGGGGCGCAGCCCAAAAATCCTCATGTATATAGGTCTTTTTTCAACCAAAAAATCTAGCCTAAAATACATTTCAGCCTAAAAATATGGCCCAAAAGACCTCATGCTTGCACCGATTGAGCCTGGCGTTGGCAGCCTTCCTCAGTCGCTCAAGTCACGAGAACATAGGCTCTTCCAATTATTTCGCAAACTTGTGCCGCTGCGTTTCCTATGTTGCCAACGGCGCACCGCCTCCATTCAGTCCTCTATCGCTCTCCACGCCTTTAGACTACGAATCCGGCAAGGGCACAAGGAAGCAACCTCTGAGGCAGCCGGGCGGGCTCTGACTCAGGCATCCGCCACCGCCAGTTCGACCTCCACCTCCGCCAGTCTGTCTCCAGCGTCCCTGCGACCCTGTAGCAATGACGCGCGCGGCCTGCACTGGCACCGCGCCACCGCCCAAATCCGCCCCTCTCATTACATCTTCTCCCAAACTATACAACTTACTCAACCTGATTCCCTTTCTTTTCTTATTCATAGGCGAGGGCGGAGCGCCTCCCTGGCCAATGGGTAGCGACCACCTGAGCGGCGAGCGCTGTGTGCTGAGTGTTGACTGTCTGCTGCCATGTGCTCGTAATTATACTCTATTGTGAGTAATTGTTCCCGAATGTCTGATTCTCTTTCCCTAGCTGTCACAGTTCCACTAAATTGTTTTAAATGTTTCTACCTCTCAAGTATGAAAAATTAAAAGACGAGTAGTATATCATTATATTTGTAGAGTGGCTCGGGGCGTTATTTTTACGGAGCTCCGCCACTACCGTAAAGTCTAATGACCTAGTCAGTATATATTTCTGATCTGTTATTCTACGTAAACGAGTTGAACTTTGCCTTCGTTCTGACGCCGGATTGATTTTCATCTGTCCGGTTATCACAGCAGTCACTACATATATTGAAGCCGGGTAATCATCACGACTGCACGCCACTTTCTCCTATACCATAGTAACGCCTGAAACAAGAGGACATGCCTCGCGACCAATTGGACCTGACAAAGGATATCAAGAAGGTGTCCGGCTAAATCCGAAGGCCTGCAACGATCTGGGCATCAAGTTGATGCCCAGTAAGAGAAAACAAAGAAAACAAACGATATACTGGTTCAGTATATCATTGGTTCCATTAGAACGATTCTTTGGTTCAGTACCTCATTGACCTAGCTCATCAGTCCATCTTATTGCTGTGATTGTGAAGAGTTACAAGGTATGTTAGGAATTTGTTCCTCATCCCATTCCAATAATGGTTAACTTGAGGCGTGTTTGGTTAGATGTACACGGTGGGATGGGAGGGGTGGCCACAATTTATACAGTGTTTGGATGATAGTCACATAGGGGTGAGGTAAACACCAAAGTAGTTTTTGGTAGCGACATGATCCCAAAAAATCGAAGGGACAATATCGCTCCTGTCCTACTTTGACCTCAAACCAAACACATGTTTAATTACTTTGAGACTTAAATATAAAGTTTTAACTGAGCTGCCTAATGGGTCCTTGAATATTTATTAGAGTGCCTAGTGAAAGAATATCTCCAGCAACCATAGTGCCGAAGGAATTGCCATTCTATTTTCGTTTCGCAAAAGCTACTAGCCAAAAAAAAACAGTGACAAGAACTGCATGCCGACAAATTAACATAATTTCAGCTTGCCCTGAAAATTCCCTGTGAGGGCATTCAAGAATCCGGAGCCCCCCACTTTACATACAAAAGGAGCTGTACAGAGCAGCGACCAGACTATTATCCTATCCTTGATAAAAAGAGGCCGTGATAAATATAACATATATATATTTCTATCTAGCAAAATTTTCCAAAAGGTTAATGATTAGCAGACAGGGTTGGAAACCTACACATGGGATTAGAATAAATAATGGTTAAGAAGCTTCAGTTGGAATGCTCTTTATGCAGCAGCGGATGGGAAATATTTACCTAACCCTTGTACAGAAACTAGCAATAAAGCCATTTTTTTATCTAGGTTTTGATATGACACCAACTGGCAAACGGATTACTATGGCACCCTCTATATTGACTAGAAGAAGCACTGTTGGGATTGGAGTCGCTCAAGCTCAACCATTGTTCCACACACACACAGCAACAGCAGCTGCTTTGGATCATCTAAAAACACTAATCCACTTCCAAATGGACTGAAGACCAATAATTCACCAGCTAATGAAATTCTTACTGCGCTACACCAGAGCCGATTACTGCATATGAGACAAGCTGCTACTGTGGTGGTTTCTGGAGCATTCTGTTCTGTTACTACTAGCGATGCCATACTTCAGTGATACTTGGGGACTGGAGAATCATGAAAGGCATAACCATACATGCTTTAATTTGCCACCATGTTTTTGATCTCTGGACTTAAATGCTGTACAGCATGTTGATTTGCTTCTAGCTTTCTTTGTTCTGGACAGTGGGCAGCGACTGATGTGAGCCTGAAAGCCCCTCAGCGTCATCGTTTTGTGCTTCTGCTGCAGTTTGCCACAGCCTACTACTACAGCACGACTGCACCAGATCATGAGTAGTATTAATTTAGGGAAAAGATTAACCCTTGAGGTATATATACGCCTATACTCCGGCACTGCAGTATCGCACGCATAGCAATGATGCCCGAAAGCTCCGAAACATCGTATCGTATGCATGACACCCTCATCCTCCTGCCTTTTCTGACTTTTTTTTTCCTATTGCACAAGTGGCAGGCCAACACCTCATGTTCTCGTCGCCTTTTCACTCGATTTGATTTTACAATAAAATGCATTGGATCATTGCATCGAAACGCTAAGCATCTCCTCTTTGCAGCAGTGTTTCTTGGTGGCGGCAATATATAAAACATCCAGCACCGAAAAGTGTGTGCTGTGTGCTCAAACACACCAGATTCTAGGACAGTTATCACGCTGCCAATTTTCTACTGTAAAAAAGGCTACCAGGTCCCCCATTTCGATTCCATCTTCTTTGTGTGCGCCTAAAGCATCACTTGAAGCTCATGATCTACTCCACTCCTCTCCTCTGCCTCCCCCCAAAAAGCTACTAATATGCTTGTTTATTTGGTACTTGTAGGGTTTTTTTCTCACTGACACATGTGCTGTTCCAGGTTTTTACAGCTAGAAGATGTTGGCTCCGGTGGCTGGAGCTATCCTAGTGATTCGACCAAGGATCCGGTGCTCCTACTGAGACATTCTCTGCGGCTGCAGGCTGTGCATCAGAAAGACAGGAGAGGGTCTGCACCTGCACAGCTACCAAGAGTGACATCCACTCATCCAGCATAAAATCCCTGACCCTTCGCTTTCCTGAGCTGCTTCCAAGGGAACCAGCTTGGCTTCTGCCCTGCCGTGTAGCCATGGAGCCAGAAAGAGGCCTGATCGCATATGAAGGGCCGCCTCCAGAGTCCACGGACCTGCTGTCGAGCGCGTGGTGCAGCTCGGCTATCCAAGTTCTTGACACAGGAGGACACAAGGAGTGCTCGATGGCCCTGGTGGAGCATCCGGTCATGGCGCTTGGCAACGACAGGAACGACGTGTTGGCAGTAAGTGCAGATTCAGTACTGCAGCAGTTGGTAGTAGCATGTTCGTATTTCGCTTGGAGATGAAATTTGAGACGCGTACCAATCTATCTCTATCCTGATGCTTTTGCAGAAGAGCGACCGTAGCTTGGTGGTTGACAACAGCAGCTTCAGCACGTCCCAGTGGAAATATGATGATCTGAAGGTACACAGTTTGTGCAATAGGTTGTTCTTGCGCAAATTCGTTGTAGGCCTTGACGAAAGCTTTTCCTTCACTAGCGCTCTTCCTTTTTCAGTCGTGGATATGGCTGCAGAAGGCAATTCATCCCGAACTGGACTATGATCTCTGCCTCAAGAAGAAATGGGTGAGTGGAAGGAGCCAGTTTCTTCTGTTTATCTCTGAAATTACATAACATGCATGATTTCTTGACAAACGTGCTGCAATTTTTTTGAGTTGCCCAGAGATGATTTACATGCTCTCTGTTTTTTTTAAAGAGAGAGAGAGAGGAATGATTTACATGCTCTCTGTTTTTTTTAAAGAGAGAGAGAGAGGAATGATTTACATGCTCTAATCTAAATCATTCAGACCATCTTGAGTTATTCAAGAATTTATATGATCATGGAACTTGTTCATGTCCGGGTGTTTGGTTTGTAGAGAGTAATTTTTAGTCCCTAAATTGCCAAACATAGCAACTAAAATAGAGATAATCACTCTTTTAATCCCTGTGATTAACAATTTAGTGACTAAAATATAGAGACTAAAGATTAATTCCTAGAAACCAAGCACCTCCTCAGTTGATTTTGTTAGTGGTTCCTACTTCTGGTTCCGCTGGATATGAACCGTCCAATCTGTCACGCGCGTTTTGATTAGCATATTGTATGAAAGATAACGATTTGAGTTGCTTGCTACGATCAGCATCAGCTGTCTTCCCGTATCTCGTTGCAATCTCCTCTTTTGAAATCCTTATTAAGAAACATTAAACAGGGGGATACGCTTGAATTGGGATCAAGGGAAATCGTGAGATATTCTTGCTGCTATTTTTGCGCTGGCTAGGCTTGCCAGGTCGGGCCTCAAAAAAAATTCTGAACTTGGCGTTGCAGCTCCCGCGCAAGATGACGGCGTGGAACGGGATCTCGCTCAAGAAGTGGGTCAAGGAGCGGAAGCAGAAGCGCAAGGAGGAGGCGCGCCTGCAGCGGGCCGAGGTCCACGCCGCCGTGTCCGTGGCCGGCGTGGCGGCCGCGCTCGCCGCCATCGCCGCGGAGAACGCCGCGCCGCGCCGCGCGCCCGGGATGAGGGAGACGGCACTAGCGTCCGCGGCCGCCCTCGTCGCGGCGCAGTGCGCCAGGGTGGCCGAGGCCGCGGGCGCCTCGCGGGACCAGGTCGCGGCGGCCGTCGACGCCGCCAGGGCCTCCACGGACGACAGCAGCGTCATCACGCTCACCGCGGCCGCCGCCACCTGTATGTGTGATGTGTCTGTCGTTCGCAACTCGTTGTCGTGTCCCCTGGCTTGACACGGTGTCTCCCAAAACGCTTATTTGCGATATCCGGTTGACAGCACTGCGTGGCGCTGCGACGCTGAGAGGACGGCGCAGCGGCAGCGGCGGGCACGGCCAGAACGAGAGGGCGGAGCACGCGGGGCCGGCTCTGTCTCAGGACGACCTCGACTTCGACTTCAACCACGCGAGGTCCAGGGCGGCGCTGGCCAAGGGCGACGAGATGTTCGTCGCGATGCCGGACGGTGAGTGCCGGCCGGCCGCCGCGTTGTCGGCGACGCTAGCTACAACCTGCAGGTCGCTTTGCATGCGAGAACTGAACTAACAGTTCTCGCTTCCCAGGGAAGTGGAAGCTCCACGCGGTGTCGGCGGCGTCGAACAAGCGCGGCGAGATCGTGCTGCGGATCAAGAAGACGAACCTCGTCATGGCCTTCTCCCACGCAAAAGAAAGTAATGAAGCAGCAAATCGTCTCGTTCCCTGTCTCCTCTTGTTTGTTTTCTTCTTCGGGCTAATTGAACTGACCAGACACCTGCTGACGCACCCGCAGGCGTGATCCACGACGTGCAGCCGTGCTCCCCGGAGAAGCCGAGCCCCCACGAAGGCGCGACATACCCAGTGGAGGTCTCCACGAACAAGGGCAAGGTGGAGCTCCGCACGGACGACTACGGCGTCTACAAGCGGTGGGTTGCGACGCTGAGCCACATGCTCGTGATGTCCACCGCCGTCTCCGTCTCCACCAGGCACGAGCCGGCGCGCCGGGACTGACCCACCGGTGCAGATCCTCCCTCGAAGCAATGGACCCACCCCACCCATCACGACGTAAACGAAAACGTCGATCTGTGTCGATCCCATGTGTATTTAGTACTACTACTGCCCATGAACTGTATGAGTAGCAGTATCAGCACTGCAAGCTGCAACCAAAGATTCAGATACTGTTTAAAATTCTGTAAATTCGCATCGTTTTCCTCACTTTTTTTCCTAGATGGTATTTCCGTAAAAGAAGATAATAGTATATCGCAAGAACGACGATGATGAGCTAAGGAGACACCGTTCACAAAGATTAACTCTAGTGTTGAACATATTGGAGTTAGTACATTACAAAAGGTTAGAAGTAATAAAACTAAAATAGGGCAATCGGCGCCGGATCCGGACTAACAGTTGAAAAAGTAGTTGGATTTTATAATCTACACAGATTATAATCCTAAACAAACACCCACTAACTGAGGCATTGGACTAGAATAATACTTGTTCAATGACTGTTTGTTTCACTCGTAAATTATATAAGTTGAATTATATTAGAATAGGATGGTAAAATATCACTTTGAAATCATAAATAAGTCGAAATAAGCTACTCAATGCTAGCTTATTTTAATTTATTTGTGATTTTAAAGTAATATTTTATCCTATTACTCTTTCACCATAATCCAACTTATATAATTTAGAAGGGAAACAAATATGGCCTAACCCTAACTACACAATCAGAGTGGTCATTACACCATGTGCTATGGTCCTATAGGGTCGTCGTATCGCTCTGACACTCATGGTTGCTAGCTAGTCATGTTTTGGAAGGATATTAGACCCTTATTCCATGATTCGACGGTTGTGGAAATAGTCGTCAAACTGGAGGTATCAGACTAGTCTGACGCCACCTATTGTTCTCTGATCATTTTTTGGGTGGTGTCTCTATGGTTTATGGTTTGACGGTCATTAGATTGAGGGCATCAGACCACACGCTGAGGAATATGCTGGGGGCAACAAAGATACATTGAAATGCCTACTACACATAGCATGATCTAAGAGAGTCAAATCCTAAGCTATGGGGCATCGGATGGTTCGATGACCCCGTAGAATGCACACCAACAGTTTCAACAAATAATTGCTGATAGGGGGTGAATAGGCGAAACCTAAAATTTATAAACTTTAAGCACACACTAAGGTCGGTGGTTAGCGTTAGAATTAAATTCAAGTCCGAAGAGAGAGAAAAAACAAATCAAACAAGAATCAAGACGAGTGAATACAATGATTTGTTTTACCGAGTTTCGGTTCCAAAGAACCTAGTCCCCGTTGAGGAGGTCACAAAGACCGGGTCTATTTCAACCATTTCCCTCTCTCAAACGGTCACTTAGACCGAGTGAGCCTTTTCCTTAATCTCTTGGGTCACTTAGACCCCGCAAGGACCACCACACACTTAGGTGTCTCTTGCTTCGATTACAAATCACTTGAGAAAAGAAATGAGAAAGAAAGAAGGCAATCCAAGCAACAAGAGCGCAAATGAACACAAAATCTCTCTCTCGCAAGTCACTAAGTGTTTGAGATGAATTTGGGACTTGGAGGGGATTTGATCTTTTGAATTGTGTCTTGGAGTGAATGCTAGAGCTCTTGTATTAAATGTGATCTTTAGAAAACTTGGATGCCAATGGATGTGGTGGTTGAGGGGTATTTATAGCCCCCAACCATTTTATAGCCGTTGGCCAAGGCTGCTGGCGACGGGCGCACCCGACAGTCCGATGCGTGCCACGTCAGCGCAACCGTTAGGGTTCTGAGAAGTTGACCATTGGAGCGCCTTGTCTTCTAGCTGCACCAAACAGTTCGGTGCCACACCGGACAGTCCGGTGCCTTCTGACTTTGCTGTTTTGACTCTGCCGCGCACTGTTCACTTTTAATGTTCATTCTGCAGTCGACCGCTGCGCGTAGAGAGCCGTTGCTCCGCTGGCTCACCGGACAGTCCGGTGGCACACCGGACAGTCCGGTGAATTATAGCGGAGGCTGCCCTGGAATTCCCAAGAGTGGCTGGTGTTGGGGCGAAGGCGAAGACACCACCCTTCGCTCCAGCCTTCGTCAAACTCGCTGCACCAGCGGAGGCAATACGGCGGGGTCCACCCTTCATCCTCTACACTACGAGACGAAGGCCTACGACGACGTTGCCCCGTCCCGCGTCCTCACCCGACCACGAGGCCCACGTGGGATTCGGCCCATTGTAACAGGCCATGCGCGGCGTCGTGTGTTATAGGCTCGATTTGTAATAGCTTTTCTGTAATGACAGTTTGTAACCCTCCTTTATGGGAATATTCCAGGGATAGTCCAGGTGTCTGAGGGTACATGCGTCCTTACATCGAGACGTTGGGCATTCAGGCACCTATAAATACCCCCGTACAGTGCCCTTGAGAGGCTGGATGAACAGAGCAATTGCCGCCTCGAGTTAAACCGTGTTCACATCTTTCTTGCCTCCCCATTGGATCAACTTACACGGAAGCGCAAGTTCCAACATTGGCGCCCACCGTTCGTGCTACGAGCAAACCACCCGCGATGGCACCCAAAAGAGCTAATTCGAAGGCAGCCACATCCGTCGACGAAGCAGCGAAGGCAGCACTGCTAGCTAAGAAAAAGGGCAAGGCCCTCGCCGACAACACCCACCAAGGAGCTGTCGAAGACGAAGCACATAGTAAGAGACAGCGCAACGATCAACACAGTCCAGAGGGCACCCTCCGCACCTGCAGCTCCGAAGGGCAGCCACAAGCGCCACCCCCAGGCTTCGCTCCACCAGAGGGCGAGGACGCAGCAGAGGACTGCGAGGTCCTCGGCGTCTCCGCAGAAGAACAACTACAGCTATGGGCCCTACGCCTCAAAAACCGCAACCTCCAGAAGCAGAAGGAAATCCTCGAGGCCAAGCGCCAACGTTTCTCTGTAGGCCAAGGTGCGCCAAATGATACAAGATGAGGAGCAGAGGGCTTAAGAGTTTGAGCAGGAAATCGCGCTCATGCAGCGCGAAGGCCAACATGATCTGCAGTACGGCCCACCCCTCCAGTAGCGCGCGCCAGTCGGAGACCTATTCGTTCCTCAGCGCGGACCCTTCATCCCGCACGCCACAGCTTTCCAAGGCATCAATTACCTTGATGAGCGGAGCCCCCTAGTGCCGCAACTGCAGGTGTCACCATGGTCTGCCAACTTCAGGGCAGGGACCTACCCCAAGTACAACGGCAGCACCGACCCAGCACAGTACATCATGAGCTATCAAGTCGATGTCGCATCATCCGGAGGGGACGACGCCACGATGGCCAAGTCCTTCATCATCGCCCTCGAGGGTTCGGCCCTAACCTGGTACACCAGGTTGCCCCTGTTGTCCATCGACTCCTGGAGAAGTCTCCGGGACAAATTTCTGCTCAACTTCCAAGGGTACCACCCAGACACCGACGCCTTGGCCGAACTGTCACTCTGCAAGCAGCTGGAGAAAGAAACCCTACGGGAGTACTACTGCAAGTTCCTGACTCTCAAGTCACAACTGCCTTCGGTTGATGACCAAATTGCCATTCACTACGCCATCAGTGGCCTTCGGGCTGGCGTCCTTTACATCCACTGCATCAGGGACCCACCCAAGAACCTTCAAGAGCTCTATCAGCTGTTTGAAAAATATGCCAGATCCGAAGAGCTCCACCAGCGCAAGGTCGAGTCCCAGAGGAAACCCAAGGACCCTCCGCAGTCCAGCCGCACATGGACAAGACCTTCGCAGTCAGACTCCGATCGGGACAACCGCAGTCAACAGTAGGTCCATAACATTGCCAACCAGCACCCCGCAGGAGAGGCCCCTCGCCGTCAAGATTATCCCCCCAGGGCCACGGCAGTGGCACCCGTGGTCGGGGCCGAGGACGGGCGCAACATCCGCGCAGATTTTACTGCCTGTTCCACAGCGAAGACTGCGTGCACCCAACGAGGGATTGCCTGGAAACGAAGGCCACCAGAGACAGGATGTCTCGGGCGCAACTAGCCAACAACCCACGGGTTGTCGCGCACACATATCAACACCACCTACCACAACCATACAACCACGGCCCCGCCCAGCATCCACCTAACCACGCTTACCAACACCATCAGGAGGTACAAGTTGTACCACCTCCACTAGCACCTCCGCACCCGCATCAGCCAAACATCCACCACCCAAACCACCCCCAAGCGCCAAAGCAAGAAGACTTCACCGATCAGCCGTATCGCAGAGTCATCCACATGATCACTGGGGGGGTCCAGTGTCGACTTCGACACGAAGCGACAGAAGAGGGACCACTATCGAAGCATCAACCACGTCGCCGTCACCGACCCAGTCGTGCAAACGAAGTGGTCCCACGTGCCGCTGACCTTCGACGCCAGAGATGTCGACCTGCGTAGCGCACCCCACATTGATGCCATGGTAATCAACTGCAGCGTGGCAGGCTAGGACCTGCACAAAGTTTTAGTTGACAACGGCAGCCATGCGGACATCATTTTCCTCCACGCCTTCGACCGCATGGGCATAAGCCACAGTTTGCTTTAGCCTTCGGACAACCCCCTCTATGGTTTCAGCGGCAAGGGCACCTTTCCTATGGGCAAGATCGAGCTACCTTTGTCCTTCGGTGTAGCACCCAATGCACGAAGCGAGCAGATAACCTTCAACATCGTCGACATGGTATACCCGTACAACGCTATAATGGGCCGAGGCTCCATCAACAAGTTTGAAGCGGCCATTCACGGACTTTACCTGTGCATGAAAATCTCGAGACCGCAAGGCGCGATCACAGTCTATGGCAATCAACAGAACGCGCGCAACATTGAAAGAGACTTTGTTTCAGGGCAACGGAACGTACACTGCCTTACGACACAGCACGAAGTCCCCGAGCCCACCCACCCAACCGCCAACGAGCATGAAAAGGCACAGCTGCGGAGCAACGATGGAACAAAGAGAGTCCCCTTTGACTAGGCAACACCCAAGCAGACGGTCATCATAAGCGAAGACCTGACTTCGCATGACGAGGAGAGACTCATCTCCTGTCTTTCCAGAAATAAGGACGTCTTCACCTGGTCCGCCCTCGACCTGGTCAGAGTCAGTCGCAGTATCATCGAACACAGACTGGGCATCGACCCTTCAGTGCGGCCGAAGAAGCAGAAGCTGCACAAAATGTCTGATGAGAAAACAGAAGCCACCAAAGCCGAGGTACACCGCCTGCTTGAGGCCAAATTCATCGAACCAGTCACCTACCCTATGTGGCTTGCTAACGTAGTCATGGTGCAAAAGAAGATTGCCAAGTGGCAGATGTGCATCGATTTCACTAGCCTCAACAAGGCCTGCCCCAAGGATAATTTCCCGCTGCCTCGGATCGATAAGATCGTCGATAGTGCGGCCGGATGCGAAGTCATGTCACTCCTTGACTGCTTCTCTGGCTATCACCAAATATATATGAAGGAGGAAGACAAGGCCAGTACCGGTTTCATCACGCCCTTCGGCACGTATCGCTTTGTCAGAATGCCGGAGGGACTAAAGAACGCTGGGTCCACCTTCTCTCGCCTCACCAAGACGGTGCTCGAGAGCCAAGTAGACCAGAACATTTTCATGTACGTAGACGACATCGTCGTCGCCAGCAAAAACAAAGAGGACCATCTGGCCGACCTCGCAGAAACATTCGCGAACATGCGGGACGCACGACTTCGCCTAAACCCTAAAAAGTGCGTCTTCGGAGTTCGCCAGGGGAAGATACTGGGGTACCTGGTGTCGCACCGTGGGATCGAGGCCAACCCGACCAAGATCCATGCCATCATCAACATGACGCCTCCGCAGTCAACCAGAGACGTCCAGCGCATGATAGGCAGATTGGCCGCCCTCAACAGATTTATCTCTAAGTCCGCAGAGCGAAGCCTACCTTTCCTCAAGACGCTACGCGGCGCAAAAGACTTCACGTGGGGACCAGAGCAAGCGGCAGCCTTTGTTTCACTCAAACAGCACCTGTCAGAGTTGGCAACCCTTACAAGCCCCAACCCCTCGCTGCCTCTGTTGCTCTACGTCGCAGGTTCGCCACACGCGGTCAGCGCAGCCTTGGTCCAAGAGCAGGACAGAGAGGGCACAACTCGGCAGTGTCCAGTTTATTATGTTTCCGAAGTCCTCACGACTTCCAAATGCAACATGACGGAGTTAGAAAAAATTGCATACGCAGTCGTCATGGCATCGCGCAAGTTGCGCCACTACTTCGAAGCGTTCAAGGTGTGGGTCACCACGGACAGGGGACTCGGCGAATTATTCAGGAACCCGGAAGCGTCCGTCCGTATCGCTAAATGGGCAGCTGAACTCTCTGAATACCACATCACCTTCGAGCTCAGGCAACAATCAAGTCGCAAGTCCTCGCAGACTTCATCATTGACTGGACAGGGCCGACACGGCAGCAACAAGAGCCCTCGAAAAAAGTATGGACCATCCACTGTGATGGCGCATGGTGCCACGCGGGGGCAGGCGTGGCTACAATCATCACATCACCTACCGGCGTCAAGCACAGATACGCTGCACGCCTCAGCTTCGCTCTGGAATCCGACAGGTGCACAAATAACATACCAGAATACGAAGCCATCATCCTGGGCCTTCACAAGCTGAAAGCACTTGGCGTGGCCACCTGCATAATCAAGACAGACTCCAAAGTCGTTGCTGGCCAGATCGAAAAAGACTATTCAGCAAAAGACCCCACACTTCTGCAGTATCTTTTGGCCATCCGCAGTCTTGAGAAACAGTTCAAGGGTTTCACCCTACAGCACATGGACCGCTCTAGAAACGAAGAAGCCGACGCGTTGGCCAAAGCAGCAGCCAGAGGCGAAGCCCTGCCCTCCGACGTGTTCTACCATGTCATTGGCACTCCAGCCATCCGCAACCCAGAGGGCCTGCAAATAACCACCAATGCCGACGGCCATCGCATTTTCAATCTCATCATGGTTGAAGACTGGA
Source organism: Zea luxurians (assembly GCA_029449295.1). Lineage (NCBI taxonomy): Eukaryota > Viridiplantae > Streptophyta > Magnoliopsida > Poales > Poaceae > Zea > Zea luxurians. The sequence goes on from JAOPSE010000010.1 coordinate 105,580,517, forward strand.
GGGCCCCAATAACCTTGTTCTTGCAAGGATACTACCATCCAGGTGATGTCAACGAGGCCAAGCACCTCAAATACCGAAGTCGGGACTTCACACTTATCGAGGGCCAGCTATACAAGAAAGGGATCAGTCAATCCATGCTCAAATGTGTCACCGAGACCGAAGGCATCCAGATCCTGCGCGAAGTCCACAGCGGCACTTGCGGCTCTCACTCGGGGCCTAGGGCCCTCGCTGCCAAGGTGATCCGTCAAGGTTTCTACTGGCCCGCTATTATCTGCGCCGCAAATTGAGTCACAAGGTCGTGCGAAGCCTGCCAGAAGTTCTCTCCCCGCTCGGGCAACCCTTCGCAATTCATAAAGCTGATCGCCCACACATGGCCTCTTCAACGCTGGGGGCTAGACATCGTCGGCCCACTGCCCACAGCCCAAGGAAACCTCAAGTTCACCTTCGTTGCCGTCGAGTATTTTACCAAGTGGATCGAGGTAAGGGCAGTATCCACAATCACGTTGAAGACTGCACAGAAATTTTTCTGGCAAAACATAATCTGCCGATTCGGAGTCCCGTCTGAGCTCACAGTTGACAATGGCAAACAGTTTGACAGCCAGGATTTCAGGGATTTTTGCTTCTCCATCGGCACTAAGCTAGCCTTCGCCTCAGTATATCACCCACAATCTAACGGTGTTGTGGAGCGCGCCAACGGCAAGATTTTCACTGCCATCAAGAAAATGATTCTCGATGACAAGAAGGGTAAATGGGCCGACCTGCTACCTGAAGCAGTCTGGGTGCTGAACACGACCGAATGCCGGGCGACTGGGTTCACCCCTTTTCGCCTGCTATACGGATCGAAGGCCATGACCCCGCAGGAAATCAAACATGGGTCACCGCGAACAAGCGCTTCAGCCATCCCCGACATAGACGAACCAACCTCCAAAGACCTCATCGACGGAGACCGTGTCTTTGCCCTACAGGCTCTCAACAAATACCAAGCTCAAACGAAGGCCTGGCGCGACCACACCGTCATCCCAAGAGAATTCGACAAAGGGGACCTCGTACTCGTTCGGACAACTCGGACAGAGTCACGGGGCAAGCTGGAGCCATAATGGGAGGGCCCGTTCATCGTCAAGACGAAGGCGTCCCCCAGCGCGTACAGGCTAACAACGCCATCCGGCGAGGACCTAGAGCATTCCTAGAACATCGAGAATCTCCGCAAATTTTTTGTTTGAATCCTCAGGGCTAACACGCCCTTGTAATTCACCAAATAGTAACATTTCGGCCCGCACTCTTTTCCTCCCGGGGGGTGAGGTTTTTAATGAGGCGGAGCCATGTAATATACCCGCAAAAATCCCCCGCAAAAACTAAGACAATATGTCGAAAAAGATCGCATCGACAGTCTTTGGCATTCGACCACACCGAAGTCACCGCGAGGGGCAGCGTTGGCCACCCTTGCGTGTGACACTCCACGCAAAAGTCGCCTAAGGGTGCAGCCGGACTAGCACAATAAGTGCGCCAAATCGAAGTCTTTTCCAAAAGACTATCCGCGCAAAAGTCGCCTAAGGGTGCAGCCGGACTAGCACAATAAGTGCGCAAAATCGAAGTCTTTTCCAAAAGACTCTCCATGCAAAAGTCGCCTAAGGGTGCAGCCGGACTAGCACAATAAGTGCGCAAAATCAAAGTCTTTTCCAAAAGACTATCCGCGCAAAAGTCGCCTAAGGGTGGAGCCGGACTAGCACAATAAGTGTGCAAAATCGAAGTCTTTTCCAAAAGACTCTCCGCGCAAAAGTCGCCTAAGGGTGCAGCCGGACTAACACAATAAGTGCGCAAAATCGAAGTATTTTCCAAAAGACTCTCCGTGCAAAAGTCGCCTAAGGGTACAGCCGGACTAGCACAATAAGTGCACAAAATCGAAGTCTTTTCCAAAAGACTATCCGCGCAAAAGTCGCCTAAGGGTGCAGCCAGAGTAGCACAATAAGGGTGCAAAATCGAAGTCTTTCCAAAAGCCTCGCCATGCAGAAGTCGCCTACGGGCGTGGCCGGATCAACGAAGGCGCGCAACCTTATCATACAAATTATGGTCACATATACACAGCGAGGGCATCGCATATTACATTGGCTCAACCTTCGGGATGATACCCATCTCCCTATAGTTGAACAACATTATCCTCAGTTCCTCACCCTCAAAAAGATTTCGCAGCTCTCCCTCACCCACACTCACCCCAATCAACGAGGACAACAATTCTCGCTTACCAGTCCCGTCCACACAAAGACGCCCACTCTCCATCTCACCACGTTGACGCTCACCACTTCGCGACAATCCACTCACCCTCCGTTTTGCCACCGCCCTTCGCCGCCTATACCCAGTACTCGCGCCCAGGGGCTCCTCGGAACCCTCCGCGCGTGGCGAGGGCTCCGCCATAGCCACATCCAATGCCGCGAAATAATCCAAGTCCTCATCCGAAGACTCCTCTGACCATGCAATCGAACTCCCAGAATCATCATAGTCAAAACACTTAGACACAGAGCCAAACGAATCGTCATCAGCAGCCACGGTCGAAGCCGCCACAAAAATAGCATTGTCAGTAGCGGTTGCGTGCGCAGGCCCAAACCCCAGAACCTGCACAGCAACCGAGGTTCAGTATCACACAGACAAAATTTACAAACTCCTCAACACCTATTCAGCCACCTGCGAGGGCCCGGCTGCGGCTGTGGGGTCCTCGGCCGTCGGCTCGGCAGCCGGCTCGGCCACCACCTTCAGGGCGTCTTCGCTAGTCGGTGCAGGGGCTGGTGCGGGGTCTTCGCCGGCCGCAGCGGGCGCAGGGGTCACCGAGGGGCCTTCACCGGCATTCGAGGGCGGCAGCGGATCGACCTCCATGGCCTCGAGCAGCGCGCTGTCCAGACCAACAAGGTCCTCGACGTCCTCATCACGAGCCATCTGTAGCAACAACACACTCATTCAGCAAAGCCACACATACCCACACATATAACCACAAAAAAAACAAACAGCCTTTACCTGCTCTATTGCCCGGTCGGACCGCTCCCTGACCGCCTCTCGGCCGTGCGGACCCCACATCCTATCAAAGAGTGCCCTTACCGACTGCTTCACCATGGGGTCTTCGACCTTGAAGATTTCACGTTCAAAGTTTTCGTCTGCTTGATCGAAGACCTCGTAATGCCTGCACCCCTCGCGGGACAAAGCATTCATGGCCCCCTCGCAGGTGACAAGGGATGCGAAGGACATGAAACCTGTCACAATGGTCGGGAGCACCAACAGCTCCTCCTGCAACCATTCGAGGAAGCGAAGGCCTGCTTCTTGGCCGGGTACTTTGAAGTCAGCAGTCCGCGCACCTAGCTCGCAGTACGCGTCCACGAACTGCGCGTGCGTCCGCTCGACCTCCACGCGCGTCGAGGTCTCGGCCTTGTCCACACGGCCGCGCAGGGCATCGAACCTCGCCTCCAGCTCCTCGGCGTGTTGGCGGGCGAGACTGCCCTCCACCCACGCCACTTTCGCCTTGGCCCGCGCAGCCTGCGCATCAGCGATGGCCTTGTTCGCCTCCCTCCTCTCCTCCGCCAAGTGGTGCCAGAGATCCGTCTTCTCGGCCTCCATGGCGGCCACCTTCTCCAACGGCCTGCGATTTTTGCTTTCCGCGGCCGACTTCTCCCGCACAGCATCCACATGCTGTGCTCGGAGACGCTCGACCTCGGCGGCAACGTCCGCAGTCAAAGCACCCAACGAGACGAGGTCGGCGAAGTCGGCCGCCTGACACATAAACCCATGAGACCCGAACCCTCATAAAAACAACAAGCATCGAAGTCCAACACAACTTACCTGCTTCAGCTGCTGTGACAGCTGCTGCGACGCTTCCCTCAGTCGCTGAGACATGGAGCCCGCCACGTCCTTAGCGGCAGCGGTGAAAGGGAAATGTGCCCTTGGGCCATTTCTATAAGATTTTGGTGATTAAGTGCTCCACACAAATGCTTTGAGTGATATTTGTGCCAAAGACTCAAGAAGTGCAAATCAAGATTAAAGGTATGTTTCTAGACTTAGTACATTGTTTTGAAGACTAATGTATTATGTCTAAGTGCTAGAAATAGGAGAAATCGGTTTGGAGAAAAGTTGGCTCTGTACATCCAAAAGGCTGCTCGGTCTAGGTGCACCGGACAGTGTCCGGTGTGCCAGGACCAGTCCCAATGAACAACCTACTCTCGGGTCTCGACGGCGGCGTACGGCTAAAAATCACCGGACTGTCCGGTGAGTCGTCTGCGGCGAAGTCGCCGCTCTCGGGAAACAGTCAACAGCGTACGGCTAAAAATCATCGGACTATCCAGTGGTGCACCTGACTGTCCGGTGAGCCAACGGTTGACTGCGCCAATGGTCGGCCGCGCAATCCGCACGTGACGCGTGGCCGAGCCAACGGTCGAATGGGGGCACCGGACTATCCGGTGTGCACCGGACAGTGTCCGGTGCGCCAACGGCTCCAAATCTTCAACGGTCGGCTGCGCCAATTTAGGAAAGCAATCTGCACCGAACAGTGAACAGTGGATGTCTGGTGGTGCACCGGACTGTCCGGTGCGCCACCCGACAGAAGGCAAGAATTGCCTTCCCAGATTGCTTCCAACGGCTCCTAGCTGCCTTGGGGCTATAAAAGGGACCCCTAGGCGCATGGAGGAGTACACCAAACATACTTTGAACATTCTAAGACTCTCACACTCCATCTCGGCACACTCGATTGATTTTCTTAGTGATTTGAGCTCCGTTCTAGTGGTGAACTTGTTGCATTTCATTTGAGCTCAAGTCTTGGCCTATGTGTGTGCGTATTGCTGTGGATTTGTGTGTGTTGCTTCCCTCCCTTACTCTAAGTGCTTTCACATTGATAATTGTTGTAAGGGTGAGAGACTCCAAGTTGTGGAGATTCCTCGCAAACAGGATATAGTGAAAGGAAGAAGATCACCGTGGTATTCAAGTTGATCATTGGATCACTTGAAAGGGGTTGAGTGCAACCCTCGTCCATTGGGATGCCACAACGTGGAGGTAGACAAGTGTTGGACTTGTAGAACCACGGGATAACTCGTGTGTCTCTTGTGATTTCTTTTTGTGTGATTGTTGTGATACGCAAGAACTCGCTTTATAGTCACTTGGCATTATCTCTCTAACACTTAACCAAGTTTTGTGGCTATAAGTTTTAAGTTTTTACATGATCACCTATTCACCCCCCTCTAGGTGCTCTCAATTGGTATCAGAGCTGTTCTCTTCACGGAAGGGACTAATCACCCGAAGAGATGGATCCTAAGGGAAAGGGGATGGTGGTCAACGATAAGGAGAAGGAATCCGTCTTCAACGAGCCAAGAGACGATAAGCCCACTGACTCTGGCTCGAGTCACAAAAAGAAGGACGGGAAGAAGAAGAGGCACATCAAGAAGATAGTCTACTACGACAGCGACGAGTCCTCTTCTTCCCAAAGAGACGACGACTACGACAAGAAAAAGAAAACGGTCAACTCAAACTTTTCTTTTGATTATTCTCGTATTCCGTCTAACTCCAACGCTCATTTACTTTCAATTCCACTTGGGAAACCTCCGCACTTTGATGGAGAGGACTATGGATTTTGGAGTCACAAAATGCGTAGCCATTTGTTCTCTCTTCATCTAAGTATATGGGAGATAGTAGAAAATGGAATGAATTTTGATAGTACGGATAACCCCATGTTTATCAATGAACAAATTCACAAAAATGCACAAGCTACCACTGTTCTATTAGCATCTTTGTGCAGGGAAGAATAACATAGGGTGAGCGGCTTGGATAACGCCAAGCAGATTTGGGACACCCTCAAGATCTCACATGAGGGGAACGACGTCACCATGATCACCAAGATGGAGTTGGTGGAGGGCGAACTAGGAAGGTTCGCAATGATCAGGGGGGAGGAGCCAACTCAAACGTACAACAGGCTCAAGACCCTGGTCAACAAAATAAGGAGTTATGGAAGCACAAGATGGACGGACTACGACGTCGTCCGGCTTATGCTAAGGTCCTTCACTGTCCTTGATCCTCATCTTGTAAACTCTATTTGTGAAAATCCTAGGTACACCAAGATGACGCCCGAGGAAATACTCGGAAAGTTTGTAAGTGGGCGAATGATGATCAAGGAGGCGAGATATGTTGAGAGGCACTAAATGGCCCAATGCCAATCCACGAGCCTCAAACCGTTGCTCTCAAAGCAACAAGTAGCAGGGAGGCGCTACCTAGCAAGGTGGCGCAAGTTGAGGCGGTCGGGCTTAACGAGGAAGAAATGACCCTCATCATCAAGCGCTTCAAGACGGCGCTAAAAGGTCGCAAGGAGCATCCCAACAAAAGCAAGACAAAGGGAAAACGCTCCTGCTTTAAATGTGGTAAGTATGGTCATTTTATAGCAAATTGTCCCGACAATACTAATGACTAGGAATAAGAGAAAAGCGGGAAGAGGGAAAAGAAGAAGGTCTACAAGAAGGCGAAGGGCGAGGCGCACCTCGGCAAAGAGTGGGACTCGGATTGTTCGTCGTCCGACTCCGACGACGAAGGACTCGCCGCCTTGGCCTTCAACAAGTCGTCGCTCTTCCCCAACGAGCGCCATACTTGTCTAATGGCAAAGGAAAAGAAGGTAAACACTAGAGAAACTCCTAAGTACTCTACTTCTAGTGATGAGGACTCTAGTGATGATGAAATTGACTACACTAGCTTATTTAAAGGATTAGATAGAGCTAAGGTAGAAAAGATTAATGAGCTGATTGATGCACTGAATGAAAAAGATAGACTGCTAGAAAAGCAAGAGGATCTTTTATATGAAGAGCATGATAAATTTGTAAGTGTGCAAAAGTCTCTTGCTTTAGAAGTTAAAAGGAATGAAATGCTTTCATGTGAATTATCTACTTGTCATGAGACTATGGCTAGCTTAAGAAGTATTAATGATGATTTAAATGCTAAGCTAGATGTAGCAAATAAATCTAGTTCTTGTGTAGAGCATGTTGTGATTTGCAATAGGTGTAAGGATTTCAATGTTGATGCTTGTAGTGAACATTTAATTTCCATAACTAGATTAAATGATGAAGTGGCTAGTCTTAATGCCCAACTTAAGACTAGCAAAAATGACTTTGATAACCTAAAATTTGCAAGGGATGCTTACACTGTTGGTCGACATCCCTCTATTAAGGATGGGCTTGGCTTTCGAGGGAAGCCAAGAACTTAACAAGTCAAAGGGCTCCCATCTCCGCCAAGGACAAAGGGAAGGCCCCTATGACTAGTAGTCAAAAGAATCATGCATTTATTTATGATAGAAAATTTTCTAGGAATGCTCATCATAATAGGAGTTTTAATGCTTATGATTCATATACCATGATCGGTTCAAGTTCTTCCTTTGTGCATAGTAGAAATATGCCTAGGAACAATGTTGTTCATCATGTACCTAAGAAAATGCAAAATAAATCTGCTACTGTTTTTCATGCCTGCAACACTGATTTTGTACTTTCATGTAAAAATAAGAGAGTGGTTGCTAGGAAATTGGGGGCAAAATGCAAGGGAGATAAAACTTGCATTTGGGTCCCTAAGGCTATTGTTACTAACCTTGTAGGACCCAACAAGAGTTGGGTACCTAAAACCCAAGCCTAATTTGCCTTGCAGGTTTATGCATCCGGGGGCTCAAGCTGGATTATCGACAGCGGATGCACAAACCACATGACGGGGGAGAAGAAGATGTTCACCTCCTACGTCAAGAACAAAGATTCCCAAGACTCAATCATATTCGGTGACGGGAATCAAGGCAAGGTTAAAGGACTAGGAAAAATAGCTATTTCATCCGAGCATTCCATATCTAATGTGTTTTTAGTTGAATCGCTCGGGTATAACTTGTTGTCCGTCAGTCAATTATGTAATATGGGTTACAATTGTTTATTTACAAATCTAGATGTGTCTGTCTTTAGAAGGACTGATGGTTCATTAGCTTTTAAGAGTGTACTAGACGACAAACTCTATTTAGTTGATTTTTTGAAGGAGGAGGTCGGTCTAGATGCATGCTTAATTGCTAAGACTAGCATGGGCTGGCTGTGGCATCGCCATCTAGCACATGTTGGGATGAAGAACCTTCACAAACTTCTGAAGGGAGAACATGTGTTAGGTCTAACAAATGTGTTTTTCGAAAAAGATAGACCTTGTGCAGCTTGTCAAGCAGGTAAACAGGTGGGAAGCGCTCATCACAACAAGAATGTGATGACTACATCAAGACCTCTGGAGCTACTGCATATGGACCTCTTTGGACCCGTCGCCTACCTTAGCATCGGGGGAAGTAAGTATGGTCTTGTTGTTGTTGATGATTTTTCCCGCTTCACTTGGGTATTCTTTTTGCAGGATAAATCAGAAACCTAAGGGATCCTCAAGCGCTTTCTAAGGCGAGCCCAAAACGAATTTGAACTCAAGGTGAAGAAGATTAGAAGCGACAACGGGTCCGAGTTCAAGAACCTTCAAGTGGAGGAGTACCTTGAGGAGGAAGGAATCAAGCACGAGTTCTTCGCTCCCAACACACCACAGCAAAATGGTGTGGTAGAGAGGAAGAACAGGATGCTCATAGACATGGCGAGGACGATGCTTGGAGAATTCAAGACGCCCGAGCGGTTTTGGTCGGAAGCTGTGAACACAGCCTGCCACACCATAAACCGAGTCTACCTTCATCGCCTCCTCAAGAAGACGTCATACAAACTACTAACCCGTAACAAACCCAACGTTTCATATTTTCAAGTTTTTGGGAGTAAATGCTACATTCTAGTGAAGAAAGGTAGGAATTCTAAATTTGCTCCCAAAGCTATAGAAGGGTTTTTGTTAGGTTATGACTCAAATACAAAGGCGTATAGAGTCTTCAACAAATCATCGGGTTTGGTTGAAGTCTCTAGCAACGTTGTATTTGATGAAACTAATGGCTCTCCGAGAGAGCAAGTTGATCTTGATGATGTAGATGAGGATGATGTTCCAACGGACGCAATACGCACCATGGCTATTGGAGATGTGCGACCACAGGAACACCAGGAGCAAGATCAACCTTCTTCCTCAACAATGGTACACCCCCCAACTCAGGATGATGAACAAGTTCCTCAAGATAAGGCATGTGATCAAGGGGGAGCATAGGATGTCCAAGATGAGGAGGAAGAAGTACCACAGGCCCCTCCAACTCAAGTTCGAGCGACGATTCAAAGGAATCATCCCGTCGACCAGATTTTGGGTGACATAAGCAAGGGAGTAACCACTCGCTCTAGATTAGCTAATTTTTGTGAGCATTACTCTTTTGTCTCTTCTATTGAGCCTTTTAGGGTAGAGGAGGCCTTGCTAGATCCGGACTGGGTGTTGGCCATGCAGGAAGAGCTCAACAACTTCAAGCGAAATGAAGTTTGGACACTGGTGCCACGTCCCAGGCAAAACGTTGTGGGAACCAAGTGGGTGTTCCGCAACAAACAGGACGAGCACGGGGTGGTGACAAGGAACAAGGCTCGACTTGTGGCAAAAGGTTATGCCCAAGTTGCAGGTTTGGACTTTGAGGAGACTTTTGCTCCTGTGGCTAGGCTAGAGTCGATTCGTATTTTGTTAGCCTATGTCGCTCACCATTCTTTCAGGTTGTTCCAAATGGACATGAAGAGCGCTTTCCTCAATGGGCCAATCAAGGAGGAGGTGTACGTGGAGCAACCCCCTGGCTTTGAGGATGAACGGTACCCCGACCACGTGTGTAAGCTCTCTAAGGCGCTCTATGGACTTAAGCAAGCCCCAAGAGCATGGTATGAATGCCTTAGAGACTTTTTAATTGCTAATGCTTTCAAGGTTGGGAAAGCCGATCCAACTCTTTTCACTAAGACTTGTGACGGTGATCTATTTGTGTACCTGTTGGGGCGAAGGCAAAGACGCCACCCTTCGCTCGAGGCCTTCGCTGCAGCAGCTGAGCTAACAGAAACAACAGGCTGTGACACCCTTCGCTTGTTCCACACCAAACGAAGACCGGCGACGAAGGGCATCCCACAGTGCGGCCTCGTCTAGCTCAGAGGCCCACGTGCGATCCGGCCCATCGTAACGGGCCCCGCGTGGCCGCCGCGCGTTACGGGCCTAATTTGTAAAGGCATCCCTGTAATTACGGTCTGTAACCCCGCTTTATGGGAATATTCTGGGGATAACCTAGGTAGCTGAGGGCACATGCGTCCTTAGCTCAAGGCGCTGCGCGCTCAGGTACCTATAAATACCCCTGCACAGTGCCTGTGAGAGGCCAGATTAACAGAGCTTTTGCCATCTAGCGCGAGTGTCCTGTTGACGTCACTGTTCACCCTTGTTGGATCCCCTTGCAACTGAGAGCAAGTTCCAACATTTGGCGCCCACCGTTCGTGCTACGAGAAAACCACCCGCGATGGCACCCAAGAGAGCTAACCCGAAGGCTGACGAGGCTGCGAAGGCAGCACTGCTCGCCGCAAGAAAGGGCAAGGCCCTCGCCCTCACCCAATCCACCCACCAAGAGGCCACTGAAGACGATGTTCCTCGCGCATGCGAAGACGACACCCTCCGCACCTGCGACCCTGAGGGACAACCGCAGCCACCCTCAGGCTTCGCACCACCGGAGGGCGCGAACCTCACCGAGGACGGTGACGTCCTCGGCGTCTCAGCAGAAGAACAGCTACAGCTGCGTGCCCTGCGCCTCAAGAACCGCAATCTCCAGAGGCAGAAGGAGATACTGGAGTCCAAGCGCCAGCGTGTGTCCGCACTAGCCAAAGTGCGGCAAATGATACGCGACGAAGAGCAGAAGGCCCAGGAACTCGAGCGGGAGATTGCGCTGATGCAGCGCGAAGGCCACCTCGGCCTGCAGCACGAGTCACCCCTCCAGCAGCGCGCACAACTCGAAGACACGCGCGAAGGCCACCTCGGCCTGCAGCATGGGCCACCCCTGCAACACCGCGCGCAACCGGAGGACCCGCGTTTCCCCCAACGCGACCACACCTTCCCGCACGCCGCGCCATTCCAAGGGGTCAACTATCTCGATGAGCGAAGTCCCCTGGCGCCACACCTGCAAGTGATGCCTTGGCCAGCTAACTTCCGGGCAGGGACCTATCCCAAGTACAACGGCAGCACCGACCCGGCTCAATACATAATGAGTTATCAGGTCGCCGTTGCATCTTCCGGAGGGGACGACGCCACAATGGCGAAGTCTTTCATCATCGCCCTCGAGGGCCCAGCACTCACCTGGTTCACCAGGTTGCCTCCGCTGTCCATTGATTCCTGGAGAAGTCTCCGGGACAAGTTCCTGCTCAACTTCCAAGGGTATCGCCCAGACACCGACGCCCTGGCCGAACTCTCGCTCTGCAAGCAGTTGGAAAAGGAGACTCTGAGGGAGTATTACCGCAAATTTTTAACACTCAAGTCACAGCTGCCCTCAGTCGATGACCAGATTGCCATCCACTATGCTATCAGTGGCCTTCGCGTCGGCGTCCTTTACAGCCACTGCATCAGAGATCCGCCAAAGAACCTCCAGGAGTTATATCAGCTGTTTGAAAAGTACGCCAGATCCGAAGAGCTCCACCAGCGCAAGATTGAGTCCCAAAGGAAGCCAAAAGATGCTCCACAGTCTAGCCGCACGTGGACAAGGACCCCACAGCCAGACTCCGGTCGAGACGGCCGCAATCAGCAGCAAGTGCACAACATTGCCAACCAGCATCCCGCTGCTGACCCCCCTCGTCGCCAGGAATATCCCCCCTAGGGCCGCGGAAATGGCACTCGTGGTAGGGGCCGAGGGCGTGCGCAGCCGCCGCGCCGATTCTACTGCCTCTTCCATGGCGAAGATTGCGTCCACCAAACCAAAGACTGCCCCGAAACGAAGGCTACCAGAGACAGAATGGCAGGGCGTAGCCAGCCGACAACCCCAGAATTGTCGCGCACAATTACCAGCAACCCCCTCCACCATATATCCACGCTCCCGCCCCGCATCCACCGCACCACGCTTACCAACACCATCAGGAAGTACAAATCGTACCTCCTCCACCCCCACCACCACACCAGCAACATCAAAACATCCCCCATGCCCCAAAGCAGGAAGACTTCGCTGATCAACCATATCGCAGAGTCATCCACATGATAACTGGGGGGTCCAGCACTGACTTCGACACAAAGCGGCAGAAGCGGGACCACTACCGCAGCATCAACCATGTCGCCGTCACGGGCCTAGTTGTGCAGACAAAGTGGTCCCACATACCGCTAACCTTCGACGCACGGGACGTCGACCTGCGCAGCGCCCCCCACTGCGACGCCATGGTTATCAATTGCAGCGTGGCAGGCTGGGACCTGCACAAAGTCCAAGTTGACAACGGCAGCCAGGCGGACATCATCTTTCTCCACGCCTTCGATCGCATGGGCATAAGCCAAAGCCTGCTTAAGCCTTCGGACAACCCGTTGTATGGCTTCGGCGGCAAGGGCACCTTCCCCGTCGGCAAAATAGAGCTGCCCCTCTCCTTCGGTGTAGCACCCAATGCCCGAAGCGAGCAAATAACCTTTGACATTGTGGACATGGTAATTCCTTACAATGCCATCATGGGCCGGGGCTCCATCAATAAGTTCGAAGCAGCCATTCACGGACTGTACCTATGTATGAAGATACCAGGTCCGTTAGGCGTCATCACAGTCTTCGGCAATCAACAGACTGCGCGCAACATAGAGCGGGACTTCGTGCCCGGTCAAAGAAACGTGCACTGCCTCACGGCCCAACGCGAGGTCCCCGCGCCTGCCAGCCCAACCGATAAGCAGCACGACAAGGCACAGCTGCAGAGCAACGACGGGACCAAGACTGTCCCCCTCGACCAGGCCACGCCCAGGCAGACAGTCATTATCAGCGAAGACCTTACTTCGCATGAAGAAGAGAAGCTCCTCTGCTGCCTGTCCAAGAACAAAGATGTCTTCGCCTGGTCGGCCCTCGATCTGGTCGGGGTTAGCCGTTCAATAATTGAGCACAGTCTGGGAATCGACCCTTTGGTACGGCCGAAAAAGCAGCGGCTTCGCAAGATGTCCGACGAGAAGACGGAGGCCGCCAAGGCAGAAGTGCACCGCCTCCTGGAAGCCAAATTCATCGAGCCGGTGGCTTACCCCACATGGCTCTCCAATGTCGTGATGGTGCAGAAAAAGAGCGGGAAGTGGCGAATGTGCATCGACTTCACCAGTCTCAATAAAGCCTGCCCAAAGGACAATTTCCCGTTGCCGCGGATCGACAAAATAGTCGATAGCGCGGCCGGATGCGAGGTCATGTCCCTCCTCGATTGCTTCTCCGGCTACCACCAGATATACATGAAGGAAGAAGACAAGGCTAGCACCAGCTTTATAACACCCTTCGGCACATATTGCTTCATCAGAATGCCGGAGGGACTCAAGAACGCCGGGTCCACTTTCTCCAGGCTTACCAAAGCAGTGCTCGAAGGGCAAGTTGGCAGAAACATATTCACATATGTAGACGACATTGTCGTCGCCAGCAAGAGCAAGGAGGACCACCTCGCCGACCTCGCCGAAACATTCGCGAACATGCGAGACGCACAACTCCGCCTAAACCCGGAAAAGTGCGTCTTCGGCGTTCGCCAAGGCAAAATATTGGGCTACCTGGTATCACACCGTGGCATCGAGACCAACCCAACCAAGATTCAGGCTATCTTAGACATGACGCCTCCGCAGTCCGTCAGGGACGTCCAGCGCCTGACAGGCAGATTGGCCGCTCTCAACAGATTCATCTCCAGGTCCGCCGAGCGAAGTCTCCCCTTCCTCAAGACACTCCGTGATGCAAAAGACTTCGCCTGGGGACCAGAGCAGGCGGCGGCCTTCGCCTCATTAAAACAGTACCTGACAGAGTTGGCCGTCCTTACCAGCCCCAACCCCTCGCTCCCCCTGCTGCTCTACGTCGCGGCTTCGCCACATGCGGTCAGCGCGGCACTAGTGCAGGAGCAGACTGTCGAGGGCGTGGTCCGGCAGTGCCCCGTGTATTATGTCTCCGAAGTGCTGACACCGTCCAAGTGCAACATGACAGAGCTGGAGAAGATTGCCTACGTAGTCGTCATGTCGTCGCGCAAACTGCGCCATTACTTCGAAGCACTCAAGGTCCGAGTCACCTCAAACAGGGGACTCGGCGAATTATTCAGAAACCCGGAGGCATCGGTGAGGATTGCCAAGTGGGCGGCCAAACTCTCCGGCTACCACATCTGCTTCGAGCCTAGAACAGCTATCAAGTCTCAAGTCCTGGCAGACTTCGTCGTCGACTGGACTGGGCCAATAACACAGCCAGACCCGTCCGCAGAGAAGATTTGGACGATCCATTGCGACGGTGCATGGTGCCATGCGGGGGCAGGCGTCGCTGCAGTCATCACCTCACCAGTCGGGGTCAAGCACAGATATGTAGCATGACTCAGCTTCAATCTGGAATCCGACAGATGCACAAATAATATAGCAGAATACGAAGCAGTCATCCTCGGCCTCCGCAAGCTAAGGGCCCTCGGAGTCACCACCTGCATCATCAAAACAGACTCCAAGGTAGTTGCCGGCCAAGTCGAGAAAGACTATGCAGCAAAGGACCTCGCGCTCATGCAGTACCTCGCGGCCATTCGAAGTCTCGAGAGGCAATTCAAGGGGTTCACCTTGCAGCATGTGGATCGGGCCAAGAATGAAGAGGCCAACGCATTGGCCAAGGCTGCCGCCAGGGGCGAAACTCTGCCCTCCGACGTGTTCTTTCATGTCATCGGCACGCCAGCCGTCCGGAGCCCCGAAGGGCTCCATATAACCAATGACAGCGAGGGCCACCGCATAGTCAACCTTATCATGACCGAAGACTGGAGGGCGCCAATAACCCTGTTCCTACAGGGGTATTATCATCCAGCCGACATCAGTGAGGCCAAGCGCCTCAGACATCGAAGCCGAGACTTCGCACTGATTGAAGGCCAACTCTACAAAAAAGGGGTCAGTCAGCCAATGCTCAAGTGCGTCACCGAAGCCGAAGGCATGCAGATCCTACGTGAAGTCTACAGTGGCACGTGCGGCTCACACGCAGGGCCAAGGGCCCTAGCTGCTAAGGTGATCCGCCAGGGCTTTTACTGGCCCGCAATGATCTGCGCCGCAAATCGGGTCACACGGTCCTGCGAAGCCTGCCAGAAGTTTTCTCCTCGGTCAGGCAGCCCCTCGCAGTATACAAAGCTGATCGCCCATACATGGCCTCTCCGGCGCTGGGGCCTGGACATTGTCGGGCCCCTGCCCACCGCTCAGGGGAACCTTAAGTTCGCCTTCGTCGCTATCGAGTACTTCACCAAATGGATCGAGACGCGGGCTGTTTCTACAATAACATCAAAGACCGCCCAAAAATTCTTCTGGCAGAACATTGTTTGCCGTTTCAGAGTACCGTCCGAACTAACAGTTGACAACGGCAAGCAGTTTGACAACCAAGACTTCAAGGATTTTTGTTTCTCCATTGGCACCAAGCTTGCCTCCGCCTCAGTCTATCATCCGTAGTCCAACGGGGTCGTGGAACGCGCCAACGGGAAAATCTTCACAGCTGTCAAGAAAATGCTCCTTGATGAAAAAAAGGGCAGATGGACCGATTTGTTACCTGAGGTAGTCTGGGCACTAAACACGACTGAGTGCAGGGCAACCGGGTTTACTCCCTTCCGCCTTCTATACGGATCGGAGGCCATGACCCCGCAAGAAATAAAGCATGGGTCCCCGCGAACAGTACCGTCAGCCGTCCCCGATGTGGACGAGCCAACTTCAAAGGATCTCATTGACGGAGTCCGAGTCTTCGCACTACAGGCCCTAAACAAATATCAAGCCCAGACCAAGGCATGGCGCGACCACTCAGTCATCCCGAGGGAGTTCAGCGAGGGGGACCTCGTACTCGTCCGAACAGCTCGGACGGAGTCCAAGGACAAGCTGGAGCCCAGCTGGAAGGGCCCCTTTATAGTCAAGACAAAAGCTTCCCCCAGCGCTTACAGGCTCACAACGCCAAACGGCGAGGACCTGGAGCACTCCTGGAACATCGACAACCTCCGCAAATTTTTTGTTTGACTCCTCAGGGCTGACTTCGCCCTTGTAATTCGCAAAAACAATCTTGTACCGGCCCGCACTCTTTTCCTCCCGGGGGGTGAGGTTTTTAACGAGGCGGAGCCATGTAATATATGTGTGAAAAATCCCCCGCAAAAACATGCGTCGAAAAAAGACCGCGACGACGGTCTTCGACATTCGACCAACACGAGGTCACCGCGAGGCTAAGCGCTAGCCACCCTCGCGTGCGACAAATCCGCGCAGAAGTCGCCTAAGGGTGCAGCCGGACCAGCACAACAAGTGCGAAAAATTCGAAGTCTATCGCGAAGACTATCCGCGCAGAAGTCGCCTAAGGGTGCAGCCGGACCAGCACAACAAGTGCGAAAAATTCGAAGTCTATCGCGAAGACTATCCGCGCAGAAGTCGCCTAAGGGTGCAGCCGGACTAGCACAACAAGTGCGAAAAACCAAAGTCTACCGCGAAGACTATCCGCGCAGAAGTCGCCTAAGGGTGCAGCCGGACTAGCACAACAAGTGCGAAAAAACCAAAGTCTACCGCGAAGACTATCCGCGTAGAAGTCGCCTAAGGGTTCAGCCGGACTAGCACAACAAGCGCGAAAAAACCGAAGCCTACCGCAAAGACTGTCCGTGCCGAAGACACCTAAGGGTGCAACCGGACCAGCACAACAAAGGCAGAAACGACAACATCAAACCGTCCGCGCCAAGACCAACTATAATCACACCAGCACAGCACAACAAAACAAACCAGACAAAGTACACAACGCCTTCGCACACATATACAAGCGAAGGCACACAACTTCATCATACAAGCCTCTACATATACAAGCGAGGGCACCACACTCTACATCGGCTCAACCTTAGGAATAATTCCCATCTCCCTATAATTAAATAACATTATCCTAAGCTCCTCACCCGCAAAAAGACTTCGCAGTTCCCCTTCACCTGTATTCACGGCGGCCAGCAAAGACAACAGTTCCTGCCGGCCAGCCCCACTCACACGAAGCCGAGCCCCCTCCGCCCCACTAACTCTACGTTTCGCAACCGCCCTTCGTCGTCGTCGCCCGGTGCTAGGACCTGGCACATCTCCTGCGTCCGCGACGTGCGGCGAAGCCTCCGCCTCAGCCACATCCAAGGCCGCAAAGTAGTCCAAGTCCTCCTCCGACGACTCCTCAGTCCACTCAACCGAGCTCCCAGAGTCAGCACAATCAAAAAACTCAGACGCAGATCCACCACATTCATTACCATCTTCCGCGGTCGAAGCCGCCAAAAATTTAGTAGTAGCGGTTGTGTGCGCAGGCCCAAAATCTTGAACCTGCGCAGCAACCAAAATTCAGCAGCATATACAAATTTCCCCAACCCTCTACACCCACTACGCCACCTGCGACGGCCCTGACGTTGCGGGAGCCTCCGCCGTTGGCTCCGCCGTTGCTTCCGCTGTTGTCTCCGCCGCCACCGCTGCGGGATCTTCAGCACTCGGTGCAGCAGCTGCGGAGGCATCAGGCGCGCCTTCGGCGACCTCTGGGGGCAGGTCTTCGCCGGCCGCAGCGGATGCGGGGGCACCCGACGCGTCTCCCGCAGTCTCCGGGGTCGGCTCCAGGGCGACCCCAGACACGGCCTCCGCCGGGGTCGGCTCCGGGTCAGACAGCATGCTGTTCAACGCCCCGAAGTCGTCGACCCTCTCGCCGCGCGCCGCCTAAGACCAAACACACAAAATCCATCAAACACACACACAGCCTACATCCAACAAACACCAAACAAACGAAAATGTTACCTGAGCCCTCGCCGTCTCGGCCCGCTCCCTGACCACCTCGCGACCGTGCGGACCCCACATCCGGTCGTAGATAGCTCCGGCGGATTCCTTCACTACGGGGTCCTCAACCTTAAAGATATCTTGCTCAAAATCTTCATCGACTTGGTCGAAGACCTCGAAGTGCCGGCACCCTTCGCAGGAGAGCGCGTTCATCGCCCCCTCGCAGGTGACCAGGGAGGCATACGCCATAAACCCCTCCATGACAGTGGGGAGTGCCTGCAGCTCCTCCTGCACCCACTCCAGGCAGCGAAGTCCGGGCTCTCGGTCCGGCACTTCGAATTCACCGGTCCCCGCGCCCAGGCCACAGTATGTATCTATAAGCAGTTGGCGCGTCCGCTCTGCCTCCGCGCGTGACGCGGCCTCGGCCCTCTCCACGCGGCTCTCCAGGGCGGTGAGCCGCTCCTGCAGCTGCTCGGCGCGCTCCCTGGCAAGATTGCCCTCCGCCCGTGCCAGGTTGGCCTCCGTCTGCGCAGCCTGCGCCTTGACAAGGGCCTCGTTGGTCTCCCTCCTTTCCCCCGCCAGCTGGCGCCGGAGGGCGGTCTTCTCTTCCTCCAGTGTGGCCACCTTGTCCGCCAGCTTGCGACACTTGCTGTCGGCGGCCAATTTTTCACGGACGGCGTCAGCATGTTGTGTCCGAAGTCTTTCGACTTCGGCAGCCACAGCTGCCGTTAGGGCCCCCGACGCAGTGCGGCTGGCGAAGTCAGCCACCTGCAGAGCAATCGTAAGACCGCGGCCCCAGCAAGCCGATATATATAAAAAAAAGACGAAGTCCAACTCAGCGGACCTGACTTAGCGCCTCCGTCACCTCCTTCAGTCGGCGGGACGCAGCGCCCGCCTCATCCATGATAACCGCGAGGGCCGACACCTCGCCTCCGGCGCTAAGAGCCCCGCCCTTCGCCTTCGGCACTGCGGCGGCCGTCGTGGTCGCCGCGGCAGGCGCAACCATAGCAAGTTGGCCTTCGCCTGACCCTGCGACGTACCAACGAATAAATTAAAAAAATAAATAAATAATAAATAAATAAATAAATAGAGCCAACGACTTACCACCGAGATAGTCGTCCACACTAATATCGGTGGCGAAGTCGGTGACACGTTTGCCCGACAACGGCAACGCTCGGGCCGCCTTCGCGACCTCCGCCACTCCGCCAGACAACGGCACCGCCTTCGCCGATTTCGGGCCTCCGGCGCTTGCCGTTGCCTCCGGCGCCTTGCTAGATGCAGGGACGCCCGACTTCGCCGCCAGCGGCGGCCGGCCTCCGCCGAGGGCCGCAGCCTTCGCAGCCCCCCGCTGCCTCTTCGGCCGGGCTTCAACGAGCCTGACAGCCGCCTGGCGCTTCTGAGCAGCTCCCTGGCGATCCTTGTCCATCACAGCTGACACAACAGCAGCAATATTCCGCCCGTAAGGAAAAACCCTCCATTCACGAACCATGCGAGATGTAAAAAAGTCCTCGCCAGCCGCGCGGGGGATAGGAACATTCCTAGGCTAACAACCCCCGGTAACCCTCAGCATCCGAGCCGAAGACTCCCGGAGCTCGGGCGAAGACATCCTTTCCCCCGGGGCCGCGCACGTCCTCATCAACTCTCTAGCAAAACCATCAGAAACCCCAAGTCCTCCCATAGCAGTACCTAATTTTCTCTTTTTAGAGGATGGGGCGGCCGCCGGCGCAGGGTCGTCTCCAGTCTCCACCGCCGGCTTCTTCCCACGGCGGTCCACATCGTCTTGACCAGGGTAGCTGTCATATGGCAATTGATTTAATTCAAAAACCCTGTTCAAATGGTCATTCGACCCACGGATATCCCAGCTGCGCTGGCCCTCTGTCCTCGGCACGTAACGTCCAACGAGCCGCACCGCCCCATCCTCCGCCTCACGCACAAAGGCGACCGGATCGCGGTTTCGCAGATTCAGGGCGAAGGCGGGACTCCGCACCACCCTCCCGCCATGGAAAGGCATCTGGCGAGGGCACACTTCGCCCAACGCCCAGCCATGCGCCAAGGGCGATACCCCGTACGCCACAAATTCTTCAACCAGGTCGCGCCCACTGCTCAGGCCGGTGGCGCACCGAAGGGCCCCTTCGTCCACATCCTCCTCCGCCACTTCAAAGGGCGGGTACGATGAGTAAAAATGAGAACACATCTCGGACACGGGGAGTCCCTCATGGCCTTCGACGGTACCCTCAGCAACGTAAAACCAAAATTCATTCCAATTGCCCCACTTGTTGCGGGCGCAAGGAACCAACTCGACTACCTGCATCGTGGTTTTGCCGGTCTTCGGCGTGAATGTGCAGGACCCAAACTGAGCAACTTCGTCTCCAATCATCCTTTTCTGCCAGTGCAAACAATAATACTTCGCAAAAACTTCGACCGATGGCTGTCCGTCGTACGAAGTCGTCGCCCAGACATACTTCGACAGAGCCACTATGGCATTCGGTGTCAGCTGATGTATTTGAACGTTGAACTTGCGCAGGACTTCGCCAACAAATCGGTGCGCAGGCAAGCGGAGTCCGGCGGCGAAGAACGCCTCGAAAACAACCAACTCGCCCTCCGGCTCGGGGACTTCCTCCGTCCCCGGGACTTGAGCAACTCCGCCGCCGAAGTAACCCAACCGCTGCATATCTTGCACGCGGACCGACGACATCCGCGATACGCCAAAATCAACAGAATCGCCGGCGCGCAACTCCTCCGCCATTAAACTGCTCAGCGTCTCCTCAGACGAGGCGGCGGCCGGCAGCGAGGGAACGGCCGGCGGTGTAGCGGCAGCGGAAGAAGATGAGGACGGCATCGCTACGTACCGTCAGCGGCGGCGGGCGGTCTGCTTCACTCGAGCCAGATCTCCGGCGAACAAGAGCACGGCGAGCAGACGAGCAGCAAGACGGCGGAAAGGGCGGCTAGGGTTTTTGCGGAGCGCGGAAGGTGAAGTTCAAAAAGCGCCGACCCCAGCCCCCTTTTATAGGCAGGGCGCGGCTCTTCGGGAAACCCGCAATCCAACAGGGCGCGGCGCTTCGGGAAACCCGCAATCCAACAGTACGCCGTCAATCAACGGTCATATCAAAAACCCCCGCGGAACCACTTCGAGCGAGGGCAGCGTCTCCGCCATCTAGCGACGTCTTCGGCACCAAGTGACTTTGTCGAACTGGTCCCTCGGAGGGCAAATGTTGGGGCGAAGGCAAAGACGCCACCCTTCGCTCGAGGCCTTCGCTGCAGCAGCTGAGCTAACAGAAACAACAGGCTGTGACACCCTTCGCTTGTTCTGGACCAGACGAAGACCGGCGACGAAGGGCATCCCACAGTGCGGCCTCGTCCAGCTCAGAGGCCCACGTGCGATCCGGCCCATCGTAACAGGCCCCGCGTGGCCACCGCGCGTTACGGGCCTAATTTGTAAAGGCATCCCTGAAATTACGGTCTGTAACCCCGCTTTATGGGAATATTCTAGGGAAAACCTAGGTAGCTGAGGGCACATGCATCCTTAGCTCAAGGCGCTGCGCGCTCAGGTACCTATAAATACCCCTGCACAGTGCCCGTGAGAGGCCAGATTAACAGAGCTTTTGCCATCTAGCGCGAGTGTCCTGTTGACGTCACTGTTCACCCTTGTTGGATCCCCTTGCAACTGAGAGCAAGTTCCAACAGTGCCAAATTTATGTCGATGACATAATATTTGGTTCTACTAACCAAAAGTCTTGTGAAGAGTTTAGCAGGGTGATGACTCAAAAATTTGAGATGTCAATGATGGGCGAGTTGAACTACTTCCTTGGGTTCCAAGTGAAGCAACTCAAGGACGGCACCTTCATCTCTCAAATAAAGTACACACAAGACTTGCTCAAGAGGTTTGGGATGAAGGACGCCAAGCCCGCAAAGACTCTAATGGGAACCGACGGACATGTCGACCTCAACAATGGAGGTAAGTCCGTTGATCAAAAAGCATACCAGTCCATGATAAGATCTTTACTTTATTTATGTGCTAGTAGACCAGATATTATGCTTAGCGTATGCATGTGTGCTAGATTTCAATCTGACCCAAGGGAGTGTCACCTTGTGGCCGTTAAGCTAATTCTTAGATATTTAGTTGCTATGCCTTGCTTCGGGATCTGGTATCCAAAGGGGTCTACCTTTGACTTGATTGGATACTCAGATTCCGACTATGCTGGATGTAAGGTCGATAGGAAGAGTACATCAGGGACGTGCCAATTCCTAGGAAGGTCCCTAGTGTCATGGAGTTCTAAGAAACAAACTTCCGTTGTCCTATCCACCGCTGAGGCCGAGTACGTTGCCGCAGGACAGTGTTGCGCGCAACTACTCTGGATGAGGCAAACCCTCAGGGACTTTGGCTATAATCTGAGCAAAGTCCCACTCCTATGTGATAATGAGAGTGTTATCCGCATGGCGGACAATCCTGTTGAACACAGCCGCACAAAGCACATAGACATCCGGCATCACTTTTTGAGAGACCACCAGCAAAAGGGAGATATCGAAGTGTTTTATGTTAGCACCGAGAACCAGCTAGCCGATATCTTTACCAAGCCTTTAGATGAGAAGACCTTTTGCAGGCTGCGTAGTGAACTAAATGTCTTAGATTCGCATAACTTGGATTGATCTAGAGCATACATGTGTTTTATGCCTTTGATCATGTTCCTTTATGCATTTTATTGCTTATTTACGGTGCTCAAGTTGTGCAAGGGACCCCCGGACCTCACAAGTCCATGTGTGAATGATGCACATATTTAGGGGGAGAAATGCCACAACTTGATCCCTTGAGACTAACCATGTGTTTGAGTGTTCTTAATTTAGTCTCAAAGGAGGATTGAAAGGGAAAAGGTGAACTTGGACCATGCAAGACTTCCACTGCACTCCGATGAGAGGGTAATTTACTCCAAGTTCATCTCCGTGCTCTTATTGCCTTTTTACTCTTAATTGAAGATTTTGGTGAGGCAATGGGGTTTAAGGGCCAAAAATGATCCTGTTTTGATGCTTGATGCCAAAGGGGGAGAAAATAAGGCCAAAGCAAGAAATGGATCAGCTACCACTTGAGAATTTTGAAAATAGTAGAGTTAGAGTTTTTGTTTTGTAAAAATACTTGTCGGGGACCATAATTAGGGGTACCCTCAAGACGCCTAATTCTCAGCTGGTAACCCCCATCAGCATAAAGCTGCAGAGGCCTGATGGGTGCGATTAAGTCAGGGATCAGTCCATACGAGCGACTCGATCACGCCTCGCCCGAGCCTAGCCTCGGGCAAGGGCAGCCGACCCCGAGGGGTTTCCGTCTCGCCCGAGGCCCCCTTTTAACGGCAGACACATCTCCGGCTCGCCCGAGGCCTTGCCTTCGCTAAGAAGCAACCCTGACTAAATCGCCGCACCGACCGACCGAGTCGCAGGAGCATTTAACGCAAAGGTAGCCTGACACCTTTATCCTGACGCGCGCCCCCCGGCAGAGCCGAAGTGACCGCCGTCACTTCGCCGCTCCACTGACCGGTCTGACAGAAGGACAGCGCCGCCTGCGCCATTCCGACTGCAGTGCCACTTGACAGAGTGAGACTGACAGGCAGTCAGGCCTTGGCAAAGGCGCCATAGGAAGCTCCGCCCGACCCAGGGCTCCGACTCGGGCTAAGGCCCCGGAAGACGGCGAACTCCGCTCCGCCCGACCCAGGGCTCGGACTCGGGCTAAGGCCCCGGAAGACGGCGAACTCTGCTCCGCCCGACCCAGGGCTCGGACTCGGGCTAAGGCCCCGGAAGACGGCGAACTCCGCTCCGCTCGACCCAGGGCTCGGACTCGGGCTAGGCCCTAGAAGACGACGAACTCCGCTTCGCCCAACCCCAGGGGTCGGACTCCACCCTGGCCTCTGCCGAACGACCTCCGCCTCGCCCGACCCAGGAGCTCGGGCTCGGCCTCGGCCATGAAAGACAGACTCGACCTCGGCTTCGGAGGAGCCTCCACGTTGCCTGACCTAGGGCACAAGCCCGCCACGTCAACCGGAAGCACCATCATCACCCTACCCCGAGCCGACTCGGGCCGCAGAGAACAAGACCGGTGTCCCATCTGGCTAGCTCCGCCAGATAGGCAATGATGGCGCCCCGCTAGCCCCGTGACGACGGCGGCTCTCAGCTCCCTTACGGAAGCAGGGGGACGTCAGCAAGGACCCAACCGCTCCGACAGCTGTCCCTCCGCCAGGCTCCGTTGCTCCTCCGACAGGCACGACACCACACCAGCTAGGTGCCAAGATCTCTCCGGCTGCCACATTGGCATGTACTTAGGGCGCTAGCTCTCCCCCGCTAGACACGTAGCACTCTGCTACACCCCCATTGTACACCTGGATCCTCTCCTTACGCCTATAAAAGGAAGGACCAGGGCCTTCTTAGAGAGGGTTGGCCGCGCGGGGACGAGGACGGGGCAGGCGCTCTCTTGGGGCCGCTCGCTTCCCTCACCCGCGTGGATGCTTGTAACCCCCTACTGCAAGCGCACCCGACCTGGGCGCGGGACGAACACGAAGGCCGCGGGATTCCCACCTCTCTCACGCCCGTCTCCGGCCGCCTCGCTTCCCCCCTTCGCGCTCGCCCACGCGCTCGACCCATCTGGGCTGGGGCACGCGGCACACTCACTCGTCGGCTTAGGGACCCCCCGGTCTCGAAACGTCGACAGTTGGCGCGCCAGGTAGGGGCCTGCTGCGTGTTGACGAGCAGTTTCCCGTCAAGCTCCAGATGGGCAGTCTCCAACGACCTCTCCAACCCGGGACGGTGCTCCGTTTTGGGAGTCTCGAGTTCATGTCTCTCGACGGCAGCTGCGACATGATACTCCTTCCACCGCCGTGCGACGACGACAATGGCGGCCGACAGCCCGCCCGCCGGCGGCGGAATCGACGACGTCTTCCCCGCGTGGTGGAAGAACAACATTCGGGCTCGCACCGTCCTCTCCCCCGCCGTCGGAGGAGGAGGCGGGGCAACCAAGGCCGAGCGGGAGGCCGCGCTCCGTCGGCTGTCGAGCGAATCGACGTCCCCAGCGCCCCAACGGAGGGCGCGTCGGGCGTCGACCTCGCGTTTGAGACGAAGGCGAGCGCCGTCCCCCCGCGACACGCCAATCCCGAGCAAGTGGACGACGCCAGCACGCTCGCGGAGGGCCTGCAGGACGTCGCCCTCGTACCCAAGACGACGGCGCAATCAGTCCCCGACGTGACTATGTCGCTCCTCGTCGACCAAAAGGTACCGACTGATTCCCATCCTACGTCATTTCGACTCGGCCTCCACCCGCCTAGCGACCTCGCTTTGGCGGGTGCTCACGTTGAGGCGAGTGCAACCCCTCTGGGGTTTCGTATGCGGTCGCCTTGGGACCGATTGACGGACGTCTCGACCTATGGGCCCTCTGGGTCCGAGGAAGATGACGATCCCAGCGTCTGTTGGGATTTCTCTGGATTTGGCAACCCTAGTGCCATGCGGGACTTTATGACCGCATGTGACTACTGCCTCTCCGACTGTTCCGACGGCAGCCGCAGCCTTGACGACAAGGACTGCGGCCCAAGCCGCGAATGTTTCCACGTCGAGCTAGGGGATCCCTCTGAAGGCAACCATCTCGGCATGCCAGAGGATGGTGATCTCCCTAGGCCGGTGCCTCGCGCCGACATCCCGCGGGAGCTAGCTGTGGTCCCCGTTCCGGCGGGGGGTCACGACCCACAGCTCGAGCAAGTCCGTGGGGCGCAGGCCAGGCTCGACGAGGGAGCAGGAGCGCTCGAGCCGATCCGCCGGGACGTCGGGCAGGTATGGGCGGGCCAACCCCCGGCCGGAGAAATACGTCACCTGCCCCAGGGTTTCCAGCACCGCGTCGCCAACGACGTCAGGGACAGGCCGCCACCCGCATCCAGCGGGGTCGCTCAGAACCTGGCAGCCGCAGCGATGCTCCTCCGCGCGATGCCAGAACCATCAACCACCGAGGGTCGGCGAATCCAGGGAGAGCTCAAGAATCTCCTGGAAGGCGCTGCGGCCCGGCGGGCCGAGAGCTCTGCCTCCCGAAGGCAGGGGTACCCCTCGGAACCTCATGCCGCGACTTCCCAATTCATGCGGGAAGCCTCGGTCAACACCGGGCGCACGCGCAACACCGCGCCTGCGGCCCCGGGCCACCTCGGCAACGAGCACCATCGTCGCGACCGTCGGGCCCACCTCGACGAAAGGGTGCGCCGAGGCTACCACCCCAGGCGTGGGGGACGCTACGACAGCGGGGAGGATCGGAGTCCCTCGCCCGAACCACCTGGTCCATAGGCCTTCAGCCGGGCCATCCGGTGGGCGCCGTTTCCGGCCCGGTTCCGACCCCCGACTACTATCACAAAGTACTCGGGGGAAACGGGACCGGAATTGTGGCTCGCAGACTACTGCCTGGCCTGCCAACTGGGTGGAACGGACGACGAAAACCTCATCATCCGCAACCTCCCCCTGTTCCTCTCCGACACTGCTCGCACCTGGTTGGAGCACCTGCCTCTGGGGCAGATCTCCAACTGGGAGGATTTGGTCCAAGCCTTCGCCGGCAATTTCCAGGGCACGTACGTGCGCCCCGGGAATTCCTGGGACCTCCGAAGCTGCCGGCAACAGCCTGGAGAGTCTCTTCGGGACTACATCCGGCGATTCTCGAAGCAGCGCACCGAGCTGCCCAACATCACCAACTCAGATGTCATCGGCGCGTTCCTTGCCGGCACCACCTGCCGTGACCTGGTGAGCAAGTTGGGTCGCAAGACCCCCACCAGGGCGAGCGAGCTGATGGACATCGCCACCAAGTTCATCTCTGGCCAGGAGGCGGTCGAGGCCATCTTCCGAAAGGACAAGCAGCCCCAGGGCCGCCCGTCGGAAGATGCTCCCGAGGCGTCTACTCCGCGCGGCGCCAAAAAGAAAGGCAAGAAGAAGTCGCAAGCGAAACGCGACGCCGCCGACGCGGACCTTGTCGCCGTTGCCGAGTACAAGAACCCTCGGAAGCCCCCCGGAGGTGCTAACCTCTTCGACAAGATGCTCAAGGAGCCGTGCCCCTACCATCAGGGGCCCGTCAAGCACACCCTCGAGGAGTGCGTCATGCTTCGGCGCCACTTCCACAGGGCCGGGCCACCCGCAGAGGGTGGCAGGGCCCGCGACGACGACAAAAAGGAAGATCACCAAGCAGGAGAGTTCCCCGAGGTCCGCGACTGCTTCATGATCTACGGAGGGCATGCGGCGAATGCCTCGGCTCGGCATCGCAAGCGAGAGCGTCGGGAGGTCTGCTTGGTGAAGGTGGCGGTGCCAGTCTACCTAGACTGGTCCGACAAGCCCATCACCTTCGACCAAGCTGACCACCCCGACCACGTGCCGAGCCCGGGGAAATACCCGCTCGTCGTCGACCCCATCATCGGCGACGTCAGGCTCACCAAGGTCCTGATGGATGGGGGCAGCTGCCTCAACATCATCTACGCCGAGACCCTCAGGCTCCTGCGTGTCGATCTGTCCTCCGTCCGAGCAGGCGCTGCGCCCTTCCACGGGATCATTCCTGGGATGCGCGTCCAGCCCCTCGGACGGCTCGACCTTCCTGTCTGCTTCGGAACGCCCTCCAACTTCCGAAGGGAGATTTTGACGTTCGAGGTGGTCGGGTTCCGAGGAACCTACCACGCGGTATTGGGGAGGCCATGCTACGCGAAGTCCATGGCCATCCCCAACTACGCCTACCTGAAGCTCAAGATGCTGGGCCCCAACGGGGTCATCACCGTCGGCCCCACGTACAAACACGCGTTCGAATGCGACGTGGAGTGTGTGGAGTACGCCGAGGCCCTCGCCGAGTCCGAGGCCCTCATTGCCGACCTGGAAAACCTCTCCAGAGATGTGCCTGACGTGAAGCGACACGCCGGCAATTTCGAGCCAGTGGAGACGGTTAAGGCCGTCCCTCTCAACCCCAGTGGCGACACCTCCAAGCAGATCCGGATCGGTTCCGGGCTCGACCCCAAATAGGAAGCAGTGCTCGTCGACTTTCTCCGCGCAAACGCCGATGTCTTTGCGTGGAGTCCCTCGGACATGCCCGGCATACCGAGGGATGTCGCCGAGCACTCGCTGGATATTCGGGCCGGAGCCAGACCGGTCAGGCAGCCTCTGCGCCGATTCGACGAGGAGAAGCGCAGAGTGATAGGCGAGGAGATCCACAAGCTAATGGCAGCAGGGTTCATCAAAGAGGTATTCCATCCCGAATGGCTTGCCAACCCTGTGCTTGTGAGAAAGAAAGGGGGGAAATGGCGGATGTGTGTAGACTACACTGGTCTCAACAAAGCATGTCTGAAGGTTCCCTACCCTCTACCTCGCATCGATCAAATCGTGGATTCCACTGCTGGGTGCGAAACCCTGTCTTCCCTCGATGCCTACTCAGGGTATCATCAAATCAAGATGAAAGAGTCCGACCAGCTCGCGACTTCTTTCATCACGCCCTTCGGCATGTACTGCTATGTCACCATGCCGTCGGTTTGAGGAACGCGGGTGCGACGTACCAGCGGTGCATGAGCCATGTGTTCGGCGAACACATCGGTCATACGGTCGAGGCCTACGTCGATGACATCGTAGTCAAGACAAGGAAAGCCTCCGACCTCCTCTCCGACCTTGAAGTGACATTCCGGTGTCTCAAGGCAAAGGACGTCAAGCTCAATCCCGAGAAGTGTGTCTTCGGGGTGCCCCGAGGCATGCTCCTGGGGTTCATCGTCTCCGAGCGGGGCATCGAAGCCAACCCGGAGAAGATCGCAGCCATCACCAGCATGGGGCCCATCAAGGACTTAAAAGGTGTACAGAGGGTCATGGGATGTCTCGCGGCCTTGAGCCGTTTCATCTCACGCCTCGGCGAAAGAGGCCTGCCTCTATACCGCCTCTTAAGGAAGGCCGAGTGCTTCACTTGGACCCCTGAGGCCGAGGAAGCTCTCGGGAACCTGAAGGCGCTCCTCACCAAGGCGCCTATCTTGGTACCCCCAGCTGATGGAGAAGCCCTCTTGGTCTACGTCGCCGCGACCACTCAGGTGGTTAGCGCCGCGATTATGGTCGAAAGGCAAGAAGAGGGGCATGCATTGCCCGTTCAGAGGCCAGTTTACTTCGTCAGCGAGGTGCTGTCCGAAACCAAGATCCGCTACCCACAAGTTCAGAAGCTACTGTATGCAGTGATCCTGACGAGGCGAAAGTTGCGACATTACTTCGAGTCTCATCCGGTAACTGTGGTGTCATCCTTCCCCCTGGGGGAGATCATCCAGTGCCGAGAGGCCTCGGGCAGGATCACAAAGTGGGCGGTGGAAATCATGGGCGAGACAATCTCGTTCGCCCCTCGGAAGGCCATCAAGTCCCAGGTATTGGCGGACTTCGTAGCCGAATGGGTCGACACCCAGCTGCCGACGGCTCCGATCCAACCGGAGCTCTGGACCATGTTTTTCGACGGGTCGCTAATGAAGACGGGAGCCGGCGCGGGCCTGCTCTTCGTCTCGCCCCTCGGGAAACACATACGCTACGTGCTGCGCCTCCATTTCCCGACGTCCAACAATGTGGCTGAGTAGGAAGCTCTGATCAACGGATTGCGAATCACCATCGAGCTAGGGGTCCGACGCCTCGACGCTCGCGGCGACTCGCAGCTCGTCATCGACCAAGTCATGAAGAACTCCCACTGCCGCGACCCGAAGATGGAGGCCTACTGCGATGAGGTTCAGCGCCTGGAAGACAAGTTCTACGGGCTCGAGCTTAACCACATCGCCCGGCGCTACAACGAGACTGCGGACGAGCTGGCAAAAATAGCCTCGGGGCGAACGACGGTTCCCCCGGACGTCTTCTCCCAGGATCTGCACCAACCCTCCGTCAAGATCAACGACACGCCCGAGTTCGAGGTACCCTCGGCCCAGCCCGAGGCGTCCTCGGTTCGGCCCGAGGTACCCTCGGCCCTCGAGGGCGAGGCGCTGCGCATCGAGGAGGAGCGGAGCGGGGTCACGCCTGATCGAGATTGGCAGACCCCGTACCTGCAATATCTCCGCCAAGGAGAGCTACCCCTCGACCAAGCGAGGCTCGGCGGGTAGCGCGACGCGCCAAGTCGTTCGTCTTGCTAGGCAATGAGAAGGAGCTCTACCACCGCAGCCCCTCGGGCATCCTCCAGCGATGCATCTCCATCGCCGTAGGTCAGGAACTCCTGCAAGAGATACACTCGGGGGCTTGCGGCCATCATGCAGCGCCTCGAGCCCTCGTCGGGAACGCTTTCCGGCAAGGCTTCTACTGGCCGACGGCGGTGGCTGACGCCACTAGAATTGTCCGCACCTGCGAAGGGTGTCAATTCTATGCGAAGCAGACCCACCTGCCCGCTCAGGCTCTGCAGACGATACCCATCACCTGGCCCTTCGCTGTGTGGGGTCTGGACCTCGTCGGCCCTCTGCAGAAGGCGCCCGGGGGCTACACGCACCTGCTGGTCGCCGTCGACAAATTCTCCAAGTGGATCGAGGTCCAACCCCTGAACAGCATCAGGTCCGAGCAGGCGGTGGCGTTCTTCACCAACATCATCCATCGCTTCGGGGTCCCAAACTCCATCATCACCGATAACGGCACCCAGTTCACCGGCAGAAAATTCTTGGATTTTTGCGAGGATCACCACATCCGGGTGGACTGGGCTGCCGTAGCTCATCCCATGTCGAATGGGCAAGTAGAGCGTGCCAACGGCATGATTCTACAAGGGCTCAAGCCTCGGATTTATAACGACCTCAACAAGTTCAGCAAGCGATGAATGAAGGAACTCCCCTCGGTGGTCTGGAGCCTGAGGACAACGCCGAGCCGAGCCACGGGTTTCACGCCGTTCTTCCTGGTCTACGGGGCCGACACCATCTTGCCCACTGACCTGGAATACGGCTCCCCGAGGACGAGGGCCTACGACGATCAAAGCAACCAAGCTAGCCGAGAAGACTCGCTGGACCAGCTGGAAGAGGCTCGGGACAGGGCCTTACTACACTCGGCGCGGTATCAGCAGTCCCTGGACGCTACCACGCCCGAGGGGTCCGACCCCGAGACCTCCAGGTGGGCGACCTGGTGCTTCGGCTACGGCAAGACGCCCGAGGGAGGCACAAGCTCACGCCCCCCTGGGAGGGGCCATTCGTCATCGCCAAAGTTCTGAAGCCCGGAACGTACAAGCTGGCCAACAGTCAAGGCGAGGTCTACGGCAACGCTTGGAACATCCAACAGCTACGTCGCTTCTACCCTTAAGATGTTTCCAAGTTGTTCATATACCTCGCACCCACGCAAAGTTTAGTCAACAAGGAAGGGTCGGCCTCGCCTTGGCAAAGCCCCTCCCTCGGGGGCTAAAAGGGGGAAACCCCCTCTGCGTCAAAATTTTCCTCGAGAAAAAATCTCTTTTACCAGAATATCTTTCGTGCTTTTTGACTACTTCGAAAAGTGGGTCCTGGAAACGACGGAGTACACGTAAGCAGCCAAGGCTGACCGAGCCGAGGAACTCCTACGCCTCCGGGATACGGATACCTCACTCATCACCTTCTACGATAAGTAACTCGCGTTCGGACAAAGTGGCTCCACGGATCGAACAAGTCTTTACGTTCGGAAGTCTTTCTGCCGAAGCGATCCTTCGAGCCTTCTCGACCGAGTCGGTGACAGGGCCTCATGGTCGGGTGAAAGTACGCGTAAGCGGCAAGGCCGACCAAGCCGAGGGACTCCCACGCCTCCGGGATACGGATACCTCACTCGTCACCTTCCGCGAGAAGCAACTCTCGCTCGCACAAACATCCCTGTTACCGACAAAAAGTCCAGATACTCGAAACAAGAGGAAAAGAGACGCAGCTTTACAACGCAGCGAGGGTGTATGTTCTGGCCTCGATGGCCGCACAAGGCACACACTACAAGACAATCTGATCCTGCAGGCTCGGGTCTTGACGCTGGAAGGGGGCAGCAACACCCTCGGCATCGACGGCACCTTCGGCGAGGCCCGACCTAGCCTCGGACCGGCGACGCGGTCCGAGGCTCTCCGCTCTGAAGGACGACGTCATCATCACGCCCGGGCAATCGCTCCCAGGGACTTCTCCGGGAATCCGGCCCGAGCAGGCGGCTCAGCCGGTCACCCCTAGGGCCTCGGCCAACCATCTTCCGAGGGCGCCAGCCCGGTCCGAAGCCTCGGCTGATCGACTCCGACGTCGATCCCGCCAACGGACAACCCGACTAGGCTCCGACCAACCAGGTTTCATTTTCGAGCCAACTCCGCCTCTGTTCAAACTGATATCGCTACCCCTGGCCTCGGCTCGTCGAAGAGCGGCCGAGCGGTCTCTTTAACTAAGCTAGAGGAACCTCGGACAGCAAGGCCGACCGAGCCGAGGGACTCCTACGCCTCCAGGATACGGATACCTCACTCGTCACCTTGACACGGGGCGACTCATGCTTGGTGAAGCGGTTCAGATAGTCAACAGATGAGTCTTAGTGCTCAAAAATGAGGAAAAACACGGCTCCGTGCCGAAGTTACATACATGTTCAGGCCCCGAAAGCCGAAATGAACAAAAAACCCTGGCATTCGAAGTGCCATTACAAACGGAACTCCGGTTCCCCCTCCGCAGGTACGAACAACCCCACTCGATAGGGGCGGGCCTGCGGGGCTACAGAAGACTAACGGGCGGCTCGCCGCCGCCCGCTCTGACTACGACGACAACGGCCCCCACTCCGGATGGCTGAACTGCAGCAGCGCAGGCCTCAGGGTAGGCACTGCTGCAGTCTTGCCCTCGCCCACGCCGACGCTCGAGGGGCGAGGACAAGCACAAAGAGCCGGAGGCCTGAAGCGCGGATGGTGGCGGTGATCCCGTCGGCGATGGGGACTTCTCGAGCCGCCTCCGCCTCGGCACCGACGGCAGGAGCCATCAGCCCTCCGGCAGATCCCCACTCAAGTCCTCCCAGATGAGTGGGGCACCGGCCTCCGTGTGAAGGCGCCATCCTGGTGCAAAGGCAGGACCACCCTAGAACACGAGCGCCGCCCTAGCAGCGCGCGACATCTAGGGTGGTCCTCCCGTGTACACGGTGCGGCAGCCGCCCCCCCCCCCCTACAGAAGGGGCCGCCGGGAGCCAAGCCGACGAACCCGACATGCTGGAGGTGACGACGCCTGCTGTCGACCCGCCTCGCGTTGTCGAAGTCCGGGCCGCCTGCAGAGCCAGTGAGCGCCCTCTCCCTCGAACCCGTGCGGGAGGTAGAGCGCCGGCTCAGCCCGGCACCCACCCCAGCGAGGATGATGAACATCCTTGAAGCTGAGGGTGGGACCAAGATCGCAGCCCGGCTTGCTCCTCCCCACCCAGGAGCTGGTGGTCACCGTCTCGGGTGACCACCAGCGGAGGGGAGCAACCGGGCTGCATGATGAAAATCCTTGAAGCCGAACGATGGCTGAAAGGTACCAACTCCCACGGAGTTGCGTTCCTCCAACGATGAGGCGAAAAGACGGCGGTTTCCCCCATCCGGGGGCTTGGAAGGTGGAAAGACACGGTGCGTAAGGGAGGAAGAAGACATGGTCGCCTTACGAAAGGGGTCGCCCTCCTTTTAAAGGCGACTCTCCCAGCTTGCGCCCCCAACCGTCACGGGCTGAGTCTTCTCCAACACGCTCCAAAGCCCTCCCCTGTGGCGCGGGGGCTGGGTCCTGCATGTCATGCAGACCGGCTCCGAGCAAAAGAAGCCAAACCGCCGCGCGTGGTGCACGCAACCGCCCAGCGGTTACAAGTGACCCTCCGCTTTTGCCCAGACCAACGGGCGAAAGGGGCGGGCAGCCATGCAGGCAGCATGCAACCGCGCCAAGTGGACGCGCCTCTCCGACTCCCGACACGCCGGCATGGAGGCCCAGGCCCACACGTCGCGCAACCGGCGCGCCGGATGCTGCATGCAAGCAACTGTACCACTTGTGCCACCACCGCGCCTCCTCGATTGCGGAACCAATACCGCGTCTCGAGGTGACCCAGCGCGCGACCCAGTAGCGCCAGCCTGACTCAGCGGTCAATGCGGTCAAAAGTGGACCGGCAGTGATGACGATGGCAGGCGCACGGGAGCAACGGTCACGTCGTCAGCCAAGCTCACGTCCCATCCGGAGGCAGCGAGAGAACCCCCTCTCACGGCGTGAAGACAACGCGCCTGTGATCCATTCCTCGAACGGCTCGCGCACGCGCAACGGCAGCCCTGCCAACTACTCGCCCCGTCGCATTAACTCCGCGGCTGGACAGGCGGCGCTTCTGGCAGGAGCAGCGGGCGACGCTTCGCCTTCGCCAAAACAACCGCACCCAAAAAAAAGGTACGCCGCGTCGTTCGGTTTCGTATCCTTTTTCCTTTTTTCCTCTTTCTCTATCTCTTGCGACAGGGACCGGGAAAGGGGGATACCCCGAAAGGGGTCCTTCCCCGTGAAGGAACCAGGCTCCGAGCCTCCTTACTGATCAGGGGTTCGAAGGCTGGCCCCCCTTGAAGGGTTCAACAGCCGCCTCAGATCACGTGGGCCCTACACCCACTACTAGTCAGAGGTTCGAAAGCCGGCCCCCCGAAGGGTTCCACGGCCGCCTCAGGCTACCCGGGCTCTGCGCCCATTACTGATTAGGGGTTCGAAGGCTGGCCCCCGAAGGGTTCACAGTCGCCTCAGACGCCGAGCGAGGGATGACCAGGGGTACGTTCGATACATAACCAAGGCTCGGGCTACGCTCCCGAGGTACCCTAGGACATTTCCGAGACCAGTGGGAGCGATCTTGTAACGGAATCCCATCGGAGGGAGGCATCGAGCCCTCGGACCCCGTCGCCAGGGGACCGGGTCCGGCAGATCACCCGCAGGTACTTTTGGGCGTGCCTCTGGGCCCCTAGCCGACCCCCAACGAACGGGGCACGGACGTCCACTCGGATTACCCGCTTGCAGCTCACCGGAGACACCATGTTCGGTGCCCATCGAGGGTAACATGGCGCTCTCCCCCCTCCTCCTTGCGGAAAGGCGACGTAGGGGCGTATGTAAAAAAGCTGAGTCTATCCCTGATCGCCCTCTCGCCCTGTGCGGAGGCTCAGGGGCTGCTCTCGCAAACCCGGCTCCGGCCGAACCGTTGACAACGTCAACATACCAGCCCGAGAACTTGGGCCCCGGCCGTGCACCCGGGCTACGGCCAGTTCGCATGAGGGAACCACCAGACCAGCCGAAGCATTACGCAAGGCATTAAGACCTCGAAGGAGTGAAACCACTCCTCCGAGGCCTCGGGGGCTACACCCGGCGGGTGCGCTCGCGCGCACCCACCGGAACAAAATGCAACCGAGAAAGGCTGGTCCCCTTGCAAAAAAGTGCGACGAAAGCCTCCAAGCGAGTGCTAACACTCCCTTCGAGGCTCGGGGGCTACTGTCAGGGACCATAATTAGGGGTACCCTCAAGACGCCTAATTCTCAGCTGGTAACCCCCATCAGTATAAAGCTGCAGAGGCCTGATGGGTGCGATTAAGTCAGGGATCAGTCCATACGAGCGACTCGATCACGCCTCGCCCGAGCCTAGCCTCGGGCAAGGGCAGCCGACCCCGAGGGGTTTCAGTCTCGCCTGAGGCCCCCTTTTAACGGCAGACACATCTCCGGCTCGCCCGAGGCCTTGCCTTCGCTAAGAAGCAACCCTGACTAAATCGCCGCACCGACCGACCGAGTCGCAGGAGCATTTAACGCAAAGGTAGTCTGACACCTTTATCCTGACGCGCGCCCCCCGGCAGAGCTGAAGTGACCGCCATCACTTCGCCGCTCCACTGACCGGTCTGACAGAAGGACAGCGCCGCGTGCGCCATTTCGATTGCAGTGCCACTTGACAGAGTGAGACTGACAGGCAGTCAGGCCTTGCCAAAGGCGCCATAGGAAGCTCCGCCCGACCCAGGGCTCGGACTCGGGCTAAGGCCCCGGAAGACGGCGAACTCCGCTCCGCCCGACCCAGGGCTCGGACTCGGGCTAAGGCTCCGGAAGACGGCGAACTCCGCTCCGCCCGACCCAGGGCTCGGACTCGGGCTAGGCCCCAGAAGACGACGAACTCCGCTTCGCCCGACCCCAGGGGTCGGACTCCACCCTGGCCTCTGCCGAACGACCTCCGCCTTGCCCGACCCAGGAGCTCGGGCTCGGCCTCGGCCATGAAAGACAGACTCGACCTCGGCTTCGGAGGAGCCTCCACGTCGCCCGACCTAGGGCACAAGCCCGCCACGTCAACAGGAAGCGCCATCATCACCCTACCCCGAGCCGACTCGAGCCGCAGAGAACAAGACCGGTGTCCCATCTAGCTAGCTCCGCCAGATAGGCAATGATGGCGCCCCGCTAGCCCCGTGACGACGGCGGCTCTCAGCTCCCTTACGGAAGCAGGGGGACGTCAGCAAGGACCCAACCGCTCTGACAGCTGTCCCTCTGCCAGGCTCCGTTGCTCCTCCGACAGCCACGACACCACACCAGCTGGGTGCCAAGATCTCTCCGGCTGCCACATTGGCATGTACTTAGGGTGCTAGCTCTCCCCCGCTAGACACGTAGCACTCTGCTACACCCCCATTGTACACCTGGATCCTCTCCTTACGCCTATAAAAGGAAGGACCAGGGCCTTCTTAGAGAGGGTTGGCCGCGCGGGGACGAGGACGGGGCAGGCGCTCTCTTGGGGCCGCTCGCTTCCCTCACCCGCGTGGACGCTTGTAACCCCCTACTGCAAGCGCACCCGACCTGGGCGCGGGACGAACACGAAGGCCACGGGATTTCCACCTCTCTCACGCCCGTCTCCGGCCGCCTCGCTTCTCCCCTTCGCGCTCGCCCACGCGCTCGACCCATCTAGGCTGGGGCACACGGCACACTCACTCGTCAGCTTAGGGACCCCCCGGTCTCGAAACACCGACAATACTCTTGTTGTCTCTTATTGTCAAAAGTTGGTCTCTTGTGGGGAGAATGTTTGATTATGGGAAAAAGGGGGAGTTTTTGAATCTTTGATCAATTTCTCTTGGAATACCTCTCTCTATGCCTCAACAAGTGAATTTGACTTAGAGATAGGAAATTGAGTTTAATTTGCAAAAACAAAACAAGTGGTGGCAAAGAATGATCCAAATATGCCAAATTTGAATCAAAAACAAATTTTTGTTCTCATTTGCATTGATGTTGCACTTCTTTAGTTGCCTTTTGTTGTGTTTGCATAAATCACCAAAAAAGGGGAGATTGAAAGGGAAATGTGCCCTTGGGCCATTTCTATAAGATTTTGGTGATTAAGTGCTCCACACAAATGCTTTGAGTGATATTTGTGCCAAAGACTCAAGAAGTGCAAATCAAGATTAAAGGTATGTTTCCAGACTTAGTACATTGTTTTGAAGACTAATGTATTATGTCTAAGTGCTAGAAACAGGAGAAATCGGTTTGGAGAAAAGTTGGCTCTGTACAGCCAAAAGGCTGCTCGGTCTGGGTGCACCGGACAGTGTCTGGTGTGCCAGGACCAGTCCCGATGAACAGCCTACTCTCGGGTCTCGACGACGGCGTATGGCTAAAAATCACCGGACTGTCCGGTGGTGCACCGGACTGTCCGGTGAGTCGTCTGCGGCGAAGTCACCACTCTCGGGAAACAGTCAACATCGTACGACTAAAAATCACCGGACTGTCCGGTGGTGCACCGGATTGTCTGATGAGCCAACAGTTGACTGCGCCAACGG
The DNA here is from genome assembly GCA_029449295.1 of Zea luxurians. Lineage (NCBI taxonomy): Eukaryota > Viridiplantae > Streptophyta > Magnoliopsida > Poales > Poaceae > Zea > Zea luxurians. The sequence continues at coordinate 105,617,987 of JAOPSE010000010.1, forward strand.
TCGGCCGCGCAATCCGCGCGTGACGCGTGGCCGAGCCAACGGGCGAATGGGGGCAGCGGATTGTCCGGTGTGCACCGGACAGTGTCCGGTGCGCCAACGGCTCCAAATCTTCAACGGTCGGCTCCGCCAATTTAGGAAAGCAATCTGCACCGGACAGTGAACAGTGGATGTCCGGTGGTGCACCGGACTGTCCGGTGCGCCACCCGACAGAAGGCAAGAATTGCCTTCCCAGATTGCTTCCAACGGCTCCTAGCTGCCTTAGGGCTATAAAAGGGACCCCTAGGCGCATGGAGGAGTACACCAAGCATACTTTGAACATTCTAAGACTCTCACACTCCATCTCGGCACACTCGATTGATTTTCTTAGTGATTTGAGCTCCGTTCTAGTGGTGAACTTGTTGCATTTCATTTGAGCTCAAGTCTTGGCCTGTGTGTGTGCGTATTGCTGTGGATTTGTGTGTGTTGCTTCCCTCCCTTACTCTAAGTGCTTTCACATTGATAATTGTTGTAAGGGCGAGAGACTCCAAGTTGTGGAGATTCCTCGCAAACGGGATATAGTGAAAGGAAGAAGGTCACCGTGGTATTCAAGTTGATCATTGGATCACTTGAAAGGGGTTGAGTGCAACCCTCGTCCATTGGGACGCCACAACGTGGAGGTAGACAAGTGTTGGACTTGTCGAACCACGGGATAACTCGCGTGTCTCTTGTGATTGCTTTTTGTGTGATTATGGTGATTCGCAAGAACTCGCTTTATAGTCACTTGGCATTATCTCTCTAACACTTAACCAAGTTTTGTGGCTATAAGTTTTAAGTTTTTACAGGATCACCTATTCGCCCCCCTCTAGGTGCTCTCAAGCGGCCGACAAAATCTCGTCGCTCGCGCAGAAAGTGGCCCATGGGTCCCGTGCGGCTCCCTTCGCCCCCGCCACTGCCATTGGCGAAGTGGTCGTCACCGGAGGCGGGACAACGTCCAGTTGCCCTTCACCCGAACCTGCACCACGATACTGGTTAAAGACCTCATCGAGCAAAACAAAAAAAGGGGGAGTTTTAACTTACCAACAAGATAATCCTCGACACTAATGTCCGTGGCGAAGTCGGCAACACGTCGTGCCGGCAAAGGCGACCTTCGTCCTTTCACGAGCCCGCCCAAGGGTGGCTTGCTCCCGCCAGAAGCGGCAGCCTTCGCACCGGCCGATGCCTTGCTGGGCAAGGGGGCGGCCGGTCTCGCAGCCAGCGCCGGTTTGCTACCACCAGCGGCAGCAGCCTTCACGCTCCCCTGCACCCTTTTCGCCTCGCGCATGGGATCCACGATCCGGACGACCGCCCGATGTTTCTACGCAGCGTCTTGACGGTCCCTCTCCATCACTGCCGATACAACAGTAGCAATATTCCACCCGTAAGGAAAAACCTTCAATTCGTGAGCCATGCGAGACGTAAAGAAGTCCTCGCCAGCCGCGTGAGGGATCGGAACATTCTTGGGCCATCGACCCCCGGTAACCTCCAGCATTCGCGCCGAAGACTCCCGGAGCTCGGGCGAAGACATCCTTTCCCCAATGGCTGCGCACGTCCCCATCAAATCCACAGCAAAACTATCAAAGACCCCACTCCCCCTACTACAGTACCTAATTTTCTCTTCTTAGTGGTCGGGGCAGCCCCCTGCGAAGGCCTTTCCTCGGTCACATCCACCGGTTTCTTCCCGCGGTGGTCGGCAGCGTCTTCCCCGGGATAACCACCATATAGCAAGCGGTTTAGTTCGAAGACACGATTCAATCTAACGTTGGACCCGCGGATATCCCAGCTCCGCAGACCCTCTGTTCTCGGCACATAGCGCCCCACAATCCTCGCCGCACCGTCTTCTGCTTCACGCACAAATGCGGCAGGATCCCGGCCATGCAGATCCAACGCGAAGGCAGGACTTCGCACCCGCTGCCCGCCCAAGGAGGGCATCTCGTGAAGGCATACTTCGCCCAACGCCCAGCCATGTCCCAAGGGCCATACCCCATACCCGATGAATTCCTCAACTAAATCGCGCCCGCTACTCATGCGGGCAGCGCACTGAAGGGCTCCTTCGTCTTCATCATCCTCCGCCACCTCAAATTGCGGGTACGCCACATAATAATGGGAGCACATTACGGCCACGGGGAGCCCTGGGTGGTCTTCGACTTCGCCTTCGGAAACATAAAACCAGAAATCCCACCAGTTGCCCCACTTATTGCGGGCACAAGGAACTAACTCCACGACTTCCATCAAAGTCTTTCCGGTCCTCGGCGTAAACGTGCACAATCCAAACTGTGCAATCTTGTGTCCAATTTTCCTTTTCTGCCAATGCAGACAGTAATGTTTGGTGAAGACCTCCACAGACGGCTGACCACCATACGAAGTCGCCGCCCAGACATACTTCGCCAGGGCCACCACGGCATTCGGCGTCAGCTGGTGGACCTGGACCTCAAACCTCTGTAGGACCTCCGCCATAAAGCGATGCGCGGGTAGACGAAGGCCAGCGGTGAAAAATGCCTCAAACATAACCAACTCACCCTTGGGCTCGGGAACCTCCTCCGCCCTCTGGACACGCTCCACTCCGCTGCCAAAATAACCAAGCTGCTGCATATCCTGAACGCGGACCAAGGAAATCCGCGAAACACCAAACTCCACCGTATCACCCGGTCGTAGCTCCTCCGCCGCCACATTGCTCAAGGTATCCTCGGACGATGCGCCTGCCGGCGGCGAGTTTGCAGCAGACGAGGAAGAAGACGACATGGCTACGTACCGGCGGCGGCGGCGGCGAGCGGTCTGCTTGACACGGGCCAGATCTCCGGCGAGCAGGAGCAAGGAGGGCAGGCGAGCGGGCGAACGATTTCAAATGGAGGCTAGGGTTTTGCGGCACACAGAAAGAAAACCTGAACCGCGCCGCCTCACCCCTTTTTATACACAGGGAGCGATGCTTCGGGAAACCCGCAGTCCAACAGTACCGCGTCCATCAACGGTCACATCAAAAAACCCCACGGAACCACTTCGAGCGAGGGCAGCATCTCCACCATCTAGCGACGTCTTCGGCACCAGATGACTTAGTCGAACTGGTCCCTCGGAGGGCAAATGTTGGGGCGAAGGCGAAGACGCCACCCTTCGCTCCAGCCTTCGTCAAACTCGCTGCACCAGCGGAGGCAATACGGCGGGGTCCACCCTTCATCCTCTACACTACGAGATGAAGGCCTACAACGACGTTGCCCCATCCCGCGTCCTCACCTGACCATGAGGCCCACGTGGGATTCGGTCCATTGTAACAGGCCCTGCGCGGCGTCGTGTGTTACAGGCTCGATTTGTAATAGCTTTTCTGTAATGACAGTCTGTAACCCTCCTTTATGGGAATATTCCAGGGATAGTCCAGGTGCCTGAGGGTACATGCGTCCTTACATCGAGACATTGGGCACTCAGGCACCTATAAATACCCCCGTACAGTGCCCTTGAGAGGCTGGATGAACAGAGTAATTCCTGCCTCGAGTTAAACCATGTTCACATCTTTCTTGCCCCCCCCCCCCGTTGGATCAACTTGCACGGAAGCGCAAGTTCCAACATCTGGTCTGGAGTTGTACGGGCATGGTGCACCAGACAGTCTGGTGCGCCATTCTTCAGTATACTCAGGTCCTTTTGCTCCAATCAAATTGTGTCCCATAACTGAATTCTTTCTTGGTTTGTGTTGAGCCTTATGCACCTGTAATAGATAATTCTAGACAAACTAGTTAGTCTATGTGTTTGTGTTGGACATCAACCACCAAAATTAATTATAGGAAATGGTTAACCCTATTTCCCTTTCAATCTCCCCCTTTTTGGTGATTGATGCCAACACAAACCAAAGCAAATATAAAGTGCAGAAATGTAACTAGTTTGCATTTATGATTAAAGTGCATAGGTTACTTGGAGTTAAACCAATTGAAAGTATTACTAACTATGAATGGATTGCTTTTCTTTTATTTAACATTTTGGACCTCATTTGCACCACAAGTTTGTTTTTGCTAATCGTTTGTAAAATCTTTTCAACTTCAAATTCTTTTCAAATAGTCACAGGTATAAGAATATGATTTGCAAGAAATATTTTAAGATTTGAAATTCCTCCCCCTGTTTCAAATGCTTTCAAGAGGGTTTTGAAATGGATACCAAATTGAATATTTGACTTTTAAAAGATACAAATTGAAAGATCGATTGAAAATTTGAAAAAATTATTTTGAAATTTTTTGAAATGGTGCTGCGATCCTTTTGCTTTGGGCTTAATACTTTCTCCCCCTTTGGCATTAATCGCCAAAAACGAAGAACTTGAGAGCCCTTTTGCATTTTCTCCCCCTTTGAGGCTTAATACTTTCTCCCACATGGTGAAATCAATATGAGTGAAGGGTGAGTTTGTGGAGTAACGACAAGTGATAAATGATACCGTCAGAGTTTGGAGTGGAAGCCTTGTCTTTGTCGAATACTCCATTTCCCTTTCAATCTAAGACTGATCATAGAGATATACTTGAAAGCACATTAGTCTTAGTCTTGGCACAAGAAGAATAATAAATATGCATTTGTACCATATGAAAGAGATATGATCAAAGGTATATGAAATAGCTATGTGTGCAATGTTTCAATCAAAATTCAGAGAATCAAGTATATTTAGCTCATTCCTAAGTTTGCTAAAGGTTTTCAGATCTAGTGGCTTGGTAAAGATATCGACTAATTGGTTGTGGGTATTGACATAAGCAATTTCGATATCTCCCTTTTGTCGGTGATCCCTCAGAAAGTGATACCGAATATCTATGTGCTTAGTGCGGCTATGCTCAACGGGATTATCCGTCAATGCAGATAGCACTCTCATTATCACATAGGAGAGGGACTTTGCTCAATTTATAGCCATAGTTCCTGAGGGTTTGCCTCATCCAAAATAATTGCGCACAACAATGGCCTACGGCAATGTACTTGGCTTCGGCGGTGGAAAGAGCTACTGAGTTTTGTTTCTTTGAAGCCCAAGACACCAGGGATCTCCACAGAAACTAACAAGTCTTTGATGTGCTCTTTCTATCAATCTTACACCCTGCATAATCGGCATCAGAATATCCAATTAAATCAAATGTGGATCCCCTGGGGTACCAAAGCCCAAACTTAGGAGTTTAAACTAAATATCGCATGATCCTCTTCACGGCCCTAAGGTGAACTTCCTTAGGATTTGCCTAAAATCATGCACACATGCATATAGAAAGCATAATATCCGGTTGAGATGCACATAAGTAGAGTAAAGATCCTATCATCGACCGGTATACCTTTTGATCTACGAATTTACCTCCTGTGTCGAGGTCGAGATGCCCATTAGTTCCCATGGGTGTCTTGATGGGTTTGTCGTCCTTCATTCCAAACTTCTTAAGTATGTCTTGAATGTATTTTGTTTGGCTGATGAAGGTGCCATCTTGGAGTTGTTTGATTTGAAATCCAAGGAAATGTTTCAACTCCCCCATCATTGACATCTCGAATTTATGTATCATAATCCTACTAAACTTCCACAAGATGACTTGTTAGTAGATCCGAATATAATGTCATCAACGTAAATTTGGCATATAAACAAGTCTTTTGCAATTGTTTTTGTGAAAAGAGTAGGATTGGTTTTTTCGACTTTGAAGCCATTAGTGATAAGAAAATCTCGCAGGCATTCATACCATGCTCTTGGAGCTTACTTGAGCCTATAAAGCGCCTTTGAGAGTTTATACACATGATTAGGATACTCACTATCTTCAAAGCTGGGAGGTTGCTCAACATAGACCTCTTCCTTGATAGGTCCATTGAGGATGGCACTCTTCACGTCCATTTGATAAAGCTTGAAGCCATGGTAAGTAGCATAGGTAAGTAATATATGAATTGACTCAAGCCTAGCTACGGGTGAATAAGTTTCATCTAAGTCCAAACTTTCGACTTGTGAATAACCTTTGGCCACAAGTCAGGCTTTGTTCCTTGTCACCATACCATGCTCATCTTGGTTGTTGTGGAATACCCATTTGGTACCTACAACATTTTGATTAGGACGTGGAACCAAATGCCATACCTCATTCCTTGTGAAATTGTTGAGCTCCTCTTGCATTGCCACCACCCAATCCAGATCTCTTAATGCATCCTCTACCCTGTATGGCTCAATAGAGGAAAGAAAAGGGTAATGTTCACAAAAATGTGCAACTCGAGATCTAGTGGTTACCTCCTTATGAATGTCACCAAGAATGGAGTTGATGGGGTGATCTCTTTGAATTGCTTGGTGGACTCTTAGGTGTGGCGGTCGTTGATCCCGAATTTCTTGGTCATCTTCCTTGTCATTATCATCTTCATCTCCCCCTTGATCAATGTCCTCCTCTTGAGGTGGCTCGTTGTCTTGATCTTGATCTTCATCTTCTTGAGCTTGATCCTCATCTTGAGTTGGTGGAGATGCTTGGTTGGAAGATGATGGTTGATCTTGTTCTTGTGGAGGCTCTTCGAATTCCTTAGGACACACATCCCCAATGGACATGTTCCTTAGTGCGACGCACGAAGCCTCTTCATCATCTAGTTCATCAAGATCAACTTGCTCCACTTGGGAGCCATTAGTCTCATCAAACACAATGTCACAAGAAACTTCAACTAGTCCAGTGGACTTGTTAAAGACTCTATATGCCCTTGTGTTTGAGTCATAACCTAGTAAAAAGCCTTCTACTACTTTAGGAGCAAATTTAGATTTTCTACCTCTTTTAATAAGAATAAAGCATTTGCTCCCAAAGACTCTAAAATATGAAACATTGGGCTTTTTACCAGTTAGGAGTTCATATGATGTCTTCTTGAGGATTCGGTGAAGATATAACCGGTTGATGGAGTAGTAGGAGGTGTTAATTGCCTCAGCCCAAAACCGGTCTGGTGTCTTGTACTCATCAAGCATGATTCGTGCCATGTCTAGTAGAATTCTATTCTTCCTCTCCACTAGACCATTTTGTTGAGGTGTGTAGGGTGAACAGAACTCATGCTTGATGCCCTATTCCTTAAGAAATCCTTCTATTTGTGAATTCTTGATCGTCCCATTATCGCTTCTAATCTTTTTGATTCTCAAACCAAACTCATTCTGAGCCCGTCTCAAGAATCCTTTTAATGTCTCTTGGGTTTGTGATTTTTCCTGCAAAAAGAACAACCAAGTGAAGCGAGAATAATCATCCACAATTACTAAACAGTACTTACTCCCGCCGATGCTTATGTAAGCGATCGACCGAATAGGTCCATGTGGAGCAGCTCAAGTGGCCTGTCCGTCGTCATTATGTTCTTGTCTAGATGATAGACTCCAACTTGCTTCCCTACTTGGCATGCACTACAAATCTTGTCTTTCTCAAAATGAACATTGGTTAGTCCTAAAATGTGCTCTCCCTTTAAAAGCTTGTGAAGATTCTTCATTCCAACATAGGCAAGTCAGCGATACCAGAGCCAACCCATATTAGTCTTAGCAATTAAACAAGTGTCAAGTTCAGCTTTGTTATCATTAAAATCAACTAAATATAGCTAACCCCTAACTGTAGCATCCCAAAAATTCAAATCTTGAAATTTTCTCAAACTCGCTCTAAATTCAAAATGAATTTTAAATTTCGTTTCAAAATGTTTGTTTGCGAGTTGATATCAACAAATAAAATATAGTGGTCTATATTCTCTCCAAAATCCTCCTCAAAATATCCTACAAATATTTCCCGAGTGATCCCCCTCAAATTCTTTCCAGAAATACTACCCAGATATTTCACCAGTGATCCCCTACAAGTTCTTTCCAGAAATACTGCCCAAATATTCCACCAATATATCTCCAAATATTTTCCTCCTCAGAAATACCTTCAGAATCATTTTTGAAGTCCCTACAAATATTTTCTTCATAACTTTCCTCATGCTCATACGAATACGTATGCCTCCGGTGTCATACGTTGAGCTCTACAAGCTAATTACACACATACAAGACAAATACATGCTAATCTCCCAATAATCCTCTCATCCTCCCACTAATCCTCTCATCCCTCCCCCTAATCCCCCACCATGGCTATAAATAGAGGGGCAAGGGCCTCCTCTCAAGCCACCCCAAGCCATTTCATGGCAACTCTCTCCCCCCCACACACGCCCACTCCACTTCCCACACAAGCACACACTAGCACAAGGATCGTTCGGTCGTTCTTCGATCGTTCGTCCACATGTTCTTAGTTTGTTCATTCGTTCGTCCAATCGTTCATGGTTCGTTTGTCCGTTCGTCCGTTCGTTCGTCCAAATAATCTTTGTTCAGCCGTTATGCTGCCGAAATTCCGATCGTTCGATCATTCAATCGTTCATCGTTCGTTCATTGTTCCTATTCATCGTTCATCGTTTGTTCATAGTCCCTATTCATCGTTCGTCTAGATAATCTTTGTCCCGTCGTTATGCTGCCGAAATTCTGATCGTTCGTTCGTCCGATCATTCGATCGTTCGTCCGTTCGCTCATAGTTCCTATTCATCGTTCTGTCGGTGTTTTGGGGTCCGACCGCACACCCGGGGTTGCCCCTCAAGGTGTTTTAGGAGTAGGAAGGTGTCAACAACTGTAGCAGAATGGTTCGTGCCGATCGCACGAGGGACGGTGGACAAGATTTACAGGTTCGGGCCGCTTAGTGATGCGTAACACCCTACGTCCTGACGAGTATGCTTGGTGGATATGGTTACAAGAGAGCTCTCTGGATCGAGAATACAGAGAGTTGATGTGGGTGGCTAAAGAATGGGTCGATCGTTCTGAAGGGGTGCCCCCTAGGCCTTATATACTCGACCGTGGGGCAGTACACATGGATAAGATAACAACAAGTGGCTAAAAGATAGTGAACCTCTTGAAATTATCCTTTACGTAACCCTCGCCGACTTATCCTCACGTGGCTTCGTTGCATGGAGGCTCCAGCGCGGGAAAGTCGGATCTCCGTTGCGGTCACTTGCTCGACGCTGTGGGCCGTCCGGGTTTGCACCAATCCGGCCTCATGTCGTTCTGCGTTGCTGGTTGTTTCTCCCCAGGCCCACGAAAGAATAACCTTACGATTTATTGGGCCCTTGGGCCCTTCGTGAGGTCCTTTACTCTTTTAGTGGACCCGGGGGATATCTATCCCCCACAAGCCCCCGATCTTTGGGTTAATTTAGAGGTAATCAACCCGAAGATCTCAGGTCCAGCTTGTAGGTGATTTGAAGAAAGATGGCTTCCTGTTGTTCTCTCCTGCTTCGATCACTTGTTGACCAAAATCTAGCTTCGTGCCTGTGCCTTAGAGATCGGCATTCCTGTTTGTAGGATTCTGAACTTCATTGGGTGCACCGGAGGTGCACCCAATGGGTGTAGCCCCCGAGCTTCGAGTAGATTTTAGAAAATAATCTACTCGAAGGTCTTCAGCAGAGATTATTTCCATTTGTGTTCCTTCATTTCAGTTGAGGATTGGCTTTTTAATCTTGTCCCATGCTCTTAGAAATTGGCATGATCTCGGCTTAGAATAACAATCCATGGGGTGCACCGAAGGTGCACCCAATGGGTGTAGCCCCCGACCTTCAAGTGGATTTCTTGAGGATAATTCGCTTGAAGGTCTTCTTTTTATGTCCTTTTGCTGAAGATTACTCTTTCTACTTATAAAAAAGTCGGCATGATGTCATCCGTGCTATGTCATCGATATTATGCTTCAGAGGTCAGCATGTGCTTTGTCTTTTGCAGCCGAATTTGCAATCCTTCCATATCTTGCTAGGTAGCGTAGTTTATTTGCTCTGCAACTGATTGGACATTCGATGGACGTTCTCTGTCTAGTCTTCAAGTCATGTCTGTCGACCATATTTTGCACTCTGCTGGCTATACTTGGCTTCCCTCTAACTCTTGTTGATATCTTATTTTTGTCTTGAGGCATTCACTGCATGCTCTGTACAGATGTGACCATTTTGAAAAATATACTGACAATTCCTGGGCGTCCCCCCCCAATGGGTGTGGGCAAGGGACGGCTTGGTACGCTGAGTGTTTTAACCGGTTGCTTCTGAGTTGTAATGTGATGGGACGGCGAGTGTAATCATATCCTTTGCGCTGTTGACTGGAGTCCCAATGGGTGTAGTGCTGCATGAAACGGCGTCAGCCGCCTGACGTGTCTTCGAACGGGTGGAAGTGCATATTGAATGCTTTGCGACTGTTCAGTGACCGCGGTTGGAGGTGAGCGGTTGCCTTTCTCTTCTATAAATAACGCTGTTGCCCCTCTGGTTTCTTCACATCTCTTTGCTATTCCTTACTGCTTCCTTCTCTTCTTTCCCGCTTGCTTCCACCATGGGAAAAAACAACAAGCGCAAGCGCGAGCCGACTCCTCCATCGGAGGACTTCGGTGACTCGGAATACTCGGAGGAGGAGTTCTCCTCCGAGTCCGAGGGGTCTCCGGCTCCCGTCTCTCCCCCGGCGTCGTCCGATGACTCGGACGACTCCCAGGGGATAGCCGCGGAGGTCTGGACGTACATCCGGGCCGTCGAGCGCTCCGGGCTCGAGGGCTCGGATGAGTTTGGGTACTCCTCGGATGAGGAGGACTCGGACGGCGGCGGCGAGGGCGAGGACGACGACGACGACGACGACGACGACGACGACGACGGCAGCGGCAGTGGCGGGGGCGGCGGCAACAGCAGCAGCAAGGGCAGCACCAAAGGCAGCGGCAGCAGGGGCGGCACCAAGAGCGGCGGCAGCGGCAGGGGCAGGGCCAGTGGCTAGATGCCACTGGTCTTTTTAGATATTAGTATAGATTAGAAATAGTATAGTTAAATAATGTAGTAGTATTAGTAATGTAGAGTAGTATAGTGTAGCGTAGTAGTAGTAGTAGCAGTAGGGGAGTATCAACTCATAATGAGTTGATTTGTAAGTATTGCCACTTCCCTTAAATGAAGAATGAATTTGGTTTCCTCTTGATGACTCATTTTGTTTGACTATAAATCTGATTCTTTTGAGACCATAGACGAACAGCTTGATCATTATACTGACGCTTCCGAGCAATATTGCAGTCTGTATCAATGTTTTTAGAAGTAATGCCGAGCGATTGAAGGTCAACGTTGGCATTTTAGAAGTAATGCCGAACGATTGAACTCGAGATCAACGTTTTAGAGGCAACGCCGAGTGACTGAGTAGTGACGCCGGCATTTTAGAGGCAACACCGAGTTATTGAACTCGAGATCAGCGTTTTAGAGGCAACGCCGAGTTATTGAACTCGAGATCAGCGTTTTAGAGGCACGCCGAGTGATTAAAGGTCGTTGTCAGCATTTTAGAAGTAATGCCGAGCGATTGAGCTCGAGATCTTCGTTTTAGAGGCGACGCCGAGTAGCTGAGTAGTGACGTCGGCATTTTAGAAGCAACGCCGAGTTATTGAACTCGAGATTAGCGTTTTAGAGGCAACGCCGAGTGATTGAAGGTCAACGTTGGCATTTTAGAAGTAATGCCGAACGATTGAACTCGAAATCAGCGTTTTAGGGGCAACGCCGAGTGACTGAGTAGTGACGTCGGCATTTTAGAGGCAACGTCGAGTTATTGAACTCGAGATCAGCGTTTTAGAGGCAACGCCGAGTTATTAAGGGTCGTTGTCGGCATTTTAGAAGTAATGCCGAGCGATTGAGCTCAAGATCGACGTTTTAGAGGTAACCCCGAGTGACTGAGTAGTGACGTCGGCATTTTAGAGGCAACGCCGAGTTATTTTGAGGATTAACACCCGAGTGAAGAGATGGCCCACCAGTTTTTGGAAATAACTGCCGAATGACCAGGTGGCATGCTGGGATTTCGGAAATAACTGCCGGGTGATGACTGGGCACTTTTTGAAACGGTATCTGGTCCGAGAATATCCCATAAGAGCTGCACTTTTAGCCGCCTTTGCTTTCCGCGCCCTAGTTCTTGCATTCCTGCTTCCAAATCCTCTCTGCGCTCGCCTCCAATCTGCTCACTGGTAGAATCGAGATGGCTCCCAAGAGGAAAATCACAAGCTCGTCCGCTGTGGTGATTCCTCCAATCGATCCCAACAGCCAGTTGCCTTTTGCAGGTAACCACATGTCTATCATCTCCGAAGCCGAACTCCTCCACCTCGTGTCCATCGGGGTTCTTCCTCCACGGGAACTCTGTTCTTGGCGGATTTGCCACGGGACTACGGTCCCGACAGAAGATACCCACGAGTCCGTGGTTTACGCTCCTTTTCTTCTCCGCGGCCTTGGCCTTCCTATTTCTCCCTTTTTCCGTGGTCTCCTTGATTTCTACCACATCAACCTAACCCATCTGAACCCTAACTCAATTCTGCAAATTTCCATCTTCGTCCACTTATGTGAAGCCTTTCTTGGCGTACTGCCGCATTTTGGCTTGTGGAAATACCTGTATCACTGTCGCCCTAGGATGGCCGGGGGACAACATCAGTTGGTCGGAGGTGCCAGTTTGGAGATACGCCAGGGACGGAAGACTGAATATCTTGAGATTCCCCTTAAAGACAGCATTAAGGGATGGCGCCTGGAGTGGTTTATAGTTGATAACTATGGAAATTCTCTCCCCCCGGTCGGGAAGACAGCCAGACGTTCGCACCCCAAGCTGGACCGAGTCGCCCACAGACGAGGAGGTAGCCGAAGCCAGTGTGCTGCTAGCTGAAGTTGGACTGTTGAAAGAGAGAGGTTTAACTGCTGAAGCTGTAGTTGCTGACTTTGTTTTCAAAAACATTCAACCACTGAAAGATAGGGTCCACCCGGCTTATCTGTATCAAGGGTTAGCCGACTCAACTCGAGTTATCAACAAGAGAATCCCTTCTGCAGATTTGGTGAGCCGACTGGAGATGATTCTCAGGGGCAAAGTATCCAATGTTGGTGCTCCGGTGGCGTACTCGGCCTGGAATCTGCCTCCTGCCAAGGCCTTCACTCTTTTCGTGTCAAATCCACCTGCGACTGATGGCAATTTGGGCCTTAGAACGCGGCCCTCTAATGAGGAAGTTAATGCTTTGGTTGCCTCACTTGGGAAAATTCCTGATGATGAACGACAAGTCCATTTCGAGGTGCCTTTGGATCCTAATGACGCGGAAATGAATGCCATGCTTGATATGTTGGCTGAAGATTCTTCTGACGCTACTCCTGCTGAGACATTGACAGTGGCACCTCTCCCAGAGGTCGGTATAACCTTGGACGTTCAGAGACCTGTCCGTGCTCGCTCGAGGCGTCCCTGCCGAACCAATCAAACTGATCTATCTGTTGATGAGCGGAAAAAGAAAAAGAGACGTATTCGGCGAGTATCTAGTTTGGATCAGGGTGCTGGTCCCTCGGTTCCTGCCGATGAGGAGGTTCCTGTGCCTGAATTTACTGACGCTGATCCCAATGGGTGTGGTATGTCTGTTGCTGATCCCAATGGGTGTACTCCATCCGTCGTTGATCCCAATGGGGGTGTTGCCAGTGTTGCTGATGAAGACGACGAAGAGGAAGAGAATGAGGTCCCTCTGACTCGGAAGAACAGTCGGCAATTCCTCGCCAGTGGGGAAAGTAGTGGAGTTCCTTCTCCTGCTTTATCTGCCCTTGTTGGTCTGCAAAACATATCCCTGGCCGACTTTGATCAAACTCTCGAGGATATGGTCCCAGAGGACTTGTTATCAGGGCCAGTGGATGATGATGTAACGGAAGCTTGTGGTGCCGTGCCGGACGCTGGGTTGAGGTCATCCCGTGCCTCGTCAACCTTAGAGCGCGATCTCGAGGGTCGGGATGCTAACTTGGATTGTCCTGATTCCATGGAAGTAGCCGAGGGCCCATCAACCTTAGAGGTGGTTACTGCTGAAAGTTTGGACCTCAAGAATGGTGTTGACACATGTCCAGCCCCCGAGGGTGTCGTCGGGGATGACTTAGCTCGGGCGAAGAGTGCGAGCTACTGCCCAGCCCCCGAGGGTGCTGCCGGGGATAATCCAGCTCAAGTGGGCAGTGCCAACTATGGCCTAGTCCCCGAGGGTGCCCAAACAGGGTCTCCTTCCGGCACTTCCATGGACGTTCACGCAGGGTCACCTCCACACTCTGGCTGCATGGTGGTGGCCCAAACTTTGGACCGGGGCGTCGCTTTGGAGGGCAGCGTCCCCGCTGATCGGGTATCCGGCTCTGTTGAAGGCGCTGAACTAATTCCCACTGTTCCGTTGCAAGCTGCTTCGGGTGATGACCTTGCGCCTGGTTATCATCTGATTTCTCCTGACTTGGGGATTCCTTCGTTCTTCTCCAACCTCCAGGTACTGTGCTGTTTCTTAGCTTGATTTTTACATTGCATGAACTTTTGCCATTATGCTCATATGTTCTTCTCATCAGGTTTTGGTGGATGGGATGACCAGCCAGCTGAAATTGCATGGTGCTCCTGTCCCAGAAGTGGCTTCGTCTTTTTCGTGTTGGAATCCAGTGTCACTTCATCGTCGTGTATCCGAGTTGGAGGTGACTAACGCTGGTTAGTGCCCTTTTTTCTTTTCTTCGCGCTTGTTGTGGACTGTTTTACCTTCTGACCTCGTTTTGTTTGGTTATCCTTTGCTAGGAATGACTCGACAGATTGCGCTTCTTGAGGAAAAACATTCTCAAGATCGGGCTGAACTGTCTCAGCGATGCACTGATCTTGAGGAAAAGTACTCTCAAGGTCAGATTGAGCTGAGTCAGGTCTCTGCCGCCTTAGATGATGCCAATGCGTTAAGTTCTTCCCTGCATGCTCAGCTCGACTGTGAAAAGGTGATATACGAAACTGCTCTTTCGTCTTGCTGTGCTCCTATTATTTGCCTGGTTTTCTGAAGGAACTGATTTGTGCTTGCAGGAAGAAAAACGTATCCTTGTCGCTTCTCGTGACAATCTTGATAGGTTGTATCGAGATTCTAGCAATTCGCTGACTATTCTGGAGAGGAGTCATCGCTTTTCCATGGAGGAGTTAGACAATCTTCGCTATAAGCTGCAGGAGTCCTTGGATGATGTGATTCGCCTTAGGGAGTTGATATCGGCTAAAGACGTTGTCATCAAGAATCTGCGTGCTTCCAAGAAATCTGTTACCCAGGAGCTAGAGGCTGCCCAGTTGGCTGTCAAGGTTGCTGAAGAGACTTCCAGTACTCTGAGAGCCCAGCGCGATAGGGCCATGGATAAGGCCATTCGAGCGGGACGAATCCTGATGAGGAGACCTGGCGTAGTCGTTCCTGAAGATATAAGGGCTGACGTGAACGCTGCCCCTGATTCCTCGAGTCGTCCTTCTTCGTCAATTGCTCCTGGAAAAGACATTGCAAAATAGAGAAAACATTTCGCGTGCTCCAAGCGCGCAGCTTGCATGATTGAATATTTGTTAGAGGACACCGGTTTATTTGAATAACATAGTTACTCTCTCATTGTATCAGAATTTTTTAGTTAATGAGTTTGGTAGTTATGACGCATGATGACTATGAATTTTGTCTGTGGGATATGGAAATCATCCCCTGAATTATATAGGCGCGAGCATGTTGCATTGGTCTTAAGTAGCCGCCAACTTAAGTTGATTGCTCCGTTAGCAGGGCATAGTGGTCACCCCGAGTTAAGTAATCGTGAGCATGTTGCACCGCCTTAAGTCGTTGCCGACTTAAGTCGATTGCTCCGTTAGCAGGGCATAGTGGTCACCCCGAGTTAAGTAAGCGTGAGCATGTTGCACCGCCTTAAGTCGTTGCCGACTTAAGTCGATTGCTCCGTTAGCAGGGCATAGTGGTCACCCCGAGTTAAGTAAGCGTGAGCATGTCGCACCGCCTTAAGTCGTTGCCGACTTAAGTCAATTGCTCCGTTAGCAGGGCATAGTGGTCACCCCGAGTTAAGTAAGCGTGAGCATGTTGCACCGCCTTAAGTCGTTGCCGACTTAAGTCGATTGCTCCGTTAGCAGGGCATAGTGGTCACCCTGAGTTAAGTAAGAATGCAAGTCAATCGTAAATAAATTGAGTATCCTTGAAACCTTTTCTTTATTGATGACATATTTCCACTTTACAGAGTACATCATCGTTATCCCAGCAGTTTTGAGGTACGGCTAAGGATAAAACTTTCTCAGGTGTTCTATGTTCCAGGAGTTCCCAACTTCCGTGCCATCCATCTGAGTGAGGCGATATGATCCAGGCCGAGTGACTTCTGCTACTATGAAGGGTCCTTCCCATAAGGGTGATAACTTGTGTCGTCCTTCTCCCGTTAGAATTCGGCGAAGGACGAGCTCCCCTACTAAGAAGAATCGTTGCCGCACAGCCTTGTCGTGATAGCGCCTTAGAGTCTGCTGGTATCTTGCTGATTGGATTACTGCGCTTAACCGTTCTTCCTCGAGTACGTCTATGTCCTCCAGCCTGGTGGTCTCAGCTTCTGCTATACTTTCAAAGATCAGCCTTGGCGCCCCAAACTTGAGATCAGCAGGCAGCACTGCCTCCGACCCATAGACCATGAAGAAAGGAGTGTTTCCATGCAAAGCTCGGCTAGGTTGGGTTCTTAGGCTCCAAACAACATAGGGTAATTCCCTTATCCACTTTCCTGCGAATTTTTCGTTCTTATCGAAAATCTTTTTCCTGAGTGCATCCAATATCATCCCGTTGGCTCGCTCAACTTGCCCGTTGGCTCTTGGATGGGCTACAGATGCATACTTGATCTGAATGCTCTTTTGCTCGCAGAAGTCAAAGAATTCTGAACTCGTGAAGTTGGATCCTAAATCAGTTATGATGCTGTTTGGTATCCCGAATCTGAATATTATGTCTTGTATGAATTCCACGGCCTTAGCAGAAGTTAAGGAGGCAATGGGCTTGAATTCTATCCATTTAGTGAACTTGTCAATCGCTACCAATACATGAGTGTATCCCCCTTGAGCTTTCTTGAAAGGTCCAATCATATCCAGCCCCCAGCATGCAAAAGGCCAAGTTACTGGTATGGTCTGCAGCTGCTGTGCTGGCAGGTGTTGTTGCTTTGACAAGTATTGGCAGGCTTCGCACCTCTGAACTAACTCGGCTGCATCATTCTTTGCTGTTGGCCAATAGAATCCTGACCTGAAGACCTTCCCGACTAGTGTTCTGGAGGCTGCATGTATTCCACACTGCCCAGCATGGACTTCCTCCAGAAGTTGCTTTCCAGTGGATGGGAGAATGCACTTCATGAAGACGCCTGATGCACCCCTTCTGTATAATGTCTCCCCAATAAGTGTATAGTGAGCTGACTGTCTTGCAACGCGCTCTGCCGAGTTCTTATCGTTTGGTTCTTCTTCATTCCTTATGTACTTAATGATTGGCTTTCTCCAGTCATCGGGATCTGACTCGGGTTGATCTATGATGTTGCACTCTTCCATTTGATCCATTGAGATACTTGGCTGCAGAATTTCTTGCACAAAAACCCCGGGTGGGACCTGAGTTCGACTGGACCCTAGCTTGGACAGTACATCGGCTGCCATGTTCCGATCTCTTTCCACATGATGAAATTCTAGACCCTCGAATTTATCCTCCAGCTTTCGGACGGCAGTGCAGTATCTTCCCATCGAATCATTTGAGCAATCCCACTCCTTATTTATCTGGCTGATGACTACCAGAGAATCCCCATATACCATTAATCTTTTGACGCCCAATGATATGGCAATATTCAATCCATGGATCAAAGCTTCATATTCGGCTGCATTGTTGGAAGCCGGGAATAGCAACTGGAGGGCGTACTTGAGGTGTTCGCCTCCAGGTGCAGTGAAGAGAATCCCTGCTCCTGCTCCCTGCAGCTTTAGTGAGCCATCAAAATACATTCGCCATACTTCTACAGTCTCCGGGTTGTCTGGTACTTGTTGTTCAGTCCACTCCGATACGAAATCAACCAGTGCTTGGGTTTTGATGGCAGTGCGAGGCCGAAACTCGATGTCATGAGATCCCAGCTCACAGGCCCACTTGGCTATTCGACCGATGGCTTCCTTGTTGTGAAGAATATCCCCTATTGGAAAACTTGTGACTACTATGACTTTGTGGTCGTCAAAGTAGTGACGCAGCTTGCGGGCAGTTAGAAGTACTGCATATAATAGTTTCTGAACTTGAGGATACTTTTTCTTTGAGGGGCCGAGGACTTCACTAATGAAGTAGACATGATGCTGTATTGGATAGGCATGCCCTTCTTCTACTCGCTCGACTACCAACGCGGTGCTTACCACGTGAGTCGTGCAAGAGATGTATAATAGCAAATCTTCAGCTGGTTGAGTTGACGTAGCTCGCCGAGGTGGTTTCAGCACTGGTGGTGTTGTCAAGAATTTTTTCAGAGCCTCTAGAGCTTCTTGTGCTTCTGAAGTCCACTGGAATTTATCCACCTTCTTGAGTAACTTGTAAAACGGCAAACCTTTTTCTCCCAGCTTGGATATAAATCTGCTTAAAGCTGCCATGCATCCAGTAAGTCGCTGAACCTTCTTCTGCGATCGAGGTGCTTCCATCTTCATGATAGCTCCAATCTTATCCGGATTAGCCTCAATTCCCCGGTGGCTGACAATAAATCCGAGCAACTTTCCGGCTGGTACCCCAAAAACACATTTTTCGGGATTAAGCTTCCATCTATACCGCCTCAGGCTGTTGAAAACCAGTTGCAAATCTTCGATGAAGTCTTTTGAGTCCTGTGTTTTGATCACCACATCATCCACATAAGCCTCCACACGCTTGCCCCAGTGATCGGCTAAGCATGTTTGAATAGCTCTCTGGTAAGTCGCTCCAGCGTTTTTGAGGCCAAACGGCATGGAGGTATAACAGAAAGCGCCAAATGGAGTAATGAATGCCGTTTTTTCTTCATCTTCCTTCGCCAGACTAATCTGATGATATCCAGAATAACAATCCAGGAAAGACAGCATAGAACATCCAGCGGTGGAGTCCACCACCTGATCTATCCTCGGGAGCCCGAAAGGATCCTTCGGACAGTGTTTGTTGAGATCAGTATAATCAACACACATGCGCTAGTCCACTTTATTCTTTTTGAGTACAAGAACAGGATTGGCTAACCACTCGGGATGTAATACTTCTCTAATGAATCCAGCCGCGACCAAGCGAGCTAACTCGGCGCGAATGGCTTCCCTCTTATCAGGCGTGAAACGACGTAATTTCTGTCGAATCGGCCTCGCCTGGGGAAAAACCTTCAGTTTGTGCTCGGCCAGTTCTCTCGGGACCCCCGGCATATCCGCAGGTTGCCATGCGAATACATCTCGGTTATCTTGCAGAAACCGGACGAGCGCGCTTTCCTATTTGTCATCCAAACTGGAGCTGATGATGGCCGTCTTGCGCTCATCAGCGAATCCCAGGTTGATTCTCTTGGTTTCTTCAGTCGGCCGCATAGAGGTCGCGGTCTGAGCTTCATTCGCCGGTATTGCGAGGTCCTCCTCAGGCTTAGAGTTCGCCATTGCGGAGGGAGCTGTCGATGGCTTGGCGGTGAGGGCTGCTTGAATAGCCACTCGGAAACATTCTGCGGCGCCTTGGAAGTCGGCGCGCACAGTTATGATCCCTTGCGGCCCTGGCATCTTCAGTATCATGTATGTGTAATGCGGAATGGCCATGAACTTGGCCAATCCAGGCCTCCCGATGATGGCGTTGTACCCGCAGTCGAAGTTCGCCACTTCAAACCTCAGGAACTCGGTTCTGTAGTTCTCCGGAGTTCCGAAGGTGACCGGCATGTAGATGTGGCCCAGCGGGTATTCCCCTTCCGTCGGCACGATGCCGAAGAAAGGAGTGTCCGACTCGTGGAGCTCTTTGATATGAACTCCCAAGCCTTGGAGTGTCCGGGGGAAGGTGACGTTGATGCTGCTTCCCCCGTCCACTAACACCTTTTTCACCCGGCTCTCTCGGATCACCGGATCGACGAGAAGCGGGTACTTGCCCGGGTGGTCGAAGTTGAGCCATTGATCCGCCCGAGTGAAGGTGATCGGGTGCTCCGACCACCGGTATGGGGCGGGAGGGCCGATGGTCGCCACCAGTATCTGGCGATCATTGAGCTTTTGCTGTCTTCTGCTCTCCTGCGATCCGTGTCCGCCGAAGATGACGTTGACCTCCCTGTCAACGCGTGGAAAAGCTCCTCCTCCTCCTCCCTCCTCCTGCCGATGGGGTTGTCGTGGTTCATCTGGTCCTCCCCTCGGCGGAGGAGGAGGCAGAGGTTGGAAGGGTCGGCCGTGTCCGACGGAGTGCTTGAAGTCTCGGCAGTTACGAAGAGTGTGGCGCATGTCCTTGTGGTACGGGCACTGGGCGTCGAGGATGTCGTCCAGCGTGCGTTCGCCTCCACGAGGTCCTCCTCGAGCGTGAGAGGCGGGTGGTCCGGCAGCGTGCACTTCTTCGCGTGGCCTCTTCTCCCACCGCTTGTCAGGTTGCTGGTTCGTGTCGCGTCGTGGTGCTGCCGGTGCGGGCTTTGCTCCTCCGATGAGATCCTGGGCTCGCTCATCGGCGGTGATGTAGAGGTCGGCTTCCCAGAACAGCTCCTCCGAGGTGGTCGGCGCCTTTTGTAGTATGGCTCGGACGAAAACCGAATCATTAGATCCTCGGTAGAAGTCCTCGATCACGGCCGCCTCCGTGACATCGGGGATACGATTCCTCATGGTTTGAAACCTCTTGAGGTACGACCGGAGAGTTTCGTCCCCCCGGCGCTTGATAGATTTAAGGTCCCACGGCTGCGCCGGCTTGTCGGAGAGGGACTGGAAGTTGGCGGTGAAGCGTCGACTGAAGTCTCCCCAGACGTCGATGCAGTGTCGGGGTAGATGCCGTAGCCATTGCAGCGCGTCTTGCCCAAGGACAATGGGTAAGTATGCGGTCATCACGTCTTCGGACGCTCCGGCAGCTCGAGCAGCGGTGGTGTAGACGGCTAGCCAACCCCATGGATCCTGCTTAGGTTCATATTTGTCAACATTGGATACCTTGAAGTTGGGAGGCCATTGGATGGCCCTAAGGCGCGGAGTAAGGGCGGACACTCCGCACGTGTCCTCCTGTCGTTGGGGTCGATGTCTGTCCCGGGGAGGGGAGTTGTGATTGTGATTCCTCGACCGTCCCCGGGTGGTTCCGCCAGTTGAAGCCGTTGCCGACTCAGTCCTGGTAGCTTGGCTCTGAGTCGGGGCGCCATGATCCCTGTCGTACTCCTCTCGATGACGAATTTCGTTCTCATGCCGCCGTTCCCGCGAAGCATTGATGGAGCTCCGCGCGTCTCGGCGACTGTTGATGGCGTGTCATAGATCGTTCGGCGGGTGAGCAAGCGGTAGAAGATGGTTGGCCGCCTGGGTGAACAGTCGTCGGTAGCCGTCGGCGTCAGGAGTCCGAGGAAGTCCTTCCGCTATCCGAGCCAGCACCCCTCCGACTTCGCTCGGCGTGTTCATGGCTCGGGCGAAGTCGGGGTTCAGATTGCGCCCGAAGAGTGGATTCTCTCGACGTTGCCTTGCATCCTGCTCAGCCTGTCCCTGAGCTCGTCGGCGATCACGTCGTCGGGAGTTCCTTCGCTCTCTAAAGACGCGTTCTTCCGGGGTTTCTCCTACCTCCGAGACCTCGTCTCGCGAGACAGGTTGTTCCGGATTCCGCTCTCCGGCTGCGTGATGTCGTCGAACGTTCCTGCGCCGGTTCCTCCGTCGACGGGACTCTCGCTGAGACGGTTCTTCCCCGGGTACAGTCGGCTCGTCGTCGGAGATGGCGGGCGATTCCGCTCTTCCAATGAAGAAAATGTCGGGGTAGAACGGTGCTGCCGTCGTGGTGATCTTCTTTCGGAGAGCCGGAGGTTGCGCTTCTCCGGTATTTTCGGAGTTTGTTGAGGAAGATTCCTTTTCCGGCGGATCCGCGATACGGTGCAGAATTCCTTCTTCGTCCGCTACGAATGAGATTGTTCCGAAGCAGAACATAGATCCGGGGCGTAGGGCGATCTTGCTGTAGAAGGAGATGGCCATTGAGCTAGCTTAGATTGTCGACACACCCCCTACCTGGCGCGCCAGCTGTCGGTGTTTTGGGGTCCGACCGCACACCCGGGGTTGCCCCTCAAGGTGTTTTAGGAGTAGGAAGGTGTCAACAACTGTAGCAGAATGGTTCGTGCCGATCGCACGAGGGACGGTGGACAAGATTTACAGGTTCGGGCCGCTTAGTGATGCGTAACACCCTACGTCCTGACGAGTATGCTTGGTGGATATGGTTACAAGAGAGCTCTCTGGATCGAGAAAACAGAGAGTTGATGTGGGTGGCTAAATAATGGGTCGATCGTTCTGAAGGGGTGCCCCCTAGGCCTTATATACTCGACCGTGGGGCAGTACACATGGATAAGATAACAACAAGTGGCTAAAAGATAGTGAACCTCTTGAAATTATCCTTTACGTAACCCTCGCCGACTTATCCTCACGTGGCTTCGTTGCATGGAGGCTCCAGCGCGGGAAAGTCGGATCTCCGTTGCGGTCACTTGCTCGACGCTGTGGGCCGTCCGGGTTTGCACCAATCCGGCCTCATGTCGTTCTGCGTTGCTGGTTGTTTCTCCCCAGGCCCACGAAAGAATAACCTTACGATTTATTGGGCCCTTGGGCCCTTCGTGAGGTCCTTTACTCTTTTAGTGGACCCGGGGGATATCTATCCCCCACACGTTCATCGTTCGTTCATTGTCACTATTCATCGTTCATCGTTCGTTCATACGAACTATTTGCCATCACTATTCACTATTACTATTCATTGTTACTATTCATCGACACTATACATCGTTGTTACTATTCATCATCGTTGCTATTCACCGACACTATTCATCATTGTTACTATTCATTGATGATATCTATAATTACTTTTTTGTCGTCACTATTCATCGTTACTATTCATCGATCATCCGATCACCTCGGATATCATCTACTCATCCATCATGCTATCCAGTCCACCTAAGACCTGCCAGACCAATATTCCAGTCATACGAACTTCGGTGACTGTGATTTTCCTTCCAGTAGGGAACTTCTCATCTGGTCACCCATCCCAGGTTTCTACAAGTTGAGCACGCTTAACTTTGAGATTCTTTTGAACCATGCTTCCAAACTCTGATCCCAATAATTCTTGTTTCTAAATTCTTATCAAACTATTCCCTATCCAACCATGTCATCCCTTAAGCATGGTTCATATTCCAGAAAACTCCCAAAATATTCTTGTCCCATATTCTGCCTATAATTTCCCTGTTCAGACTAAGTCAGACGATTCTTTCGTCACTATTCTCACCAACAGTGAACTTCACTGTGTTACACCACATACACCCAGCTATAAATACACCCAGCTACCCTCTCTCTCCACACACAATCAACACCCTCAGCCAAGGCAAACACCGCACCCACTCAGTTACTCCGCTCTGCCGGCTACACGCATAGTGTCGCTTCGCCTCCAGTCCACCCTCCTGGTGAGCACCTCCGCTCCACCACTAATAGTATCTCAACACCACATGACACAGATTCTACTCAAGACTCTACCCATCCATATATCGCTATTCTAACCACTATACGAAATATTTGTTGGTATACTTACTGGTTTGTATGTTTGCTTGTTCATGTTGCCTAGTTATCGGAGCGTTCGTGTCGTCTCGTGGAGGCCAGAGCTGCAAGTCTATGCCAGACAGTGGAGCTAGAAGCTAGTCCCACGAGCTCCCCTCCCCCTTCGCCGAATAAGCACGACAAGCTCACTGGATCCCTTTGATGCATAAATTACCTATGCTTTTTCAACCACAACCCTCATCCTGTTATTTTATGCATGATATGATTTTGAGACAAGTTATTATGGCCACCCTGTGGCAGAACCTCCCAAGGTATCGGGCCCACATGCACCAGTCCTTATCCCAAAGACCTCAGACGGCCATGCATGTGCACCAGATAACTTAACAGGATCCGTCCGATTGCCCCAAGGACATCGGATAAACCACTTACAACCAGAACCGCGGGATTAAGTAACACAAATCACACACACCAATATTTTTGCAGCGGAAATCTTATTACCAAATTTTACAAGTTACAAAAATTTGATATTATTTTATCGGAGTGATTACAAAAGTATAAGTTTGAAATATATGCTAGCTCAAATGACCATCCTCAGTAAGAAGATAAAGACGGGGTATACTTATATAAGAAGGCCGAGCCCACCGGCACTTAATACCATCGTCAGCAGCACAAAGCTAAAACCTGAAAAACAATAGGGAATAAAACCCTGAGTATGAAATTACTCAGCAAGACTTACCCGCCTAAAGAAAAGACTCTCAAGGGTATGCTGGATTTGGGAATCAAGGAGAGGCTTTAGCAAGAATCAACTTAGATACTTTTGCAGAAATAGCTTACTAAAGTGAGTCCTTACTTTCAATATTTTAACGCCCGATTAAGTATTAATATACTCTGTTTGCATCTAGTCTAATTTCACCATCACATTAATCAATCCAACATGATTTTTGCTCATTAAGATTCCATCCATGACTTAGATTGCAGGGCAGTGACCAAGTCTTCATAACCGCGAAGGTACGGCGATCCGAATCGATTATACTCAGCTGAGGATCTCCAATCACACGACATATGTAGCACTTAACCCTTGCATATGTCAACCCGCCACCAGGGTTCTTAAGACCAGATCAGGTTCACGCAAACCGAGAGCACAGATACACCACCGTCCAGCTTCTTGCTACGGAGGGTACACGCTACTCTCGCCACCGCTCCACGCCCATTTCGTGTTATCTTATTCTGGCCTTAGTCTGCCCGAGGCAAGGCTTACCCATGACGAGGCATGTGACCAGCTAAAGGGTCCTCGATCATCCAAGCCTACATTCAGTATAATCCTTAATCAACCTGGGTAGAACATCACCTGTTCCCAGCCCAAGTCCCGATTTAAGTACTTCCACCCTTAGGATTGTTTGTATTCCTTAGGATGAAAAGAGCATCACAGGGAACTTTGCAGTAAGATCCCACCATTGCTCCCAATGAAAATATTCTTGCAGACAGAAGCAATCCTTCCTCAGGATAACCCCTGAGCTAGGCATTAACACAAAGGACAACCTCTACCCACAAGATCTAAGCAGGGATAAGCATTTTTATAAATCATATTTTGATACTTCACCAGAAGTATCTATAAAGGTATGGATTTCAAGGAAGGCAATGCATCAAAGGGTTTCCAAGCAACTCCTATAAACCTAATGCACATTTCACTAGACTTAAAGTGTGCAAAAATTATTTAAAAACACAAGGAAGGGGTTGCATGCACCGGGGCTTGCCTGGGTAACACTAGGTTAGTGTTGTTAGACGATGACTTGGCGAACAACTTCAGGTTTGTCCATCAGCATCATCATGCGGAGTAGCCCGCGCTTGGGGTCGACTTGGGTCATCTTCCGCATCGCGCGATTAATTAACGTACCTGAATGGAATGCATTATGCACATGAATGCATATCGACAAGAATATTACACACCTAAATGGTGTTATGCGATAGCGAATTAAACACCTAGCGGTGAGGCGTTGTACTATTCTATACGAAAACACTAGTTACCGATATACGACTACGCGTAATAATTACGCTTCTCTGAATTCAATGAACTTAACACAAACATCGCAAACCAATCATACACTTTAAACATAATTAGCCTAGACACGACTCATCATCTATATTATTTTTAACTTAGCTGGATTGAATCCTAACAGAAACAAACTTATCGATATTATTCGCTTTCACTCATTTCGGTAGTGCTAGATATTTATCTAGGGCATTTAATTGATCATTAACAAAGGATATCATGACTATGAAAGCATATCACTGACTTTACTGTACCACTAACACTCCTCACATGAATTGTCGATAGCACCTACCGGCAAAGCACTAAAATTACTAAGTACAATAAATTCAGCATAATCAATAAGAACAAGGATTATCGAATAATCATATGAAATACTAAATCTATTTTTCTCATATTATTAACTTGATCATTCTTCGCGAATGATGAACCAATTTATACACGCTTAACTTATACTTCCTCTAACGCACTATTCGTAAATTCAGCATTTTAGACCTAAGTTGTACCATAATACGCAATAATTTCCCACGATCGCGTTACCGGAGGTGCTGAGGTATTTTAGCAAGCATCTAACTCAACACGACACGCCTGCTAAACACGAGAATTATTACGACTAATAAATCTAGCTAATCTAGTTTGATTAATCGAAATAATAAATTGGCTTACCAATACTGATTTGATTCGATATCCGCAAGGGCGATGACGGTTTTCCAGTTTAGATATTTGGTTGAGTCCTAAGAGAGCGCTTATAGGCCTCGTCTCTCTCGAACATCAGGGACTTCTCATCCAAAGAAGGTCCGACTTCAAGCTTGCGAGAACGTCGACAGTCTCCGAATAAAATCTTTGATCGAACCCTTGGCGAGCAATAAACTAAGCTTCACTTCGACGACAACCAGATCGATATCGGGACTCGACGGCAGCGCAACACCACCACGAGATGGAGGCAAACTGGCTACGACAGCTTAGGACATGTGCGGAGGCTGACAGCAGGGGACTTCGCGATGGGTAGTGAGACTCGACGGCGAACGGCGCGACGACGAACTAAGTCGCGGCGAGGTTGACGACGAGATAGGGATTTTAAAGCCGAGCGAGCCGAGAGGGCACGCTAGCGAGCAGGAAACAGGACACGACTGCGTGCAGAGGAGAACTCGGCACGACGACCGCGAAACGCTGCACACGCGACAAGGAAATAGAAAACTACGACAAGGGAGCTCAGCGCGCAGCGAGCTGAGGAACGACGGTGATGTCATGACCGAGCCGAAAGGGCGTGCAGAACGCCGAGCAGAGCGACGACGGTGACCAGGCGAGATCCGAAAGCGGCGAGGAAACTCTCTGTCGCGCAAAGAAGAATAAGTAGCAGGGAGCTGGCTGGGCGGCTTCGACTGGGCGAGCTCGGCGAGCACCGGCAGGAAGATGGGCATCCGGGCAGAGGGAGCCACCATGGGCGAGCTGGAGGGAGGACCATGGACGGGACGCTGAGGGAGCTCGGCATGGGCGAGCTCGGTACCAGAGAGGGCGCGGCCATGGCTAGTGAAGGCTCTGCGTAGCCAGCAGAGGAGCAACCGAGTGGAAGACAGAGGCTGAGGCGGACTCCATGGCCATGAGCTGAAAGCGACTCGAGCAGGCAGGTGCAATGGTGTTCGGCGGCTTGAGGTCGTGGCAGCAATAGGAGATAAGGCAGATGTGAGCGTCGTGATGAAGATACAAGCAAGCAGGAGACGTGTACGTGACTCGACATGGAAAGATAGAGCCAAGGCAAGGGTGGTGGGGATAAGAACAAATGCTGAAAAAAATCAACGCCGGGAGAAAGTCTAGACGGTGGTGAAAAATATGAGAAGATATATTTTTTTGTCCACTTTGATATTTTCTTCTTTTCTTTTTACTGAGAATCAGAGATATTTTTGAATCTCGATTTTTAGTGATGTATAGTGGGTCAATCCGCAATACAGATATATTTTATTTTTCTGAATCATGAAACGGAAAATCCGTAGATCACGATTCAGGCTAAATTTTGTTTATATGATTTTCGTGACTATTCTAGGCAACACGTAAACGGACTGAACATCGGGTACCTTATTTGAGACAACACTGGTTTAGTCGAACTCGGATAAAAATTATCCGATGTCGAAACACAATTGATTTTATTATTCTACCGTGTGGACTGAAGAACAAATTGGATCAGAACCTCGCGCACGATTTTTCTCAGAC
This sequence comes from Zea luxurians, assembly GCA_029449295.1. Classification (NCBI taxonomy): domain Eukaryota; kingdom Viridiplantae; phylum Streptophyta; class Magnoliopsida; order Poales; family Poaceae; genus Zea; species Zea luxurians. Next base: position 105,645,652 of record JAOPSE010000010.1, read on the forward strand.
AATGCGCGATTAAGATTATTTTACCCCGAACATTTTAGTCATCAAGTTCAAACTAATTTGCTCGAGATAAAATCATCCGAGTTAGTCGGGCTTCTGAATTCATATTCGTGCGAGCGACAAATTTTAAATAATCATCGGACGCACCGATTTTCAGAACAAATATGTTCCGAACAACACGAAAATTAGGACGAGCCCGAATAGATGAAAATAAAAACAACGTCGCACTTGCGACAGACGAAACAGATGCGACCCTAAAATCGCGATGGCGAAAATAATTAGAATAAAGCATCTGTTTCATTTACTGATATTACGTGCTTAAATCCGCACTCGTTCTCGAGCGGAATATAAACACCTGGGGTGTTACAGCCCTCCCCTTTAAAAGAATCTCGTCCCGAGATTCGGAGCGAAAGACTTTTAAGAGTAGAGAAGCATGTAACCCATGTCCATATCAGCGGTAAACATAAGATAGTCCGAAGCGAAGGCGAGTGTCTCAGGATGTGGTTTCTCTAGTGGACATAATATCGCCTTAGGCTAATTTAGAAATGTCCACCAATAGAGACGCTGTCTGCCAGAGGAACACATAAGGTTCCATGTGTGCAGTTAGTTTTTTTTCTGATGACACTGTACTATCTGAGTCTGTTGAGCGAGCGACTAATACGTGATTTTACCCAAACAGAACCAGATGCAACCTCTTGGGTAAAACACACAGAAAGAGGTTTACCAACAAGTGGTTACAGTAAGTTCATAGCACACAAGGCGAGTGTGGATGTCGAATACTGTCGCGGTTAACATGTGGTTAACCCATGAATTCAAGTCCACAAAAGATGGCATAGATTCGATAAAATCACCCGCGGAGGGATCCGTAGATGTTGCCTTTGCAACCAATCCCTTTTATCGAGCACTAATCATGGCTCGACATGATCACACATGCTAGAAAAGCACACGTGAGGCGATCGAGACACGACTAGAGCGATGGCTAGGTGGTTATTAGTTGACTTGACTTGATTCTTGCAAGTACTTTCTTAGGATGGGTTGAATCAAAGTGAGTTTAGACAATTCAACAAAATTATCTCTAAACTCAACCTTCGCTCATTGGGCAGTTACAAGTTAGTAAAACCAACTTGTTGAACTACTTTTGACATTGGACAAGTCCCCTCAGTACCATTGGTAAGCCAACGGTCGAGAGTTCACTCATATTAACAGTTGAGCATGTAGTTGGGTAGAAATCCATTTGGTCAGGTTGTTCAACTGTTTCTTCATGCAAGATGAACAGACTTGGTTAGGGAATATATGGATTAAATAAGAGAGCGAATGAACAAACTCCTGCATCTCAGCAGCAGAGGAAACATATCTTCATTTTGAGAGCTAACCAATTGTTTTCCAACACTAAAAAGCTCCAAGGCTGCACCTTTACACAAAGGATGTAAAAGGAACTTGTATGAGTAGTCACCACCAAGATCAAAAGAAAAGAGACCACATATGAAAGTGGGATGCCCTTTTGATCCAATAGAGATGATAAATGTTGCTTGATCACTCGACAAACAACATAGAATTTGTTTCAAGGGAAAGTCCACGGAAGATAACACATTAGAGTAGTTCCATAATGGATCATGACTAGAGACCTCGATACCAGCATGCGCCAAGCAGCATAACCTTGCGTGTACATTCACAAGGGGCTCTCAGTTTCGCAGCGGCACCATAAGTCATTAATCATGACACCATCACCGAACTGGCACCAATAATGAATCTCATGTGGTAAGAACAATTTGTGCAAAGATAACATATCGATATAGTCTCATAATGGATTATGACTACTAACTGTGATACCAGCGCGTGCCAAGTAGCGCAACCATGTGTATGCATCCACAGGAGGCCCTCGATTTTGTCGTGGCACCATCAGTTTTAGTCACAACACCATTATTAGACATAACCAATAAGAAATCTCACGCGACACAAATGAATTGGGCAAGGGTGACAATATACAAGGAGATACTCCACCTGTAAGAATGGTTACAAGTAGAGAGCCAAATAGATTATAGCCCAAGGAAATGAACAAGACATGGCCATAACCTAAACTTGATAAAAGGAGTTTGATGGGAGACTGTTACTTCAGCCCCAAGCATATTTCTATGCCCATCATAGAGATCACAAGGTCAAGGATCAACATCTGATTAAATACAGAGGGAAAACAATCATAAAATTAAGTTGGTAGGCCTTCAATAGAGATGGGGAATCCAAAGGCATCAAACTTTAAGAAAATGGTCGGACAAGCTTTTCCTAGGTTAGGTTAATAAGGCGACAAGATGATCCACAAGGAGAGGCCGAATACAATAGGGACCTCAACCTGCATCAACTGAACAAGGGAATGGTTCTAAAAGGAGACATGACTTGAGATCCTTGTTTTTAAGCCCAGGTACACTTTATGTCCAACAAAGAAATTATCTAAGCATTTATTTGTATGTGTTTGGTCATGGAGTGATAATGGAAAATCAACTTTGGGTCATGGTTCACCAGCTAAGAACATGGCCTAGTTTTGGGTTTAGGCAATCAAGTTACCAACCTTCTATCGGCACATCAAGTACAAGGGCACACATATAACACCTAAACATATTACCTAAAAAACGGAGGACAACTATTTCATCGAAGTTTATAATTCAGCATTACACCATATTATCTACAATCAATGGTTACTGGAATAAAGATGAGAGAAGCATTTTGGATGTATAGGTGACAAACATGATGCAACAATCAGGATGCATGATCGTCCTACACGTCCTCACTAATTTTGCCAACCAAATGTGGCAATAGCGTTCTATCTCGGTGGCATACTTACGACTCTCACGGTATTTTACTAGTCGTCAACTACACATACGTTTTCGAGGTTAGTGTACCTGCAGAAAAATCCATCACAGCCCAATTTCCCATGATGCAGTTCATACATGACAGTTTATCACAAGTTATACTCCATATATCGCTATATGGAGGCCAGCTCATCATTAAGCGCCGAGCCACGCATAGGCGCCGTTGCCACACTTTTACCATAGGGCAACTCATTATGGTAACTCACCTTCTTACCGAGCGTAGGTGCGTCATTGCAAGTACAATACATTTCTCAGTATTCCCATGTCTGTATACCCATACACATCCATGGGGTACTGAATTTCTAGAAAAGTAATTACTCCACATCGCAGCCTTCATATATACATATGTGGAACATGTATATAATCAAGCGCTTTTTACACTCTTCCCTAGACCGACGTTTGTTCGGTCATGCTCTCACATCTCACCTTACCTTGAGCGTCGATCCATTCAAAACTGAATGACCTCAAAAATAACAATACACATGTATGCAATATCCACCCGGTTATGGTTTTCAACTAAGCCACCTGATAGTCCTTAATTTAGGGCTTAATAGAGGATGTCGCTAGCATTATAGTTTTTCAAATCTGTTTTTCAAAACCAAACAATGTGTTTAGTTGAAAATAGGTTTTCCAATACCAAAACTTTGTTTTAAAAATACGTATGTGACCGTATATACTTAATCCTGCTTCGATACCAGCTGTGGCAGAACCTCCCAAGGTATCGGGCCCACATGCACCAGTCCTTATCCCAAAGACCTCAGACGGCCATGCATGTGCACCAGATAACTTAACAGGATCCGTCCGATTGCCCCAAGGACATCGGATAAACCTCTTACAACCAGAACCGCGGGATTAAGTAACACAAATCACACACACCAATATTTTTGCAGCGGAAATCTTATTACCAAATTTTACAAGTTACAAAAATTTGATATTATTTTATCGGAGTTATTACAAAAGTATAAGTTTGAAATATATGCTAGCTCAAATGACCATCCTCAGTAAGAAGATAAAGACGGGGTATACTTATATAAGAAGGCCGAGCCCACCGGCACTTAATACCATCGTCAGCAGCACAAAGCTAAAACCTGAAAAACAATAGGGAATAAAACCCTGAGTATGAAATTACTCAGCAAGACTTACCCGCCTAAAGAAAAGACTCTCAAGGGTATGCTGGATTTGGGAATCAAGGAGAGGCTTTAGCAAGAATCAACTTAGATACTTTTGCAGAAATAGCTTACTAAAGTGAGTCCTTACTTTCAATATTTTAACGCCCGATTAAGTATTAATATACTCTGTTTGCATCTAGTCTAATTTCACCATCACATTAATCAATCCAACATGATTTTTGCTCATTAAGATTCCATCCATGACTTAGATTGCAGGGCAGTGACCAAGTCTTCATAACCGCGAAGGTACGGCGATCCGAATCGATTATACTCAGCTGAGGATCTCCAATCACACGACATATGTAGCACTTAACCCTTGCATATGTCAACCCGCCACCAGGGTTCTTAAGACCAGATCAGGTTCACGCAAACCGAGAGCACAGATACACCACCGTCCAGCTTCTTGCTACGGAGGGTACACGCTACTCTCGCCACCGCTCCACGCCCATTTCGTGTTATCTTATTCTGGCCTTAGTCTGCCCGAGGCAAGGCTTACCCATGACGAGGCATGTGACCAGCTAAAGGGTCCTCGATCATCCAAGCCTACATTCAGTATAATCCTTAATCAACCTGGGTAGAACATCACCTGTTCCCAGCCCAAGTCCCGATTTAAGTACTTCCACCCTTAGGATTGTTTGTATTCCTTAGGATGAAAAGAGCATCACAGGGAACTTTGCAGTAAGATCCCACCATTGCTCCCAATGAAAATATTCTTGCAGACAGAAGCAATCCTTCCTCAGGATAACCCCTGAGCTAGGCATTAACGCAAAGGACAACCTCTACCCACAAGATCTAAGCAGGGATAAGCATTTTTATAAATCATATTTTGATACTTCACCAGAAGTATCTATAAAGGTATGGATTTCAAGGAAGGCAATGCATCAAAGGGTTTCCAAGCAACTCCTATAAACCTAATGCACATTTCACTAGACTTAAAGTGTGCAAAAATTATTTAAAAACACAAGGAAGGGGTTGCATGCACCGGGGCTTGCCTGGGTAACACTAGGTTAGTGTTGTTAGACGATGACTTGGCGAACAACTTTAGGTTTGTCCATCAGCATCATCATGCGGAGTAGCCCGCGCTTGGGGTTGACTTGGGTCATCTTCCGCATCGCGCGATTAATTAACGTACCTGAATGGAATGCATTATGCACATGAATGCATATCGACAAGAATATTACACACCTAAATGGTGTTATGCGATAGCGAATTAAACACCTAGCGGTGAGGCGTTGTACTATTCTATACGAAAACACTAGTTACCGATATACGACTACGCGTAATAATTACGCTTCTCTGAATTCAATGAACTTAACACAAACATCGCAAACCAATCATACACTTTAAACATAATTAGCCTAGACACGACTCATCATCTATATTATTTTTAACTTAGCTGGATTGAATCCTAACAGAAACAAACTTATCGATATTATTCGCTTTCACTCATTTCGGTAGTGCTAGATATTTATCTAGGGCATTTAATTGATCATTAACAAAGGATATCATGACTATGAAAGCATATCACTGACTTTACTGTACCACTAACACTCCTCACATGAATTGTCGATAGCACCTACCGGCAAAGCACTAAAATTACTAAGTACAATAAATTCAGCATAATCAATAAGAACAAGGATTATTGAATAATCATATGAAATACTAAATCTATTTTTCTCATATTATTAACTTGATCATTCTTCGCGAATGATGAACCAATTTATACACGCTTAACTTATACTTCCTCTAACGCACTATTCGTAAATTCAGCATTTTAGACCTAAGTTGTACCATAATACGCAATAATTTCCCATGATCGCGTTACCGGAGGTGCTGAGGTATTTTAGCAAGCATCTAACTCAACACGACACGCCTGCTAAACACGAGAATTATTACGACTAATAAATCTAGCTAATCTAGTTTGATTAATCGAAATAATAAATTGGCTTACCAATACTGATTTGATTCGATATCCGCAAGGGCGATGACGGTTTTCCAGTTTAGATATTTGGTTGAGTCCTAAGAGAGCGCTTACAGGCCTCGTCTCTCTCGAACATCAGGGACTTCTCATCCAAAGAAGGTCCGACTTCAAGCTTGCGAGAACGTCGACAGTCTCCGAATAAAATCTTTGATCGAACCCTTGGCGAGCAATAAACTAAGCTTCACTTCGACAACAACCAGATCGATATCGGGACTCGTCGGCAGCGCAACACCACCACGAGATGGAGGCAAACTGGCTACGACAGCTTAGGACATGTGCGGAGGCTGACAGCAGGGGACTTCGCGATGGGTAGTGAGACTCGACGGCGAACGGCGCGACGACGAACTAAGTCGCGACGAGGTTGACGACGAGATAGGGATTTTAAAGCCGAGCGAGCCGAGAGGGCACGCTAGCGAGCAGGAAACAGGACACGACTGCGTGCAGAGGAGAACTCGGCACGACGACCGCGAAACGCTGCACACGCGACAAGGAAATAGAAAACTACGACAAGGGAGCTCAGCGCGCAGCGAGCTGAGGAACGACGGTGATGTCATGACCGAGCCGAAAGGGCGTGCAGAACGCCGAGCAGAGCGACGACGGTGACCAGGCGAGATCCGAAAGCGGCGAGGAAACTCTCTGTCGCGCAAAGAAGAATAAGTAGCAGGGAGCTGGCTGGGCGGCTTCGATTGGGCGAGCTCGGCGAGCACCGGCAGGAAGATGGACATCCGGGCAGAGGGAGCCACCATGGGCGAGCTGGAGGGAGGACCATGGACGGGACGCTGAGGGAGCTCGGCATGGGCGAGCTCGGTACCAGAGAGGGTGCGGCCATGGCTAGTGAAGGCTCTGCGTAGCCAGCAGAGGAGCAACCGAGTGGAAGACAGAGGCTGAGGCGGACTCCATGGCCATGAGCTGAAAGCGACTCGAGCAGGCAGGTGCAATGGTGTTCGGCGGCTTGAGGTCGTGGCAGCAATAGGAGATAAGGCAGATGTGAGCGTCGTGATGAAGATACAAGCAAGCAGGAGACGTGTACGTGACTCGACATGGAAAGATAGAGCCAAGGCAAGGGTGGTGGGGATAAGAACAAATGCTGAAAAAAATCAACGCCGTGAGAAAGTCTAGACGGTGGTGAAAAAATATGAGAAGATATATTTTTTTTGTCCACTTTGATATTTTCTTCTTTTCTTTTTACTGAGAATCAGAGATATTTTTGAATCTCGATTTTTAGTGATGTATAGTGGGTCAATCCGCAATACAGATATATTTTATTTTTCTGAATCATGAAACGGAAAATCCGTAGATCACGATTCAGGCTAAATTTTGTTTATATGATTTTCGTGACTATTCTAGGCAACACGTAAACGGACTGAACATCGGGTACCTTATTTGAGACAACACTGGTTTAGTCGAACTCGGATAAAAATTATCCGATGTCGAAACACAATTGATTTTATTATTCTACCGTGTGGACTGAAGAACAAATTGGATCAGAACCTCGCGCACGATTTTTCTCAGACAATGCGCGATTAAGATTATTTTACCCCGAACATTTTAGTCATCAAGTTCAAACTAATTTGCTCGAGATAAAATCATCCGAGTTAGTCGGGCTTCTGAATTCATATTCGTGCGAGCGACGAATTTTAAATGATCATCGGACGCACCGATTTTCAGAACAAATATGTTCCGAACAACACAAAAATTAGGACGAGCCCGAATAGATGAAAATAAAAACAATGTCGCACTTGCGACAGACGAAACAGATGCGACCCTAAAATCGCGATGGCGAAAATAATTAGAATAAAGCATCTGTTTCATTTACTGATATTACGTGCTTAAATCCGCACTCGTTCTCGAGCGGAATATAAACACCTGGGGTGTTACACACCCAGCCGCTTGCCACAATCAATCCTTGATATATTTGTTACAAATGATTTGAGAAAAGGTGTGAGATTTCAAAAGAAAATGCTTTTCAAATTGGGTATGATGAAAGGTTTTCACCCTCATCACCTTTGAGTAGGGATGATCAGGGACTCCTGGTTTAGGGGAGGGCCTAAGGTGATGGCTCAGCCGGGTTAGGTGTGAGCAGAAGGATTGTCCTCTCATATAAGGACTGGTTTGTCATCCTTCACTACCTGTACTCATGACAAGTACAACCACTCGAGACTACATGGGCAGTCACTCAATCTGAACTCGTACGGTCCAAACCCCAGGGTTATGAAGGCTGGGGAGCACCGGGAGGATAAGGAGGGGGAATGTTTTGTCCGGTTTGGACATGGCAGTGGTCTGACTCCTTCTGGTATAACCGTTAAGGTAAGGACGTGCGAGGAAAGAAAGAGATTTAGATTCGGGTCTCATTGGCCATGAGATCGCAGAACTGGACTAGTTGGTAAAGTGTACCCCTCTACACAGAGTTCAAACCTATTCGAATAGTCTGTATCCATAGGAATGGACGAGTCTGGTGTGGTATGACAATTAGTGTTTTGTTTTCCAAAAAAGGGTGCTTTTGAGAAAAGTGGTTTTTAAAAGGTCCGGTGGTTGAGCCGTGAGCTATGGTGGACAGGAAGTCCAGTAGCTGTTTTTGAAAATGAAAACCAGTGGGAAACTACTGAGATACCTGGATGGTTTAGTATAGGGGATTTTGTTCTAATATTGAAAAACTTCCTGCTCCTTTGGGAGAGGATGCACTCTGAAAAATGCAAAATGTTTTACAAAACAACCCTGCATCAAATATTATTGTTTCTGCAAAATATCCTGAGCTCCACATATTCCATGCATTATATCTGATTTCCCCATTTCGTGGGTGAAGGTGGGCTGCTGAGTATGTTTGTACTCACCCTTGCTTATTTGTTATTTTTTAGAGAAGGTGATCGCTGATCGGGTAAGAGTTACGCCTGTTCCCAACCTTGCCTGTGGCTGTTGGACCACTGATTTGCTTCGCTGCGTATATCGGGCTGCTTCAGCCCCACTCTGATGATATGTCCCGAGTTGTGGACCAACTCTTAAAGTTGATCGCCACCTTTATAGGTTTGTCTCGTTTAGGCAGATCTGGAATCATCTGTTGTATAAATGTGTTTACTAGCCTCCTGGGACTAGTAATTGTATCACATTTGAGTCCTAGAGGATTGGGGCCCTTCAGGTGGTATCAGAGCTGTTAGGTTGGCCGCAAGACGTAACCCTTAGCCTGATCCAAAAGTTTTTGAGTCAAAATTATTTTCTAAAAAAATTCTTGCTCTCATCCCTTCATTTCAAAAATGCTTTTCCCCTTTCCTTCTCTCAGAAGTCAGATGGAAGTCCGTTGCCAAACCAGCTTTTGCCAGAATGAAGATGGTTTCCCCAAGTTGTTGAGAGCATGCACAGTTCGCCTCGGAATCTGGAGCCAGCCAGAGTATGATGGTCGTGAATTCGTCGAGCATGGCACAGAGAAGTGCGTTGTGACTGTATACATTGGATCCAGTTCACACCATGTGGAATGGAGTGTCACTGCTGCGGGGCATAGATTCAAAGACACCTGCCAAGTCGTCGCTCGCAAGACATTAAGGACCCTGTGTCAACTTTATGAAGAAGAAGTGGCCGACACCCCGCTTAGATTCTTTCCGCCCTTTCAAAGAGACCGTCCAGTTTGCATGGCCAGGATGCGTGCATTGGAACGGCAGCAGCTGCTTGAGGACGACCCCACAGTCGTATACCTCACTGCATACCTGCTCACCCTTGATGCGCAGTATGATTTTTTGGCTCGGCACCACCGTCAGATGATTGCCCAAGCAGAAGAAGCAGAGAAGCGCAACTGTAAGCTCCATGTGGATCTCACCACAGCTCAAGCCCGTGTAGATGTCTTGGAAAGTCGTGAAGTCATTACTGTTGAAGCCCTGAAGCAAGCCAAGGATGAGCATGTCCAGAAGTTGATGGAGGCCTACTTGGTAACCCATAACCAACGTAGAGCCCGGCGGATCCAAGAGCCCGCTTCATCCAACCCAGTTCAACCCATGAAAGCTGAAGATCTGTAAGACCATAAAAGCCATCAACTAACAATAATGAATTTAGTTATTATGGTAATTAGGATAATAATTTTTTTAAGTGTTTAATTATTTATTTGCATTTTAATCATTTTCCTTTGTATGCGCATGATTGAGGATCGGATGTTTTATAGCATTTCTTTTTAAAAAGAAAATCCTAGTAATTAATATAATAATTAAATAACATAATAGTTATTAGTCTAAAAACAAGTATTTTATTTATAAATAATTTTGGTGAATTTTTATGAAATTTTTGAGCTCTTTAAAAGTTTATTTCGAAATTTTAAAAAAAAACTAAACCCTAATCCAAAACCGGCCCACCAGGGCCCATCTACTAACCTAGCCGCACGCCTGCTTTTCTTCAAGCCGTAGCTGCTACCGCCTGCGCTCCCTATGCCCTAACTCTCTTTCTCTTCTCTCATCTCTCTCCCCTCTCTCTCTCTCTGCTCTCTCTCACCCGGCGCGAAGCCGCGCGCCCTACGCGCACAGTCGTGCCTCTGCCGTCGAGCGCGCCGCCCAGGACACCGCCCAGACCGAGCCGCTCCGGCCCTACGCGAGCCGCGCGCCACCTGAGGCCGACCAAGCGCACAGGCGAGCCCACAACCTCGCGCATGCAAGCAGCCAACCGGCCCCACCACGGCCGAGCGCGCGCCCCAAGCCCCGCGACGGTGCCCTGCACCGCGCGCAGCGCCCTACACACAGCCGAGCCGCCCTGCCTGCCGCCGAAGACCAACACCGCACGACCATTTTGAATCTCGCGTTATGGAGCTTTAATCCTTCCGTTTCCCTTCCCATTCATGTCACGCGTGAATTTGCCATTGATGGTGTGGTTGTCCGTTCAAATTTTAACACCGCTTGAGTTCCTTTCCCTGGCTATAAATTGGTGACGAGTTTCTCCTTCCCCTTTCCCTGCTCGCCCATCTCTCGTACACACGTCTCTCTCCTCTTCTGCTCACACACCGCAGCATAGCCGTGTCGACCGCTGCTGTCTGCCGTTCGCCGGCCTGCCCGCCGTCTGTGCCGGTGTTCGCCGCCGTGCCCCGCCTCGCCAAAGCCCCGCCCGTTCCGACGAACCACCGTGCCAGGACCACCTTGGTCGAGCCCTGCAGTCGAACTCCTCTTGCTCGTTGTCTTCCCTACGCAAGCGAGACCCGAGGTAGAAGACAAACGTATTATATTTTAACCTCTGCCGCGTTATTGTTGTTGTAAATTTGTAAATTTTAGAGTTTAAATCAAGTGTAAATTGAATGATTGATCTCATGTGTACGTGATGAGCTATTTCAAATAGTGTTTATGCCATTTTTCATATTTACATCTTAGTTGGTTATGTCGGTTGAAATTAAAATAAATACAATTTTCTAGAGTGAAGAATTTTGGAATAGAGTAGACCATATCTTTTTAACAAAAATACTATATGAATAATCTTATGGTTATTTATGCTTGGGATGAACTGTATGTTTTTAGTCAAATCGTATGTGTTCGTATGTGCGATCATACACAAATTGCTAGTCATGCTAGAGTCTCGATTAATAAAATAATATAGCGACTATGTCCACTGTAAACTAAATAGTATAATTAAATTGGTAAGTTAATTTAGTTCTCTTAAAAATCAAGGTTGTGATTTTTTTAAAAAATATTGTAAAGTCTACTATAATTTTTTTTAGAAAGAAATAATAAAATATACTCCACGTACTATCCAGTAGAAATAATTGATTAGCTAATTAAACTTACTCCATAGAGTTTGGTTTAGCACAATATCTATATTAATAAATTTATTTAGTACATAATTTCATAGTCAAATTTGCCACATAGATCTCTCTAGTGAATTATGCAAACAAAATCAATAATATGTCATAGCAAATGAGATGATCGTTAATGTGTTTTATTTTATATTATAGTTACAAATTAAGTTTTCTTTTTGGAATGTTTTTCTTTTACAAGTATAATTTGTAAAGCGTATGTTTCATTGTTTGTTGAATGGTGTATGTTTATTTATTGGTGTATGCTTTCTTTTTGTATGGCGACGTGTAACGTTATTAGAAGCTGACGGTGTGGTAGACGAACCGAATTTGTTTGAGGACGAACCACAGGACACTTTTGAGCAAGGCAAGTGAATTCTCCCTCTATATGATTGGAAACAAGTGCAAAATCTTCACGGATCACAAAAGCTTGAAATACATATTCACTCAGAAAGAACTTAATCTAAGACAGAGAAGATGGCTTGAGTTGATTAAGGACTACGATTTGGAAATACAATATCATCCAGGAAAGGCAAATGTAGTAGCTGATGCTTTGAGCCGTAAGGGTCAAGTGAACAACATCACTACTCATTTGATGTCACAAGAATTGTGCTGGGAAATGGAACAACTCAACCTCGGTATGCTCAATAATGTAGAAGCAACAGTTATGGAAGTTGAATCTACTTTGGAAGAAGAGATTCGTAAAGGACAAGAGTCCGATGAGAAAATCAAGGAAATTAAAACTTTGATTGGGATGGGTAAAGCCCCAGATTTCACGGAAGATGATCAAGGCACAGTATGGTTTAAGAAAAGAATTTGCGTACCGGAAATCGAACACCTGCGCTAACTTATTTTGAGAGAAGCTCATGATTCAGCTTACTCTATTCACCCTGGTAGTACAAAGATGTACCAGGATCTTAAGGAAAAGTATTGGTGGTACGGATTGAAAAGAGATGTTGCTACTCATGTTGCATTATGTGACGTGTGTCAGCGAGTTAAAGTCGAACACCAAAGACCAGCAGGATTACTACAACCTCTCAAGGTACCTGAATGGAAATGGGAAGAAATCAGTATGGATTTCATAGTTGGACTACCCCGTACTCGAGATGGCTATGATTCAATATGGGTTATAGTAGACAGGTTGACTAAAGTGGCACACTTTATACCTATGAAGACAACTTACTCAGGAGCCCAGTTAGTAGAGTTATACATATCGAGGATTGTTTGTCTGCATGGAGTACCAAAGAAGATCGTATCAGATCGAGGAACCCAGTTTACCTCGTGCTTTTGGAAAAGACTACACGAGTCCATGGATACCAGGCTAAACTTTAGTTCAGCTTATCATCCGCAAACGGATGGGCAAACAGAAAGAACAAACCAAGTGTTGGAAGATATGCTAAGAGCTTGCGCTCTAAAGCATGGTAGAAGCTGGGATAAGAGTTTGCCTTATGCAGAATTTTCGTATAACAACAGTTATCAGGCAAGTCTAAAAATGGCACCATTTGAAGCACTTCACGGACGAAAGTGTAGAACACCGCTTTATTGGAATCAGACTGGAGAAAGTCAAGTATTTGGTCCAGAAATTCTCCAAGAAGCGGAAAAGCAAGTGCAGATTATCAGAGAAAATTTGAAGACAGCACAGTCAAGACAGAAAAGCTATGCTGATAATAGAAGAAGAGAGTTGATGTTTGAAGTAGGAAACTTTGTCTACCTTAAAGTTTCACCGATGAGAGGAATGAAAAGGTTTAAGGTTAAAGGAAAATGATCTCCTTGCTATATTGGCCCATTCAAGATTTTGGAAAGAAAAGGTGAAGTAGCCTACCAATTAGAGCTACCCGATGGATTATCAGATATGCATGACGTATTTCACGTGTCACAACTCAAGAAGTGTTTAAGAGTACCGGAAGAACAGTTACCCATGGAAGAACTGAATGTCAATGAGGATTTGACTTATCCGGAATACCCTGTCAGAATTCTGGAAACATCTCGCAGAATTACACGGAGTAAAGTCATTAACATGTGCAAAGTTCAGTGGAGTCATCATTCGAAAGATGAGGCCACTTGGGAAAGAGAAGATGAACTCAGAGCAGAATTTCCCCAGTTATTCTCGGAAGTTTCTTAATCTCGAGGACGAGATTCTTTTTAAGAGGGGTAGGTTTGTAACACCATAAAAGCTATCAACTAAAAATAATGAATTTAGTTATTATGGTAATTAGGATAATATTTTTTTAAGTGTTTAATTATTTATTTGCATTTTAATCATTTTCCTTTGTATGCGCATGATTGAGGATCGGATGTTTTATAACATTTCTTTTTAAAAAGAAAATCCTAGTAATTAATATAATAATTAAATAACATAATAGTTATTAGTCTAAAAACAAGTATTTTATTTATAAATAATTTTGGTGAATTTTTATGAAATTTTTGAGCTCTTTAAAAGTTCATTTCGAAGTTTAAAAAAACTAAACCCTAATCCAAAACCGGCCCACCAGGGCCCATCTACTAACCTAGCCGCACGCCTGCTTTTCTTCAAGCCGTAGCCGCCGCCGCCTGCGCTCCCTATGCCCTAACTCTCTCTCTCTCTCCTCTCATCTCTCTCCTCTCTCTCTCTCTGCTCTCTCTCACCCGGCGCGAAGCCGCACGTCCTGCGCGCACAGCCGTGCCTCTGCCGTCGAGCGCGCCGCCCAGACCGAGCTGCTCCGGCCGTGCGCGAGTCGTGCGCCACCTAAGGCCGACCATGCGCGCAGGCGAGCCCGCGACCTCGCGCATGCAAGCAGCCAGTCGGCCCCACCGCGGCCGAGCGCGCGCCCCAAGCCCCGCGACGGCGCCCTGCACCGCGCGCGGCGCCCTACCCGCAGCCGAGCCACCCTACCTGCCGCCGAAGACCAACACCGCACGACCGTTTTGAATCTCGCGTTATGGAGCTTTAATCCTTCCGTTTCCCTTCCCATTCATGTCACGCGTGAATTTGCCATTGATGGCGTGGTTGTCCGTTCAAATTTTAACACCGCTTGAGTTCCTTTCCCTGGCTATAAATTGGTGACGAGTTTCTCCTTCCCCTTCCCCTGCTCTCCCATCTCTCGTACACACGTCTCTCTCCTCTTCTGCTCGCACACCGCAGCATAGCCGCGTCGACCGCTGTTGTCCGCCGTTCATCGGACCACCCGCCGTCTGTGCTGGTGTTCGCCGCCGTGCCCCACCTCGCCAGAGCCCCGCCCGTTTCGACGAACAACCGTGCCAGGACCACCTCGACCGAGCCCTGCAGTCGAACTCCTCTTGCTCGTTGTCTTCCCTGCGCAAGCGAGACCCGAGGTAGAAGACAAACGTATTATATTTTAACCTCTGTCGCGTTATTGTTGTTGTAAATTTCAGAGTTTAAATCAAGTGTAAATTGAATGATTGATCTCCTGTGTATGTAATGTGCTATTTCAATTAGTGTTTATGCCATTTTCCATGTTTACATCTTAGTTGGTTATGTCGGTTGAAATTAAAATAAATATAATTTTCTAGAGTAAAGAATTTTAGAATAGAGTAGACCATATCTTTTTAACAAAAATACTATATGAATAATCTTACGGTTATTTATGCTTGGGATGAACTGTATATTTTTAGTCAAATCGTATATGTTCGTATGTGCGATCAAACACAAATTGCTAGTCATGCTAGAGTCTCGATTAATAAAATAATATAGCGACTATGTCCACTGTAAACTAAATAGTAGAATTAAATTGGTAAGTTAATTTAGTTCTCTTAAAAATCAAGGTTGTGATTTTTTTAAAAAAATATTGTAACATGTACTATAATTTTCTTTTAGAAAGAAATAATAAAATATACTCCACGTACTATCTGGTAGAAATAATTGATTAGCTAATTAAACTTACTCCATAGAGTTTGGTTTAGCACGATATCTATATTAATAAATTTATTTAGTACACAATTTCATAGTCAAATTTGCCACATAGATCTCTCTAGTGAATTACGCAAACAAAATCAATAATATGTCGTAGCAAATGAGATGATCGTTAATGTGTTTTATTTTATATTATAGTTACAAATTAAGTTTTCTTTTTGGAATGTTTTTCTTTTACAAGTATAATTTGTAAAGTGTATGTTTCATTGTTTGTTGATGGTGTATGTTTACTTATTGGTGTATGCTTTCTTTTTGTATGGCGACATGTAACGTTATTAGAAGCTGACGGTGTGGTAGACGAACCAAATTTGTTTGAGAACGAACCACATGACACTTTTGAGCAAGGCAAGTGGATTCTCCCTCTGCATATTCTTTTTGTACCCACTCATTGCATATAATAATGTTTACTTTTTGATATACTGCATAATTTGATGGGTTTTGCCTAATTAAGGATTTCCTAGATTTACCAACTGTATTCCTTGTTTAACCTGGGAAATTATTAAGCTTTGCAAATTTGTGCTACTGCTCAACTTAATGATTTTAATGTCACTCATTAATTGGTATTAATGTTCCAAAATTGATATTGGCAATTATGACATTAACCCGATCGTTAAAACAACATTATTTCAAATTAATTGGAACATGGGAGTGACCACCCAGGATAACAGTGCAACCACGAGTGCTATCATGGCTCCGGCTTTGGTAATTAGCTTTATATGCTTAGTGCCTGGCAACCTTACCTGAAATATGGGCAAGAGGGGGAGCGGTAGGTGCTGACAGCCCACGTTAACATGGGGACGTATTCTTGGCTAAGGTACCTCACCCAATGGGCCACCACCATTGTCTTTAGAAACCTTAGCGGGTTGCTTAGTATTAAGTGTATTTGTGAAAGCCTCATAATAGATCCCTAGTCATTCACCTCGACAGTGTTTAAGGGTCCAATCAACCCAGGCTAGATAGGATACATGTCTTGTGGGTAAAGTTGTACCACCTCTGCAGAGTGTAAAACTGATATATCAGTCGTGCTCCCGGTTATGAGTGACCTGGACTCCTCACATGATAATTGAACTTGAAGATGGAATTAAATTAAGATCCAATGATCTGCCAATGGTTTTCTTAAGTGGTTTCACTTAAGTGTTTTTGTTATATTCATATTCCTTTGTTTAAATGGGATATTTGGGAATCACACTTATTAGTAAGACAGGTGTTGTTAATAAAATGTTGAACAACTAAAATGCTTACTGCTCAACCTTAGCCTTACCTTGTTATACCTGCATTAATTTTTCCCCCACTTGCTGAGCCCCGACCATAAGTGAGCTCATCCTTGCTAATATTTTGATCAGAGGGTGATGCTGGAGACTTTGATGGAGATTTTATCGATGAGGAATTCTAAGTCTAACGATACGCCGGTCATCTTCCTGTGGGAGATTGCCCCTATTATTTAAATTCTGCTTTACTTTGATGTGATACTTGTTCAAGATATAATGATTCAGATGATGTAATAAAGTATTCTACTTTCTTTACGCCTTTATTGCATTGTCTTTTGATATATTACACTTGTGACGTCAACATATATGTGGAAATGGATCCTGGCACACATATGCTATGCGCTCGGTTCTACCCCCTGGAACCGGGTGTGACAAGATCCCCTGATTCTTCAAGGTCACATGGTCTCTATCAAAGGAGAGAAGAAGTCCTAGGAACTCCCGAAAGGAGCCATAGTCTTGGAAGGAATGCGAGTCTCCCCTCAGGCTATGGATAAGCAAGAGCACCCCGAATCCTCCCAAGATCCACCGCTAGAGTTGTTTGAGCCCCTCACCATGAAGAAGATTCCAGCACCATCCCTTGAGATCAAAGAAGAAGCCGCAAGCACCCCACCAGCACCACCGCCCTCTGAGGAGCTACAAGAGCCAGTCCAGCTTGAAGAAGAGTTCAACCCCGTGCTGCCATCTCAGTCGCCGTCAGAAGAAGTCATCAACATCAACTCCCTCTTGACCCATCTAGGAGATGTCTCAGATTGAAGTTGTGTGCCCGCCTCGCCAGAAGAGAAGCTGCCTGGTCCGAAGTTAGTTATGCCTAGTCTGTTGCATGCATTGGGCAGTGAAGTTTTTCTTCACTTTGGCTAGAGCCCTGCATGTATGAGAGGTAATCGTGTAGACTCATGTTTTGCAAAACTCTAATTGTGTTGGATCCCTAGGGCATTTCAAAATGAATTTCGCTTGATGTTTTCTCCCCTTTTGAGTGCATATGTGATGCTTTAACGTTAGTGCTCATAAGTCACCTTTAGCATAGTTCTCAATCCAGGAGCTAAGCAATAGTAGTTATGCTTAGCCCTCGAATCTGAGTAGTCCGTGCTTTGAAAAACTCTATTCTTTCCCTATTCAAAACATTTGATTTGTTTGTGCTTATCATTGCTGAGCTTGTGTGTTTTCTTTCTATTTGTCTTAAAAAAGGGTTTTTTCTCTAAAAACATAGATCACAAATTAGAGCTAATCCTCACCTTATGCTTCCATTCTCATCTTAACCCTTCTCAAGAGAAAAGTGCCTTACCCAAGAAGATACCGAGAAGCTTACCCTTGAAGCATGGAATAAGCTGCAGAGGAACCTATCCAGTCGCTCAGTCAAAAAAATCGACCGTGAGAATCAAAGCACTGCCCCTGAGTCAAAGTAAACAAGAAAAGAGGACAGAAGAAGTTATTACCATACATAGAGGCAAAGATTCTTCGAACCAAAGACCACAAACATCAAGGTCATTGACCCCACCACTCACCCGTGCCCCCCGCACGCGTGCCCACCTCCATGCGCACTACCACCGCCCCACGCCCCCTTTTGCAGTGCACCCGCTGCCGCCACCGTCGCCGGCAACAGCCCCCCACCCCTTGTCGCACCTGCTGTCACGTGGCACCTGCTGCATCACCACCACTCCGCACCCGAGCACCCCCACTCACCTATAAATCCCCCCACCAGCTCCCTCAACTCCCATTCCGCTCAAAGCAAAACAGTCCCGATGAAATCCCCTCTGCCAAATTGCAAGCACTCCATTTTCCACTCCCTCGCCCCTAAGATCACAATGCTTGGTGATTCTTGGGTCGAAGACTGTTGTACATGGTTCATAGCCTTTGGTTTCCTCCTCTATATGATGGTAACACTCTTTGATAGAATCCTCCAGTGGGAAGAGCAAAGAGAAAGAAAGAAACAGTGAAAAGTGAAAAGTGAAAAGTGAAAAGTGAAAAGAAGATAGTGAAGAGAAGATAAGAAGAAGGTTGTCCCAAAATCAACCCTGTGTCAGTCAATTCTCCGCAGCCTGCTCAAGCAGCAACAGCAGAAGAAGGCCCCGTAACACCCTTGTTATGAGGTACTTCAAGGAGTTCAAATTCCCAAGATTCAAGAGTTCTACCCTCATTCTTTTTAAGTGGGGTAGTGTTCCAGTAAGGTTCCTGCTATGGAGAAAAAGAAGGCCTGTAGCAAGCTTGTGGAGGACCAGATCATCGAAGCATATAAGTTTCTAGATGAGAAGTGGTCACCCAAGTTTTGTGGATGAATCACCAGAAGACTAATCAAGAAAGGAATCCATGAGGGAATTCGCAAGAGATAGGTTTGCGTGTTGGCATCGATGCTTCTTCAATAAGCTAGCTGCCAAGCAAAAGCTAGAAGCCTGAAGATGATCTTTGAGTAGCCAGAATCAGCGTTTGCAGTCAACAACCGAATGCTCCTCAAGGCCAGATTTTGTTGAAGTTCCATCTCCTCGAAGAGTCTGCAAAGTGAAGATTTGTAGCTCAAGTAAAGCTATACCCATAACCCTTCTAAGCCGAATGTCGAGGACGAGATTCATTTTAAGTGGGGTAGATCTGTAGCATCCCAAAAATTCAAATCTTAAAATTTTCTCAAATTCGCTCTAAATTCAAAATGAATTTTAAATTTCGTTTCAAAATGTTTGTTTGCGAGTTGATATCAACAAATAAAACATAGTGGTCTATATTGTCTCCAAAATCCTCCTCAAAATATCCTACAAATATTTCCCGAGTGATCCCCCTCAAATTCTTTCCAGAAATACTACCCAGATATTTCACTAGTGATCCCCTACAAGTTCTTTCCAGAAATACTGCCCAAATATTCCACCAATATATCTCCAAATATTTTCCTCCTCGGAAATACCTTCAGAATCATTTTTGAAGTCCCTATAAATATTTTCTTTATAACTTTCCTCATGCTCATACGTATGTGTATGCCTCCGGTGTCATACGTTGAGCTCTACAAGCTAATTACACTTATACAAGACAAATACATGCTAATCTCCCACTAATTCTCTCATCCTCGCACTAATCCTCTCATCCCTCCCCCTAATCCCCCCACCATGGCTATAAATAGAAGGGCAAGGGCCTCCTCTCAAGCCACCCCAAGCCATTTCATGGCAACTCTCCCCCCCCCCCCACACGCCCACTCCACTTCCCACACAAGCACACACTAGCACAAGGATCGTTCGGTCGTTCTTCGATCGTTCGTCCACCTGTTCTTAGTTTGTTTGTTCGTTCATGGTTCGTTCGTCCGTTCGTTCGATCGTTCGATCGTTCGTCCGTTCATTCGTCCAAATAATCTTTGTTCAGCCGTTATGCTGCCGAAATTCCGATCGTTCGTTCGTTCGATCATTCGATCGTTCATCGTTCGTTCATAGTTCCTATTCATCGTTCATCGTTCGTTCATAGTCCCTATTCATCGTTCGTCCAGATAATCTTTGTCTCGCCGTTATGCTGCCGAAATTCTGATCGTTCGTTCGTCCGATCATTCGATCGTTCGTCCGTTCATTCATAGTTCCTATTCATCGTTCGTTCATCGTCACTATTTATCGTTCATCGTTCGTTCATATGACTATTCACCATCACTATTCACCATTACTATTCATTGTTAATATTCACCATTACTATTCATCATCGTTCCTATTCACCATTCCTATTCATCATCATTACTAGTCATCGTTACTATTCACCGAAACTATTCATCATCGTTACTATTCATCGATGATGTCTACTTACTTTTCCGTCGTCACTATTCATCGTTACTATTCATTGTGACTATTCATCGATCATCCGATCACCCCGGATTTCAACTACTCATCCATCATGTTGTCCAGTCCACCTAAGACCTGCCAGACCAATATTCCAGTCATACAAACTCCGATGACTGTGATTTTGTGACACCCCAAAATCTTATTTTGGTATTTTAGTAAAATTACCCAAAGCTTTGAATTAAAAGTATCTTTTAATAAGAACTTTCCCACCTTTGAATAAATGTGTTTTCTAATAAACCATTAAATAATAAGATTCTTATATGAATTAAATTGTCCCTTTGTGGAGCTATATGTAAATAAGTATTGATAAATAATTAAAATGAAAATTTCATCTCATGCTGGGTTTTTGATCTGTGCTAATTTAACTTGTGTTTGAATTTCAAACTGATTCAAATTTGAAGTGGAAAATCAGAAAAAAAAAGAGGAAACAGAAAACCCCTCTTGGGCCGAATCTACCCTCTTCTCGGCCCATCTCATTCTTTTCCTCCCCTCCACCACGCATGCGCACGTCCCAAAATTCTTCCTGTGACCGACTTGTGGGCCCCTCTCGCCAGACTCTCCTGTTCGCCATCTCTGACCGCAAGCAGCACGTTATCCCCTACACAAGCTCCGCAACCGAATCAACGAATTCACCGCGTGGACTGCGGATCCAATTCCTTGATCCACGCTCGGACTCTATCCGTTCTTGGGTATAAAAATTGAATCCCAGCCGTACCCCGTTGTGAGCAATGCCGCATACCACACCTCGCCATGGCCGCCTGTCGTGAGAGAGAAGAAAGGTGGGGATTCCGCCGCCGCCGAGCCTCAGTTCAAGCTCTTCTTCACTCGCACCTCCGGACCGCCTCACTGGGAGCTCGTGCCAATCGTCACTGCGATACTCGCCGGTGGTGTAGCGCTTGCCGGAGGGAGAGTTGTCTGCATCAGGCATCGCCGGCGAACCGTGCGGGCGTGGCCGATTTCCCCCAGGCAGGAACTTCACCTACGAACTGACCACGACGCATGGACCTCGGTGGGCGCTGCTGTTCTGGGAGCTCGCTGCGCCATGGTGGCCCTCGGACGCTCCCTGGACTGCCTTGCGAGGCGCGGGATTGGCGACTGGAGAACCTGTGATTTCTCCTCGGCGCCCCTTCTTCGCCTCGAACCCACGAGCCGTCATGTGCTGCGCTACTGCTGAACCTGCGCCTCGCCTCGGACCCGCGCTTCGTCGGCCCTACTTCCCACAACGGTGAGGACACCCTCCGTCGCTTCGTCGCTGGGTGCCGTGGGAGGGTCCTTCGCGCCGCACCCTCTGATGGTCTTGGGCATCGACGGCGCCGCCGTCTGGCCAAGGCTCGCCATCGGCCAAAGCGAGCAGGGAAGAGAGGAATGAAGAGGAGGTTGTGGCGGTCGGATCGATGGCAGACGGCTTGGATTATATCAAGGACACCCCTTCGATGGATCGGTCTGGATCCGTTGATCTTGGATCCATCGGCTGTGGCTCTCGCGCTGGTGCGATAAGGTAAGACCGTTGGATCGGGATCCGACCACTGGCGTTGGATACCGGTTCAGGAGCCAGGACTTCTAATCTGCATCCTTGCTTTGTGATCTGACGGCTACTGTTGGCCCATACCCCTTCGGTGTGGGACAATTGTAAAAGAACCCCTATCCTTTATTGTAAACAACCCGCTGTCCACCTTGGGATTTTCTGGGTCTTAGGAAATTTTACGCACCAGCCCCTGCACTTCCTAGTATTTGAGGCCCAGTCCAGTGCAGTAATAAAATGATTAAATGAATTAGAAATTAGATTTTTAATACAAAAATAATTGCTAGAACTTAGATAATTCATAGAAAATTTATTTTAGCTCCAAATTGAGTCATTCCAATTCCTAAAATTTTGTAATAATATTCTCTATTATTTAGAATCACTGTTTTGACATGAACTCTGTTAGGAAATTAATTTATCATCTAATCCTATTATAATCACCTTAAATCTTAGGAAATTCATAACTTAAAATCTATAACTCCAAAATTAATAATTCTTTTTCCTGTGATCTTATTTTAATGTGTAGATTATTAATATGTATTTGGCATACATGTTTGGTGTAATGTTAATTTTTGCCTATACAATGTTTGTTTGTATTGCTACGACTAGCAGTGAGGTCACGTGTCATCTGAAGATCATCCTGGTACCTGGAATCTCAAGACCCAGGCAAGTTGTGCCCTTGATCACTTCTTTTTACCCAGCCATGTTCTGATTAATTATAATGATCTGCATAGGTTAATTTTGATGGGACCCAATAGGTTACCCTAGTTTGTCTATCTTTATACCTTGTTTACCACCGATCTTTCTGGGTAGTACTTGCTAGTGCTATATGTGGTTTTGGGTATGGAGATACATTATTCATGATTACTCTTTTTGTTATCAGTTGTTATTTATTGTTCATGTTAAGATCATTATGTTAATTGGAACATGGAGCGACCACCCGGGAAAACAGTGCTACCACAAGGGTAGTATGGGATGCCCTTGGCTGATTAATTAGGAAAGCTAGTGGAAGACTACCTTACCCGAAAGGGGCAAGGGCAGTAGGGGAGAGGTCAGTGCGGGGAGGCCCTCGGGAGGATTTTGCTGCGATGGCGGTCCTGCAAGGGATTCCTGTACTGGATCTTCCTATAAACTGTAGCGGGTTTTCGGAAGCTAGTGGAACTTTGTAAAGGCCTCGTAGTGGATCCCTAGCCATTCACCTCGGAAGTGTCTAAGGGCTTTGCAAACCCTGGCGACATGGGATACACGACTTGTGGGTAAAGATGCGCAACCTCTGCAGAGTGTAAAACTAGTATACTAGCCGTGCTCACGGTCATGAGCAGCTCGGACCCTCACATGATTAAATTATGGAACTAACTTCAATTTGTCATATGCATTGCATCGCGGGTGAAGTTGTTATTTTTGTTCTACTACTTAATTGGGATTGGTTTGGTATTTACTTATACTTAGTAACTGCTAATAAAATTTTGACCAACTTTAAAAGCAATGCTCAGCTCTAACCATCTTCTTTGGTAAGCCTTACACTTCACGTGAGCTCCCACTTTTGGCGAGTTCATGCACATTATTCCCCACAACTTGTTGAGCGATGAACGTATGTGAGCTCACTCTTGCTGTCTCACATACACCACAGGTCAAGACCAGGTACTGCAGGATGATGCTCATGGAGGTTGCTGTGATGAGTTCGTGAGAGGTCTAGGTCGTCGTCTCCCAGTCAACTTTGGGTTGCTGGACCGTTGTCTCCTTATAATGTAATTATTTATTTTGTATAGACCTCCTGTTATATGTAAAGATGTGACATTCGATCCTGTGCCACTATACATCATATGTATGAGACTTGGTCCCAGCATACCTGGTGTTTATGTTAACCCCGGGTTTTGGACCCCTAAAAATCCGGGTGTTACAGAAGTGGTATCAGAGGAATGTTGACTGTAGGACGAAACCTAGATAGAACTGGACAACCATTGTCTACTTACCTTTGCTACTCTGATTCTTTTCTAAACTTTTCTTAATCTTCTCTCATCTATTTCCGCTTACTCTGATTATTCTTATCTTTTCTTTCTAAAAGACAAATGTGGATTTCACACTTTGAAATCCTGTGACTGAAGTGACCTTTAGGAATAGAAGACCTAATCTTAGGAACAAAAACAAAACTATTTTTATAGATATCTATGAACTTGAATGCTTGTTCTTATGATGTCTGTCTGATTTGGATCTTTGATTGAGTGTGATGTGTTGTGGAGTAATGTCCACAATTGCATCTGCATATACACATAGGTATAAAAATATATTTATAAAATAACTAGACAACCTAGATTATCCCCATTGGAACATATCTAGCTTAAGAGATTTATCTTATCCTAAAAAGATCTCATTCTAGCCAATTCATCTTATCTTGAAAGATTCTCCCATATCTTAATAGACCCATCTTATCTTGAAAGATACTCTCTTACCTTAATAGACTCATCTCTTCTCGAAAGGATTATCATCCTATTCTAATGGATCTAACTAACCTTAAAAGACTGTACCTTATCCTTATGGATTCATCTTGCCCTAATTAGCATAATGACCCCACTCTAGAATAACAACCATGATCTAAACCAAAAGTAATTAGATATTATTTAGTCTAATCTGGTGATACCTATCTAATCTATATTTTATCTAACCTAATATGATCCCATCTAAAGTGAGTTATTTAACATATTAGTTATTACTAGTGAAATAGATTAGACCTCACTCCTATAAAAATGATTTAAGCTAAATTGATGCCCTAGATTAACTTGACCATATACATATGCAACTACCTTACCCATCCAATAGATGCATAATCCCTCTGTGTTAACCTAATAGAGCTTCTGACCTACCTACATTGTATACCCCATCCTCTCTCAAAAGATTCTAACATATCCTAACAAGATATATCTTACCCTGATAAACCTATCTAACTTAAACTAGTCTAATCTAGATCATAGCTAATTTAATATGGTCTAATCTAGTGTGAGATACTTAATGCTGGTACACAAGATATGTCCATACTCCTAAAATCACTCAAGCCTAATTTGGAGACTTATAACAACTTGGCCATACACAACAACTCGACCTATATAACAAGTTACATAACTTACCCAATCAATAGGGTCTTAATGGATTGCATAATCTATCAACCACCACCTGACATCAAACCAGGATTTGACCTATATCATGTAGTCTATCTCAATCATACCTATATTAACCATATTCCCCAGCCTAATAATATACCCTAATTCCTAATCAATGAGACAAGACCGAAGAAGATGATCAACTTCATCAAGAAAGGATGAGCATCAACTCAAGTCTTCAAGGATCAAGTGAGGTCACCAAGATGAGTCAAGATCCACAATCTTAGATGGAGTCTTTTTCTTACCCCACTCCTTCTTACCCAAAACTGTATATGCTTTAAAGATATCATTCATCCTGCATAATAAAGTGGTTATACCCATATATACCCAGGCCTTCCTAATCACCCACTATTGTCTATAAAAAAAAATATATGAAACTCCAGATCTTAAACCTATTATAGACTAAAAGACGAATCACAAACCAATCCTTCTGTATTCCTTTTCTTACAAATCTCGAGGGCGAGATTATTTTTAAGGGGGGTAGGATTTGTGACACCCCAAAATCTTATTTTGGTATTTTAGTAAAATTACCCAAAGCTTTGAATTAAAAGTATCTTTTAATAAGAACTTTCCCACCTTTGAATAAATGTGTTTTCTAATAAACCATTAAATAATAAGATTCTTATATGAATTAAATTGTCCCTTTGTGGAGCTATATGTAAATAAGTATTGATAAATAATTAAAATGAAAATTTCATCTCATGCTGGGTTTTTGATCTGTGCTAATTTAACTTGTGTTTGAATTTCAAACTGATTCAAATTTGAAGTGGAAAATCAGAAAAAAAAAAGAGGAAACAGAAAACCCCTCTTGGGCCGAATCTACCCTCTTCTCGGCCCATCTCATTCTTTTCCTCCCCTCCACCACGCATGCGCACGTCCCAAAATTCTTCCTGTGACCGACTTGTGGGCCCCTCTCGCCAGACTCTCCTGTTCGCCATCTCTGACCGCAAGCAGCACGTTATCCCCTACACAAGCTCCGCAACCGAATCAACGAATTCACCGCGTGGACTGCGGATCCAATTCCTTGATCCACGCTCGGACTCTATCCGTTCTTGGGTATAAAAATTGAATCCCAGCCGTACCCCGTTGTGAGCAATGCCGCATACCACACCTCGCCATGGCCGCCTGTCGTGAGAGAGAAGAAAGGTGGGGATTCCGCCGCCGCCGAGCCTCAGTTCAAGCTCTTCTTCACTCGCACCTCCGGACCGCCTCACTGGGAGCTCGTGCCAATCGTCACTGCGATACTCGCCGGTGGTGTAGCGCTTGCCGGAGGGAGAGTTGTCTGCATCAGGCATCGCCGGCGAACCGTGCGGGCGTGGCCGATTTCCCCCAGGCAGGAACTTCACCTACGAACTGACCACGACGCATGGACCTCGGTGGGCGCTGCTGTTCTGGGAGCTCGCTGCGCCATGGTGGCCCTCGGACGCTCCCTGGACTGCCTTGCGAGGCGCGGGATTGGCGACTGGAGAACCTGTGATTTCTCCTCGGCGCCCCTTCTTCGCCTCGAACCCACGAGCCGTCATGTGCTGCGCTACTGCTGAACCTGCGCCTCGCCTCGGACCCGCGCTTCGTCGGCCCTACTTCCCACAACGGTGAGGACACCCTCCGTCGCTTCGTCGCTGGGTGCCGTGGGAGGGTCCTTCGCGCCGCACCCTCTGATGGTCTTGGGCATCGACGGCGCCGCCGTCTGGCCAAGGCTCGCCATCGGCCAAAGCGAGCAGGGAAGAGAGGAATGAAGAGGAGGTTGTGGCGGTCGGATCGATGGCAGACGGCTTGGATTATATCAAGGACACCCCTTCGATGGATCGGTCTGGATCCGTTGATCTTGGATCCATCGGCTGTGGCTCTCGCGCTGGTGCGATAAGGTAAGACCGTTGGATCGGGATCCGACCACTGGCGTTGGATACCGGTTCAGGAGCCAGGACTTCTAATCTGCATCCTTGCTTTGTGATCTGACGGCTACTGTTGGCCCATACCCCTTCGGTGTGGGACAATTGTAAAAGAACCCCTATCCTTTATTGTAAACAACCCGCTGTCCACCTTGGGATTTTCTGGGTCTTAGGAAATTTTACGCACCAGCCCCTGCACTTCCTAGTATTTGAGGCCCAGTCCAGTGCAGTAATAAAATGATTAAATGAATTAGAAATTAGATTTTTAATACAAAAATAATTGCTAGAACTTAGATAATTCATAGAAAATTCATTTTAGCTCCAAATTGAGTCATTCCAATTCCTAAAATTTTGTAATAATATTCTCTATTATTTAGAATCACTGTTTTGACATGAACTCTGTTAGGAAATTAATTTATCATCTAATCCTATTATAATCACCTTAAATCTTAGGAAATTCATAACTTAAAATCTATAACTCCAAAATTAATAATTCTTTTTCCTGTGATCTTATTTTAATGTGTAGATTATTAATATGTATTTGGCATACATGTTTGGTGTAATGTTAATTTTTGCCTATACAATGTTTGTTTGTATTGCTACGACTAGCAGTGAGGTCACGTGTCATCTGAAGATCATCCTGGTACCTGGAATCTCAAGACCCAGGCAAGTTGTGCCCTTGATCACTTCTTTTTACCCAGCCATGTTCTGATTAATTATAATGATCTGCATAGGTTAATTTTGATGGGACCCAATAGGTTACCCTAGTTTGTCTATCTTTATACCTTGTTTACCACCGATCTTTCTGGGTAGTACTTGCTAGTGCTATATGTGGTTTTGGGTATGGAGATACATTATTCATGATTACTCTTTTTGTTATCAGTTGTTATTTATTGTTCATGTTAAGATCATTATGTTAATTGGAACATGGAGCGACCACCCGGGAAAACAGTGCTACCACAAGGGTAGTATGGGATGCCCTTGGCTGATTAATTAGGAAAGCTAGTGGAAGACTACCTTACCCGAAAGGGGCAAGGGCAGTAGGGGAGAGGTCAGTGCGGGGAGGCCCTCGGGAGGATTTTGCTGCGATGGCGGTCCTGCAAGGGATTCCTGTACTGGATCTTCCTATAAACTGTAGCGGGTTTTCGGAAGCTAGTGGAACTTTGTAAAGGCCTCGTAGTGGATCCCTAGCCATTCACCTCGGAAGTGTCTAAGGGCTTTGCAAACCCTGGCGACATGGGATACACGACTTGTGGGTAAAGATGCGCAACCTCTGCAGAGTGTAAAACTAGTATACTAGCCGTGCTCACGGTCATGAGCAGCTCGGACCCTCACATGATTAAATTATGGAACTAACTTCAATTTGTCATATGCATTGCATCGCGGGTGAAGTTGTTATTTTTGTTCTACTACTTAATTGGGATTGGTTTGGTATTTACTTATACTTAGTAACTGCTAATAAAATTTTGACCAACTTTAAAAGCAATGCTCAGCTCTAACCATCTTCTTTGGTAAGCCTTACACTTCACGTGAGCTCCCACTTTTGGCGAGTTCATGCACATTATTCCCCACAACTTGTTGAGCGATGAACGTATGTGAGCTCACTCTTGCTGTCTCACATACACCACAGGTCAAGACCAGGTACTGCAGGATGATGCTCATGGAGGTTGCTGTGATGAGTTCGTGAGAGGTCTAGGTCGTCGTCTCCCAGTCAACTTTGGGTTGCTGGACCGTTGTCTCCTTATAATGTAATTATTTATTTTGTATAGACCTCCTGTTATATGTAAAGATGTGACATTCGATCCTGTGCCACTATACATCATATGTATGAGACTTGGTCCCAGCATACCTGGTGTTTATGTTAACCCCGGGTTTTGGACCCCTAAAAATCCGGGTGTTACAGATTTTCCTTTCAGTAGGGAACTTCCCATCTGGTCACCCATCCCAGGTTTCTCCAAGTTGAGCACGCTTAACTTTGAGATTCCTTCGAACCAGGCTTCTAAACTCTGATTCCAGTAATTCTTGTTTCTAAATTCTTATCAAACTATTCCCTATCTGTCGGTGTTTTGGGTCCGACCGCACACCCGGGGTTGCCCCTCAAGGTGTTTTTTGGAATAGGACGGTGTCGATGACTGTAGCAAAATGGTTCGTGCCGATCGCACGAGGAACAGTGGACAGGGTTTTTGTTGGGGGCCTTCGTCCTCCGAAGGTCCTCAAAAACAAGATTTGACAATATTTTCCAAGTGAATTATATGAACAGGTGTTTTCGGACTCAGATTATGAACATGGAGTACGGACAGGACGAAGCTTAAGCCAGACGAAAGGAGGTTGAGATGAAGGACGGGCTGGTTACCATGCTGTACGAAGGATGGTGCGCAGCCGAAGCTATGCGCGGGAAAGCTTCGTCGCAATAGCAGAACGGAGAACCGACCTAAAGATGAAAAGACTACTTAGGCCTTGACAGACTCCCATAGGTCATTAGCAAATGTAATGAACATGAATGTAATTTTACATGGGCTGCGTCTCACGCCTATAAATAGATGAACAGTACTCCCGTACTGTTCACGCTGACTTGGCATTTGCTTTTGCGTCATCCTTGTACTCTTGCCTTCCTGCAATCCGAAGGTACTCCTGTGATTTGAAGTCATTTCTATTGTTATATGATAATAAAATAGAAATGACATTGTGATAAAATTTAAATGTTTATATTACTTTTTATGTTGCGTGTAAATCCTTCGTCATAGCTTACGAAGATATATTATTTGTGACCTTCGTCCCGAGCGCATTATATCCCGAAGGGAAATGATGTTTCAAAGGACGAAGGAACTTATCATTTAACACTTTTTATGTTGCCTTGTTCTTAATCCGAAGCATTTGAGAACAAGTCACCAACATTGGCGCCTACCTCCGGTAAACTCACTTCCACTTTGAGTTTTTTGAACACCTTCGGAAGCCATAGACCCTCGCTATGGCGCCGAAGAAAGCTTCAGCGACTGGGGCTGCAGCACTGCAACCGCTGGACCCCAACTAGGAGACTGTCTCTCTTCGGGAGGCCCGAAGCCAGAAGAGGAAGACCGTCAGCCCGACGCTTCAGGAGGATGAACTAGACCAAGAGATCAGGGATATGGAGATGCTTCATCAACAGGTGCAGAGGAAGAAGGAAAAGATGGCCAGGCTAGCTGAGCTGCAGAGGCAGATAGACGAAGCTTCTGAAGAAGTTCGCCATCTTACTCACGATGAGCAGAACAGAAGGCCTCAACAAAAAGACCTTCATCAGGAGGGCTTCTTCAACGAAGATGACTGGTATGACAATTTCCATCATGGAAATTTTGTTTTCGATGATGCTTCTCCCCTGTCCGCTGAGCTGCAGGCTACACCTTGGCCTCCGTCCTACAAGCCACCCCAGCTTCCCATGTTCGATGGCCATTCAGACCCGAAGCAGTTTTTGATGAGCTACGAAGCAACAGTGTCTTCGTATGGTGGCAATGCTGCAGTCATGGCAAAGTCTTTTGTTATGGCTGTCAGGAATGTTGCTCAGACCTGGTATTCCTCCCTTTGTCACACCCGGGTTTTGGGGCACCAAGACCCAGGCGCGAACATAATCACCAGGTGTGCTGGGACCAAGTCTCACACATATGATGAATCATGGCACAGGATCGAATGTCGCATCTTTACTATATAACAGGAGTTCTATACAAAATAAATAAATACATTATATGGAGACAACGGTCTAGCAACCCAAAGTTGACTGGGAGACGACGACCTAGACCTCTCGCGAACTCGTCACAGCATCCTCCAAGCGCTTCATCCCGCGGTACCTGTTCTTGACCTGTGGGGGGGGTGAGACAGCAAGAGTGAGCTCACATACGTTCATCGCTCAACAAGTTGTGGGGAATAATGTGCATGAACTCGCCAAAGGTGGGAGCTCACGTGAAGTGTAAGGCTTACAAAAGAGGATGGTTAGAGCTGAGCATTGCTTTTAAAGTTGGTCAAAATTTTATTAGCAGTTACTAAGTATAAGTAAATACCAACCCAATTAATTAGTAGAACAAAAGTAACAACCTCACCTGCAATGCAATGCATATGACAAATTAAATTTAGTTCCATAATTTAATCATGTGAGGGTAAAAAGAAGTGATCAAGGGCACAACTTGCCTGGGACTTGAGATTCCAGGTATCAACTTGTTTTTCAGATGACTCGTGTCCTCACCGCTAAACGTAGCAATACAGACAAACATGTATAGGCAAAATTAACATCACACCAAACATAAGAATAAACTACGTAATAATAATCTACGCGTTGCTACGAGATCGTGGGCTCGAGAATCACTATATTCGGAGCTACGGTTATAAAGTTATGATTTATGGAAGATAAATGTGATTTTAATATTAAACTATATTATAATTTGGTTAATATACATCATATGAGGAAATATACTCAAATAGTTAAGTAAATTTTAATCCAGATTATAACTTGTTTAGGAATCATATTATAGTCAAATCAGTATCATGGTCTAGATTAACTTTGGTTAAAAAGGTATAATCTACTGAATATAGGCTAAACAAATATCTAATTATAAAAATATGTTCTATGGTACAATTAATGATGCCACCGCGTAGACAATATTTTTATGAAGCTAACACAATTTGAATGGATTAATTTGGAGTTAAAATGGTTTTAATATGAATTAAACAAGTTGTAGAATTATTTTTATACTAGGTATTCATTTTCTATTTCATTTATTTATTTCCTTCGAGTCCTGTATGGCGCGCATAATTTGCAGGGAGTACAGGGTTAAAACGTAAAGACTCCACAGACTCAGGATTATGCAGTGATGGACTGCGGGTTAAATCACCAAAACTCCGAGGGCTCTTTAGAGAGTTTACCTTGACGAAGGGGTACGAGGGCTTTTCAGACCGTTGGATTCAAAATCGAGGGTCCAGATTATAGAAAACCGGTACGTGATATGGACCGTTTGATCTTAATCCCAGGGTCGGATCAAAAGCATCCCGTGCACACATCCATCCGCTCAATAGCCGATTTACGGTCTGATCCATTGAAGTCATTGCCGATGCAGAGATACAATCTCAACCGCATAACAGGCAACTGACGACCGACACCCCATCTTCCCTCACGCGCACACAGCATGGCGGAGCGTTTCCTCCATGGCGGCGGACCCCCGTGGCGTAGGCACTAGGCGGTGGCGTCCAAGCTCCCGATGGGTGAAGCGGCCATCGGAGCATGGAGCCGGGCAGAGGGGCATGGCCGAAGACGCCGCATACATAGGGGCTGAGCAGGGGTCGCCAGTCCGCAACGCGATGTGACCCTGCGATGAAACATGAGCGATGGTGAGAGATCCCAGCGATCGATTGGCCATCATCCAGTTGTTCCCGAGCTCAATTAGAGCATGCATTAGACCACAACCGCCAGCGAACTCCCGTGACTTGATTCTAGCCTCCAATTGCAAACGCCGGTGGTAATCTTCTCTCTCTCTCCCTAAGGGTTTTGTCGATTTCTCTGTTATGGCGCCGAAGGGCTCGATGCTTTGCACACAACGGGGCAAGTCTGGAATTCGTGCAGCAGGTATCATGCAGATGGGGATTAGCTCTGCTTAAATAGTGACGAGGGGCTGCCGGGTCGGACCTGAGTTCCTAGATTCTGTTGCAACCACCCGGCTATAATCATGGGAGGAAGAAGAACCTGCCATCCCAGCCCACAAGTCTATGGCTAGCGCAACGTCCGTACAGGCGCACGTGAACCGGATGGATGAAAACGGCCACCGGGTCAGCGTCAGGTGCACGACGTGAAAAAAAATGGAGTGGCCGCGGGGAGGGGAATCTATTGGGCCGCTGAGTGAAAATTCGGCCCAGCCAAGATCTGGGTTTGTTTTCTCTTTTTTTTTATTTTCCTTTCTCATTTTAGATTTCGGATTTTGAATTTAAACTCAGTTGTGAACTTGCACATATACCAATGTGTTTCAATTCAAATCCTGTGATAAAAATATATATTTATTTGTATATTTATTCTCTTTTCCTCTTCTTGAATATTTCTCATTCTCAAATATTCAAGTTAGTCATTAATTCTCAAATGAGTCCATTTGTATTAATAGGAATATTTTCATTATTAAATGCCCATACAAATAAATTCTAACATAATGCAATAGATATATGTTTATTTTAATTATTCCATTTATTTGGTGGATGCTTGAAATATGAAACACAATCATATTGGTTTCTTTCTTTTTAGAAAACTAGTATTTTGTTTGTGGGATAGGAATTAAGGTTATTGCAGAATTAGATATTCATGTAAATAAATGCTTGTGGTGCATCACTTAATGATATGCATAATCGTTTAGTTTAATAGGAAATAGTTCTTGGTTTTTTTTTCAAAATTCAGTCCTCAATTTTCAACACTCAAGTATAATTTGAGATATTTGAACTTACGATTTTATCTCTTCATTTATTTTGTTATTATTAATTTTTTTTATATATGGATTTTGGGCATTACAAATCCTACCCCCCTTAACAAGAATCTCGTCCTCGAGATTTGTAAGAAAAGGATATAGGAAGAGTGGTTTGCAATTGAGCTTTTAGTTTCTAATTATTTCAAAAATCAAGAGCCTCTTTTTTTTGAGTGATTAGGAAAGCATGGGTATCCATATGTATAGTCATTTTATTATGTAAGACGAAAGATGGGTTGGTTAGGGCAAGAATATCCTGGTGTAAGAAAGTTCATGGTGAGACATAACTCGTGTTGGGTGGTAATACATCTGAAGATTGAGTTTGACTCCTCTCCTTCCTTGACGAGGTTGATCTTGTTCTTTTCCGGTCTTGGTCTTATTGAGTCGGGGTCGGTGTATATCATAAGAGTTGGGGGAATATGGTTAAGATAGTTATGGATGAAATAGACTACATGATGTAGGTCAAAATCTGGTTTGATGTCAGGTGGGGGTTGATAGATTATGCAATCCATCAAAACTCTATTGGTTGGGTTAGATCTCATGCATGTGGCTGAGTTGGTCTAAGACACTAGTTAGTTTCAAGTGCATGGGGGGTTATGGCCTTATCTTTTGTACCAGCATTAAGTATCTTACTTTAGATTAGATTATAATAGATTAGATGGGATCTAGATTAGATTGGTATGACTAGTTTGACTAGATAAGATCTAATTAATTTGCATTAGATCATGATTGTTAAACTAGGGTAGATAAGTATGCTTATTAGGATATGATGGATCCATAAAGATAGAATCTTTTGAGGTCAGTTAGATCCACTAGGGTGACATAATATCTTTTCAAGATAAGATGAGTATCTTTTTAAAATAAGATGGATCTACGAGTGTATGATAGAATCTTTCAAGATAAGATAGATATTGTTAGGCTAGATACTTTAATGAGGTAGTTTATCTAGTTATTTATAAATTTTTTTTCTTATACCTATGTGTATATTCAGATGCAATTGTGGATATTACTCCACAACCCATCACATTCAATCAAAGATCCAAATCATACAAGTTATCATAAGAACAAGCAATCAAGTGTATAGATACCTTAAAAATAGTTTTATTTTTGTTCCTAAGAGTAGGTCTTCTATTCCTAAAGTCACTTTAGGCACGAGATTTCAAAGTGTGAAATCCACATTTGTCTTTAGAAAGAAAAGATAAGAATAACCAGAGTAAAGCGGAAATAGATGAGAAAAGATTAAGAAAAATTTAGAAAAGAATAAGAGTAGCAAAGGTAAGTAAGTATTGGTTATCCAGTTCTATCTAGGTTTCGTCCTACAGTCAACATTCCTCTGATACCACTTCTGTCACACCCGGGTTTTGGGGCACCAAGACCCAGGCGCGAACATAATCACCAGGTGTGCTGGGACCAAGTCTCACACATATGATGAATCATGGCACAGGATCGAATGTCGCATCTTTACTATATAACAGGAGTTCTATACAAAATAAATAAATACATTATATGGAGACAACGGTCCAGCAACCCAAAGTTGACTGGGAGACGACGACCTAGACCTCTCGTGAACTCGTCACAGCATCCTCCAAGCGCTTCATCCCGCGGTACCTGTTCTTGACCTGTGGGGGGGTGAGACAGCAAGAGTGAGCTCACATACGTTCATCGCTCAACAAGTTGTGGGGAATAATGTGCATGAACTCGCCAAAGGTGGGAGCTCACGTGAAGTGTAAGGCTTACCAAAGAGGATGGTTAGAGCTGAGCATTGCTTTTAAAGTTGGTCAAAATTTTATTAGCAGTTACTAAGTATAAGTAAATACCAACCCAATTAATTAGTAGAACAAAAGTAACAACCTCACCTGCAATGCAATGCATATGACAAATTGAATTTAGTTCCATAATTTAATCATGTGAGGGTAAAAAGAAGTGATCAAGGGCACAACTTGCCTGGGACTTGAGATTCCAGGTATCAACTTGTTTTTCAGATGACTCGTGTCCTCACCGCTAAACGTAGCAATACAGACAAACATGTATAGGCAAAATTAACATCACACCAAACATAAGAATAAACTACGTAATAATAATCTACGCGTTGCTACGAGATCGTGGGCTCGAGAATCACTATATTCGGAGCTACGGTTATAAAGTTATGATTTATGGAAGATAAATGTGATTTTAATATTAAACTATATTATAATTTGGTTAATATACATCATATGAGGAAATATACTCAAATAGTTAAGTAAATTTTAATCCAGATTATAACTTGTTTAGGAATCATATTATAGTCAAATCAGTATCATGGTCTAGATTAACTTTGGTTAAAAAGGTATAATCTACTGAATATAGGCTAAACAAATATCTAATTATAAAAATATGTTCTATGGTACAATTAATGATGCCACCGCGTAGACAATATTTTTATGAAGCTAACGCAATTTGAATGGATTAATTTGGAGTTAAAATGGTTTTAATACGAATTAAACAAGTTGTAGAATTATTTTTATACTAGGTATTCATTTTCTATTTCATTTATTTATTTCCTTCGAGTCCTGTATGGCGCGCATAATTTGCAGGGAGTACAGGGTTAAAACGTAAAGACTCCACAGACTCAGGATTATGCAGTGATGGACTGCGGGTTAAATCACCAAAACTCCGAGGGCTCTTTAGAGAGTTTACCTTGACGAAGGGGTACGAGGGCTTTTCAGACCGTTGGATTCAAAATCGAGGGTCCAGATTATAGAAAACCGGTACGTGATATGGACCGTTTGATCTTAATCCCAGGGTCGGATCAAAAGCATCCCGTGCACACATCCATCCGCTCAATAGCCGATTTACGGTCTGATCCATTGAAGTCATTGCCGATGCAGAGATACAATCTCAACCGCATAACAGGCAACTGACGACCGACACCCCATCTTCCCTCACGTGCACACAGCATGGCGGAGCGTTTCCTCCATGGCGGCGGACCCCCGTGGTGTAGGCACTAGGCGGTGGCGTCCGAGCTCCCGATGGGTGAAGCGGCCATCGGAGCATGGAGCCGGGCAGAGGGGCATGGCCGAAGACGCCGCATACATAGGGGCTGAGCAGGGGTCGCCAGTCCGCAACGCGATGTGACCCTGCGATGAAACATGAGCGATGGTGAGAGATCCCAGCGATCGATTGGCCATCATCCAGTTGTTCCCGAGCTCAATTAGAGCATGCATTAGACCACAACCGCCAGCGAACTCCCGTGACTTGATTCTAGCCTCCAATTGCAAACGCCGGTGGTAATCTTCTCTCTCTCTCCCTAAGGGTTTTGTCGATTTCTCTGTTATGGCGCCGAAGGGCTCGATGCTTTGCACACAACGGGGCAAGGCTGGAATTCGTGCAGCAGGTATCATGCAGATGGGGATTAGCTCTGCTTAAATAGTGACGAGGGGCTGCCGGGTCGGACCTGAGTTCCTAGATTCTGTTGCAACCACCCGGCTATAATCATGGGAGGAAGAAGAACCTGCCATCCCGGCCCACAAGTCTATGGCTAGCGCAACGTCCGTACAGGCGCACGTGAACCGGATGGATGAAAACGGCCACCGGGTCAGCGTCAGGTGCACGACGTGAAAAAAAATGGAGTGGCCGCGGGGAGGGGAATCTATTGGGCCGCTGAGTGAAAATTCGGCCCAGCCAAGATCTGGGTTTGTTTTCTCTTTTTTTTTATTTTCCTTTCTCATTTTAGATTTCGGATTTTGAATTTAAACTCAGTTGTGAACTTGCACATATACCAATGTGTTTCA
This sequence comes from Zea luxurians, assembly GCA_029449295.1. Classification (NCBI taxonomy): domain Eukaryota; kingdom Viridiplantae; phylum Streptophyta; class Magnoliopsida; order Poales; family Poaceae; genus Zea; species Zea luxurians. The sequence continues at coordinate 105,683,184 of JAOPSE010000010.1, forward strand.
ATTCAAATCCTGTGATAAAAATATATATTTATTTGTATATTTATTCTCTTTTCCTCTTCTTGAATATTTCTCATTCTCAAATATTCAAGTTAGTCATTAATTCTCAAATGAGTCCATTTGTATTAATAGGAATATTTTCATTATTAAATGCCCATACAAATAAATTCTAACATAATGCAATAGATATATGTTTATTTTAATTATTCCATTTATTTGGTGGATGCTTGAAATATGAAACACAATCATATTGGTTTCTTTCTTTTTAGAAAACTAGTATTTTGTTTGTGGGATAGGAATTAAGGTTATTGCAGAATTAGATATTCATGTAAATAAATGCTTGTGGTGCATCACTTAATGATATGCATAATCGTTTAGTTTAATAGGAAATAGTTCTTGGTTTTTTTTTCAAAATTCAGTCCTCAATTTTCAACACTCAAGTATAATTTGAGATATTTGAACTTACGATTTTATCTCTTCATTTATTTTGTTATTATTAATTTTTTTTATATACGGATTTTGGGCATTACACCCTTCGACCAGGAACGATTACTTCATGGCAAAAGCTGAAGGACATGTTGTTAACCAGCTTTCAAGGGTTTCAGACGAAGCCGGTTACTGCTCAAGCCTTGTTCCAGTGCACTCAGGATCATGAAGAATACCTTCAGGCGTATGTCAGAAGGTTCTTACGTTTGAGGGCGCAGGCACCAACGGTGCCCAATGAAATTGTCATCGAAGCCATGATCAAGGGGCTTCGACCTGGGCCTTCAGCTCAATACTTCGCTAGGAAGCCTCCTCAGACTTTGGAGAAGCTGCTCCAGAAGATGGACGAGTACATTCGTGCCGACAATGATTTTCGCCAAAGAAGGGAGGAGGCTTTCAAATTTTCTGAAATGACCAGGGGCTTCGGAGGAAGATTCTATCCGAGGCATGTCAGGTCCATCCACAACTCTACTCAAAACGATGATAAGGGGAGTCAGCAGAACAGGCCGCAGTGCTCCTCACAGGCTTCGGGGCAACAGCAAAGTTTCTTCCGGCCACCAGCTCCAAGAGGCAGAAGCGCCAGGGGCTTCGGCGGAAGATTTGGAGATCAACCAAGGAAAATGTTTTGCTTGTTCTATGGAGAAAACAAGGGCCATACCACCAGGATGTGCCATGTTACAATCCAGAAGCAAAAGGAAATAGCCGAAGCTGCAGCGCAACAAGCTCAGCCGAAGCAGGTCATGCATACTGCTTCGTACCATCCGCCTTACATCCCACAATACATAGACAACCACCCTGCAGTTTCTGTAGCTTCGGCAAGTCAACCTCAAGCTTCCTGGCAACAGCCTCCGCCTCCACCTCCACTGCAACAAGGCCAACAGCCAGAAGGGAGCCAATATGCTCCACACCAAAGGGACTTCAGAGAACAATCCGAAGCTCGCACAGTCAATAGCACTGTGCCAGAGTCGAAGCACATTTATTGACACATATCCTACCTTTGATAGCAGTCTTTTCTATTCAGTTCTATTTTCTGTGTAACAAAGAACATTGTTAGTTTTCATGTAATAATTTCGTTGTTTCCCACGAGGAAAACCTATTTTCTCCACAGGCTTAAGTTGCTGAAGCTTAAAAATTTGCGATAACAAGGAGGACCTTCGAATTATTAAAAATCCTTCGAAGCAACAGAAAGTCGTTCTAAGGAACGCAGAGTAAGTTGCTGAAGTCACAAAAAGCCGTTCCAAAGGGAGCGCAGTGTAAGTTTTCTGCTCAAAAGTCGTTCCAAAGGGAATGCAGAGCTTACAGCGAAAAGTCAACGCTGATTCCGCCAAAAGTAAAAGGCGAAGAAGCTCCAAAGACGTTCCTAAGGGAATGCAGAGCTTACAGCGAAAAGTCAACGCTGATACCGCCTAAGTAAAAGGCGAAGAAGCTCCAAAGACGTTCCTAAGGGAATGCAGAGCTTACAGCGAAAAGTCAGCGCTGATATAAAAAGATTGTGTGTTTCACGGGGATATGTGTGTATCTTTGGAATCAATCTCATCTACATAACATAACATCATCACATCATTTTGCATAGCATAAGCATCATACATCATATTGCATATGGCAAAAGAAGGGAGGACAGTATCAACCTTCGGAAGAATGCTTTGAGAAAGTAAAAATCTTCGGAATATAGCTTCAGAGAATGTTTTCACGAAGTTTGGATATTTTTCATCAGAGCGCTATGGATTTTGTGATGCATAAAAGTTTTTCTATCTTCACGAAGCATGAAAAGAAGGGAAGGTGTTTTTTCGCCGAAGGCTTAAAAACGGTACGTATGTAAAGTTTCATGCATCGTAAAGAATTGAATAATGAAAAGAAACTTGTATATTACATTCAAATGTACAAAATATTACATAGATCACATTTCAAATGTTTTTTCTAATAACATCTAGTCTTCTCTTAGTACTACTTCGGCAGCCTCATTTAGAAGTTGTTCAACAACTTTATCCATGATAGCTTCGGCCATTTGTTTAATTTCGTCATCCCCTTTCGTGTGAGGGTCAGCAGACGATCCAGTAGGTTCTGAGGGAAGGGAATATGTCTACATTACTATCACAAACCGCGAGCAAAGTTTGAAATAAAAAATTACAACACAATAAGAACGACTAATTAATACCTATTTGCCCTTCGGGCTCTGTACTTTTTTCGGCAACTTCTGTCACTTTCCTAGCATCATGGATGCCTTTTTCACTCCTTTGAATAATTTCTTGCGCCATTTCTCGGCCGCCGTTGTCCCAGATATCAGTAAAGAATTTACCGCCAACCATGCTTGCTTCGGTCGAGGGGTCTTTGATGTCTTCGGAGGACAAGGCAGCTTCGGACTGAGCTAAGGATTTTACATGCTCACAACCTTTCTTCTCCAAAACAGTAGCAACTCCTCTGGCGCCCGAAAAAGCGCAGATGTCACCGCGGCTACTCAGGATTTCCTCGAAGGCCTCTGCTTCGTGACTGATCCAATCCAGTGGACCTTCGGGATTGCCTCTTGAGAAATTCTCTTCACTAGAAAATGCGCCAACGCTGGCGAAGCTGGATTTTATCTTTTTGACGCATTCTATAGATTTAACATAGCATTTCCTCTGGGATGCACGAAGCTCCTTAACACTTAACTCTAAATGATTGACCAACTGATCACTAAGCTCTCGTTTTGTTTCTTCAAGCACACGTTCCTCTTTAGCTCTAGCTAGCTGTTTCTGAAGATCTTTAATCTCACGTTTTTGGGCTTCGGCCTGGACCTTTGAGGCAGCTTCGTCCTTTTTTACCTTGTCTACCAATGTAAGCAGAATTTTATCCTTTTCCAGAGCTTCGTTTCTCAGTTTAATAACTTCTGACCGTAGGTTGTTGAACGCAATTTCATAGCTCTCATCTTCGGCACTCTTTTGTGCTCTTAATGCGTTGCTTAGGATTAAACCCTATATGTAAAAAAGTTGGTATAAGAATAAAAGAATGAGTTACGAATTAAAAAAAAAATTTTAAGCGCCTAATTCCCATACCTTTAGGCTATTGTACGCAAGACTGTCCGCGAGATCCTCCTTCGTCATAGCACATAATCCAGCTTCGAGCTTCGGGAACCCCGTACTTCTAGCCATCTCTCGGCAGACAGATAATTCTTTGTTATCAGGGAGGCAGTATAGGAAGTCATCTTCATTTGTCCCATTGAACACTACTGCCCCCTTCGGATATTTTAACTCTCTAGCATAGTAATTGGCTTCATAAGTCTCTTCTTCAGATAATTTCTTCCCCGAAGCATGTCGCACGATGTAATCGCATATGTTGTAAGGAGCTTCGGGGGCGGCAGTGTCAATTTCCTCAACCAAAACTGGTTCTGATATTTTTATTTTTTCGGTTTCCAAAGATTGTTCCTTGGTGGGCTCTGAAGGCCCAGCTTCAGCTTCAAGTTGTTGCTTCGAAGCTTCAGTAGACGCTTCAGCAAGTTCAACAGTCTTCTTTGGAGTTGTGCTTGAAGATTTAATTGTCTCCAAGACATCTAGCACGTTCACCATTCTTTTTCTTTTTGGGGTCACCGATGGGCCCTTTTGATTTTTTATTGTTTCAACATTTGCTGAAGGACTTAAGATTTCCAATATTTTTTGTCCTTCAATCTTTGGTTTTTCTGCCTTCTCTGCTGAAGGCGCTTCAGTTTTTTCTTCTATCTTCGGCACTGGAGCTGGTTCTGTAGTTTCAGTGGCCAAAGAGACTTCACCAATAAATTCAGGCACTGTGGCTGGCTCAATAAAACGTGCCCGGTGGGTGAGCACCTTCATCTTTTTTCTTTGCGGCGCTGGCTCACTAGAAGCACTTGTGGCAACTTCTGTTGCAGGAGAAGTATTTTTTCTTTTGCGGCCCGGCACCGGATAATGGTAGTCAGGGTAGACAAACCCGATTGCATCAAATACCCGGTTGAGCCTTTTCTTCTTTCGGCCTCCGAAGGCTGCCGATAATGCAGTGTTCTCGGCCTTCGAATACACCCCAAGCAGTTCGTCACTTAATGTTTCAATGCTTTTCAACCAGTCGTCATCAGGTTCAACAAACTTATCCCCGTATTTGAATGTGTATTTCAGTCTGACCAGTCCGCCTTCGTCGGACTCTTTGATGGTCTCCTTCGGCATTTCCCACTTTCCTGCAAGTGGCCACACCCTGAAGGCAATATGCTCTTGGACCAAGTCCCTTGTCCCAATAAAAGAGCAGATTACGCCGAAGGCTCTTTGGCATTCCTCGGCTGCTTCATCCATTTCAACCTTCGGCCTTCGAAGTCCGAAGCGTTGCCAGATGGGGCGCATAATGATACTCTTAACATCTTCCTGCGCTGTTAAGTCATTCTTTACATAGAACCACTCTGTCATCCAGGCTCCGGGCCACCTCTTCCGAAAGGTTGGCACAGGGCGGCTTGACCCGGAGCGGGCACCGAAGCTGTAACACCCAAAGTTGTTGTGATATTGTTCTTTCCCCCAGGGCTTCGTCTCATATAACAACTCATGAATGTTGCAAAAGCTTTTAGCATTTGGTTCTAAACCTTGGCTTTTCACAGCCCAGACAAACATCCCCATTCTTATGATAGCTTCGGGAGTAATTTGATGAAGGTAGACTTGAAATGTCTTCAGAACTTCGACAACAAAGCTGCTTAGGGGGAATCGAAGCCCGGCCTTAAGAAAGCTTCGGAAGATTACGACTTCATCTTCTTCGGGGGTGGGAGAAGTTTTTTCTCCAGCATCAGCCCTCACAATAGATATATCTCGAAAATATCTCCCTCTCATATTGTCAATATGACTCTGCTTAATAGTGCTTTTCCCGAAAACTGAGTGACTTGGCCGCCATGGTCGATCTTCGGACTCTCCCCCACCACTTTCTACATCATAACTGTCGCTGTCACCAGTATCTTCAGACAAACCTTCCAGAATCTCCTTGGTGATTTTTTCCGTATTGGTCTCCGCCATCGCTATAAGGAACCCCAAGTTCTTCTCTTCGTCGAGACTCAGCTTCATCTCAGCAGGGACCTTCTTATCTTCAGACATCTTCGGAAACACTAAAAAACTGTTTTCAAGGCCGAAGCTTCAAAACCAAAAGATCAGCAAATCTTAGTGTGCAAGAGCTAAGAATTTAGTAAGCGGAAGCAGATGGCAAGTAAGTGTACCAAAATGAGTTTGCGGTATGATCTTATTTATACGCCCAGTGCGTTGAAAATTGAAAGACCCCGCTTGTCAGTGAATGTTGCTATTCTAGCAAAGGGAAGGTGTTTTTTCGGACCTTCGGCTTAAGGCCTTCGTCCATATCGCAATCTGAATTTATCACTAACAAATTAATATTGCGAGGGGCTACTGTTGGGGGCCTTCGTCCTCCGAAGGTCCTCAAAAACAAGATTTGACAATATTTTCCAAGTGAATTATATGAACAGGTGTTTTCGGACTCAGATTATGAACATGGAGTACGGACAGGACGAAGCTTAAGCCAGACGAAAGGAGGTTGAGATGAAGGACGGGCTGGTTACCATGCTGTACGAAGGATGGTGCGCAGCCGAAGCTATGCGCAGGAAAGCTTCGTCGCAATAGCAGAACGGAGAACCGACCTAAAGATGAAAAGACTACTTAGGCCTTGACAGACTCCCATAGGTCATTAGCAAATGTAATGAACATGAATGTAATTTTACATGGGCTGCGTCTCACGCCTATAAATAGATGAACAGTACTCCCGTACTGTTCACGCTGACTTGGCATTTGCTTTTGCGTCATCCTTGTACTCTTGCCTTCCTGCAATCCGAAGGTACTCCTATGATTTGAAGTCATTTCTATTGTTATATGATAATAAAATAGAAATGACATTGTGATAAAATTTAAATGTTTATATTACTTTTTATGTTGCGTGTAAATCCTTCGTCATAGCTTACGAAGATATATTATTTGTGACCTTCGTCCCGAGCGCATTATATCCCGAAGGGAAATGATGTTTCAAAGGACGAAGGAACTTATCATTTAACACTTTTTATGTTGCCTTGTTCTTAATCTGAAGCATTTGAGAACAAGTCACCAACAGTTTTCAGGTTCGGGCCGCTTAGAGATGCGTAACACCCTACGTCCTGGTGAGTATGCTTGGTGAATGTGGTTACAAAAGAGCTCTCTGGATTGAGATTACAGAGAGTTGACGTGGGTGGCTAAGTAAAGGGTCGATCGATCTGAAGGGGTGCCCCCTAGGCCTTATATACTCGACCGTGGGGCAGTACACGTGGATATGATAACAACAAGTAGCTAAAAGGTAGTGAACCTCTTGAGTTTATCCCTACGTAACCCTCACCGACTTATCCTCGCATGGCTCCGTTGCATGGGGGCTTCAACACGGGAAAGTCGGGTCTCTGTTGCGATTTACTCGCTCGACGTTGTGGGCTGTCCGGGTTTGCACCAATCTGGTCTCACGTCGCTCTGCTTTGTTGGTTGTTTCTCCCCAGGCCCACGAAAGAATGACCTTACGATTTATTAGGCCCTTGGGCCTTTCGTGAGGTCTTTTACTCCTTTAGTGGACCCGGGGGATATCTATCCCCCACAAGCCCCCGATCTTTGGGTTAATTTAGAGGTAATCAGCCCAAAGATCCCAGGTCCAACTTGCGGGTGTTTTGAAGAAAAATGATTTCCTGCTGTCTTCTCTTGCTCCGATCACTCATTTGACCGAAGCTTAGTTTCATGCTTGTGCCTTAGAGGTCGGCATTTCAATTTGTAGGATTCTGAACTTCATTGGGTGCACCGGAGGTGCACCCAATGGGTGTAGCCCCCGAGCTTTGAGTAGATTTTAGAAAATAATCTACTCGAAGGTCTTCCCCAGAAATTATCTCCATTTGTGCTCCTGCATCTTGGTTGAGGGTTGGTCTTTTAATCTTGTCCCACGCCTTAGAAGTCGGCACCATCTCAGCTTGGAATGATAATCCATGGGGTGCACCGGAGGTGCACCCAATGGGTGTAGCTCCCGACCTTCAAATGGATTTTTTAAGGATAATCCATTCGAAGGTCTTCCTTTCGTGCCTCTTTGCTGAAAATTATCCCTTTCGTTTGTAAAAATTGGCATGAAGCTATTTGCATTATGCTTTGGAGGTCAGCATTATGTCATCAATATTTTGCTGCAGAGGTCAGCATATATTTTGTCTTTAGCAGCCGAGTTTGCAATCCATCCATATCTTGCTAGGTGGTGCAATTTATTTGCTTCTGCGACTGATTGGACGTTTGATGGACGTTCTCTGTCTAGTCTTCACGTTGCTTCTGTCGGCCATATCTTGTACTTCGCTGGCTATATTTGGCTTTCCTCTGATCCTTACTGATATCTCATTTTTGTCTTGAGGTATTCACTGCGTGCCCTGCACAGATGTGACCGTTTTGAAAAATATACTGATAATTCCTGGGCGTCCCCCCAATGGGTGTGGGCAAGGGACGGCTTGGTACGCTGAGTGTTTTAGCCGGCTGCTTCTGAGTAGTAATGTGATGGGACGGCGAGTGTAATCATATCCTTTGCGTTGTTGACTGGAGTCCCAATGGGTGTAGTGTTGCATGAAACGGCGTCAGCCGCCTGACGTGTCTCCAGACGGGTGGAAGTGCTTATTGAATGCTTTGCGACTGTTCAGTGACCACGGTTGGAGGTGAGCGGTTGCCTTTCCCTTCTATAAATAACGTTGTTGCCCCTCTGGTTTTTTCACATCTCTTCGCTGTTCTTTACTGCATCCTTCTCTTCTCTCCCGTCTGCTTCCGCCATGGGCAAGAGTAACAAACGCAAGCGCGAGCCGACTCCTCCGTCGGAGGACTTCGGCGACTCGAAATACTCGGAGGAGTTCTCCTCTGAGTCCGAGGGGTCTCCGGCTCCCGTCTCTCCCCCGGCGTCGTCTGATGATTCAGATGACTCCCAGGGGATTGCCGCGGAAGTCTGGACGTACATCCGGGCCGTCGAGCGCTCTGGGCTCGAGGGCTCGGATGAGTCAGAGTACTCCTCGGATGAGGAGGACTCGGACAGCGGCGAGGACGAGGACGACGACGACGACGGCGGCAACGACGACGACAGTGGCGACGGCGACGGTGACGGCAGCGGCAGCGGCGGGGGCAGCGGCGGCGGTGACGAGAGCAAGGGCAGCTCCAGAGGCGGCAGCAGCAAGGGCAGCACCAGGGTCGGTGGCGGTGGCAGCAACAGCAAGGCCAGTGGCTAGACGCCACTGGTCTTTAGATATTAGTATAGTGTAGTTAGAATAATGTAGTAGTAATGTAATATAGTAATAGTAGGGAAGCATCAACTCGCAAAGAGTTGATTTGTAAGATTATTGTCTTCCCTTAATGAAAGAATGACGTTGGCTTCTTCTTGATGACTCGCTTTGCTTGATTATAAAACTGATTCTTTTGAGACAGTAGATGAATAACTTGGGCATCACACTGACGCTTCCAGAAGTAGCTGCCGAGTAATCTTGTAGTCTGTGTCGACGTTTTAGAAGTAATGCCGAGCGACTAAACGCTATATCAGCGTCTTAGAGGCAATGCCGAGTGATTGAAGGTCGACGTCGGCATTTTAGAAGTAATGCCGAGCGATTGAACACGAGATCAGCGTTTTAGAGGCAACGCCGAGTGATTGAAGGTCGCCGTCGGCATTTTAGAAGTAATGCCAAGCGATTGAACACGAGATCAGCGTTTTAGAGGCAACGCCGAGTGACTGGAGGGTGATGTCGGCATTTTAGAGGTGATGCCGAGCGACCGAATACGAAAACAGCGTTTTAGAGGCAACGCCGAGTGACTGGAGGTCGGCATCGGCTTTTTAGAGGTAATGTCGAGCGACTGAATATGAAATCAGCGTTTTAGAGTCAACGCCGAGTGACTGGATGGTGACGTCGGCATTTTAGAGGTAATGCCGAGCGACTGAATATGAAATCAGCGTTTTAGAGTCAACGCCGAGTGATAGCAGGCCGCATGAGCTATTTTGAGGATAATAACCGAGTGATGAGGTGGCCCATCGGCTTTTTGGAAATAACTGCCGGATGACCACGTGGCATGATGGGGTTTTGGAAATAACCGCCGGGTGATGACTGGGCACTTTTTGAAACGGTATATGGCTCGAGAATATCCCATAAGAGCTGCGCTTTTAGCCGCCTTTGCTTTCCGTGCCCTAGTTCTTGCATTCCCGCTTCCGAATCCTCTCTGCCATTCGCCTCCTACTCTGCTCGCTGGTGAAATCGAGATGGCGCCCAAGAGGAAGACTGCGAGCTCGTCTGCTGCGGTGATCCCTCCGATCGACCCCAACAGCCAGTTGCCTTTCGCAGGTAACCATATGTCCATCATTTCCGAAGCTGAACTTCTCCACCTCGTATCCATCGGGGTTCTTCCTCCACGAGAACTCTGTTCTTGGCGGATTTGCCACGGGACTACTCTCCCGACAGAGGATACCCACGAGTCTGTAGTTTACGCTCCTTTTCTTCTCCGCGGCCTCGGCCTTCCCATCTCTCGCTTTTCCCGTGGCCTCCTTGATTTCTACCACATTAACTTGACCCATTTGAACCCTAATTCCATTCTGCAAATCTCCATTTTCGTTCACCTATGCGAAGCCTTTCTTGGCGTGCTGCCGCATTTTGGTTTATGGAAGTATTTGTATCATTGTCGCCCTGGGATGGCCGGGGGACAACATCAGTTGGTCGGAGGTGCCAGTTTGGAGATGCGTCGTGGGCAGAAAACTGAGTACCTTGAGATTCCCCTCAAGGACAGTATTAAGGGGTGGCGTCTAGAGTGGTTCATAGTTGATAATTATGGAAATTCTCTCCCCTCCCGGTCGGGAAGACAGCCAGACGTTCGCACTCCGAGCTGGACCGAGTCTCCCATAGATCAGGAAGTGGCTGAGGCAGGTGTGTTGCTAACTGAAGTTTGACTGCTGAAAGAGAGAGGTTTGACTGCTGAAGCTGTGGTTGCTGACTTTGTTTTCAAGAACATTCAGCCACTGAAAGACAGGGCCTATCCAGCATATCTGTATCGAGGGCTAGCCGACTCAACTCGGGTTACCAATAGGAGAATTCCTTCTGTAGACTTGGTAAGCCGACTTGAAATGATCCTCAGGGGTAAGGTGTCAAATGTTGGTGCTCCAGTGGCATACTCAGCCTGGAACCTGCCTCCTCCCAAAGCCTTCACCCTTTTTGTGTCAAATCCGCTTGTGACTGATGGCAATTTGGGCCTTAGAGTGCGACCCTCTGCTGAAGAAGTCAGTACTTTGGTTGCTTCGCTTGGGGAGATTCTTGATGATGAACGGCAGGTCCATTTTGAGGTGCCCCTGAACCCTAGTGATGCGGATATAAATGCCATGCTTGATCTGCTAGCTGAGGATTCCTCCGACGCTGCTCCTACTGGTACGTTGGCAGTGGTGCCCCTTCCAGAGGTTGATACAACTTTGGATGTCCAGAAACCTGTCAGTACTCGCCCGAGGCGCCCTAGCCGAACCAGTCAGCCTGAGCCTTCTGCTGATGAGCAAAAGAAGAAAAGAAGACGCCTCCGGCGAGTATCCAGTTTTGATGAGGACGCTGGTACCTCAGTTCCTGCTACTGAAGAAGTGCCTGCGACTGGACTTACTAACGCTAACCCCAATGGGTGTACCCAAACTGCTACTGATCCCAATGTGGGTGCTCCTTGTGTTGTCACTGTGGAAGATGAGGAGGAAGAAAATGAGGCTCCTTTAACTCAGAAAAACAGTCGGCAGTTCATCGCCAGCGGTGAAAGTAGCGGAGTTCCTTCTCCTGCTTTGTCTGCCCTCATTGGTCTGCAAGAACTGTCCCTGGCCAACTTTGATCAAACTCTTGAGGATATGGTCCCAGAGGACTTGTTATCAGAGCCAGTGGATGATGATGCAACGGAGGCTTGCGCTGTCGTGCCTGATGCTGGGTTGAAGTCATCCCGTGCCTCGTCGACCTTAGAGCGCGATCTCGAGGGTCGGGATGCTAACTTGGATTGTCCTGGTCCCATGGAAGTGGCTGAAGGCCCGTCAACCTTAGAGGTGGTTACTGCGGAGAGTCTGGACCTCAAGAATGGTGCTGACACATGCCCAGCCCCCGAGGATGTCGCCGGGGATGACTTAGCTCGGGTGAAGAGTGTAAGCCACTGCCCAGCCCCCGAGGGTGCTGCCGGGGATGATCCGGCTCAAGTGGGCAGTGCCAACTATGACCCAGCCCCCGAGGGTGCCCAAGCAAGGTCTCCTTCCTGCACTTCCATGGACGTTCACGCGGGATCACCTCCACACTCTGGCTACATGGTGGTAGCCCAAACTTTGGACCAGGGAGTCGCTTTAGAGGGCAGCGTCCCCGCTGATCGGGCGTTTGGCTCTGTTGAAGGCGCTGAGCTGATTCCTACTGGTCCGTTGCAAGCTGCTTCGGGTGGTGGCCTTGCGTCTGGTTATCAGCTGATTTCTCCTGATTTGGGGATCCCTTCGTTCTTTTCCAACCTCCAGGTACTGTGCTGTATTTTAGCTTGATCTTTACATTGCATGAACTTTTGTCATTATGCTCATCTGTTCTTCTCATCAGGTTTTGGTGGATGGGATGGCCAGCCAGCTGAGATTGCAGGGTGCTTCCGTCCCAGAAGTGGCTTCGTCTCTTGCGTGTTGGAATCTAGTGTCACTTCATCGTCGTGTATCCGAGTTGGAGGCAACTAACGCTGGTTAGTGCCCTTTTTCTTCTCTTCGCCTTTGTTGTGGACTGTTTTACCTTCTGACCTCGTTTTGTTTGATTACCTCTTGCTAGGAATGACTCGGCAAATTGCAATTCTTGAGGAAAAACATTCCCGAGATCAGGCTGAAATGGTTCAACGGTGCGTTGACTTCGAGGAGAAGTACTCTCAGAGCCAAACTGAACTAAATCAGGTCTCCGCTGCCTTGGATGACGCCAATGCCCTGAGTTCTTCTCTTCATGCTCGGCTTGACTCTGAAAAGGTAACTTACAAAACTGTGCCTTGCCTTGCTATGTTCCTATTACTTGCTTGGTTTCTGAAGGAGTTGATTTTTGTTTGCAGGAAGAAAAGCGTATCCTTGCTGCTTCTCGTGACAATCTTGACAGATTGTATCGTGATTCTAGCAACTCGCTGTCAATCTTGGAGAGGAGTCACCGTTTTACAATGGAGGAACTGGACAATCAACGTTGTAAGATGCAGGAATCTGCGGACGAAGTGACCCGCCTTAAGCAATTGATATCAGCAAAGGATGCCACCATTAAAGAACTCCGAGCTTCTAAGAAATCCATTGCCCAGGAGTTAGAGGCTGCTCGGCTGGCTGCTAAAGTTGCCGAAGAAACTGCTGCTACTCTCAAAGCCCAGCGCGATAAAGCCATGGACAAGGCTATTCGGGCGGGACGAATCTTAATGAGGAGACCCGGCGTGGTTGTTTCTGAAGACATAAAGGCTGACGTGAATGCTGCCCCTGATTCCTCGAGTCGCCCTTCTTCGTCGGTCGCTCCTGAGAAAGACATTGCGAAATAGAGAAACATTTTGCGTGCTCTGAGCGCGCGGTTAGCATGATCGAGTATTTGTTAGAGGACATCAGTTTATCATTCGAATGACATAATTACTCTCTTATTGTATCAGAATTTATTGGTTCGTAAATTTGTGGTAATGAAATGACGCATGATGATTATGAAATTTGTTTGCGGGATATGGAATTCATCCCCTGAATTACATAGGCGCGAGTATGTTGCACCGGCTTAAGTCGCCACTGACTTTAGCCGATAGCTCCGTTAGTAGGGTATAGTGGTCACCCCGAGTTAAGTAAGCGTGAGCAAGTTGCACCGCCTTAAGTCGTTGCCGACTTAAGTCGACTGCTCCGTTTGTAGGGCATAGTGGTCACCCCAAGTTAAGTAAGCGTGAGCATGTTGCACCGCCTTAAGTCGTTGCCGACTTAAGTCGATTGCTCCGTTTGTAGGGCATAGTGGTCACCCCGAGTTAAGTAAGCATGAGCATGTTGCACCGCCTTAAGTCGTTGCCGACTTAAGTCGATTGCTCCGTTTGTAGGGCATAGTGGTCACCCCGAGTTAAGTAAGCGTGAGCATGTTGCACCGCCTTAAGTCATTGCCGACTTAAGTCGATTGCTCCGTTTGTAGGGCATAGTGGTCACCCCGAGTTAAGTAAGCGTGAGCATGTTGCACCGCCTTAAGTCGTTGCCGACTTAAGTAGATTGCTCCGTTTGTAGGGCATAGTGGTCACCCCGAGTTAAGTAAGCGTGAGCATGTTGCACCGCCTTAAGTCGTTGCCGACTTAAGTCGATTGCTCCGTTTGTAGGGCATAGTGGTCACCCCGAGTTAAGTAAGAATGCAAGTCAATCGTAAACGAGCTGAGTATCTTTGAAATCTCTCTTTATTGATGACATATTTCCACTTTTCAGAATACATTGTTGCCCCAGCAGTTTTGAAATACAGCTAGGGATAAAACTTTCTGAGGTGCTCTATGTTCCAGGAGTTCCCAACTTCTGTGCCATCCATCTGAGTGAGGCGATACAATCCGGGCCGAGTGACTTCTGTTACTATGAAGGGTCCTTCCCATAAGGGTGATAACTTGTGCCGTCCCTCCCCCGTTAGAATTCGGCGGAGGACGAGGTCTCCTACTGAAAAGAACCGTTGCCGCACAGCCTTGTCGTGATAGCGCCTTAGAGTCTGCTGGTACCGTGCTGATTGGATTACCGCATTCAGCCGTTCTTCCTCAAGTACATCAATGTCCTCCAGCCTGGTGGCCTCAGCTTCTGCTATGCTTTCGAAGATCAACCTTGGCGCCCCAAACTTGAGATCAGCAGGTAGCACTGCCTCCGACCCATAGACCATGAAGAAAGGAGTGTTTCCATGCAAAGCTCGGCTAGGTTGGGTTCTTAGGCTCCAAACGACATAGGGCAATTCCCTTACCCACTTTCCTGCGAATTTTTCATTCTTATCGAAGACCTTTTTCCTGAGTGCCTCCAATATCATCTCGTTGGCTCGCTCAACCTGCCCATTGGCTCTTGGATGGGCTACAGATGCATACTTGATCTGAATGCTCTTTTGCTCGCAGAAGTCGAAGAATTCTGAACTTGTGAAGTTGGATCCTAAATCGGTTATGATGCTGTTTGGTATCCCGAATCTGAATATTATGTCTTGTATGAATTCCACGGCCTTAGCAGAGGTTAAAGAGGCAATGGGCTTGAACTCTATCCATTTAGTGAATTTGTCAATCGCTACCAATACATGAGTGTATCCCCCTTGAGCTTTCTTGAAAGGTCCAATCATATCCAGTCCCCAGCATGCGAAAGGCCAAGTTACTGGTATGGTCTGCAGTTGCTGTGCTGGCATGTGTTGTTGCTTTGACAAATATTGGCAGGCTTCGCACCTCTGAACTAACTCGGCTGCATCGTTCTTTGTTGTTGGTAAATAGAATCCTGACCTGAAGACCTTCCCGACTAGTGTTCTGGAGGCTGCATGTATTCCACATTGCCCAGCATGGACCTCCTCCAGAAGTTGCTTCCCAGTGGACGAGAGAATGCACCTCATGAGGACGCCTGATGCACCCCTTCTGTATAATGTCTCCCCAATAAGTGTATAGTGAGCTGACTGTCTTGCAATGCGCTCTGCCGAATTCTTGTCGTCTGGTTCTTCTTCATTCTTTATATACTTAATGATCGGCCTTCTCCAGTCATCAAGGTCTGACTCGAGTTGATCTATGATGTTGCACTCTTCTGTTTGATCCATTGAGATACTCGGCTGCAGAATCTCTTGCACGAAAACTCCGGGTGGGACCTGAGTTCGACTGGACCCTAGCTTGGACAATACATCGGCTGCTGTGTTCCGATCTCTTTCTACATGATGAAATTCCAGACCCTCGAATTTATCTTCCAGCTTTCGGACGGCAGTGCAGTATTTTCCCATTGAATCGCTTGAGCAATCCCACTCCTTGTTTATCTGGCTGATGACAACCAGAGAGTCTCCGTATACCATTAATCTTTTGACGCCCAACGATATGGCAATGTTCAATCCATGGATCAAAGCTTCATACTCGGCTGCATTGTTGGAGGCCGGGAATAGCAACTGGAGGGCGTACTTGAGGTGTTCGCCTCCAGGCGCAGTGAAGAGAATCCCTGCTCCTGCTCCCTGCAGCTTCAGTGAGCCATCAAAATACATTCGCCATACTTCTGCAGTCTCCGGGTTGTCTGGTACTTGTTGTTCGGTCCACTCTGATACGAAATCAACCAGTGCTTGAGTTTTGATGGCAGTGCGAGGTCGGAACTCGATGTCATGAGATCCCAGTTCACAAGCCCACTTGGCTATTCGTCTGATGGCTTCCTTGTTGTGAAGAATATCCCCTATTGGAAAACTTGTAACTACTATGACTTTGTGGTCGTCAAAGTAGTGACGCAGCTTGCGGGCAGTTAGAAGTACTGCGTATAATAGCTTCTGAACTTGAGGATACTTTTTCTTTGAGGGGCCTAGGACTTCACTAATGAAGTAAACAGGATGTTGTACTGGATAGGCATGTCCTTCTTCTACTCGCTCGACTACCAACGCGGTGCTTACCACGTGAGTCGTGCAAGAGATATACAGTAGCAAATCTTCAGCTGGTTGAGTTGACGTAGCTCACCGGGGTGGTTTCAGTACTGGTGGTGTGGTCAAGAATTTTTTCAGAGCATCTAGAGCTTCTTGTGCTTCTGAAGTCCATTGAAACTTATCCACCTTCTTGAGTAACTTGTAAAATGGCAAACCTTTTTCTCCTAGCCTGGATATAAATCTGCTCAGAGCTGCCATACATCCAGTAAGTCGCTGAACCTTCTTTTGCGATCGAGGTGCTTCCATCTTCATGATAGCTTCAATCTTTTCTGGATTAGCCTCAATTCCCCGGTGGCTGACGATAAACCCGAGTAACTTTCCTGCTGGTACCCCGAAAACACATTTCTCGGGATTAAGCTTCCATCTATACCGCCTCAGACTGTTGAAAACCAGTTGTAAGTCTTCGATGAAGTTTTTTGAGTCCTGCGTTTTGATTACCACGTCATCCACGTAGGCCTCCACACGCTTGCCCCAGTGGTCGGCTAAGCATGTTTGAATGGCTCTCTGGTAAGTTGCCCCAGCGTTTTTGAGGCCAAACGGCATGGAGGTATAACAGAAAGCACCAAACGGAGTAATGAATGCCATTTTTTCTTCATCTTCCTTTGCCAGACTAATCTGATGGTATCCGGAATAGCAATCCAGGAAAGACAGCATAGAACATCCAGCGTTGGAGTCCACCACCTGGTCTATCCTTGGGAGCCCGAAAGGATCCTTCGGACAGTGTTTGTTGAGATCAGTATAATCAACACACATGCGCCAATCCACTTTATTCTTTTTGAGTACAAGAACAGGGTTGGCTAACCACTCGGGATGTAACACTTCTCTAATGAATCCAGCCGCGACCAAGCGAGCCAACTCGGTGCGAATGGATTTCTCTTGTCGAGCGTGAAACGACGTAGTTTTTGCCGAATCGGCTTTACCTGGGGATAGACCTTCAGTTTGTGCTCGGCCAGTTCTCTTGGGACTCCCGGCATATCCGCAGGTTGCCATGCGAATACATCTCGGTTATCTTGCAGAAACTGGACGAGCGCGCTTTCCTATTTGTCGTCCAAGCTGGAGCTGATGATAGCCGTCTTGCGCTCATCAGCGAACCCCAGGTTGATTCTCTTGGTTCCTTCAGTCGGCCGCATAGAAGTCGCGGTCTGAGCTTCACTTGCCGGTACCGCGAGGTCTTCCTCAGGCTTAGAGTTCGCCAGTGTGGAAGGGACCGTCGATGGCTTGGCGGTGAGGGCTGCTTGAATAGCCACTCGGAAACACTCTGCGGCACCTTGGAAGTCGGCGCGCACAGTTATGATCCCTTGCGGTCCTGGCATCTTCAGTATCATGTATGTGTAATGCGGAATGGCCATGAACTTGGCCAATCCAGGCCTCCCGATGATGGCGTTGTACCCGCAGTCGAAGTTCGCCACTTCAAACCTCAGGAACTCGGTTCTGTAGTTCTCCGGAGTTCCGAAGGTGACTGGCATGTAGATGTGGCCCAGCGGGTACTCCCCTTCTGTCGGCACGATGCCGAAGAAAGGAGTGTCCGACTCGTGGAGCTCTTTGAGGCGAACTCCTAAGCCTTGAAGTGTCCGGGGGAAGGTGACGTTGATGCTGCTCCCCCCGTCCACCAGCACTTTCTTTACCCGGCTTTCTCAGATCACCGGATCGGCGAGGAGCGGATGTTTGCCTGGATGGTCGAAGTTGAGCCATTGATCCCCCCGAGTGAAGGTGATCTGGTGTTCTGACCACCGGTATGGGGCGGGAGGACCGGTGGTCGCCACCAGTATCTGGCGGTCGTTGAGCTTTTGTTGTCTCTTGTTCTCCTGCGACCCATGTCCGCCGAAGATGACGTTGACCTCCCTGTCGACGCGTGGGAAAGCTCCTCCTCCTCCCTCCTCCGGCCGATGAGGTTGTCGTGGTTCATCCGGTCCTCCCCTCGGCGGAGGAGGAGGTAGAGGTTGGAAGGGTCGGCCATGCCCAACGGAGTGCTTGAAGTCCCGGCAGTTGCGAAGAGTGTGGCGCATGTCCTTGTGGTATGGGCACTAGGCGTCGAGGATGTCGTCCAGCGTGCGCTCGCCTCCGCGAGGTCCTCCTCGGGCGCGAGAGGCAGGTGGTCCGGCGGCGTGTACTTCTTCGCGAGGCCTCTTCTCCCAGCGTTTGTCGGGTGGCTGGTTCGCGTCGCGTCGTGGTGCTGCCGGTGCAGGCTTTGCTCCTCCGATGAGGTCCTGAGCTCGCTCGTCGGCGGTGATGTAGAGGTCGGCTTCCCGGAACAGCTCCTCGGAAGTAGTCGGCGCTTTCTGTAGTATGGCTCGGACAAAAGCCGAGTCATTGGATCCTCTGTAGAAGTCCTCGATCACGGCCGCCTCCGTGACCTCGGGGATGCGATTTCTCATGGTCTGGAACCTTTTGAGGTACGACCGGAGAGTCTCATCCCCCCGGCGCTTGATGGATTTGAGGTCCCACGGTTGCGCTGGCTTGTCGGAGAGGGACTGGAAGTTGGCGGTGAAACGTCGACTGAAGTCTCCCCACTCGTCGATGCAGTGTCGGGGTAGATGTCGTAGCCACTGTAGCGCATCTTGCCCAAGGACGATGGGCAAATACGCGGTCATAACGTCCTCAGATGCCCCGGCAGCTTGAGCAGCGGTGGTGTAGACGGCTAGCCAACCCCCTGGATCCTGCTTAGGTTCATATTTGTCGACATTGGATACCTTGAAGTTGGGAGGCCATTGGATGGCCCTAAGGCGCGGAGTAAGAGCGAACACTCCGCACGTGTCCTCCTGTCGTCGGGGACGATGTCTGTCCCGGGGAGGGGAGTTGTGATTGTGGTTCCTCGACCGTCCCCGGGTGGTACCGCCAGTTGAGGCCGTTGCCGACTCAGTCCTGGTGGCCTGGCTCTGAGTCGGGATGCCATGATCCCGGTCGTACTCCTCCCGACGGCGAATCTCGTTCTCATGCCGCCGTTCGCGCGAAGCATTGATGGAGCTTCGCGCGTCTCGGCGACTGTTGATGGCGTGTCGTAAATCGTTCGGCGGGTGAGCGAGCGGTAGAAGATGGTTGGCTGCCTGGGTGAACAGGCGTCGGTATCCCTCGGCGTCGGGAGTCCGAGGAAGTCCATCAGCTATCCGAGCTAGTACCCCTCCGACTTCGCTTGGCGTGTTCATAGCTCGGGCGAAGTCGGGATTCAGGTTGCGCCCGAAGAGCGGATTCTCCTGGCGTTGTCTTGCGTCTTGCTCAGCTTGTTCCTGAGCCCGTCGGCGATCACGTCATCGGGAGTTCCTTCGTTCTCTGAAGACGCGTTCTTCCGGAGTTTCTCCTATCTCCGAGACCTCGTCTCGTGAGACAGGCTGCTCCGGATCCCGTTCTCCGGCCGCGTGATGTCGTCGAACGTTCCTGCGCCGATTCCTCCGTCGGCGGGATTCTCGTTGAGGCGGTTCTTCTCCGGGTGCGGTCAGCTCGTCGTCGGAGACGGTAGGCGATTCCACTCTCCCGATGAAGAGGACGTCGGGGTAGAATGGAGCTGCTGTCGTGGCGACTTTCTTTCTGTTCTCCTTTGAGGCCGGAGGAACGGAAAGAACGACTTGCTTTTCCCTAGTCTCCTTCTTCCTCGCGATCCGTGTCCATTCTTTTGTCGGGGAAGTAGACAGCGGAGTCTTCCGGGTCAGCGAGCCCTCGGCCCCCGACTTTCCGGAGACGATCTTTTTCCGAAGAGCTGGAGGTTGCGCCTCTCCGGCATTTTCGGAGTTCGTTGGAGGAGACTTCTTTTCCGGCGGATCCGCGATACGGTGTAGAATTCCCTCTTCATCTGCTACAGATGAAATTGTCCCAAAGCAGAATACGGATCCGGGACACATGGTGATCTTGCTGTAGAAGGTGGCGGCCATTGAGCTAGCTTGGATCGTCGACACACCCCCTACCTGGCGCGCCAGCTGTCGGTGTTTTGGGTCCGACCGCACACCCGGGGTTGCCCCTCAAGGTGTTTTTTGGAATAGGACGGTGTCGATGACTGTAGCAAAATGGTTCGTGCCGATCGCACGAGGAACAGTGGACAGGGTTTTCAGGTTCGGGCCGCTTAGAGATGCGTAACACCCTACGTCCTGGTGAGTATGCTTGGTGAATGTGGTTACAAAAGAGCTCTCTGGATTGAGATTACAGAGAGTTGACGTGGGTGGCTAAGTAAAGGGTCGATCGATCTGAAGGGGTGCCCCCTAGGCCTTATATACTCGACCGTGGGGCAGTACACGTGGATATGATAACAACAAGTAGCTAAAAGGTAGTGAACCTCTTGAGTTTATCCCTACGTAACCCTCGCCGACTTATCCTCGCATGGCTCCGTTGCATGGGGGCTTCAGCGTGAGAAAGTTGGGTCTCTGTTGCGATTTACTCGCTCGACGTTGTGGGCCGTCCGGGTTTGCACCAATCTGGTCTCACGTCGCTCTGCTTTGTTGGTTGTTTCTCCCCAGGCCCACGAAAGAATGACCTTACGATTTATTAGGCCCTCGGGCCTTTCGTGAGGTCTTTTACTCCTTTAGTGGACCCGGGGGATATCTATCCCCCACACTATCCAACCATGTCATCCCTTAAGCATGGTTCATATTCCAAAAAACTCTCAAAATATTCTTGTCCCATATTCTGCCTATAATTTCCCTGTTCAGACTAAGTCAGACGATTCTTTTGCCACTATTCTCACCAACAGTGAACTTCACTGTGCTACACCACATACACCCAGCTATAAATACACCCAGCTACCCTCTCCCTCTCCACACATACTCAACACCCTCAGCCAAGGCAAACACCCCACCCACTCAGTTACTCCGCTCTGTCGGCTACACGCATAGTGTCGCTTCGTCTCCAGTCCACCCTCCTGGTAAGCACCTCCGCTCCACCACTAGTAGTATCTCAACACCACATGACACAGATTCTACTCAAGACTCTACCCATCCATATATCGCTATCTTGACCACTATACTAAATATTTGTTGGTATACTTGCTGGTTTGTATGTTTGCTTGTTCATGTTGCCTAGTTATCGGAGCGTTCGTGTCGTCTCGTGGAGGCTAGAGCTGCAAGTCTATGCCAGGCAGTGGAGCTAGAAGCCAGTCCCGCGAGCTCCCCTCCCCCATTCGCCGAATAAGCACGGCAAGCTCAATGGATCCCTTTGATGCATAAATTACGTATGCTTTTTCAACCACAACCCTCAGCCTGTTATTTTATGCATGATATGATTTTGAGACAAGTTATTATGGCCACCCAGCCGCTTGCCGCAATCAATCCTTAATATATTTGTTACAAATGATTTGAGAAAAGGTGTGAGTTTTCAAAAGAAAATGCTTTTCAAAATGGGTATGATGAAGGGTTTTCACCTTCATCACTTTTGAGTAGGGATGATCAGGGACTCCCTGGTTTAGGGGAGGGCCTAAGGTGATGGCTCAGCCAGGTTAGGTGTGAGCAGAAGGATTGTCCTCTCATATAAGGACCGGTTTGTCATCCTTCACTACCTGTACTCATGACAAGTACAACCACTCGAGACTGTATGGGCAGTCACTCAATCTGAACTCGTACGGTCCAAACCCTAGGGTTATGAAGGCTAGGGAGCACCAGGAGGATAAGGAGGGGGAATGTTTTGTCCGGTTTGGACATGGCGGTGGCCTGACTCCTTCTGGTATAACCGTTAAGGTAAGGACGTGCGAGGAAAGAAAGAGATTCGGATTCGGGTCTTATTGGCCATGAGATCGCAGAACCGGACTAGTGGGTAAAGTGTACCCCTCTGCGCAGAGTTCAAACCTATTCGAATAGTCTGTGTCCACAGGAATGGACGAGTCTGGTGTGGTATGACAATTAGTGTTTTGTTTTCCAAAAAAAGGTGCTTTTGAGAAAAGTGGTTTTTAAATGGTCCGGTGGTTGAGTCGTGAGCTATGGTGGACGGGAAGTCCAGTAGCTGTTTTTGAAAATAAAAACCAGTGGGAAACTGCTGAGATACCTGGATGGTTTAGTTCAGGGGATTTTGTTCTAATACTGAAAAACTTCCTGCTCCTTTGGGAGAGGATGCGCTTTGAAAAATGCAAAAATGTTTTACAAAACAACCCTGCATCAAATATTGTTGTTTCTGCAAAATATCTTGAGCTTCACATATTCCATGCATTATATCTGATTTCCCCATTCCGCGGGTGAAGGTGGGTTGCTGAGTACGTTTGTACTCACCCTTGCTTATTTGTTGTTTTTCAGAGAAGGTGATCGCTGATCGGGTAAGAGTTACGCCTGTTCCCAACCTTGCCTGTGGGTGTTGGACCACTGATTTGCTTCGCTGTGTATATCGAGATGCTTCAGCCCCACTCTGATGATATGTCCCGAGTTGTGGACCAACTCTTAAAGTTGATCGCCACCTTTATAGGTTTGTCTCGTTTAGGCAGATCTAGAATCATCTGTTGTATAAATGTGTTTACTAGCCTCCTGGGACTAGTAATTGTATCACATTTGAGTCCTAGAGGATTGGGGCGCTTCACTAACACTCCCTTAAATGCTATTGAATCATCACTTCTTCTAAAGACAGTAACACCTATGTTAGTAAATAGACAGTTGTAGCCCATTTTGCATAATTAAGAAACAAAAAGCAAATTGTAATCTAATGAATCTACAAGAAAAACATTTGAAATGGAATTGTTAGGAGATATAGCAATTTTACCTTAACCTTTGGCCAAACCTTGATTTCTATCCCCAAATGTGATAGCTCGTTGGGGATCTTCATTTTTCTCGAATGAGGAGAACATCTTTTTCTCCCCTGTCATGTGGTTTGTGCACCCGCTATCGATTATCCAACTTGAGCCACCGGATGCATAAACCTACAAAACAATTTAGACCTTGTTCTTAGGTACCCAAACAGTCTTGGGTCCTTTGACCTTAGAAACAAGCACCTTGGGTACCCAAATACAAGTCTTTGGACTCTTGTGTTTGCCCTCAATATATTTGGTAACTATTTTGCCTGATTTGTTAGTTAAAACATAAGAAGCATCAAAAGTCTTAAATGAAATGTTATGATCATTTGATGCATTAGGAATTTTCTTTTTAGGCAATTTAATGTGAGTGGTATGCTTAGAGCTAGAAGCCTCATTTTTATACATAAATGCATGATGAGTAACATTATGAGGTTTCCTAGCATGAATCTTCCTAATTTTGTGTTTGGGATAGTTTGCAGGATATAAAATGTAACCCTCATTATCCTGAACCATAGGAGCCTTGCCCTTCACAAAGTTAGACAATTTCTTAGGGGCATTAAGCTTGACATTGCTCCTCTATTGGAAACTAATGCCATCCTTCACTACAGCAATCCAAAGCATTCCCGTCGGCTACCTTAATTCCCGTCGGCCTGCGCGCGGGCCGACGGGAATTAATTAATCCCCGTCGGCCAAAATAAGGCCGACGAGGATTATTTAATTCCCGTCGTCCAGTCAACTTAGCCGACGGTGATTAATTAATTCCCGTCGGCCCGCGTACAGCCGACGGCGATTAACTAACTCCCGTCGGCCGCGCCGCCAGGCCGACGGGAGTTATTCAAAATAACCACCACCATGCCCTTTCTTCTTACTTTCTGTTTCTTTCACCGCTCTCTCTACGCCCGCGCCCGCGCCGCCGTGCTGCCCGCCACCGCCCGCATGCCGCCGGCCGACGTCGCCGCTGCCCGCACACCGCTAGGCCGTCCCGCTGCCGTCCCGCCGCCGTCCCACCGCCGCCGGCCGTGCCCCGTGCCCACGGCCGCTGCCCCGCTCGCCCGGCCGCCGCACCCGAGCCCACGGCCGCCGGTCCCACGCCGTGCCCCGTGCCCACGGCCGCAGCCCCCGCCCGGGCGCCCGACGACCGTCGTCGCTCGTCGGCCCAGTTAATTCCCGTCGGCCACGTCGGACCGATGAGAATTAATTCATAACTCCCGTCGGCCTGGAAAACTGACGGGAATTAATAAATAACGCCCGTCGACCAGCAACACCGACGAGAGTTAGCCACCTTCTAGCCGACGGGAATTAATTATTCCCGTCAGCCGCCGACGGGGATAAACTTATCCCCGACAAGGGACGCCTGGCGGCCAGAAATTGACGGGAATAAGCTCTAAACCGACGGGAATTACTTATTCCCCTCGGTTTAGGCTTATTCCCGTCGGTTTCTGGCCGACGGGAATTAAGTGAATTCCTGTAGTGCTTGATGCCAGGGCATCTCCCATTATAGAGCATGATTCTAGCAAATTTAAACTTTTCATTTTCAAGTTCATGCTCGGCAATTTTAGCAGTTAATTTAGCTATGTGATCATTTTGTTTTTTAATCATAGCAATGTGATCATCAATAGCTTCAACATTAACATCTCTACATCTAGTACAAATAGCAACATGCTCAACAGTAGATGTAAAAGGTTTGTAAATATTTAATTCATCAATCTTAGCATTTAATCTAGCATTTTCATCTTTAAGACATGAAATTGAATCATTGCAAACATTCAATTTTTCAATCTTAGAAACTAAACTAGCATTCTCAGTTCTAAGACTTGAAATTGAATCATGACAAATGCTAAGCTCCTTAGATAAGTTTTCACATTTTTCTACTTCCTGAGCATAAGCATTTTTCAACTTAACAAATTTTTTATTCTCTTTAATGAGGAAGTCCTCTTGGTTTTCCAAGAGATCATCCTTCTCGTTAATGATTTCTATTAATTCATTTAATTTTTTCTTTTGGTCTATGCTAAGGTTGGCAAAGAGAGACATTAAATCATCGTCATTATCGCTAGAGCTACCGTCATCACTAGATGTTGTATATTTGGGGTGGCTCTAGAGTGTACCTTCTTCATTTTGCCGTCCTTAGCCATGAGACACTTGTGGCCGACATTGGGGAAGAGGAGTCCCTTGTTGACGACGATCTTAGTGGCGTCCTTGTCACAGGAGGAGTCGGTGGAGCTCTCGTCGGAGTCTGATTCCCGACACATGTGTGCATCACCACCCTTCTTCTTGTAGAATCTTCTCTTCTCCTTCTTTTTCCCTTTCTTGTCTTCATCCCAGTCACTTTCATTGGAAATTGGACATTTAGCAATAAAGTGACTGGACTTACCACACCGGTAGCACACCCTTTTGGAGCGGGACTTGTAGTCCTTCCCCCTCCTTTGCTTGAGGATTTGGCGGAAGCTCTTGATGATGAGCGCCATTTCCTTGTTGTCGAGCTTGGAGGCATCGATTGGAAGCCTACTTGATGTAGACTCCTTCTTCTCTTCTTCCATTGCTTTGAATGCAACGGGTTGCACCTCGGGTGTGGAGGTGACGTGTTGTTCCAAGTTGACAATGTGTTTGGAGTCTTTGATCATTAGTTCAAAGCTCACAAACTTGCCAATAACCTCCTCGGGGGACATTAGTTTATATCTAGGATCCCCACATATTAATTAACTTGAGTAGGATTGCGAAATACGAGGGATCTAAGAATAACCTTGATCATCTCATGGTCATCCCGTTTGGTGCTCCCGAGGTTGCGCACTTGGTTCACCATGGTCTTGAGCCGGTTGTACATGGCTTGCAGCTCTTCTCCTTTGTTGAGGATGAATCGACCAAGTTCTCCCTCGATCGTTTCACGCTTGGTGATCTTGGTCACCTTGTCCCCTTCGTGCGTGGTTTTGAGGACGTCCCAAATCTCTTTGGCATTCTTTACCCCTTGCACCTTGTTATACTCCTCTCGACACAAGGAGGTGAGGAGTATAGAAGTTGCTTGTGAGTTGAAGTGCCTAATTTGGGCAGCCTCGTCCGAGTCATAGTCCTTGTCCCCCACCTTTGATGCCTGCGCTCCAAACTCAACAATATCCCAAATACTTTCATGGAGTGAGGTTAGATGGTGCCTTATTTTATCACTCCACATAGAATAATCTTCACCATCAAAATATGGTGGTTTGCCTAGGGGTATGGAAAGTAATGGAGAGCTCTTTGAAATACAGGGATAGCGTAGGGGCATCTTACTATACTTTTTTGCGCTCATGGCTCTTAGAAGCAGTGGACGACTCGGAGCCGAACGTGGAGGGTGACGAAGAGTCAGTCTCATAGTAGACCACCTTCTTCATCTTCTTCTTCTTCTTGTCACCCTTTCGATGTGACTTGATGGAGGAAGAGGATTCCTCCTTATACTTGTTACCGGACTCCCTTGAGAGAGTCCTCCCCGATGTGAATCATCTAGGCCCCTTAGTGATGTTTTGGTAATTAATGACAACTATTTGTGGACTAACAGTTCTTAGAGAAATAAGAATGCAGGTTGGACCATAGAGAACAGAAAATCTTGGAGACTTATAAGCATTGGTTGTGGATCAAGTGAAGGCAAAGGTATAACATAGGTTTTTTGTTTTTGCCGGTCTCCAGGAGTTTAGAGAAGACATTTGACTGGATTAGTAGGCTAGATGGCCGTACTATTAAGAGGGGTCAATGACTTTGGTCTGTGTAAAACTTAGTGCCTCATAGAGCATCTAGTTGTTACTTTGCATGAGGTCTAACGGCGCTTCCGGTTTCAAAAGTTAAAAAATCTTTTCGAAAGCGTGTTTGAAAAGTTGCTAAGTCATGGGGTTGGTGGACCGTCCGGGCCAAGTGGCCGGACCGTCCGTGATCTATCTAGTGGGGTCTGAAGTATGTTCACTTCAGACTGGTCCTGTATGTTTGTACTGTGGACCGTCCGGGCCTTGGGGCTGGACCGTGCGTAGTCCTGACCAGAGAGGGTCGCCCTCTACACAGTCCCTGTATAATTGTGCGGATTGTCCGGCCGGGGTTGGCAGACCGTCCGTAGGTGCCAAATTAGTTTGGGCAGGGACTGTGTGTTTTTGGGCACTTGTACTACGGACTGTCTGGGGCCTGAGCCAGACAGTACTAACTCCCAGGTCGTGGACCGTCTGGCTTTGTATGGCGGACAGTCCGCGTGCGTTAGCTCATTGTGGCCAGAGCTCTGGTGCTCCATGTTGCCAAGTTTCGGACGGTCCGGCCAAGGTTGGCGGACTGTCCAGACTTCGCTTTTTCTGACAGCTCTGACATATTTCAAACGGGAAATATAGTCGTTACTTCTACGGTGGATCGTCCGGCCTAAGGGCGCGGACCGTCCGCGTGTGCGCAGAAGTTGTGCTAGTTGCTCATAACGGTTAGAAATTTGAAGTAGGCTATAAATAGAAGAGGAGCTTGTATGTGAGGGTTCTCTTGGCCATTCCTTGCATACTTTGAGCTCATTTGTGATCCTCCCACTCATTCTCTCACACTCCTTGCTTGAGATTGCATTCTAGTGAGAGATTGAGAGCTCCTAGTGCATTTGCATCCATTGGTGATTCTTGAGGCACTAGGTGGTACACCGGGCAAGCGTCATCGGCTTGTTACTCTTGGAGGTTTTGCCGCCTCCTAGACGGCTCGGGTGTTGTCTCCGTCGAGCTCTCCAAGAACATTATGGAGGAGCCGCGGTGTTGATTGTGAGGGGTTTGCGCCTACCTCGCCGGAGCGGCAAAGGTGACGCTAGTGGAAACGAGGTATTGAGAGATTTCTTTTCCACTTGGCTCAAAGATCAAGCTGTGTCTTGATAGAGGAGCAAGTGAGAGCTTGAAGTCCACCTCAACGTGGATTAGGGGTGATCGTCAAATCACCGATACCATGGGATAAAATCCGGTGTCTTTCTCTTCTCGCATTACTTATTACCTTGCAAGTAATTAGTATTTCGTATATTGTCTCTCTTTTATACAATTACCATAGTTGTATCTCATAGATTGCTTACTTTTTGTCACTAGAGAATTTATACCTCTTGTCATATTGATTAAATTTCTCTAGTGTTTTTTATTTTAGTCAAAACCGTCTATTCACCCCCCTCTAGCCGGTGTCCTAGATCTTACAAGTGGTATCAGAGCCGAGGACTCCATTGTTTGTGGATCTAATCATCCCAGAGTTGGACAAAATGGCTAGTAACAACAATGTGCACATTAGGAAGCCATCGCATTTTGATGGGAATAACTATGACTATTGGAAAATAAGAATGTCAATGCATCTTAGAGCAATGGGTGGAAAATTTTGGCAAATTATCAAGGATGGGTTTGTTGTGTTGAAACAAGTTGAACCATCGGCTAGTGATAATGAAAACATTCTTACAAATGATCAAGCCATGAATGTATTCTATGATGCTCTTGACATAAATGAGTTCAACCGTATCAAGAATCTCACAACTGCTCATGAGATTTGGATTAAGCTAATGGAAATTCATGAAGGAACTACAATTGTGAAGAGTGCAAAGCTATATGTGTGCAAAGGAAAATTTGAGCAATTCATTATGAAAGAAGATGAAAGTGTATCCGATATGTTCAACCGATTAAATGAGATAGTGAATGAGCTCAAGGGACTTGGTTTTGATGTACCGGATGTGGATTTCACTCATAAGTTCCTTAGATCCCTTCCGGAGAAGTATGAGACTATTGTGACCATGCTAGTAAGAAGTGATTTATCTACAACTTCTCTAACCGAAGTATTGGGAGAAATTCTTACTCAAGATATATTCAAGAAATCTCAAGCCGATGCTATAAGTTTGGCAAAGAAAGTGAAGAATGAATCAATCACTCTCAAAGCTAAAGCTTCTAAGGCAATTGAAAAAGAAGATAGTGATGATGAAGAAAATGAAAGTGAGACTGATGGAGATATGGCTCTATTTGTAAAGAAATTCAACAAATTCATGAAGAAGAAGAGGGGTCAACCTAGAAGAGGCCAAACATTAAGAAGAAATGCTTTCAATGATAGAAAGTGTTTTGAGTGTGGGGAACCCGATCACATCGCCATGAATTGCCCTAACAAGAAGAAGAAGGGCAAAGATGGAGATGATAAGAAGAAGAAGAAATTCTACAACAAGAAGAATGATGGCAAAGCCTACCTAGTTGAATGGGATTCGGATGCTAGCTCGGATGATGATGATGACACCTCATCCAAGCTTAATGCCGGAATTGCCATCAAGGAAGCCCCTTCACTTTTTTCATCCCCTCATTGTCTCATGGCAAAGGGTGATGCTGGTGAACTACAAGGCAGGAGGGAATCATTGGGTGTTGGATAGTGGATGCACTCAACACATGACCGGAGATAAGAAAATGTTCACCCAAATGATTGTGGAAGATTGCTCAAGTTATGATAGTATCACATTTGGAGATAATCGCAAAGGAAAGGTTAAAGGTTTGGGTAAAATTGCTATTTCAAATGATCATTCCATATCAAATGTGCTCTTGGTTGAGTCTTTGAATTTTAATTTACTATCCGTAGCTCAATTATGTGATTTAGGATTTAGTTGCAATTTTATCGTTGATGATGTTATTATCTCTAGTGTTGATGGTAGCAATCTTAAGTTTAAAGGCTTTAGATATGAAAATCTTTATCTTGTTGATTTCTCATCCAGTGAGGCAAAGCTCACAATTTGCTTATTCTCAAAGGCTTCACTAGGTTGGTTATGGCATAGAAGACTTGGTCATGTTGGAATAAAGCAACTCAATCGTTTAACCAAACATGACTTAGTCCATGGCTTGAAAGATGTAAATTTTGAGAAGAACAAACTGTGTAGCTCTTGTCAAGCCGGGAAGCAAGTGGCAAATACTCATCCAAATAAGAGTCAAATGTCTACTCATCGGCCTTTGAAATTATTTCACATGGATTTATTTGGACCAACATCTTTTGTGAGTATTGGCGATAATTCCTATTGCCTTGTGATTGTGGATGATTATTCTAGATTCACTTGGGTTTATTTTCTTCGAGATAAATCTAAAGTGTTTGAAACATTCAAGTCATTTGTTATATTGTCTCAAAACCAATTTGATTTTGACATCAAGAAAGTTAGAAGTGATAATGGGTCAGAATTCAAAAATGCTAGAATTGATGCATATTGTGATGACAAGGGTATTAAACATGAATTTTCTTCCAAATATACTCCGGAACAAAATGGTATTGTTGAAAGGAAGAATAGGACTCTCATTGATATGGCTAGGTCTATGCTAGCGGAATATAATGTGTCGAATTCTTATTGGGTCGAAGCCATAAACACCGCTTGCCATGCATCAAATAGGCTATATTGTCACAAGCTCTTGAAGAAAACTCCCTATGAATTGCTCATTGCTAGAAAGCCAAATATTCATATTTTAGAGTATTCGGTTGCAAATGCTATATTTTGAGAAAGGGAAGCCGACTCTCTAAATTTGAGAAGAAATGTGATGAGGGTTTTCTACTTGGATATTAATCAAATAGCAAGGCTTATAGAGTTTTCAACAAAACTCATGGTATTATTGAAGAAGCATATGATGTTGAGTTTGATGAAACAAATGGGTCTCAAGATGAAAACGATAATCTTGATGATGTTGGTGGAGCTCAATTGAGAAATGCTATGAAAACAATGGCTATTGGTGAAATAAAGCCAAAAGAAGATGATGATGATAATAGTGTGGTTTTTATTCCATCCTCTTCAACCCTAAATGAAGAAAAATCACCAAAGCCAACAAAATGATGAATTTGTGGATGCTCATGATCAAGATACTTCAAGTCATTCGGTCCCTCCTCATGCTTCAACTAGTAATTCTCAAATGGTATCAAGAATCCATCATTCTATTGTGAAGGATCACCCAGTTGATCAAATTGTGGGCGACATTAGTAAGGGTGTTCAAACTCGCTCTCGTATAGCTTCATTTTGTGAACATTTCTCTTTTGTATCTTGTATGGAAACTAACCGTGTTGATGAAGCTCTACTATATGTTGATTGGGTGAATGCAATGCATGAGGAATTAAATAACTTCACCTGAAATGAAGTTTGGGAGCTTGTTGAGAGACCAAAGAACCACAATGTTATTGGTACCAAATGGGTGTTTCGCAACAAGCACAATGAAGATGGATTAGTAGTAAGAAATAAGGCAAGATTAGTGGCATAAGGGTATACTCAAATAGAGGGATTGGATTTCATGAGACATTTGCTCCCGTGGCAAGATTGGAAGCAATCCGGATCCTTCTTGCTTATGCTTGTGCTCATAATATCAAGCTCTACCAAATGGATGTAAAGAGTGCCTTTCTAAATGGTAAGATTAGTGAACTAGTGTATGTTGAACAACCTCCCGGTTTTGAGAACCCCAAAAGACCTAACCACTTGTACAAGCTTTCTAAAGCTCTCTATGGGCTTAAGCAAGCCCCACGCGCTTGGTATGAAAGGCTTAGGGATTTCTTGCTTTCCAAAGACTTTAAAATTGGAAAGGTTGACACTACCCTATTCACTAAAAGAGTTGGCAAAGATTTGTTTGTCAAATTTATGTTGATGATATTATTTTTGGATCTACTAATGAGTTGTTTTGTGAGGAGTTTGGAAAAATGATGTCAAAGGAATTTGAAATGTCTATGATAGGAGAATTGAGCTTCATTCTTGGTCTTCAAATCAAACAATTGAAAGATGGAATCTTTGTAAGTCAATAAAAATATTTGAAGGATATGCTCAAGAAGTTTGGCTTAGAAAATGCAAAGCCTATCAAGACTCCTATGGCAACAAATGGTCATCTAGACTTAGATGAGGGAGGTACAATGGTTGATCAAAAACTTTTTCGCTCAATAATTGGTAGTTTGCTTTATATTACCGCATCTAGGCCCGATGTTATGTTTAGTGTTTGCATGTGTGCTCGATTTCAAGCTTCACCTAGAGAGATTCACTTGAAAGCCACAAAAAGAATTCTAATATATTTGAAGTATACCCCCAATATTGGTCTATGGTATCCCAAAGGTGCTCAATTTGAATTGATTGGATATTCGGATTCAGACTATGCGGGTTGCAAAGTTGATAGGAAGAGCAGCTCTGGTTGTTGTCAATTTCTTGGGAGGTCTCTTGTTTCATGGTCTTCTAAGAAGCAAAATTCTATTGCTCTCTCTACCGCCGAGGCGGAATATATATCGGCCGGTAATTGTTGTACTCAATTATTATGGATGAAACAAACTTGTCGGCGTTTCGACCCTGGGGGGTCCCTGGACCGACGAGTAAATTATCGCAGCGTGCCCCAGCCCAGATGGGTCGGCGCGAGACGGGACACAAAGGGGGAGAACAGCGAGGGGAAACCGCGGCCTTCGTGTTGTCCTGCGCCCAGGGCGGCTGGGTGCGCTTGCAGTAGGGGGTTACAAGCGTTCGCGCGGGAGTGAGAGAGAGAGAGAGCGAGAGCCTTATGCGCCGGCCCGTTCTCCCGCGCGGCCAACCTCTCTGTACGAGAGCCCTGAACCTTCCTTTTATAGACGTAAGGAGAGGGCCCAGGTGTACAATGGGGGGTGTAGCAATGTGCTAACGTGTCTAGCAGAGAGGAGCTAGAGCCCTAAGTACATGCCGTCGTGGCAATCGGAGAGGTTTTGGCACCCTGTTCATGTGATGTCGTGGTCGTCGGAGGAGCGCTCGAGCCCTGCGGAAGTACAGCTGTCGGGGCTGTCGGGTCCATGCTGACGTCTCCTTGCTGACATAAGAGGCCGGGAGCTGCCGCCGTCATGAAGCGTGTCGGGTGTCATCATTACTTGTTTTACCGGGGTGAGCCAGATGGGACGCCGGTCTTGTTCCTCGTAGCCTGAGCTAGCTAGGGGTAGGGTAATGATGGCCCTCCTGGCGACGTGGCTGGTCCGAACCCAAGTTTGGGCGAGGTGGCGATTCCTCCGAGGTCGAGGCCGAGTCCGAGCCCTGGGGTCGGGCAAGGCGGAGTCCATCGTCTTCCGGAGCCGAGGCCGAGTCTGAGCCCTGGGGTCGGGCGAGGCGGAGTTCGTCGTCTTCCGGAGCCGAGGCCGAGTCCGAGCCCTGGGGTCGGGTGAGGCGGAGTTCGTCGTCTTCCGGAGCTGAGGCCGAGTCTGAGCCCCTGGGTCGGGCGAGGCGGAGTTCGTCGTCTTCCAGAGTCGAGGCCGAGTCCGAGCCCTGGGGTCGGGCGAGGCGGAGTTTGTCGTCTTCTGGAGCCGAGGTCGAGTCCTAGCCCTGGGGTTGGGCGAGGCAAAGTCCATCTTCCGAGGCTGAGACGGGGGCCGAGCCCTGGGGTCGGGCGAGGCGGAGTTTCCTATGTCGCCCGAGGCTGGACTTAGCCGCTGTCGACCTCACTCTGGCGAGTGGCACGGCAGTCGGAGCTGGGCAGGTGGCGCTGTTTTCTTGTCAGGTCGGTCAGTGGGGCGACGAAGTGACTGCGGTCACTTCGGCCCTGTCGACTAGAGTGCGCGTCAAGATAAGATGTCAGGCGATCCTTGGATTAAATGCTCCTGCGATACGGTCGGTTGGCGTGGCGATCTGGCCAAGGTTGCTTCTCTACGAAGACTGGGCCTCGGGCGAGCCGAAGGTGTGTCCGTTGCTTGAGGGGGCCCTCGGGCGAGACGTGAATCCTTCGGGGTCGGCCGCCTTTGTCCGAGGCTGGGCTCGGGCGAGGCGAGATCGTGTCCCTTGAGTGGTCTGAGCCTTGACCTTAATCGCGCCCATCAAGCCTTTGTAGCTTTGTGCTGATGGGGGTTACCAGCTGAGATTAGGAGTCTTGGGGGTACCCCTAATTATGGTCCTCGACAGTAGCCCCCGAGCCTCAAAGGGAGTGTTGGCACTCGCTTGGAGGCTTTTGTCGCACTTTTTTGCAAGGGGACCGGCCTTTCTCGGTTGCATTTTGTTCCGGTGGGTGCGCACGAGCGCACCCGCCGGGTGTAGCCCCCGAGGCCTCGGAGGAGTGTTTTGACTCCTTCGAGGACTTAGTGCCTTTCGTGATGGCTTGGCCGGTTTGGCTGTTCCCTCATGCGAGCTGGTCGTAGCCCGGGTGCATAGTCGAGTCCCAAGTTCTCGGGCTGGTATGTTGACGCTATCAACGGGTTGGCTGGAGCCGGGTTCACGAGAGCAGCCCTCGAGCCTTCGCACAGAGCGAGAGGACGATCAAGGACAGACTCGGCTTTTTTCATACGCCCATACGTCGCCTTTCTGCAACGAGGAGGGGGGGGAAAGCGCCATGCTGCCCTCGGAGGGCGTCGAACATGGTGTCTCCAGTGAGTTGCTAGCGGGTAATCCGAGTGGACGCCCGTGCCCCATTCGTTAGGGGTCGGCTAGTGGCCCGGAGGCGCGCTCCAAAAGTACTTGTGGGTGATTCGCCGGACCCAGACCCCTTTTGACGGGGTCCGAGGGCTCGATGCCTCCCTCTGGTGGGATTCCATTACAAAAATCGCTCCTGCTAGTCTCGGAAATGTCCTAGGGTACCTCGGGAGCGTAGCCCGAGCCTTGGTTATGTATCGAACGTACCCAGGGTCATCCCTCGCTCTGCGTGCTCTGAGGCGGCTGTCGAACCCTTCGGGGGCCAGCCTACGAACCCCTGATCAGTAGTGGGCACGGAGCCTGAGTGGCCTGAGGCGGCCGTTGAACCCTTCCGAGGGGCCAGCCTTCGAACCTCTGACCAGTAGTGGGCGCGGAGCCCGAGTGCTCTGAGGCGGCTGTCGAACCCTTCCGAGGGGCCAGCCTTCGAACCTCTGATTAGTAGGGGGGCTCGGGGCCCGTTTCCTTCGTGGAGAAGGATCCCTTTTGGGGTATCCCCTTTCCCGGTCCCTGTGGCAAGAGAGAGAAAGAGGAAGTAGAAAAGGATACGAAATCGAACGTCGTGGCGTACCTTTTTGACGCGGTCATTATGGCGGAGGTGAAGCGTCGCCCGCTTTGCCTGCCAAAGGTGCCGCCTGCCCTGCCGCAGAGTTAATTCGACGGGACGAGTGGTTCGCGGGGCAGCCGTTGTGCGTGCGCGAGCCGTTCGAGGAACGGAACACGGGCGCGTCGTCTTCATGCCGTGGGAGAGGGTTCTCTCACTGTTCCAGGAGGGGACGTGAGCCTGCAGATGATTTGACTACTGCTTCCGCCCGCCTGCCATCGCCATTACTGCCGGCCCATTTTTGGCCGTATCAACCATCGCCCCTTCTCCCGCGGCTGACTGACCCGTGACCGGCGTGCCTAGTTGGCACTGATGGGCCGTGCGCAGGGTTGCCTCGAGTTGCGGCACTGGTTCCGCAGTCGAGGAGGCGTGGGACTGATGCGAGTGGCGGTGCAGTTTCTCGCACGTAGTAACAGGCACGCCGGTTACATGACGTGTGGGCCTGGGCCTCCATGCTGGACGCGGTGGAGTCGGAAGGGTGTGCCCTCCTGGTGCGGTTGCATGTCGCCTGCATGGCGGTCCGCTTTTTTACCCGCTGGTCCGGGCGATAGTGGAGGAATGCTTGTAACCGTGGGCCGTTGTGCGCTCCGCGCGCGGCGGTCTGGCGTCTTCTGTCCTGGGCCAGCTTGCATGACGCGTGGGACCCAGCCCCCGCGTCGTAGGGGGAGGACCTTGGAGCGTGTTGGAGAAGACTCAGTCCGCGATGGCTGAGGACGCAAGTGGGGAGAGTCACCTTTAAAAGGAGGGTGACCCCCTTGGATGGCAACCATGTCTTTGCACTTTCCTCATGCGTCGTGTCCTTCCACCTTCCGAGCCCCCGGATGGGGAGCGCTTGCGTCGCTTTCGTCTTGCTGTCGTTGGAGGAACACAACTTCGCGAAAGTTGGTACCTTTCAGCCATCGCTCGGCTTCAAGGATTTTCATCGTGCAACCCGGCTGCATTCCCCCACCAACAGGCAGTTTGGTGGAGGGAAGCGATCCGGGCTGTGGCCTCCGCCCCGCCCTCAGCTTCAAGGATTTTCGTCATCCGGGCTGAGGCGGAGGGGCGCACCGAGTGGGGGGTTGCCTCCGTGTGGGCCGGTAACCCTTTTCTTCCCCCGGCGTTTGGGGGAAAAAGGCATCCTCCAGCCCCGCGGAGGATTCCTCCAGCCATGCCGGGGAAGGCGAACTGCTGCTGCCCAGCCAGGTGCAGCATTTCGCCCTCTGTCCGGGCGATGGTCGCGCTGCGTATGGGCCGGCCATGTCCAGGTCTTCCTTGCGCCGACAACCGCGCCAGAGGGTTGCCCAGCACGTCGTGTGCCGCGAGGGCGGCGCTCATGTTCTGGGGCGGCCTCGGCGAGGGCAGGAGCGAGGACCTGCCGGTGCGCTTTGAGGCGGTAGCAGCCGGAGAAGGTTTCTCTGCTGACGAGACCGCCAACTCCGCCTGCACCCCTGGACCTTCGTCCCCCTGGCTTGAATGGATGGTTCTCGTCCTTCGTGGGCGAAAGCATTTCCGCCGCAGCGTCTGCCCGGAAGCCGTTGCTGCAGCTGTCGGAGCGAGCGTCGGCGAGCCACCAGGGGTTTTGTCGCCCCGCAGGCCCTCCAATGTGGGGGGTTGTTCGTACCTGCGGGGGTGGAACCGGAGTTCCGTTTGTAATGGCACCTTGAGTGCCGGTGTTTGTTCATTGTGGCTGTCGAGGCCTGAACATGTAGGTACTTTTGGGTGTAATACCATGTTTTTCCCCTCATTTTCGAGCACTCAGACTCGCCTATCGGCTAGCCGAATCGCTTAACCAAATGTGAGTTGCTCTGTGCGGAAGGTGACGAGTGAGGTATCCGTATCCCGGAGGCGTAGGAGTCCCTCGGCACGGTCGGCCTTGCCGCACGAGGCCTCACTTGTTTAGTCAAAGAAACCCTCGGCCGCTCTTCGATGAGCCGAAGCTGGAGGCAGCGGTGCCAGCACGGACAGAGGCAGAGTTGGCTCGAAAAAAGGGGCTTCGTCGGCCGGGGCTTGGCCGAGACCAACGCTAGAGTCGAGTTGCCGAGGCCACGAGCCGGGCTAGTGTCCTCGGGGGACGGCTGGCTGAGGCTTCGGGGCGGCCGGCTGAGCCGTCTACTCGGGCCGGGTTCCTGGAGGAGACCCTGGCAGCGATGGCCCGGGCGTGGTGCTGACGTTGTCCTTCAGAGCGGAGATCCTTCGCCCGTGTTGCCGTCCGAGGCTCGGTCGGACTTCGCCGAAGGTGGAGTTGACGCCGAGGGTGCTGCTGCTCCCTCTCCATCGACATCTGAGCCTGCAGCATCGGTTCGCCTGTAGTATGCATATGTTTTTTGCGGCCGCCGAGGCCCAAACATACTGTCGTCGTGTTGTAAAGCTGCGTTTCTTTTCCCCTTGTTTCGAGTATCAAGACTTGCTTGTCGGTGGCAGAATCGTTCATCCGAGCGAGAGTTACTTCTCACGGAAGGTGATGAGTGAGGTATCCGTATCCCAGAGGCGTAGGAGTCCCTCGGCTCGGTCGGCCTTGCCGCTTACGTGTACTCTTACTCGTTTGTAGGATTCTTTTGTCGACATGGTCGAGATGGTACGAAAAATCGTTTCGGCAGAAGAGTCTTCGAGTGTTAAGACTTGTTCGGTCAGCGGAACCGTTTATCCGAGCGTGAGTTACTTATCGCAGAAGGTGATGAGTGAGGTATCTGTATCCCGGAGGCGTAGGAGTCCCTCGGCTTGGTCAGCCTTGCCTGCTTACGTGTACTCCATCGTTTTCAGGATCCCACCATCGAAGTAGTCGAAAAACACGAAAAATGTTTTTGTCGAAAGACTTTTTTCGAGGAAAATTTTGACGCAGAGGGGGTTCGCCCCTTCTAGCCCCCGAGGGAGGGTTGGGCTTTGCTGATGCAAGGCCGACCCTTCCTTGATGGTTAGACTTCATATGTAAACGAGGTCTATGAACCGCTTGAAAACATCTTAAGGGTAAAAGCGACGTAGCTGTCGGATGTTCCAAGCGTTGCTATAGACCTCGCCTTGACTGTTGGCTAGCTTGTATGTTCCGGGCTTCAAAACCTTGGCAATGATGAATGGCCCTTCCCAGGGAGGCGTGAGCTTGTGCCGCCCTCAGGCGTCTTGTCATAGTCGAAGCACCAAGTCGCCCACCTGGAGGTCTCGGGACCGAACCCCTCGGGCGTGGTAGCGTCGCAGGAACTGCTGATACCGCGCCGAGTGTAGTAAGGTCACGTCCCGAGCCTCTTCCAGCTGGTCCAGTGAGTCTTCTCGGTTGGTCTGGTTGCGTCAGTCGTTGTAGGCCCTCGTCCTTGGGGAACCATATTCTAAGTCTGTGGGCAAGATGGCCTCGGCCCCGTAGACTAGAAAGAACGGCGTGAAGCCCGTGGCTCGACTTGGCGTCGTCCTCAGGCTCCAGACCACCAAGGGGAGTTCCTTCATCCATCGCCTGCCGAACTTGTGGAGGTCGTTGTAGATCCTCGGCTTGAGTCCTTGCAGAATCATGCCGTTGGCACGCTCTACCTGCCCATTCATCATGGGGTGAGCCACGGCGGCCCAGTCCACCCGGATGTGGTGATCCTCGCAGAAGTCCAGGAACTTTCTGTCGGTGAACTGGGTGCTGTTGTCAGTGATGATGGAGTTCGGGACCCCGAAACGATGGATGATGTTGGTGAAGAATGCCACCGCCTGTTCGGACCTGATGCTGTTTAGGGGTCAGACCTCGATCCACTTGGAGAATTTGTCAATGGCGACCAGTAGGTGCGTGTAGCCCCCGGGTGCCTTCTGCAAGGGACCGACAAGGTCCAGACCCCACACAGCAAACGGCCAGGTGATGGGCATTGTTTGCAGAGCCTGAGCGGGTAGGTGCGTCTGCCTTGCGTAGAACTGACACCCTTGGCAGGTGCGGACAATTCTAGTGGCGTCGGCCACCGCGGTCGGCCAGTAGAAACCTTGTCGGAAAGCGTTTCCAACAAGGGCTCGAGGCGCTGCGTGGTGACCGCAAGCCCCCGAGTGTATTTCTTGTAAGAGTTCCTGGCCTTCGGCGATGGATATGCATCGCTGGAGGATGCCAGAGGGGCTGCGGTGGCAGAGCTCCTTCCCGTCACCCAGCAAGACGAATGACTTGGCGCGCGCGCCAGTCGCCGAGCTTCGGCTCGGTCGAGGGGCAGCTCTCCTTGGTGGAGATATTGCAGGTACGGGGTCTGCTAGTCCCGATTAGGCATGACCCCATTCCGCTCCTCCTCGATGCGCAGAGTCTCACCATCGGTAGCCGGGGGTGCCTCGGGCGGAGCCGAGGGTGCCTCGGGCCGAGCCGGGGGTGCCTCGGGCCGAGCCAAGGGTGCCTCGGGCTCTGCCGAGGGTGCCTCGGGCTTGGTCGTGTCGCTGGTCTTGACCGAGGGTTGATGTAGGTCTCGGGAGAAGACGTCCGGGGGAACCGTTGTCTGCCCCAAAGCTATCTTTGCCAGCTCGTCCGCAGTCGCGTTGTACCGCCAGGCGACGTGGTTGACCTCGAGCCCGTAGAACTTGTCTTCCAGGCGTCGAACCTCATCGCAGTAGGCTTCCATCTTCGGGTCACGGCAGTGGGAGTTCTTCATGACTTGGTCGATGACAAGCTGCGAGTCACCGCGAGCGTCGAGGCGTCGAACCCCTAGCTCGATGGCGATGCGCAACCCGTTGACCAGAGCCTCGTACTCAGCCACGTTGTTGGACGCCGAGAAATGGAGGCACAACACGTAGCGGAGGTGCTTCCCGAGGGGCGAGATGAAGAGCAGGCCCGCGCCTGCCCCTGTTTTCATCAGCGACCCATCGAAAAACATGGTCCAGAGTTCCAGTTGGATCGGAGCTACCGGAAGCTAGGTGTCGACCCATTCAGCCACAAAGTCTGCCAAGACTTGGGACTTGATGGCCTTCCGAGGGGCGAACGAGATTGTCTCGCCCATGATTTCCACCGCCCACTTTGCAATCCTACCCGAAGCCTCTCGGCACTGGATGATCTCCCCGAGGGGGAAGGATGACACCACAGTTACCGGATGAGACTCGAAGTAATGTTGCAATTTTTGCCGCGTCAGAATTACCGCGTACAGTAGCTTCTGAATCTGTGGGTAGCAGATCTTGGTCTCGGACAGTACCTCACTGATGAAGTAGACCGGTCTTTGGACGGGCAATGCATGCCCTTCTTCTCGTCTCTCGACCATGATCGTGGCGCTGACCACCTGAGTGGTAGCGGCGACATAGATCAAGAGGGCTTCTCCGGCAGCGGGGGGCACCAGGATGGGTGCGTTCGTAAGGAGCGCCTTTAGGTTCCCGAGGGCTTCCTCGGCCTTGGGGGTCCAAGTGAAGCACTCGGTCTTTCTTAAGAGGCGGTACAGAGGTAGGCCTCTTTCGCCGAGGCGCAAGATGAAGCGGCTCAGAGCCACAAGGCATCCCATGACCCTCTGTACGCCTTTCAAGTCCTTGATGGGCCCCATGTTGGTGATGGCCGCGATTTTTTCCGAGTTGGCCTTGATGCCCCGCTCGAAGACGATGAACCCCAAGAGCATGCCTCGGGGGACTCCAAAGACGCACTTCTCGGGGTTGAGTTTTACGCCTTTCGCCTTGAGACACCGGAATGTCGTTTCAAGGTCGGAGAGGAGGTCAGAGGCTCTCCTCGTCTTGA
Source organism: Zea luxurians (assembly GCA_029449295.1). Classification (NCBI taxonomy): domain Eukaryota; kingdom Viridiplantae; phylum Streptophyta; class Magnoliopsida; order Poales; family Poaceae; genus Zea; species Zea luxurians. Next base: position 105,723,476 of record JAOPSE010000010.1, read on the forward strand.
CTACGATGTCATCGACGTAAGCCTCGACCGTTCGACCAATGTGCTTTCCGAACACGTGGTTCATGCACCTTTGGTACGTCACACCCGCATTCCTCAAACCAAATGGCATAGTAACATAGCAGTACATGCCAAAAGGTGTGATGAAAGAAGTCGCGAGCTGATCTGACTCTTTCATCCTGATTTGGTGATACCCTGAGTAGGCATCGAGGAACGACAGGGTTTCGCACCCAGCAGTGGAATCCACGATTTGATCGATACGAGGCAGAGGGTAGGGAACCTTCGGACATGCTTTGTTTAGACCAGTGTAGTCTACACACATCCGCCATTTCCCATCTTTCTTTCTCACAAGCACAGGGTTGGCAAGCTATTCGGGATGGAATACCTCTTTGATGAACCTAGCGGCCATCAGCTTGTGGATCTCCTCGCCTATGGCTCTGCGCTTTTCTTCGTCGAATCGGCGTAGAGGCTGCTTCACGGGTCGGGCTCCAGCTCGGATATCCAGTGAGTGCTCGGCGACTTCCCTTGGTATGCCAGGCATGTCCGAGGGACTCCATGCGAAAACGTCGGCGTTTGCGCGGAGAAAGTCGACGAGCACTGCTTCCTATTTGGGGTCGAGCTCGGAGCCGATCCTTATCTGCTTGGAGGTGTCGTTGCTGGGGTCGAGAGGGACGGATTTAACCGCCTCTGCTGGTTCGAAGTTGCCGGTGTGGCGCTTCACATCTGGAACCTTCTTGGGGAGGCTTTCCATGTCGGCGATGAGGGCCTCAGATTCGGCGAGGGCCTCGGCGTACTCCACGCACTCCACGTCGCATTCGTACGCGTGTCGGTACGTGGGGCCGATGGTGATGACCCCGTTGGGGCCCGGCATCTTGAGTTTGAGGTAGGTGTAGTTGGGGACGGCCATGAACTTGGCGTAACATGGCCTCCCCAGCACTGCGTGGTAGGTTCCTCGGAACCCGACCACCTCGAACGAGAGGGTTTCCCTTCGGAAGTTGGAGGGAGTCCCGAAGCAGACGGGCAGATCGAGTTGTCCGAGGGGTTGGACGTGTTTCCCAGGGATGATCCCATGAAAAGGCGTCGCGCCTGCCCGGATCAAGGACAGATCGATCTGCAAGAGACCGAGGGTCTCGGCGTAGATGATGTTGAGGCTGCTGCCTCCGTCCATGAGGACCTTGGTGAGCCTGACATTGCTGATGACAGGGTCGACAACGAGCAGATATTTCCCTAGGCTCGGCACGCGGTCGGGGTGGTCGCCTTGGTCGAAGCTGATGGGCTTGTCGGACCAGTCTAGGTAGACTGGCGCCGCCACCTTTACCGAGCAGACCTCCCAATGCTCTTGCTTGCGGTGCCGAGCCGAGGCGTTCGCCACTTGCCCACCGTAGATCATGAAGCAGTCGTGGACCTCGGGAAACTCCTCTGCCTTGTGGTCCTCCTTCTTATCATTATTGTGGGCCCTGCCACCTTCCGCCGGTGGCCCGGCCTTGTGAAAGTGGCGCCGAAGCATGACGCACTCCTCAAGGGTGTGCTTGACGGTCCCCTGATGATAGGGGCACGGCTCCTTGAGCATCTTGTCGAAGAGATTGGCACCTCCAGGAGGTTTCCGAGGGTTCTTGTACTCATCGGTGATGACAAGGTCTGCGTCGGTGGCGTCGCATTTCGCTTGCGACTTCTTCTTGTTCTTCTTCTTGGTGTCGCGCCGAGCGGACGGCTCGGGGACGTCTTCTGGCTGGCGGCCCTGGGGCTGCTTGTCCTTCCGGAAGATGGCCTCAACCGCCTCTTGGCCAGAGGCGAACTTGGTGGCGATGTCCATCAGCTCGCTCGCCCTGGTGGGGGTCTTGCGACCCAGCTTGCTCACCAGGTCGCGGTAGGTGGTTGAAAGTTCCCTTTGACTCGGGAACAGGATCTGGATGTCGCCTAGCGGGGGGTGAATAGGCGAATAAAACTTATTACTTTAAATCTTAAATTCTTACTCTACTCGAAGACTCAGTACGCAGTGGAGTGAGAAGACTCTTCGAGTAGGTTGCAGCGGAATAGAAGATCCTGTCTCAAAATGTCCTGCACTTCAAATAAAGCTTATACCACAGATAAGTATTGAAGTGCAGATATAAAGACGAGTAAGGCAGAGAGTCAGGATACAATACAGAACAGAGCACACAGACGCAAGGATTTATCCCGAGGTTCGGCCAAGCCTGAAATGCTTGCCTAGTCCTCGTTGGAGTTAGCCACACCTGGGCTTGGAGTCTATTTCAACCCCTTCCTCCGTTTGCTCAGATCTGTCAGTATGACAGATAGAGCCTTTCACTATTGAGTGGGGTTACAACAGAACCGCGGCTGCTTACAAACTTCTTGGCAGCACCTCGGCAGAGTAACGATACGCTCAAGACCTTGCTTTAGCTGTAAGCAGCACTTCTCCTCTCTCTAAAGGCTTATAGTTGTGCCTTCTACACAAATTAGAGAGATACACACAAGAGGGAGAGTGAGAATTGATCCGAGTGATGTCTACACTTGTTGGCTGCGCTTGTTCACTTCTTGGAGGCGCCTAGGAGTCCCTTTTATAGACCCAAGGGGCCTTGGAGCCGTTGGACTTCATTTGGAAGGCAAAATCAGCTTTCTGTCGGGTGGTGCACCGGACAGTCCGGTGCACCACCGGACACCTTCCGGTGCCCGATTTCCTTCCCAATATGGCGTAGTCGACCGTTGCTGTCTTGGAGCCGTTGGCGCACCGGACACTGTCCGGTGCACACCGGACAGTCCGGTGCCTCCATCTAGCCGTTGGCTCGGCCACTTGTCCCGCGCAGATCGTGCGGCCGACCGTTGGCCCGGCCAACCGTTGGCTCACCGGACAGTCCGGTGAATTATAGCCGTACGTCGCCGGTGAATTCCCGAGAGCGGCCAGTTCGCTCGAGCCAGCCTGGCGCACCGGACACTGTCCGGTGCACCACCGGACAGTCCGGTGCACCCAGACTGAGCAGAACCTTGGCTGTACACAGCCAAGCCTTTTGCACCTCTTTCCTTTTCTTCTTCTTTCTGTTTCTAACACTTAGACAAGTATATTAGTACACTAAAACCAATGTACTAAGTCTAGAAACATACCTTCTCTTAATTATTACATCCATAGCATTTCACATGCTTGAGCTTTGATGTTGGACTCATAAATCATCAAGCCGGCTTGACTTGATCTAGATTGACATTTCTTAGCTCCAACATCCTGCAAAGGTCACATAGAACATCTCCAAACATAGGAACAACCCAAACTAAAGATTAAGGTGAACTTAGCTCTTTTGGGCTGCTTCCAGTTCTGGTTTTGACACTTGTTCTCCTTCTAGTGACTTTGATCTCCTTCTTAGAGCTTGATCTTGAGCCTTATGACTTACACCACATAACTGTAGCTGTTACTTCATTGGCTGTAAGTCACGTCCTTATGTAGTGATCCTTGGTGTGTTATAGCTCTTCTCAACTCGATCACCCTTGACTTTGCAAGCCTTCTTCTTCACCCTTGGCTTTGGGTTCCTCAGCCTCCTTGACCTTCTCCCGTGCACTTGGTACCTCGAAGCTTCTCTTGCCTCCGTCCTTGGCTTGATCAGTTGTCTCCGAGCTACGCACCCGAGTCTCACTTTATGCAATGTCCATCTTACTTGTGATGTCCATTATGTATCCATAATCCAGTTCTTGGACCATCACATTTGTTCTCTTGTGTTGAACCCTGTTAACTTTACCTTAGGCACCTGTTCAACACTTAGTACACTTGTTAGTCCTTTAATTGAGTTGTCATCCAAACACCAAAACTCACAAGAGAGCTTTCAATCTCCCCCTTTTTGGTGATTGATGGCAACACAATTAAAGCTTACATAAGAATAAGATTAGAAGCACAAATTTTGAATTCTAAGTTTATAGAATGCTCCCCCTAAATATGTGCTTACTTCAAAAACATAATTTTGGCCTCAGACGCCAATATGCACATACTTAGGCAATTCGAAGCATTTCTACACCTTAGCACTTTTTAGGATGCATTGTGTCAAGAATCAAACCATGATGCTATAACACACAAATGCACATAATCAGAGTTAAACACCATTCAAATTAGTGGATATATCACAGGAATATCAACCTACCACTATTCACTTTTAAGATACCAATTTAAACTAAGATACCAATTTCCAATTTAAAGCAATCTTCCAGTTTCCAATTTAAAGCAATCTTAAAGCACCATTAACCACATGACTATCTATTACACTATAGAAGCCAATCTTAAAGCACCATTAACCACATGACTATCTATTACACTATAGAAGCCAGTTAATTCATCGCAGCAGAAACACTAGTCCATATGATGCAACACATATAATACTGCAGGAAGCATATGAATAACACACTAGCAAAGCTTAAACTAACACATCACCCCTTAGGATAAGCTTTCCTCTCAGGTTGAGATAAGCTTAAACTAACACAAATTCTCCCCCTTTGACATCAAACACCAAAAACCATACTCAAGCAAGAACATAGGATGATGTCAAGGGACAGCAGGGTGTTTAAGGAGGAAAAACGACTATCAAAACTCCCCCTTACTTATTGAACATATGCACTATGAACATTTAGGTAAGATACATATATGCAAAAAGATTAATACTTCCTTTTGTACCTTTACCATGTTGTAGTGTACTTCCCATCTTGAAAGTAGTTAATCTCTCGAGAGCTTCTCCACACTTGTGCCTGATTCTTTCTCCTAATTTTTTTTTGTTGCTAAGACACCAAACTTAGAACAAGTTATAGTATTGGGCACAAGAAGAAACTTCCATTCTAATGATTATCAAAAGATGTCAATTGAAGTAGACTATCACGGCTACTAATTGAAAGATACCAATTGCAAAAGTTCATTTATCATCATAGCTCCATGATATTTAAGAATAAGCATCTATTATCACCAGATATTATAGAGCATGAGCAATCTAAAAATATGCACTTACTCACGACTTGAGATACCAATTTCTTGACTTACAGAGGTACCCAAGTCCTGATTGCTCCATTTCTTGCTTATCTTCTCTTTTCCACCTAGAGACTATACAAGATTGCTCAAGAAACAGTTAGTCTCAAAAGACACAAGTTATGTGTGCTTCCCCTCAAGTTGTGCATCAAGTATTTGAATGACTTGCACTTTGCACATTCTAGCTTCCTTAGAACTAGAGGGGATCACAACATACCTTGGTCAAGGCATACTCTATCACTTTCATCACACAAAGATGCCAATTTGAATATCAAATGAAAAGCCACTTAACACCAATTGAAGGCTAAATGAAAGGTTGACTAAATACAACAATGCATGCCTCAGTGGCACCTAAGCCAATTGAATACTCACAGGAAGTATAGCATTTACACGCAACTTAGACATGCTTCATACTTAACTATCATTGCATCACATATACTAATTGAAAAACAACATGATCATGTCTAAGCACATCATAGTTAAGAAGGTTCTTTAGGTACACCAAAAAAACAACATTTTAAGGCATAAGTCTCCTAAGCCATGATACTACCAATGAAATGCAAGAACACAGCTATGATCACTATCAATGGAACTTCAAGATATTCAATAAAATTGCACAGTTCCATTTTCCATACCTTTGCCTTTATGAGAGCACTTGTTATCACCAATTTAGGGCTCCTTTTGCTTATGCACCTCATAGCTCAAAAGGGCACGACATGGATTTGAAATTCACATAGTACCAAACAAGGGTAATCATGTGAACATGGACTAAACAAAATGTCATAATTGCACATAGCATGACTTACAAAAAGTTACAGGTTTATCCATATACACCAAGAGAGTTAATCGTTGTGGATATAACAAATGAAAGAGCTACCCATGAATGATTCAAAAGATATATCCTATATAGCACCAGTCATGATTAAACAAACATCATTATGATTCATTTAACTCAGGCAATCATAAAGCATAACTACTCCAAAGACAGGTAGCACAACAAGCCAACTTAAGAGCAATACTAAATTGCAATTATGTACTTGAAATACACAGGTACCATCCTTTGGAGAGCGAGTTGTAGATTCTCATCGAAGTCCTTTACTTGATTCACCAATAATGATTCAGGACCTATACACCTTATTTCACTTGAGATGAACATGGGATTAGTGTTTCACAATAATTCAACCTTGGGTCAATAAACACCAAAACAATTAATAGCTTAAGCATAGAGTTTTAGATAACCGTCTTAAGCTCTCCCATGGTCTCCAGTCCATCTCAAGGCACCGGCATGGTCTAGTTAGCACTGTTTGGTACCCATCTCGGGATGGGTACATAATGATCATTTAAATGTGCCTTTGGTACCCAAATTGCCTTTGTGCTAGTTCTAGGTGATCTCGTTATAGATCTAGCACAAGTGTATGATTTGGGTCTCCTAAGCAAATGAGATTGAGACAAATTTACTTGCTTAGGAACCTTACCTTCATCACGTACCTTTGATATATGACCCTGCTCACCACACTTGTAGCAGAGGCGTCGCTCAACCTGACATGACGCTTGTTGTTTGTCATTTTCCTTGGTGAGGGTCATCTTGGAGGATGCACATCCTCTTGATTCTTCATGACCGGACATGAAGTGATCATGTGGTCCTTATTTTTGCATCCAAAGCAACTTCTTGTCCCTTCATTCTTGTCTTTGCACAGACAAGACACGATGAGGTGGCCTAACTTCTTGCACTTGAAACACCTCCTTTTTCCTTTTCCCTTTTTGTACTTGAATGACATGGAGAGAAGGTCAGTGCAAACAACATGATTAATTGAATCTTTACCTTTTTCCAAGCTCATGTTGATTTCTTCATCTTTAGGAACATTTTTCTTATTGAGCTTGACACTTGCTACAGTTTTTCCTTTCTCAAGCTTCTTCACCACGCGCCCGTGGATATCTTGAGAGAGTTGAGCAATGTGTCTTCTCCTCAGTTGTCTTTGCTTCTTGTTCCCACACAATTTCTTTTGTGACCCTGCAGCTTGATGCTTATTCAAACATTGGCTTTCTTTTGAACAATAGGGGTTAGCACATGGTGATGAATTATCTAAATGTGTACTTGTGCAAGAATGAAGTTCACATGAATTTAAGTTCGTAATTACGACCTTATGAGCAACTTCAAGCATGATATGTCTATCCAAGAGATTATCATGATAACAAGACAATAAGTCATATTTTTCAGTAAGAGCAAGGTTATCATGACTTAACAATTCTACTTGATTCCTAAGCATAGAATCTTCAATTTTAAGTTGAGCAGCATTAGATAATACATCATGATTATTTCTTTGCTCAATTAAAATTGATTCATACCGTTGGACCAAATTCCCATGAGAGTACTTTAGCTCCTCATGTTCTTTGGTCATCTTCTCCAGGCTGTCGTTGGTTTTGATGAGAGTCTCCTCTAGCCTGAGAAGTGTCTCGCCTTGTTCCTTGTTTCTTCTCAACAACTTAACCAAGAGAGCTTTGTCCGCTTTGTTGAGATGGTTGTAGAAACGGAGAATCTCCTCTTCTTCCACATCATCGGTCTCATTTTCCCTGTCATTACTGTCAGTGGAAGCCAAATAGGAAAATGTACCTTGAGGTGATGAAGATTCATCCTCGCTATCATCCTCATATTCCTCCTCATCATGGCTTTTGTCTCCACCGTCATTGTTAGCAATAAAACACTTATTATTAGTGGAGACCAAACCTGTCGATGAGGTGGATTCATCGTTGGGTGCCCATCATTCTTGATCTTCTCCCTTTGAAAGGTTAGTATCACAAGCAATAAAGGGAGTACAATTTGCCACACAATATTTTACTTTAATTCTATTCCATAAATCATGAGCATCAACAAATAAATCATTATCACTACTCATGATGGCAAAATAAGCACCTCTAGAAAGAGAATCAACTAAGATGTTGCAAGCACGGTGGTTGAGAGATAAACATCTTAGTTCATCATTAGAGGGATTTTTACTAATATCAGATGGAAAAATACTTCTACTAAAGATCTGTCTCAAATCAGGATCAACACTTATGAAAGAATTATAAATAGAGACAGACCAAGACTTGTAATTAGAACCATCGCCTAAAAGAAGTTCTACAGTTACCTCTTGTGACGACATCGTCATCTCCGGACGGCTAAGCCCACACTGGAGAGGCCTAGCTCTGATACCAACTGAAAGTTCCCTTTGACTCGGGAACATGATCTGGATGTCGCCTAGAGGGGGGTGAATAGGCGAATAAAACTTATTACTTTAAATCTTAAATTCTTACTCTACTCGAAGACTCAGTACGCGGTGGAGTGAGAAGACTCTTCGAGTAGGTTGCAGCGGAATAGAAGATCCTGTCTCAAAATGTCCTGCACTTCAAATAAAGCTTATACCACAGATAAGTATTGAAGTGCAGATATAAAAGACGAGTAAGGCAGAGAGTCAGGATACAATACAGAACAGAGCACACAGACGCAAGGATTTACGACCAAGCCTGAAATGCTTGCCTAGTCCTCGTTGGAGTTAGCCACACCTAGGCTTGGAGTCTATTTCAACTCCTTCCTCCGTTTGCTCAGATCTGTCAGTATGACAGATAGAGCCTTTCACTATTGAGTGGGGTTACAACAGAACCGCGGCTGCTTACAAACTTCTTGGCAGCACCTCGGCAGAGTAACGATACGCTCAAGACCTTGCTTTAGCTCTAAGCAGCACTTCTCCTCTCTCTAAAGGCTTATAGTTGTGCCTTCTACACAAATTAGAGAGATACACACAAGAGGGAGAGTGAGAATTGATCCGAGTGATGTCTACACTTGTTGGTTGCGCTTGTTCACTTCTTGGAGGCGCCTAGGAGTCCCTTTTATAGACCCAAGGGGCCTTGGAGCCGTTGGACTTCATTTGGAAGGCAAAATCAGCTTTCTATCGGGTGGTGCACCGGACAGTCCGGTGCACCACCGGACACCTTCCAGTGCCTGATTTCCTTCCCAATATGGCGCATTCTACCGTTGCTGTCTTGGAGCCATTGGCGCACCGGACACTGTCCGGTGCACACCGGACAGTCCGGTGCCTCCATCTAGCCGTTGGCTCGGCCACTTGTCCCGCGCAGATCGCGCGGCCGATCGTTGGCCCGGCCGACCGTTGGCTCACCGGACAGTCCGGTGCACACCAGACAGTCCGGTGAATTATAGCCGTACGTCACCGGTGAATTCCCGAGAGCGGCCAGTTCGCTCGAGCCAGCCTGGCGCACCGGACACTGTCCGATGCACCACCGGACACTGTCCGGTGAGCCAGCGGACAGTCCGGTGCACCCAGACTGAGCAGAACCTTGGCTGTACACAGCCAAGCCTTTTGCACCTCTTTCCTTTTCTTCTTCTTTCTGTTTCTAACACTTAGACAAGTATATTAGTACACTAAAACCAATGTACTAAGTCTAGAAACATACCTTCTCTTAATTATTACATCCATAGCATTTCACATGCTTGACCTTTGATGTTGGACTCATAAATCATCAAGTCGGCTTGACTTGATCTAGATTGACATTTCTTAGCTCCAACATCCTGCAAAGGTCACATAGAACATCTCCAAACATAGGAACAACCCAAACTAAAGATTAAGGTGAACTTAGCTCTTTTGGGCTGCTTCCAGTTCTGGTTTTGACACTTGTTCTCCTTCTAGTGACTTTGATCTCCTTCTTAGAGCTTGATCTTGAGCCTTATGACTTACACCACATAACTGTAGTTGTTACTTCATTGGCTATAAGTCACGTCCTTATGTAGTGATCCTTGGTGTGTTATAGCTCTTCTCAACTCGATCACCCTTGACTTTGCAAGCCTTCTTCTTCACCCTTGGCTTTGGGTTCCTCAGCCTCCTTGACCTTCTCCCGTGCACTTGGTACCTCGAAGCTTATCTTGCCTCCTTTCTTGGCTTGATCAGTTGTCTCCGAGCTACGCACCCGAGTCTCACTTTATGCAATGTTCATCTTACTTGTGATGTTCATTATGTATCCATAATCCAGTTCTTGGACCATCACATTTGTTCTCTTGTGTTGAACCCTGTTAACTTTACCTTAGGCACCTGTTCAGCACTTAGTACACTTGTTAGTCCTTTAATTGAGTTGTCATCCAAACACCAAAACTCACAAGAGAGCTTTCAGTGGTGCCGGCGAGGAACGCGCCGATGACATCGGAATCGGTGATGTTGGGAAGCTCGGTGCGCTGCTTCGAGAATCGCCGGATGTAGTCCCGGAGAGACTCTCCCGGCTGCTGGCGGCAGCTTCAGAGATCCCAGGAGTTCCTAGGGCGCACGTACGTGCCCTGGAAGTTGCCGGCGAAGGCTTGGACCAGGTTGTCCCAATTGGAGATCTGCTCGGAGGCAGATGCTCCAGCCAGGCTCGAGCGGTGTCGGAGAGGAACAGGGGGAGGTGCGGATGATGAGGTTGTCATCATCCGTTCCACCCAGCTGGCAGGCCAGTCGGTAGTCCGCGAGCCATAGTTCCGGCCTCGTCTCCCCCGAGTACTTTGTGATGGTAGTCGGGGTTCGGAATTGGGTCGGGAACGGTGCCCGTCGTATGGCCCGGCTGAAAGCCTGCGGACCGGGTGGTTCGGGCGAGGGGCTCCGATCCTCCCCGCTGTCGTAGCGTCCCCCACGCCTAGGGTGGTAGCCTCGGCGCACCCTTTCGTCGAGGTGGGCTCGATGGTTGTGGTGGTGGTGCTCATTGTCGAGGCGACCCGGGGCCACAGGCGCCGTGTTGCGCGTGCGCCCGGTGTGGACCGAGGCTTCTCGCACGAATCCGGAAGTCACGGCGCGATGCTCCGGGGGTACTCCTGCCTTCGGGAGGCAGAGCTTTTGGCCCGTCGGACCGCGGCATCTTCCAGGAGGTTCTTGAGCTCTCCCTAGATACGCCGCCCCTCGGTGGTGGAGGGTTCCAGCATCGCTCGGAGTAGTATCGCAGTTGCAGCCAGGCTCTGGCCGACCCCACTGGAAACCGGGGGCAGCCTTGGCCTGGTATCGTCGGCGATGCGGTGCTGGACGTCCTGGGCCAGATGACGCGTTTCTCCGGCCGGAGCTCGGCCTGCCCACTCGTGTCCGAGGTTTAGCCGAGGCTGCGCAAGTGTTCCTGCCTCCTCGTCAAGCCTGGCCTGCATCTCACGGATTTGCTCGAGCTATGCGTCCTGACCCCCCACAGGGACTGGGACCACAGCTAGCTCCCGAAGGATGTCAACACGAGGCGCAGGCCTAGGGGGATCGCCGTTCTCCGGCATACCAAGATGGTTACCTTCGCCGAGACCCCCTAGATCGACGTGGAAACATTCGCGACTTGGGCCACAGTCCTCGTCGCCGAGGCTGTGGCTACCATCGGAACAATCGGAGAGGCAGTAGTCACACGCAGTCATGAAGTCCCGCATGGTACTAGGGTTACCAAGTCCGGAGAAATCCCAACCAGAGTCGGGCTCGTCATCTTCCTCGGAACCCGAGGGCCCGTAGGTCGAGACGGCCGTCAGTCTGTCCCAGGGTGACCGCACATGGTACCCCGGAGGGTTTGGACATGCCTTTGCGAAAGCCTCCACCGAAGCGGGGTCGCTTGGCGGATCGAAGCTGAATCTGAAAGGCATGGGATGGGAAACGGACGGTACCTCTTGATCGACGGGTCGTGACGAAGTCGCGTCAAGGGCGGACTGCACCGTTGTCTCAGGTACGAGGGCGACACCCAGCAAGCCCTTCGCGAGCGTGCTGGCGTCATCCGTCAGCTCGATGTTGGCGTGTTGCGGGGAAATGATACTCGTCTTCGTCTCCAACGCGAGGTCAACGCCCGGCGTGTCCCCCGCTGGGGCGCCGGCGCCGTCGTCTCGCTCGACAGCCGACGAGGTGTCGCCCCCTGCTTGGCCATGCCTGCCCCGCCTCCTCCTCCGTCGGTGGGGGAGGCGACGGGACAGAACTGAATGTTGCTCTTCCGCCATGTGGGGAAGACGTCGTCGATTCCGCCGCTGGCGGGCGAGCTAACGGCCGCCATTGTCGTCGTCGCGCGGCGGAAGAGGGAGTACCATGTCGTAGCTGCCGTCGAGAGACATGAACTCGAGACTCCCGAAACGAAGTGTCGTCCTGGGTTGGAAAGGTTGCTGGGGACTACCCATCTGGAGCTTGACGGGAAGCTGTTCGTCAACACGCAGCAGGCCCCTACCTGGCGCGCCAACTATCGGCGTTTCGACCCCGGGGGTCCCTGGACCAACGAGTAAATTGTCGCTGCGTGCCCCAGCCCAGATGGGTCGGCGCGAGACGGGACACAAAGGGGGAGAACAGCGAGGGGAAACCACGGCCTTCGTGTTGTCCTACGCCCAGGGCGGCTGGGTGCGCTTGCAGTAGGGGGTTACAAGCGTTCGCGTGGGAGTGAGAGAGAGAGAGAGAGAGCGAGAGCCTTATGCGCCGGCCCGTTCTCCCGCGCGGCCAACCTCTCTGTACGAGAGCCCTGGACCTTCCTTTTATAGACGTAAGGAGAGGGCCCAGGTGTACAATGGGGGGTGTAGCAATGTGCTAACGTGTCTAGCAGAGAGGAGCTAGAGCCCTAAGTACATGCCGTCGTGGCAGTCGGAGAGGTTTTGGCACCCTGTTCATGTGATGTCGTGGTCGTCGGAGGAGCGCTGGAGCCCTGCGGAAGTATAGCTGTCGGGGCTGTCGGGTCCATGCTGACGTCTCCTTGCTGACATAAGAGGCCGGGAGCTGCCGTCGTCATGAAGCGTGCGGGGTGTCATCATTACTTGTTTTACCGGGGTGAGCCAGATGGGAAGCCGGTCTTGTTCCCTGTAGCCTGAGCTAGCTAGGGGTAGGGTAATGATGGCCCTCCTGGCGACATGGCTGGTCCGAACCCGAGTTTGGGCGAGGTGGCAATTCCTCCGAGGTCGAGGCCGAGTCCGAGCCCTGGGGTCGGGCGAGGCGGAGTCCATCGTCTTCCGGAGCCGAGGCCGAGTCCGAGCCCTGGGGTCGGGCGAGGCGGAGTTCGTCGTCTTCCGGAGCCGAGGCCGAGTCCGAGCCCCTAGGTTGGGCGAGGCGGAGTTCGTCGTCTTCCGGAGCCGAGGCCGAGTCCGAGCCTTGGGGTCGGGCGAGGCGAAGTCCATCTTCCGAGGCCGAGACGGGGGCCGAGCCCTGGGGTCGGGCGAGGCGGAGTTTCCTATGTCGCCCGAGGCTAGACTTAGCCGCTGTCGACCTCACTCTAGCGAGTGGCACAGCAGTCGGAGCTGGGCAGGTGGCGCTGTTTTCTTGTCAGGTCGGTCAGTGGGGCGGCGAAGTGACTGCGGTCACTTCGGCCCTGTCGACTGGAGCACGCGTCAGGATAAGATGTTAGGCGATCCTTGCATTAAATGCTCCTGCGATACGGTCGGTTGGCGTGGCGATCTGGCCAAGGTTGCTTCTCTACGAAGACTGGGCCTCGGGCGAGCCGAAGGTGTGTCCGTTGCTTAAGGGGGCCCTCGGGCGAGACGTGAATCCTCCGGGGTCGGCCGCCTTTGTTCGAGGCTGGGCTCGGGCGAGGCGAGATCGTGTCCCTTGAGTGGACTGAGCCTTGACCTTAATCGCGCCCATCAGGCCTTTGCAGCTTTGTGCTGATGGGGGTTACCAGCTGAGATTAGGAGTCTTGGGGGTACCCCTAATTATGGTCCCCGACAAAACTCTATTGGATTATGGATCTCTTTCAAGAATGTGCCTCTCATGTGTGATAATGAGAGTGTGGTAAAATTGGCTACAAATCCGGTCCAACACTCAAGAACGAAGCATATTGATATATGGCATCACTTTTTGAGATATCATGTTGGAAAGGGAGATATCTCTATATATTCGATTGGCACGGATGATCAATTGGCCGATATATTTACAAATCCATTAGATGAAACGAGGTTTTGCAAATTAAGAAGTGAAATGAATGTGATAGATCTCTCAAACGTGGCTTGAGGTTGAATACACATGTGTAGTATTGCATTTAGATTCCAAATGTGCTCTCTAGGCTATTTATTGGATATTTTTGATGAATTTTTTATTCTTACTTGATCTAAATAGTTTTATATGAAAATTTGTGTTACTCAAGTACATAATGTGTATATGCATGCATACTAACCCTTAGATTGGTCAAAATGTCCATATTTGAGCGATAAACCAAATTTGAAATTCAAAATCAGAAAGTGGACAAAGTTTGGATATTTGAGTATCAGGCCGCGAACCATCCCGGTAATGACCGCGGATCGTCCGACGTATTAGGTTCTAGACAGTCCGAGTCAGCAGAGCAGACTGTCTGAATTGACAGGGCGCGGACCGTCCGCAGACCCCACGCGGACCGTCCACGACAGGCAGATAACTCAGGCAGAGGCAGTAAGATTGTTGCTTTCAACACTTGTCTCTTTCTCTCTCACACTCCACATGCCAAAGGTGATTCTTGTCGTTTGTGAGTGGAAGGTGAACTGAAATTGCACACGGACTGTCAGGGAGATTGTTTAGAGTTCATCAACCATGTCTTCATCTTGGTATTTCAAAATCTCATGGAATTTGTCTGATTTATTCAAATTTGGAGATTCATAGGGTTTTCTCTCTGATCTAGAATTAGGCAGTGGAATTACAATTTTGATTGGTGGAATTGCTTGTGTTACTCATTGTGAATATGGTGCAAAAAATTGAATGGATTCAGATGGTTATTTTCTATCAAATCGATGATTGGACGGATGGGGCGGCTAGGGTTTTCGAAATCACCTCTGGACGATCGCGGACCATCTACCAGGATGGCGCGGACAGTCCGGCCCCCTAGCATGGACAGTCCGGCCCTCTAGCGCGGACAGTCTGGCCCCTGATAGAAACTTACACTTCCTTTCTCTATGTTGTGACATCATCAACTATTAACCAGTGGATATTCCTTATTTATATTGCAGTGGTCTGGGTGGTCTTAAGAAGAAGCTTGCAGGTCATTTTAAGTCAAAGCGTCGTCGTGCAGATGATGCAGATTATAATTCAGCTACAGATTCTGAGGCCCAATCATCAGCTAGGGGCAGCATTTCTATGGACATAGAGGATGCTCCACACGCTCATCCAGGTTATCCAATTGATGTCACAGGATGGACCTATCCCAAGAGAAGATTCTCTATGGCTGAGTACTGCTCCAGGAGGACAGTTAATCAGTATGATCTGCCCTCTGACACAAACATTCAGTTTTTCATACTCAGCTTCAGTTTGATGTCTTCTGGGGAACCCTAATGGACACAAACTTTCACAAGCATCAAGTTATTGATTGAAACTTTATGCTGGGTCAGTCAGTCATGGAGGGATTGATTCCAAAGTTCAAGGCATGTGGTCTCTATGTCTTTATGGGCCAGAAGACAGACTTCAGTGAGATGGCTGTGAAACAGTTCCTGGCAACTGCTGAGATTGACATTGATGAGCAATCAATCACTTGGATGACTGGCTTTAAGAGGTATTCTGCAACCTTTGCTGAGTTTGCTACTGCAAACAGTTTGGACTATGATAAAATCTCAGCTGGGATTGATTTGTATACTAAGGACAACTTTGAAGAATATGAGCAGTTCTATGAGCCAGTGAGGCTGGGCATTCCTAGGAGGTTTGGTGAGACTCTAGGACTGAGGCATCATCCTGCTGTCATTAACAAGATTGCCAGAGTAACAATTCTTCCAAAGAGTGGAGATAAGAGCAAGATCAGAAATAAGTTCTGGAACATCATCCACCATATCATGAATGGTGAAGTGATGAATGTGGTGCTATTTTGATCCTTACTTCTAGCACATGCAACAAGGGCTCCAAACACATATGGATGGCCGATTTCAGGGCATGTTGACCCATATGGACCAGCGCATGGATGCCATGCAGGCTCACTTTGATGATAACTTTGATGCGCTGAACTCTAAGCTTTCTGAGCTTCGCACTCACATCCAAGACATTGTTCATGATCCAATTATGACTAGAATGAACAACATGCAGCAGAGATTTCAGGATAATATGGGGGGCCTTGTCTAGTCAGTTTGACAACCTGTCCACCAATGAAAGCATCCAGAATATATGTCAGAGGCAGCAGTAGCTCCAGCATGAGTTCGGGCAATTCTCCTCTATCTTCGACACTTTTAGCACCCATTACTACAACATGTACCCTCCACCTAGTGATCAGTAAGACCCCTCCTTTGTGGCAATTGATGCCAAAGGGGGAGAGAATCTGAAGTTGGGGATGTCATAATCAGGGGGAGCTCATGTGGACATTGAGACTTTGCATATGAATGTTTAATATTTGAATTTTTTGTCTTCTGCATTTGTTGAACTATGTCTTGTGTTTGTGGACAAATGTCTGGTGATATGTTGTGGATCGAACTATGTCTGTTAAATCTTATGTTTCTATTAGTTCGAATTATCGTGAATGGTTGATCGAGGAGTGATTAAATTTGTTGCGCTTATTTCACATAATACGTCTTGTATGCCTCGATAACCATGATTGTAGGAAGATCTCCATCAAAACTCTGATCGATTATGTGTGTCATATCTTCAACAATAAATATCATGCACACATATAGGGGAGCTATTCCTACACTCTGAGTTTTGTTGAGACTTATCTATCTTTTAGATGTAACTTCAAATCAAGATAAGTCTTTTGAAACTCATCTCCAAAATCCTTCTTATACCTAGGGTAAGAGGAAGATTTGAAAATCAAAACCTCTCTTGGATAAAATGTGTAGTGTTGTCATCAATTACCAAAAAGGGGGAGATTGTGAATCATCTAGGCCCCTTAGTGATGTTTTGGTAATTAATGGCAACTATTTGTGGACTAACAGTTCTTAGAGAAATAAAAATGCAGGTTGGACCACAGAGAACAGAAAATCTTGGAGACTTATAAGCATTAGTTGTGGATCAAGTGAAGGCAAAGGTATAACATAGGTTTTTTGTTTTTGCCGGTCTCCAGGAGTTTAGAGAAGACATTTGACCGGAATAGTAGGCTAGATGGTCGTACTATTAAGAGGGGTCAATGACTTTGGTCTGTGTAAAACTTAGTGCCTCATAGAGCATCAAGTTGTTGCATTTGCATGAGGTCTAACAGCACTTCTGGTTTCGAGAGTTAAAAAATCTTTTCAAAAGCGTGTTTGAAAAGTTGCTAAGTCATGGGGTTGGCGGACCGTCCGGGCCAAGTGGTTGGACCATCCGCAATCTATCTAGTGGGGTCCGAAGTATGTTCACTTCGGACTGGTCCTGTATGTTTGTACTGCGGACCGTCCGGGCCTTGGGGCCGGACCGTCCGCAGTCCTGACCAGAGAGGGTCGCCCTCTGCACAATCCCTATATAATTGTGTGGACTGTCCGGCCAGGGTCGGCGGACCGTCCGTAGGTGCCAAATTAGTTTGGGCAGGGACTGTGTGTTTTTGGGCACTTGTACTACGGACTGTCCGGGGCCTGAGAGATTGAGAGCTCCTAGTGCATTTGCAGCCATTGGTGATTCTTGAGGCACTAGGTGGTACACAGGGTAAGCGTCATCAGCTTGTTACTTTTGGAGGTTGCCGCCTCCTAGACGGCTCGGGTGTTGTCTCCATCGAGCTCTCCAAGAAGATTGTGGAGGAGCCGCGGTGTTGATTGTGAGGGGTTCGTGCCTACCTCACCGGAGCGGCAAAGGCAACGCTAGTGGAAATGAGGTATTGAGAGATTTCTTGTCCACTTGGCTCAAAGATCAAGCCGTGTCTTGATAGAGGAGCAAGTGAGAGCTTGAAGTCCACCTCAACGTGGATTAGGGGTGATCGGCAAATCACCGATACCACGGGATAAAATCCGGTGTCTTTCTCTTCTCGCATTACTTATTACCTTGCAAGTAATTAGTATTTCGTGTATTGTCTCTCTTTTATACAATTACCATAGTTGTATCTCATAGATTGCTTACTTGTTGTCACTAGAGAATTTATACCTCTTGTCATAATGATTAAATTTCTCTAGTGTTTTTTATTTTAGTCAAAACCGTCTATTCACCCCCCTCTAGCCGGTGTCCTAGATCCTACACCTGAGCCCGTGGCCTTCTCGCGCGGTCATGATCTCCCTCTCGGCGTGATCTCCAGACATCACTTCGAGTTGGTTAGGCTCTTAATGAAGCACTAGCTCTGATACCAATTGATAGTCGCCTAGAGAGGGGTGAATAGGCAGAACCTAAAATTTATAAACTTTAAGCACACACTAATGTCTAGGGTTAGCGTTAGAATTAAATTCAAGTCCGAAGAGAGGAGAAAAACAAATCAAACAAGAATCAAGGCGAGTGAACACGATGATTTGTTTTACCGAGGTTCGGTTCTAAAGAACCTAGTCCCCGTTGAGGAGGTCACAAAGACCGGGTCTATTTCAACCCTTTTCTCTCTCAAACGGTCACTTAGACCGAGTGAGCCTTTTCCTTAATCTCTTGGGTCACTTAGACCCCGCAAGTACCACCACACACTTAGGTGTCTCTTGTTTCGATTACAAATCACTTGAGAAAAGAAATGAGAAAGGAAGAAGGCAATCCAAGCAACAAGAGCGCAAATGAACACAAAATATCTCTCTCGCAACTCACTAAGTGTTTGAGATGAATTTGGGACTTGGAGGGGATTTGATCTTTTGAATTGTGTTTTGGAGTGAATGCTAGAGCTCTTGTATTGAATGTGATCTTCAGAAAACTTGGATGCCAATGGATGTGGTGGTTGGGGGTATTTATAGCCCCCAACCACTTTTGTAGTCGTCAGCCAAGGCTGCTGGCGACGGGCGCATCGGACAGTCCGGTGCGCCACCGGACAGCTACTATGAACTGCCCGGTGCGCGCCATGTCAGATCAATCGTTAGGGTTCTGAGCAGTTGACCGTTGGAGCGCCTGCCTTCTAGCTGCACCAGACAGTCCGGTGCCCTCTGACTTCGCTGCTCTGACTCTGTTGCGCACTGTTCACTTTTACTGTTCATTCTGCAGTCGACCGTTGCGCGCAGAGAGCCGTTGCTCTGATGGCTCACTGGATAGTCCGGTGGCACATCGGATAGTCCGGTGAATTATAGCGGAGGCTGCCCTAGAATTCCCGGGAGTGGCTGGTTTGGAGTTGTACGGGCATGGTGCACCGGACACTGTCCAGTGCGCCATTCTTCAGCACACTCAAGTACTTTTGCTCCAATCAAATTGTGCCCCCTAACTGAATTCTTTCTTGGTTTGTATTGAACCTTATGCGCCTGTAATAGATAATTTTAGACAAACTAGTTAGTCCATGTGTTTGCGTTGGACATCAACCACCAAAATTAATTATAGGAAATGGTTAACCCTATTTCCCTTTCAGTTGCTCCTTGGGACCTTATAAATAGAGCTTGTGCAGATTTGGGGTGAGCATTATGTCTTCCCAATTCCATTTACACCCTAGTAAGCCCAAGAAAGCATCCCTCCACTCACATCGAGTCATAGTAATTCATCAAAAGTGAGTTTGGGGGTGATCTCTAATGTTTTGCATATATTTGTTGCATCTAGTGGCACTAGTGATCATATTGAACTACGAGATTCTTGTTACTCTTAGTGGTTTTTGCCACCTAGAAAACTTCAAGGAAGCAAAGGATCCTTAAGCGTCATTGGTGATTATTGTTCGCTCCGATCATCATATTGTAAGGGGCTCTTATGGTCACCCATGCGGGAGATTCGTAAAGACCAACTTTAGTGATGTTGTGGTTTGTTGTAGTGCCTTATTAGAGTAATTCATATGTCACCTTTTTTTGTTTAGCTTATTACTCCAGTTAAGTGTGCGAATCATCTAGTGTTGACTTATCACAATGAGGACGTAGGTTATCAGCAAGCAACTAAATCTCAGAGGATAGTTATTATAGCATCACTCGTCTCATCTGGTTTGTACTCAAATTATCCTCTCTATTAAATTTATTGTATCTCTCTTGTATGTTGTATTCTTAGATATTCTTCACAAGCTATTTGTTTGGTTAGGGAAATAACCTTGAGTAAACATAGAGCAGTTAATCACTTCCACATATCAATTATATTGGCTCTAGTTAAAAAATTTAGGTGTATAAGAAATGTTTTAGGTTGTTCACTCCCTCTAGACATCTAGATCATTTGTCCCATAACTGCAAGCGATGTAGAGAAGGATACCTTAAATATTGGGTGTGTGGTTCCATCTTATTTTCCTCTCACTGCTCTACACAATCTACCACACTCGCATCGAGCTCTCTGTCCCAAAGCTGCCACTAACCAACCATAGTCGTCTCATCCCTTTGATCCATCACGACACCATGTGGCTATCCTTACTAGTGTCACTGCCTAGTGTGGATCCTGAACCAAAGGATGTACAAGGTTCGTTGCCTCCTCTAGTGAACCTCATCACTAGCTTCCAACAATGTATGATTGACGATAATTCTCCCGCGCACGCCTTAATAGACTGCACGGGTAATACATCTTCAACCCCTTCGTGATGGTGCAGATAAATTTTCTGATGTTGTTGTTCTTTCTCTCTATGGCTTCTTGCTCTAGCTCAAGCACCTCCCCCAACCCCAACTGACTAGTGACCTTAATGGACTGGTAGCTTACGTTAATGGACAGGTAGCTTACGTCAGGCTTACGTGAGACTTATTACTAGCACAACCGGTCATCATTTCAATCCCAACAATTATCAGAACTCAACTTGATCGTGTAGCATTCTTCCTTTGCAACGTTGCAGAAATGTTAACCTCATCGTACTAGTTCAGTCTGTGACACAGCACGGTCACCGTATTCCCTAGCTTTGTTTGGGACCACTTAAAATCTGATTCTACACCAAATTAATAGAAAATCTCACCCCGACGACTTGGTTATTTATCAGTTGTTTTTATCATAGTGTTGGAGACTTGTTCTCAAATGCTATGAATTAAGAACAAGGCAGCATAAAATGTTAAATGTTAACGTCCTTCGTCCATGAAGCATTATTCCCTTGAGGATAATGAACCTTGGACGAAGGTTAATGAGAATATGATTACGAAGGTTAAGTCTTCGTAATCAAATTTTAATAGATTGTACAAGATAATATAAAATAAAGGGTATCAAAGGTAAATGAATCATAAACGAATCATATTATAATATATTAAATCATTGAATACAGCTATACCTCTGCCTTGACAAAGATTGGTTCCCGAACGATGCGATTACAATTACCGGAATCCGTGAACAGTAAAGGAATACCGTTCACTATTTATAGACACAGGACACAGCCTGTGAAGAATTACAATTATGCCCCTCATAAAAGTTTACAACATTGACTCAGACCTTTATGGACTAAAAGGTCATTCTATCTTTAAGTCGGTTTGTAATACCGAAGCTTCATGAAGAGGAACCTTCGGCCAACTCATACAAACAGCTTCAGCTGAAAACCGCTTATTCCTACAAGACCTTCGGCGACGAAGCATAGTCCCAACAGTAGCCCCTTTCGCGGTGCTAGATCGTTTTTCGTAACGAGCTTGATCCGTGAAAAAAGTCTCTTAAGCTTCGGGGAGCCGAAGGTCCGAAAAACACCTTCCCCGAGCTCGTTGTCGAGAAACGATTCAGTTTCCCAGCGCGTATCGGTCCCACCTTGCAGAGTTACTGTTTGTCTCTGCGGTCCACCACGCAGCGAGTGCAAGCGGGTGTCCGCCTGGTGTAAAAATCCTGGCGGTTCGCCTTCTTACCTGCAGTACTATATAAACAGACGAGTAGGTGTGAAGTTACCACAGCATTCATTGCTATTTGCACTGTTTTGCTGCCAAAATTTTTAACCATCGCCGAAGCTTGACTCTCGAAATCGAACGAAGCTCCAACTTGAAGCCTGCTTCGTCAGAAGTAAAAACTTCAAAAGAAAAAAGTATTTAATTTCCACAAACTCAGAATTAAATGGCCAGAGTGCGATCTACCGCTAGGGTTGAGCGTGAGGGGGGCGAAGTTGAAGGTTCGGAGACTGTTCCCATCTCCGAAGCGATGCAAAGGTCCGGACTGGTAACTTCGGAAAAGATCCCTAGTGATGATGCAGAACAGGCAGAACAAGCAATTGCCGAAGCAGAAGAAGAAGATATTGAGGAAACTGATCCCGAAGACGATTATCGTATTGCCATGCCAAGCAAGCCCAGCCACTTGGACTTCGGAAAGTCTACTGTTTCGAAGGCTGATCTCTCCAAAATGGTAAAGTCGGGCTTTTTCAATGAGAATCAGAAGAAGCTATTACGCTTCGGGGGAGAAGAGACTACCCCAAAGCCGGAGAAGGATGAAATTGCCATTTTCAAGAGCTTTCTAAAGGCTGGATTAAGATTCCCCCTACATGAGATTATTGCAGAGGTACTGAAGAGGTTTGGTATCTACTTTCATCAGTTAACTCCTAACGCTATCGTTAGGCTTAGCGTTTATATCTGGACCCTCCGAAGCCAAGCGGTGGAGCCGTTTGCAGACAGCTTTTGTCGAGTTCACGAACTGCACTATCAGACGAAGGCTAGAAAAGATGGATTGCATGACAATTTTGGTTGCTATAATTTTGCTTATCGGAAAACCACAAAGTTTCCTGTAATCAGCTACCGGAGCAAATGGGCAGCAGGCTGGAAGTCGGAGTGGTTCTATGTCAAGGTTGATGACGACAAGGAGAAGCTTGTGCAAAGTCCACTCGAACTAATCTTCGGAGAAACCCGACCTCGCTGCAACATGACACCAGAAGGTCCAACACAACAGGCATTGAATGAATTCAGAATTATTGCAGAGCATATCAGTACAAGAGACCTGGTTCAGGAGTTTTTGGCTTTCAAGGTTTTTCCTAGTTTAAAAGAATGGGAAATGCCGAAGCTAAAGGAGGAGAAGAAAGAAGGTGAACTTGTGCGTTTACCTTACTATTTCAAGTTTAAGAAATACTTTAAAACACCTTGCCAAGAGTGGCTGGATACAATTGAAGTAATGTGCAATGAAATACTTGGCAATTACTCCAAAAAAGAAGATCAATTGATGACTGCGGCCTTCGGCACCCGTCCGAAGCGAAGACTGAATCGAGTGCTGGACGCCCTGGGTTTTGAATACCCTGACTATGAAAATCTGAACAAAGGTGTCGGGGGCCAGAAAAGGAAAAGGACAACTGAAGCCTTAAATGAAGATGAGAAAGAACCATCAAAGAAGAGAATTCCGAAGAAGAGGAAAGCATCTTCTCCGAAGCAAAAAATATCTGACGAAGAAGAAACCCCCGCATCACCCTCTGCCATTGACGTGGAGGAAATTTTGAAGGTAATGACTGAATCCCTGCCTGCGAAGCTAAGTCCATTGGGGCCTCAACTGACAAAGTTTTTTCAGAAGGAAAAGGAGCCCGAAAAAACGAAGAAGACGACTAAAGCAAAGAGACAAAGAATTATCACTGTGACAGAGGTTATTGACAAGACACCACCAAGAGCTTCGGCTCAGAAGACACCAGCGGCTGAGGAAAGAACAGATATTGAAATCACACCTTCGGAGGTCGCGGCTGCCGAAGCTGTCTCAATTGAAGATGTGAACCTGGAAAGCACAATCGAACACATCGACAAAATACTGCTAGACATGGCCACAGAAGAAGCTACCACTGCCGCCGAAGAGGCCGCGGCCGCAGCGTCGGGGAAAGGAAAGGAAATTGCTGACGAAGCTTCAGAGAACGAAGCCTTCATGTTTCAAAATTTAGTTGGAGAAAAATTGTCAAAACCCGAAATAGAAGAGCTTAAAGAGTATGCCAAATCTTGCGGGTACAAACCAGGAGCACTCCTCTTCGGAGGTATTGATGATGAAAAATTAGATTGTATCCGAAACCAAACTGGAGCCAAAGTTATCAGTACTCTGTCAAAGAGTATCGGTTTTCCGAAGCTAGAAACGGACATTAGCCGCTACCGACGACAACATATCGTTGGTAGTTTATTTTATTCCAATTTCAAGGTGAACTACTTTTCCCTTAACTTATATTGTTTTTAATAATGAAAACATGTCTAACGAAGGTTGTTTTCGTGCAGAGTATGCTGTTGAGCAAAGCCTTGAAAATGCAGCAAGATTTTGAAGACAAGAAACACGAAGTTATAATTGAAAATTTAGAAAACAAAATAAAGGAGCAATCAGCTGCTATTGAGAAGAAAAACTTTGAGCTCCAGGCAACTGAAGGTTTATTGGCGGAAGCCGAAGCAAAAATAACAGAACTGAACACGAAGCTTCTCTGCCAATCTGAGCAGTTTGAACAAGAAAAGCAAGAACTTAATGCAAAACTTGAAGCCGAAGCTCAACAAAATTCAGATTTGAAAAAACTATTGGCGGACCTTCAAGAAAAATGTTTGGAATTTAGCAACAAATGCATTCAACGACTAAGAAAAATTTTTCACTCAGTTGGAGCCAGCAGTGAGAAATTCACCCCCTCAGCTGAAGATTTACCGAAGACCTTCGAACATATTGAGGGTGAAATTGACGAGCTCGACGAAGTTATAGCTGGGCACGGTGACTTCTGTGCCTGGGTAGCTTCTCGGGGCACTGCTGTAGCTTTCCTAAAAGCTGGCTGCGACCATGGAAAGATTGTCAATAGGCCCAATTTCACTTTATCACCATCAATCCTAGATAACATCCCTGATCTCGCCCGAAGTATTTCCAATAGATTTATAAAAATGATATGGACAAAAGGCGGGCGAGAAAAGGCTGGAGATGAAGCTCGGAGTCATCTTGAACCAGTAAGAAATCATACCTTGTGCTTACCTCTTCCTTCAAGCTCGATTTTGACTTACAACAACTTAATTCATGTAGGATGACGAAGCCGAAGTCGATGATTAAAAAGAGTGACGCCGAAGCTAAAATCCCTCGAAGATTAAGTAGGAGTAGACTGTAGACAGACTCAGGAAACTTTTGAGATAACTTGTGTAAATGTAACTAAACTTGTCTTTAATGAGTTCTGTTCATACCTTGTATTATGCTCTTACCCTTCTATTAATGTATGTGAAGTGCTTTGTTGTGGACGAAATTATCTTTTTTGAGCCGAAGGCGAAAAAACACCTTCCCTTCTTTTCGTACACAGCGAAGCATAGAAAACAACATTTCCCTTTCTTCTGAAGCTCTCCTTTTTGTACGCGAAGAAGCTCTTCTCTTATGCCGAAGCAACCACTTATGCCATGATGATGATTATCCTACATATGCCTGGATGAATGTTTATGAATGCAAATGCTATGATGTAATGTGATGTGCGAATGAATGTCCAAACACATATCCGAAGTCATACCCTCAGCCATTATTTCCTTAGAAACAATCACACATCAGCTCTGCATTCCCTTAGGAACGACTTTGGAGCTTCTTCGCCTTTTACTTTCGGCGTAATCAGCGTTGACTTTTCGCTGTAAGCTCTGCATTCCCTTAGGAACGACTTTGGAGCTTCTTCGCCTTTTACTTTTGGCGGAATCAGCGTTGACTTTTGGCTGTAAGCTCTGCATTCCCTTAGGAACGACTTTGGAGCTTCTTCGCTTTTTACTTTTCGGCACTCAATGGTGCGTTCTCAGCTTTTACATTTACATTCCTTGGGGGATTTTGCTCTTATAGAACTAAAAAAGGAAATTACATATGATGGCCCCATTAAAAACCTTTCTCCCCCTTTAGAAAGGAAAAGGGTGCCATGAAAAAGAAAAGACATAAAAAGTTACATCAAGTTACACATAATATCGCCGAAGCTCATCCGCATTCCAAGATCTAGGAATGTCGTTGTCGTCCATATCCTTCAATCTGTATGAACTAGGTCTTGACGAAGATGCTACTAAGAAAGGTCCCTCCCATTTCAACTGTAACTTGCCCACTGTGTCTGGGTTGGCCACTCTCCGAAGCACCAAATGTCCTGACTCAATATTCTTTAGCCGAACTTTTCTATCTCGCCATTTGACTGTTTCGGCTTGGTATTTATTGATATTCTCCACAGCTTGAAGCCTGATCCCTTCTAAAGCATCTTTTTCCACAGAATAAGCATCTTCAGAACCTGATTCTGCCGAAGCTACTACTCTTATTGATCCAGTTTTAGCTTCTTCCAGAGTTATTGCTTCGTCACCGAATAATAACTTGAATGGAGTAAAGCCTGTAGACCTTGATGTTGTTGTATTGTGGCTCCACACCACTTTGGTTAACTGATCTGGCCACTTTCCCCTGGGTTGATTGAAGATTAACTTCATTATTCCTGTCATTATAATGCCATTGGCTCTTTCAACGAGCCCATTTGACTCCGGATGCCTGACTGATGCAAAATGGATCTTCGTACCAATTTGATCACAGAAATCTCTGAAAGCTTCGGAGTCGAATTGTGTTCCATTATCTACAGTGATGGCCTTTGGTACCCCGAAACGACAAACAATATTCTGCCAGAAAAACTTTTGGACAGTGGCCGAAGTTATTGTGGCTAAAGGCTTTGCCTCAATCCATTTAGAAAAATATTCCACAGCCACTACAACATATCTTAAGTTCCCTTGGGCCGGTGGTAATGGACCTAACAAGTCAAGGCCCCACCTTTGCAATGGCCAGATGGGTTGTATGAGCTGTGTTAAGGACGAAGGTTGTTTTTGATCTCTTGCACATTTCTGACAGCCTTCGCACTTTTGAACTAATTCCGCTGCATCCGAAGCTGCCTTCGGCCAATAAAACCCTTGGCGGAAAACTTTTCCAAGTAACGGCCTAGATCCAATGTGAGATCCACACAGGCCTGCATGTATTTCTTTCATCAACTTTATACCTTCGGTTCTAGATAAACACTTGAGTAGCGGAGCGCAAACTCCATGCTTGTACAACACCCCTTCTATCATGACATATGGACGAGCTCTTGCCTCTATCCTCCTGTTATAAGCTTCGTCATCTGAAAGGAATTTACCCTGAAGGTAAGAGATGATCTCAGTTCTCCAATCTTCGCTATAAACAGGAGATATATTGAGGACTGCTCTTTCAAGGAGTTCCACTGAAGGTGCCTTTATTGTTTCGAAGAACACATCCGAAGGTAAAGGCAGCCCCTGTGCTGCTGACTTAGCTAGCAAATCAGCATGCTCATTTTGTCCTCGAGGGATATTTTTGACAGAAAATCCTTCGAAAGAAGCTTCGACTCTTCGAACCATGTCTAGATATCTTTCAAGCTTCGGATCTTTAGCCTTGCAACTCTTGTCGATATGACCCGAAACAACTTGGGAATCAGTTTTAAGAATGGCCCTTCTGATTCCCATTGCTTTTAGCTTCCGAAGACCCAAAAGCAAGGCTTCGTACTCAGTAATATTGTTTGTACAACTGAAATCGAGTCTTGCCGCATAACAAGTTTTAACTTTGGATGGCGAGACCAACACAGCAGCTGCTCCTGCCCCGAAGGTTCCCTAAGACCCATCGCAAAACACTGTCCAAACTTCGGCATCTTTATTTGTTTCTTCATCCTGAGCCCCTGGCGTCCAGTCAGCAATGAAGTCTGCTAACGTCTGGGACTGGATCGAGGATCTATGCACATAATCAATGCAAAATTCATTGAGCTCTGCAGCCCATTTTCCAATTCGCCCAGTAGCTTCTCTATTTCTCATAATATCCTTCAACGGCTGCGAAGAAGGAACAACAATATTGTATGCTTGAAAGTAGTGCTGAAGCTTCCTGGATGCCATCAAAACAGCATATAACACCTTCTCTAATTCTGTATAGTTTTTCTTTGATATACTAAGAACTTCAGATACAAAATACACTGGGACCTGCTTCTTGACTTGGCCATCAAGCTTCTCTTGGACAAGTGCTGCACTTACCGCTGAGTGCGAAGCTGCCACATAAAATAACAAAGGAGCCCCTGGCGTTGGTGGAGTTAATGTTGTTAAATCTATCAGATATTGCTTCAGTTCCTCGAAGGCTTTTTGTTGGCTTGGTCCCCATTGAAAGACTTTGGCTGATTTCAGCACTTCGAAGAATGGTAAATTTCTTTCTGCTGATCTGGATATAAATCTATTAAGAGATGCCAACCTCCCTGTTAATCTTTGGGCCCCCTTTTTTGTAGTTGGTGGCTCCATTCGAAGTATAGCTTCAATTTTACTTGGATTAGCTTCAATTCCCTTTGTTGAAACCAAGCATCCAAGAAATTTCCCCTTCTTTACTCCGAAGACACATTTTTCTGGATTCAACTTTAAGCCAGCTTGTCTGAAACTGTTGAAGGTCTCCTGCAAATCAGCAATATGATTTTCCTGTTTTGTGCTTTTTACAATGATGTCATCAACATAAGTTAGCACATTTCTGCCTATCTGAGACTGGAGAACCTTCGCAGTCATTCTGCTGAAACTTCCTCCAGCGTTTTTGAGCCCCTCAGGCATCCGAAGATAGCAATATGTGCCACTTGGGGTTATGAAGCTAGTCTTCGGCTCATCTTCCTTCTTCATCCAGATTTGGTGATAGCCTGAGTAACAGTCTAGCAGACTCATGAGCTCTGAAGAAGCTGCTGCATCAACTAAAGAGTCTATCCTTGGCAATGGGAATTCGTCCTTCGGACAAGCCTTGTTGAGATCTGTAAAATCGATACACATTCGCCACTTGTCATTGGCCTTTTTTACCATAACAGTGTTAGCTAGCCATTCTGGGTACTTTACTTCTCTGATAACTCCTGCACTGAGGAGTCTTTTGACTTCATTACGAGCACCTTCGGCCTTATCATCAGACATTTTCCGAAGCCTCTGCTTTCTGGGTCTAAAGGATGGGTCAACATTGAGCGAGTGTTCAATAACATCCCTATTTACTCCGCAGAGGTCATTGGCTGACCATGCAAAAACATCTTTGTTGTTGAACAAAAACCTTATCAAGGTTTTCTCCTGCTCTTCGGATAATTGAGAGCCCAACAGCACCTTCTGCTCTGCTATGTCCTCACATAAGAGCATGGGCTTCGGCTGATCTGCTGAAGCTGCTTTCTCCATTCTGAATTTGTACTGTTCACAAGCTTCAGCTCCATCTATGTTATGGATTGCTTTTGAGTCAGTCCAGTTTCCTTCGGCCCTTCTGGCAGCTTCCTGACTTCCATGAATAGCGATGGGTCCTTGATCCGAAGGTATCTTCATGCAAAGATAGGTAGGATGAAGAATTGCTTCGAAAGCATTGAGGGTGCCACGACCAATAATTACATTGTAAGGGTATTCCATGTCAACAATGTCAAACACAACTTGCTCAGTTCTAGTGTTGTTGATGAACCCGAAGGTCACTGACATGGTGATCTTGCCCAGTGCTACAATCTGTCTTCCTCCGAAGCCACAGAGAGGGTGCGTAGCATCATGAATCTTATCTTCTGGCTCTTGCATTTGCCTGAAGGCCTTAGCAAATATGATATCAGTTACACTGCCTGTATCAACCAAGACATTGTGGACCAGAAATCCTTTGATAACACAAGAGATAACCATGGCATCGTTGTGTGGGTAATCCTTGAGTTGAAGGTCCTCTTGGGAGAAGGTAATAGGAATGTGAGACCATCTCGACTTGATGAAGGGTCCTTGCACCCCAACATGCTGTACCCTTCTCTGTGCTTCCTTCTTCTGCTTCTTGTTGGCTGGCTCTGAACATGAACCGCCTGTTATCGGGAGTAGCAGCTTCGGAGCCGAAGCAGCTCCAGCTTGATCGTTGAACGAAGCCATCAGCTCAAAAAAGTGGAAGTGAGTTCACCGGAGGTGGGCGCCAATGTTGGAGACTTGTTCTCAAATGCTATGAATTAAGAACAAGGCAGCATAAAATGTTAAATGTTAACGTCCTTCGTCCACGAAGCATTATTCCCTTGAGGATAATGAACCTTGGACGAAGGTTAATGAGAATATGATTACGAAGGTTAAGTCTTCGTAATCAAATTTTAATAGATTGTACAAGATAATATAAAATAAAGGGTATCAAAGGTAAATGAATCATAAACGAATCATATTATAATATATTAAATCATTGAATACAGCTATACCTCTGCCTTGACAAAGATTGGTTCCCGAACGATGCGATTACAATTACCGGAATCCGTGAACAGTAAAGGAATACCGTTCACTATTTATAGACACAGGACACAGCCTGTGAAGAATTACAATTATGCCCCTCATAAAAGTTTACAACATTGACTCAGACCTTTATGGACTAAAAGGTCATTCTATCTTTAAGTCGGTTTGTAATACCGAAGCTTCATGAAGAGGAACCTTCGGCCAACTCATACAAACATCTTCAGCTGAAAACCGCTTATTCCTACAAGACCTTCGGCGACGAAGCATAGTCCCAACACATAGCTTCCAACTACAATTCACGATCTTTGTGCCACGAGCAATCCCTAATGTTTCAGCTGTCAGGTGAAGATGATTTAAGGAAGTCATATGATAATTAAAATTACTCGACAGGTAGATTCTCTGTGCTTATTTTTTTGGGCAATCACATTATTAGTCGACTTTTATATAAAATGTTCCAAATGGGACCCATATCTTTTCAATACATGTTAGAGGCTTTAATAGTGACTGACTTAGACTCACTCCAACAATGTCCCCTATATCTATCCACAATTCATGTCTTTCACAGTTTCCTATAAAAAAAATCCACTCTATTTCTTCCTTTTCTTCTCTATCTCGTCCTCGTCCTCTCCAAAAACGCCATATCTATATTAGAGACATTTTACTTTTAGTTTTTGTACATACCTATTAGTTATACTCTTAAATATGTTGTACACATTTTAGTTTTACTAGGTCTATTGTTAAAATATTAAAATAATATAGGATCAAGCAATATCCTCTATATTTGTAGAGGACAAGAAACTCCTCTAGATTTTTTTAAAAATTTAAAATTTAGGGTAGAAAACCGTTTACAGGATCTGTTGGACATTCTAAAGGCCTTCATTTGCACCTAGTTAGGAGGAGATTAAGGTGGTTAAATCTCTTTATATTTAATTTTGACTAGTAAATGATCTAATTCCCTTCAATTCTTTTCAATCCGCACCAAACAATCTTATTCCAACCGACCATCACAACAACAAAGTTATCCACGAAAACAGTAACCAAGTCCTGGGCTGGTGGAAGGGGCAAACCAGCCCTAAGTGACATCCATCATTCAGCAGGAGCCATCCAATCTAGAGATGACAATGGGTACTCATGACCCGATATCCGATGGGTATTTACTCCATTAGGGTATGTATGTGGGCTAAATATTCTACCCGTGGGTCTGTTATTAGGCAAAAATCTTCACCCAATGGGTAAACGGGTATTAGAACGTTCCGCCTTCACCCATACCCATTAACCCGTGGGTATAAAATACCCAATATAAACTTAGCTCAAGCATGAACTTTGACTTTAGTCATTCATCTTTTTTACTATTTAACAACCTTTTAGGTCATAATGTCATATAAGGCTTAACGACAATTTAATGACCATGTAATGGAACACGTAATGTGCTATGTAGTACTATTATAGTGTTACTACTTTATCCAATTATCTTTGGTGTGTTGAATGGATGGTTAAATGATGCTAGAAATTTTGTAATAGTATTTAGATAGATATACTTGACATTTGTATCATATAATATTTTTATATATGTTCAGCTTTTGTGGGTACGGGTGACCCGATAGATGACCCATACCCACATGGGTATGGGGGTAAATTCATACCCGTTAGTGTATATGGGTGACCCGATGGGGTTATTTTTGTGTCGTGGGTATGGGGTAGTAATACCGGTGGGTATTTACCCATTGCCATCTCTGATCCAATCCATTGCACAACGTCGCAACAAAACAGGATCAACAAGTCAGATCCTCTTGACCGAAGTTCAAGAAGCCATGTCCTAACTTCGCATCCTGACAAAACAAAAGTGGGTTCTTTTGATTTTCCCCTTCCTGATTTCAAGTCATTGGCTAAGAATTTTATTATGACACAAAACTAAGATAACTCAGCAGGTGTGTTACAGCAAGAGGTCCACAAATCATAAACCAAATTGCACGTATGGAGAAAGAGTGCGACGACATTTTTATATCATCCTTCCATAGAAATTAACATGTAGCAGCCCTGTCGTCCTTAGTGATGAGCATGCGCTTCTTCCTTTTTAGGCTTTGTTGCCTGAAAGAGAAATTGCAATATCAGCAAATTTAATTGAACGGTTTGATACACAATAGGGTGTTTCATGGGGAAATGAAGCAAACATGGTCTTTCTCAACCACAATGTGGCATGTAAGCTCATCTGTAAGCAGGCCTAAAGTTAAAACAACACCAAAACAAGCTCACTAGAAAATATAGGTTTCATAAGCTTGCATAGGAAAGCCAACTATAGCTGCATCCACTGAAGATAACAAATTCAGTCAAATCCTTAACTAATAAGGACCGCAGCGCTAAATTTAAAGATAAGAGCAACCAACACAAAGATATTAGTGAACCGTAGATCAAGGAAATCAACAAATGTGTATATCAACCAGTTTGAAAGGATCCGTGCAAAGATCTACGCAATGCTGGAAATTATGAAGAACCAGCACAACCATCTATCAGAGAAGAGGGGTGGAAATGTAATCGACCAATCAAAGTTTTTAACAGGAGACCATGATATCAACCGAATTAAATAATCTAGAAAACATAGACACTAACAGTTTCATATACCAGAAGACTACTTATGACCAAAACAAAAACAGTCCATCATCATTTATCATTTAGAATAAGTATGACGTGCTTTTATAAATTCGATGTTTATATACCCCAGAATTTCATAAGATATAAAAAGTCAGTTACAGAGTTTCCACCAATCACAATAAAAGAGGGAGCTATAACATAAATTTAAGGCTATTCATTCAGTGTGCCTACTGTTTCAAGGGCTACCAGATGAATAAAGCAAGATTTGAACCCAAAACTAGCAGAAGATATGTACTCATCAGAAAAGAACGAATTTCTTACAATATCAACAGAAGAAACAGCACTATGCCTAGACAATTGATTTAATTGATTGATGTTGGGTAAAACTACAACCTACAATATCTCAGAAGAATAGAGTTCGATGCATAGTACTCTAGGAGAGAGTGGGTATTCATAATAAACAATGTCTATGAACTCAATACAGTACATCAAACTCAGATTAAAATATATGCAGCATCAGGCAATCCTGAAACTAGACCTATAGGCTATGGGGTTTACCAGTATGATAGCAAAACATACATACACTCTTTCAGTTTGGGATACTTGAATCGACATATTTTGTAACTACTAAGCCACACATAAACCTAGTACTGCTCAACAAAGTTCAAGCACAACATAAAGGCCATAACATGCAACAGAGCCAAAATGCACAAACAATTAATGTTGTCTACAACAACAACAAAAATGTTGAACAGTTGCAGAACCAACAGAATGGCTACATCAATTCTATAAGAAACTACAATTATGCCCGCAGTAGTTTAAATCCTCAAGTTGGTTAGTTATGTATGCATTAGTTAAAAAACACATCAGTAAACAACATTGAAATGTCATGTCATTCTATCTAATAAATTCCAAAACATGCTTTTGGGGAACTTTCAGGGAAGAAGAATATCATGTCTAGTGTCCACAAACATGCAGAGGAAACAAACCCAGCAAAATACTTTGTCAACGATGTCAAGCATCAGCTCGTCATTAATTTGAACTCGGTGATTAATATCACCATAAAGGTACCCTTCACTCTATGACTATCCAGACGAGTGAGGCTCGAAACCGATACACTAAGGGCATCAAGTCATCAACATAAGTAAAGGTTAATTTCACCCAGAATAAAAAAGCTCGCCATTCCATAAAATCCTCACATCATGTATCCTTAGCTGATTCCTAATTCCTAAACCATGCTAAAGTGTTGCTGGTTGCGGGAGTCATAGCATCTATAACCCCTCCGCTACCAAACTGAGACAATTCGCAAGCCTGAGGTTGAGCCAATTCACAAGACTAAGATTGAGCCAAATCACAACCCTAGGCGTACCTTGAGGATTGAGAGCTTGATGCTCCCGTAGACGACACCGAAGCCGAAGACCGATGCCCTCGCTACCTGCAGAGACAAGACGAAGAAGCGCGATGAGGAATTCATACCCGATCCGGAAGCAACCAGAACAGCATCTTCTGGAAGAACAGGTACTTACAAGGGCGAGGGTGCTGACGCCAGAGTAGGGACCTGGAGTGAACGGCATGGCGACGGCGGCGCGAGGCAGATAGATCTGAGTCGGCGAGGGTTCGGAGTCAGAACAGGCGAGGGCTTGCGTCGTCTTTGTTGCAGGGGAGAGGAGGAAGGTGGTGGGCTGGGCTTTATATGGGCCATTGACGAGAACGCGGAGGCGGAGTTCTGCGAAAGGTGGAGTTGTGCTCGTAAGCGGGCCCGCGTGTCATTCAGGATGTCGAGGAGGGATGAGCTAGAACTACTGCCTACTAGAATACTTAGGCTAGTCTGACAACGGGATTCTCATTTGTCAAGTAAAAATGAACTATTTTTTTTAGCAAAATAAAAATCTCTTATGTCCGTTTGTTTCCTTTAATTTTAAGGAATTGTAATGTTACTAATGGAATAGGCTATTTTTTAGAATGTGACATTCCAACACTTTCCAAAGTTATTATATAAATCTATCTCAAATTTATGAGGTATGAGATGAAAATGATTCTATAGATTTACATGCTATTTTTCCGATGCCTAAATTATAGCATACTCTTTTACTTGCTTCACTATAACATAAATGTAGTATATAACTATCTATCTCATAGGATTTAGGATAATATACAAATATATTATATATATAAATATATAAATAGATGAACTTAATTAGTTTTGTCTAAATTATAATTATTAAAATAGAATTTAATTCCAACGAAATAAACAAGGCCTTAGAAAAATATGGTTGCAAATTAGTCCTTAGTATAGATGAAAATAGACAGGAAACTTCCTTTCTCCTTTTTGTTTCCAAAACATGACCAACATTGCAATAATCGGAAATATAAACAGGAGCATATAAACAGATGTAGAAAAACAAGCGAGAACATAAATATTAGACAAAAACTTATAATTTAATACGAACACACTTAATATTAATGGCTAACTGCGGCTGTAGGGGCGAAGCTAGATACATCACAGTGGGTTCATATACAACCACGGAAAATTATAAAACTAGTGATTTAGATTAAATTTTCACTATATATACTAATTATAAATTATTATCATGCATCCTCAAGACATATTGTAACACCCCTGGTGTTACTATAACTAAAACTTGAGCATGGCATCATAAGTATTAGCATTGCATATGTTTGACACACCTAGAGTGCATCCACTAGGCAAAAATTCCAAACAAGTTGTATTGTTTTAATGTTTTTGCAAATAGAACCCTGGTTAAAGGACTTAACCCTAAATAGTGGTTAAAGGGGTAAAACTTAACCCAAGTTAAGGAAACCTAAAGACTTTAGGGTAAAAGTCATAAAATGACTCTAAGAACAAACTTGAATTCCTTTTATACCCCTGGGATACCAGAAACCCTAATTGGAACCCTGGAAAACCCTAAAACCAAACCCTAGGGGCTTATGTGCAAAATTAGCCTACTTTTGGGCTAAAGTGCAAAAACCAAGTCAAATAAGTATTTTAAGTCAATTGGTTCACAAATATGTGGATTTGAAAGCCAAACCCTAAGTTTTGGACTTAAATGTAAAATGGACCTCATTTGAGTTTTATTCTAAGTCTGAAAATCAGAGAATGGGCTCAACTTTGGGGCTTTGTAACTTACAAAGTATAGGGTTTTTGCCCTAGGTCACCACATCAAAGTTGAAGCCCAATTGAAGGTGAACAACTTTGCTTAAGAGTGGGAGTATTGTTGTTAAGGAAAAATTGGAGATAATCAAGCCTAAAGATAGGTGGTCAGGCTGATTCAGTCTGAATTTCAGAGTTTCAGTGTAACAGGGTCGACTTTGTGGGAGAATTAAACCTTGATCCAATGACTTTTTGTGAATACACATTGTAGCAAAGTTGTAGAGGGATTATAGTTCTACAACTTTACTACAGAAAGTTGGCTTAGGTTTCACACGAAAATTTGAGAAAACTGGGCTCCAATGTGCTCTGTCAGTCGAGTTCTCTCTTGGATTCAGAGTACTGTTCATCGTCATCAGAACACTAGCGCGGTGGATCAGGATCACCCCGCCGGCGATAAGAACGCCACCGCGGCGTGACCGGTCGTCGTTGGCCGCGGTAAAGTTCCTGGGTATCGTGGCAAAAGTTACCGAGGTGGCGCGCTTAGGTTAAGCGGCAACCCGTGCCCTCACCGGAGACCGCCGTAGGCTTGCCAGCGCATCCTCAGCTCGCATTTCTTCTCCAACTCCGGTCGACGGTCCTCCGCCGCGTGGCCTAGCTTGTCTACCGTGTCGCCGTGATTCCTTTGAGCCATCCCATCATCGTTGGGGAGTTTGCCACGCCGTAGGACACGTAACCGCGCGCCAAGCTTCTTCCCCGTCTCCGGCCGCCAACACATCGCGGTCAAATTGAGAGCCACCGCTCTCGGAGTCTTTAAATTGAGCCCACCGTTAGCTTCGTAACTTCATCACGTACCTCATCGTCCAGTATCAGCCCCAGTCCTGCCACCGTGAGCTCTAATTTCAAGTTTCCCCCAAATCCGATTTCCGCCACCGTGAAACTGAGCTCACCGTCGCCAACCCAACTCCGGTCAGTTCCCGCCCTCTGCTCCTTCGTTTGAGCATTCTCATGCCTCTGTGATGCTCCCCGACCCCTTTAATTGGACTAGACCGACGCCCATCGCCGGGAACACGGCTGTCTCGCCGTGATGCTCACGGCCACCGTGGCCAGAGTTCCCTAGTTGATTAATAGCCAAATTAGTTTGGGGAAAAGGCTTAGGGTCGATCCAATTCGGTTTCTGTTGCTCGGAGAGCTCAGCCGTTGCCCCGTTCGGCCGGTCTGCTGGCTCGCCGGAGCGCGGCCGTGCGTGAACGGCGTCGAGGACTTCTAGTTGTGAATTGATAGAAACGCAGGGGCCTTTTTGTAATGGTCAGTGACTTGGTTAAACAGTGAAATGACCTGTTCTTAGTTAGCCAGAAACCCGAGGCCCTTTCTGCAAAGCCGCCAGGGCGTGGGCGCGCGCGCGCGCTTTCCCCTCTCGACTGGGTCGTCTGGGCTGGTTTCAGCCCATTACTATTGAAGCTTTTTCTTTTTCTTTTTCCAGCAGAGCCAAAATAATTATAGAAAAATGTAGAAAAATGCTAAAATTGTGAAACTAATTTTCCTAGGCTTGTTATTTTTCCTAGTATTTAGTAAAAATAGTTTTGTGATTTTTAATGGAAATAAGAAATTTTAGGGTATTTAAAGTAGTTAAAAGTATTAGTTATGGATTTTTAGAAAATAAATGGTAAGTCCAAAATTGTCCAAACTTTTTATGGGCACTTTAACCAATATTTAGAAGCCTTGGGTAGAATTTGGGTTGATTTGAACCTTGTTTGATCACTAAACCCAAAACCAACCCCCCCTGCCTTATGAACTCCTTTACTGACTCCGGAAACCCTAGGTTCTCGGAGTACCGTGAAGGAAAGTTGTACTCAAGACTTAGATAATAAGTTTATATTATCTTTGCATCCTCATGAGCACCCCATGGCATCCATTCTTATGTATATATATGGTTATGTTAGAACACGAAGAAGAAGAAGAAGTCACTGAAGAGGGAATTCCACCAACCTCAGATCCTCAAGCAGGCAACTGCTTTTATTTCAATATTTGTGGATCCGAGCAGGACTCACCTGATAACAAAGGCAAGCCCCGGTGCATTTGCCACCTCCCTTGATGCTTTTAAAATCTTTCTCACTTACTTGCTGCATTAGGTGATAGGAGTTGATTGATTAAACAATTCCTGCATTACCTTCCTTGATCTTGATTACCCTCCTTGAAACCCTGTTTTTACAAAAAGGTTTTACTATGCTTAGTATTGCTTTAGAAAAACAAAAGGATTTGTTTTACAAAAGATGTTTAGCAAAGTGGGAGGGATATTTTCAAAAATAAAACTTGATGGTGGATCCATCATGGCCATGATGGATTCAACATCGGAAAAGATGTACCTCTGTCAGGTACCAAGCTTTTGGGTTAAAAGATTAAGCTGAGACCGGGCGGGTGACTTGCACGAGAAGAGAGTCTCGGTGTAGTGTCTCCGTCTGAGTCAATTAAGGACCGTCTCGATGTAGGCTTGATGATCGAGGACCCTTTAGCTGGTCACATGCCTCGTCATGGGTAAGCCTTGCCTCGGGCAGACTAAGGTCGGAATAAGATAACACGAAATGGGAGTGGAGCGGTGGCGAGAGTAGCGTGTACCCTCCATGGCAAGAGGCTGGACGGTGGTGTATCTGTGCTCTCGGTTTGCGTGAACCTGATCCGGTCTTAAGAACCCCGGTGGCGGGTTGACATATGCAAGGGTTAAGTGCTACATATGTCGTGTGATTGGAGATCCTTAGCTGAGTATAATCGATTCGGATCGCCGTACCTTCGCGGTTATGAAGACTTGGTCACTGACCTACACGTAGCATTCCACTAAAGATGATGGGTATTTGTTAAGAAATTGGCTAGTGCAGGACCAGTGATTGAACTAGGGTAGAAAGAACTCTAGTTGCAGGTAATTGAACTTAACTTGACAAATAAAATTTGATTTTTAAGGATTCACTTTAGTAAGCATTTCTGCAAAACAGAGTCTTTGATTATTGAGAAGCCTTACCTTGACTCCCTAAAAGCCAGCATACCCTTGAGAGTCTTTTCCTTAGTCGGGTAAGTCTTGCGGAGTAATCCCATACTCAGGGTTTATCCCTTCGTTGTTTTTAGGTGAGGAAGTAGCAGACTTTTGCTGCTTCTGTGTCAAGGTGGTTCCCAAAGAAGAAAAACAAGACTGAAGTGCGGGAGGACTCGGTCCTCCACATAGGATCTTTTGTTTATAGCTTATCGGGAGAAGTTTGTGTCTCCCTTGGTTTGTATAATGTTACTACTCTGCACTCACTTTTTAGACTGGTCTGTAATAAAATAACTCGAGCTTGCTTTTGAAGTAAATGTAATTCGCTTCCGCATTTCTTTATCTCCGATGATTTGTAATGTCTGCAAGACGGGTGAAACGTTCCTGGTGAGGTCAGAAAAGATATCGAGCTTGTCAAGTGACTTAGGAACATCTACAGGGTGTCTGATGTCTGCTAGACAAGGACAACTGTAGGTGGGCCTAATTACTTGGGAGGTTCCGTCACAGCTGGTATCGGAGCGTAGCCCTTCTTTGCAGATATTATGAGGCATCTTCAAAAGGATTTTCGAAAATCTTACCTAAAATTTCTTTTCTCTTCTTACTTAAGTACTCTGAAGAGTTTATTTAAAGACCAGATAGGATGAGTGCAATGTATAGAAGGTTGAATCGACCAAGGTTGATTCTGTACTTATTCATGCATCATGCTAAGAATTATGCTAATAAATTTTCCCCCTTAGAAAGATGCCGCCAGGCACAAGGCTAACGGCACGTAAGTCAACGGGACCGATTGGAGTACCCCGGCATCAACTAGCCCCTCGACACGAAAGCAGTAGCAGCGGAAGTAATGACCCTATAGGAGACCTGGAAGCCGAAGTGAGTCGACTTCAAGCAACGCTGCAACACAGAACCAATGTTTGGATCGCAGACGGAGATAGAATCAATGAACTAAGAAGGGATATCCGTCACCTGCAGGATCAGCTGGCTGATCGGGACTTAGCACTTGACTGGGCAGTACAGTCTCATATGTTGGTATGTGCTAAGGAAGCGAGGGCTCAGGCCCGAATTAAAGAACTTAGCTCAGCTGTAGACAACCTGCAGGTCTACTGCAATACGTTGCATGAGGAAGTCCATGTGTTATACTCACAATTACACCCTAGTGAGTCTGCACACTCTGTTGAGACGGAAGCCGGACCCTCTCACGTTGCGGGACGCGCACTGGGTGGGGAGTTAGACCTTTTTGAACCCCCTCCTTCTTTGAGGTTGGTTGACGTCTGGACTCCCACACCTGATGATGAGGCCGCCAAAAGTAACGGAAAGCAGGACTAATGGTGTAATAAAAGTAGAGTAGTGTATTGTAGGGTGTATTGTTGTATAATAGGTTGAACTTTGTAAAATGGGTATTGTATCCTGTTATGTAGTGTCGAGTCTGTATCATTACTTTTTATAGTAATGTAAAATGGAAGGTTTTCTTTGGCACATTATGTTTATTCAAATGTTTTTGCCTCAGATGCCGACCAGGACTCGCGGACAGGACGCAGCCGGAACTTCTGGGGGTCGGGATGTCACCCCAAATCCACCTCCGGTTCCACCCACGCTAGCCGAGGAGATTGCCGCCTTGGTAAATGCCACCGCCGACAATACCCGCTTCCTTAGGGAAATGGCGGGTCAGCAGCAGTTCCAGCAGCAGGCAGGAAGAGGTTTTCAGCAAGGTCCCCGTGAAACTACTTATCTGGACTTCTCCGAAACTCGTCCACCTTTATTCACCAAAGCAGAAGACCCACTAGAAGCTGACGAATGGATACGGGTCATTGAACAGAAGTTTGGTCTTCTTCGTTGTTCTGAAACGCAGAAGCCATTGTTTGCGGCACAGCAACTACGAGGCCCTGCCAGTACTTGGTGGGGAAACTTTGTGGCTATCCAACCTGACAACCATCAAATCACTTGGGACGAATTTAAAGCAGCCTTCCGCGAACACTACATACCAGAAGGAGTGCTGCATATGAAACAAGAGGAATTTATGAAGCTGAAACAAGGTGGAGACACCATCAATCAGTATCTTAACAAGTTTAATCACCTGTCACAGTATGCCATTGATCAGGTGAATACTGATTTGAAGAAAAGGAACTGTTTTATGAGAGGTCTAAATGACCGGTTGCAGCGAAAAATGGCCACATGTATTGATCTCACATATGGAAAGGCTGTCAGTACAGCCTTACCTGTGGAAGCAAAATACTCAAGTTCTGGAAAGAATAAGGGATTCAGTGGTGAGAGGCCTAATCAGGGCCAGGCGAAGAGGCAACGGTTTGTCATCCGGCCTTCTAGCCAAAACCATACTTTTTCTCGTCCACCAG
Source organism: Zea luxurians (assembly GCA_029449295.1). Classification (NCBI taxonomy): domain Eukaryota; kingdom Viridiplantae; phylum Streptophyta; class Magnoliopsida; order Poales; family Poaceae; genus Zea; species Zea luxurians. The sequence continues at coordinate 105,764,450 of JAOPSE010000010.1, forward strand.
TATTCCCTTTTAAACAGCCCATTATCATCCGCCCCAACAATACCTCCACTTCCCCAAATCAGCCGGGTGCCCCAGGCACTCGAATCCCTGCCTTGCCCAGCTCTTCAACTAGGTGTTTCAACTGCGGCAAGTCGGGACATTTTATCAAAGACTGCCCGTACCCCAAGCAAAATCAATCCAATGCTCAGCAAGGAACTGGGAAGTCCACTCAGCCCAAGGGAAATGCTGTGGGGAGGAATACCAAGAAGACGGGGCGTGTATATTACACCCAAGTGGCCACTACACCGGAGGGAGAGCCGGTGATGATGGGTACGTTTCCCGTGGCCAGTTACCCTGCAATAATTCTTTTTGATTTTGGTGCTTCGCATACCTTCATTAGCAAGACATTTGTGGAGCAACATCACATTGCATGTCATGAATCAAAAGAGGGATTTAAAATTCATTCACCTGGGGGACACATTTTTACTAGAGAAGTGGCCTATGAAGTGCCAGTAACAATGGCCGGACGGAACTTTCCTGCTAACATGACTGTTCTGAAAGGCCAGGATATAGATGTAATTTTGGGTATGAATTGGTTAACTCAACACAAGGCAATTCTCAACACTGAACTCAGAACCGTCAGGTTGAGTTATAATCAAGAAGAAATTCTTTTGTCTCTCCCCAAAACCAATCCAGCCAAAGCTTCTGGTAGAATATTTGAAGCCATTGTACCGGAGATCAAGAACATTCCGGTAGTATGTGAGTTTCCAGATGTATTTCTGGAAGATTTGCCTGGACTACCCCCTGAAAGAGATGTAGAATTCGTAATTGAGCTAAAGCCCGGTACGGCTCCCATCTCCCGAAGATCGTACCGTATGCCCCGTAATGAGTTGGCAGAATTGAAGATTCAATTACAAGATCTACTGAATAAGGGATTTATCCGGCCCAGCTCGTCCCCCTGGGGTTGTCCCGCCATTTTTGTTAAGAAGAAGGATCAAACCTTGCGCATGTGCGTGGACTATCGGCCCCTGAATGAGGTCACCATCAAGAATAAGTACCCTCTTCCAAGGATCGACATCTTATTTGATCAACTGACTGGGGCGAGGGTATTTTCTAAAATTGATCTCAGGTCGGGCTATCATCAAATCCGTATTCGGCCCGAGGATATACCGAAGACCGCATTTACTACGCGGTATGGATTGTTTGAATACCTGGTAATGTCTTTCGGGCTCACAAATGCTCCTGCCCACTTCACCTATTTGATGAACTCGGTGTTCATGCCCGAGTTAGACAAGTTCGTGGTGGTCTTCATCGACGATATTTTGATATACTCTAAAAATGAAGAGGAGCATGCTCAGCATCTACGGATTGTATTGACGCGCCTGAGGGAACATCAGCTGTATGCCAAGTTCAGCAAGTGCGCGTTCTGGCTGGAGGAAATTCAATTTTTGGGGCACGTGTTATCAGCTAAAGGAATTGCGGTAGATCCTAGCAAGGTCAAAGATATTCTGGAGTGGAAACCCCCAACTACTGTTCACCAAGTCCGGAGTTTTCTTGGACTGGCTGGGTATTATCGCAGATTCATACCTGATTTTTCTAAGCTTGTGAAGCCAATCACAAGTTTGTTGAAGAATGACATTAAGTTCAATTGGTCTTCTACGTGTAATGAAGCCTTTGAGCAATTGAAGATATTATTAACCACTGCTCCGGTATTGGCTCAACCGGACCTCACTAAGCCTTTTGATGTATATTGTGATGCATGTGGTAGTGGGCTTGGTTGTGTACTGATGCAAGAAGGCCGAGTAATTGCGTATGCTTCAAGGCAGCTGCGCCGACATGAGGAGCATTATCCAACTCATGATCTGGAGTTAGCTGCTGTGGTTCATGCCCTGAAAATATGGCGTCACTATCTGCTGGGAAATATCTGTCACATATATACAGATCATAAAAGTTTGAAGTACATCTTCACCCAGTCAGAGTTAAATATGAGGCAAAGACGATGGCTTGAGCTCATTAAAGACTATGATCTGGAGATCCATTATCACCCAGGCAAGGCCAATGTGGTGGCAGATGCACTGAGTCGTAAGACTTCCTGCCACTGTCTTATGGCGAAGGCCTCCGAGAACACTTTATGTCAAGAAATGGAGAAACTAAACCTGGGGATAATCCAGCATGGGACTCTAAATCAGCTAAGGTTTGAGTCAATCATTCTGCAGAAGATAATCGATGCTCAAAAGGATAATCTGGGTATGAAGCACATACGAGAGAAGATAAGGGCCGGAACAGCCAAATGTTTCAAGGAAGATGATCAAGGTGTGTTATGGTTTAACAACCGCATAGTAGTGCCAAAGGATGAAGGACTCCGCCAGCAAATCTTAGATGAAGCGCATCTTAGTCGCTATTCCATTCATCCGGGAAGCACTAAGATGTATCATGATCTAAAACAGCACTACTGGTGGACGAAGATGAAAATTGAAATTGCACGCTATGTGGCTAAGTGTGACACTTGCAGACGTGTCAAGGCCATACACATGAAAATTGCCGGTCCATTGCAGTCACTACCAATACCAACATGGAAATGGGAAGACATAAGCATGGACTTCATTGTGGGATTGCCCAGGACCGCAAAAGGATATGACTCTATCTGGGTGATTGTTGATCGACTTACAAAGGTTGCTCATTTTCTGCCGGTCAAGACATATTACCCGGTACTTACCTATGCGGAATTATATATTGCTCGTATTCTCAGTTTACATGGTGTTCCAAAGACTATAGTGTCGGATCGTGGACCACAATTTGTATCTAAATTTTGGGAAGAACTTCATAAATCCCTGGGTACTAAGTTACTCCACAGTTCGGCCTATCATCCTCAAACCAGTGGACAAACTGAGAGAGTGAACCAAATACTTGAAGATATGTTGCGGGCATGTGTCCTGGATTTCTCACAGAAATGGGATGAATGTTTACCTTTGGCGGAGTTTTCATATAATAACAGTTACCAAGAAAGTATCAAGATGGCACCTTTTGAAGCTTTATACGGACGTCGATGTCGAACTCCGCTAAATTGGTCTGAACCTGGTGAAAGGTATTTCTTTAGGCCTGATATGGTAAAAGAAACCGAGGATAAGGTTCAGAAAGTTATTCATAATCTAAAGAAAGCACAAGCTCGTCAGAAGAGTTATGCAGACAAACGGCGAATGCCCTTATACTTCTTAGAAGGAGACTACGTCTACTTAAAGGTTTCACCAATGAAGGGAGTATCGCGTTTCGGGGTAAAGGGAAAACTTGCACCTAGGTACATTGGTCCATTTCCTATTCTTCAAAGATATGGGCCAGTGGCGTATCAACTTCAACTTCCCGAAATATTGTCTGCTGTACATAATGTGTTCCATGTATCGCAATTAAAGAAGTGTCTTCGGGTTCCCGATCGAACCATGGAAGTGACAGATGTTGTCCTGGAACCAGATTTAACGTACTCAGAACATCCTATTCGAGTTCTGGATCAAAAGGACAGGGTTACCCGAAGAAAGACTCTCAAGTTTTACAAAATACAATGGAACCAGCATTCTGAAGAAGAGGCTACGTGGGAAACTCAAGACTTCTTGAATAAGAATTTCCCAGGCTTTCTAGCCTCATGTAACTTGTAAAGTGTATATAGTTATGGCAATAAAGGAGTGAATCCACACCACCCTGCCTTGTACCAGAAGTAAGGAAATAAAAACATGACACATTTCCTTTTCCATTACTCACCCTAGGACTTTAAATCTCGGGACGAGATTCTTTTATGGGGGGAAGGATGTAACACCCCTGGTGTTACTATAACTAAAACTTGAGCATGGCATCATAAGTATTAGCATTGCATATGTTTGACACACCTAGAGTGCATCCACTAGGCAAAAATTCCAAACAAGTTGTATTGTTTTAATGTTTTTGCAAATAGAACCCTGGTTAAAGGACTTAACCCTAAATAGTGGTTAAAGGGGTAAAACTTAACCCAAGTTAAGGAAACCTAAAGACTTTAGGGTAAAAGTCATAAAATGACTCTAAGAACAAACTTGAATTCCTTTTATACCCCTGGGATACCAGAAACCCTAATTGGAACCCTGGAAAACCCTAAAACCAAACCCTAGGGGCTTATGTGCAAAATTAGCCTACTTTTGGGCTAAAGTGCAAAAACCAAGTCAAATAAGTATTTTAAGTCAATTGGTTCACAAATATGTGGATTTGAAAGCCAAACCCTAAGTTTTGGACTTAAATGTAAAATGGACCTCATTTGAGTTTTATTCTAAGTCTGAAAATCAGAGAATGGGCTCAACTTTGGGGCTTTGTAACTTACAAAGTATAGGGTTTTTGCCCTAGGTCACCACATCAAAGTTGAAGCCCAATTGAAGGTGAACAACTTTGCTTAAGAGTGGGAGTATTGTTGTTAAGGAAAAATTGGAGATAATCAAGCCTAAAGATAGGTGGTCAGGCTGATTCAGTCTGAATTTCAGAGTTTCAGTGTAACAGGGTCGACTTTGTGGGAGAATTAAACCTTGATCCAATGACTTTTTGTGAATACACATTGTAGCAAAGTTGTAGAGGGATTATAGTTCTACAACTTTACTACAGAAAGTTGGCTTAGGTTTCACACGAAAATTTGAGAAAACTGGGCTCCAATGTGCTCTGTCAGTCGAGTTCTCTCTTGGATTCAGAGTACTGTTCATCGTCATCAGAACACTCGCGCGGTGGATCAGGATCACCCCGTCGGCGATAAGAACGCCACCGCGGCGTGACCGGTCGTCGTTGGCCGCGGTAAAGTTCCTGGGTATCGTGGCAAAAGTTACCGAGGTGGCGCGCTTAGGTTAAGCGGCAACCCGTGCCCTCACCGGAGACCGCCGTAGGCTTGCCAGCGCATCCTCAGCTCGCATTTCTTCTCCAACTCCGGTCGACGGTCCTCCGCCGCGTGGCCTAGCTTGTCTACCGTGTCGCCGTGATTCCTTTGAGCCATCCCATCATCGTTGGGGAGTTTGCCACGCCGTAGGACACGTAACCGCGCGCCAAGCTTCTTCCCCGTCTCCGGCCGCCAACACATCGCGGTCAAATTGAGAGCCACCACTCTCGGAGTCTTTAAATTGAGCCCACCGTTAGCTTCGTAACTTCATCACGTACCTCATCGTCCAGTATCAGCCCCAGTCCTGCCACCGTGAGCTCTAACTTCAAGTTTCCCCCAAATCTGATTTCCGCCACCGTGAAACTGAGCTCACCGTCGCCAGCCCAACTCCGGTCAGTTCCCGCCCTCTGCTCCTTCGTTTGAGCATTCTCATGCCTCTGTGATACTCCCCGACCCCTTTAATTGGACTAGACCGACGCCCATCGCCGGGAACACGGCTGTCTCGCCGTGATGCTCACGGCCACCGTGGCCAGAGTTCCCTAGTTGATTAATAGCCAAATTAGTTTGGGGAAAAGGCTTAGGGTCGATCCAATTCGGTTTCTGTTGCTCGGAGAGCTCAGCCGTTGCCCCGTTCGGCCGGTCTGCTGGCTCGCCGGAGCGCGGCCGTGCGTGAACGGCGTCGAGGACTTCTAGTTGTGAATTGATAGAAACGCAGGGGCCTTTTTGTAATGGTCAGTGACTTGGTTAAACAGTGAAATGACCTGTTCTTAGTTAGCCAGAAACCCGAGGCCCTTTCTGCAAAGCCGCCAGGGCGTGGGCGCTCGCGCGCGCTTTTCCCTCTGGACTGGGCCGTCTGGGCTGGTTTCAGCCCATTACTATTGAAGCTTTTTCTTTTTCTTTTTCCAGCAGAGCCAAAATAATTATAGAAAAATGTAGAAAAATGCTAAAATTGTGAAACTAATTTTCCTAGGCTTGTTATTTTTCCTAGTATTTAGTAAAAATAGTTTTGTGATTTTTAATGGAAATAAGAAATTTTAGGGTATTTAAAGTAGTTAAAAGTATTAGTTATGGATTTTTAGAAAATAAATGGTAAGTCCAAAATTGTCCAAACTTTTTATGGGCACTTTAACCAATATGTAGAAGCCTTGGGTAGAATTTGGGTTGATTTGAACCTTGTTTGATCACTAAACCCAAAACCAACCCCCCCTGCCTTATGAACTCCTTTACTGACTCTGGAAACCCTAGGTTCTCGGAGTACCGTGAAGGAAAGTTGTACTCAAGACTTAGATAATAAGTTTATATTATCTTTGCATCCTCATGAGCACCCCATGGCATCCATTCTTATGTATATATATGGTTATGTTAGAACACGAAGAAGAAGAAGAAGTCACTGAAGAGGGAATTCCACCAACCTCAGATCCTCAAGCAGGCAACTGCTTTTATTTCAATATTTGTGGATCCGAGCAGGACTCACCTGATAACAAAGGCAAGCCCCGGTGCATTTGCCACCTCCCTTGATGCTTTTAAAATCTTTCTCACTTACTTGCTGCATTAGGTGATAGGAGTTGATTGATTAAACAATTCCTGCATTACCTTCCTTGATCTTGATTACCCTCCTTGAAACCCTGTTTTTACAAAAAGGTTTTACTATGCTTAGTATTGCTTTAGAAAAACAAAAGGATTTGTTTTACAAAAGATGTTTAGCAAAGTGGGAGGGATATTTTCAAAAATAAAACTTGATGGTGGATCCATCATGGCCATGATGGATTCAACATCGGAAAAGATGTACCTCTGTCAGGTACCAAGCTTTTGGGTTAAAAGATTAAGCTGAGACCAGGCGGGTGACTTGCACGAGAAGAGAGTCTCGGTGTAGTGTCTCCGTCTGAGTCAATTAAGGACCGTCTCGATGTAGGCTTGATGATCGAGGACCCTTTAGCTGGTCACATGCCTCGTCATGGGTAAGCCTTGCCTCGGGCAGACTAAGGCCGGAATAAGATAACACGAAATGGGAGTGGAGCGGTGGCGAGAGTAGCGTGTACCCTCCGTGGCAAGAGGCTGGACGGTGGTGTATCTGTGCTCTCGGTTTGCGTGAACCTGATCCGGTCTTAAGAACCCCGATGGCGGGTTGACATATGCAAGGGTTAAGTGCTACATATGTCGTGTGATTGGAGATCCTCAGCTGAGTATAATCGATTCGGATCGCCGTACCTTCGCGGTTATGAAGACTTGGTCACTGACCTACACGTAGCATTCCACTAAAGATGATGGGTATTTGTTAAGAAATTGGCTAGTGCAGGACCAGTGATTGAACTAGGGTAGAAAGAACTCTAGTTGCAGGTAATTGAACTTAACTTGACAAATAAAATTTGATTTTTAAGGATTCACTTTAGTAAGCATTTCTGCAAAACAGAGTCTTTGATTATTTAGAAGCCTTACCTTGACTCCCTAAAAGCCAGCATACCCTTGAGAGTCTTTTCCTTAGTCGGGTAAGTCTTGCGGAGTAATCCCATACTCAGGGTTTATCCCTTCGTTGTTTTTAGGTGAGGAAGTAGCAGACTTTTGCTGCTTCTGTGCCAAGGTGGTTCCCAAAGAAGAAAAACAAGACTGAAGTGCGGGAGGACTCGGTCCTCCACATAGGATCTTTTGTTTATAGCTTATCGGGAGAAGTTTGTGTCTCCCTTGGTTTGTATAATGTTACTACTCTGCACTCACTTTTTAGACTGGTCTGTAATAAAATAACTCGAGCTTGCTTTTGAAGTAAATGTAATTCGCTTCCGCATTTCTTTATCTCCGATGATCTGTAATGTCTGCAAGACGGGTGAAACGTTCCTGGTGAGGTCAGAAAAGATACCGAGCTTGTCAAGTGACTTAGGAACATCTACAGGGTGTCTGATGTCTGCTAGACAAGGACAACTGTAGGTGGGCCTAATTACTTGGGAGGTTCCGTCACACATATGACCCTCTACTGATTTACTCTATCTTCATCGTTGACTGAATAACACAACAACAATATAAAACAAATAAATACAGAGAGAACACTTTATTGTTATTTGTTTGCTAATGGTGTATATATAGCTGTTGGGGGCCTTCGGCTTACGAAGGTCCTCAAAAACAGGATTTAACAATATTTCTGGAGTATAATGTGTGAACAGGTATCTTCGGACTCAAGTCGGTATCGCAGCAGGAGAAGACCAGAATAATACGAAGGTTGATACAGCGCCGAAGATGTGAACAGGAAAAGCTTCGGCATGGTAGCAGAAAATGAAACCGACTTAAAGATGAAAAGGCTATTCAGACCTCGATAGACTACTATAGAATTATTATCAAATGTAAAGGGCATGAATGTAATTTTGTATGGGCTGTGACCCGTGCCTATAAATAGGTGAACAGTACCCCCGTACTGTTCACGCGGATTTTGGCATTCACTTTTGCGTCACGCTTGTACTTTCATCTCCTTTAAGCTGAAGGTACATTTGTAATTCGATGTTATTTCTGTTTCTATGTAATAATAATGCAAAAATAAGTTAATAATAATATACAATTGTCTATGTTATCCTTCATATTCCTTATGATTCATCCTTCGTCACTGTATAGTGTATTTATGAAGGTATATCCCTCATAACCTTCGTCCGAAAATCATTATATCCTAAGGGAAATAATGCTTCGAAGGACGAAGGACTTTTCCGATTAACATTTTCTATGTTGCCTTGTTCTTAATTCAAAGCATTTGAGAACAAGTCCCCAACATTGGCGCCCACCTCCGGTGAACTCACTTCCACTCTTTGAGTTTTTGAACACCTTCGGCGATCATAAACCTTCGCTATGGCGCCGAAGAAAGCTTCAGCAACTGGCACTGCAGCTCTCCAACCGCTGGACCACAATCAGGAGACTGTCTCTCTTCGGGAAGCCCGAAGCCAGAAAAGGAAGGCTGTTAGCCCGACACAGCCAGAGGATGAGATAGACCAAGAAATCAGAGACATGGAGATGCTTCATCAACAGGTGCAAAGGAAGAAGGAAAAGATGGTCAGGCTAGCTGAACTGCAAAGGCAGATAGACGAAGCCTCTGAGGAAGTTCGTCATCTTACTCAGGATGAGCAACACCGAAGGCCTCAGCACCAAGACCTTCATCAGGAGGGTTTCCTCAATGAAGATGACTGGTATGACAATTTCCATCATGGGAATTTTGTTTTTGATGATGCTTCTCCTCTGTCCGCTGAGCTGCAGGCTACACCTTGGCCTCCGTCCTACAAGCCGCCTCAGCTTCCCATATTTGATGGCCACTCAGACCCGAAGTAGTTTTTGATGAGCTACGAAGCAACAGTATCTTCGTATGGTGGCAATGCTGCGGTCATGGCCAAATCACAGGAGTGTTGCTCAAACCTGGTACTCCTCCCTTCGACCAGGAACGATCACTTCGTGGCAAAAGCTGAAGGACTTGTTGTTAACTAGTTTCCAAGGGTTCCAGACGAAGCCGGTCACGGCTCAAGCTCTATTCCAGTGCACCCAGGATCACGAAGAGTACCTTCAGGCGTACGTCCGGAGGTTCTTGCGTTTGAGGGCACAGGCACCAACAGTGCCCAACGAAATTGTCATTGAGGCCATGATCAAGGGGCTTCGGCCAGGACCGTCAGCTCAGTACTTCGCTAGGAAGCCTCCTCAAACTTTGGAGAAGCTGCTCCAGAAGATGGACGAGTACATTCGGGCCGATAATGATTTTCGCCAAAGAAGGGAGGAGGCTTTCAGGTTTTCTGAAATGACCAGGGGCTTCGGAGGGAGGTTCTATCCGAGGCACGTTAGATCAATTCATAACTCTATCCAAAATGATGATACAGGGAGCCAACAGCAAAGGCCACAGTGTTCCTCACAGACTTCGGGGCAACAGCAAGGCTCCTTCCGACCACCAGCTCCGAGAGGCAGAGGTGCCAGGGGCTTCGGCGGAAGATTTGGCAATCAACCAAGAAGAATTTTTTGCTTGTTCTGTGGTGAGAACAAAGGCCATACCACCAGGATGTGCCATGTTACCATCCAGAAGCAAAAGGAAATAGCCGAAGCTGCAGCACAACAGGCTCAGCCGAAGCAGGTCATGCACACTGCTTCGTATCATTCGCCTTACATCCCAGAGTATGTAGGCAATCACCCTGCAGTTTCTGTTGCTTCGGCGAGTCAACCTCAAGCTTCCTGGCAACAGCCTCCGCCTCCACCACCGCTGCAACAAGGCCAGCAGCCAGAAGGGAGCCAATATGCTCCACACCAAAGGGACTTCAGAGAACAGTCCGAAGCTCGCACAGTCAACAGCACTGTGCCAGAGTCAAAGCACATCTATTGACAAATATCCTACCTTAATAGCAATCTTTTTCATTCAGTTTTATTTTCTGTGTAATAAAGGACATTGTTTAGGTTTCATGTAAATAATTTCGTTGATTCCCACAAGGAAAATATATTTTCTTCACAGGCTTAAGTTGTTGAAGTTTAAAGATTTGCGATAACAAAGAGGACCTTCAAATTATCGAAAATTTTTCGAAGCAACAAAAAGTCGTTCTAAGGAACGCAGAGTAAGTTTGCCGAAGTCACAAAAAGCCGTTCCAAAGGGAGCGCAGTGTAAGTTTTCTGCTCCAAAGTCGTTCCAAAGGGAATGCAGAGCATACAGCGAAAAGTCAACGCTGATACCGCCTAAGTAAAAGGCGAAGCGCGAAAAGTCAACGCGAATACCGCTGAAAGTAAAAGGCGAAGAAGCTCCTAAGGGAGGCTTACAGCGAAAAATAAACGCTGATTCCGCTGAAGTAAAAGGCGAAGAAGCTCCTAAGGGAGGCTTATAGTAAAAAGACAACGCTGATTCAAAAAGACTATGTGTTTTATCGCAGGAATGTGTGTGTATCTTCGGAATAAACACCATCTTACACAACATAACATCATCGCATCATTTCGCATAGCATAAGTGTAACGCCCCGAATTTTGCAGTTGAATTTTTTCTTTTCTTTACTCGCCAAATTCGGGCGTTACCTTTTCTTTTTCTTTTTCCCCTCGCTAGACCTTGACCTTTTCCAAAGTTAGCGGGATTCGGTTTGGAATTCCCGTGTAAAGAAAACCATAAAACTGTTTTATGTTGTTTGATGCACCATGCCAAACTATGCATTCTTTGATTGTTTGAAAGTGCAAATGCATTCATCTAGGAAGATCGGATTTCGAAAATAAGGAGAAAATCTTTTCTTTCTTTTTCTTTCTCTTTCTCTCTCCTCTTTTTCTCTCTCCCCCGCGCCGTGGGCTCCCTGGCCGGCCCAGCCGCCCCTGCGCGCCCCCCCCTTTGGGCCCAATAGGCCCAGCCGCCCCCCCACCCCCTCTTTTTTCCCCAATTCCCTCTCCCTCCCTCTCTCTCCCTCATTCTCTCCCTAGGCCGCCGCCGCCCCTACCCGCCCCCTACCCTAGCGCCGTCGCCCTCGCCGTCGGCCTCCCATCGCCGGTGAGCCCCCCCCTCCTCTCTCCTCCCTCCCTCTCCCCTCTCCCCTCTCCCCTCCTCTCTCCCTGGCAGCCCAGCCGCCCGGCCGGCCCTCGGCCGCGCCCTGGCGCCCCCGGCCAGCCCCCAGCCCGCCCCCAGCCGGCCCCGGCCGCGTCCCCAGCCCGCCTGGCCGCGCGCCTGGCCGCTTGGCCGCCCGGCCGGCCCTCGGCCGCCTGGCCAGCCCGACCCCCCCCCCCCCCCGCGCGCCCCCGGCTCGGCCGGTCCTGGCCGCCGGTTCAACCGGGCCGGCTCAGCCGCCCTCCCCCGCGCTCGGCCGCCCCAGCCCAGCCGCCCTGCCCCGGCCGGTTCAACCGCCCCTAGGGCCGGTTCAACCGCCCCCCCCCCTGTTTTTTTATTTTATTTTATTTTATTTTATTTTATTTTACTTTCTGTGATCATAGTTATTTTATTTCAGGTAGGCCAATCATTGTTCATGCTATTGAAATAGGAAGCTCAATTTAAAACCCCGTTATGCTAGTTGATTCACGTAGTTAATTGTTTGTCTCATTCAATGTTGATCAACTTAAAATGATTAGGTTTCCATTAGCGTATATAACAGAATTCTTTTGTTAAAAGCCAATTGTAACTAACCATTAGTGCATAAGATTTAACCCCTGCGAGACCCTCTCCCGTTTCTTTCTAACCATAACAAATGCGATATCGAATGTCATACTTGATGCATACTCGCTTTACTTGTTCCCTTGTATGGTGTACTGTTCTTTTGTATTAAATATGTGGATGTATGTATGTTTGCGCTCGTATAGAGAACAATCCGGTCGAAGAGCCCGAGGAATTCGCAGGAGAAGCCCCTGAGCAGCAGTCGGTTGGTGGAGGCAAGTGTCCTTTGACCTATCTCTGTCCTATTCATTCTTTAATTCACCTCCCGCATTACACATTTATACCTAAGGATTGACTAGCTTTTGTTATCCATGTCCTTGTTTACCTATTTGGGTCGGATTATTACTGCTTAGTTTGATGCTATTGCTCAACTCTAATCAATGAACATGATGTGATTATCTATGATACGCTGTTTTCCCCTTCTTATTTATGATCATACTTGTGGCATTTAAGGGGACTCGAGCGGTTTCTCGAGTGCCTCTCCGTAAGGACCTGTTCAATGGATGACCGCCCGGGAAAACAGTGCAACCATGAGGGTGGAATGGGACGCCCTTAGCTGAATAATTGGAGGAACCGGGGTGTAGTCCGCTTAGCCGTTGTGCCGTCAATGGGGCTCGGTGTATGCGGCTCGCTCTGCCAAGGTTGATTTGTCCCTTGGGGAGGAGTGCGGTACATTTAGGAAACCTAACGGGCGGCTACAGCCTCGGGGAATCTTTGTAAAGGCTACGTAGTGATGCCCTGCTGGACCACCTAGGTAGTGGTCAATGGGGAGTCGCTCTCTCCGGGCAGAAAGGGAATCACGGCTTGTGGGTAAAGTGCACAACCTCTGCAGAGTGTTATGAAACTGATATATCAGCCGTGCTCGCGGTTATGAGCGGCCAAGGGAGCTCCAGAGATTAGTGATACTTGATCAGAGATATTTTGGTACAGGTGGCAATGAGATTGATGGTTCTGATTATGATTATGGTATTGGTAAGTGGTATTCTTTCCGTTTGGAAAGGATACATTGGGCTAATAACTTGGGTTAATGTTAAAACCTGGCTCTCTACTAGTAAGTAATAACCTGACCAACTAAAAGTAACTGCTTGACTTATCCCCACATAAAGCTAGTCCACTACAGCCAAACAGGATACTTGCTGAGTATGTTGATGTGTACTCACCCTTGCTCTACACACCAAATCCCCCCCCCAGGTTGTCAGCATTGCAACCACTGCTCAGGAGAAGATGAAGCTGTGGAAGGAGACTTCCAGGAGTTTCAAGACTACGACGAGTTCTAGGCGTGGGTTAGCGGCAACCCCCAGTCGGCTGCCTGTGAAGGCCGTGTTATCTACGTTTCTTTTCCGCACTTTGATTTATTGTAAGAACTATATGGACGTCTCAGACGTATGATGTAATCGACTATTATTTCCCTTTTAATACCATTTGAGCACTGTGTGATGATGTCCATGTTATGTAACTGCTGTGTACGTGAATAACTGATCCTGGCACGTACATGGTTCGCATTCGGTTTGCCTTCTAAAACCGGGTGTGACATAAGTGGTATCAAAGCCGTGCTGACTGTAGGACCGCTAACCTAGAGTAGAATGGTCGTTCTAAGGACTATAGACCTCTGTCCCTGCCTTGACTTTGATATCCCTTCAAAAGTTGGTCCTACTGACCAAACCTATGTTCTACTATATAGTATACCTTGCTGAAAATTTTGTTTATTCTGATCCTTCATTTATTTATGATTCATTATTTGCTGGTCATATTAATTCTGTTCTCACTCTTTTGCTTGCGATGTCTTTTATAGATGGCTCGACTTAGACACACTGCACGAAAGTCCGTCATCCCCTTCTTACCCTCCCGCCTTGCTGAGCGTCCGCTTCGCCGTCCCGTGGCCGGACAGTCCAGCCACTTGGAGAGACTGCACCACCGCCTGCATGAGGAGCAGGAACGTCGACGACAGGAGCAGCAGGGCTCCTCTTTCTCGCTCCAGCAGGAGATAGAGTCTGTGAGGAGCTGCTCCCCTGTGCTTCCCCTGGAGGCGCCCCCTGCACCACCACTGGGCGCCCCAGCTTCTGGAGTAGCTGCTGGAGGAGATCCAGACGACGGCGGTGGCGATGACAGCTTGAGCCACGACATCGACCTCTCTGCTGACCATGAGCCAGAAGGATGGGTTGCTCGACCCATCACTCGCGACGCTGCTCGCGGGTGTCACTTCCACGACGCGCTCGACACCCTGCTACGTCGGGCACTTGACCGGCGTACTTGGTCCATCGAGTATCGCTGTGTGGTCTACCAGCATAGTCGCGGGGTCTACCCGGACCGCTGGGAGGCGACCTGCTTGGTGCGCCGTCCGGAGAACAGTCTCCAGGGCGCGGAGGCTTGCTCAGAGCACTATTCTATCTCTGAGCGGGACTCAGCTGAGGCAGCCATGCAGGATGCTGCACGGCGTGCGCTTTCGCACTACTGCTCGGTTCTCGGTGGGGTAGCTGACGGCCTCGACCTGAAGTATTACCCCCGCCGTCCATCTGGCAGCACAGGAGGCGTGATTGTTTCACCTGCTGGTGAGGACAATCCTAGGTTGAGCAGCACAGTCAACCTAGCCGCCGTGCTAAACACGGAGCTGGACCATGCATTAGACGAGCTGAGTAGGGCTCGTGCTGAGATCGCCCTGCTGCGGGCTGAGCGCGCGGAGCGTCGTCACTTGGATGATGGTTCCCCCGCACCCGTCGGGACTCAGCACCCGTACCGCTCACCTCGGCGTGGACTCCAGTCTTATGGCAATCCCGACTGCAAGACCAAGATAAATCTAGAACCATAGATCGTTAGAGTTGGATCTTGTAATTAATACGAAATATATATACATAGAAGCTTCAGTCTTAGCGTTAGTCTCGGTCTTAGTTAGTCTTAGTTAGACAGGGTAGTTTGCTATATCCTGTGCATTTATGTTTGTCATGATGAACTATGTTTGGTTTGGATCTTTGTAATGATTGTCACCAGAGTGTGGGTATCCCCTGCATTTTGGTTTATCTATTATGTTAATGGAGTTAGTTATATAGTTGGGAAACCCTTTATTCTACTTTCCTCTTTATCTGAGAAGCTGTGTGGTCTGTGTTGGAGATCAGTGAAGATGCTCATCTGTTCAGTGCTGTTGGAGAATTCTAAACTCTTTTCTTATGCTGCAAGATTTGCCAGATCAGTTCTGATGTGTGGTTGCATTCTGCAGATGTCAGAGAACAGGCGCAGAGGAGGAAGGCGTGCTCAGCAGGAGCAAGCCGGTCAGCAAGATGAGGCGCCCCAGCAGCAGCAGCTGCCGCCCCCGCCCCCAATGTCGATCGAGCAGATGTTTCTGATGCAGACTCAGGCAGTTCAAGCCATCGGTCAGACTCTGGCCGCCATTCAGCAGCAGCAGCAGCAAGCACCACCCCAGCCTCAGATGCCTCAGATGCCCAGAGACAAGCGTGCTGAATTCATGAGAGGTCATCCCCCAACGTTCGCTCACTCTTTTGACCCCATGGATGCTGAAGATTGGCTGCGCACTATGGAGCGGGAGTTGCATACCGCTCAGTGTGACGACAGGGAGAAAGTCTTATATGGTCCCCGTCTGTTGAGAGGAGCAGCCCAATCATGGTGGGAGTCTTACCTCGCCACCCATGCCGACCCCGACACCATCACCTGGGAAGAATTCAGAGGTAGCTTTCGTCAGTACCATGTGCCTGCAGGTCTGATGACAGTGAAGAAGGAGGAGTTCCTGGCCCTTAAGCAAGGGTCATCATCTGTCAGTGAGTATCGAGACAGGTTTCTGCAGTTGTCTCGCTATGCTCCTGAAGATGTCAACACCGACGCCAAGCGACAGTACCGTTTCTTGAGAGGCTTGGTTGACCCTCTGCAGTACCAACTGATGAATCATACCTTCCCGACATTCCAGCACCTGATTAACAGAGCAATCATGACAGAAAGGAAGCGTAAGGAGATGGAGGATCGTAAGCGCAAGATCAGTGGACCCCAGCCTGGAAGCAGCAGCCGTCCTCGTTTTTCAGGCAATCAACCTCAGCAGTTCCAAAGGCAGTATCCTCAGCCCCAGTACCAGAACCGTCAGAGCAATCAATCAGGAGGCCAGTTTCAGAGGCAGAATCAGCAGGCACCTCGTCTTCCTGCCCCCGCAACTCAGCAGAGCAATCAGGCAGCACCAGCTCAGGTTGGAAACAGAGCATGTTTCCACTGTGGAGAGCAAGGCCATTGGGTGATGCAATGTCCGAAGAAAGCAGCCCAGCAGCAGTCAGGCCCCAATGCCCCAGCGAAGCAGAATGCGTCTCAGTCTGGATCAGGCAACCGCCCTCAGCAGCGCTATAATCATGGAAGATTGAATCACTTGGAGGCTGAAGCAGTTCAGGAGACCCCCGGCATGACAGTAGGTATGTTCCCAGTCGATTCCCATATTGCAGAAGTGTTATTTGATACTGGAGCAACGCATTCTTTTATTACTGCATCATGGGTAGAAGCACATAATCTTCCAATTACTGCCATGTCAACCCCCATTCAAATTGACTCAGCCGGTGGTAGAATTCGAGCTGATAGCATATGTTTGAATATAAGTGTGGAAATAAGGGGGATAGCGTTTCCCGCCAACCTTATAGTAATGGGTACTCAGGGAATAGATGTCATCCTAGGGATGAATTGGCTAGATAAGTATCAGGCAGTTATCAGTTGTGATAAAAGGACAATCAAGTTGGTGTCCCCACTAGGAGAGGAAGTGGTGACCGAGTTAGTCCCGCCTGAGCCAAAGAAAGGAAGTTGTTATCAGATGGCTGTCGATAGCAGTGAAGCAGACCCAATTGAGAGTATCAAGGTTGTGTCTGAATTCCCAGATGTGTTTCCAAAGGGCTTACCGGGTATGCCACCAGAGCGGAAAGTTGAGTTTGCCATAGAGCTACTTCCTGGAACCGCCCCTATCTTTAAAAGAGCTTACAGAATATCTGGACCAGAGTTGGTTGAGCTTAAGAAGCAGATTGATGAGCTGTCAGAGAAAGGTTACATCCGGCCAAGCACCTCGCCTTGGGCCGCCCCTGTCCTGTTTGTGGAGAAGAAAGATGGCACAAAAAGGATGTGTATCGATTATCGAGCTTTGAATGAAGTCACGATCAAGAACAAGTATCCCTTGCCCAGAATAGAAGATCTGTTCGACCAGTTGAGAGGAGCCAGTGTGTTCTCCAAGATCGATCTGAGGTCAGGTTATCATCAGCTCAGGATCCGACCTTCGGACATTCCGAAGACGGCATTCATTACCAAGTATGGTTTATATGAGTTCACAGTGATGTCTTTTGGTTTGACCAATGCACCAGCGTTCTTTATGAACTTGATGAACAGTGTATTCATGGATTACCTTGATAAGTTTGTGGTGGTATTCATTGATGACATTCTGATTTATTCTCAAAGCGAAGAAGAGCATGCAGATCATTTGAGGATGGTATTGCAGAGATTGCGAGAGCACCAGTTGTATGCAAAGTTGAGCAAGTGTGAGTTCTGGATCAGCGAAGTCCTGTTCTTGGGTCACATAATCAACAAAGAAGGATTGGCTATGGATCCGAAGAAAGTGGCAGACATTCTGAACTGGAAAGCGCCAACGGATGCTCGAGGAATCAAGAGCTTCATTGGAATGGCCGGATATTATCGGCGATTCATTGAAGGGTTTTCGAAGATTGCGAAACCAATGACAGCGTTGCTAGGCAACAAGGTTGAGTTCAAGTGGACCCAGAAATGCCAAGAAGCCTTTGAAGCGCTGAAAGAGAAGTTGACAACAGCGCCTGTCCTAGTCTTGCCTGATGTGCACAAGCCTTTCTCGGTGTATTGTGATGCTTGTTACACAGGTTTGGGATGCGTGTTGATGCAAGAGGGAAGAGTTGTGGCTTACTCGTCCCGACAGCTGAAGGTTCATGAGAAGAATTACCCAATCCATGATCTAGAGTTGGCAGCAGTGGTTCACGCACTGAAGACATGGAGGCACTATCTGTATGGACAGAAATGCGATGTTTACACAGATCACAAGAGTCTGAAGTACATATTCACTCAGTCAGAATTGAACATGAGGCAACGAAGATGGTTAGAGTTGATCAAAGACTATGAGTTGGAGATCCATTACCATCCGGGCAAAGCAAACGTAGTGGCAGATGCTTTGAGCAGAAAGAGTCAAGTCAATCTGATGGTCGCTCGTCCAATGCCTTATGAGTTGGCCAAGGAGTTCGACAGGTTGAGTCTCGGATTTCTGAACAATTCGCGAGGAGTCACAGTTGAATTAGAACCCACCTTGGAGCGAGAAATCAAAGAAGCGCAGAAGAATGATGAAAAGATCAGTGAGATTCGGCGACTGATTCTAGATGGCAGAGGCAAAGATTTTCGAGAAGATGCAGAAGGCGTGATATGGTTTAAAGACCGCTTGTGTGTTCCCAATGTCCAGTCCATTCGGGAGTTGATTCTCAAGGAAGCTCATGAGACAGCTTATTCGATTCACCCTGGCAGTGAGAAGATGTATCAGGATCTGAAGAAGAAATTCTGGTGGTATGGAATGAAGAGGGAAATCGCAGAGCATGTGGCTAAGTGCGATAGTTGTCGGCGAATCAAGGCCGAACACCAGAGACCTGCTGGATTGTTGCAACCGTTGCAGATCCCTCAGTGGAAATGGGATGAAATTGGTATGGATTTCATAGTCGGATTGCCTCGCACTCGAGCCGGCTACGATTCCATTTGGGTAGTAGTGGACCGTTTAACCAAGTCAGCCCACTTCATACCTGTCAAGACCAGCTACAACAGTGCAGCATTGGCAGAGTTGTATATGTCTCGGATCGTTTGTCTTCATGGTGTGCCAAAGAAGATAGTGTCAGATAGAGGAACGCAGTTCACCTCTCATTTCTGGCAGCAGTTGCATGAAGCCTTGGGCACACATCTAAATTTCAGTTCAGCTTATCATCCGCAGACAGATGGCCAGACCGAAAGAACCAATCAAATTCTTGAAGACATGTTGAGAGCCTGTGCGTTGCAAGATCAGTCCGGATGGGACAAGCGATTGCCTTATGCAGAGTTTTCCTATAACAACAGTTACCAGGCCAGTTTGAAGATGTCACCATTTCAAGCGCTTTATGGAAGAAGTTGTAGAACTCCATTGCAATGGGATCAGCCTGGAGAGAAGCAAGTGTTTGGACCAGACATTCTGCTTGAAGCTGAAGAGAACATCAAGATGGTCCGAGAGAATCTGAAGATAGCGCAATCGAGGCAGCGAAGCTATGCAGACACAAGAAGAAGAGAGCTGAGTTTTGAAGTCGGAGACTTTGTCTATCTGAAAGTGTCACCGATCAGAGGAGTCAGAAGGTTCGGAATCAAAGGCAAGCTAGCACCCCGCTACATTGGTCCGTACCAGATCCTCTCAAAGCGTGGAGAAGTGGCTTATCAGCTCAGTCTGCCAGAGAATTTGTCAGCTGTGCATGATGTCTTTCATGTGTCTCAGTTGAAGAAGTGCTTGCGTGTGCCAGAAGAGCAGTTGCCAGTGGAAGGTCTGGAAGTCCAGGAGGACTTGACCTATGTTGAGAAGCTAGCTCAGATCCTTGAGGTTGCAGATAGAGTCACCCGAAGGAAGACCATCAGAATGTGCAAAGTCAGATGGAGTCACCACTCTGAGGAAGAAGCAACCTGGGAGCGTGAAGATGATTTGATGGCTAAGTACCCAGAGCTCTTTGCTAGCCAGCCCTGAATCTCGAGGGCGAGATTCTTTTAAGGGGGATAGGTTTGTAACGCCCCGAATTTTGCAGTTGAATTTTTTCTTTTCTTTACTCGCCAAATTCGGGCGTTACCTTTTCTTTTTCTTTTTCCCCTCGCTAGACCTTGACCTTTTCCAAAGTTAGCGGGATTCGGTTTGGAATTCCCGTGTAAAGAAAACCATAAAACCGTTTTATGTTGTTTGATGCACCATGCCAAACTATGCATTCTTTGATTGTTTGAAAGTGCAAATGCATTCATCTAGGAAGATCGGATTTCGAAAATAAGGAGAAAATCTTTTCTTTCTTTTTCTTTCTCTTTCTCTCTCCTCTTTTTCTCTCTCCCCCGCGCCGTGGGCTCCCTGGCCGGCCCAGCCGCCCCTGCGCGCCCCCCCCCTTTGGGCCCAATAGGCCCAGCCGCCCCCCCACCCCCTCTTTTTTCCCCAATTCCCTCTCCCTCTCCCTCCCTCTCTCTCCCTCATTCTCTCCCTAGGCCGCCGCCGCCCCTACCCGCCCCCTACCCTAGCGCCGTCGCCCTCGCCGTCGGCCGCCCATCGCCGGTGAGCCCCCCCTCCTCTCTCCTCCCTCCCTCTCCCCTCTCCCCTCTCCCCTCCTCTCTCCCTGGCAGCCCAGCCGCCCGGCCGGCCCTCGGCCGCGCCCTGGCGCCCCCGGCCAGCCCCCAGCCCGCCCCCAGCCGGCCCCGGCCAGCCCTTGGCCGCGCCCCGGCCGCGTCCCCAGCCCGCCTGGCCGCTTGGCCGCCCGGCCGGCCCTCGGCCGCCTGGCCAGCCCGACCCCCCCCCCCCCCCCCCGCGCGCCCCCGGCTCGGCCGGTCCTGGCCGCCGGTTCAACCGGGCCGGCTCAGCCGCCCTCCCCCGCGCTCGGCCGCCCCAGCCCAGCCGCCCTGCCCCGGCCGGTTCAACCGCCCCTAGGGCCGGTTCAACCGCCCCCCCCTGTTTTTTTATTTTTTTTTTATTTTATTTTATTTTATTTTACTTTCTGTGATCATAGTTATTTTATTTCAGGTAGGCCAATCATTGTTCATGCTATTGAAATAGGAAGCTCAATTTAAAACCCCGTTATGCTAGTTGATTCACGTAGTTAATTGTTTGTCTCATTCAATGTTGATCAACTTAAAATGATTAGGTTTCCATTAGCGTATATAACAGAATTCTTTTGTTAAAAGCCAATTGTAACTAACCATTAGTGCATAAGATTTAACCCCTGCGAGACCCTCTCCCGTTTCTTTCTAACCATAACAAATGCGATATCGAATGTCATACTTGATGCATACTCGCTTTACTTGTTCCCTTGTATGGTGTACTGTTCTTTTGTATTAAATATGTGGATGTATGTATGTTTGCGCTCGTATAGAGAACAATCCGGTCGAAGAGCCCGAGGAATTCGCAGGAGAAGCCCCTGAGCAGCAGTCGGTTGGTGGAGGCAAGTGTCCTTTGACCTATCTCTGTCCTATTCATTCTTTAATTCACCTCCCGCATTACACATTTATACCTAAGGATTGACTAGCTTTTGTTATCCATGTCCTTGTTTACCTATTTGGGTCGGATTATTACTGCTTAGTTTGATGCTATTGCTCAACTCTAATCAATGAACATGATGTGATTATCTATGATACGCTGTTTTCCCCTTCTTATTTATGATCATACTTGTGGCATTTAAGGGGACTCGAGCGGTTTCTCGAGTGCCTCTCCGTAAGGACCTGTTCAATGGATGACCGCCCGGGAAAACAGTGCAACCATGAGGGTGGAATGGGACGCCCTTAGCTGAATAATTGGAGGAACCGGGGTGTAGTCCGCTTAGCCGTTGTGCCGTCAATGGGGCTCGGTGTATGCGGCTCGCTCTGCCAAGGTTGATTTGTCCCTTGGGGAGGAGTGCGGTACATTTAGGAAACCTAACGGGCGGCTACAGCCTCGGGGAATCTTTGTAAAGGCTACGTAGTGATGCCCTGCTGGACCACCTAGGTAGTGGTCAATGGGGAGTCGCTCTCTCCGGGCAGAAAGGGAATCACGGCTTGTGGGTAAAGTGCACAACCTCTGCAGAGTGTTATGAAACTGATATATCAGCCGTGCTCGCGGTTATGAGCGGCCAAGGGAGCTCCAGAGATTAGTGATACTTGATCAGAGATATTTTGGTACAGGTGGCAATGAGATTGATGGTTCTGATTATGATTATGGTATTGGTAAGTGGTATTCTTTCCGTTTGGAAAGGATACATTGGGCTAATAACTTGGGTTAATGTTAAAACCTGGCTCTCTACTAGTAAGTAATAACCTGACCAACTAAAAGTAACCGCTTGACTTATCCCCACATAAAGCTAGTCCACTACAGCCAAACAGGATACTTGCTGAGTATGTTGATGTGTACTCACCCTTGCTCTACACACCAAATCCCCCCCCAGGTTGTCAGCATTGCAACCACTGCTCAGGAGAAGATGAAGCTGTGGAAGGAGACTTCCAGGAGTTTCAAGACTACGACGAGTTCTAGGCGTGGGTTAGCGGCAACCCCCAGTCGGCTGCCTGTGAAGGCCGTGTTATCTACGTTTCTTTTCCGCACTTTGATTTATTGTAAGAACTATATGGACGTCTCAGACGTATGATGTAATCGACTATTATTTCCCTTTTAATACCATTTGAGCACTGTGTGATGATGTCCATGTTATGTAACTGCTGTGTACGTGAATAACTGATCCTGGCACGTACATGGTTCGCATTCGGTTTGCCTTCTAAAACCGGGTGTGACAATAAGCATCATACATCATGCTGCATATGGCACAAGAAGGGGACATGATATCGATCTTCGGAAGAATGTTTTGAAAGGGGAAAATCATGCTAAGTTGCAAGCAGATACACTATTGATCTTCGGAAGTGTAGCTTCGGAGAACATCCTCACGAAGCTTGGATATCATTCATCAGAACACTATGGATATTGTGGTGACAAATAAAAATTCTTCTTCACGAAGCATGAAAAGAAGGGAAGGTGTTTTTTTCGTCAAAGACTCAAAAACGGTACGTGTGTAAAATTTCATGCATCGTAAAGAATTGAGCAGTAAAAATAGGTACATTACATTCAGGGTTACAAAATGTTACACATATTTCATTTCAGAAGTTTTTACAATAGTGCTTAATCTTCTCTCAAAACAACTTCTGCAGCTTCGTTCTGGAGTCGGTTAACAACTTCATCCATGATAGCTTCAGCCATCTTTTTAATTTCCTCGTCTCCTTTCGGGTGAGGGCCCGGAGACGCTTTAGTAGGATCTGAAGGAGGACAGGATACGGCCACATTGCTATTACAAATTGCGAACGAAGTTTAAAACCAAAAATTACAACACAATAAAAACCATTAGCTAATACCTATTTGCCCTTCGGGCTCTGAGCTTTTGTCAGCGGCCTTAGCTACTTCTCTAGCGTCGTGAATGCCCTTCTCGCTTTTCTGGATAATTTCTCGAGCCATTTCTCGGCAACCATTATCCCAGACATCGGTGAAAAATTTTCCACCAACCATGCTAGCTTCGGCCGAAGGATCTCTTGCATCTTCGAAGGACAAAGCAGCCTCGGATTGCGCTAAAATCTTTACATGCTCGCAGCCTTTTTTCTCTAAAATGGTGGCAATTCCTCTGGCACCCGAGAAAGCACATATATCTCCGCGGCTATTTAAAATTTCCTCGAAGGCTTCAGCTTCGTGATCGATCCATTCGATGGGACCTTTGGGGTTGCCTCTTGTAAAGTTTTCTTCGCTCGAGAATGCACCGATGCTGGCGAAGCTAGCTTTCAACTTCTTAACACACTCTATAGATTTGTTATAACATCTTTTCTTGGATGAACGAAGCTCTTCAACAGTTCCCTCTAAATGATTTGCCCATTGGTCGCTGAGTTCTTGCTTCGTTTCTTCAAGCATGCGTTCCTCTTTGGCTCTGGCCAGTTGTTTTCGAAGATCTTCAATTTCGCGCTTCTGAGCTTCAGCTTGACCTTTAAAAGTAGCTTCGTCTTCTTTTATTCTATTTATTAATGAATGTAATATTTTATCTTTTTCGAGACCTTTGTTCCTCAGTTCAATTACTTCGGAACGAAGGTTGCTCAGGGCTATAGCACACCCTTCGTCTTCAGCATCTTTCTGGGCCCTGAGGGCATTGCTAAGTATCAGGCCCTACAAAGAAAAATATGTGTGCGTCAATAGATTTAAGCAAACGAAAAATTTTGGTCTCAACAAAAAATACAAAGATCCCATTTGTTGCACCTTTAAGCTATTATATGCCAGGCTATCGGCCAGATCGTTCTTCGACAGCACCGAGAGCCCGTCTTCTAGTGTTGGGAATCCGAAGCTTTTGCTCATCTCCCGACAGACAGAAATCTCCTTGCTGTCAGGGAGACAATACAAAAAGTCTTCTTCTCCACTGCCATTGAATATTAACGCCCCCTTTGGATACTTTAGTTTTTGGGCGTAAAGCTGGGCCTCTTGTTTTTCTTTTCCTGATAATTGTTTCCCCGAAGCATGACGAACAATATAATCAAGGACTTTGGGGGATGCTTCGGGGGCAATGACACTGATTTCTTCAACAAAAGTTGGCTCTGTTATTTTTTCTTCCTCGGTTTCCAAGGATTTTATCTTCGTGGCCTCTGAGGACCCAGCTTCGGCTTCAGTTTCTTGCTCTGGAGCTTTAGTATCAGAAATTTCAGTTTTCGCTTCGGGAATGGCAACAGTCTTCTTCGGAGGTGTGCTTGAAGATTTAATTGTTTCCAGAACATCTAGCACATTAGCCATTCTCTTTCTTTTCGGAGTCACTGCTGACACCTTTTGATTTTTTAGTGTCTCAACATTTGCTGCAGGACTCAAAACTTCTGATGTTTTTTCCTCAGTTGGTTTTTTCACTTCTTCCATTTTTTCTGTGGATGGCGCTTCGGCCATCTCTTTGGTTTCTGGTAACAGAATCTTCGGTTCTTCCAATTCCATCTTTGTTGGCGCTTCGGCCATTTCTGCGACTTCTGGCAGCAAGGTTGGTTTGGTTGGCTTTTCAGCTTCGGTGGCCGAAGAAGTTTCTCCGGTGAACTCAGGCACCGAAGCTGGTTCAATATAGCGTGGCCGATGTGTGAGGACCTTTATCCTCTTTCTTTTCGGTTCTGGCTCGCTAGGAGCAGTTGCAGCTTCTTCTTTCGCAGAGGTTGTGTTTTTTCTTTTCTGCCCTCGAATGGGATAACGATAGTCAGGGTAGACGAACCCGATTGCATCAAACACCCGGTTTAGCCTTTTCTTTTTTCGGCCTCTAAAGGCTGCTGACAGTGCAGTATCTTCGGCCTTCGAATAAGCCCCAAGCAGTTCATCACTTAAATTTTCAATACTCTTTAACCAATCATCATCTGGCTCAACGAATTTATCTCCGAACTTGAAAGTATACTTCAGCCTGATAAGTCCACCTTCGTCGGCCTCCTTTATGGTTTCTTGCGGCATTTCCCATTTCTTCGCGAGCGGCCATACTCTGAAGGCAATATGTTCTTGTACCAAATCTCTCGTTCCAATAAAAGAACAAATAACACCGAAGGCTCTCTAGCATTCTTCGGCAGCTTCATTCATTTCAACCTTCGGCCTCCGCAGGCCGAAGCTTTGCCAAATAGGGCGCATAATTATACCTTTAATATCTTCCCGTACTGCCAGGTCATTCTTGAGAGCACCTAGAGGGGGGGTGAATAGGTGATCCTGTGAAACTTAAACTTATAGCCACAAAAACTTGCTAAGTGTTAGCACAATAATCGCCAAGTGGCTAGAGAGGAGTCTCAACAAAACACAATACCACAAGAGATCAAACACAGAGATGACACAGTGGTTTATCCCGTGGTTCGGCCAAGACCAACGCTTGCCTACTCCACGTTGTGGCGTCCCAACGGACGAGGGTTGCAATCAACCCCTCTCAAGTGGTCCAAAGACCAACTTGAATACCACGGTGTTTTGCTTTGCCTTTCAATATCTCGTTTGCGAGGATTCTCCACAACTTGGAGCCTCTCGCCCTTACACTTGAGATTCACAAGAAATACGGAGTAAGGGAGGAAAGCAACACACACAAATCCACAGCAAAATGCGCACACACACGGCCAAGAATCGAGCTCAAAAGACTATCTCAAAGTTCTCACTAGAACGGAGCTCGAATCACTGAGAA
This sequence comes from Zea luxurians, assembly GCA_029449295.1. NCBI lineage: Eukaryota > Viridiplantae > Streptophyta > Magnoliopsida > Poales > Poaceae > Zea > Zea luxurians. The sequence goes on from JAOPSE010000010.1 coordinate 105,790,305, forward strand.
TGACAAACGAATGCGCAAAGACTGAGTGTGGATGATCAAGAATGCTCTAAGGTTGCTTGGTGTACTCCTCCATGCGCCTAGGGGTCCCTTTTATAGCCCCAAGGCAGCTAGGAGCCGTTGAGAGCAAATCTGGAAGGCCAATCTTGCCTTCTGTCGTCGGGTGCACCGGACAGTCCGGTGCACACCGGACACTGTCCGGTGCCCGATTTCCTTCCTAAAATAGTGCTGCCGACCGTTGCAGATCTGGGAGCCGTTGGCGCACCGGACATGTCCGGTGCACACCGGACAGTCCGGTGCCCCCTTCCGACCGTTGGCCCGGCCACGTGTCGCGCGCAGATTCCGCGGCCGACCGTTGGCCCGGCCGACCGTTGGCTCACCGGACAGTCCGGTGCACACCGGACAGTCCGGTGAATTTTAGCCGTACGCCGTCGGCGAATTCCCGAGAGCGGTCATTTCACGCCGAGCCAGCCTGGCGCACCGGACACTGTCCGGTGCACCACCGGACAGTCCGGTGTGCCAGACTGAGCTGAGTCTTGGCTGCACACAGCCAAGTCTTTTTCACCTCTTTTCTTTTCTTCTTCTTTCTGTTTCTAACACTTAGACAAGTATATTAGTACACAAAACCAATGTACTAAGGCTTAGACACATACCTTTACTTTTGATTTGCACTTTGTCCATCCATGAGCATAAATTCACATTTAAGCACTTGTGTTGGCACTCAATCACCAAAATACTTAGAAATGGCCCAAGGGCACATTTCCCTTTCAATCTCCCCCTTTTTGGTGTTTTATGCCAACACAACATAAAGCAACTAGAACAAGTGCAATATCACTTCAAATAAAACTCAAATTTATTTTGATTCAATTTTGGCATATATGGATCATTCTTTGCCACCACTTGGTTTGTTTTTGCAAATCAAACTCAAATCTCTATCTCTAAGTCAAGCATACATGTTGAAGCATGAAGAGAGTCATTCCAAAAGAGATTGATCAAAGATTTCAAAAACTCCCCCTATTTCCCATAATCAACACTTCTCCCCACAAGAGGCCAACTTTTGACAAAAGAGACAATGCAAGAGTTTTGACAAAACAAAAAGCTCTATTTTACTATTTTCAAAATTTCTCAAGTGGTAGCTGATCCATTAATTGCTTTGGCCTTTATTTTCTCCCCCTTTGGCATCAAGCACCAAAACGGGATCAATCTTGGCCCTATAACCCCATTGCCTCACCAAAATCTTCAATTAAGAGCAAATGGCAATAAGAGTTCATTAGATGAACTTGGAATAGGTTACCCTCTCATCGGAGTGCAGTGGAAGTCTTTCATGGTCCAAGTCCACCTTTTCCCTTTCAATTCTCCTTTGAGACTAAAACAAGCAAACTCAAGCATATGGTTAGTCTCAAAGGGTCAAGTTGTAACACATCTCCCCCTAAAACTGTGCATCACTTTGCAACGGACTTGTGAGGTCCAGGGAGTGTTTGTACAACTCGAGCACCATACTTAACAACAAAATGCAAAAAGGAACATGATCAAAAGCATAAATACATGTATGCTACAATTCAATCCAAGTTCCGCGAATCTAAGACATTTAGCTCACTATGCAGCCTGCAAAAGGTCTTCTCATCTAAAGGCTTGGTAAAGATATCGGCTAGCTGGTTCTCGGTGCTAACATGAAACACTTCGATATCTCCCTTTTGCTGGTGGTCTCTCAAAAAGTGATGCTGGATGTCAATGTGCTTTGTGCGGCTGTGTTCAACAGGATTTTCCGCCATGCGGATAGCACTCTCATTGTCACATAGGAGTGGGACTTTGCTCAGATTGTAGCCAAAGTCCCGAAGGGTTTGCCTCATCCAAAGTAGTTGCGCGCAACACTGCCCTGCGGCAACATACTCGGCCTCAGCGGTGGATAGGGCAACGGAGGTTTGTTTCTTAGAGTTCCACGACACCAGGGACCTTCCTAAGAATTGGCACGTCCCTGATGTACTCTTCCTATCGACCTTACATCCAGCATAGTCGGAATCTGAGTATCCAACCAAGTCAAAGGTAGACCCCTTTGGATACCAGAGCCCGAGGCAAGGCGTAGCAACCAAATATCTAAGAATTCGCTTCACTGCCACTAAGTGACACTCCTTAGGATCGGATTGAAATCTAGCACACATGCATACGCTAAGCATAATATCCGGTCTACTAGCACATAAATAAAGTAAAGACCCTATCATTGACTGGTATGCTTTTTGATCAATGGACTTACCTCCTTTGTTGAGGCCGGTGTGTCCGTCGGTCCCTATCGGAGTCTTTGCGGGCTTGGCGTCCTTCATCCCAAACCGCTTCAGCAAGTCTTGCGTGTACTTTGTTTGGGAGATGAAAGTGCCGTCCTTGAGTTGCTTCACTTGAAACCCAAGGAAGTAGTTCAACTCGCCCATCATCGACATCTCGAATTTCTGCATCATAACCCTGCTAAACTCTTCACAAGACTTTTGGTTAGTAGAACCAAATATTATGTCATCGACATAAATTTGGCACACAAAAAGATCACCGTCGCAAGTCTTAGTAAAAAGAGTTGGATCGGCTTTCCCAACCTTGAAAGCATTAGCAATTAAGAAGTCTCTAAGGCATTCATACCATGCTCTTGGGGCTTGCTTAAGTCCATAGAGCGCCTTAGAGAGCTTACACACGTGGTCGGGGTACCGTTCATCCTCGAAGCCAGGGGGTTGCTCCACGTACACCTCCTCCTTGATTGGCCCATTGAGGAAAGCGCTCTTCACATCCATTTGGTACAACCTGAAAAAATGGTGAGCGGCATATGCTAGCAAGATACGAATTGATTCTAGCCTAGCCACAGGAGCAAACGTCTCCTCAAAGTCCAAACCTGCGACTTGGGCATAACCTTTTGCCACAAGTCGAGCCTTGTTCCTCGTCACCACCCCGTGCTCATCCTGTTTGTTGCGGAACACCCACTTGGTTCCCACAACATTTTGCTTGGGACGAGGCACCAGTGTCCAAACTTCATTGCGCTTGAAGTTGTTGAGTTCCTCCTGCATGGCCAATACCCAATCCGGATCTAGCAAGGCCTCCTCTACCCTAAAAGGCTCAATAGAAGAGACAAAGGAGTAATGCTCACAAAAATTAACTAATCGAGATCGAGTAGTTACTCCCTTGCTAATGTCACCCAAAATTTGGTCGACGGGATGATCCCTTTGAATCACCGCTCGAACTTGGGTTGGAGGTGCCGGTTGCGCTTCTTCCTCCATCACGTGATCATCTTGTGCTCCCCCTTGATCACACGCCTCCTTTTGATGAACCTGTTCATCGTCTTGAGTTGGGGGATGCACCGTTGTTGAGGAAGAAGGTTGATCTCGTTCATCTTGTTCCTGTGGCCGCACTTCTCCAATCGCCATGGTTCGTATAGCGGCCGTCGGAACATCTTCTTCATCTACATCATCACAATCAACAACTTGCTCTCTTGGAGAGCCATTAGTCTCATCAAATACAACGTCGCTAGAGACTTCAACCAAACCCGATGATTTGTTGAAGACTCTATACGCCTTTGTATTCGAGTCATAACCTAACAAAAACCCTTCTACAGCTTTGGGAGCAAATTTAGAATTTCTACCCTTCTTCACTAGAATGTAGCACCTGCTCCCAAATACACGAAAGTAAGATACATTGGGTTTGTTACCGGTTAGTAGCTCATACGACGTCTTCTTGAGGAGGCGGTGAAGGTAGACCCTGTTGATGGCGTGGCAAGCCGTGTTCACGGCTTCCGACCAAAAGCACTCGGGGGTCTTGAATTCTCCAAGCATAGTCCTCGCCATATCTATGAGCGTCCTGTTCTTCCTCTCTACCACACCATTTTGCTGAGGTGTGTAGGGAGCGGAGAACTCGTGCTTGATCCCTTCCTCCTCAAGAAACTCCTCCACTTGAAGGTTCTTGAATTCGGACCCGTTGTCGCTCCTTATCTTCTTCACCTTGAGCTCAAACTCATTTTGAGCTCTCCTTAGGAAGCGCTTGAGGGTCCCTTGGGTTTCAGACTTATCCTGCAAAAAGAACACCCAAGTGAAGCGGGAAAAGTCATCAACGATAACTAGACCATACTTACTTCCTCCTATGCTCAGATAGGCGACGGGTCCGACGAGGTCCATATGTAGCAGCTCCAGGGGTCTTGATGTTGTCATCACATTTTTGGTGTGATGAGAGCCTCCCACTTGTTTCCCTGCTTGACAAGCTGCACAAGGTCTATCTTTTTCGAAATGAACATTGGTTAGACCTATCACGTGTTCTCCCTTTAGAAGCTTGTGGAGGTTCTTCATCCCCACATGAGCTAAGCGGCGATGCCACAGCCAGCCCATGCAAGTCTTAGCCATTAAGCATGCATCTAGACCGGCCTCTTCTTTTGCAAAATCAACTAAGTAAAGCTTGCCGTCTAGTACACCCTTAAAAGCTAGTGAACCATCACATCTTCTAAAGACAGACACATCTACATTTGTAAACAAACAGTTATATCCCATATTGCATAATTGACTAACAGATAGCAAATTATATCCAAGAGACTCTACTAAAAACACATTTGAGATAGAGTGCTCATTTGAGATTGCAATTTTACCTAACCCTTTTACCTTGCCTTGATTCCCATCACCGAATATTATTGAATCTTGGGAATCTTTATTCTTGACGTAGGAGGTGAACATCTTCTTCTCTCCTGTCATATGGTTTGTGCATCCGCTGTCAATAATCCAGCTTGAACCCCCGGATGCATAAACCTGCAAGGCAAATTTAGGCTTGGGTCTTAGGTACCCAACTCATGTTGGGTCCTGCAAGGTTAGTGCAAATATCCTTAGGGACCCAAATGCAAGTTTTGTCTCCCTTGCATTTTGCCCCTAACTTCCTAGCAACTATTTTCCTATCCTTTCTACAAATAGCAAAGGAAGCATTTAAAGCATGATAAATTATAGAGGTTTCATTCATTACTTTCCTAGGAACATTAACAACATTTCTCCTAGGCATATTATGAACAACATTTCTCCTACCAACATTTCTATCATGCACATAAGAAGAACAAGAAGCAAACATGTCATGAGAATCATAAGCATCATATGCGTTACATCTCCTATAAGCATTTCTCGATTGTCTCCTATCATGGTACATAAAGGCATGGTTCTTTTGCACACTACTAGCCATATGGGCCTTCCCTTTCTCCTTGGTGGAGATGGGAGCCTTATGGCTTGTCAAGTTCTTGGCTTCCTTCTTGTAATCAAGTCCATCCTTAATTGAGGGGTGTCTACCAATTGTGTAGGCATCCCTTGCAAATTTTAGCTTATCAAAATTACTCTTGCTAGTCTTAAGTTGAGCATTAAGACTAGCCAATTCATCGTTAAGTTTGGAAATTGAAACTTGGTGTTCACTACAAGCATCAATGTCAAAATCTTTACACCTATTGCAAGTTTCAATAATTTCTACACAGGAGTTGGATTTATTTGCTTCTACTAGTTTAGCATTTAAATCATTGTTAACACCTTTTAAAGTAGAGATAGTTTCATGACAAGTAGATAATTCACTAGAGAGCATTTCATTCCTTTTAATTTCTAGAGCAAGAGAATTTTGTGCACTAACAAATTTATCATGCTCCTCATATAAAAGATCCTCTTGTTTTTCTAGTAATCTATTCTTGTCATTCAAAGCATCAATCAACTCATTAATCTTATTAATTTTAGATCTATCTAATCCCTTGAATAAGCATGAGTAATCTATCTCATCATCATCACTAGACTCATCCTCACTTGAAGAAGCATAAGTACTAGTATCATGAGTGCTTACTTTCTTCTCCCTTGCCATGAGGCAAGTGTGACGCTCGTTGGGGAAGAGGGATGACTTGTTGAAGGCGGTGGCGGCGAGTCCTTCATTGTCGGAGTCGGAGGAGGAGCAATCCGAATCCCACTCCTTTCCGATATGTGCCTCGCCCTTGGCCTTCTTGTAATGCTTCTTATTCTCCCTTTTGTTCCCCTTTTCCTGGTCACTTTCATTATCGGGACAGTTAGCAATGAAATGACCAATCTTACCACATTTGAAGCACGAGCGCTTCTCCTTTGTCTTGGTCTTGCTTGGCTGTCCCTTGCGACCCTTAAGCGCCGTCTTGAAGCACTTAATGATGAGGGCCATCTCCTCATTATTTAGCCCGGCCGCCTCAACTTGCGCCACCTTGTTCGGTAGCGCTTCCTTGCTCCTCGTTGCCTTGAGAGCAACGGGTTGAGGTTCATTGATTGGACCGTTTAGAGCGTCGTCCACATATCTCGCCTCCTTGATCATCATCCGCCCGCTTACGAATTTTCCGAGTACCTCCTCAGGCGTCATCATCGTGTACCTGGGATTCTCACGAATATTGTTTACGAGATGAGGATCAAGAACGGTAAAGGACCTTAGCATTAGGCGGACAACGTCGTGGTCCGTCCATCGCGTGCTTCCGTAGCTCCTTATTTTGTTGATAAGGGTCTTGAGCCGGTTGTAAGTTTGAGTCGGTTCCTCGCCCCTTATCATCGCGAATCGTCCAAGCTCGCCCTCCACCAACTCCATCTTGGTGAGCATGGTGATGTCGTTCCCCTCGTGAGAGATCTTGAGGGTGTCCCATATCTGCTTGGCATTGTCCAAGCCGCTCACCTTATTGTACTCTTCCCTGCACAAAGATGCTAAGAGAACAGTAGTAGCTTGTGCATTTCTATGAATTTGTTCATTTATAAGCATAGGGCTATCCGAGCTATCAAATTTCATTCCATTCTCTACAATCTCCCATATGCTTGGATGGAGAGAGAATAAGTGACTACGCATTTTGTGACTCCAAAATCCGTAGTCCTCCCCATCGAAGTGTGGAGGTTTGCCAAGAGGAATGGAAAGCAATTGCGAATTCGAACTATGTGGAATACGAGAATAATCAAATGAAAAGTTCGAATTGACCGTCTTCCTGTAGTCGTTGTCGTCGTCCTTTTGGGAAGAGGAAGATTCGTCGCTGTCGTAGTAGACGATCTCCTTGATGCGTCTTGTCTTCTTCTTCTTCCCTTCTTTGCGTCTGTGCCCTGAGCCCGAGTCGGTAGTCTTGTCGTCCTTTGGCTCGTTGACGAAGGACTCCTTCTCCTTGTCGTTGATCACGATTCCCTTCCCTTTAGGATCCATCTCTTCGGGCGGTTAGTCCCTTTGTGAAGAGAACGGCTCCGATACCAATTGAGAGCACCTAGAGGGGGGGTGAATAGGTGATCCTGTGAAACTTAAACTTATAGCCACAAAAACTTGCTAAGTGTTAGCACAATAATCGCCAAGTGGCTAGAGAGGAGTCTCAACAAAACACAATACCACAAGAGATCAAACACAGAGATGACACAGTGGTTTATCCCGTGGTTCGGCCAAGACCAACGCTTGCCTACTCCACGTTGTGGCGTCCCAACGGACGAGGGTTGCAATCAACCCCTCTCAAGTGGTCCAAAGACCAACTTGAATACCACGGTGTTTTGCTTTGCCTTTCAATATCTCGTTTGCGAGGATTCTCCACAACTTGGAGCCTCTCGCCCTTACACTTGAGATTCACAAGAAATACGGAGTAAGGGAGGAAAGCAACACACACAAATCCACAGCAAAATGCGCACACACACGGCCAAGAATCGAGCTCAAAAGACTATCTCAAAGTTCTCACTAGAACGGAGCTCGAATCACTGAGAATGACAAACGAATGCGCAAAGACTGAGTGTGGATGATCAAGAATGCTCTAAGGTTGCTTGGTGTACTCCTCCATGCGCCTAGGGGTCCCTTTTATAGCCCCAAGGCAGCTAGGAGCCGTTGAGAGCAAATCTGGAAGGCCAATCTTGCCTTCTGTCGTCGGGTGCACCGGACAGTCCGGTGCACACCGGACACTGTCCGGTGCCCGATTTCCTTCCTAAAATGGCGCTGCCGACCGTTGCAGATCTGGGAGCCGTTGGCGTACCGGACATGTCCGGTGCACACCGGACAGTCCGGTGCCCCCTTCCGACCGTTGGCCCGGCCACGTGTCGCGCGCAGATTCCGCGGCCGACTGTTGGCCCGGCCGACCGTTGGCTCACCGGACAGTCCGGTGCACACCGGACAGTCCGGTGAATTTTAGCCGTACGCCGTCGGTGAATTCCCGAGAGCGGCCACTTCACGCCGAGCCAGCCTGGCGCACCGGACACTGTCCGGTGCACCACCGGACAGTCCGGTGTGCCAGACTGAGCTGAGTCTTGGCTGCACACAGCCAAGTCTTTTTCACCTCTTTTCTTTTCTTCTTCTTTCTGTTTCTAACACTTAGACAAGTATATTAGTACACAAAACCAATGTACTAAGGCTTAGACACATACCTTTACTTTTGATTTGCACTTTGTCCATCCATGAGCATAAATTCACATTTAAGCACTTGTGTTGGCACTCAATCACCAAAATACTTAGAAATGGCCCAAGGGCACATTTCCCTTTCAATTCTTCACATAAAACCATTCTGTCATCCAGTCGCCGGGCCATCTCTTACGAAAGGTTGGCACGGGACAGCTTGACCCAGACCGAGAAACGAAACTGTAGCAGCCAAAATTATTGTGATACTGTTCTTTACCCCAAGGTTTTGTTTCGTATGATAATTCGTGTATGTTACAGAAACTTTTCGCATCAGGTTCCAGACCTTGGCTTCTCACAGCCCATACGAAGATATTCAGCCTTATAATTGCTTCGGGGGTAAGTTGATGAAGAAAGACTTCAAATATTTTCAGCACCTCTACGACGAAGCTGCTCAGGGGAAATCGTAGTCCAGCTTTCAAAAAGCTTCGGTACACTACGACTTCGTTCTCTTCAGGGTGTGGACAAGTCTTTTCCCCTTCGTCGGCCCTCACAACGGACAAATCCCGGAAATACCTTCCTCTCATATTGACAAGATGATTTTCTTTGATAGTTGATTTGCCGAAAACCGCATGGCTTGGTCGTCAAGGGCGATCTTCGGAGTCTTCACCACCACTGTCCACATCATAACTGTCGCTGTCACCAGTATCTTCAGACAAACCTTCCAGAATCTCCTTGGTGATTTTTTCCGTATTGGTCTTCGACATCGCTATAAGAAACCCCAAGTTCTTCTCTTCGTCGAGACTCAGCTTCATCTCAGCAGCAGCCTTCTTATCTTCAGACATCTTCGGAAACACTAAAAAACTGTTTTCAAAGCCAAAGCTTCAAAACTAAAAGCTCAGCAAATCTTAGTGCGCAAGAGCTAAAAATTGAGTGAGCGGGAGCAGATGGCAAGAGAGCGTACCAAATGAGTTTGCGGTATGATCTTATTTATACGCCCAGTGCGTTGAAAATTGAAAGACCCCGCTTGTCAGTGAATGTTGCTATTCTAGCAAAGGGAAGGTGTTTTTTGGACCTTCGGCGTAAAGCCTTCGTCCATGTCGCAATCTAAATTTATTATTTTAAAAACAAATTAATATTGCGATGGGCTACTGTTGGGGGCCTTCGGCTTACGAAGGTCCTCAAAAACAGGATTTAACAATATTTCTGGAGTATAATGTGTGAACAGGTATTGTCGGGGACCATAATTAGGGGTACCCTCAAGACGCCTAATTCTCAGCTGGTAACCCCCATCAGCATAAAGCTGCAGAGGCCTGATGGGTTTGATTAAGTCAGGGATCAGTCCATACGAGCGACTCGATCACGCCACGCCCGAGCCTAGCCTCGGGCAAGGGCATCCGACCCTGAGGTGTTTCCGTCTCGCCCGAGGCCCCCTTTTTTACGGCAGACGCATCTCCGGCTCGCCCGAGGCCTTGCCTTCGTTAAGAAGCAACCCTGACTAAATCACCGCGCCGACCGACCAAGTCACTGGGGCATTTAACGCAAAGAGTGAGACTGACGTGCGGCCAGGCTTTGCCAAAGGCGCCATAGGAAGCTCCGCCCGACCCAGGGCTCGGACTCGGGCTAAGGCCCCGGAAGACGGCGAACTCCGCTCCGCCCGACCCAGGGCTCGGACTCAGGCTAAGGCCCCGGAAGACGGCGAACTCCGCTCCACCCGACCCAGGGCTCGGACTCGGGCTAAGGCCCCGGAAGACGGCGAACTCCGCTCCGCCCGACCCAGGGCTCGGACTCGGGCTAAGGCCCCGGAAGACGGCGAACTCCGCTCCGCCCGACCCAGGGCTCGGACTCGGGCTAAGGCCCCGGAAGACGTCGAACTCCGCTTCGCCCGACCCAGGGCTCGGACTCCGCCCTGGCCTCTGCCGAACGACCTCCGCCTCGCCCGACCCAGGAGCTTGGGCTCGGCCTCGGCCATGGGAGACAGACTCGACCTCGGCCTCGGAGAAGCCTCCACGTCGCCCGACCCAGGGCACAAGTCCGCCACGTTAACAGGAAGCGCCATCATCACCCTGCCCCGAGCCGACTTGGGTCGCAGAGAACAAGACCGACGTCCCATCCGGCTAGCTCCGCCAGATAGGCAATAATGGCGCCCCGCTAGACCCATGACGACGGCGGCTCTCGGCTCCCCTACGGAAGCAGGGAGACGTCAGCAAGAGCCCAACTGTTCCTACAGCTGTCCCTCCACCAGGCTCCGCTACTCCTCCGACGGCCACGACACCACACCGGCTGGGTGCCAAGTTCTCTCCGGCTGCCACATTGGCATGTACCCAGGGCGCTAGCTCTCCCCCGCTAGACACGTAGCACTCTGCTGCACCCCCATTGTACACCTGGATCCTCTCCTTGCGCCTATAAAAGGAAGGACCAGGGCCTTCTTAGAGAAGGTTGGCCTCGCGGGAACGAGGGCAGGGGCAGGCGCTCTCTTGGGGCCGCTCGCTCCCCTCACCCGCGCGGACGCTTGTAACCCCCTACTGCAAGCGCACCCGACCTGGGCGCGGGACGAACACGAAGGCCGCGGGATCTCCGCCTCCCTCACGACCCGGCTCCGGCCACCTCGCTCTCCCCCCTTCGCGCTCGCCCACGCGCTCGACCCATCTGGGCTGGGGCACGCGGCACACTCACTCGTCGGCTCGGGGACCCCCCGGTCTCGAAACGCCGACAGTTGGCGCGCCAGGTAGGGGCCTGCTGCGTGTTGACGAGCAGATTCCCGTCAAGCTCCAGATGGGCAGTCTCCAACGACCTCTTCAACCCGGGACGGTGCTCCGTTTCGGGAGCCTCGAGTTCATGTCTTTCGACGGCAGCTACGACATGATACTCCTTCCACCGCCGCGCGACAGCGACAATGGTGGCGGACAGCCCGCCCGCCGGCGGCGGAATCGACGACGTCTTTCCCGCGTGGGGGAAGGACAACTTTCGAGCTCGCCCCATCCTCTCCCTCGCCATCGGAGGAGGAGGCGGGGCAACCAGGGCCGAGCGGGAGGCTGCGCTCAGTCGGCTGTCGAGCAAATCGACATCCCCAGCGCCCCAACGGAGGACGCGTCGGGCGTCACCCTCGCGTTTGAGGCGAAGGCGAGCGCCGTCCCCCCGCGACACGCCAGCCCCGAGCAAGTGGACGACGCCAGCGCGCTCACGGAGGGCCTGCAGGACGTCGCACTCGTACCCAGGACGACGGCGCGATCAGCCCCCGATGTGACTTCGTCGCTCCTCGTCGACCACAAGGTACCGGCTGATTCCCATCCTTTGTCATTTCAACTCGACCTCAACCCGCCTAGTGACCTCGCTCTGGTGGGCGCTCACGTTGAGGCGAGTGCAACCCCTTTCGGGTTTCGTGTGCGGTCGCCTTGGGACCGATTGACGGGCGTCTCGACCTACGGACCCTCTGGGTCCGAGGAAGATGACGACCCCAGCATCTGCTGGGATTTCTCTGGATCTGGCAACCCCAGTGCCATGCGGGACTTCATGACCGCATGCAACTACTGCCTCCCCGACTGTTCCGACGGCAGCCGCAGCCTTGACGACAAGGACTGCGGCCCGAGCCGCGAATGTTTCCACGTCGAGCTAGGGGATCCCTCCGGAGGCAGCTGTCTCGGCATGCCGGAGGATGGTGATCTCCTTAGGCCAGCGCCTCGCGCCGACATCCCGCGGGAGCTAGCTGTGGTCCCCGTTCCGGCGGGGGGTCACGACCCACAGCTCGAGCAAGTCCGCGGGGCACAGGCCGGGCTCGATGAGGGAGCAGGAGCGCTCGGGGCAATCCGCCGGGACGTCGGGCAGGTATGGGCGGGCCAGCCCCCGGCCGGAGAAATACGTCACCTGCCCCAGGGTCTCCAGCACCGCATCGCCAACGATGCCAGGGACAGACCGCCACCCGCATCCGGCGGAACCGGTCAGGACCTGGCAGCCGCAGCGATGCTCCTCCGCGCGATGCCGGAGTCATCAACCACCGAGGGTCGGCGAATCTAGGGAGAGCTCAAGCATCTCCTGGAAGGCGTTGCGGCCCGGCGGGCCGAGAGCTCTGCCTCCCGAAGGCAGGGGTACCCCTCGGAACCTCGTGCCGCGACTTCCCGACTCATGCGGGAAGCCTCGGTCTACACCGGGCGCACGCGCAACACCGCGCCTGCGGCCCCGGGCCACCTCGGCGACGAGCACCCTCATCGCGACCGTCGGGCCCACCTCGACGAAAGGGTGCGCCGAGGTTATCACCCCAGGCATGGGGGACGCTACGACAGCGGGGAGGATCGGAGTCCCTCGCCCGAACCACCCGGTCCGCAGGTCTTCAGCCGGGCCATTCGGCGGGCGCCGTTTCCGACCCGATTCCGACCCCCGACTACTATCACAAAGTACTCGGGGGAAACGAGACCGGAATTGTGGCTCGCGGATTACCGCCTGGCCTGTCAACTGGGTGGAATGGACGACGACAACCTCATCATCCGCAACCTCCCCCTGTTCCTCTCCGACACTGCTCGCGCTTGGTTGGAGCACCTGCCTCCGGGGTAGATTTCCAACTGGGAGGATCTGGTCCAAGCTTTCGCCGACAACTTCCAGGGCACGTACGTGCGCCCCGGGAATTCCTGGGACCTCCGAAGCTGCCGGCAACAGCCGGGAGAGTCTCTTCGGGACTACATCCGGCGATTCTCGAAGCAGCGCACCGAGCTACCCAACATCACTGACTCCGATGTCATCGGCGCGTTCCTTGCCGGCACCACCTGCCGTGACCTGGTGAGCAAGTTGGGTCGCAAGACCCCCACCAGGGCGAGCGAGCTGATGGACATCGCCACCAAGTTCGCCTCTGGTCAGGAGGCGGTCGAGGCCATCTTCCGAAAGGACAAGCAGCCCCAGGGCCGCCCGTCGGAAGATGCTCCCGAGGCGTCTACTCCGCTCGCCGCCAAGAAGAAAGGCAGGAGGAAGTCGCAAGCGAAACGCGACGCCGCCAGCACGGACCTTGTCGCCGCCGCCGAATACAAGAACCCTCGGAAGCCCCCCGGAGGTGCCAACCTCTTCGACAAGATGCTCAAGGAGACGTGCCCTTACCATCAGGGGCCCGTCAAGCACACCCTCGAGGAGTGCGTCATGCTTCGGCGCCACTTCCACCGGGCCGGGCCACCCGCAGAGGGTGGCAGGGCCCGCGACGACGACAAAAAAGAAGATCACCAAGCAGGAGAGTTCCCCGAGGTCCGCGACTGCTTCATGATCTACGGAGGGCATGCGGCGAATGCCTCGGCTCGGCATCGTAAGCAAGAGCGTCGGGAGGTCTGCTCGGTGAAGGTGGCGGCGCCAGTCTACCTAGACTGGTCCGACAAGCCCATCACCTTCGACCAAGATGACCACCCCGACCACGTGCCGAGCCCGGGGAAGTACCCGCTCGTCGTCGACCCCGTCATCGACGACGTCAGGCTCACCAAGGTCCTGATGGATGGGGGCAGCTGCCTCAATATCATCTACGCCGAGACCCTCAGGCTCCTACGCGTCGATCTGTCATCCGTCCGAGCAGGCGCTGCGCCCTTCCACGGGATCATTCCTGGGAAGCGCGTCCAGCCCCTCGGACAGCTCGACCTTCCCGTCTGCTTCGAAACACCCTCCAACTTCCGAAGGGAGACTTTGACGTTCGAGGTGGTCGGGTTCCGAGGAACCTACCACGCAGTATTGGGAAGGCCATGCTACGCGAAGTTCATGGCTATCCCCAACTACACCTACCTGAAGCTCAAGATGCCGGGCCCCAACGGGGTCATCACCGTCGGCCCCACGTACAAACACGCGTTCGAATGCGATGTGGAGTGCGTGGAGTACGCCGAGGCCCTCGCCGAGTCCGAGGCCCTCATCGCCGACCTGGAAAGCCTCTCCCGAGAGGTGCCGGACGTGAAGCGACACGCCGGCAACTTCGAGCCAGCGGAGACGGTTAAGGCCATCCCTCTCGACCCCAGTGGCGACACCTCCAAGCAGGTCCGGATCGGTTCCGGGCTCGACCCCAAATAGGAAGCAGTGCTCGTCGACTTTCTCCGCGCAAACGCCGACGTCTTTGCGTGGAGTCCCTCGGACATGCCCGGCATACCGAGGGATGTCGCCGAGCACTCGCTGGATATTCGGGCCGGAGCCCGACCGGTCAGACAGCCTCTGCGCCGATTCGACGAGGAAAGGCGCAGGGTGATAGGCGAGGAGATCCACAAGCTAATGGCAGTAGGGTTCATCAAAGAGGTATTCCATCCCGAATGGCTTGCCAACCCTGTACTTGTGAGGAAGAAAGGGGGGAAATGGCGGATGTGTGTAGACTACACGGGTCTCAACAAAGCATGTCCAAAGGTCCCCTACCCTCTACCTCGCATCGATCAAATCGTGGACTTCACTGCTGGGTGCGAAACCCTGTCTTTCCTCGATGCCTACTCAGGGTATCATCAAATCAAGATGAAAGAGTCCGACCAGCTCGTGACTTCTTTCATCACGCCCTTCGGCATGTACTGTTACGTCACCATGCCGTTCGGTTTGAGGAACGCGGGTGCAACGTACCAGCGGTGCATGAACCATGTGTTCGGCGAACACATCGGTCGCACGGTCGAGGCCTACGTCGATGACATCGTAGTCAAGACAAGGAAAGCCTCCGACCTTCTCTCCGACCTTGAAGTGACATTCCGGTGTCTCAAGGCGAAGGGCGTCAAGCTCAATCCCGAGAAGTGCGTCTTCGGGGTGCCCCGAGGCATGCTCCTGGGATTCATCGTCTCCGAGCGGGGCATCAAAGCCAACCCGGAGAAGATCGCAGCCATCACAAACATGGGGCCCATCAAGGACTTAAAAGGCGTACAGAGGGTCATGGGATGTCTCGCGGCCTTGAGCCGTTTCATCTCACGCCTCGGCGAAAGAGGCCTGCCCCTGTACCGTCTCTTAAGGAAGGCCGAGTGCTTCACTTGGACTCCCGAGGCCGAGGAAGCTCTCGGGAACCTGAAGGCGCTCCTCACCCAGGCGCCCGTCTTGGTACCCCCAGCTGATGGAGAAGCCCTCTTGGTCTACGTCGCCGCTACCACTCAGGTGATCAGCGCCGCGATCGTGGTCGAAAGGCATGAAGAGGGGCATGCTTTGCCCATTCAGAGGCCAGTTTACTTCGTCAGCGAGGTGCTGTCCGAGACCAAGATCCGCTACCCACAAGTCCAGAAGCTACTATATGCAGTGATCCTGACGAGGCGAAAGCTGCGACATTACTTCGAGTCTCATCCGGTGACTGTGGTGTCATCCTTCCCCCTGGGGGAGATCATCCAGTGCCGAGAAGCCTCGGGACGGATCGCAAAGTGGGCGGTGGAAATCATGGGCGAGACAATCTCGTTCGCCCCTCGGAAGGCCATCAAGTCCCAGGTACTGGTGGACTTCGTAGCCGAATGGGTCGACACCCAGTTGCCGACGGCTCCAATCCAACCGGAGCTCTGGACCATGTTTTTCGACGGGTCGCTGATGAAGACGGGAGCCGGCGCGGGCCTGCTCTTCGTCTCGCCCCTCGGGAAACACCTGCGCTACGTGCTCCGCCTCCATTTCCCGGCGTCCAACAATGTGGCTGAGTACGAGGCTCTGATCAACGGATTGCGAATCGCCATCGAGCTAGGGGTCCGACGCCTCGATGCTCGTGGCGGCTCGCAGCTCGTCATCGACCAAGTCATGAAGAACTCCCACTGTCGCGACCCGAAGATGGAGGCCTACTGTGATGAGGTTCGACGCCTGGAAGACAAGTTCTACGGGCTCGAGCTTAACCACATCGCCCGGCGCTACAACGAGACTGCGGACGAGCTGGCGAAGATAGCCTCGGGGCGAACGACGGTTCCCCCGGATGTCTTCTCCCGGGATCTGCACCAACCCTCCGTCAAGATCGGCGACACGCCCGAGCCCGAGGCACCCTCGGCCCCATCCGAGGTGGCCTCGGCCCAGCCCGAGCCATCCTCGGTTCAGCCCGAGGAACCCTCGGCCCCCGAGGGCGAAGCACTGCGCATCGAGGAGGAGCGGAGCGGGGTCACGCCAGATCAAGATTGGCAGACCCCGTACCTGCAATATCTCCGCCAAGGAGAACTGCCCCTCGACCGAGCCGAGGCTCGGCGGGTAGCGCGACGCGCCAAGTCGTTCGCCTTGTTGGGCGATGAGAAGGAGCTCTACCACCGTAGCCCCTCGGGCATCCTCCAGCGATGCATCTCCATCGCCGAAGGTCAGGAACTCCTGCAGGAAATACACTCGGGGGCTTGCGGCCATCATGCAGCACCTCGAACCCTCGTTGGGAACGCTTTCCGGCAAGGCTTCTACTGGCCGACGGCGGTGGCTGACGCCACTAGAATTGTCCGCGCCTGCGAGGGGTGCCAATTCTATGCGAAGCAGACCCACCTGCCCGCTCAGGCTCTGCAGACAATACCCATCACCCGGCCCTTCGCTGTGTGGGGTCTGGACCTCGTCGGCCCTCTGCAGAAGGCGCCCGGGGGCTACACGCACCTGCTGGTCGCCATCGACAAATTCTCCAAGTGGATCGAGGTCCGACCCCTGAACAGCATCAGGTCCGAGCAGGCGGTGGCGTTCTTCACCAACATCATCCATCGCTTCGGGGTCCCGAACTCCATCATCACCGACAACGGCACCCAGTTCACCGGCAAAAAATTCTTGGATTTTTGCGAGGATCACAACATCCGGGTAGACTGGGCCGCCGTAGCTCATCCCATGTCGAATGGGCAAGTAGACCGCGCCAATGGCATGATTCTACAAGGGCTCAAGCCTCGGATTTACAATGACCTCAACAAGTTCGGCAAGCGTTGGATGAAGGAACTCCCCTCGGTGGTCTGGAGCCTGAGGACGACGCCGAGCCGAGCCACGGGTTTTACGCCGTTCTTCCTGGTCTACGGGGCCGAGGCCGTCTTGCCCACGGACCTGGAATACGGCTCCCCGAGGACGAGAGCCTACGACGATCAAAGCAACTAAGCTAGCCGAGAAGACTCGCTGGACCAGCTGGAAGAGGCTCGGGACAAGGCCTTACTACACTCGGCACGGTATCAGCAGTCCCTGCGACGCTACCACGCCCGAGGGGTCCGACCCCGAGACCTCCAGGTGGGCGACCTGGTGCTTCGGCTGCGGCAAGACGCCCGAGGGAGGCACAAGCTCACGCCCCCCCTGGGAGGGGCCGTTCGTCATCGCCAAAGTTCTGAAGCCCGGAACGTACAAGCTGGCCAACAGTCAAGGCGAGGTCTACGGCAACGCTTGGAACATCCAACAGCTACGTCGCTTCTACCCTTAAGATGTTTCCAAGTTGTTCATATACCTCGCACCCACGCAAAGTTTAGTCAACAAGGAAGGGTCGGCCTCGCCTCGGCAAAGCCCGACCCTCCCTCGGGGGCTAAAAGGGGGGAAACCCCCTCTGCGTCAAAATTTTCCTCGAAAAAAAATCTCTTTTACCAGAATGTCTTTCGTGCTTTTGACTACTTCGAAAAGTGGGTCCCGGAAACGACGGGGTACACGTAAGCAGTCAAGGCTGACCGAGCCGAGGGACTCCTACGCCTCCGGGATACGGATACCTCACTCATCACCTTCTGCGATAAGTAACTCACGTTCGGATAAAGCGGCTCCACGGATCGAACAAGTCTTTACGTTCGGAAGCCCTTCTGCCGAAGCGATCTTTTGGGCCTTCTCGACCAAGTCGGTGACGGGGCCTCATTGACGGGTGAAAGTACGCGTAAGCGGCAAGGCCGACCGAGCCGAGGGACTCCCACGCCTCCGGGATACGGATACCTCACTCATCACCTTCCGCGAGAAGCAACTCTCGCTCGCACTAACATCCCAGTTACCGACAAAAAGTCCAGATGCTCGAAACAAGAGGAAAAGAGACGCAGCTTTACAACACAGCAAGGGTGTGTGTTCTGGCCTCGACGGCCGCACAAGGCCCACGCTACAAGACAATCTGATCCTGCAGGCTCAGGTCTTGACGCTGGAAGGGGGCGGCAACACACTCGGCATCAACGGCACCTTCGGCGAGGCCCGACCTAGCCTCGAACGGCAACGCGGTCCGAGGGTCTCCGCTCCGAAGGACGACGTCATCACCACGCTCGAGCGATCGCTGTCAGGGACTTCTCCGGGATCCGGCCCGAGCGGGCGGCTCGGCCGGCCACCTCCGGGGCCTCGGCCAACCACCTTCCGAGGGCACCAGCCCGGTCCGAAGCCTCGGCTGACCAACTCCGGCGTCGATCCTGCCAACGGACAACTCGGCTAGGCTCCGGCCAACCAGGTTTCATTTTCGAACCAACTCCGCCTCTGCTCATGCTGATATCGCTACCCCTGGCCTCGGCTCGTCGAAGAGCGGCCGAGGGGTCTCTTTAACTAAGCTAGAGGAGCCTCGGACAGCAGGGCCGACCGAGCCGAGGGACTCCTACGCCTCCGGGATACGGATACCTCACTCGTCACCTTGACACGGGGCGACTCATGCTTGGTGAAGCGGTTCAGATAATCAGAAGACGAGTCTTAATGCTCGAAAAATGAGGAAAAAACACGGCTCCGTGCCGACATACATGTTCAGGCCCCGAAAGCCGAAATGAACAAAAAACCCGGCACTCGAAGTGCCATTACAAACGGAACTCCGGTTCCCCCTCCGCAGGTACGAACAACCCCACTCGATAGGGGTGGGCCTGCGAGGCAACAGAAGACCAGCTGGGGGCGGGGCAAAGACCACAGCCCAGTTTGCTCCTCCCCATCCAGGGGCTGGTGGTCGCCGTCTTGGGTGACCCCCAGCGAGGGGAAGCGGCCGGGCTGTGTGATGAGAATCCTTGAAGCCGAACGATGGCTGAAAGGTACCCGCTCCCACGGAGTTGTGTCCTCCGACGATGAGGCGAGGAGACGGCGATTTCCCCCATCCGGGGGCTTGAAAGGTGGAAAAACACGATGCATAAGGGAGGGAGAAGACATGGTCGCCTTACGAAAGGGGTCGCCCTCCTTTTAAAGGCGACTCTCCCTGCTTGCGCCCCCAACCGTCACGGACTGAGTCTTCTCCAACACGCCTCCAAAGCCCTCCCCTGCGGCACGGGGGCTGGGACCCACATGTCATGCAGACCGGCTCCGAGCAGAAGAAGCCGAACCGCCGCGCACGGCGCGCGCAACCACCCAGCGGTTACAAGTGACCCTCCACTTTTGCCCAGGCCAACGGGCGAAAGGGGCGGGCAGCCATGCGGACGGCATGCAACCGCGCCAAGTGGACGTGCCTCTCCGACTCCTGACAGGCCAGCACGGAGGCTCAAGCCCACGCGTCGCGCAACCGGCGCGACGGATGCTGCATGCAAGCCACTGTACCACTTGCGCCACCACCGCACCTCCTCGATTGCGGAACCGATACCGCGACCCGAGGCGACCTAGCGCGCGACCCAGCAGCGCCAGCCGGACGCAGCGGTCAAACGCGGTCAAAAGTGGGCCGGCAGTAATGACGGTGGCAGGCGCACGGGAGCAGCGGTCACGCCGTCAGCCAAGCTCACGTCCCATCCGGAGGCAGCGAGAGAACCCCCTCTCACGGTGTGAAGACGACGCGCCCGTGACCCGTTCCTCGAACAGATCGCGCACGCGCAACGGCAGCCTCGCCAACTACTCGCCCCAGCGCATTAACTCCGCGGCTGGACAGGCGACGCTTCTAGCAGGAGCAGCTGGCGACGCTTTGCCTTCGCCAAAACGACCACACCAAAAAAGGTACGCCACGTCGTTCAATTTCGTATCCTTTTTCCCTTTTTCCTCTTTTTCTATCTCTTGCAACAGGGACCGGGAAAGGGGATACCCCCAAAGGGATCCTTCCCCGTGAAGGAACTAGGCTCCGAGCCTCCTTACTGATCAGGGGTTCAAAGGCTGGCCCCCCAAAGGGTTCAACAGCCGCCTCAGATCGCGTGGGCCCGACACCCACTACTGGTCAGGGGTTCGAAGGTCGGCCTCCCGAAAGGTTCCACGACCGCCTCAGGCTACTCGGGCTCCGCGCCCATTACTGATCAGGGGTTCGAAGGCTGGCCCTCCGAAGGGTTTACAGTCGCCTCAAACACCGAGCGAGGGATGACCAGGGGTACGTTCGATACATAACCAAGGCTCGGGCTGCGCTCCCGAGGTACCCTAGGACATTTCCGAGACCAGCGGGAACGATCCTGTAACAGAATCCCATCGGAGGGAGGCAACGAGCCCTCGGACCCCGTCGCCAGGGGATCAGGTCCGGCAGATCACCCGCAGGTACTTTTGGGCGTGCCTCCGGGCCCCTAGCCGACCCCCAACGAACGGGGCACGGACGTCCACTCGGATTACCCGCTTGCAGCTCACCGGAGACACCATGTTCGGTGCCCATCGAGGGTAACATGGCGCTCTCCCCCCTCCTCCTTGCGGAAAGGCGACGTAGGGGCGTATGTAAAAAAGCCGAGTCTGTCCCTGATCGTCCTCTCGCCCTGTGCGGAGGCTCGGGGGCTGCTCTCGCAAACCCGGCTCCGGCCAAACCGTTGACAGCGTCAACATACCAGCCCGAGAACTTGGGCCCCGACAGTGCACCCGGGCTACGGCCTGTTCGCATGAGGGAACCGCCAGACCAGCCGAAGCATTACGCAAGGCATTAAGACCTCAAAGGAGTGAAACCACTCCTCCGAGGCCTCGGAGGCTACACCCGGCGGGTGCGCTCGCGCGCACCCACCGGAACAAAATGCAACCAAGAAAGGCTGGTCCCCTTGCAAAAAAGTGCGACGAAAGCCTCCAAGCGAGTGCTAACACTCCCTTCGAGGCTCGGGGGCTACTGTCGGGGACCATAATTAGGGGTACCCTCAAGACGCCTAATTCTCAGCTGGTAACCCCCATCAGCATAAAGCTGCAGAGGCCTGATGGGTTTGATTAAGTCAGGGATCAGTCCATACGAGTGACTCGATCACGCCACGCCCGAGCCTAGCCTCGGGCAAGGGCAGCCGACCCTGAGGTGTTTCCGTCTCGCCCGAGGCCCCCTTTTTTACGGCAGACGCATCTCCGGCTCGCCCGAGGCCTTGCCTTCGTTAAGAAGCAACCCTGACTAAATCACCGCGCCGACCGACCAAGTCACTGGGGCATTTAACGCAAAGAGTGAGACTGACGTGCGGCCAGGCTTTGCCAAAGGCGCCATAGGAAGCTCCGCCCGACCTAGGGCTCGGACTCGAGCTAAGGCCCCGGAAGACGGCGAACTCCGCTCCGCCCGACCCAGGGCTCGGACTCGGGCTAAGGCCCCGGAAGACGGCGAACTCCGCTCCGCCCGACCCAGGGCTCGGACTCGGGCTAAGGCCCCGGAAGACGGCGAACTCCGCTCCGCCCGACCCAGGGCTCGGACTCGGGCTAAGGCCCCGGAAGACGGCGAACTCCGCTCCGCCCGACCCAGGGCTCGGACTCGGGCTAAGGCCCCGGAAGACGACGAACTCCGCTTCGCCCGACCCAGGGCTCGGACTCCGCCCTGGCCTCTACCGAACGACCTCCGCCTCGCCCGACCCAGGAGCTCGGGCTCGGCCTCGGCCATGGGAGACAGACTCGACCTCGGCCTCGGAGGAGCCTCCACGTCGCCCGACCCAGGGCACAAGTCCGCCACGTCAACAGGAAGCGCCATCATCACCCTGCCCCGAGCTGACTTGGGTCGCAGAGAACAAGACCGACGTCCCATCCGGCTAGCTCCGCCAGATAGGCAATAATGGCGCCCCGCTAGACCCATGACGACGGCGGCTCTCGGCTCCCCTACGGAAGCAGGGAGACGTCAGCAAGAGCCCAACTGTTCCTATAGCTGTCCCTCCACCAGGCTCCGCTACTCCTCCGACGGCCACGACACCACACCGGCTGGGTGCCAAGTTCTCTCCGGCTGCCACATTGGCATGTACCCAGGGCGCTAGCTCTCCCCCGCTAGACACGTAGCACTCTGCTGCACCCCCATTGTACACCTGGATCCTCTCCTTGCGCCTATAAAAGGAAGGACCAGGGCCTTCTTAGAGAAGGTTGGCCTCGCGGGAACGAGGGCAGGGGCAGGCGCTCTCTTGGGGCCGCTCGCTCCCCTCACCCGCGCGGACGCTTGTAACCCCCTACTGCAAGCGCACCCGACCTGGGCGCGGGACGAACACGAAGGCCGCGGGATCTCCGCCTCCCTCACGACCCGGCTCCGGCCACCTCGCTCTCCCCCCTTCGCGCTCGCCCACGCGCTCGACCCATCTGGGCTGGGGCACGTGGCACACTCACTCGTCGGCTCGGGGACCCCCCGGTCTCGAAACGCCGACAGGTATCTTCGGACTCAAGTCGGTATCGCAACAGGAGAAGACCAGAATAATACGAAGGTTGATACAGCGCCGAAGATGTGAACAGGAAAAGCTTCGGCATGGTAGCAGAAAATGAAACCGACTTAAAGATGAAAAGGCTATTCAGACCTCGATAGACTACTATAGAATTATTATCAAATGTAAAGGGCATGAATGTAATTTTGTATGGGCTGTGTCCCGTGCCTATAAATAGGTGAACAGTACCCCCGTACTGTTCACGCGGATTTTGGCATTCACTTTTGCGTCACGCTTGTACTTTCATCTCCTTTAAGCTGAAGGTACATTTGTAATTCGATGTTATTTCTGTTTCTACGTAATAATAATGCAAAAATAAGTTAATAATAATATACAATTGTCTATGTTATCCTTCATATTCCTTATGATTCATCCTTCGTCACTGTATAGTGTATTTATGAAGGTATATCCCTCATAACCTTCGTCCGAAAATCATTATATCCTAAGGGAAATAATGCTTCGAAGGACGAAGGACTTTTCCGATTAACATTTTCTATGTTGCCTTGTTCTTAATTCAAAGCATTTGAGAACAAGTCCCCAACAATAGCCATATCCGATGTTATTTGATTCTTTAGACAACTTGTCATTAAAGAGTGTCGATGGCTAGAATAACCAATTATATATGCTATAATTGTAATACGAGACTTTAGCTACTGCACTATTATATATTGGTTGATCCTAACTTTCTCAAATACACGATAAATAAAGGTTGTTGGATAATGAGCCAGCTCGGCTCGTTTTGGCTCGACTTGTTCTAGCTCGTTAGTGTAACGAGCCAGCTCGGCTCGGCTCATTATAATAAAGAGCTAAATGTCTAACTTGGCTCGGCTCGTTCTCGATAAGCTCGTGAGTCATACTAACAAAAAACATAATTCATAAACATACAAGCATAGAAGTGTATAAATATGTATATAATAATAGCATACATTGTAAAATAAGAAAATAAATAGTTAAACCACTTCCATAATTCATAGTTTAATACTTCCATTCCATATCTCCATGTCTAGTCAGCACTCCATCAATCCAAAATATTAACATACAATACAAGTATGCAGCCACATGTGACATGCTCACGTATCGACTTACACATCAAATACAACAATCCATCATAGGCTCATAGTCTGTGAACTTAAACACATCAATTTTCACTCTCTAGTTAAAAAGGTCACCAAGAGATAATTTTAAAGCTAGCATGAAAATAGACACAAAGACAAAATCTACTTGTCCTCCACTCTAGGTATCCAATGGTACACTCTCTTAAACCTGATAGGTAAGCACCAACATCAAATGAGTACCTCTTTAATTGAAATTCAATATACAGTTCTATAATAAACAAGTAAAATGTTGAATACCTACTAGCTACTTGCCACCGCACATTGTTTCAACGATGATTTGTTAGGGCTCGGGACTCAAGAGCCACAAGGTCGAAGGCTCGTAGCGCAGTTGTTGCCGCGGACTCACCATTTTGTGGGGTGAAAATGATTTGTCCATCTAGATGTTTTAGGGTTTCTTCTTGAGCTTTTTAAGCTATGTGGGTTATTGGGTTGTTGGCTTAGCTCATCTAGCTCTAGCTCGAGCCAGCTCGTTAACGAATCGAGCTAAAACATTGGCTCAGTTTGTTACAAAATACAAACGAGCCGAGTCAAGCTGAGCCACTAACGAGTCGAATCGAGCGAATTATCGAGCTTCGAATTTTTTGTCCAGCCCTAGGTTCAGCTCACCTAAAAACGAGATCGCTTTGCGGACAGGATAAATAAAGTTTCAATATTGGTTGATCCTAAATTTCCGGTGTGGTTTTCGCCCGTTTTCAATTTTTTCATAAATACGAAAGCAGACGAGTTAAATATAAAAACGATATGGTCGGAACTACCTTCGTCTGCCACGAGAATTGAATTTACCACAGGCCCTCTTTGACTGCACTTTAAAAAATAGAGAATAGTAGGGAAGCTAGGGGATGCGTTTGATCGACCTCAGTTTTTTACACCAAAATCGGTTTTGACCTCATATTATTTAGTTTAATTTTAGCTTCAAAAATTATTCTTATATTTACTTGTTTGATACTCCTTCTATTTTGATTTATAATCCGTTTGAATTTTGTATACTAAGTTTAACCGGCTCGTCGTATTAAAAGTTACAATTAAATTAATTTTCACTATAATATTATTTAGCATATAATATACTTTAAGTATGGCTTAAATTTTTTTAGTTTTTTTCACAAAAATGAGCTGATTAACTTTAGTAAAAAAGTCAAACGAATTATAAATTGGGACAGAGAGAGTAAAACTTTTAACTGATGGATAAACTCCCATAAGTAAGTACAGGGAAAAATCGTGCAAAAAGGGGTTATAGTTTTGACCGCCACTTCTTGCTTACTTAGTGTTTGGTTTAGGAGCCAGTTAGGATAGAACGACTCCGTCCTCGAAAGCGGCTTCATCTAGAAGATTTTAAGGAGTCAAATGGTCCAACATTTAAACATAATTTTTCATTCTTAGAACTATTTCGTCCTATTCTTTCTATATATTAGAGACAGGAGCAATGGCCGACAGCTGGAGCATCCATGTCACCAATTTCTTTCGCATCCATACGATGCGCATCTAACGGATACGAGTCGATCTAGCCTTTCGCTAACTAAAAACGCCACGACGCTTCTGGACTCAATCAACTACCTCCTCTCACACCCCAGGCTCGGTCCTCTCTTCCTCCGTCGACAGCTCACCTCGCAATCCACTCCCACCTCAAGATCGAGAATGGATGTTGTGCGTCAGGAGAAGCTCAAGCTAGAGGAGATCAGAGCCATGAAGGCTTCCACCACCACAAAGGAGATGAAGCCCCTGTTTGTTTCGGCTTCTGGCAGCTTCTGGTCACCAAAAGCTGCTACGGACTGTCAAACGCTCAGCTTTTCAGCTACCTTCTATAAAATTCGTTGGAGGCAAAAACCATCTAAAATCAACATAAATACATAATCGGTTGAGTCGTTGTAATAGTAGTAATCCGTCACTTTCTATATCCCGAGCCCTATGAACAATTTTATCTTCCTCCACACGTAATCGTAATGATACTCAGATTCTCTCCACAGCCAGATTTTCTCCACAGCCAGATTTTCAGAAAAGCTGGTCAGAAAAAAGCTGAACCAAACAGTCCTGAAGGCTACTCAGGCTTCTATGGTCTCGAAGGAAGGGGCGGCTCCATGGCTATGGATGGTGACTGCTGCGGATGTCGGCACCGGCGACACGACAATTGTCATGGCAGTGAGGTCGACTGGTGGGTGGACAGCCGACCGGGGGCATGATCCCGCGTGTAGAGGTGATCAGCTATAGCAACAGGGTGCTGAGACCAAGCCACCACAGTGGTGCCAAGCGCGAAGGCATAATGACGTCCCAAAATCACTTGCATAACATGATATGATTTAATTCATAGAACATTCTATTGTTTTGCAAATTCTTCACATCCACAAAATGATTGAGACACGAATCAGGGACACACTTCGAAACCTTTCAATATGTTGTTGAATTTCGACAAGTGCTCTTGCATTTCTTCAGAGCTATAGCTATCTTTAATTCCAATGCCTTCAGTTGGAAGAAGATAGAAGCACTCACATATGAGCACTCCCTCCTTACATCAAAACGCATATAGTTCAATGCACACCATGCCATGGTATAAACACGGCCGGCCCTGAGGGGGTGCGGCGGGTGCGGCCGCACCGGACCCCCAAAAACAGAGGGCCCCTCTGGCTACTGGACCTTAGCACTTTTTCCCCGCTAAGCATATCTACTCTAGACATAAATATGCAAGAGCGATGCACTATCGATCAGTTTTGTTTAGATTGTTAAACTAATGTCTCAATTACTTATCTAATATTCACTTCGTTCCAAAATAGTATTTGTTTTAACTCTTGATTTTTATGTCTATATTCAACTAGATGATGAGGAATCAACTAGAGAAGCAAAATAAATTCTATTTTGATACAGAGAGTATTATTTACTATACACATGATGGTTGCATCGACGGAGAGAAGATTTTTAAACTTGAAATATTTTTTGAACTATTTAAAGTCAACAATGACTTAAGAGAGGTTAAATGGTTTGGCGATTATATGTATCTAAAAGAAGTTGTTGGATGAGATTGATCTTAATGGTATAAGCGATGATTTGTATTACAAAATGTTAGAAGATATTTTTAATGACATCGAATAACAAGTATGTGTTTTTGCTATATTTTATATTTATCATCTTATAAACTTGAAAATAGTACATTATAATTTGTATACGTTGAATATTATATATATTGTGTGTGGATGGGGCCTCTATTTTGGATTTCGCACCGGGCCCCTAAAAAGTCAGGAACGGCCCTGGGTATAAATTAAGTATAATTCAAGGAATCATGTTATCTCTACCATTTTTGTACATTAAGCGACCATTTACCTTTGTGCATGCAATATACTAAAATCCCTCATATTGTCTAGCAACCTTGAGTTAATGAAGGTGACAAGACCAATACTATCAGGATCATTGTCCCACGCTCTATCAGGGATTTCCATTTTAAGGGAAATCATTATAGCTAATGAGTACACCTGAAATTAGTCCATTCTAAGTATGCATACAAGCCTTTGTTAGCTGAAAAAACAAATGTATTCTTAATAAAATTTGAGCGGTTAAATAGTTAAAGCCTACCCCTTTATCACTTCGGCTACTCCTCTCCCACCCAACCTTTTGCAGTTTTCCACAGGGAAAACAACTAATACCCACTTGCAAGTTTGGCGGTTTCTCAAATACCCACTCACAAATTATTCCTTGTCAAACTCCCCCTTAACATAAGGAGGTTTAATATTTCTAGGTGGCTGTACACATCACCATTACATGCCCCTTCACATAGATGAGGGAAGAAAAAGAATCCACGTCAATAAACTTCGGGAGAAAAAAAGTTTCAGCTTTGCAATCTCAATCAGGAGAAAAAAGTTTCAGCTCCGCAATCTACAACGTCGACCAGCTCCGAGGAGAAAATGAATATACAGAGTAAAGATAATCAATGTTGATTAATTGCAAGTACCAAATCAATCCATGGAACTTTTAACACTCATGTAAGATTCTAGGTTGTGCTGCAGCATAGGTTGATGGGCTACTTGCCTGTATAGAAGTTTTAAGTACCATCAGTCTAACATCTATTCCATACATGAAAAACTAGCGCGAGATACATACACATACGCCATATAACAAAACGTTGAGGCTACAAACTGGTATATAGTTTTGGGGTTGCATAAATCACGCAAATATTGTAAATTGACTTCGTGAACTGGCCTCAAAATGACTATTGGGCAGCTTATTTTTGGAAACGCCTGTTGCATTGTTGGCCTAGCGTTTGGGCAGATTTGTAGACAAGCAAAGGTCGCCAAGGAGAAAATGAAAATCTCAAATTACCCTTGGAAAATGAGAAAATGAACAGTTTAATCCGATACTTTTGAGAGTTGAGAGGAAACCATTTTAACCAAGCACTCATGAACATGAGTTGAGATTTAATTCCACTAAAGGCTTGTTCGGTTAGAGCTAATTTGGGAACCCTATTTTTCTAAAGGATTTCTATTTTCCTAAGAAAAATTAGTTAATTTTCCCTTAAGAAAAAAATAGGATCTCTTGAAAAAATAGAGTTCATAAACTAGCCTTAAGAGTGGATCAAAGAAGATTGGAGAGAATTAAATTTCTTATATTCAATTTTGAATAGAAATAAATTTAATCTTCCTTAATCCCCTCTAATTCCCGTGCAATCGAATAAGCTCTAAGGAATAATAGCACATATTTGATAGCTATTATATCATTATACTTATAATTTATCAAGCAATCTCCGTTAACCATAACGGTGACGACGTAAATTATGAAATGAAGAAAGCGTATATGTGCCTTTTGTATTCTATCTATACTATAATGCATGAGTTCATCCGTGCATCTCTTCAGGCTTCCATCTCCATTCCCGTGCATCAGTAATGCACTTGCGCAGGGAGGTAACAACACAAGCAACACAATGCCTCGTGTAGGCAGGGCAACCAGATGTCGACGTAATAGAACTGTTAGGTCATCGATTGAATTACATAGATTTTCGATTTAGTAAATTTAGGATTATTTATATTTGATTCGAGATTGTAGTTGCTTCATTAAGGAAAGAGGAGCGCTGCCCGCCATGCCAAGCTGCTCGAGACTTTGTGTTGCTTGCTATAATAGAAACAAGGCAAAGAGGGGAGGAGGAAGGGGCAATGACGACGTATAAGGTTTTGCGCCCGAGTCACCTCATAGAAGACGGCGGGGGATTGAAATCATGATTTTCTTACTCGGTATATGAAATACATTTATGTAGGTTATGTGATAGACGTGTTGAGATCGGCACAACGACCATAAGTCATTGTAAAGGTCTAAAACACATTTGAACTTACTAATATAAAGCATGAGTTTCATCGTACATTGTCCCCCTAAAAGTCGCATAGAGGGGGATGAATAGGCGAAACCTGAAATTTAAAAACTTAAACACACACTAAGATAGGAAGTTAGCGTTAGAATTAAATTCAAGTTCAAAAGATTATTTCTCTTGCTAGGAGTTGCTCAAAGAGTGCGGATGATGTATGGGAGTCAACTCAAATCAATACTAGCAAGGGAACGTTAGAGAGGGGAAAACAAATCAAACGAGAATCAAAGAGAGTAAACACGATGATTTGTTTTACCAAGGTTCGGTTCTAAAGAACCTAGTCCCTATTGAGGAGGTCATAAAGACCAGGTCCATTTCAACCCTTTCCCTCTCTCAAACGGTCACTTAGACCGAGTGAGTCTTTTCCTTAATCTCACGGGTCACTTAGACCCCGCAAGGACCACCACACACTTGGGTGTCTCTTGCTTCGATTACAAGTCACTTGAGAAATAGAAGGGAGAAAAAAAAGCCAAACCAAGCGATAAGAGAAACAAAAGACACACAAGTGATCCTCTCGCAAGCCCTAATGCACTAGAGTTGATTTTGGGGCTTTGAGTGGATTGATTGCTTTCATTGTGTCTTGGAGTGTTGGGCTTTTGCTCTTGCAATGAATGAAGATTTCAGAAGGCTTGGATGGGAGTGAATGAGGTGGTTGGGGGTATTTATAGCCTCCCAACCACTTCTAGTCGTTGGCTGATTTCTGCTGGCGATGGGCGCACCGGACAGTCCGGTGCGCCACCGGACAGTCACTGTGCACTGTCCGGTGCGCGCCATGTCAGCGCAACTGTTAGGGTTCGGAGCAGTTGACCATTGGAGACGCTTGTCTTCTAGCTTCACCGGACAGTCCGATGCCACACCAAACAGTTCGGTGCCCTCTGACTTCTGCGCTCTGATTTCTGCTGCGGCACTGTAGCACTTTGTAGAGAACCATTGGCACGCAGGGAGCCACTGCTCCGCTGGCTCACCAGACAGTCCAGTGGCACATCGGACAGTCCGGTGAATTATAGCGGAGCGTGTCTCCAATTTCCCAATAGTGGCTGGTTCATCTGTTGTACGGTCTGGTGCACCGGACACTGTCCGGTGTGCCATTTTTCAGCGCACTCAGGTTCTTTGCTCCATTTTTTATTGAGACCCTAACTTGATTTCTTTCTTGGTTTGTGTTGAACCTAATGCACCTGTAATAGATAATATCTAGACAAACTAGTTAGTCCACGTGTTTGTGTTGGACATCAACCACCAAAATTAATTATAGGAAATGGTTAACCCTATTTTCCCTTTCAATATCTCTTTTTGGTGATTGATGCCAACACAAACCAAAGCAAATATAATGTGCAGAAATGTAACTAGTTTGCATTTATGATGAAAGTGCATAGGTTACTTGGAGTTAAACCAATTGAAAGAATCACTAAGTATGAATGGATTGCTTTTCTTTTATTTAACATTTTGGACCACATTTGCACCACTTATTTGTTTTTGCAAATCTTTTGGAAAATCTTTTCAAACTCAAATTCTTTTCAATTAGTCAAAGGTATAAGAATGTGATTGCAAGAAGCATTTTTCAGATTTGAAATTCCTCCCCCTGTTTCAAATGCTTTTTCTTTGACTAAATAAAAGCTCCCCCTGAATGAATTCTCCTCTTAGCTTTCAAGAGGGTTTTGAAATAGATACCAATTTGAAATGTTACTTTTACATATCAATTGAAAATTAGATACCAATTGAAAATTATACAAATTGAAAATTCATTTCGAATTTTTTTGAAATGGTGGTACAGTCCTTTTGCTTTGGGCTTAATATTTTCTCCCCCTTTGGCACTAATCGCCAAAAACGGAGAACTTGAGAGCCCTATTTGCATTTTCTCCCCCTTTGGGGCATAATACTTTCTCCCAAATGGTGAAATAAATAAATATGAATGAAGAGTCATATTAATTGAGAGTTTGTGGAGTAACAACAAGGGGTAAATGATACTGTCAAAGTTGAGTGGAAGCGTTGTCCTTGCCGAGTACTTCAATTTTCCTTTCAATCTAAGACTAATCATAAAAATACACTTGATAGCACGTTAGTCTTATCCTTGGCACAAGAAGAATAAGAAGTATGTATTTGTGCCGAATGAAAGAGACATGATCAAAATTATATAAAATAGCAATGTGTGCAATGTTTCAATCAAAGTTTCGAGAATCAAGACTATTTAGCTCATTACTAAGTTTGCTAAAGGTTTTCTCATCTAGTGGCTTGGTAAAGATATCGACTAATTGGTTGTGGGTATTGACATATGCAATTTTGATATCCCCCTTTTGTTGGTGATCTCTCAGAAAGTGATACTGAATATCTATGTGCTTAGTGCGGTTGTGTACAATGGGATTATCCGCCATGCGGATTGCACTCTCATTATCACATAGGAGAGGGAATTTGCTCAATTTGTAGCCATAGTCCCTAAGGGTTTGCCTCATCAAAAGTAATTGCGCACAACAATGGCCTGTGGCAATGTACTCGGCTTCGGCAGTGGAAAGAGCTACTGAGTTTTGATTCTTTGAAGCCCAAGACACCAGGGATCTCCCTAGAAACTGATAAGTCCTCGATGTGCTCTTTCTATCTATTTTACACCCTATAAATCGGCATCAGAATATCCAATTAAATCAAATGTGGATCCCTTGGGATACCAAAGCCCAAACTTAGGAGTGTAAACTAAATATCGCATGATTCTTTTCACGGCTCTAAGGTGAACTTCCTTAGGATTTGTCTGGAACCTTGCACACATACATACAGAAAGCATAATATCCTGTCAAGATGCACATAAGTAGAGTAAAGAACCTATCATTGACCGGTATACCTTTTGAACTACAATTTACCTCCCGTGTCGAGGTCGAGATGCCCATTAGTTCCCATGGGTGTCTTGATGGGTTTGCCATTCTTCATCCCAAACTTCTTAAGTATACCTTGTATGTACTTTGTTTGTGAAAGTTCCCTTTGGCCCGGGAACAGGATCTAGATGTCGCCTAGAGGGGGGGTGAATAGGCGAATAAAAATTATCACTTTAAAACTTAAATCTTACTCTACTCGAAGACAGAATCGCAGTGGAGTGAAGAACCCTTCGAGTAGGTTGCAGTGGAATTGAAGTTCCTGTCTTACGAATATCCTGCACTTCAAGGAAAGCTAGTACCACAAGTAAGTAGTGAAGTGCAGATATATAAGCGAGTAAGACAGAGAGTCAGAGTACAATACAGAACAGAGCACACAGACGCAAGGATTTATCCCGAGGTTCGGCCAAGCCTGAAATGCTTGCCTAGTCCTCGTTGGAGTTAGCCACACCTGGGCTTGGAGTCTATTTCAACTCCTTCCTCCGTTTGCTCAGATCTGTCAGTATGACAGATAGAGCCTTTCACTATTGAGTGGGGTTACAACAGAACCGCGGCTGCTTACAAACTTCTTGGCAGCACCCCGGCAGAGTAACGATACGCTCAAGACCTTGCTCTAGCTCTAAGCAGCACTTCTCCTCTCTCTTAAGGCTTATAGCTGTGCCTTCTACACAAACTATAGAGTTACACACAAGAGGGAGAGTGAGAATTGATTCGAGTGAAGTCTACACTTGTTGGCTGCACTTATATATTGCTTGAGGCGCCTAGGGGTCCCTTTTATAGGCACAAGGGGCCTAGGAGCCGTTGGAATCCCATTTGGAAGGCAATACTTTCTTTCTGTCGGGTGGCGCACCGGACAGTCCGGTGCACACCGGACACTGTCCGGTGCCCGATTTCTTTCCTTTTATGGCGAAGCCGACCGTTGGCAGTCTTGGAGCCGTTGGCGCACCGGACATGTCCGGTGCACACCGGACAGTCCGGTGCCTCCATCTAGCCGTTGGCTCGGCCACGTGTCCCGCGCAGATCGCGCGGCCGACCGTTGGCCTGGCCGACCGTTGGCTCACCGGACAGTCCGGTGCACACCGGACAGTCCGGTGAATTATAGTCGTACGTCGCCGGTGAATTCCCGAGAGCGGCCAGTTCGCCAGAGTTCAGCCTGGCGCACCGGACACTGTCCGGTGCACCACCGGACAGTCCGGTGTGCCAGACTGAGCTGCCTTGGCTATACATAGCCAAGCCCTTTGCACCTCTCTTCTTTTCTTCTTCTTTCTGTTTCTAACACTTAGACAAGTATATTAGTCCACAAAACCAATGTACTTCGTATAGAAACATACCTTTTCTTAATCATTAAATCTACAGCATTTCACATGCTTGAGCTTTGATGTTGGTCTCATAAATCATCAAGTCGGCTTGACTTGATCTAGATTGACATTACTTGGCTCCAACATCCTGTAAAGGTCACATAGAACATCTCCAAACATAGGAACAACCCAAACTAAAGATCAAGGCGAACTTAGCTCTTTTGGGCTGCTTCCAGTTCTGGTTTTGACACTTGTTCTCCTTCTAGTGACCTTGATCTCCTTCTTAGAGCTTGATCTTGAGCCTTATGACTTACACCACATAACTGTAGCTGTTACCTCATTGGTTGTAAGTCACGTTCTTATGTAGTGATCCTTGAGTGCCGTAGCTGTTCTCAACTCGATCACCCTTGACTTTGCAAGCCTTCTTCTTCACCCTTGGCTTTGGGTTCCTCAGCCTCCTTGACCTTCTCCCGTGCACTTGGTACCTCGAAGCTCTTCTTGCCTCCGTCCTTGGCTTGATCAGTTGTCTCCGAGCTACGCACCCGAGTCTCACTTTATGCAATGTCCATCTTACTTGTGATGTCCATTATGTATCCATAATCCAGTTCTTGGACCATCACATTTGTTCACTTGTGTTGAACCTTGTAGACTTTACCTTAAGCACCTGTTCAACACTTAGTACACTTGTTAGTCCTTTAATTGAGTTGTCATCCAAACACCAAAACTCACAAGAGAGCTTTCAATCTCCCCCTTTTTGGTGATTGATGGCAACACAATTAAAGCTTACATAAGAATAAGATTTGAAGCACAAATTTTGAATTCTAAGTTTATAGAATGCTCCCCCTAAATATGTGCTTACTTCAAGAACCTAATTTTGGCCTCAGACGCCAATTTGCATATACTTAGGCAGTTCGAAACATTTCTACACCTTAGCACCTTTTAGGAAGCATTGAGACAAGATTCAAACCATGATGCTATAACACACAAATGCACATAATCAGAGTTAAACACCATTCAAAATAGTGGATATATCACAGGAATATCAACCTACCACTATTCATCATTAAGATACCAATTCAAACTAATACCAATTTAAACTAAGACACTAATTTAAGACAATCTTAAAGCACCATTAACCACATGGCTATCTATTACACTATAGAAGCCAAATAATTCATCGCAGCGGAAACACTAGTCCATATGAGCAACATTGCAAGAAACATATGAATATCACACTTGGCAAAGCTCAAACTAACACATCACCCATTAGGATAAGCTTTCCTCTCAGGTTGAGATAAGCTTTAATACACAAATTCTCCCCCTTTGACATCAAACACCAAAAACCATACTCAAGCAAGAACATATGATGATGTCAAGGGACAGCAGGGTGTTAAGGAGGAAAACGACTATCAAAACTCCCCCTTACTTATTGAGCATATGCCCGATCAACATTTAGGCAAGATACATATGTGCAAAAAGATTAATACTCCCTTTGTACCTTTACCATGTTGTAGTGTACTTCCCATCTTGAAAGTATCTAATCTCTCAAGAGCTTCTTCACACTTGTGCCTGATTCTTTATCCTTACTTTTTCTTGTTGTCACAACTTAAGATACCAATTTCTTGACTTACAGAGGTACCCAAGTCCAGATTGCTCCATTTCTTGCTTATCTTCTCTTTTCCACCTAGAGACTATACAAGATCACTCAAGAAACAGTTAGTCTCAAAAGACACAAGTTATGTGTGCTCCCCCTCAAGTTGTGCATCAAGTATTTGAATGACTTGCACTTTGCACATTCTAGCTTCCTTAGAACTAGAGGGGATCACAATATACCTTGGTCAAGGCATACTCTACCACTTTCATCACCCAAAGATGCCAATTTGAATATCAACTGAAACGCCACTTAACACCAATTGAAGGCTAAATTAAAGGTTGACTAAATACAGCAATGCACGCCTCAGTGACACCTAAGCCAATTGAATACTCACGGAAGTCTAACATTTACTCAACCTGTACATGCTTCATATTTAACTATCATTGCACATACCAATTGAAGATCAACACAATCATGTATATAAAGCAAAATATCTAAGCATGTCATAATTAAGAAGGTTTCTTAGATGCACAGAAGAAACAACATTTTAAAGGCATAAATTACCTAAATCAAGATATTACCAATTGAAAGACAAGAACATAGCTATGATCACAATGAATGGAATTTCAAGAATATTTAATGAAATTGCATAGCTTCATTTTCCATACCTTTGCCTTTATGAGAGCACTTGTTATCACCAATTCAGGACTCCTTTTGCTCACACACCTCATAGCTCAAAAGGGCATGACATGGATTTGAAATTCACACAATACTAAACTAGGGTAATCATGTGAACATGCACTAAACAAAATGTCATATTTGCACATAGCATGACTTACAAAAAGTTACAGGTTTATCCATATACACCAAGAGAGTTAATCGTTGTGGATATAACAAATGAAATAGCTACCCATGAATGATTCAAAAGATATATCCTATATAGCACTAGTCATGATTAACCAAACATCATTATGATTCATTTAACACGGACAATCATAAAGCATAACTACTCCAAAGATAGGTAGCACAACAAGCCAACTTAAGAGCAATACTAAATTGTAATTATGTACTTAAAATACACGGGGTACCGTCCTTTGGAGAGCATGTTGTAGATTCTCATCAAGGTCCTTTACTTGATTCACCAATAATGATTCAGAACCTATACACCTTATTTCACTTGAGATGAACATGGGATTAATGTTTCACAATAATTCAACCTTGGGTCAATAAACACCAAAACAATTAACAGCTTAGGCATAGAGTTTTAGATAACCGTCTTAATCTCTCCCATGGTCTCCAGTCCATCTCAAGGCACCTGCATGGTCTAGTTAGCACAGTTTGGTACCCATCTCGGGATGGGTCCATAATGATCATCTAAATGTGCCTTTGGTACCCAAATGGCCTTTGTGCTAGTTCTAGGTGATCTCATTATAGATCTAGCACAAGTGTATGATTTGGGTCTCCTAAGAGATTTACACACATTCACTTCTTTAGGAATCTTACCTTTATAACATACCTTTGATATATGACCCTGCTCACCACACTTGTAGCAGAAGCGTCGCTCAACCTGACATGACGCTTGCTGTTTGTCATTTTCCTTGGTGAGGGTCATCTTGGAGGATGCACATCCTTGATTCTTCATGATCGGACATGAAGTGATAATGTGGTCCTTATTGTTGCATCCAAAGCAACTTCTTGTCCCTTCATCCTTGTCTTTGTACGGACAGGATGCGATGAGGTGGCCTATCTCCTTGCATTTGAAACACCTCCTTTTTCCTCTTCCCTTTTTGTGCTTGAAGGACATGGAGAGATGATTAGTACAAACAACATGACTAATTGAATTTTTACCTTTTTCCTCGTTCATGTTGATTTCTTCATTTATAGCTTTGGGAACATTCTTCTTATTGAGCTTAACACTTGCTGCAGTTTTTCCTTTCTCAAGCTTCTTCACCACGCGCCCGTGGATATCTTGAGAGAGTTGAGCTAAGCGTCTTCTCCTCAGTTGTCGTTGCTTCTTATTCCCACAGAATTTCTTTTGTGACCCTAAAACTTGTTGCTCAATCAATGATTGGCTTTCTTTTGAGCAACAGGGGTTAGCACATGATGATATACAATTCAAATGCGCACACGTGCGAGAATGAGGTTCACATGAATTTAAGTTTGAAATTACAACCTCATGAGCAACATTAAGCATGACATGGTCATCAACTAATTCATTATGAGAATAAGATAGCATATCATATTTTTCACTTAGAGCAAGTTTTTCTGAATTTATCATTTCTACTTGACTCTTAAGCATAGAATTCTCAGTTTTAAGTTGAGCAACATCAGATAATACATCATGATTATTTCTTTGCTCAAATAAAATAGATTCATACCGTTGGACCAAATTATCATGAGAGCACTTTAGCTCCTCATGTTCTTTGGTCATCTTCTCCAGGCTGTCGTTGGTTTTGATGAGAGTCTCCTCTAGCCTGAGAAGCGTCTCGCCTTGTTCCTTGTTCCTCCTCAACAACTTAACCAAGAGCACTTTGTCTTCTTTGTTGAGATGGGTGTAGAACCGGCGAATCTCCTCTTCTTCCACATCATTGGTCTCATTTTCCCTGTCATTAATGTCAGTGGAAGCAGTACAGGAAAATGTACCTTGTGGTGATGAAGACTCATCCTCGCTATCATCCTCATATTCCTCCTCATCATCGCTTTCGTCTCCATCATCATTGTTAGCAATAAGACACTTATAACTAGTGGAAGACAAACCTGTCGACGAGGTGGATTCATCGTTGGGTGCCCATCGTTCTTGATCTTCTCCTTTTGAAAGGTTAGTATCACAAGCAATATGGGGAGTAGAAGCAGTACAATTTGCCACACAATATTTTACTTTAATTCTATTCCATAAATCATGAGCATCAACAATTAAATCATTACCACTACTCATGATGGCAAAATAAGCACCTCTAGAAAGAGAATCAACTAAGATGCTGCAAGCACGGTGATTGAGAGAAAAACATCTTAGTT
Organism: Zea luxurians; assembly: GCA_029449295.1. Taxonomy (NCBI): domain Eukaryota; kingdom Viridiplantae; phylum Streptophyta; class Magnoliopsida; order Poales; family Poaceae; genus Zea; species Zea luxurians. The sequence continues at coordinate 105,828,157 of JAOPSE010000010.1, forward strand.
CATCATTAGAGGGATTTTTACTAATATCAGATGGAAAAATACTTCTCCTAAAGATCTGTCTCAAATCAGGATCAACACTCATGAAAGCATTATAAATAGAGACAGACCAAGATTTGTAATTAGAGCCATCGCCTAAAAGAATTTCTACAGTTACCTCTTGTGACGACATCGTTATCTCCGGACGGCTAAGCCCACACTGGAGAGGCCTTGCTCCGATACCAATTGAAAGTTCCCTTTGGCCCGGGAACAGGATCTAGATGTCGCCTAGAGGGGGGGGGGTGAATAGGCGAATAAAAATTATCACTTTAAAACTTAAATCTTACTCTACTCGAAGACAGAATCGCAGTGGAGTGAAGAACCCTTCGAGTAGGTTGCAGTGGAATTGAAGTTCCTGTCTTACGAATATCCTGCACTTCAAGGAAAGCTAGTACCACAAGTAAGTAGTGAAGTGCAGATATATAAGCGAGTAAGACAGAGAGTCAGAGTACAATACAGAACAGAGCACACAGATGCAAGGATTTATCCCGAGGTTCGGCCAAGCCTGAAATGCTTGCCTAGTCCTCGTTGGAGTTAGCCACACCTGGGCTTGGAGTCTATTTCAACTCCTTCCTCCGTTTGCTCAGATCTGTCAGTATGACAGATAGAGCCTTTCACTATTGAGTGGGGTTACAACAGAACCGCGGCTACTTACAAACTTCTTGGCAGCACCCCGGCAGAGTAACGATACGCTCAAGACCTTGCTCTAGCTCTAAGCAGCACTTCTCCTCTCTCTTAAGGCTTATAGCTGTGCCTTCTACACAAACTATAGAGTTACACACAAGAGGGAGAGTGAGAATTGATTCGAGTGAAGTCTACACTTGTTGGCTGCACTTATATATTGCTTGAGGCGCCTAGGGGTCCCTTTTATAGGCACAAGGGGCCTAGGAGCCGTTGGAATCCCATTTGGAAGGCAATACTTTCTTTCTGTCGGGTGGCGCACCGGACAGTCCGGTGCACACCGGACACTGTCCGGTGCCCGATTTCTTTCCTTTTATGGCGAAGCCGACCGTTGGCAGTCTTGGAGCCGTTGGCGCACCGGACATGTCCGGTGCACACCGGACAGTCCGGTGCCTCCATCTAGCCGTTGGCTCGGCCACGTGTCCCGCGCAGATCGCGCGGCCGACCGTTGGCCCGGCCGACCGTTGGCTCACCGGACAGTCCGGTGCACACCGGACAGTCCGGTGAATTATAGTCGTACGTCGCCGGTGAATTCCCGAGAGCGGCCAGTTCGCCAGAGTTCAGCCTGGCGCACCGGACACTGTCCGGTGCACCACCGGACAGTCCGGTGTGCCAGACTGAGCTGCCTTGGCTATACATAGCCAAGCCCTTTGCACCTCTCTTCTTTTCTTCTTCTTTCTGTTTCTAACACTTAGACAAGTATATTAGTCCACAAAACCAATGTACTTCGTATAGAAACATACCTTTTCTTAATCATTAAATCTACAGCATTTCACATGCTTGAGCTTTGATGTTGGTCTCATAAATCATCAAGTCGGCTTGACTTGATCTAGATTGACATTACTTGGCTCCAACATCCTGTAAAGGTCACATAGAACATCTCCAAACATAGGAACAACCCAAACTAAAGATCAAGGCGAACTTAGCTCTTTTGGGCTGCTTCCAGTTCTGGTTTTGACACTTGTTCTCCTTCTAGTGACCTTGATCTCCTTCTTAGAGCTTGATCTTGAGCCTTATGACTTACACCACATAACTGTAGCTGTTACCTCATTGGCTGTAAGTCACGTTCTTATGTAGTGATCCTTGATGTGCCGTAGCTGTTCTCAACTCGATCACCCTTGACTTTGCAAGCCTTCTTCTTCACCCTTGGCTTTGGGTTCCTCAGCCTCCTTGACCTTCTCCCGTGCACTTGGTACCTCGAAGCTCTTCTTGCCTCCGTCCTTGGCTTGATCAGTTGTCTCCGAGCTACGCACCCGAGTCTCACTTTATGCAATGTCCATCTTACTTGTGATGTCCATTATGTATCCATAATCCAGTTCTTGGACCATCACATTTGTTCACTTGTGTTGAACCTTGTAGACTTTACCTTAAGCACCTGTTCAACACTTAGTACACTTGTTAGTCCTTTAATTGAGTTGTCATCCAAACACCAAAACTCACAAGAGAGCTTTCAGTTTGGCTGATGAAGGTGCCCTCTTGGAGTTGATTGATTTGAAATGCAAGGAAATACTTCAACTCCCCCAACATAGACATCTCGAATTTCTGTATCATGATCCTACTAAACTCTTCACAAGATGACTTGTTAGTAGACCCAAATATAATGTCATCAATGTAAATTTGGCACATAAACAAGTCTTTTGCAATAGTTTTAGTGAAGAGAGTAGGATCGGCTTTACCGACTTTGAAGCCATTAGTGATAAGAAAATCTCGCAGGCATTCATACCATGCTCTTGGGGCTTGCTTGAGCCCATAAAGTGCCTTTGAGAGTTTATAGACATGGTTAGGGTACTCACTATCTTTAAAGCCGGGAGGTTGCTCAACATAGACCTCTTCCTTGATAGGGTTTCTCATCCAAAGTTTTTAACGAGGTAATATCAACTAAGCTATATGCTTCATCATTGATTTTTCCCCATAGGGGGTTTTTATGCATGATGATTACAAGTATATTTGCCTTTTGGAGTTCAAGTGAGATTCTCTCATGATCCAAAAGCATTGTGTACTCCTTATTTTTCCACAGGGTTTTTGAGGAGATAATATCTTGGAAGACAGCTTGCAGATGATCAAATGGACTTGGATTGATCAAGGGGGAGTGTTACAAAATAACATGTTACAAAGTTACATGTCACATAGTGACTAATCCAAGGGGCTCGATGAACACATCCCTAAGGGATACACCCCTTAGGGATGACCCCTGTCACTTGTATATAAACAAGATCCTCCCTGCAATAAACACAACAGTTACTTGTTGTAACACCCTGAATTTGGGGGTATATTTTTTTCTAATATCCACCAAATTCAGGCGTTACCTTCTCTTTTCCATAATTTTCTTTTCCTTTTCCTAAATAGTGGAGAGTTATTTTATGTGTGTATATACATATGTTGAGTGTAGTAAAATAGAACCCTAAAAAGAGTCCTTGTTTTTTGCATAGCATGCCGAGATATTTTTTTGTATGTTGAATTGTTATGGTGGTGCATCCATTCAAACTCAAGAAGTATATTTGAATTTTTGATTCAAAAACTATATCTAAATTTGAATAGAAATAGATAAAAGATAGAAAATAGACTAGAGTCAAATAAAAACAAAAGAAAACCCTTTCCTCCCCCTTCCCCGCGGCCCAGTTGCGGCCTCTCTCGGCCGGCCTGCGCGCGCGCTCCACTAGCCCACGCCGCGCCCCTGCCTCGGCCCAGCGCGCGCGGCCCAGCTCCACCCTCCCAGCCGCCTGCGCGTGCCCCCGCAACCCTAGCGCCGCGCACGCCCAGCGCCGTCGCCTGCGTGCGCTCCCAGCGCCGCTCGCCCAACCGCTAGGGCACCGGCCCCACCTCTCCGTGCCGCGTCCCGCGCGCGTCGTGCGCCCAGCCTCGCTCAGCCGCGCTCGTCCAACCGCTGCCACGTCCCTGCACGCCTCGCCCGTGGCCGCGCGCTCCCTACCGCGTCGCGCACGTGCGGGCATGGGCGTTGCCCAACGCCGCCGCCACGCATGGGCCCGCTGTTAGCCCTTCCCTCCCAAAACTGCCTGCCCACGTCGTCCTCAAGCTAGGAGAGGCCGAGCAGCGCTTCATTCCTTGCCAACCTCCTCTCCACTCCTTTCTCTCTCCCAACTCTCGCCCTTGCTTGAGCAGAGCGCCCAGGGACCGCCATTCGTCGGCGTCGAACAGCCCATCCGCGTCCGGCTTTCATCGCGAGCTCGCCAAGACGTCGCCCATGCCCTCATTGGAGCACCTCGCCGTCCCGGCCGACGTCGCGAGTGCGAGGTGAGCCCCCTCTTCTTCTCCCTCTCTCCTCTGGTTTCTCTTTTCCATCCACGCGCGGCAGGCTGATGCGTGGCCGGGGCCTCCTCGCGTGAGTAGCCTGCCTTTGCCGGTCGTGTGAGCTCCATCGTCGGGTTGGGAGCCGCGCCTCGCCATGGACGTCACGCTCGGCGCAACTCGTATGTGCAGCTCCTGCGCAGCCAACCCGGCGCGATGAACTTCTACTCATGCGCAAGTCACCGAACCCGGTCCCAAACCACATCGTCATGGCTTCGCGCTTGTCGTCGTGCTCGTGCCGCGGGCGTACCAACATCCGCGTGTGCACAGCGTGCCGTCGAGGTTTAGACGATGTTCGTCTACCCGTAGACGACGCCCGTCTACCCCGTCTACCCCCCTGCACGTGCGTGCGTTCACGCCGTTCGCACGTGTCGTTGTTGCCTTTTGCGTGCGCGGTTTGTGCGCGTCGTCACCGTCCATTCGTGCTATGTCGCGCACGCGATTCGCACACATTAGTTAATCATTTTGCTATAATAGTTCATAATTAGTAATGAGTTCTTGTAAATCGTTGACTAATTGATAATTCAATTTATCTAAAATGTTTTACGCAAATAATTTATATTAACTAAAAATCAACTTAGAAATATAGTTTTGCACATCTAATTATAATTTGGTGATATTCGCATGTCGCATGTTGCCCGCACGCTACCCACCTGAATTGTTCGCGTACGCTGTCACCACCCTTTCCTCACGTGTCACGTGTGTCCACACGACGTTCGTGCGTGTTGTTCACGTGTCATTGTTCACGCGAGTCGCGATTCGCACGCTTTAATAAAATTGTTTACTAGCCATGAATTGTTAGCTATTCCATATATAATGCGTCATAAACCCGTTTCTATTTCGTTTCGGTCGCTTTAACTTCATAACCTCGTCACCAACATGTTAGTAACATTATTTCGTCGCGAGGCGTGTTTTAATTAATTAGTTGATTATTTACTTATTTATCCGAGTCATTAAAGTAGTAGTTTACTTAAACTAATTTATAATTTTAGCCACACTTTATTTATACCTGTTAATAGGATTATATATACTCAAATGTTTTAATTAATATTTGTTTAGTATAGGCACGACGTAACTTAATAATTCTCTTACGTTGTGTCGTTCGGTGTCAAGTCGTCGTGTGTCGTTCGCGCATCGTTCCGCGCATGTCATGCACGTAGTCGCGCTGACTCGCGCGTTGTCGTGCGTGTAGTTTCGCGTACCGCCCATGCGCTGTTTCACACAGTGTCGCGTGCGTTGTCACGCGTCGCTCACGCGTGTCACACATGCTGGTTCATATGTGTTGCGTGCGCGTTCTTGCGCGTCGTTCACGTGTGTCTGACGTGCACGTTATTTTCGCGTATCGCGCATTGTCCGTGTGAGATATTAAATCGTTCACTTATAATCACTCAGGTCAGATAATTAATTATTAGTTTAATCGTTCACTATTAAAATAGTAATTTAGTCAAAACTAAGTAGTAGTTATAATTTACATTTGATAAATGTCAATCAATATAATTATGCCGAACTAATGTTCTAACCAATACTTGTTTAGTGTAATCGCGTTATTTGTTAGCGATTATCACACGTCGTCGCACTGTCTGCACGCTGTTCGTGCGTGATGTGCTCGTGGTCGTGTGTTGATTCGTGCGTCACTCGCGCTGGTTGCGTGCACTGTTCGTGTGCCGTCATCGTGCTATGTCGCACGTGTCCGCGCGTCGGTTGCACGCTGTCATGCCGTTTCACACATCGTAAATTCGCCTCGCTTAGAATCTCTCGCTTTAATTAAAGTACTAGTTTAACTGATAGCTGCTAGTGTAACAGGCTAATCGAAACTAAATGGTAGATATTATTTATATTTGATAATGTCGAATTAAATGTTATGGTTAATATTTATTTAGTGTAAACGTGATATCTTGTCGAACTTAACTCCGACTGACGTGCTTATTATCCTCGCATAACCGTAGAAGCGCTCTCTATTTTATATTGCTCTTTTTATGATATGTTATCTCGTATAGTGTAATGTTCTTATGCATGCATATGTTTGTTTGTCTGTGTCTGTTCGTATTTGCTGCGCGTCGCCAATAGATCGCAATCTGTTTTCGAGCTTCGAGGAATCGACGGTCAAGCGTTGGCGGCCAAGTGATCTGGTTCTTCGAGTTCTGCAAAGTTGAAGATCCTGAGCATCTTTTGGCGAAGGCAAGTGTCCTCTAACCTATTATGTCCTACGTACTTTATAATTCACCGTCCCGCATTACATCATTGAAACCTAAGGATTGACTAGACTGTATTTACTTATCCTTGTTTACCTTTTGGGTTACTATGGATTAGCTTCATGCTATTGCTTTACTTTAACCAATGAACATGATGTGAATATTTATGACACGATGATGTTATCCCGATGATAATCTTGTGGTACTTTAGGGGACTCAGGCCATTTTCCTAAGTACCTCTCTGTAAGGACCTGTTTGAGGAGTGACAACCCGAGATAACAGTGCAACCATGAGGGTCGAATGAGATGCCCTAAACTGATTAATTAGAGGAACCAGAGGAGTAGTTGGCTTCGCCGTAGGGCCGTCAATGGGGTCCGGGCACAGTATTTGCTCTGCCGAGGCTGGTTGCAGAGGTTCTTGATTTGGTTTTGTTAGTCACCCTTCCTTTGGGGAGAGGTACTGTGTTTATCAAACTGGAGAAACCTAACGGGCGGCTATGACCTCTGGGAAATCTTTGTAAAGGCTACGTAGTGATACCCTGCTAGGCCACCTAGGTAGTGGTCAATGGAGATTGGCTCTTTCTGGGCAGAATGAGAATCAAGGCTTATGGGTAAAGTGTGCGACCTCTACAGAGGAATGAAACTGATATATCAGTCGTGCTCACGGTTATGAGCGGCCTTGGGATCCTCTTTGATTAGAGATACAGATGATCTGAGATACAATGATTTTATTTATGGTTTTTGTTACGATGATGATAATGATGTTCCTCGATGAGGAAAGGATTCACGGGTTGGTTATATTATAAAACTTGGCTTCCACTAATAATAAATACCTGACCAACTAAAAGCAACTGCTTTGACCTTAACCCCACATAAAGCTAGTCCACTTCAGCCAAACGGGACATTTGCTGAGTACGTTGATGTGTACTCACCGTTGCTTTCACAAAACACCAGGTTGCCTTTGGTGCAATCTATGCTCAGGTAACGAAGAAGGCGTCGACGTGGATCTCCAGGAGTTCCAGGACTTCGACGAGTTCGAGGATTAGGCTAGCGACCTCCCCCATTCAGCTGCATGTGGTGGGTTTATTTACGTTGGCTACGTTTCTATTATGTGCACTTTGATTCATATTATGTAAATGACTCTAGTCTTTAATATTATTACTTTATTCATTATTGTTATTCAAAGCATTGTGCTATGATGAGTCATTTTATGTAATCACTGTGTACGTAAATTTCTGATCCTGGCAAGTACATGGTTCGCATTCGGTTTACCTTCCAAAACCGGGTGTGACATAAGTGGTATCAAAGCCGTGTTGACTGTAGGACCGCTGACCTAGAGTAGCATTGGCTGTTTTAAGGACTTATTGATTATTACTTTCCCTCATCCTTGATTCTACTTCAAAATATTAGTCACCACGACTAATTCTATGTTGTGCTCCTATATGCCCCTTGCCAAAATTATTTTATTCTAGTATGGTATATACTTCTCTCAACCTATTAGATCTGATCTCAGTCTTGTGCTTGCGACATCTTTCTAGATGCCCCTGACCATAACCTTCTTGTCTTTTTGGGATTCTTTCCTCTTTCATCATTAAATTGCTACCATCTGGCGAACTCTAGTTCTTTGGTATTGACATGCCTGTATCCCTTCAATACTTTTGTTTCAAATACTTGCCTCTAAATTTCTACTGCCTACTTAGACATTTCAATTTATATATCCATAATCTTTGTGTCTTTTGAGACCCTTTCCTCTTATGTTGTTAAGTCGCTATCTTTCGTCAATTTCTTGTCTCTTGGTATTGGTATGCTCATCTCCTTGGAATCTTTCAAACTCTTATCTTTCTATACTTACCTTTATAACCCAATGTTCGATTAAGACATTTCATTTAACATGCCCTTGACCACCCTTGTTTCCTAATGATCCATGAGCGGTCATTTCATTTTGCACATCCTTGGTGATCTTGTTAATTCCTTGTAACTTCCTTCGGTAATGAATTTTTACTTCAACTCTTCTGTCAGAATCTCACTTATCTTATCCTTGATTGTTTTCTCCACCTCGTTACTTTGCGAGTCTTACCTTAACTCTGACCATGAATTTTGCTTTACATCATTATCACCTTTATCCTTATCACCTCTATATCTTACCTTGATGTTTATCTTATACCGACCTTTAAAATATCCTCTTTTCCATCTCAATTTGAGCATCGTACTTTACCTACTTTCCCTTGGTCGTATCCTATTTGTCATCTGTGAGTTTTTAACTTTATCCTTTGTTGTGTTTTGTTCGTTATTTCCTTTACCCTTCTCATTACTCTATCCTACCTTGTGATTACATTATATCTGTTATTTAAAATCTCCAATCTCCTATCCCAATATCGAGAGCAGTGTTTTACTTATCTTACCCTTGGCAATATCCCCTTCTTTACCGCGTGTAAGCCCTAACACAACTCCATCATTTGTTGTAATTATGCCATTGACTATTCTATGCCTTCATCTGTTCTCTCATACCCTTGTCTGTTATCGCCTTTGACCTTAGCGGTATTTATGTATTCTATCTAAATGCTTACTTTGAACTTATCCTTTAAAAGTCTCCCCTTTCTTTCAACCTAGTTTGAGAGCTGTGAGTTACCTATCTCTCCCTTGATTTCTTTTCACTCCTTGTCACCTTGCAAGTTTTGTTTAAATACACCCCTTGTTGTGTGCTTGTCTGTTATCACCTTAACCCTTCTCATCCCTCGATCTTTACCTTGATGCATATCCTGTACTTGCATTTTAATGCCTCCCCTTCCATTTCAATTCAGGAGTGTTGTCTTACCCCTCCTCGCTCTTGTTCATTCCCTATTCCTCTATCGCGTTGCAAGTCTTGTCTTAACTCGATCTTTTGGTGTGCTTTTGCCTGTTACCTCTTGTACCTTTGTAATCTCTAGATCTTTCCATGATGTTATCTTATGCCTACCTTTTGAAATATCATATTTTCCATTTCGATTTGAGAATGGTGTTTTACCTATCCTGCCCTTGGTTGCATTATCTCCCTTGTCGGTTACAATCATTGCTTTAGCTCCATCCTTTGCTATTCTCATGCCCCTATCCTGCATGTTCTATCGCTCCCCTTGTCTTTCGATGGCCTTATAGTAGTTTCCACATTGTATGAAAAGACCACCATTTAATTAAAAGGAATGTATAGCAATGAGATGTTTGTTGCTGTGTGCTCATGATGTTTGTCCATCTGCTATGACTGATTTGCTTCTTTGGAATGAGTTTTGATGTGTTGTGGCCCTTGTTCTGCAATGGCATTAGTTTACTAGGTGAGTACCATAGAGTTAAGTAGTTGGGTTCTCCCCTGCTCTCTCTAATCCGTCTATACTTACCTTTTCTCGCTATTCTTTCCTCTTACACTTGTCCATTTGGCAATTTCCAACTCCTCCAAATCAGTCAAGATCAGAGTCGACAGCATCTTCATCAAGTGTGTATCAATGCTCCTGTTAAGGGGGTTAGCCGCTAACCCCAATGAAGACAATATGATCAACGCCAACCAATAAGATCAGAGTGGCGCAGCTGAAGCGTGTGTGGGTCCTAACTCACAAGTCCAAGAGATCCTCAAGAATTGCATCAGTTGGTCGCGAACATCTGAAGGTCAAATCGACCAGTCCGCAGGTTAATCTTGTAGAGAAGTCAACTCAAGAAAGCCGTGAACAACCAGTTCGCAATTTAAAGTAGCCAAAGTCAAAGCTGAGTTAGAAGAGGTTATGAAAGATCAATGAACCAATCTCAATTTCTTGCTAGCCTTTCCTTGAATCTCGAGGACGAGATTCTGTTAAGGGGGTTAGATTTGTAACACCCTGAATTTAGGGGTATAAAATTTATTTTCTAATATCCACCAAAATTCAGGTGTTACTCTGTCATTTCTCTGCTTTCCTTATCTTTTTTCCTAAAAGTGGAGAATTATTTTATTTTATATGTAGGTGTAAGCCTAGTAAAATAAAATAATAGAGGATTCTTGAATGTTACATCACATGCTGGAGCACATATTTTGATTGATGAACTTATTTGGTGTACATTTATTTAACTTGTGTGTCATGCACGAGTTTGAGTCTAAACAGAAAGAAAAGAAAATGAGTAAGGCAAATGGAAACAAATAGAAAAGGGAAAACAAAACCAGGCCTAGCAGGCCAAGCCACACTGCTTCCCCCAGCCCATTTCCCCAGCGCGCCCCCATGGCCCAGCGCGCCTCCCCCCTCGGCCTGCCTGCGGCCCACGCCGCACCCCCATTCCGTGGCACGCAGCGCGTCCCAGCTGCATGCCAGCAGCCAGCCGCACGCGCCACGCTGCCTGCGTGCTCCAGCCACATCTTCCGCCGCCGACAGCGCCCACGTCGCGCACGTTGCGTGGCCGCGCGGCCGCTCATGACCCTGTCTGCCCCTGCATTCTTTTCTCTAGACGTAGTCTGAGTCTCTCCCTTCTCTCCCTCACGAACCGCTCCCAGCCGCCCTGTTTTCTCTGCGCAGCCCGCGCGCTCGCCGTCTCCGTCGCGTCTCGACCTCGCCACCATCACCGCCTCGCCCGGAGCAGCCCTGGCCCACTGCGTCACGCCATTGCCTCGTCCGTCGTTGCCATGGTAAGACATCTACCTCTCCCTGCGTGCTACGCTCCAGCGAGCTGTCCTCCATGTACGCCGCACCCCGCCCAGCCTGCTCGGCCTGCCGCGGCACGACAGAGGCGCGCCCGCAATGCGCCCCATGCAGCCGTCCGCGCGCCGACGCGCCCACCACGTCGTTTCCCTCGACCGCCGTCGAGCCGCTGCACAGCCACGCCTTGCTCTCGCTGCCAGCTGCTTGCTCGCACGGTGGAGAAGTTGTCACGCGCTCGGAGTCCCAACCGCCGTCGCCCGGTGCCCCATCCGCGTGGCTTGTCCGCCCAGGTGAGTTTGCCGTCTCCCCTTCTCATCCCTCTCCTCTTCGCTCGTAGCGTCCGGTGGCGAGCGCGGCGTGGCTGCATGTGTCCAGCGTGGCCGGCATGGCCCTGCACGCGCGCGGTTCGCGGCCTGGCCCCTCCCTCGGTGTGGCCCCGTCCTCGCCGCGGTCCATCCTGGTGCGGCTGGCGCTCCGTCGTGGCCAGCGCAGTCCTGTGTGTGCTCCGCGCGGTTCGCGCAGCACCCCACACATCCCCGCGCCTTCGTGCGACGTGTTTCTGCGTCCTCGCAGCGCGCCGTTGGGGTTTCGACGACGTTCATCTACCCATAGACGACATCCGTCTACCCCCCTTCTCTTGCGTGCTCATAGCCTCGCCGTTGTGTTGTCGCGCATCGTCTTCGCGTGTTGCACGCATCGTTTTGTGCGTCGTGCGCTTCGCCGCACAACGTCAATCTGCTTCACCTAGTATCGCTCATGTTAATTAGACCATTGTTCACGTAACGAAATAGTTATGATTAAATAATTAATTTGTGGTTTAGTTGTCGGTGAAATTCAATCGAATCTAATTTATAATTCTACGAACGCGTGTGTAAATACCTATTATTGTGTTTATGCCGACTTTAAGGTTATATTTAACACTTGTTTAATATAAGAAAAACGACGCAGTTAGGTAGTATTCGTATGTCGCGACGTGTTTAGCCATGAATGGTTGGTCATCCAATATATATATATAACTTGCATCGTAAATCCGTTACAACTCGTTTTAGTCGTGTCAACTTCGTGACAGCGTCGATTTCGTATTAATAATGTTATTTTATCACGTCACAAGTTTTAATTATTTAATTAGTGGCTTATTCGATACTTATGACCTTCTAATTAAAACTAGTTTATAGTTCATCTGCGCTTTTATAAATAAATGTTAACTTGATTAATACCAACTTAAGCGTTTTTCATTTAATACTTGTTAATTATAAACTCATTGTGGTTCAGCGAGTATCGCGTATCGCGTGCGTCGCTCGCGCGTGTCGCGCGCTGTTGTGCACGTTGTTTCGTGCACTCGCAGCGTGTCGTCGGGGTCCCGACGACATCCGTCTACCCGTAGACGACGTTCGTCTACCCCCGAACCCATTCGTCTATCCCGCGTGTTAGTAGCATTACTTTTGTCACGACGCAAGTTTTAATTAATTAGTGAATGATTTGTTCATTCGATAACAATTTAAATAGAACTAATTTTATAATTTTATTAGCGCTTTATAAATACAAGTTAATGTGATTAATGCCTATTCAAATATTTTAATTAATAAGTGTTTAGTATAAACACGATGTATGTTAGCGGCTTTCGTGTGTCGTGCGCGTCGTCGCACTGTCTATGCGCTGTTCGCACGTGTAGAGCTCGTCGTCGTCTTGTTGTTCGTGCGTCTAGTTCGTGCTATTTCGCACGGGTCGTCGCGTGTCGTTCGCGAGTGTCACGCGTGCTGTTCTCACACGTTGTCGCGCGCCGTTCGCGTGTGTCGCGCGCCTCGCCGCGCGTTGCTCGCACGTATCTCGCGTGTCGATGACGTGTGTCGCGCAGCGTCTGCGCGTGATAATAAATTGTTTGCACTTATAAGCATTCACGTTAATAACGTTAATTTGTCAGGTCTCATATTTTGAATAATTTATTTAATGTTTGCTCGACTAACGTTGATTAGATTAATATTCCGATTAGGTTATGAATAGTTTCCAACTTGCGCTGTGATAATAAACACTAACATGGTTAATGTTAACTTAAATTCTTTTTATTTATTTAATATTTGTTTAGTATAAACGCGTCGCCTATTTAGTTCTTTTTCGCCGTCACGCGTGTTGTTCCGCACGTGGTGACGTGCTGGTTCACGCGTCGTTCGCGCTGGTCACGCGCACTGTTTCGTGTGTCGTCAGCATGCTATATCGCGTGTGGCTGTGCGTCGTTCGCGCATTATTTTTGCACGCCACGCATCTTGTCGTGTGTCGTTAATTTCGCTCCATTTAGAATCTCTCGTGTTAATTAAATTACTTACTTAACTGACAGCTGTTAGTGTAGCAGATTAATCGAAACAAAATAGTAGTTATAATTAATATGATTATGTCGATTAATACTTATTTAGTGTAAATACGATGACTTCTTGACCGTAGCCCTGACCATCGCGTTTCTTTTTCCTTGTGTGACCGTAGTAACGCGCTCTATTTCGTTTTGCATGTTTTATTATGTTTGTATTTGTATGGTGTAATGTTCTTATGCATATATGTGTTTGCTTGCTTGTGTTTGTTTGTCTTCGCTTCGCGTTGCGATTAGAATGCGATCCATCTCCAAGCTTCAAGGAATCGACAGTCAAGCTTCGACGACCAAGTGATCAAGCTCCTCGAGCTCTACGAGATTGAAGATTTTGAGCATCTGTTTGGTGAAGACAAGTGTCCTCTGACCCATTATGTCCTATCTACTTATAATTCATTGTCCCGCATTACTTAATTGAAACCTAAAGGTTGACTAGCTTTCTATTTACCTTATCCTTGTTTACCTTTTGGGTTATCATGGTTAACATTATGCTATTGCTTTACTTTAATCAATGAACATGATGTGAATACTTATGATATTATGATGTTATCCCGATGATGTTCCTGTGATACTTTAGGGGACTCAGGCTGTTTTCTGAGTACCTCTCCGTAAAAACCTGTTTGGGGAGTGACAATCCGGGATAACAGTGCAACCATGAGGGTGGAATGGGATGTCCTTAGCTGATTAATTAGAGGAACCAGAGGAGTAGTTGGCTTTGCCGTAGGGCCGTCAATAGGGTTCGGGCACAGTACTTGCTCTGCCGAGACTGGTTGCTGAGGTTCTTGATTTGATTTTGTTAGTCACCCTTCCTTTGGGGAGATGTGTTTATCAAACTGGAGAAATCTAACGGGCAGCTATGACCTCTAGGAAATCTTTGTAAAGGCTACATAGTGAGATCCTGCTAGGTCACCTTGGTAGTGATCAATGGAGAGTCATAATCTCCGGGCAGAATGGGAATCACGACTTGTGGGTAAAGTGTGCAACCTCTACAGAGGGTTAGAAACTGATATATCAGCCGTGCTCACGGTTATGAGCAGCCTTGGGATCCTCTTCGATTAGAGATACAGATGGTTCGATATACAATGGTTCTTTTTATTATTTCGGTTTGATGATGATAATGATGTTTCCTCAATGAGGAAATGGTTCACGGGTTGATTATATGATAAAATTTGGCTTCCACTAATAATAAATATCTGACCAACTAAAAGCAACTGCTTGAGCTTAACTCCACATAAAACTAGTCCACCTCAGCCAAACGGAACATTTGCTGAGTACGTTGATGTGTACTCACTCTTGCTTTCACAAAACACCAGGTTGCCTTTGGTGCAATCTATGCTCAGGTAAAGAAGGCGTCGAGCCGGATTGCTAGGAGTTTCAGGACTTCAATGAGTTCGAGGATTAGGCTAGCGACCTCCCCCAGTCAGCTGCCTGTGGTGGGTTAATTTACGTTGACTACGTTTCGATTCTATGTACTTTGATTTATATTGTAAATGACTCTAATCTTTAATATTACTATTTACTCTTTATTGTTATTCGAGACATTGTGCTATGATGAGTTATTTATGTAATTACTATGTACGTAAGTTCTAATCCTGACACGTACATGGTTCGCATCCGGATTAACTTCTAAAATCGGGGCGTGACACTTTTCTCCTTAGACACACTTCAACAGAGCCACCGCGAAGTTTCTCTCAGCCTACCACGCCTAGTCAGCCACCAGCTGGCGCGCGACTCTCCCTCCGACAGGAGGGACCACCTGTCATGCCCTGGAACGTCAAAGAAAACCCTCCCGAGTCCCGACGCGACGGGAGACCTCCCAGTGCAATCCATACACGCGGTTCACCGTGGCCCGGGCGCCGGGCACTTCCGGCCGCGAATCCAGATCGTGGCGGGCCCCCCGACCCAACTACCGGTCCAGAGGCCTCTACGCGAGCCGTGGTCTAGGGAACCGGGTCCGCCGATCTACTTGGCGGTCATGGATACCCGGACCCGGTAGGAGGGAGCTATAAAACTGAAGCCAAACGAGGGCATCCCTTCATCAGGCCCACGCATTGTTGCCAAAGAATTCCCTCCTAGCCGCCGCCGCCGCCGCTCATCTTGCTGAGAGGTGACGGGACCGAGGAACTCGCCGAGTTCTAAGGTATAGAATCGCTTTTCTAAGCCCGGGGTCTGCTGCGTCGGGTGGTGTTGAACCGGAGAAGTTTGTGAGATCTGTTCCAGATCACGCGTGCGCGCTCGCGAATCGGGGGTTCCACACATAGCTTTGTCGTTTTGTAAGTTTCTTCTACTCTATTTCCCTCTATTTGTCTGATTTGTGCCATAGATTCGAGATTTGTTGGATGTGTTGGTTTATGTTGATGTCTTTCTAGTGTTCTCGTTGTGAAGGTATGATGTCTGATCTTTAGGCATGGATAGCTACTTGGAGCCTTGGAGGTGACCTAACGTGGTGGTCAGCGTTATCGCTGTTGCTTGATGCGTTAATCGTTATCGCTGTTGCTTGATGCGTTAATCGTTATTGCTGTTGCTTGATGCGCTATCCTTCATTCCTTTGTATCGCTGTTCAGACTTAGATAGGTGGATGGTGGATTGGATATTTGTTCGTTGTACGTATCTTACTTCAAAATCGATGATGCTAGCCCTGTTAATTGAAAATTGATGGTAGTGGATATGCTTCACCACTGTTTAGATTTGAAACATGGTAGGAAATATGTATTCAGATTCGGAAACATGGATAGGAAATGTCTTTATTACCCTGGTACCTGAAAATTGAATATTAAAGGGAAAATACTATTAACCTTTTTGTTTGATTTTGATTCATGGGTCAGAACTATAAACACGGTGAAAAAATGCATATGGTTTCTTGTTATTTAGAAATTAAATGAAATCATACAAGGCGGAATTTTGCTTTTGTTCCCATCGGATCTGTGATTAAATTCTGTTTTCATAAACAGGTTTATGTTTGATAGCGTGAATAATTTAGATCTGTTACTTTAATTAGTTGGAAACATTTGTTTTGGGCATACCTTTAATGGGCATAACTGTGTTGTGTTTTGGTAGTTTCTTGTAGCTGTCACGCCTGGATCATCAACATTTGATCTTGTTTTAACTTCTTACTGAGAAGAATTTTTGTTGGATTTAATGGATAAACTCGCTAATTTGGTCTGTCCTTGCAGGAATTTGATGTACTAATGGAGTCTAAGGGTGGCAAGAAGTCTAGCAGTAGTCGTTCCATGATGTATGAAGCTCCCCTTGGCTACAGCATTGAGGACGTTCGACCTGCCGGAGGCGTGAAGAAGTTCCAGTCTGCTGCTTACTCCAACGTAAAAATCAGCCTCCACAATGAGGCTCTTCATTCTGCCTCGTCTTCTTATTGGATGTATTACTAATAGCATTCTTTTTTTTTCTTGTGTTGCAGTGCGCAAAGAAGCCATCCTGATATCCCTTTTGGCTTTCTCGTTCTAGTAGTTTAGGATTTCTTTTCTGACACTTCGATTCTTGCCAATCCCCCTGGCCTGCTGCTTCCTGATAATCGACCAGTTCCCCAGTCTTGCTCCCTGCAGTCCTCCCTTCTCCATCTCCAGCGTTGTGTTCTGATTCACCTGCACCAATGGCTGTTCTTTCTGCTGCTGATGCTCCCCCGGCCTCAGCTATCGGGTTTGAGGGCTATGAGAAGCGCCTTGAGATCACATTCTCTGAGGCACCTGTCTTTGTGGACCCCCATGGCCGTGGTTTGCGTGCCCTCTCCAGGGCCCAGATTGACTCTGTTCTGGATCTTGCACGGTGCACTATCGTGTCTGAGCTCTCCAACAAGGATTTTGACTCCTATGTTCTCTCCGAGTCAAGCTTGTTCATCTATCCTCTGAAGGTTGTCATCAAGACCTGCGGCACTACCAAGCTCCTGCTGACCATTCCAAGGATCCTAGAGCTTGCTGAAGAGCTGTCTATGCCTCTTGCTGCTGTGAAGTACTCCCGCGGGACGTTCATCTTTCCTGGCGCACAGCCAGCCCCCCACCGGAGCTTCTCTGAGGAAGTTGCTGTACTTAACCGCTACTTTGGTGGCCTGAAGTCTGGTGGCAATGCTTATGTGATTGGAGATCCAGCAAGACCTGGACAGAAGTGGCACATCTACTATGCCACCGAGTACCCAGAGCAACCAATGGTTAATCTTGAGATGTGCATGACTGGTCTGGACACGAAGAAAGCTTCAGTCTTCTTCAAGACTAATGCTGATGGCAACACAACATGTGCCAAGGAAATGACGAAGCTCTCTGGTATCTCTGAAATTATTCCTGAGATGGAGATCTGTGATTTTGACTTCGAACCCTGCGGCTACTCCATGAATGCGATCCATGGCTCTGCGTTCTCCACGATCCATGTGACGCCTGAGGATGGGTTCAGCTACGCCAGTTATGAGGTTATGGGCTTGGATGCCACTGCCCTGTCTTACGGTGACCTTGTCAAGAGGGTCCTTGGGTGCTTTGGCCCCTCAGAATTTTCTGTCGCCGTGACCATCTTCGGCGGGCGGGGCCAAGCTGGGACATGGGGAAAGGAACTTGGTGCGGAGGCTTATGACTGCAACAACATGGTCGAGCAGGAGCTGCCTGGAGGTGGGCTCCTCATCTACCAGAGCTTCTGTGCTGCTGAAGACACCGTTGCTAGCTCGCCCAAATCCGTTATTCCCTGCTTTGATGGCGAGAATGCAGCACCTTTTGTGAAGGACTGCAAGCTGGCTAATCTTGTCTGCTTGGAGGAAGTTGGATGCTATCGAGGAGAAGGATGGAGTGCTTGATGAGTAAGACGGGTTTCTGGTGTCGATTTGCTTTTGAGTTGTTTCTTTTTATATCGTTGCGATCTCGTGGTTGTCGTTTGGTTAGCAGCCAAGCCAGGTTATTAGTACGAAGAATGTCGTCTATAAACATGTGTTCCTATGTTGCCACACGCTGAGTCAATCTGTATACAGCTAGCTCTAGGTGGTCAGCTGCATCTACCACAATGAGCATACATGTATGGAGAAATGTTCTGTGAAAGCATTCGATGAATAAGGGTTGTTTTCGTGATTCGTTTTCTGAAGTCTGAAATGTTATTATCTATTCTCTTATCCTATTTTCCCAAGGTCGTCATTAATGTCCTCATTTCTAATTCTGTATGCAAGAGAACAGATGCGGCAGGTGACTAGGCTCGTCGGTAGTCGTCAATATCCAACGACAAGCATCTCATTCTGTTTCGTTTATGTTGCTAAAGTAGATGTAGACCGTAGGCCGCTGCTTCGCCGAGCCAACGAGGGTTCATTTCACATGGTGATTTCTCCGTCAATGCGCTTTTGCTTGGAATACCATCCAGCATTCCTACTCTTTGAGGGGAGGGAGGAATATGCTCTCGTGGTAGCAGTTGCGTGCCGCCCTACTGCACGAGTAGCCGATGGCGTCCAAATCTTTTTGCGTCCAGATGCGAAGAGATAGCATCGGTTCCATCGTTTATTTGGCCGTCCATAGCACTGCGAAATTGATGGGACGACTGAACCTGACCCCGCATGTGGATGTTCTGATATCACGGACGAACACGAAGCTACCCATTATTTCTTCGCCGAATCTAGCTCTAGCCCTTGTTCGCCGCCAGCCACCCATTTGGATTTGGTAAAGCCCAGGGGAATCTCGTCACCGGATGCATTTATCCGAGTACCAAGAGGCAACTTTCCGAAATACAGATGCAAAGGTGATTTGTCAACTCGTAAACAGATCAAATCTTCACGGATTACCTGTAAAATTTTAGTTTATTTACGGGTTCACGAACATCCCTTGTCCACTATACATGCTGTGCCCGTGTTCTGGGGATTGGAATCGGCATCTCTAGATGCTCCTGCTGAACGCTAGCAGCACCAGGGAATGTTGAGGTTGCAATCAACTATACTTGATACACGAGGGAACGCTAGCAGCACCAGGGAATGTTGAGGTTGCAATCAAATCCCGCCTTCTTCAAATATGGACTATACCAACTATATATATATATATATATATATATATATATATATATATATATATATATATATATATATATATGATACTAATCATTAAATTATTAAAGTTGCAACACACATAACGGGAGCTCTGGGCTTCCAATAGTTAAAGGAAGTCCAGGCCGATCACTCCTGCAACCTGGTTCAACCCAGCGCACCGACTGGACCAGTCTGTCGGTTGCACCACCCGCACCCACGTCTGTGCGCGTAAAGAAGGAAATGCATGCATGAGTCAAACACGTTCCCTTGCATGCGCGTAAATTTAGGAAAAATATGTGTGGCGGTTTCTATTTTTAGATGCTTTATTTTCTCCATAAATTTAGGATCGCTACAACAGCCATGCAGCTAGACTCGTAAGAAGCATTTTATGATATATACTACTACTAAATATGCTACCCTGTGTAGATAATTATGCAATTCGGTATACTGCGTAAAAATCTGTTACTAGCTGCATGCACACGAATTTATGATGAAAATAATGTGCAATGAAAAGAAATGAATTACACGCATAGAAACAAAAAATCATATTTAATGTTTTATTTCCTTCATAAATATAAGATCCCTCCAACAGCCATGCAGCTAAACACATTAGATCTAGTTTATGATATATACTGATACAAATTATACTACATGGTGTAGGTATTTATGCAATTCGTTACACTGCGTAAAAAATCTGGCATGTTGTTCACTGGTGGACGCATCTTCCGGTTGGAGCGTAATAACCTTAAGTTTTGAGCATAAAATCCCTCAATTATAAGCGTATATACCGAGCCAATGTGATAGGTTGATAGCTCTAGTAGGTTGTTATTATGATCCTATTTTTATGGCAGATCCGAAAAACATTGCAGCCACATGCATGCAGTTATACAGATCCAAAAATTATGACAAAATGCATGCATGAGTGAAACATGTTCCCTTGCATGCGCATAAATTTAGCAAAGATATGTGTGACAGTTTCTATTTTAAATGCTTTATTTCCTTCATAAATTTAGGATCGCTGCAACAGCCATGCAGCTAGACTCGTAATTACCATTTTATGATATATACTGATACTAAATATGTCACACTGTGTAGATAATTAAGCAATTCGGTATACTGCGTAAAAATCTGTTACCAACTGCATGCACACGAATTTATGATGGAAAATATATGCAATGAAAGGAAATGAATTGCATGTATAGAAACAAAAATTTGTATTTAATGTTTTATTTTCTTCGTAAATATAGGATCCCTCCAACAGCCATGCAGCTAAACGCATTAGAACTAGTTTATGATATATACTGATACAAATTATACTACACGGTGTAGGTATTTATGCAATTCGTTACACTGCGTAAAAAATATGACATGTTGTTCACTGGTGGACGCATCTCCGGTGGAGCGTAAAAACCTTAAGTTTTGAGTATAAAATCCCTCAATTATAAGCGTAAATACCGAGTCAATGTGAGAGGTTGATAGCTCTAGTAGGTTGTTATTACTATCCTATTTTTATGACAGATCCGAAAACATGGCAGCCGCATGCATGCGGTTTCTATTTTTATACAGATCCAAAAATTATGGCAAAAATCGTGGGAGTTTCCATTGCATGTGCGCAAATTACGAACATCATAAATCAAGGAATTGCCTTTCCAATGTGCATGCAGTAAACTGATATACGAACTCCGTGTTTAAGCATAAAATCATACAGTTTTTGGCGTAAATAATACATGTGGTAGGCATAAAACACAATAATCGAAAAGAAAACTGCGCCGGATCGAAGGATGTCACGCGCGATCATCGCTGCGCGCATTTCGGGCCTTCCGTGACACCGCTCGCTCGAACATCGCGCCTCATGCGTCACCGTTGCTACTCGCACGTCAACGGGTGTCGCTTGCTCGCCGGCCTTGGAAGTGCCGCCTTCTCGGGACCTCGGGGACACCGCCACTTGCCCGCACAAGGGTCCCGCTGTCGCTCGCTGTCGGTGTTTCGAAACCCGGGGGGTCCCTGGACCGACAAGTGAATCGTCGCCGCGTGCCCCAGCCCAGATGGGTCGACGCGAGGCAGAACGCGAAGGGGGGAAAAGAAGCGGCCGAAGGGAGGCAGGCGTGAGAGAGTGGATCACGCGGCCTTCGTGTTAGCCCCGCGCCTGAGTCGGGTGCGCTTGCAGTAGGGGGATACAAGCGTCCACGCGGGAGTGGGAGCGAGCGGCCTTGCGCGAGCGTCGTCCCGTCCTTCTCCGCGCGGGCCAACCAACCCTCTGTAAGAGGGCCCTGGTCCTCCCTTTTATAGGCATAAGGAGAGGATCCAGGTGTAAATGGGGAGTGTAGCAATGTGCTAACGTGTCTAGCGGTGGAGAGCTAGCGCCCTAAGTACATGCCATCGTGGCAGCCGGAGAGGTCTTGGCACCCAGTTCGCGTGGTGTCGTGGCTGTCGGAGGAGTGCTGGAGCCTGGCGGGAGGACAGCTGTTGGGGCTGTCGAGTCCTTGCTGACGTCCTCTTGCTTCCGTAAGGGGGCTGAGAGCCGTCGTCGTCATAGGGCATGCGGGGCGCCATCATTACTTGCATGGTGGAGCGAGCCAGATGGGACGCCGGTCTGGTTCCCCGTAGCCCGAGTCAGCTCGGGGTAGGGTAATGATGGCGCTTCCTGTTGACGTGGTCGGTCCATGCCCTAGGCTGGGCGAGGTGGAGGCTCCTTCGAGGTCGAGGTCGAGCCCCCGGGTCGGGCGAGGCGGAGTTCGTCGTCTTCCGGGGCTGAGCCCATGTCCGAGCCCTGGGGTCGGGCGAGGCGGAGTTTGCCGTCTTCCGGGGCTGAGCCCATGTCCGAGCCCTGGGGTCGGGCGAGGCGGAGTTTGCCGTCTTCCGGGGCTGAGCCCGAGTCCGAGCCCTGGGTCGGGCGGAGCGGAGTTCGCCGTCTTCCGGGGCTGAGCCCGAGTCCGAGCCCTGGGTCGGGCGGAGCGGAGTTCGCCGTCTTCCGGGGCTGAGCCCGAGTCCGAGCCCTGGGTCAGGCGGAGCGGAGTTCACCGTCTTCCGGGGCTGAGCCCGAGTCCGAGCCCTGGGTCGGGCGAGGTGGAGTTTCCTATGACGCCCGAGGCCGGCCTTGGCTGCTGTCAGCCTCACTCTGTCGGGTGGCTCAGCAGTCGGAGCGGCGCAGGCGGCGCTGTCCTCTTGTCAGACCGGTCAGTAGAGCGGCGAAGTGACTGCGGTCACTTCAGTTCTGTCGACTGGTGGGCGTGCGTCAGGATAAAGGTGTCAGACCACCTTTGCATTAGATGCCCCTGCGATTTGGTCGGTCAGCGTGGCGATGTGGCCAAGGTTGCTTCTCGGTGAAGACTGGGCCTCGGGCGAGCTAACAGTGTGCCCGTTGCTGGAGGGGGGGGGTCCTCGGGCGAGACGTAGGTTCTCCGGGTCGGCTTCCCTTGCCCGAGGCTAGGCTCGGGCGAGGCACAATCGTGTCCCTTGAATGGACCGATCCTTGACTTAATCGCACCCATCAGGCCTTTGCAGCTTTGTGCTGATGGGGGTTACCAGCTGAGATTTAGGGGTCTTGAGGGTACCCCTAATTATGGTCCCCGACAGTAGCCCCCGAGCCTCCAAGGGAGTACTAATACTCGCTTGGAGGCTTTTGCCGCATTTTTTTGCAAGGGGACCAGCCTTTTTCGGTCGCATTCTGTTCCGGTGGGTGCGCGCGAGCGCACCCGCCGGGTGTAGCCCCCGAGGCCTCGGAGGAGTAGTTTTACTCCTTCGAGGTCTTAGTGCGTTTTGCAACACTTTGGCCGGTCTAGTTGTTCCCTCATGCGAGCTGGCCGTAGCCCGAGTGCACGGTCGGGTCCCAAGTTCTCGGGCTGGTATGTTGACGCTGTCAACGGTTTGGCCGGAGCCGGGTTTGCGAGAGCAGCCCCCGAGCCTCTGCACAGGGCGAGAGGACGGTCAAGGACAGACTCGTCTTTTTTACATACGCCCCTGTGTCGCCTTTCCGCAAGGAGGAGGGGGGGGGAAGCGCCATGTTGCCCTCGGAGGGCGTCGAACATGGTGTTTCCGGTGAGCTGCTGGCGGGTAATCCGAGCGGACGCCCGTGCCCCATTTGCTAGGGGTCGGCTAGAGGCCCGAAGGTGGGCTCCAAAAGTACCTGTGGGTGATCTGCCGGACCCGGTCCCCTTTGACGGGGTCCGAGGGCTCGATGCCTCCCTCTGATGGGATTCCGTTACAAGATCGCTCCCACTGGTCTCGGAAATGTCTTAGGGTACCTCGGGAGCGTAGCCCGAGCCTTGGTTATGTATCGAACGTACCCAGGGTCATCCCTCGCTCTGTGTCTGAGGCGACTGTGAACCCTTTGAGGGCCAGCCTACGAACCCCTGATCAGTAATGGGCGCGGAGCCCGAGTGGCCTGAGGCAGCCGTTGAACGCTTCGAGGGGCCAGCCATCGAACCTCTGACCAGTAGTGGGCGCAGAACCCAATCGATCTGAGGCGGCCGTTGAACCCCTCCGAGGGGCCGGCCTTCGAACCTCTGATCAGTAGGGAGGCTCGGAGCCTGTTTCCTTCACGGAGAAGGGTCCTTTTCGGGGTACCCCCCTTTCCCGGTCCCTGTTGTAAGAGAGAGAAAGAGGAAAAGGAAAAGGATGCGAAGTCGAATGACGTGGCGTACCTCTTTCGACGCGGTTATTATGGCGAAGGTGAAGCGTCACTTGCTTCTCCCGCCTGAGGCGCCGCCTATCCCGCCGCGGAGTTAATGCGACGGGGCGAGTAGTTCGCGAAGCAGTCGTTGCGCGTGTGATAGTCGCCTAGAGGGGGGGTGAATAGGGCGAAACTGAAATTCTCAAAAATAAACACAACTACAAGCCGGGTTAGCGTTAGAAATATAAACGAGTCCGCGAGAGAGGGCGCAAAACAAATCGCAAGCAAATAAAAGTGTGACACGCGGATTTGTTTTACCGAGGTTCGGTTCTCGCAAACCTACTCCCCGTTGAGGAGGCCACAAAGGCCGGGTCTCTTTCAACCCTTCCCTCTCTCAAACGATCCCACGGATCGAGTGAGCTTTCTCTTCTTCTCAATCAACCGGGAAACAAAACTTCCCCGCAAGGGCCACCACACAATTGGTGCCTCTTGCCTTGGTTACAATTGAGTGTTGATCTCAAGAACAAGTGAGAAAGAAAAGAATGCGATCCAAGCGCAAGAGCTCGAAAGAACACAAGCAAATCACTCTCTCTAGTCACTATGGAGTTGTGTGGAATTTGGAGAGGACTTGATCTATTTGGTGTGTCTAGAATTGAATGCTAGAGCTCTTGTAGTAGTTGAGAAGTGGAAAACTTGGATGGCAATGAATGTGGGGTGGTTGGGGTATTTATAGCCCCAACCACCAAAAGTGACCGTTGCTGGAACCTGTCTGTTCGATGGCACACCGGACAGTCCGGTGCACACCGGACAGTCCGGTGCCCCTGCCTCGTCACCATTGCCGTTGGATTCTAACCGTTGGAGCTTCTGACTTCTGGGCCCGCCAGGGTGTCCGGTGCACACCGGACATGTACTGTTTGATGTCCGGTGCACCGGTATGGGCGATCCTGACGTCTGCGCGCGCTGCGCGCGCATTAAATGCACTGCAGGGAGCCGTTGGCGCCGCAGGGAGCCGTTGCTCCGCTGACACACCGGACAGTCCGGTGCACACCGGACAGTCCGGTGAATTTTAGCGGAGCGGCTGCCGCGCGAACCCGAGGCTGGCGAGTTCCGGAGACCGCGCTTCCTTGGAGCACCGGACATGTCCGGTGCACACCGGACATGTCCGGTGCACACCGGACAGTCCGGTGAATTATAGCGCGCCGGCTTCCGAGAAATCCCGAGGGCGAAGAGTTTGAGTTGGAGTCCTCTGGGCGCACCGGACACTGTCCGGTGCACACCGGACAGTCCGGTGCCTCCAGCCAGAGGTGCCCTCGGTTGCCTTGCTGCTCCTTTGTTGAATCCAACACTTGGTCTTTTTATTGGCTAAATGTGAACCTTTTGCACCTGTAAAACTTATGCACTAGAGCAAACTAGTTAGTCCAATATTTGTGTTGGGCAATTCAACCACCAAAATAATTTAGGAACTAGGTGTAAGCCTAATTCCCTTTCAATCTCCCCCTTTTTGGTGATTGATGCCAACACAAATCAAAGCAAATATAGAAGTGCATAATTGAACTAGTTTACATAATGTAAGTGCAAAGGTTGCTTGGAATTGAGCCAATAAATACTTATATGATGCGCATGGATTGTTTTCTTTGTTTTTGACATATTGGACCACATTTGCACCATAAGTTTTGTTTTTGCAAACTCTTTTGTAAATTCTTTTCAAGGTCATTTTGCAAGATAGTCAAAGGTAAATGAATAAGATTTTGCAAAGCATTTTCAAGTTTTGAAATTTTCTTTCTTTGATCAAAATGCTTTTCCTTTGACTAAACAAAACTCCTCCTCAAATAAGGTCTCCTCTTAGTGTTCAAGAGGGTTTTAAGATATCAATTTTGAAAATACTAGTTGCTCCCCCTTTAGAACACAAAGAGATACCAATTTTGAAATTTAATTAGGTGGTGGTGCGGTCCTTTTGCTTTGGGCTCATATTTTCTCCCCCTTTGGCATGAATCGCCAAAAACGGAATCATTAGAGCCCAATAAAGTACTTTCTCCCCCTTTGGTCATGAAATAAATGAGTGAAGGTTATACCAAAGTTGGAGAGATGATGCGGAGCGACGGCGAAGAATGAGTAGTAGAGTGGAGTGGAAGCCTTGTCTTTGCCGAAGACTCCAATTCCCTTTCAATATACCTATGACTTGATTTGAAATATACTTGAAAACACATTGGTCATAGCATATATAAAAGAGACATGATCAAAGGTATATTTATGAGCTATGTGTGCAAGACTAGCAAAAGAAATTCCTAGAATCAAGAATATTGAGCTCATGCCTAAGTCGGGTAAAAGATTGTTCATCAAGTGGCTTGGTAAAGATATCGGCTAATTGATCTTTAGTGTTAATGTAAGAAATCTCAATATCCCCCTTTTGTTGGTGATCCCGAAGAAAATGATACCGAATGGCTATGTGCTTAGTGCGGCTATGCTCGACGGGATTGTCGGCCATTTTGATTGCACTCTCATTGTCACATAGCAAAGGAACTTTGGTTAATTTGTAACCGTAGTCCCGCAGGGTTTGCCTCATCCAAAGCAATTGCGCGCAACAATGACCTGCGGCAATATACTCGGCTTCGGCGGTGGAAAGAGCGACCGAATTTTGCTTCTTTGAAGCCCATGACACCAAGGATCTTCCCAAGAACTGGCAAGTCCCCGATGTGCTCTTCCTGTTAATTCTACACCCCGCCCAATCGGCATCCGAATAACCAATCAAATCAAATGTGGATCCCCGAGGGTACCAAAGCCCAAACTTAGGAGTATAAGCCAAATATCTCAAGATTCGTTTTACGGCCGTAAGGTGTGATTCCTTAGGGTCGGCTTGGAATCTTGCACACATGCAAACGGAAAGCATAATGTCCGGTCGAGATGCACATAAATAAAGCAAAGAACCAATCATCGACCGGTATACCTTTTGATCCACGGACTTACCTCCCGTGTCGAGGTCGAGATGCCCATTTGTTCCCATGGGTGTCTTGATGGGCTTGGCATCCTTCATTCCAAACTTGCTTAGGATATCTTGAGTATACTTCGTTTGGCTAATGAAGGTGCCCTCTTGGAGTTGCTTGACTTGGAATCCTAGAAAATACTTCAACTCCCCCATCATCGACATCTCGAATTTTTGTGTCATGATCCTACTAAATTCTTCACATGTAGATTTGTTAGTAGACCCAAATATGATATCATCAACATAAATTTGGCATACAAACAAATCATTGTCAAGAGTCTTAGTGAATAAAGTAGGATCGGCTTTGCCAACTTTGAAGCCATTAGCAATAAGGAAATCTCTAAGGCATTCATACCATGCTCTTGGGGCTTGCTTGAGCCCATAAAGCGCCTTAGAGAGCCTATAAACATAGTTAGGGTACTCACTGTCCTCAAAGCCGGGAGGTTGCTCAACATAGACCTCTTCCTTGATTGGTCCATTGAGGAAGGCACTCTTCACGTCCATTTGATAAAGCTTGAAGCCATGGTAAGTAGCATAGGCTAATAATATGCGAATTGACTCAAGCCTAGCTACGGGTGCATAGGTTTCACCAAAATCCAAACCTTCGACTTGTGAATACCCCTTGGCCACGAGTCGAGCTTTGTTCCTTGTCACCACACCATGCTCGTCTTGCTTGTTGCGGAAGACCCACTTGGTTCCTACAACATTTTGATTAGGACGTGGAACTAAGTGCCATACCTCGTTCCTCGTGAAATTGTTGAGCTCCTCTTGCATCGCCATCACCCAATCCGAATCTTGAAGTGCTTCCTCTACCCTGTGTGGCTCAGTAGAGGAAACAAACGAGTAATGTTCACAAAAATGTGCAACACGAGATCTAGTAGTTACCCCCTTATGAATGTCGCCGAGGATGGTGTCGACGGGGTGATCTCGTTGTATTGCTTGATGGACTCTTGGGTGTGGCGGTCTTGGTTGTTCATCCTCCTTGTCTTCATCATTTGAATCTCCCCCTTGATCGTTGCCGTCATTTTGAGGTGGCTCATCTTCTTGATCTTCTTGTTCAACATCTTGAGCCTCATCCTCAACTTGAGTTGGTGGAGACACTTGCGTGGAGGAGGATGGTTGATCTTGTGCATTTGAAGGCTCTTCGGATTCCTTAGGACACACATCCCCAATGGACATGTTCCTTAGCGCTATGCATGGAGCCTGTTCTTCACCTGTTTCATCAAGATCAACTTGCTCTACTTGAGAGCCGTTAGTCTCATCAAACACAACGTCACAAGAAACTTCAACAAGTCCTGAGGACTTGTTAAAGACTCTATATGCCCTTGTGTTTGAGTCATATCCTAGTAAAAAGCCTTCTACAGTTTTAGGAGCAAATTTAGATTTTCTACCTCTTTTGACAAGAATAAAACATTTGCTACCAAAAACTCTAAAATATGAAATATTGGGCTTTTTACCGGTTAGGAGTTCATAAGATGTCTTCTTGAGGATTCGGTGAAGATATAACCGGTTGATGGCGTAGCAGGCGGTGTTGACCGCCTCGGCCCAAAACCGATCCGGTGTCTTGTACTCATCAAGCATGGTTCTTGCCATGTCCAATAGAGTTCGATTCTTCCTCTCCACTACACCATTTTGTTGTGGAGTGTAGGGAGAAGAGAACTCATGCTTGATGCCCTCCTCCTCAAGGAAACCTTCAATTTGAGCGTTTTTGAACTCCGTACCATTGTCGCTTCTAATTTTCTTGATCCTTAAGCCGAACTCATTTTGAGCCCGTCTCAAGAATCGCTTTAAGGTCTCTTGGGTATAGGATTTGTCCTGTAAAAAGAACACCCAAGTGAAGCGAGAATAGTCATCCACAATTACAAGACAATACTTACTACCGCCGATGCTTATGTAAGCGATCGGGCCGAACAAATCCATGTGTAGAAGCTCCAGTGGCCTGTCGGTAGTCATGATGTTTTTGTGTGGATGATGTATGCCAACTTGCTTCCCGGCTTGACATGCGCTACAAATCCTGTCTTTCTCAAAATGAACATCGGTTAGTCCCAAAATGTGTTCTCCCTTTAGAAGCTTGTGAAGATTCTTCATTCCAACATGGGCTAGTCGGCGGTGCCAGAGCCAACCCAAGTTAGTCTTAGCAATCAAGCAAGTGTCGAGTTCAGCTCTATTAAAATCTACTAAGTATAGCTGACCCTCTAATACTCCCTTAAAAGCTATTGAATCATCACTTCTTCTAAAGACAGTAACACCAGTATCAGTAAAAAGACAGTTGTAGCCCATTTGACATAATTGAGATACGGAAAGCAAATTGTAATCTAAGGAATCTACAAGAAAAACATTGGAAATAGTATGGTCAGGAGAAATAGCAATTTTACCCAAACCTTTGACCAAACCTTGATTTCCATCCCCGAATGTGATAGCTCGTTGGGGATCTTGGTTTTTCTCATATGAGGAGAACATCCTTTTCTCCCCTGTCATATGGTTTGTGCACCCGCTATCGAGTATCCAACTTGAGCCCCCGGATGCATAAACCTACAAAACAAGTTTAGTTCTTTGTTTTAGGTACCCAAACGGTTTTGGGTCCTTTGGCATTAGATACAAGAACTTTGGGTACCCAAACACAAGTCTTGGAGCCCTTGTGTTTGCCCCCAACAATTTTGGCAACTACCTTGCCGGAGTTGCTAGTCAAAACATAAGATGCATCAAAAGTTTTAAATGAAATGGCATGATCATTTGATGCATTTGGAATTTTCTTTCTAGGCAACTTGGCATGGGTTGGTTGCCTAGATCTAGATGTCTCACCCTTATACATAAAAGCATGATTAGGGCCAGAGTGAGACTTCCTAGAATGAATTTTCCTAATTTTGCTCTCAGGATAGCCGGCAGGGTACAAAATGTAACCCTCGTTATCCTGAGGCATGGGAGCCTTGCCCTTAACAAAGTTAGACAAGTTCTTTGGAGGGGCATTAATTTTGACATTGTCTCCCCTTTGGAAGTGATAGTCGCCTAGAGGGGGGGTGAATAGGGCGAAACTGAAATTTACAAAAATTATCACAACTACAAGCCGGGTTAGCGTTAGTAATAAAGAAATGAGTCCGCTAGAGAGGGCGCAAAACAAATCGCAAGCAAATAAGAGTGTGACACGAGGATTTGTTTTACCGAGGTTCGGTTCTCGCAAACCTACTCCCCGTTGAGGAGGCCACAAAGGCCGGGTCTCTTTCAACCCTTCCCTCTCTCAAACGATCCCACGGATCGAGTGAGCTTTCTCTTCTTCTCAATCAACCGGGAACAAAACTTCCCCACAAGGGCCACCACACAATTTGGTGCCTCTTGCCTTGGTTACAATTGAGTGATGATCTCAAGAACAAATGAGAAAGAAAAGAATGCGATCCAAGCGCAAGAGCTCGAAGGAACACAAGCAAATCACTCTCTCTAGTCACTATGGAGTTGTGTGGAATTTGGAGAGGACTTGATCTATTTGGTGTGTCTAGAATTGAATGCTAGAGCTCTTGTTGAGGTTGAGAAGTGGAAAACTTGGATGGCAATGAATGTGGGGTGGTTGGGGTATTTATAGCCCCAACCACCAAAAGTGACCGTTGCTGGAACTCCTCTGTTCGATGGCGCACCGGACAGTCCGGTGCACACCGGACAGTCCGGTGCCCCTGCCACGTCACCAGTGCCGTTGGATTCTGACCGTTGGAGCTTCTGACTTGTGGGCCCTCCTGGGTGTCCGGTGCACACCGGACATGTACTGTTTGATGTCCGGTGCACCGGCATGGGCGTGCCTGACGACTGCGCGCGCTGCGCGCGCATTTAATGCACCGCAGGGAGCCGTTGGCGCCGCAGAGAGCCGTTGCTCCGCTGGTACACCGGACAGTCCGGTGCACACCGGACAGTCCGGTGAATTTTAGCGGAGCGGCTGCCGAGCGAACCCGAGGCTGGCGAGTTCCGGGGACGGCGTTTCCTTGGAGCACCGGACATGTCCGGTGCACACCGGACAGTCCGGTGAATTATAGCGCGCTGTCCACCGAGAAATCCCGAGAGCGAAAAGTTTGAAGTCGGAGTCCTCTGGCCGCACCGGACAGTCCGGTGCACACCGGACAGTCCGGTGCCTCTGGCCAGAGGAGCCCTCGGTTGCCTTGCTGCTCCTTTGTTGAATCCAACACATGGTCCTTTTTTATTGGCTGATTGTGAACCTTTTGCACCTGTATAACTTATGCACTAGAGTAAACTAGTTAGTCCAATGTTTGTGTTGGGCAATTCAACCACCAAAATTATTTAGGAACTAGGTCTAAGCCTAATTCCCTTTCAATCTCCCCCTTTTTGGTGATTGATGCCAACACAAACCAAAGCAAATATAGAAGTGCATAATTGAACTAGTTTACATAATGTAAGTGCAAAGGTTGCTTGGAATTGAGCCAATATAAACTTATATGATGCGCATGGATGATTTCTTTGTTTTTGACATATTGGACCATATTTGCACCACGAGTTTTGTTTTTGCAAATTCTTTTGTAAATTCTTTTCAAAGTACTTTTGCAAGATAGTCAAAGGTAAATGAAAAAGATTTTGCAAAGCATTTTCAAGATATGGAATTTTCTCCCCCTGTTTCAAATGCTTTTCCTTCGACTAAACAAAACTCCCCCTCAAATAAGGTCTCCTCTTAGTGTTCAAGAGGGTTTTCCATTAATTTCGAAAATACTACTTGCTCCCCCTTTAGAACACAAAGAGATACCAATTTTGAAGTTTACCAATTTAAAATCATCAAATTTATAAAATTTAGGTGGTGGTGCGTGGTGGTGCGGTCCTTTTGCTTTGGGCTCATATTTTCTCCCCCTTTGGCATGAATCGCCAAAAACGGAATCATTAGAGCCCAATGAAGTGCTTTCTCCCCCTTTGGTCATAAAATGAATGAGTGAAGATTATACCAAAGTTGGAGCGGCGAAGGATGAGTAGTGGAGTGTAGTGGAAGCCTTGTCTTCGCCGAAGACTCCTATTCCCTTTCAATATACCTATGACTTGGTTGAAATACACTTGAAAACACATTAGTCATAGCATATAAAAGAGACATGATCAAAGGTATATTCCTGGAATCAAGAATATGAGCTATGTGTGCAATACTAGCAAAAGAAATTCCTGGAATCAAGAATATTAAGCTCATGCCTAAGTCGGGTAAAAGATTGTTCATCAAGAGGCTTGGTAAAGATATCGGCTAATTGATCTTTAGTATTAATGTAAGAAATCTCGATATCCCCCTTTTGTTGGTGATCCCGAAGAAAATGATACCGAATGGCTATATGCTTAGTGCGGCTGTGCTCGACGGGATTGTCGGCCATTTCGATGTGCTCTTCCTATTAATCCTACACCCCGCCCAATCGGCATCCGAATAACCAATCAAATCAAATGTGGATCCCCGAGGGTACCAAAGCCCAAACTTAGGAGTAAAAGCCAAATATCTCAAGATTCGTTTTACGGCCGTAAGGTGTGATTCCTTAGGGTCGGCTTGGAATCTTGCACACATGCAAACGGAAAGCATAATGTCCGGTCGAGATGCACATAAATAAAGCAATGATCCAATCATCGACCGGTATACCTTTTGATCCACGGACTTACCTCCCGTGTCGAGGTCGAGATGCCCATTAGTTCCCATGGGTGTCTTGATGGGCTTGGCATCCTTCATTCCAAACTTGCTTAGGATATCTTGAGTATACTTCGTTTGGCTAATGAAGGTGCCCTCATGGAGTTGCTTGACTTGAAATCCTAGAAAATACTTCAACTCCCCCATCATTGACATCTCGAATTTCTGTGTCATGATCCTACTAAATTCTTCACATGTAGATTTGTTAGTAGACCCAAATATAATATCATCAACATAAATTTGGCATACAAACAAATCATTGTCAAGAGTTTTAGTGAACAAAGTAGGATCGGCCTTGCCGACTTTGAAGCCATTTGTAATAAGGAAATCTCTAAGGCATTCATACCATGCTCTTGGGGCTTGCTTGAGCCCATAAAGCGCCTTAGAGAGCCTATAAACATGGTTAGGGTACTCACTATCTTCAAAGCCGGGAGGTTGCTCAACATAGACCTCCTCCTTGATTGGTCCATTGAGGAAGGCACTCTTCACGTCCATTTGATAAAGCTTGAAGCCATGGTAAGTAGCATAGGCTAATAATATGCGAATTGACTCAAGCCTAGCTACGGGTGCATAGGTTTCACCAAAATCCAAACCTTCGACTTGTGAATACCCCTTGGCCACGAGTCGAGCTTTGTTCCTTGTCACCACACCATGCTCGTCTTGCTTGTTGCGGAAGACCCACTTGGTTCCTACAACATTTTGGTTAGGACGTGGAACTAAGTGCCATACCTCGTTCCTCGTGAAATTGTTGAGCTCCTCTTGCATCGCCATCACCCAATCCGAATCTTGTAGTGCTTCCTCTACCCTGGTTGGCTCAATAGAGGAAACAAACGAGTAATGTTCACAAAAATGAGCAACACGAGATCGAGTAGTTACCCCCTTATGAATGTCGCCGAGGATAGTGTCGACGGGGTGATCTCGTTGTATTGCTTGGTGGACTCTTGGGTGTGGCGGCCTTGGTTGTTCATCCTCCTTGTCTTCATCATTTGAGTCTCCCCCTTGATCGTTACCGTCATTTTGAGGTGGCTCATCTTCTTGATTTTCTTGTTCAACATCTTGAGCCTCATCCTCAACTTGAGTTGGTGGAGATGCTTGCATGGAGGAGGATGGTTGATCTTGTGCATTTGGAGGCTCTTCGGATTCCTTAGGACACACATCCCCGATGGACATGTTCCTTAGTGCTATGCATGGAGCCTGTTCTTCACCTACATCATCAAGATCAACTTGCTCTACTTGAGAGCCGTTAGTCTCATCAAACACAACGTCACAAGAAACTTCAACAAGTCCTGAGGACTTGTTAAAGACTCTATATGCCCTTGTGTTTGAGTCATATCCTAGTAAAAAGCCTTCTACAGTTTTAGGAGCAAATTTAGATTTTCTACCTCTTTTAACAAGTATAAAACATTTGCTACCAAAAACTCTAAAATATGAAATATTGGGCTTTTTACCGGTTAGGAGTTCATAAGATGTCTTCTTGAGGATTCGATGAAGATATAATCGGTTGATGGCGTAGCAGGCGGTGTTGACCGCCTCGGCCCAAAACCGATCCGGTGTCTTGTACTCATCAAGCATGGTTCTTGCCATGTCCAATAGAGTTCGATTCTTCCTCTCCACTACACCATTTTGTTGTGGAGTGTAGGGAGAAGAGAACTCATGCTTGATGCCCTCCTCCTCAAGAAAGCCTTCTATTTGAGAGTTCTTGAACTCCGTCCCATTGTCGCTTCTAATTTTCTTGATCCTTAAGCCGAACTCATTTTGAGCTCGTCTCAAGAACCCTTTTAAGGTCTCTTGGGTTTGTGATTTTTCCTGCAAAAAGAATACCCAAGTGAAGCGAGAATAATCATCCACAATTACAAGACAATACTTACTACCGCCGATGCTTATGTAAGCGATCGGGCCGAACAAATCCATGTGTAGGAGCTCCAGTGGCCTGTCGGTAGTCATGATGTTTTTGTGTGGATGATGGACACCAACTTGCTTCCCGGCTTGGCAAGCGCTACAAATCCTGTCTTTCTCAAAATGAACATCGGTTAGTCCCAAAATGTGTTCTCCCTTTAGTAGTTTGTGAAGATTCTTCATTCCAACATGGGCTAGTTGACGGTGCCAGAGCCAACCCAAGTTAGTCTTAGCA
This sequence comes from Zea luxurians, assembly GCA_029449295.1. Lineage (NCBI taxonomy): Eukaryota > Viridiplantae > Streptophyta > Magnoliopsida > Poales > Poaceae > Zea > Zea luxurians. The sequence goes on from JAOPSE010000010.1 coordinate 105,862,708, forward strand.
ATTAAGCATGTGTCGAGTTCAGCTCTTTCAAAATCTACTAAGTATAGCTGACCCTCTAACACACCCTTAAATGCTATTGAATCATCACTCCTTCTAAAGACAGTAACACCTGTATCAGTAAAAAGACAATTGTAGCCCATTTGACATAATTGGGATACGGAAAGCAAATTGTAATCTAAGGAATCTACAAGAAAAACATTGGAAATAGTATGGTCAGGAGATATAGCAATTTTACCTAAACCTTTGACCAAACCTTGATTTCCATCCCCGAATGTGATAGCTCGTTGGGGATCTTGGTTTTTCTCATATGAGGAGAACATCTTCTTCTCCCCTGTCATGTGGTTTGTGCACCCGCTGTCGAGTATCCAACTTGTGCCCCCGGATGCATAAACCTACAAAACAAGTTTAGTTCTTTGTTTTAGGTACCCAAACGGTTTTGGGTCCTTTGGCATTAGATACAAGAACTTTGGGTACCCAAACACAAGTCTTGGAGCCCTTGTGTTTGCCCCCAACAATTTTGGCAACTACCTTGCCAGATTTGCTAGTCAACACATAAGATGCATCAAAAGTTTTAAATGAAATGGCATGATCATTTGATGCATTAATAGTTTTCTTTCTAGGCAACTTGGCATGGGTTGGTTGCCTAGATCTAGATGTCTCACCCTTATACATAAAAGCATAATTAGGGCCAGAGTGAGACTTCCTAGAATGAATTTTCTTAATTTTACTCTCAGGATACCCGGCAGGGTACAAAATGTAACCCTCGTTATCCTGAGGCATGGGAGCCTTGCCCTTAACAAAGTTAGACAAGTTCTTAGGAGGGGCATTAATTTTGACATTGTCTCCCCTTTGGAAGCCAATGCCGTCCTTAATGCCCGGGCGTCTCCCATTATAGAGCATGCTTCTAGCAAGTTTAAATTTTTCATTTTCTAAGTCATGCTCTCTAATCTTAGCATTAAGTTGTGCTATATGATCATTTTGTTTCTTAATTAAAGCTAGGTGATCATGGATGGCATCAACATTAATATCTCTACATCTAGTACAAATGGACACATGCTCAATAGTAGATGTAGAGGGTTTGCAAGACTTTAATTCAATGACCTTAGCATGCAACAAATCATTTTTAGTTCTAAGGTCGGAAATAGTAGCATTGCAAACATCAAAATCCTTAGCCTTAGCAATTAATTTCTCATTCTCATCTCTAAGGCTAGCAAGAGAAATGTTCAATTTTTCAATTCTAGCAAGCAAATCATTATTATCATTTCTAGGAATTGAAACATTGCAAATGTGAGAATCAACCTTAGCTAGCAAATTGGCATTTTCATTTCTAAGGTTGTCTAAAGTCTCATGGCAAGTACTTAGCTCACTAGACAATTTTTCACATTTTTCTCTTTCTAGAGCATAAGCATTTTTAACCTTAACATGTTTCTTATTTTCCTTGATTAGGAAGTCCTCTTGGGAGTCCAAGAGATCATCCTTTTCATGGATGGCACTAATTAGCTCATTTAATTTTTCCTTTTGTTCCATGTTAAGGTTGGCAAAAAGAATACGCAAATTATCTTCTTCATTTTTATCATTATCCTCATCACTAGATGTTTCATATTTAGTGGAGGACTTTGATTTTACCTTCTTTTTGCCGTCCTTGGCCATGAGGCACTTGTGGCCGACGTTGGGGAAGAGGAGGCCCTTGGTGATGGCGATGTTGGCGGCGTCCTCGTCGTCGGAGGAGTCGCTTGAGCTTTTGTCGGAGTCCCACTCCCGACAAACATGGGCATCGCCGCCCTTCTTCTTGTAGTACTTTCTCTTTTCCTTCCTCTTGCCCTTCTTGTCGTCACCCCTGTCACTATCACTTGATAATGGACATTTAGCAATAAAGTGACCGGGCTTACCACACTTGTAGCAAACCTTCTTGGAACGGGATTTGTAGTCCTTCCCCTTCCGTTGCTTGAGGATTTGCCGGAAGCTTTTGATGATTAGGGCCATCTCCTCGTTGTCGAGCTTGGAGGCGTCAATTGGTTGTCTACTTGGTGTAGACTCCTCCTTCTTCTCCTCCGTTGCCTTGAAGGCCACGGGTTGCGCCTCGGATGTGGAAGGCTCATCAAGCTCGTTGATCTTCTTGGAGCCCTTAATCATGCATTCAAAACTAACAAAATTCCCGATGACTTCCTCGGGGGTCATTTGTGTATATCTAGGATTGCCACGAATTAATTGTACTTGAGTAGGGTTAAGAAAAATAAGGGCTCTTAGAATAACCTTAACCACTTCGTGGTCATCCCATTTTGCGCTCCCGAGGTTGCGCACTTGGTTCACCAAGGTCTTGAGCCGGTTGTACATGTCTTGTGGCTCCTCCCCTTGGCGAAGACGGAAGCGACCGAGCTCCCCCTCGATCGTTTCCCGCTTGGTGATTTTGGTGAGTTCATCACCTTCGTGCGCTGTCTTGAGTAGATCCCAAATCTCCTTGGCGTTCTTCAACCCTTGTACTTTGTTGTATTCCTCCTTGCTTAGGGAGGCAAGGAGGATGGTTGTGGCTTGGGAGTTGAAGTGCTCGATTTGGGCTACTTCGTCCGTGTCATAATCCTCATCCCCTACGGATGGTACCTGTACACCAAACTCAACAACATCCCATAATCTTTTGTGGAGAGAGGTTAGATGAAATCGCATCAAATTACTCCACATAGCATAATCTTCACCATTAAAAGTTGGTGGTTTGCCTAATGGGACGGAAAGTAAAGGTGTATGTTTAGGAACGCGAGGGTAGCGTAGGGGGATCTTTCTATACTTCTTACGCTCTTGGCGTTTAGAAGTGACGGACGCCGCGTCGGAGCCGGAGGTGGAGGTCGATGAAGTGTCGGTCTCGTAGAAGACCACCTTCCTCATTCTTTTGTGCTTGTCCCCACTCCGATGCGGCTTGTGAGAAGATTTTTCCTTCTTCTCCTTATGGTGAGAAGAGGAAGATCTTTTCTCCTTCCGCTTGGAGGATTTCTTCTTCTTCTCTCTTCTCTTGGTGCGGGACTCTTCCGATGAAGATGAAGTGCTCCCTTGGCTTGTAGTGGGCTTGTCGTCGCCGGTCTCCATCTCCCTCTTGGTGTGATCTCCCGACATCACTTCGAGCGGTTAGGCTCTAATGAAGCACCGGGCTTTGATACCAATTGATAGTCGCCTAGAGGGGGGGTGAATAGGGCGAAACTGAAATTTACAAAAATTATCACAACTACAAGCCGGGTTAGCGTTAGTAATAAAGAAATGAGTCCGCTAGAGAGGGCGCAAAACAAATCGCAAGCAAATAAGAGTGTGACACGAGGATTTGTTTTACCGAGGTTCGGTTCTCGCAAACCTACTCCCCGTTGAGGAGGCCACAAAGGCCGGGTCTCTTTCAACCCTTCCCTCTCTCAAACGATCCCACGGATCGAGTGAGCTTTCTCTTCTTCTCAATCAACCGGGAACAAAACTTCCCCACAAGGGCCACCACACAATTTGGTGCCTCTTGCCTTGGTTACAATTGAGTGATGATCTCAAGAACAAATGAGAAAGAAAAGAATGCGATCCAAGCGCAAGAGCTCGAAGGAACACAAGCAAATCACTCTCTCTAGTCACTATGGAGTTGTGTGGAATTTGGAGAGGACTTGATCTATTTGGTGTGTCTAGAATTGAATGCTAGAGCTCTTGTTGAGGTTGAGAAGTGGAAAACTTGGATGGCAATGAATGTGGGGTGGTTGGGGTATTTATAGCCCCAACCACCAAAAGTGACCGTTGCTGGAACTCCTCTGTTCGATGGCGCACCGGACAGTCCGGTGCACACCGGACAGTCCGGTGCCCCTGCCACGTCACCAGTGCCGTTGGATTCTGACCGTTGGAGCTTCTGACTTGTGGGCCCTCCTGGGTGTCCGGTGCACACCGGACATGTACTGTTTGATGTCCGGTGCACCGGCATGGGCGTGCCTGACGACTGCGCGCGCTGCGCGCGCATTTAATGCACCGCAGGGAGCCGTTGGCGCCGCAGAGAGCCGTTGCTCCGCTGGTACACCGGACAGTCCGGTGCACACCGGACAGTCCGGTGAATTTTAGCGGAGCGGCTGCCGAGCGAACCCGAGGCTGGCGAGTTCCGGGGACGGCGTTTCCTTGGAGCACCGGACATGTCCGGTGCACACCGGACAGTCCGGTGAATTATAGCGCGCTGTCCACCGAGAAATCCCGAGAGCGAAAAGTTTGAAGTCGGAGTCCTCTGGCCGCACCGGACAGTCCGGTGCACACCGGACAGTCCGGTGCCTCTGGCCAGAGGAGCCCTCGGTTGCCTTGCTGCTCCTTTGTTGAATCCAACACATGGTCCTTTTTTATTGGCTGATTGTGAACCTTTTGCACCTGTATAACTTATGCACTAGAGTAAACTAGTTAGTCCAATGTTTGTGTTGGGCAATTCAACCACCAAAATTATTTAGGAACTAGGTCTAAGCCTAATTCCCTTTCAGGAAGCCAATGCCGTCCTTAATGCCAGGGCGTCTCCCATTATAGAGCATGCTTCTAGCCAATTTAAAATTTTCATTTTCTAAGTCATTCTCTCTAATTTTAGCATTAAGTTGTGCTATGTGATCATTTTGTTTTTTAATTAAGGCTAGGTGATCATGGATAGCATCAACATTAATATCTCTACATCTAGTACAAATGGAAACATGCTCAACATTTGATGTAGAGGGTTTGCAAGATTTAAGTTCAACAACCTTAGCATGCAACATGTCATTTTTGGTTCTAAGGTCGGAAATAGTAGCATTGCAAACATCAAAATCTTTAGCCTTAGCAATTAATTTCTCATTCTCATTTCTAAGGCTAACAATAGAAGCATTTAACTCATCAATCCTAGCTAGCAAATCAACATTATCATTTCTAGGATCAATGCAAACATGAGAATCAACCTTAGCAATTAATTTAACATTTTCATTTCTAAGGTTGGCAATAGTGTCATGGCATATGCTTAGCTCACTAGATAATTTGTTACATTTTTCTACTTCTAGAGCATAAGCATTTTTAACCTTAACATGTTTCTTGTTTTCCTTGATTAGGAAGTCCTCTTGGGAGTCCAAGAGATCATCCTTTTCATGGATGGCACTAATTAGCTCATTTAATTTTTCTTTTTGTTCCATGTTAAGGTTGGCAAAAAGAATACGCAAATTATCTTCCTCATTTTTATCATCATCCTCATCACTAGATGTTTCATATTTAGTGGAGGACCTTGATTTTACCTTCTTTTTGCCGTCCTTGGCCATGAGACATTTGTGGCCGACGTTGGGGAAGAGGAGGCCCTTGGTGACGGCGATGTTGGCGGCGTCCTCGTCGTCGGAGGAGTCGCTTGAGCTTTCGTCGGAGTCCCACTCCCGACAAACATGGGCATCGCCGCCCTTCTTCTTGTAGTATCTCTTCTTCTCCTTCCTCTTGCCCTTCTTGTCGTCGCCCCTGTCACTATCACTAGACATAGGACATTTTGCAATAAAATGACCGGGCTTACCACACTTGTAGCAAACCTTCTTGGAACGGGATTTGTAATCCTTCCCCTTCCGTTGCCTGAGGATTTGCCGAAAACTCTTGATGATTAGGGCCATCTCCTCGTTGTCGAGCTTGGAGGCGTCAATTGGTTGTCTACTTGGTGTAGACTCCTCCTTCTTTTCCTCCGTTGCCTTGAAGGCCACCGGTTGCGCCTCGGATGTGGAAGGCTCGTCAAGCTCGTTGATCTTCTTGGAGCCCTTAATCATGCATTCAAAACTCACAAAATTCTCGATAACTTCCTCGGGGGTCATTAGTGGATATCTAGGATTGCCACGAATTAATTGTACTTGAGTAGGGTTAAGGAAAATAAGGGCCCTTAGAATAACCTTAACCACTTCGTGGTCATCCCATTTTGCGCTCCCGAGGTTGCGCACTTGGTTCACCAAGGTCTTGAGCCGGTTGTACATGTCTTGTGGCTCCTCCCCTTGGCGAAGACGGAAGCGACCGAGCTCCCCCTCGATCGTTTCCCGCTTGGTGATCTTTGTGAGTTCATCACCCTCGTGCGCCGTCTTGAGTAGGTCCCAAATCTCCTTTGCGTTCTTCAACCCTTGCACTTTGTTGTATTCCTCCTTGCTTAGTGAGGCAAGGAGAATGGTTGTGGCTTGAGAGTTGAAGTGCTCGATTTGGGCCACTTCGTCCGTGTCGTAGTCTTCATCCCCTACGGATGGTACCTGTACACCATACTCAACAACATCCCATAATCTTTTGTGGAGAGAGGTTAGATGAAATCGCATCAAATTACTCCACATAGCATAATCTTCACCATTAAAAGTTGGTGGTTTGCCTAATGGGACGGATAGTAAAGGTGTATGTTTAGGAATGCGAGGGTAGCGTAGGGGAATCTTACTATACTTCTTACGCTCTTGGCGTTTAGAAGTGACGGATGCCGCGTCGGAGCCGGAGGTAGATGTCGATGAAGTGTCGGTCTCGTAGTAGACCACCTTCCTCATCCTCTTGTGCTTGTCCCCACTCCGATGCGGCTTGTGAGAAGAGGATTTTTCCTTCTTCTCCTTGTGGTGAGAAGAGGAAGATCTTTTCTCCTTCCGCTTGGAGGAGTTCTTCTTCTTCTCCCTTCTTTTGGTGTGGGACTCTTCCGATGAAGTGCTCCCTTGGCTTGTAGTGGGCTTGTTATCGCCGGTCTCCATCTCCCTCTTGGTGTGATCTCCCGACATCACTCCGAGCGGTTAGGCTCTAATGAAGCACCGGGCTCTGATACCAATTGATAGTCGCCTAGAGGGGGGGTGAATAGGGCGAAACTGAAATTCTCAAAAATAAACACAACTACAAGCCGGGTTAGCGTTAGAAATATAAACGAGTCCGCGAGAGAGGGCGCAAAACAAATCGCAAGCAAATAAAAGTGTGACACGCGGATTTGTTTTACCGAGGTTCGGTTCTCGCAAACCTACTCCCCGTTGAGGAGGCCACAAAGGCCGGGTCTCTTTCAACCCTTCCCTCTCTCAAACGATCCCACGGATCGAGTGAGCTTTCTCTTCTTCTCAATCAACCGGGAAACAAAACTTCCCCGCAAGGGCCACCACACAATTGGTGCCTCTTGCCTTGGTTACAATTGAGTGTTGATCTCAAGAACAAGTGAGAAAGAAAAGAATGCGATCCAAGCGCAAGAGCTCGAAAGAACACAAGCAAATCACTCTCTCTAGTCACTATGGAGTTGTGTGGAATTTGGAGAGGACTTGATCTATTTGGTGTGTCTAGAATTGAATGCTAGAGCTCTTGTAGTAGTTGAGAAGTGGAAAACTTGGATGGCAATGAATGTGGGGTGGTTGGGGTATTTATAGCCCCAACCACCAAAAGTGACCGTTGCTGGAACCTGTCTGTTCGATGGCACACCGGACAGTCCGGTGCACACCGGACAGTCCGGTGCCCCTGCCTCATCACCATTGCCGTTGGATTCTGACCGTTGGAGCTTCTGACTTCTGGGCCCGCCGGGGTGTCCGGTGCACACCGGACATGTACTGTTTGATGTCCGGTGCACCGGTATGGGCGATCCTGACGTCTGCGCGCGCTGCGCGCGCATTAAATGCACCGCAGGGAGCCGTTGCTCCGCTGACACACCGGACAGTCCGGTGCACACCGGACAGTCCGGTGAATTTTAGCGGAGCGGCTGCCGCGCGAACCCGAGGCTGGCGAGTTCCGGAGACCGCGCTTCCTTGGAGCACCGGACATGTCCGGTGCACACCGGACAGTCCGGTGAATTATAGCGCGCCGGCTTCCGAGAAATCCCGAGGGCGAAGAGTTTGAGTTGGAGTCCTCTGGGCGCACCGGACACTGTCCGGTGCACACCGGACAGTCCGGTGCCTCCAGCCAGAGGTGCCCTCGGTTGCCTTGCTGCTCCTTTGTTGAATCCAACACTTGGTCTTTTTATTGGCTAAATGTGAACCTTTTGCACCTGTAAAACTTATGCACTAGAGCAAACTAGTTAGTCCAATATTTGTGTTGGGCAATTCAACCACCAAAATAATTTAGGAACTAGGTGTAAGCCTAATTCCCTTTCAGCGTGCGCGTGCGCCGTTCGAGGAACGGATCACGGGCACGCCGTCTTCACGCCGTGAGAGAGGGCTCCCTCGCTGCCCCTGGATGGGATGTGAGCTTGGCTGACGACGTGACCGCTGCTTCTGCCCGCCTGTCACCGCCATTACTGCCGGCCCAATTTTGGCCGCATTTGACCGTCGTGCTTGGCTGGCACTGCAGGGTTGCCTCGAGTCGCGGTATTGACTCCGCAGTCGAGGAGGCGCGGTAGTGGCGCGAGTGGCGGTGCAGTTGCTCACACGTAGCAACCGGCGCGCTGGTTGCATGACGCGTGAGCCCGGACCTCCATGCTGGGCTCGTTGGAGTCGAAGGGGCGCGCCCACTTGGCATGGTTGCATGCCGCCTGCATGGCTGTCCGCCCTTTCACCTGCTGGTCTGGGCGAAAGTGGAGGAGTTCTTGTAACCGCCGGGTGGTTGCATGCACCGCGCGCGCGTGGCGGTTTGGCTTCTTCTCCCCTGGACCGGCTTGCATGACGCGTGGGACCCAGCCCTTGCACCGTGGGGGGGGGGAGAATCTTGGGGCGTCTTGGAGAAGACTCAACCCGCAACGGTTGAGGGCGCAATTGGGGAGAGTTGCCTTTAAAAAGGGGGGCGACCCCTTTGGAGGGCCACCATGTCTTCGCGCTCCCCACATGCATCGTGTCTTTCCACCTTCCGAGCCCCCGGGCGGGGGACGCCCGGAATCCTTCCGTCTTGTCATCGGAGGAACGCAACTTCGTGGGAGTTGGTACCTTTCAGCCATCGTTCGGCTTCAAGGATTTTCATTATGTAGCCCGGCTGCATCCCCTCGCCGGTGGTCACCCAAGACAGTGACCACCAGCTTGATGGCGGGGAGAAGCGAGCCGGGCTGCGATCTTGGTCCCGCCCTCAGCTTCTAAGATGTTCATCATCCTCGCTGGGGGGGAGGCCAGGCTGAGCCGGAGCTCTACCTCCCACTTGGGCCGGCTGGGCACCTCCTCTTCCGGCTTCCAAGGGAGAGGGCGCTCGCTGGCCCTACGAGCGGGCGGACTTCGACAACGCGGGGTTGGCCGACGGCGGGCGTCGCCTGCTTCAGCACGTTGGGTTTGCCGGCTTGGCTCCCGGTACCCCCTCCCGCCGCAAGGGTGGTTGTCGCGCCGTGCGCATGGGCGGACCACCCGAGACATCGCGCGTCGCTAGAGCGGCGTTCGTGTTCTGGGGCTGTCCTGCCTTTGCAACGGTACGGGGCCTCCGCGCGGAGGTCGGTGCCCGCTCGCCCGGGAGGATCTGAGTGGAGATCTGCCGATGGGCTGACGCTCCGGCTGCCGGTGCCGAGGTGGATGCGGTTCGAGAAGTCCCCATCGCCGACGGGATCGCTGCCACCACCCGCGCCCCGGGCCTTCGGCTCTTTGTACTTGTCCTCGCCCCTCGGGCGTCGTCGTGGGCGAGGGCAAGGCTGCAGCGGCGTCCGCACTAAAGCCATCGCTGCTGCAGTGAGGACAGAACCGGAGCTCCATTTGTAATGGCACCTTGAGTGCCGGTGTTTCGTTCAATGCGGTTGTCGAGGCCTGAACGTGTATGTATTTTCGGCACGGAGCCGTGTTTTTTCTTCATTTCGAGCACCAAGACTCGCCTTGTCGATTATCTGAACCGCTTCACCGAGCGTGAGTTGCCTCGTGCGAAGGTGACGAGTGAGGTATCCGTATCGCGGAGGAGTAGGAGTCCCTCGGCTCGGCCGGCCTTGCTGTCCGAGGCTTCTCTTGCTTAGTTAAAGGAACCCCTCGGCCGCTCTTTGATGAGCCGAAGCCGAAGGTAGCGGTGTCAGCACGAACAGAGGCAGAGTTGGCTCGAAAAGAAGACTTGGTCGGCCGGAGCCTGGCCGGGTCGTCCACTGGCGGGGCCGACGCCGGAGTTGAGTTGCCGAGGCCACAAGCCGGGCTGATATCTTCGAGGGACGGCTGGCCGAGGCCTCTGGGTGGCTGGCCGAGCCGCCTGCTCGGGCCGGATTCTCGAAGAAGACCCTGGCGGCGATGGACTGGGTGTGGTGCTGATACCGTCCTTCAGAGTGGGGGCCCTCCGACCGCGTCGCCGTCCGAGGCTAGGTTAGACCCCGCCGAAGGTGTAGTTGATGCCGAGGGTGCTGCTGCCCCCTTCGGCTGTCGACGTCCGAGCCTGCAGGATCAGGTTGTCTTGTAGTGTGTGTATGTTTTCTACAGCCGCCGAGGCCTAAACACACCGTCGTCGTGTTGTAAAGCTGCGTTTCTTTTCCTCTTGTTTCGAGTATCCGGACTCATTTGTCGGTAACAGAATTGTTTGTGCGGGCGAGAGTTGCTTTTCACGGAAGGCGATGAGTGAGGTATCCGTATCTCGGAGGCGTAGGAATCCCTCGGCTTGGTCGGCCTTGCCGCTTACACGCGCTCTTACTCGTCCATAGGGTTCTGTTACCGACGCAGTCGAGAAGGCCCGAAAAATCATTTCGGCAGAGGAGCTCTCGAGCGTGAAGACTTGTTCGGTCCGTGGAGTCACTTATCCGAGCGCGAGTTACTTATCGCAGAAGGTGATGAGTGAGGTATCCGTATCCCGGAGGCGTAGGAGTCCCTTGGCTCGGTCAGCCTCGGCTGCTTACGTGTACTCCGTCGTTTTCAGGATCCACTTTTGAAGTAGTCGAAGAGCACGAAAGGCATTCTGGCAGAAAAGATTTTTTTCTTTTTTCGAGGAAAATTTTGACGCAGAGGGGGTTGCCCCCTTCTAGCCCCTGAGGGAGGGTCGGGCTTTGCCGAGGCAAGGCTGACCCTTCCTTGACGACCAGACTTGGTGTGTGAACGAGGTATACGAGCAACTTGAAAGCATCTTAAGGGTAGAAGCGACGTAGCTGTTGGATGTTCCAAGCGTTGCCGTATACCTCGCCTTGACTGTTGGCCAGCTTGTATGTTCTGTGCTTCAGAACCTTGGCGATGACGAACGGCCCTTCCCAGGGAGGCGTGAGTTTGTGCCGCCCTCGGGCGTCTTGTCGCAGCCGAAGCACCAGGTTGCCCACCTGGAGGTCTCGGGACCGAACCCCTCGGGAGTGGTAGCGTCGCAGGGACTGCTGGTATCGCGCCGAGTGTAGTAAGGCCATGTCCCGAGCCTCCTCCAGCTAGTCCAGTGAGTCTTCTCGGTTGGCTCGGTTGCTTTGGTCGGTGTAGGCCCTCGCCCTCGGGGAACCGTATTCTAGGTCTGTGGGCAAGATGGCCTCGGCCCCATAGACTAGAAAGAACGGTGTGAAGCCTGTGGCTCGGCTCGGCGTTGTCCTCAGACTCCAGACCACCGAGGGGAGTTCCTTCATCCACCGCTTGCCGAACTTGTTGAGGTCGTTGTAGATCCGAGGCTTGAGTCCTTGCAGGATCATGCCGTTGGCCCGCTCCACTTGCCCATTCGTCATGGGGTGTGCCACGGCAGCCCAGTCCACCCGGATGTGGTGATCCTCGCAGAAGTCCAGGAACTTTTTGCCGGTGAACTGGGTACCGTTGTCGGTGATGATGGAGTTCGGGACCCCAAAGCGATGGATGATGTTGGTGAAGAACGCCACCGCCTGTTCGGACCTAATGCTGTTTAGGGGTCGGACCTCGATCCACTTGGAGAATTTGTCGATGGCGACCAACAGGTGCATGTAGCCCCCGGGTGCCTTCTGCAAGGGGCCAACGAGGTCCAGACCCCACACAACAAACGACCAGGTGATGGGTATGGTCTGCAGAGCCTGAGCGGGCAGGTGGGTCTGCCTCGCGTAGAACTGACACCCTTCGCAGGTGCGGACAATTCTAGTAGCGTCGGCCACCGCCGTCGGCCAGTAGAATCCTTGTCGGAAGGCGTTTCCGACGAGGGTTCGAGGTGCTGCGTGATGGCCGCAATCCCCCGAGTGTATCTTTTGCAAGAGCTCCTGGCCTTTGGCGATGGAAATGCATCGCTGGAGGATGCCTGAGGGGCTGCGGTGGTAGAGCTCCTTCCCATCTCCCAGCAAGACGAAAGACTTGGCGCGCCGCGCCAACCGCCGAGCTTCGGCTTGGTCGAGGGGCAGCTCTCCTCGGTGGAGATATTACAGGCACGGGGTCTGCCAGCTTTGATTAGGCGTGACCTCGCTCGGTTCCCCCTCGACGCGCAGTGCCTCACCCTCGGGGGCTGAGGGTACCTTGGGCTGAGCCGAGGGTACCTCGGACTGAGCCGAGGATACCTCGGACTCAGCCGAAGGTGCCTCGGGCGGAGCCGAAGGTGCCTCGGGCTCGGGCGTGTCCTCGGTCTTGACGGAGGGTTGATGCAGGTCTCGGGAGAATACGTCCGGGGGAACTGTTGTTCATCTCGAGGCTATTTTAGCCAGCTCGTCCGCAGTCTCGTTGTAGCGTCGGGCGATGTGGTTGAGCTCGAGCCCGTAAAACTTGTCTTCCAGGCACCGAACCTCATCGCAGTAGGCTTCCATCTTCGGGTCGCGGCAGTGGGAGTTCTTCATGACTTGGTCAATGACGAGCTACGAGTCACCGCGAGCGTCGAGGCGTCGGACCCCTAGCTCGATGGCGATTCGCAAACTGTTTACCAGAGCCTCGTACTCAGCCACGTTTGTTGGACGCCGGGAAGTGGAGGCGTAGCATGTAGCGTAGGTGCTTCCCAAGGGGTGAGACGAAGAGGAGGCCTGCGCCGGCCCCCGTCTTCATCAGCGACCCATCGAAAAACATGGTCTAGAGCTCTGGTTGGATCGGAGCCGTCGGGAGCTGGGTGTCGGCCCATTCAGCCACAAAGTCCGTCAAGACCTGGGACTTGATGACCTTCCGAGGGGCGAACGAGATCGTCTCGCCCATGATCTCCACCGCCCACTTCGCAATTCTACCCGAGGCCTCTCAGGACTAGATGATCTCTCCCAAGGGGAAGGATGACACCACAGTCACCGGATGAGACTCGAAGTAGTGTCGCAACTTCCGCCGTGTCAGGATCACCGCGTACAACAGCTTCTGGATTTGTGGGTAGCGGATCTTGGTCTCGGACAGTACCTCACTGATGAAGTAGACTGGCCTCTGGACGGGCAATGCATGGCCTTCTTCTCGTCTCTCAACCACGATCGCGGCGCTAACCACCTAGGTGGTTGCGGCGACGTAGATCAAGAGGGCTTCTCCGGCAGTGGGGGGCACCAAGATGGGCGCGTTCGTGAGGAGCGCCTTCAGGTTCCCGAGGGCTTCCTCGGCCTCGGGAGTCCAAGCGAAGCACTCAGCTTTCCTTAAGAGGCGGTACAGAGGCAGACCTCTTTCGCCGAGGCGGGAGATGAAGCGGCTCAGAGCCGCGAGACATCCCGTGACCCTCTGTACGCCTTTCAAGTCCTTGATTGGTCCCATGCTGGTGATGGCTGCGATCTTCTCTGGGTTGGCTTCGATGCCCCGCTCGGAGACGATGAACCCAAGAGCATGCCTCGGGGGACCCCGAAGACACACTTTTCGGGATTAAGCTTCACGCCTTTCGCCTTGAGACATCGGAATGTCGCTTCAAGGTCGGAAAGGAGGTCGGAGGCATTCCTCATCTTGACTACGATGTCATCGATATAGGCCTCGACCGTTCGGCCGATGTGTTCGCCAAACACATGGTTCATGCATCGCTGGTACGTTGCCCCCCGCATTTCTCAAACCAAACGACATTGTAACATAGCAGTACATGCCGAAGGGTGTGATGAATGAAGTCGCGAGCTGGTCGGACTCTTTCATCCTGATTTGATGATACCTCGAGTAGGCATCGAGGAAAGACAGGGTTTCGCACCCAGCAGTGGAATCCACAATCTGATCGATGCGAGGCAGAGGGTAGGGAACCTTCGGACATGCTTTGTTTAGACCAGTGTAGTCTACACACATCCGCCATTTCCCCCTTTTTTTCTCACAAGCACAGGGTTGGCAAGCCATTCGGGATGGAATACCTCTTTGATGAACCCTGCCGTCAGTAGCTTGTGGATCTCCTCGCCTATGGCTCTGCGCTTTTCTTCGTCGAATCGGTGCAGAGGTTGCTTCACGGGTCGGGCCCTAGCTCGGATATCCAGAGAGTGCTCGGCGACTTCCCTCGGTATGTCGGGCATGTCCGAGGGACTCCACGCGAAAACGTCGGCGTTTGCGCGGAGAAAGTCGACGAGCACTGCTTCCTATTTGGGGTCGAGCTCGGAACCGATCCGGATCTGCTTGGAGGCATCGTTGCAGGGGTCGAGAGGGACGGACTTGACCGTCTCCGCTGGTTCGAAGTTGCCGGCGTGGCGCTTCGCGTCGGGCGCCTCCCTAGAGAGGCTCTCCAGGTCAGCGATGAGGGCCTCGGATTCGGCGAGGGCCTCGGCGTACTCCACGCACTCCACATCGCATTCGTACGCGTGTCGGTACGTGGGCCCGATGGTGATGACCCCGTTGGGGCCCGGCATCTTGAGCTTGAGGTAGGTGTAGTTGGGGACGGCCATGAACTTGGCGTAGCATGGCCTCCCCAGCACTGCGTGGTAGGTTCCTCGAAACCCGACCACTTCGAACGTGAGGGTCTCCTTTCGAAAGTTGGAGGGCGTCCCGAAGCAGACGGGTAGGTCGAGTTGTCCGAGGGGTTGAACGCGCTTCCCGGGGACGATCCCATGGAAAGGCGCAGCGCCCGTCCGGACCGAGGACAGATTGATCCGCAGGAGCCCGAGGGTCTCGGCGTAGATGATGTTGAGGCCGCTGCCTCCGTCCATGAGGACCTTGGTGAGCCTGACGTTGCCGATGATGGGGTCGACAACGAGTGGGTATCTCCCCGGGCTCGGCACGTAGTCTGGATGGTCGGCCTGGTCGAAGGTGATGGGCTTGTCGGACCAGTCTAGGTAGACTGGCGCCGCCACCTTTACCGAGCAGACCTCCCGACGCTCTTGCTTGCGGTGCCGAGCCGAGGCGTTTGCCACTTGCCCACCATAGATCATGAAGCAGTCGTGGACCTCGGGGAACCCTCCTGCCTTGTGATCTTCCTCCTTTGCGTCGTCGAGGGCCTTGCCACCCTCCGCGGGTGGCCCGGCCTTGTGGAAGTGTCGTCGAAGCATGGCACACTCCTCGAGGGTGTGCTTGACGGGCCCCTGATGATAGGGGCATGGCTCCTTGAGCATCTTGTCGAAGAGGTTGGCACCTCTAGGAGGTTTTCGAGGGTTCTTGTGCTCGGTGGCGGCGACAAGGTCCGCGTCGGCGGCGTCGCGTTTCGCTTGCGACTTCTTCTTGCCTTTCTTCTTGGCGTCGCGCTGAGTTGACGCCTCGGGAGCATCTTCCGGTGGGCGGCCCTGGGGCTGCTTGTCCTTTCGGAAAATAGCCTCAACCGCCTCCTGGCCAGAGGCGAACTTGGTGGCGATGTCCATCAGCTCGCTCGCCCTGGTGGGGGTCTTGCGACCCAGCTTGCTCACCAGGTCGCGGCAGGTGGTGCCGGCGAGGAATGCGCCGATGACATCTGAATCGGTGACATTGGGCAGCTCTGTGCGCTGCTTCGAGAATCGCCGGATGTAGTCCAGGAGAGACTCTCCCGGCTGCTGGCGGCAGCTTCGGAGATCCCAGGAGTTTCCAGGGCGCACGTATGTGCCCTGGAAATTGCCGGCGAAGGCTTGGACCAGGTCGTCCCAGTTGGAGATCTGCCCCAGGGGCAGGTGCTCCAGCCAGGCTCGAGCGGTGTCGGAGAGGAACAGGGGGAGGTTGCGGATGATGAGGTTATCATCGTCCGTTCCACCCAGTTGGTAGGCCAGCCGATAGTCTGCGAGCCACAGTTCCGGTCTCGTCTCCCTTGAGTACTTTGTGATAGTAGTCGGGGTTCGGAACCGGGTTGGGAACGGTGCCCGTCGTATGGCGTGGCTGAAAGCCTGCGGACCGGGTGGTTCGGGCGAAGGACTCCTGAAAGGGAAATGTGCCCTTGGGCCATTTCTAAGTATTTTGGTGATTGAGTGCCAACACATATGCTTAATTGTGAATTTATGTCCATGGATGAACAAGGTGCAAATCATGAAATAAAGGTATGTTTCTAAGCCTTAGTACATTGGTTTTGTATACTAATATACTTGTCTAAGTGTTAGAAACAGAAAGAAGAAGAAGAGAAAAAGACTTGGATGTGTACAGTCAAGAGTCAGTTCGGTCTGGAGCACCGGACTGTCCGGTGTGCACCGGACAGTGTCCGGTGCGCCAGGCTGACTCGGCACGAACAGGCCGCTCTCGGGAATTCGCCGACGGTGTACGGCTAAAATTCACCGGACTGTCCGGTGTGCACCGGACTGTCCGGTGAGCCAACGGTCGGCCGGGCCAACGGTCGGCCGCGCAATCTGCGCGGGACACGTGGCCGAGCCAACGGTCGGAAGAGGGCACCGGACTGTCCGGTGTGCACCGGACATGTCCGGTGCGCCAACGGCTCCAGATCTGCCAACGGGCTGCAACGGTCGGCTTCGCTGTTTAAGGAAACAAATCGGGCACCGGACAGTGTCCGGTGTGCACCGGACTGTCCGGTGCCCCCGACGACAGAAGGCAGGGATAGCCTTCTAGATTTGCTCTCAACGGCTCCTAGCTGCCTTGGGGCTATAAAAGGGGCCCCTAGGCGCATGGAGGAGATACACAAGCAACCTTTGAGCATTCTTGATCATCCACACTCAGTCTTTGCGCATTCGTTTGTCATTCTAAGTGTTTCGAGCTCCGTTCTAGTGAGAACTTTGTGATACTCTTGTGAGCTCGATTCTTGGCCGTGTGTGTGCGCGTTTCGCTGTGGATTTGTGTGTGTTGCTTCCCTCCCTTACTCTGTGCTTCGTTGTGATCATATACTTGTAAGGGCAAGAGACTCCAATTTGTGGAGATTCCTTGCAAACGGGATAGTGAAAGGAAAAACAAAACATCGTGGTATTCAAGTGGGTCTTTGGACCGCTTGAGAGGGGTTGATTGCAACCCTCGTCCGTTGGGACGCCACAACGTGGAATAGGCAAGCGTTGGTCTTGGCCGAACCACGGGATAAACCACTGTGTCACCTCTGTGCTTGATCTCTTGTGGTATTGTGTTTTGTTGAGACTTCTCTTTAGCCACTTGGAAATTATTGTGCTAACACTTAACAAGTTTTTGTGGCTTAAGTTTCAAGTTTCACAGGATCACCTATTCACCCCCCCCTCTAGGTGCTCTCAATTGGTATCAGAGCCGTTCTCTTCACAAAAGGGACTAACCGCCCGAAGAGATGGATCCTAAGGGGAAGGGAATTGTGATCAACGACAAAGAGAAGGAATCCTTCGTCAACGAGCCGAAGGACGACAAGCCTACCGACTCCGGCTCGGGCCATAGACGGAAGGAAGGGAAGAAGAAGAAGACGAGGCGCATCAAGGAGATCATCTACTACAACGATAGTGATGAATCCACTTCTTCCCAAAAGGACGACGACAACGACTACAGGAAGACGGTCAATTCGAACTTTTCATTTGATTATTCTCGTATTCCACATAGTTCGAATTCGCAATTGCTTTCCATTCCTCTTGGCAAACCTCCACACTTCGATGGGGAGGACTACGGATTTTGGAGTCACAAAATGCGCAGTCACTTATTCTCTCTCCATCCAAGCATATGGGAGATTGTGGAGAATGGAATGAAATTTGATAGCTCGGATAGCCCTGTGCTTATAAATGAACAAATTCATAGAAATGCACAAGCTACTACTGTTCTCTTAGCATCTTTGTGCAGGGAAGAGTACAATAAGGTGAGCGGCTTGGACAATGCCAAGCAGATATGGGACACCCTCAAGATCTCTCACGAGGGGAACGACATCACCAAGCTCACCAAGATGGAGTTGGTGGAGGGCGAGCTTGGACGATTCGCCATGATAAGGGGAGAGGAGCCAACTCAAACTTACAACCGGCTCAAGACCCTTATCAACAAAATAAGGAGCTACAGAAGCACGCGTTGGACGGATCACGACGTCGTCCGCCTAATGCTCAGGTCCTTTACCGTTCTTGATCCTCATCTCGTGAACAATATTCGTGAGAATCCCAGGTACACGATGATGACGCCCGAGGAAGTACTTGGAAAATTCGTGAGCGGGCGGATGATGATCAAGGAGGCAAGATACGTCGACGACACGTTGAACGGTCCACTCCACGAGCCTCAACCCATTGCTCTAAAGGCAACGAGGAGCAAGGAGTCGCTACCTAGCAAGGTGGCGCAAGTTGAGGCGGCCGGGCTCAATGATGAAGAGATGGCTCTCATCATCAAGAGATTCAAGACGGCGCTAAATGGTCGCAAGGGGCAGCCAAGCAAGACCAAGACAAAGGGGAAGCGCTCATGCTTCAAATGTGGTAAGGTTGGTCATTTTATTGCTAACTGTCCCGAAAATGATAGTGACCAGGAGCAAGGGAAAAATGGGAAGAGAGAGAACAAAAAGGTTTACAAGAAGGCCAAAGGCGAAGCACACCTTGGAAAGGAGTGGGATTCGGATTGCTCTTCGTCCGACTCCGACGACGAAGGACTCGCCGCCACTGCCTTCAACAAATCGGCTCTCTTCCCCAACGAGCATCACACTTGCCTCATGGCAAGGGAAAAGAAGGTAATCACTCGTAATGCTAATACTTATGATTCTTCTAGTGATGATGAATCTAGTGAGGATGAAATTGATTACTCTAGTTTATTCAAGGGATTGGATAGAACTAAGATAGCTAAGATTAATGAGTTGATTGATGCCTTAAATGAAAAGGATAGAATCTTAGAGAAACAAGAAGACCTTTTATATGAAGAGCATGATAAATTTGTTAGTGCACAAAATTCACTTGCTCTAGAAGTTAAAAGAAATGGAATGCTTTCTTGTGAACTTTCTACTTGTAATGAAACCATTTCTTCTTTAAAAGGTGAAATTAATGTTTTAACTACAAAACTAGAAGTAGCAAGTAACTCTTGTGTTGAAAATGTTACAATTTGCACTAGGTGTAAGGATTTTGATGTTAATGCTTGTAGTGAACACTTAGTTTCAATTTCAAAACTAAATGATGAAGTGGCTAGTCTTAATGCCCAACTTAAGACTAGCAAGAGTGAAGTTGATAAAATAAAATTTGCAAGGGATGCCTACACGATTGGTAGACACCCCTCAATTAAGGATGGTCTTGGCTTCAAGAGAGAGGCCAAGAACTTAACAAGCCATAAGACTCCCATCTTCGTCAAGGAGAAAGGGAAGGCCCCTATGGCTAGTAGCGCTAAAAAGAACCATGCTTTCTTATACCATGATAGGAGACATGCTAGAAATGCTTATAATGATTTTGATTCACATGTTTATGATTCTCATGCCATGTTTGCTTCTAGTTCTTCCTATAAGCATGATAGAGATATGTGTAGGAGAAATGGTGTACATATGCCTAGGAGAAATTTTGCTCATGTTCCTAGAAAAGTTGTGAACAAACCTTCTACCATTTATTATGCTTGCAATGCTCCCTTTGCTATTTGTAGAAAGGGTAAGAAGGTAATTGCTAAGAAGTTAGGGGCAAGATGCAAGGGAGATAAAACTTGCATTTGGGTCCCTAAGGATATTTGTGCTAACCTTGCAGGACCCAACATAAGTTGGGTACCTAAGACCCAAGCCTAAATTTGCCTTGCAGGTTTATGCATCCGGGGGTTCAAGCTGGATTATCGACAGCGGATGCACAAACCATATGACGGGGGAGAAGAAGATGTTCACCTCCTACGTCAAAAATAAGGATTCCCAAGATTCAATTATATTCGGTGATGGGAATCAAGGCAAGGTAAAAGGGTTAGGTAAAATTGCAATTTCTAATGAGCACTCAATTTCAAATGTGTTTTTAGTTGAGTCTCTTGGTTACAATTTGCTATCTGTTAGTCAACTATGCAACATGGGATATAATTGTCTTTTTACTAATGTAGATGTGTCTGTCTTTAGAAGATGTGATGGTTCACTAGCTTTTAAGGGTGTACTAGACGACAAGCTTTACTTAGTTGATTTTGCAAAAGAAGAGGCCGGTCTAGATGCATGCTTAATGGCTAAGACTTGCATGGGCTGGCTGTGGCATCGCCGCTTAGCACATGTGGGGATGAAGAACCTCCACAAGCTTCTAAAGGGAGAACACGTGATAGGTCTAACAAATGTTTATTTCGAAAAAGATAGACCTTGTGCAGCTTGTCAAGCAGGTAAACAAGTGGGAGGAGCACATCACAGCAAGAATGTGATGACCACATCAAGACCTCTGGAGCTGCTACATATGGACCTCTTCGGACCCGTCGCCTATCTAAGCATAGGAGGAAGTAAGTATGGTCTGGTTATTGTTGATGACTTTTCCCGCTTCACTTGGGTGTTCTTTTTGCAGGATAAGTCTGAAACACAAGGGACCCTCAAGCGCTTCCTCAGGAGAGCTCAAAATGAGTTTGAGCTCAAGGTGAAGAAGATAAGGAGCGACAACGGGTCCGAGTTCAAGAACCTTCAAGTGGAGGAGTTTCTTGAGGAGGAAGGGATCAAGCACGAGTTCTCCGCTCCCTACACACCACAACAAAATGGTGTGGTAGAGAGGAAGAACAGGACATTAATTGATATGGCGAGGACGATGCTTGGAGAATTCAAGACCCCCGAGTGCTTTTGGTCGGAAGCCGTGAACACGGCTTGCCACGCCATCAACAGGGTCTACCTTCATCGACTCCTCAAGAAGACTTCGTATGAGCTACTAACCGGTAACAAACCCAATGTATCGTACTTTCGTGTATTTGGGAGCAAGTGCTACATTCTAGTAAAGAAGGGCAGAAATTCTAAGTTTGCTCCCAAAGCTGTAGAAGGGTTTTTATTAGGTTATGATTCAAATACAAAGGCGTATAGGGTCTTCAACAAATCATCGGGTTTGGTTGAAGTCTCTAGCGACGTTGTATTTGATGAGACTAATGGCTCTCCAAGAGAGCAAGTTGTTGATTATGATGATGTAGATGAAGAAGATGTTCCGACGGCCGCTATACGAACCATGGCGATTGGAGACGTTCGGCCACAGGAACAAGATGAACAAAATCAACCTCCTTCCTCAACAACGGTGCATCCCCCAACTCAAGACGATGAACAGGTTCATCAACAGGAGGCGTGTGATCAAGGGGGAGCACAAGATGATCATGTGATGGAGGAAGAAGCGCAACCGGCACCTCCAACCCAAGTTCGAGCAATGATTCAAAGGGATCATCCTGTCGACCAAATTCTGGGTGACATTAGCAAGGGAGTAACTACTCGGTCTCGATTAGTTAATTTTTGTGAACATTACTCCTTTGTCTCCTCTATTGAGCCTTTCAGGGTAGAGGAGGCCTTGCTAGATCCGGATTGGGTGTTGGCCATGCAGGAGGAACTTAACAACTTCAAGCGCAATGAAGTTTGGACGCTGGTGCCTCGTCCCAAGCAAAATGTTGTGGGAACCAAGTGGGTGTTCCGCAACAAACAAGACGAGCACGGAGTGGTGACAAGGAACAAGGCTCGACTTGTGGCAAAAGGTTATGCCCAAGTCGCAGGTTTGGACTTTGAGGAGACTTTTGCTCCTGTGGCTAGGCTAGAGTCCATTCGTATCTTGCTAGCATATGCCGCTCACCATTCTTTCAGGTTGTACCAAATGGATGTGAAGAGCGCTTTCCTCAACGGGCCAATAAAGGAGGAAGTGTATGTGGAGCAACCCCCTGGCTTCGAGGATGAGCGGTACCCCGACCACGTGTGTAAGCTCTCTAAGGCGCTCTATGGACTTAAACAAGCCCCAAGAGCATGGTATGAATGCCTTAGAGATTTCTTAATTACTAATGCTTTCAAGGTTGGGAAAGCCGATCCAACTCTTTTCACTAAGACTTGTGATGGTGATTTGTTTGTGTGCCAAATTTATGTTGATGACATAATATTTGGTTCTACTAACCAAAAGTCTTGTGAAGAGTTTAGCAGGGTGATGACGCAGAAATTCGAGATATCGATGATGGGCGAGTTGAACTACTTCCTTGGGTTCCAAGTGAAGCAACTCAAGGACGGTACCTTCATCTCCCAAACGAAGTACACACAAGATCTGCTAAAGCGGTTTGGGATGAAGGACGCCAAGCCCGCAAAGACTCCGATGGGAACCGACGGACACACCGACCTCAACAAAGGAGGTAAGTCCATTGATCAAAAAGCATACCGGTCAATGATAGGGTCTTTACTTTATTTATGTGCTAGTAGACCGGATATTATGCTTAGCGTATGCATGTGTGCTAGATTTCAATCCGATCCTAAGGAGTGTCACTTGGTGGCGGTGAAGCGAATTCTTAGATATTTAGTCGCTACGCCTTGCTTCGGGATCTGGTATCCAAAGGGGTCTAACTTTGACTTGATTGGGTACTCAGATTCCGACTATGCTGGATGTAAGGTCGATAGGAAGAGTACATCGGGGACGTGCCAATTCTTAGGAAGGTCCCTGGTGTCATGGAACTCTAAGAAACAAACCTCCGTTGCCCTATCCACCGCTGAGGCCGAGTACGTTGCCGCAGGTCAGTGTTGCGCGCAACTACTTTGGATGAGGCAAACCCTCAGGGACTTTGGCTACAATCTGAGCAAAGTCCCACTCCTGTGTGACAATGAGAGTGCTATCCGAATAGCGGAAAATCCTGTTGAACACAGCCGCACAAAGCACATTGACATCCGGCATCACTTTTTGAGAGACCACCAGCAAAAGGGAGATATCGAAGTGTTTTATGTTAGCACCGAGAACCAGCTAGCCGATATCTTTACCAAGCCTTTAGATGAGAAGACCTTTTGCAGGCTGCGTAGTGAGCTAAATGTCTTAGATTCGCGGAACTTGGATTGAATTATAGCATACATGTGCTTATGCCTTTGATCATGTTCATTCTGCATTTTGTTGCTTATTATGGTGCTCAAGTTGTACAAACACTCCCTGGACCTCACAAGTCCGTTGCAAAGTGATGCACATGTTTAGGGGGAGATGTGTTACAACTTGATCCCTTGAGACTAACCATATGCTTGAGTTTGTTTGATTTAGTCTCAAAGGAGAATTGAAAGGGAAAAGGTGGACTTGGATCATGCAAGACTTCCACTGCACTCCGATGAGAGGGTAACTTATTCCAAGTCCATCTCATGAACTCTTATTGCCATTTGCTCTAAATTGAAGATTTTGGTGAGGCAATGGGGTTAAAGGGCCAAGATTGATTCCGTTTTGGTGCTTGATGCCAAAGGGGGAGAAAATAAAGGCCAAAGCAATAAATGGATCAGCTACCACTTGAGAAATTTGAAATAGTAGATTAGAGTTTTTGGTTTGTCAAAATCCTTTTATTGTCTCTTTTGGCTTCTTGTGGGGAAAAGTAGTAATTATGGGAAAAAGGGGGAGTTTTTTGAAATCTTTGATCAATCTCTTTTGAAATGACTCTTCTTATGCCTCAACATGTGTGTTTGACTTAGAGATAGAGGTTTGAGTTTGATTTGCAAAAACAAACCAAGTGGTGGCAAAAGATGATCCATATATGCCAAAATTGAATCAAAATAAATTTGAGTTTTATTTGAAGTGAGTTTGCACTTGTTCTAGTTGCTTTATATTGTGTTGGCATAAATCACCAAAAAGGGGGAGATTGAAAGGGAAATGTGCCCTTGGGCCATTTCTAAGTATTTTGGTGATTGAGTGCCAACACATATGCTTAATTGTGAATTTATGTCCATGGATGAACAAGGTGCAAATCATGAAATAAAGGTATGTTTCTAAGCCTTAGTACATTGGTTTTGTATACTAATATACTTGTCTAAGTGTTAGAAACAGAAAGAAGAAGAAGAGAAAAAGACTTGGCTGTGTACAGTCAAGAGTCAGTTCGGTCTGGAGCACCGGACTGTCCGGTGTGCACCGGACAGTGTCCGGTGCGCCAGGCTGACTCGGCACGAACAGGCCGCTCTCGGGAATTCGCCGACGGTGTACGGCTAAAATTCACCGGACTGTCCGGTGTGCACCGGACTGTCCGGTGAGCCAACGGTCGGCCGGGCCAACGATCGGCCGCGCAATCTGCGCGGGACACGTGGCCGAGCCAACGGTCGGAAGAGGGCACCGGACTGTCCGGTGTGCACCGGACATGTCCGGTGCGCCAACGGCTCCAGATCTGCCAACGGGCTGCAACGGTCGGCTTCGCTGTTTAAGGAAACAAATCGGGCACCGGACAGTGTCCGGTGTGCACCGGACTGTCCGGTGCCCCCGACGACAGAAGGCAGGGATAGCCTTCTAGATTTGCTCTCAACGGCTCCTAGCTGCCTTGGGGCTATAAAAGGGGCCCCTAGGCGCATGGAGGAGATACACAAGCAACCTTTGAGCATTCTTGATCATCCACACTCAGTCTTTGCGCATTCGTTTGTCATTCTAAGTGTTTCGAGCTCCGTTCTAGTGAGAACTTTGTGATACTCTTGTGAGCTCGATTCTTGGCCGTGTGTGTGCGTGTTTCGCTGTGGATTTGTGTGTGTTGCTTCCCTCCCTTACTCTGTGCTTCGTTGTGATCATATACTTGTAAGGGCAAGAGACTCCAATTTGTGGAGATTCCTTGCAAACGGGATAGTGAAAGGAAAAACAAAACATCGTGGTATTCAAGTGGGTCTTTGGACCGCTTGAGAGGGGTTGATTGCAACCCTCGTCCGTTGGGACGCCACAACGTGGAATAGGCAAGCGTTGGTCTTGGCCGAACCACGGGATAAACCACTGTGTCACCTCTGTGCTTGATCTCTTGTGGTATTGTGTTTTGTTGAGACTTCTCTTTAGCCACTTGGAAATTATTGTGCTAACACTTAACAAGTTTTTGTGGCTTAAGTTTCAAGTTTCACAGGATCACCTATTCACCCCCCCCCCCCTCTAGGTGCTCTCAACTCCGATCCTCCCCGCTGTCATAGCGTCCCCCACGCCTGGGGTGGTAGCCTCGGCGCGCCCTATCGTCGAGGTGGGCCCGACGGCTGTGATGATGGCGCTCGTTGCCGAGGCGACCCGGGGCCGCAGGCGCTGTGTTGCGCGTGCGCCCGGAGTGGACCGAGGCTTCCCGCATGAATCGGGAAGTCGCGGCGCGATGTTTCGAGGGGAACCCCTTCCTTCGGGAGGCAGAGCTTTCGGCCCGTCGGACCGCGGCGTCCTCCAGGAGATTCTTGAGCTCTCCCTGGATACGCCGCCCCTCGGTGGTTGATGGCTCCGGCATCGCGCGGAGGAGTATTGCCGCTGCAGCCAGGTTCTGGCCGACTCCGCTGGAATCCGGCGGCGGCCTCACCCTGACGTCGTCGGCGATGCGGTGCTGGATGTCCTGGGGGAGATGACGCGCTTCTCCGGCCGGGGGTTGGACCGCCCATTCCTGCCCGATGTCCCGGCGGATCGGCACAAGCGTTCCTGCTCCCTCGTCGAGCCTGGCCTGCCTCTCGCGGATTTGCTCGAGCTGTGGGTCAGGACCCCCCGCCGGGACGGGGACCACAGCTAGCTCCCGAAGGATGTCAACGCGAGGCACGGGCCTAGGGGGATCACCGTTTTCTGGCATACCAAGATGGTTGCCTTCGCCGGGACCCCCTAGATCGACGTGGAAACATTCACGACTTGGGCCGCGGTCCTCGTTGTCGAGGTCGTGGCTGCCGTCGGAACAGTCAGAAAGGCAGTAGTCACATGCGGTCATGAAGTCCCGCACGGCACTGGGGTTACCAAGTCCGGAGAAATCCCAACAGAGGTCGGGCTCACCATCTTCCTCGGACCCCGAGGGCTCATAGGTCGAGTCGGCTGTCAGTCGGTCCCAGGGTGACCGCACACGATACCCCAGAGGGTTTGGACTCGTCTCTATGAGAGTGCTCACCGAAGCGGGGTCGCTTGGTGGGTCGAGGCCGAATCCAAAAGACGCGAGATGGGAATCGGTCGGTACCTTTTGGTTGACGGGCGGTGACGAGGTCGTGTCTGGGACTGACTGCACCGTTGTCTCAGGTACGAGGGTGACGCCCAGCAAGTCCTTCGCGAGCGTGCGAGCGTCGTGCGTTTGCTTGAGATTGGCGTGTTGCGGAGAGGCGGCGCTCGTCTTCGTCTCAGACGCGAGATCGATGCCCGACGCGCCCTCCGTTGGGGCGCCGGCGCCGTCGACTCGCTCGACAGCCAACGAGGTGCCACTTCCCACTTGGCCTTGGTTGCCCCGCCTCCTCCTCCGTCGGTGGGGGAGGGGACGGGACAAGCCCGAATGTCATCCTTCCACCACGTGGGGAAGGCGTCGTCGATTTTCCCACCGGCGAGCGGGTTGTCGACCACCATTGTCGCTGTCGCGCGGCGGGAGAAGGAGTATCATGTCGTAGCTGCCGTCGAGGGACATGAACTCAAGATTCCCGAAACGGAGCACCGTCCCGGGCCGGAAAGGTTGCTGGAGACTGCCCATCTGGAGCTTGACGGGAAGCTGTTCGTCAACACGCAGCAGGCCCCTACCTGGCGCGCCAACTGTCGGTGTTTCGAAACCCGGGGGGTCCCTGGACCGACGAGTGAATCGTCGCCGCGTGCCCCAGCCCAGATGGGTCGACGCGAGGCGGAACGCGAAGGGGGAAAGGAAGCGGCCGGAGGGAGGCAGGCGTGAGAGAGTGGATCCCGCGGCCTTCGTGTTAGCCCCGCGCCTGAGTCGGGTGCGCTTGCAGTAGGGGGATACAAGCGTCCACGCGGGAGTGGGAGCGAGCGGCCTTGCGCGAGCGCCGTCCCGTCCTTCTCCACGCAGGCCAACCAACCCTCTGTAAGAGGGCCCTGATCCTCCCTTTTATAGGCGTAAGGAGAGGATCCAGGTGTACAATGGGGAGTGTAGCAATGTGCTAACGTGTCTAGCGGTGGAGAGCTAGCGCCCTAAGTACATGCCATCGTGGCAGCCGGAGAGGTCTTGGCACCCAGTTCGCGTGGTGTCGTGGCTGTTGGAGGAGTGCTGGAGCCTGGCGGGAGGACAGCTGTTGGGGCTGTCGAGTCCTTGCTGACGTCCTCTTGCTTCCGTAAGGGGGCTGAGAGCCGCCGTCGTCACAGGGCATGCGGGGCGCCATCATTACTTGCATGGTGGAGCGAGCCAGATGGGACGCCGGTCTGGTTCCCCATAGCCCGAGTCAGCTCGGGGTAGGGTAATGATGGCGCTTCCTATTGACGTGGTCGGTCCATGCCCTAGGCTAGGCGAGGTGGAGGCTCCTTCGAGGTCGAGGTCGAGGTCGAGCCCCCGGGTCGGGCGAGGCGGAGTTCGTCGTCTTCCGGGGCTGAGCCCATGTCCGAGCCCTGGGGTCGGGCGAGGCGGAGTTTGCCGTCTTCCGGGGCTGAGCCCATGTCCGAGCCCTGGGGTCGGGCGAGGCGGAGTTTGCCGTCTTCCGGGGCTGAGCCCGAGTCCGAGCCCTGGGTCGGGCGGAGCGGAGTTCGCCGTCTTCCGGGGCTGAGCCCGAGTCCGAGCCCTGGGTCGGGCGGAGCGGAGTTCGCCGTCTTCCGGGGCTGAGCCCGAGTCCGAGCCTTGGGTTGGGCGGAGCGGAGTTCGCCGTCTTCCGGGGCTGAGCCCGAGTCCGAGCCTTGGGTTGGGCGGAGCGGAGTTCACCGTCTTCCGGGGCTGAGCCCGAGTCCGAGCCCTGGGTCGGGCGAGGCGGAGTTTCCTATGACGCCCGAGGCCGGCCTTGGCTGCTGTCAGCCTCACTCTGTCGGGTGGCTCAGCAGTCGGAGCGGCGCAGGCGGCGCTGTCCTCTTGTCAGACCGGTCAGTAGAGCAGCGAAGTGACTGCGGTCACTTCGGTTCTGTCGACTGGTGGGCGTGCGTCAGGATAAAGGTGTCAGGCCACCTTTGCATTAAATGCCCCTGCGATTTGGTCGGTTGGCGTGGCGATGTGGCCAAGGTTGCTTCTCGGTGAAGACTGGGCCTCGGGCGAGCTGACAGTGTGCCTGTTGCTGGAGGGGGGGTCCTCGGGCGAGACGTAGGTTCTCCGGGGTCGGCTTCCCTTGCCCGAGGCTAGGCTCGGGCGAGGCACGATCGTGTCCCTTGAATGGACCGATCCTTGACTTAATCGCACCCATCAGGCCTTTGCAGCTTTGTGCTGATGGGGGTTACCAGCTGAGATTTAGGGGTCTTGAGGGTACCCCTAATTATGGTCCCCGACACTCGCCCTCTGGATCAGGGAGCCGCCGCCACCGACCTGGGAACCGCCGCCACTACTCCGGATCGAGGAACCTCCGCCACCGCGCGTCGAGGTCATGGAGTTGCGGCCACCGGCTGAGGGTCCACCGCCGCGCACGCTCTGGGGCAACCGCCGTCGTCGCACGCGACGTCGCTAATGAATCGGGGTGGAGCGTAAAAAACTGAACCCTAGCACTCTGGGTCCTGTTTTATAGCGTCCGGATGTGGTCCGGCTCGATCGGATTGCACCGTCCAACCTAGGCTTCCTCTAGTTATTGGAAGCTCAGGGCTCCTAATATATAAACTATATATATATATATATGATACCAATCATTAAATTATTGAAGTTGCAGCATGTTACTTTTCTCTTTGAACTCCATGTTGTCTCAACTACACACATGATAAGTTTGAAAACGATGCTAGTCTCAAAGTGTCATGGTTTTGAACCCATGGTAAGTAAATTTATAGTTTAGAGGGGGATTTCATGGGCTAAAAATCGATGGTTTTCAACTGATGAGTTTAGAGAAGGTTTAGACTGATTTGGGGAAGTCTCATACGTCCAGTATGGTGCTGAAGTCTTTGTTACTGTTTAGACATGTTGTAAGTTGAAGCCTGAGCTCTCATGCCAATGTAGGATCCCCTTGTGAGAGATCATGTTTCCCCTTTTATAGTTGAGAGAGAAGGTAGCTAAATTATATGAAGAAATTGATGGGGCACATCATTTCCTACTTTTGAGTTGTAGGTCATTTCCTGTGCTTCTGAAGGCTGTCATTGCTGGCACGCCTAGCCCTAAGGTCCCGTCACTTCTGACATAACTAGACCTAGGGGCAATTGGGTTCTGCAGAGAGGTATCTAGAGCCCTTCTGTGAGGCAGTGTCTCTAAGGAAGCCATATGAGTGGTTCGTCTTGAAGTTTCCTCCTTCTGTTTATGTCTTGTCCAGGACGTTTGACCGCCTTACACCTTTGGCAAGGCCTGTTGTGGCCTACAAGGCCTCGTTGTCCTCTGAAGGATCAAGTGTTTGGACATGGATGTCTTCAGAATCCTTCATGTTGTACCTTCCACATTTGGTGCATGTCTAGTCAGGAGCGTGCATTGAGCGGTTAGAGAACCATAAATTTGTTAGCACTACATATAGATTCATGGTACTTCCAGACCACCGATGTAAAGTCTTATTAGGACTGTTCGATCTAGGCTCATGTAGTTTAGAGGGATTAGACCGACTTGGTTGGAATAACCATGTCATGACCACTTGGGGCGGTCGAAATCAGGACCGACTTAGTTAGGGTTAGACCTGATCATGGGGCTATCCGACCCAACCTACCCGCCTGAAAAAACCTAGTCTAACATGACCCAACGAATGCAAAGGCCGTGTACGTGCCATAATTGTTGACCTACAATAATTTACGGACCCGTGATTTTTGATACAAAACCCGACCCAACCCAATCCAAAGCCAAAAAAACCCGATCCTACTCGACACGTCAAACAGAGAGACACGGATCGACCCGACTCGACACTAGACACGAGGCGGGTACGGGCTGTGATAAATGACCCATAGCCAGATCTTGACCCAACCCGAACCCGACCTGACCCGACGTTTGAACTGGTCTAGTTAGGGTGAACAGGTCAGGATTTACTATGGCCGAGGACTTACCTGGTCAAGATGACTAGATCGGAGTTGCCTTTGGTCTGAGTCGTGTTTTGCTAGCGATGCTCTTATCTTAGAGTGAGTTTTTGAGCTATAATTGAGGTACCTCTAGTATGGGTACACGTTAGTAACCCCTGAGCCATTGATTGAGTTTTGTAAAACTCGATCGACGGTTCTCCTAACAAAATTTTCTTGGTTCTTAGTTTTGTTTGATCTTGGTGAACGATGCGGTTCACCAAAGCTTTTAAGTGATTTTGTAAAATCGGTCCATGGTTGCCAAACAAGATGACCTAAGTTTTTGAAAAACATATCGACTAGGAACATGCAACATGTCCGATGAACGTAGCCTCTTAGCCTCCTAGGCTTTTTCTAAAATCGGTTGAGATTGTCTCCGACAGCTTATCCATTCTATCTCCTATTCTATCTCTTAATTCAAACTCTACTCTATAAACATTACAGTCTACCGTGCAAAACAATATTTTATGTAACCATATAGGTAACATGCTAGACACGGTATGAAGGGTTGACAAGGAGAATGACCTAGACTTTATAAAAAAAAACAGATCAATTTTATATATCTGGAGATATAGTTAAATACAAGCTCCTATAAAAATGATTTAAGATAAGTTCTACTTAGCCTATTTCCAGGAGCTCTCCTATCATATCCTAATCTCACACCATATTTCAATCTTCACTCTATAAACAATGTCATCTTCAGTGTTTTGCACAACCATATATACGAACGACAGCCTTACACTAAGACGATTTCTACAGCAATTTATACTTTGACGATTATGAGCAATTTATACTTTGATGGTTATGATTGGTGGATCTCGTAAATCTGTGCGCATTCATTCTAGCAATAC
Organism: Zea luxurians; assembly: GCA_029449295.1. Lineage (NCBI taxonomy): Eukaryota > Viridiplantae > Streptophyta > Magnoliopsida > Poales > Poaceae > Zea > Zea luxurians. Next base: position 105,893,341 of record JAOPSE010000010.1, read on the forward strand.
TGCTTGCTAGTACGAGCGTACGACCACTACGCAGTAATTCTTCTACACGGACAGGAACTGAATGCTGTCCTGCGTCTTGTCGAGCTCACATGTTCGTTGGCTCGCCTTGCATTATTCACGCTTCAATGCCCATTGTACCGCCGAGTGAACCGCGTAAGCACGTTCGCCTCGCTTGCTATGTCATTTATCAGGTCAAAGTACAGTGTCCATCGTCATGAGTGAACTATGCCCTTGGTTGCAGACGCAGATCAGACACGTCATCTACACAAGTTTCTGCATTTTCTTTTCGCTCCTTTCACTAAAAACGGTGACGCCGGCTACACGACAACACCTCGCTCACCCACCGAAGCATCGCCGGGCCAAGAACAAGAACTAGCCGACACCACACCTCACCTCACCTTTCCTTGCTCTACAACTACAACATAAGTTTCTTCAGCCTCCTCCGCCCTCTCGTCAGCCGTTGACGCTGGAGCAGGTCCGCCGGACCTCGCCATCGGCGCCGACCTTCACGCCGAGGCTGGTGAGCCTGGCGTACGAGCTGGCCCAGCTCGCGAAGAAGCCGTCCTGGCTCTGCGAGAACTCCTCCACCTTGGCCCTCGTCGTCGCGTTCTGCACCAGCGCGGCGTCCGTGCGCAGCAGGCCCCGCCCGCCCAGCAGGTTCGCGAAGTAGGTGTTGTCGAAGACGGACGCCGAGCCGGAGTCGCAGCCCACGGCGGCCGTGCCCGCCGGCACGGTGCCGTTCGCCGAGCACGCCTGGATCAGCTCGTTCGCGTAGTCGGCGTTCATCGACCCGTCGACGGGCGTCATGCTCCCGTTCGCCACCTGCTGGAACCGCTCCCGGAACGTGTTGCAGTGCGCCGACCCGATGGTGTGCCCCCCTGCGCGCGCGCGGAAAGCCGTCGGTGAGATGCGTCCGGCTCGCGTTACTCAAGCGGCTGCAGCTTTCGTCTGTTACCTGAGAGGGTGACGAGGTCGTCCAAGGTGAGCCCCTTGGCGGTGAAGCTGGCCGCCATGGCGTCCACGGAAAAGCCCGTGTCGATGATGTTTCTTCGGACGTTGGATGCCAACGAGACGAGGCCGTCTCGTCTTCCCAGCGCGACAGGCACAGCCGGTCCTCCGGTCTGGTTTTGGAACAAAAATCCCATACACACACAAGCATCTCAGCAGATTATTCAAACTTGTTATGGAACTAAGGTCATGTTTCAATGCACTAGAACTAATAGTTAGTCGCTAAAATTAGCTAAAAACATCCAAACATTTTATCTTATAGTTCAACTATCAACTACTTTTAACAAATTAGGCCCTGTTTGGGAACAAAGTTTTTGAAAACCACAGTTTTTGAAATACTATACTATACTTTAGTTATGACAATACCGTAGTTTATAATACCGCAGTTTTGAAAACTGAGGTCCAGAGCTAAGTTTAGAATGCCTTAAAACAACTATAGTATTTGTAATACTTCAGTTTTGAAAACAGAGATTTTACCAAGCTTGCCAAACACCATTATGTATATAATACTGCAGTATTTGAGAATACTGCAGTATTCTTCCAAAACTGCAGAAAAACTTTGTTCCCAAACACCCCCTTAGCTAATAGTTATAGCATCTCAAACAACAAACCCTAAAGTAGAGTCCTAAAATTTGAAATAGGTATTTAAAATATTTAGGATCTCAAAAGAAATACTTACTCCAACAGTCAAGCCTTAAATAAAGCTATTTAGGAAATAAATTATATTATTTAGAAATAAATAGTGGAGATTAAGTGAAAATGAAGATAGGGCTCTAGTATATGGTGTACTATATTTATGATCCGAGAGATCGAGTCCTATAATCGTTTGATGAAATTTTATAAAATATGGCCGTTGTTGGAAAGATGTTTTATTGTTTTAAGCCCTATATTTAAAATAGGACAATGTTTAGAGCCTCTCTTGAAGATGCTCTTTAGATAGCTATTTGTTAGACACGAGACTAATTACTGGAAACAGAATTATGTTGACTTTGGGACATGCTAAAGCATGCACGTGTCTCTATACCTGTCCCATTATGTATTTGTGTCTAAGAATGTGTTTGGAACAGCTCCACCAACTTCTGTTTTATAAAAACAGCTTCCCTCTAGAAAAAAATTGATAAAAGGTACAAATTCATGAGATCTAGACCAACCAAATTAGTGAATCTCCCCAAATTCACCTTTTTGATGGAACTCATCAAAAGGTGCTCCACCAATTCAAGTTTGAAGTTGGTAAAAACTATTCATCACTCTTTACACAACGTATACCAGTTTATTATTCTAATCCTAGTATGCAATCTATATCATGCAGATGTTTGGTCACACTCACATCGTACCATATATATGTGTGGGGCCAGAAACAATCAATCATTGATGGCGTAGAGATCTAATCCCTTAAGCATTTATTAGCGAGATTCTGTGTTGGCCTATGTTCAGCTAGGTAGTTAAGATTGGTACTATTGTTTGTACGAGATGTTCCATGTTCAAGTTCAGCACCAAGGTAGCTATTGGAGCGTACACACAGTTTTGAGTACATTATTAGCATAGAAAAAAAAACCAAGAGGTTTGAGCTGGTTGGACTGTTACTTACAAACACAACAGCATCTCTTGCGGCGAGGACGACAATGTCGCTGCAAGAAACAGTCGCAGGGCACACAGCTTCAAGCAACCTCTTTGCTGCATCGATGACATTGAACCCACCAAGCGAGAGGTTTGCAGGATCCGTCCTCTCGGTACCGTTACCTTGTATCAGCACCGATGCATCGCATCCCTGCGATCAAGAAAATCTCGGCACTCTTTAACCTGAGCCATATTTATGTCAGCGTGCACACTGAAAGTTTCCACAGAGAGTGAAGATGAGCTGCTGCCTTCAGTCAGTCACACACATGCAAGCTTTCAAAGCCTACACTGCTGTTTGGCAACCCAGTATTATTTGTGTTTGGTTACCAGTCTACCAGATAGCCTGCCATTCTTGCACTTTCAAAGATCACCGGGCAAAGAAACCTGAGATAAGAATCGCACCTGACCAGCCCCTTGATGTAAATTGTAAACTAGATCTAGTTTTTTTCCATGAAAAAAAGCTAATCCACGAAAAATATCTCTGCATGATCATCTAGATCAGGCACACATCCATTTCACTAACTGTTTGCGAGCACAACAAAAGAACCCTCAGTTTGCAACAATGCGGTGTTTATTTCACACCCAAATGCAAGGATTCAGGGATTCAGACAGTCCATTCCGTACCTCGACGAAGCAGTCATGGAAGACCAGCCTAAGAAGCTTGCCGGGGATGGAGGGGTCCAGGGTGGAGGCCGACCTAACGACGTCCCTCACTGCCAGCTCAACGTCCGGGCAGGACTGCGCGTAGAAGCTGGGCGAGAGCTGGCCCAGTGCGGAGGACGTCGTCGGCGTGGAGTTCGACGGAGGCTGCAGCGGAGCAGGTGGCGGTGGCGGCGGCGGCGGCGGCTTTGGAGCTGGTGGTGCCGGTGTGACAGGTGGAGGAGATGGCCTTGGCGGCGGCGCCACGGACGGGGATGGTTTTGGAGCCGGCGCCGTTGCAGGTGGAGAGGAGGGTGGCTTTGGAGCTGGCGAGGCTGCAGGCGACGCTATTGGCGCGGGTGTCGCCACTGCCGGAGACCTCGTTGGAGCCGGCCTGGGAGATGGCGACGGCTTCCCAGCTGCCGTCGCGGGCGGTGGAGACGACGGTTTAACGGCCGGCGGGGCTGGAGGCCGTGACAGCCTCGGCGCTGGCGCCGCAGGCGATGGGAACGACGGCCTCGCTGACGGCGCCGTCGGAGGCGGCCACGCGCTCTGAGCCGGCGACAGAAGCGAGGACGGCGACTGCGAGGCGGCCAACGGTAGCAGCGCCGACAAGACCAGCAAGTCCAGCATTGAGCAAGAGAGGGCGCCGCCGCGCCTCCGGCCCATCTTGCCTCCGAGGACAAGGAGAGCGAGAGCACGTCTTTCCTGGATCGACGAGAAGCTCACGGGCACGTCACTGCGCCAGCGAGAGAGAGCGATGGGGGCTGCGACGCGGTGTCGGGAGGAAATCTATCGTCTCTCAGCTGGTCTAGCTCTAGCAGGACCCACGAGCACGAGGGGCAGTGCGAGCGCAAGCGGCACAAGCTGCTGTGGTAGCACTTCCAGAGTGCCAGCCAGTGTTCTCAAGACCGCCCCCCTGGTCCCTGGTAGGCCCCTACCGGCGCGCTGCTGGTCGCCCCGTCCACGGCCACCGCCCCGCCGACCTTTTCTCCCCTCCGCCAACTAACAGCGACGTAGAAACTAAATGCCGCCATTAATTGCGCACCTAGAGCCCCTCCGCGCGCTGGAGCGCAGCCAGGCGCCGGCCGCTCGCTCGGATCGCCGTCAATAAATGAACACTACCTCCACATGCTCGCCCGCGTCTGGAGCTAGGCAGCTAGCCCAAGCTGGAGGAAATCCGAGCCGTCGTGGTAAAAGCATCGGGGCCCAGCCGGTGCCGCGTGAGAGCAGTTACTACACACCAGCGAGAGGGGTAGAGTAGACAGTAGAGAGGGAGAAAGTTGCACGGCATCAGCGGCAGGTTATCTGACCTAAAACACGGAGGCTTGCCGCTTGGACTCCCGTGATTGTGAGACGATGATGTGGGGCTAGCGCCTAGCGGTGGTACCAGAATGGCAGTGCGACGGGCCGACGGCGATAACCGGTGCACCGTGCACGGCGGCGCTGCCCCCTGCCTGCGCATTGCGTGCACATGCGCATCACGATTCACGGACGCGGCCCATAACTCCGCTTGCGTCTGCTGCATAAATACGTTTCGCGTTGTTGCGCGGACGACGTACAGGTACATCACAGATCGCGCTAGCTAGCGACGTGCGTGCCCCAGCCCAGTGGCAGACAGAACGCTCCGCGTTTCAGGACATGGGCCAGAACGGTTAACCAGAACACAGAGGGCCGACAGGCTACATAAATACCAGTAGGAGTACGGGCATGTTTATTTCAGCTTATAAATTATATAATCTAGATTCTAATCTATATACATATATCTATTTGGTAGTCTAGATTATATAAATGTAGATTATTCGTAAAGATAACAATATTCTTGTTTATTTATTTGATATTTAGTATAGTTATGACATTATATCACTAGTAACAGTAAGAGACGTCACGATGAACTACTAGCGGCGGTAAAAGAGATTGGCAGCGAGAGGCACAATGGAGAATCTAATCGTGTATTAGGTGAGAAAAAAATGATGACATATATTATAATTTCTATTTACATAACCATTAGTAATATATAGATGACATATACTGTAATTTATATTTACATAACCATGAGTAATATGTATTTTGCCAAAAATAATCTCAAATAAGCTACTCTTGACGAGATTATAAGATTATCATAATCTAGGCTTTAGATTATATCATCTGGATCCATAATCTAGATGTTTGTTTATCTGTTGGATTATTTGCGCTAGATTATATAATCGGGAGAGATTATAATCTGAAGCAAATAGGGCCTACGTCCATAGTGATACTGTTAGCGATATTCCACTACACCATTTCTACAAATACACTATTTATTTAAAAACACATTTATCCAAATACACTATTTATTCAGAAACACAGATACACGTACACGCCAACGTACCAGACGTTTTGATTTTTTTTTACTTACATAAATTTTATTACAAATTTAGACATATTGTATGTACTAGTTAAATATCAAAAGCTATGTATCGAAAAATAATATCTTATAATGTGAAATAGAGAGTAACAATCCTGTTTAAATAAAAAATACTCCTAAAGAAAGTTTGGTCCATCACAGTCCATAGCCGATGGCCCATTAGGCCTACTTGGACTTCAGTCATTTCTAATTCGCCAACACACATCACGCATCACTCTCAGTCGCTCGCTCCCTCGCTTCGATCCACCGGCGGCGGCTGAGGTGCTGAGCGGCGAGGCAGCGAGCGCCACTGCGGCCTGCGTGCTGCTGTGCTCCTGCGCGGCTACGCGCCAGCGGACGACCGGGCTGTCGGCGTGGTTCCGGCTCCGCGCGGCTGCGTCGCGACGAGCAGTGCATCGGCGCCGTGGCGGTGCGCCCCCCGCGGCGAGCCCGCGGCGAGGCAGCTCCACGGACCGCGGTTACCGAGCGCCGTCGCGCCGAACGGGCGCGGGCGGCAGGCCGGCTGCCGGCTGCTGGCGAGCGCTGCTGCATGCTGCAGGCCAGGGCGAGCGGGCGAGACGCCGAGACCGCGTGGGCCGCGCCTCCCTAAGCCAGGGCAGCCGAGCTCTTCGTCGTTCGTGATTCGTCGGGCCATCGCCAGCGACGAGCAGCAACCAGGTATGCCCATCCAAGCATCCGTATTTTCCCTTCCTGCTGCACGAAACCGAGCCTTCAGGCGTTAACCCTAATTAAGCTACTTTCCTTCCTATTTGAATGATTGCTTGGTTACTTTTATTGAGCGTAATTTCTTTTATAAGTTAAGGATGATAACATCATTAGACGCTATCAATCGATGAAAGATTGCAAAATAAAAGTTAAATTGTAATTTTCTTTTAGTTGTTTTGTATCTAAACAATTTTTATTTGAATTATGAATTTGTCGCATTTTATTAAATATATTTATCTTTGAGCCGGTTTGATGAGTAGTGAATTGGAGGGGATCCCCTCCTGGCAAATCAGCCCTTGGGAATGCCCTATCGCCAAATCCTGACTCCACAACTGAGCGGAAACCAGCCGTGGCTGTACTATCAGCGATTGTTTTTGGCTGTAGAGGTGAAGTGATGGGCACGGCGATCGTAGGCGACGGGGGCGGTGAGGGAAGCGATGGAAAGTCGGTTGACGGGTGGCAGGCGGAGCAGGCCGTCGCGGGCAACCGTAGGGCACTCGAGGCCCTTCGGGAGCTCGTGGCTTATCCTTTCCTCTACGCCCGCGAGTCCCGTCTGCTCGGCCTCAAGGTAATATGCTCCCGTCTCTTGCCCCCATCAGACTTCGTCACTGTCTGCTACACCTCCGAATTAATCTCATTCAGCTTGCTTTCTTCAGTGGCCCAGAGGGTTGCTGCTCCACGGCCCCCCTGGCACCGGAAAGGTACTGAATTTGCAATTCCTTGTCTTGACTCTCAGCTCTTTCTTCCATCATCTAAAACAACTAACTCTATCACAAGTCTTTACACCGTGAAGTGCTTGGGTTGTTTCTGTGTATCGTGGAGTGCTTGGATTGTTTTTTTTGGGTTTGATGTTTCTGCAAGACGTAAACAGTATGATGATTGTTATTTTGACAGACAAGCCTGGTTCGAGCTATTGTTCGAGAATGCAACGCGCACCTGACAATGATCAAGTACTGAATTTACTTTGGAGTGTTTCTGCTAGTGCTGACATGTCCATTGTATTTTTCGATATGATTTGGAATATTGCTTCTGGCCACCTTGACAGCCCATATTCTGTACACAAAGCCCATGTGGGAGAGGGAGAAAAGTTCCTGCGTGAAGCTTTTTCTGAAGCATATTCTCAGGCTTCGCGGGGTAAACCAGCTGTGATATTCATTGACGAACTTGATGCCATATGTCCACGCCGCAATAGTAGGCAAGTTATGCATATCTCTTTTATTTGTGTGCGTAAGTTGATCGTGAAATAGGGAATTTGCACTGTAGATTACACTGTTTGCATAGTGAAGTCTGAAATAGGAGATGAGATAGGGTAGCTGCTGGAGACAGCCTAAGGGCTTGTTCGTTTTGCTCTCAATCCATGTGGATTGAGTGGGATTGTGTGGGTTTAAATTCCAAACAAGTCGAAATCTTTCATAATTTTTTCCAATCCACGTGGGATAGGAATAACCGAACAAGGCCTAAAGAAGATCTTACTACACTTCCACAGGAGAGAGAATGAGTCCCGCATTGTTGGCCAACTTCTTACTCTCATGGATGGAAACAAAAAGGCGTCAAAGATGCTTCCTCACATAGTTGTTGTTGCATCGACTAACAGGTCTGGGCATGTCACACTTTCGATTTCGAAATACCTTTCTTAATATAATTCAAGGTCTATTCCATGGTTAAGAATCCTGCTGGGACATGATTTACAATTTATAGTTCTAGACGCAGATACCATATAATGTCGTTATGTTGAATTAATTACGAAAAATCTTTAAATAGTTATCTAAGCATTCTGTTGCTGGATATGGTCTTTATTGTTGAACTAAAACACAGCTTGCTACCTCATTAGGATAGATGCCGTTGATCCTGCATTGAGAAGGGCAGGACGATTTGACTCAGAGGTAGAGGTTGCCGTTCCTACAGTTGAAGAAAGGCTGCTGATTCTTAAGGTAATATTTGATGTCACATTTCATAAATTTGTTTGTAAACAGTGGTTTTCTTACGCTTACTGTTGCAATTTAGGTATCTGGCTTAGGAAATTTCTATTGATAAATGAAAAAAACCCTGCCGGGGAGAGAAAGACCGTTCTCCTGGTATTATATTAAGAAGAGACTGAAACATGGTCCCGGCCGAGAAATCCCCGAACCCTCTCTCCCCCCCCCCCCTTACTAGCGGGTTGTTACCTCCCAATCCGCAATGGCCCAGCCAGAGGGTGGTGCACATGACGTAATCCGGGAGCGGGCGGGGCACATCATAGTTTTTAAGGCGAGCCACCATCGCCTTACTGCCTAGGCGAACCATCCTCGCCTTACCGTTAAGCGTCGCCTTACGGATGCCTTAAAAAACTATGGGGCACAACAAGAGGATTTTTTTAACCAAGCTAGAAATTCGTCCTCGAGGGGGAATCGAACCCAGGATCTGGAGGTGCTACTCGGAAGCCTTAATCATTACGCTAGAGGCTCTTTTGCATTTCTGTTGACAAATGACAGATGCAATTTTATGTTTTTGACCCTATGATTGTATACATATTGAATCTAAAAAAGCTGAGGCAGCATATCAAATTCTCTTGCTTTCTTTTGCGTAAGTCTAATGTCATAGGTTTTATCTTCAGCTTTATACCAAAAACCTACATCTGGATGAAAAAGTCGATCTTCAGACTGTTGCTGCGTTCTGCAATGGCTATGTTGGAGCTGATTTAGAAGCATTGTGTCGAGAAGCTGCCAAGCTTGCATATCATAGAATGTTAAACTTATGTGAGGGTGACAAAGTACTTAAACTACTTATGGAGGACTGGGAATGTGCTAGATCTATGGTGGGACCAAGCATAACAAGAGGGGTAACCAAAGAAATTTCAATTGTTTCGTGGGATGATATAGGAGGCTTGAAAGATCTAAAGGTTAGGCATTTCTTGTTTTGGCTCCCTTCTGGCAAAAAACCTGTTTTGATGGTGATTGTTCATGTGCTTCAGAAAGAGCTTCAGAAAGCTGTTGAATGGCCCATCAAGCATGCTGCTGCATTTTCTAGACTTGGGATACCACCAGTCCGGGGGGTGCTGTTGCATGGCCCACCAGGGTGCTCCAAGACTACTCTTGCCAAGGCTGCAGCGCATGCTGCCCAAGCTTCTTTCTTTTCTTTGAGGTTCATCAGGAAACAAATTTTTATTTTGGGAAAATAACAGCTCACTTACCGTTGTGTGAAGAATATAGAACTTTTAGCCCAGAGTGTTTAAAACAGATTAACATAATTTACTTATTTCTGCCAGTTGAGTTAATATCTTGTACCCAGAAGTCAGCGAATGCTTGAAAATAATGAACTAAAACATGTTCAGATAAAGATACTCTCATCAACACACACTATCTTTTCACATAAATTCTTATAACAGTGGTGCAGATTTATATTCCAAGTATGTTGGAGAAGGGGAAGCTCTATTGCGTAGAACATTTCAGAAAGCACGTCTTGCTTCTCCCAGCATTATATTTTTTGATGAGGCTGATGCCATTGCCCCTAAGAGGTATGCACTGATATGTGATGCATAATATAATAAAAATGATTCTGATATAATTGTCATAGCTAGCAATAATGGGTAGGTATTGCTTATCCCTTTTACTGTTTAAAATGAAAAAAATGTACTTGTTACACATAATGGAAAAACTGTTGTGCAATCAAACTATCAAAAGTTATAAAAATTCTCAAAACTTTTATAGATATACTTCATTACTGACTCTACTGATATATCAAAATTCAAATTTTAATTTTTCCTGTGTTAAGAGATATTAAAAAGAGGAATTTTATGCAATAAGAATACTTAAAAATGATGATTTTTCTTTTTATATCTATTAACATAGAATGAATTAGAGCTTGAAATTTCATATATTGGTAGAGTAAATAATATAGTACAATTATAGTTTTTTGAGATTTTTTCATGGTTTTTGGTAGTTTGATTGCACGGGAAGGTTGATTTTACAACAATTTTTCCCCACATAATGTAAAGGATTGAACAGTGTGCAAACAACTTGTTGACAATGGCAACTTGGATGTTCTTTTTATGACAGTAGAATCAGTTTATATAGAATTCAGTTTTGTGCTTGTAAAAATCTTTATTTTTAGCTTCAGAGTACCATGTGTGAATTTTACTAAAAAATAGTTTATGTTGGCACCTGTGTATGGTCTTGCAGAACTGGCCCTGGTGGGAATTCTAGTGGCAATGCCACAGTCGGAGAAAGACTTTTGTCGACTTTATTGACCGAAATGGATGGTTTAGAACTGGCTACGGTACTGTTAGCCTGCTGATAGCTTTCTGTGTGATTCTACTGATTATATCTACATGTATATTCACTAGAAGGCAATCCTTTTTTTAGGGAATTATCGTATTGGGTGCTACGAATCGCCCAAATGCAATTGATGCTGCTCTTCTGCGTCCAGGGCGTTTCGATAAGGTCCTTCAGTGCTCCTGTTAATGACACATGGACATATAGACACTGGCCATAATTTCCCATTGATCTGCAGGTGCTGTATGTCCCGCCACCAGATGTGGAAGGGCGACACGAGATACTACGCATCCATACACGGAAAATGAAGTTGGGAGAGGATGTAGATCTTTGGAAGGTTGCAGAGTGTACCGAGCTGTTCACCGGTGCTGATCTTGAAGGCCTCTGCAGGGAAGCTGGAATGGCAGCATTGAGGGAAGATATCTCAGCAAGTTCGATACATGATGCTCACTTCCAAGCCGCACGAAATTCATTAAGCCCCTCTCTTACAAAAGCAGTAGTTGATGAGTACTCAAAGGTAGATATAAATGATCCATCGAGTAGGAAACATTGATATGTTCTTTTTCTATTTCTTTGTTGCACACTAGGCGAACATATATGCAATACACATTTGCAACCTTGCCACCAAGACACACAGATGGAGATAGAGAGATCTTTTTAAGAATATTTTTTTAAAAACAATCCTCTTACCGTCAGCTCTGGATGTTATTTTAAAAAAATGCCCTCACTAGATATTATTTTTAAAATGTCCTGTGAATGTGTTGAGCACCGTTTATAGCCGGACGGTTCGGCCGTACAGTTGGACGGTCGTGGGAACAAAATCAATTATGGTTTCTAGTTTTTTTTGTAAGATTTGTTAGCAAACTCTACGGATTTGGTAAACCGACTTGTAACGGATCTAAATCTCTCCTTTTATATATAAATAAAAGGGTATGATGGAATGACACCTCGACAATCATTCCAATCAAACTAATTTATCATATTTATCTTATTTGTCTTGTTCTTTCCATGCATTAGGAGTAAGACTAATCTAGCCCTAGTATTAGTCTTTCTTAACACATTTCTTCACATCTCTTCGGCTCGACGTCGTCTAGAGGTGTTTTGGGTGGCCTGTTGATCCCAAGACAACCCTATGATCTCTTCTCGATAGGACCCCTCCTGGGAGGCGAGATTTAGGTTTCTGTGAAGAAGACTGTACCATCATGGACCATTTGGCCCCAAACACGGACTGTACAAAAGCACACAGAGAAGGAGCAGCTTCTGCAGCGAGGTCGCGGACCGTTTGCCTTACATTGCGGACTGTCCGCTCTCCCACAGAGAACACCGCCAGATGGTTCATTCTAGTGTTTGGTACCAAATCGGTGCCAACACACTTTTTGGTGACTCCGCTTGGGGCAAGTGTATTCTAGATCTATTATAATCGGCCACAAATGGCTAGTTCTAAAGATCATACCAATGTCACCCAAGATAATATCCTTAGGCCGACTGTTGAGAGTTTGTGATCTCATGAGCCAAGTGAAAGAGGACGCACGCCGCCAACTTGCCAAGGTTCAAGAGGAGGCGAGGAAGAAATTCTTATCACGGTGGATCGCCATCAGAAAATTACCAAGTATGGGGAGATCGAGATTGCATCTCTCCTACCTTTGCTTAAAATCCCCAATGTTGGTAAATCTGATGACATCCAAGCTATTAAACAATATGTAGGTGAACAACAAAATCAAGTGAAATAATAGATTGGAGGGTTGGAAGAAACAATTAGAAAATTAACATACCATTTGAGAAATATGTTGCAACTAGTTTTTCGTCATACGAAACTAGTAATAACATATGTGTACCAAATACATCGGCAACAAATGGAGATTTCCAGCCCCAACCACTATATGGTATGCCGATAAATTCATAATCAGGACAAATACCACAACCGATGTCCCTGCTTGACAGATCGGTGACATTGGATGTGAACGAACCATCCGCATCTAATGCCTGTTTGGTTCGTGGCTAACTACGCCACACTTTGCCTAAGGTTAGGCGTTCGAATTGAATAACTAACCTTAGGCACAAAAGTTAGGCAAAGTGTGGCAATTGAGGTAACGAACCAAACAGGCTACTAATCTCCGACCGTACGCCCCTAACACGGACAGTCCGACACTCCTTGTCGGACAGTTCGAAACTACGCCAGGACCACCACATGCCCCCCATGGTAATAAACACGATCGGACAGTCTGGGTATACACTCAGATAGGCCGTCATCACACCGGATTGTCCAGTCACCTGAGGCGGACCGTCCGGATACATATATACAAAACATATTGCTGCACACAACACACTATTTATTACCACAACAACAATATGTTTCGCTCCATATATATTAAAGCCATAGCGCACCATGTGATCATAGGCCGAACATCATTTTCGATCGGCCATGGCAAGAAGGATGGTATAATAATAATGCCTGGCCAAATGAGCCCCATATCCCAAGGACTGGTGGCCTGCCATCGGACACTGTGGAAAAAATTAGGGAAGGAATGTTTGAACTATTCCGACAAAGGCTTAGTAAGTATAAGTCATATGATCATCAGTTTGATACTATCCCATATTCGCAGGTGAAAGAAAAATGTGCCATTTGGTCATTTTTTATTTTATTTTGGTGATTAAATGTTCAACACTTTGTTTTTGACTAACATATTCTTGTATGAGCATAAGCACATGTATTTAAAAAGAAAATTCAAAAACATAGGAAAATTGTATTTTGGTGTATATTGCAAATCCTATTTAATTGAAGAAACAAAGATAGGATTCTAACACTTAGTAAATTGTTTGAGTTGCTAACTATGTTCTAGAAAATTTCTCAAGTTGAACCAATTTGGAGAAACAGTGTTTGACTAAGTTTGGCCAAACTTGTGCCAGTCTGGGGAGCACTGGACTGTCCAGTGTGCACCAGACAATATTCTGTGTCCAGACTGTTCAGCCGATGAACAAGCCGCTCTTAGGTTTTTATCGAGGTGTCGTAGCTATAAAACATCGGACTGTCCGGTGTGACACCCATGCGTCTTAGCCAACGGTCGGCCGCACTAAAAGGGAAATAGGGTCAAACCTTTTTCTAAATGAATTTTGGTAGTTGAATTGCCCAACACGAATAATTGGACTAACTAGTTTGCTCTAGATTATATGTTCCACAGGTGCCAAAGGTTCACAACAAACCAATACAAAGTTAAAAGAAAGGGTTCAAAACAAAGGAGCAAAGAAAACCGAAGGTTGCCCTGGTCTGGCGCACCGGACTGTCCAGTGTGCCACCGGACAGTGTCCGGTGCACTAGGGAGAATCACTCTGAACTGCTCAGCTTCGATTTTCTGGAAAATGTTCTCCGCTATAATTCACCGGACTGTCCGGTGTGCCAGCGGGGCAACGGCTAGCGCGCCAACGATCGACTGCAAAAGTGAGCAGGGAACAGTGAACAGTGCGGACTGCGCGCGCAGAGTCAGAGCAGGCGCCAGAAGGCGCACCGGACAGTGAACAGGACCTGTCTGGTGCACCACCGAACTGTCCGGTGGCCCAGTTGTCAGAAGCTCCAACGGTCGAGCCCTAACGGTTGGGTGACATGGCTGGCGCACCGGATAGTGTCCGGTGGCGCACCAGACTGTCCGGTGCGCCTGTCGACAGTAGCCATCCCCAACGGCCACTTTGGTGGTTGGGGCTATAAATACCCCCCAACCACCACACTTCAAGGCATCCAAGTTTTCAGCCAACACATTCAATACAAGAGCTAGTGCATTCAATACAAGACATAAATAGATTGAATCAAAGCCTCTCCAAGTCCCAAATTCCACTCAAAGCAATTAGTGACTAGAGAGAGAGTTTTGCTCGTGTTCTTTGAGCTCTTGCGCTTGGATCGCTTTTCTTCTTCCTCATTTCTTGTTCCCAAGTCATTTGTAATCAAGGCAAGAGACACCAATTGTGTGGTGGTCCTTATAGGGACTAAGTGTCCCGATTGATTGAGAAGAGAAGCTCACTCGGTCTAGGTGACCGTTTGAGAGAGGGAAACGGTTGAAAAAGACCCGGTCTTTGTGACCACCTCAACGGGGAGTAGGTTTGCAAGAACCGAACCTCGATAAAACAAATCACCGTGTCACACTCTTCATTTGCTTGTGATTTGTTTTCGCCCTCTCTTTCGGACTCAATTATATTTCTAACGCTAACCCCGACTTGTAGTTGTGCTTAAAGTTTATAAATTTCAGATTCCGCCTATTCACTCCCCCTCTAGGCGACTTTCACGCACGATCAGTGTCGGCCACGTCAGCTCGCCAACGGTCACCAGGCTACACCAGACTGTCCGGTGTGCCAAGTGACCAACGGTCGACTTCATCAAAGAAGGAAAGAAATCATCTACTGTGCAGTGTCTAGTGCACCCGCAGACACAAGGCAACCAGGGCCTTCCAAATGAAGATTAAACAACTCTTTGGTCCCTTGGGGCTATAAAAGAACCCCATAGGCGCATGGAGCTGTTACCCAAGCACTCTTTGAGCACACTACAACTCCGAATCTTTGCGACCATGCAACTATTTTGCTAGAGAGAGATTTGAGCGTGTTCTTGAGCCGTAACTCTGTCGTTGTGTTTCATGCGCTCTCTTTTCACTTGTATGCGTGTTGTTGTTGTGTTGTGTTCTTGTGTACGTTTCTACTCCCATCCTTACTCTGATTTCGATTGTAATCGATTGTGTAAGGTGTGAGAGGCTACAATTTGTGAAAATTCCTCACAACATGATTTTGGTATAAGGAAGATATATGTGGCACTCAAGTTTGATCTTTGGATCACTTGAGAGGGGTTGAGTGCAACCCTTGAGCAAAAGAGGTCACCACAACATGGAGTAGGCATTGGCCAAACCACGGTAAAAATCGTTGTGTCACTTGTCCATTTACTTATTGCGATTAATGTCTTCCTGAGTTCTCTACTCTCTTACAATATTGCTATTAAGTTTAATACTCATCTTAAAGGAGCAATCAAGAGAAGAGTTCTCTTTTAATCTCTCTTCTCATCTGAACTTGGTTTTAGTTCTCACTAACACTTAAACCAAGTTTGTGTTGTTTGGAGTTGATTTTTGTAGGATCACCTATTCACCCCCTCTAGGTGCTCTAGGACTAGGATACTAGAGTTCTCCAAATCCTCTGATGAATGCGGTAAAAGTACACATGAACACATAGCCAGTTTCTAGCACAACTAGGCGAATTGGCCGACAGGAAAGCCTTTCGTGTTCGTTTATTTTGTTATCTCTTACTGGTACGTTTTTACATGGTATGCCACTCCGTCTTCTAATTCCATTAATTCCTGGAATGATTTAGAGAGTAAATCTATGAGAATTTATTTTCTAGGGAGTATGAGTTGGAATTAGCTGATTTAGCTCCAGTCTGATAAGGGTGCGAAGAATCGGTTAATGACTATATCTAGAGATTCCAGGATACTAGAAAATGGTGCTTCCAAATTCATGTCACAAACAAATAGCTAGCAGAGCTAGCTTTTAATGAGTTGAGATCTTACTTCAAATGAAAAATAGATGGCACTCAGTTCTTTTCAATAGCACAGCTACATCAGTGGGCTTTGGCCTGTGAGAGCTGAAGTAAAGAGGCATCAAAATCGGCTGGCCATAATGTGCATCTAGTGTAGCGCGATAGTTCGGATAATGAATTCACAAATGTATATACCACCGAACTTGTTTGGCTAACACAGGCTAAACCTTCAGCATGTTCTTCTTTACAATTGGTTCAAAAAATCAGCAAGAAGAAGTTAAATTTACTTTTAACGTCGTCAAGTGTGGCAAAATATTTGATGAGCTAGTAAAAAGTGGCAACATTAAAGTAACTCATAATATGCATCCTCTAGATGATATAAAGAAGCGTGTTTATTGCAAGTGACATAATTCTTTTTCCTATGCAATCAATGATTGTAATGTTTTTCATCGACAGATACAATCGACCATAAATGTGGACCGATTGAGGTTCCAGGAGATGCAAATTGACAAGCAGCCATTTTATGTCAACATAATAGAGCCAATGGACAAAAAAGTCTTGGTTCGATCAGAAGTGACTGATAAAGGCAAATGCAAAAATATTATCATTGGTGATCGTCGCAAGCCAAATATATCATGAGGAGTAGTTACTCGGAAGGTTTCGTACAAGAGGATTAACAAGACCAGAGGCACCAGGGCAATCGAATAACCGATCAAAGCTCCTTGTCCCATGCATCGTGGATGGTCCAACATCTATGCTCGAACAGTCCGAAGCCCACGTGGACAATTTGGCTGACTCAGCTGGACAATCCAGCAACGATCAGAGGTTGTAGCATCCACACACTTTCAAGCCCCGACAACCAGAAAGGGGTATGCGGGGACAAAACACATATAAAGCACCTAGTCGACTGGTCAAAGTCAGTCTTTTGATCAATTACTCTCCAAATATGCTCACTGAAAGTCGCCTAGAGGGGGGTGAATAGGCGAAACCTAAAATTTAGAAACTTAAACACACACTAGGGCCAGGGGTAGCGTTAGAATTAAATTCGAGTGCAGAAGATTTATTTTTCTGAGGTTCGGTTCCAAAGAACCTAGTCCCCATTGAGGAGGCCACAAAGACCGGGTCTATTTCAACCCTTTCCCTCTCTCAAATGGTCACTTAGACCGAGTGAGCCATTTCCTTAATCACACGGGTCACTAAGACCCTGCAAGGACCACCACACACTTAGGTGTCTCTTGCTAGCTTTACAAAGCACTTAAGAGAGTAAGGATGGGAAGGAAGAAGGCAATCCAAGCAACAAGAGCGCAAATGAACACAAATGATCCTCTCTCAAGACTCTAAGCACTAGAGTTGATTTTGGAGACTTGGAGTGGATTGAATAATTTGAATGTGTCTTTGAGTGGTTGGCTCTGCTCTTGTATGGAATGGGAAGTTCAGAATACTTGGATGGCTTTGAATGAGGTGGTTGGGGGTATTTATAGTCCCCAACCACTTCCTAGTCGTTGGCTAACTTTGCTGTCGATTGGCGCACCGGACAGTCTGGTAGTGCACCGGACAGTCACTGTTCACTGTCCAGTGCGCGCCACGTTAGCGCGCCCGTTGGGGTTTGGAGCTATTGACCGTTGGAACCCTTTGTCTTTTTGCTGCACCGGATAGTCCGGTGCCACACCGGACATGTCCAATGCCCTCTGACTTCTGTGCTCTGACTCTGCCATGCACTGTCCATCTCTGTTCACGAGCACTGTTCATTTTGTAGTCAACCGTTGGTGCCAGTTAGCCGTTGCTCCGCTGGCTCACCGGACATGTTCGATGCACACCGGACAGTCCGATGAATTATAGCAGAGTGTGCTCAGCGAATTCTTGAGAGTGAATGGTTCGTTTTTGTACGGGCCTGGTGCACCGGACAGTGTCCAGTGTGCCACTTAGCAGCACACTCTCAAGTCTTGCTCCAAATTTTGTTTGTGTCCCCAACTGAATTTCTTTCTTGATTTGCGTTGAACCTTATGCACCTAAGATAAATAATATCTAGACAAACTAGTTAGTCCATGTGGTTTGTGTTGGACATCAACCACCAAAATAGATGAAAGGAAGTGATTAAGTCCATTTCCTTTTCAATCTCCCCCTTTTTGGTGATTGATGCCAACACAAACCAAAGCAAATATAAAGTGCAGAAATGTGACTAGTTTGCATTTATGATGAATGTGCATAGGTTACTTTGGAATTCAACCACTTGAAAGACTTTATGCATATGTCTAAAATGAATGAATTGCTTTTCTCTTGTTTAACATTTTGGACCACATTTGCACCACTTGTTTGTTTTTGCAAATCTTTTGGGAAAAATCTTTTCAAAATC
This sequence comes from Zea luxurians, assembly GCA_029449295.1. Lineage (NCBI taxonomy): Eukaryota > Viridiplantae > Streptophyta > Magnoliopsida > Poales > Poaceae > Zea > Zea luxurians. The sequence continues at coordinate 105,911,822 of JAOPSE010000010.1, forward strand.
TTTTGCAAATAGTCAAAGGTATAAGAATATGATTACAAGAAGCATTTTCAAGATTTGAAATTTCTCTCCCTGTTTCAAATGCTTTTCTTTGACTAAATGAAAGCTCCCCTTGAAGAAATTCTCCCCTTAGCTTTCAAGAGGGTTTTTGAAAAGATTTTTCCTTTTTGAAATAGATGCCAAATGAACTTATACCAATTGATATCTCTATCCTTATTTGAAATTTTGAAGCCAAATGAGATACCAATTGAAAATTCATGTAGAGGCTTAACAAAAAACCAATCGAATTATTTTTCATACTTATGAAGTCAAATAAGATTCCAATTGAAATAAACACTTTATTTATTGAAAAATTTTGATACTGATTTGAAATATACACTAAAATTTTTAAAATGGTGGTGCGGTCCTTTTGCTTTGGGCTTAATACTTTCTCCCCCTTTGACATCAATCACCAAAAACGAAGAACATTGAGAGCCCTTTAAACTTTCTCCCCCTGTGGGGCTTTGTACTTTCTCCCAAATTGGTAAGGTAATATGAGTGAAAGGTCATACCAATTGAGAGTTACATGAGTAACGACAAAGGGTAAATGATGCCGTCAGAGTTGGAGTGGAAGCTTTGTCTTCTCTGATTACTCCATTTCCCTTTCAATCTAAGACTAATCATAGAGATAAACTCAAAGACACATTAGTCTTAGCCTTGGCACAACAAGAATAAATATGCATTTATACCAAATGAAAGAGACATGATCAAAGGTATATAAATGAGCTATGTGTGCAATGTTTGAATCAAAGTTCCAAGAATCAAGTATATTTAGCTCATTCCTAAGTTTGCTAAAGGTCTTTTCATCTAGTGGCTTGGTAAAAATATCGGATAATTGGTTGTTGAAAGGGAATTAGGCTTACACTTATATTCCTAAACTAATTTTGGTGATTGAATTGCCCAACACAAATAATTAGACTAACTAGTTTGCTCTAGTCTATAAGTTATACAGGTGCCAAAGGTTCACAAAAGGCCAATAAAAAGACCAAGAAAAGGGTTCAACAAAAAGAGCAAAGGGACAACCGAAGGCACCCTGGTCTGGCGCACCGGACTGTCCGGTGCACCACCGGACATGTCCGGTGCACCAGGGTTCTCCACACGCTGAACTCCTCACCTTCGAAAAAACGCAGAGTCGCTCCGCTATAATGCCCGGACTGTCTGGTGTACACCGGACAATGTCCGGTGCTCCAGGAATGAAGCGACTCCGAACTCGCCAGCTTCGGGAATTCGCAACAGCTTCTCCGCTATAATTCACCGGACATGTCCGGTGTACACCGGACTGTTCGGTGTAACGGCGGAGCAACGGCTACTTCGGCGCCAACGGTCACCTGCAGGCGCATTAAATGCGCGCCAGAACGCGTAGAAGTCAGGCACGCGCGAAGTGGCGCACCGGACACTCTACAGTGCATGTCCGGTGCGCCACCGGACATCAAGGCGGGCCCAGCAGTCAGAGCTCCAACGGTCGGAACCCTAACGTTCGGGTGACGTGGCTGGCGCACCGGACATGTCCGGTGTGCACCGGACTGTCCGGTGCACCATACGACAGACAGCCTCCACCTAAACGGCTAGTTTGGTGGTTGGGGCTATAAATACCCCCAACCACCCCACATTCAAGTCATCCAAGCTTTCCACTTCTCAACCACTTACAAGAGCTAGACATTCAATTCTAGACACACTCAAGTAATCAAATCCTCTCCAATTCCACACAAGGCTTTAGTGATTAGCGAGAGAGATTTGTCGTGTTCTTTTGAGCTCTTGCGCTTGGATTGCTTCTTTTCTTTCTCACTTGTTCTTGTGATCAAAACTCCATTGTAATCGAGGCAAGAGACACCAATTGTGTGGTGGTCCTTGCGGGGAAGTTTTGTTCCCGGTTTGATTTGAGAAGAGAAGCTCACTCGGTCCGAGGGACCGTTTGAGAGAGGGAAAGGGTTGAAAGAGACCCGGTCTTTGTGACCACCTCAACGGGGAGTAGGTTTGCGAGAACTGAACCTCGGTAAAACAAATCCGCGTGTCACATTCTTCATTCGCTTGCGATTTGTTTTGCTCCCTCTCTCTCGGACTCTTTATTATTTCTAACGCTAACCCGGCTTGTAGTTTTGTGTATATTTGTAAATTTCAGTTTCGCCCTATTCACCCCCCTCTAGGCGACTTTCAGTTGTGGGTATTGACATAAGCAATTTTGATATCCCCCTTTTGTTGGTGATCTCTCAGAAAGTGATACCAGATGTCTATGTGCTTAGTGCGGCTGTGTTCGACGGGATTATCCGCCATGCAGATTGATCTCATTATCACATAGGAGAGGGACTTTGCTCAACTTGTAGCCATAGTCCCTAAGGTTTGCCTCATCCAAAGTAATTATGCACATCAATGACCTGCAGCAATATACTCAGCTTCGACGGTAGAAAGAGCTACTGAGTTTTGTTTCTTTGAAGCCCAAGACGTCAGGGATCTCCCCAGAAACTGACAAGTCCCTGATGTGCTCTTCCTATCAATTTTGCACCCTGCATAATCGGCATCAGAATATCCAATTAAATCAAATGTAGATCCCTTGGGGTACCAAAGCCCAAACTTAGGAGTGTAAACTAAATATCTCATGATTCTTTTCACATCCCTAAGGTAAACTTCCTTAGGATTTGCCTGGAACCATGCAAACATCCATACATAAAGCATAATATCCAGTGTGAAGCACATAAAAAGAGTAAAGATCCTATCATCGACCGGTATACCTTTTGATCTACGAATTTAGCTCCCGTGTCGAGGTCAAGATGCCCATTGGTTCCCATGGGAATTGGGAGTCTTGATGGGTTTGCCATCCTTCATTCCAAACTTCTTAAGTATGTCTTGAATATACTTAGTTTGGCTAATGAAGGTGCCCTCTTGGAGTTGCTTGATTTGAAATCCAAGAAAATACTTCAACTCCCTCATCATTGATATCTCGAATTTCTGTATCATAATCCTACTAAACTCTTCACAAGATGACTTGTTAGTAGACCCAAATATAATATCATCAACGTAAATTTGGCATATAAACAAGTCTTTTGCAATAGTTTTAGTAAAGAGAGTAGGATCGACCTTTCCGACTTTGAAGCCATTGGTAATAAGAAAGTCTCGCAGGCATTCATACCATGCCCTTGGAGCTTGCTTGAGCCCATAAAGCGCCTTTGAGAGCTTATAAACATAGTTAGGATACTCACTATCTTCAAAGCTGGGAGATTGCTCAACATAGACCTCTTCCTTGATAGGGCCATTGAGGAAGGCACTTTTCACGTCCATTTGATAAAGCTTAAAGCCATGGTAAGTAGCATAGGCAAGTAATATACGAATTGACTCAAGCCTAGCTACGGGTGCATAGGGTTCATCAAAATCCAAACCTTCAACTTGTGAATAACCTTTTGCGACAAGTCTGGCTTTGTTCCTTGTCACCACACCATGCTCGCCTTGCTTGTTGCGGAATACCCACTTGGTACCAACAATATTTTGATTAGGACGTGGAACTAAATGTCATACCTCATTGCCACCACCCCATCCAGATCTCTTAGTGCATCCTCTACCCTGTATGGCTCAATAGAGGAAACAAAAGAGTAATGTTCACATAAATGAGCAACTCAAGATCTAGTGGTTACCCCCTTGTGAATGTCACCAAGAATGGAGTTGACGGGGTGATCTCTTTGAATTGCTTGGTGGACTCTTAGGTATGGCGGTCTTTGATCCCGAATTTCTTGATCATCTTCCTTGTCATCATCATTTTCATCTCCCCTTGATCAATGTCCTCCTCTTGAGGTGGCTCATCGTCTTGATCTTCATCTTCTTCTTCTTAAGCCTGATCCTCATCTTGGGTTGGTGGAGATGCTTGCATGGAAAATGATGGTTGATCTTGTGCTTGTGGAGGCTCTTCGGATCTTTTGGAAACACATCACTAATGGACATGTTCCTTAGTGTGATGCACGGAGCCTCTTCATTATCTAGTTCATCAAGATCAACTTGCTCCACTTGAGAGCCATTAGTCTCATCACACACAATGTCACAAGAAAATTCAACTAATCCAGTGGATTTGTTGAAGACTCTATATGCCATTGTGTTTGAGCAATTTTAGAACTTCTACCTCTCTTAGTAAGAATAAAGCATTTGCTCCCAAAAACTCTAAAGTGTGAAACATTGGACTTTTTACCAGTGAAGAGTTCATACGATGTTTTCTTGAGGATTCGGTGAAGATATAACCGGTTGATGGAGTAGCAGGCGGTGTTAATCGTCTCCGCACAAAACCGGTCCGGTGTATTGTACTCATCAAGCATGGTTCTTGCCATATCCAGTAGAGTTCCATTCTTCCTCTCCACTACACCATTTTGTTGAGGTGTGTAGGGAGAAGAGAACTCATGCTTGGTCTTCCTCAAGAAATTCTTCAATTTGTGAATTCTTGAACTCCGTCCAATTATCACTTCTAATCGTTCGTCCACCTGTTCTTAGTTTGTTCGTTCGTTCATCCGATCATTCAATCGTTCATGTTTCGTTCGTCCATTCGTCCGATCGTTCGATCGTTCGTCCATTCGTTCGTCCAAATAATCTTTGTTCAGCCATTATGCTACCAAAATTTTGATCGTTCGTTCGTCCGATCATTCGATCGTTCGTCCGTTTGTGGCAGAACCTCCAAGTTATTGGGCCCACATGCACCTGTCCTTGTCCCAAAGACCTCAGACAGCTATGCATGTGCACTAGATAACGTAACAGGATCTGTCCAATTGCCCCAAGGACATCGGATAAACCACTTACAACCAAGATCGTAGGATTAAGTAACACAAATCACACACACCAATATTTTTGCAGCGGAAATATTATTACCAAATTTTACAAGTTACAAAAATTTTATATTATTTTATCGAAGTGATTTCAATAGTGATTCATAGTTTTGAAATATGTGCTAGCTCAAGTGACCATCCTCAATAAGAAGTATAGAAGAGTTACTTAGACTTATAAGAAGGCCGAGCCCACCGGCACTTAACACCATCACAGCAGCACAAGGTTAGAACCTGAAAAACAACAGGGAATAAAACCCTGAGTACGGAATTACTCAGCAAGACTTACTGAAAGTCGCCTAGAGGGGGGGGGTGAATAGGGCGAAACTGAAATTTACAAAGTTAATCACAACTACAAGCCAGGTTAGCGTTAGAAATATAAATAAGTCCAAGAGAGAGGGTGAAAAACAAATCGCAAACAAATAAAGAGTGAGACACAAGGATTTGTTTTACCGAGGTTCGGTTCTTGCAAACCTACTCCCCGTTGAGGTGGTCACAAAGACCGGGTCTCTTTCAACCCTTTCCCTCTCTCAAACGGTCACTTAGACCGAGTGAGCTTCTCTTCTCAATCACACGGGACACTAAGTCCCCGCAAGGACCACCACACAATTGGTGTCTCTTGCCTCGGTTACAATTGAGTTTGTCACAAGAAAGAATGAGAAAGAAAAGAAGCAATCCAAGCACAAGAGCTCAAATGAACACAAGTCACTCTCTCACTAGTCACTATTGATTGGAATGGAACTAGAGACTTGGGAGAGGATTTGATCTCTTTGGTTGTGTCTAGAATTGAATGCTATAGCTCTTGTATGAGGTGCGAATGCTGAAAACTTGGATGATATGAATGGTGGGGTGGTTGGGGTATTTATAGCCCCAACCACCAAACTAGCCGTTTGGTGGAGGCTGATGTCGCATGGCGCACCGGACAGTCCGGTGCGCCACCGGACACTGTCCGGTGCGCCAGCCACGTCACCCGGCCGTTAGGGTTCGACCGTTGAAGCTCTGACTGGTGGGGCCCTTGGGCTGTCCGGTGGTGCACCGTACAGGTCCTGTAGACTGTCTGGTGCACCAACTGCGCGTGCTCTGACCTCTGCGCGCGCAGGCGCGCATTAAATGCGTTGCAGTCGACCGTTGGCGCTTGAAGTAGCCGTTGCTCCGCTGGCACACCGGACAGTCCGGTGAATTATAGCGGAGCGGCCTCCCATTTTCCCGAAGGTGAGGAGTTCAGCGTCGAGTTCCCTGGTGCACCAGACCAGAGTGCCTTTGGGTTGTATTTAGCTCACTTTGTTTGAACCCTTCTTTGGTCTTTTTATTGGCTTGTTGTGAACCTTTGGCACCTGTAAAACTTATAGACTAGAGCAAACTAGTTAGTCCAATTATTTGTGTTGGACAATTCAGCCACCAAAATCAATTAGGAAAAGGTGTAAGCCTTTTTCCCTTTCAATCTCCCCCTTTTTGGTGATTGATGCCAACACAAACCAAAGCAAATATGGAAGTGCAGAATTGAACTAGTTTGCATAATGTAAGTGCAAAGGTTGCTTGGAATGAAACCAATAAATATTACTTACTAGATGCGCATGGATGGCTTTTCTTCTTATTAGCATTTTGGACCACGCTTGCACCACATGTTTTGTTTTGCAAAATGTTTTGGAAATTCTTTTCAAAGTTCTTTTGCAAATAGTCAAAGGCAAATGAATAAGATTTTGAGAAGCATTTTCAAGTTTTGAGATTTTCTCCCCCTGTTTCAAATGTTTTTCCTTTGACTAAATAAAACTCCCCCTTAATGAAATCCTCCTCTTAGTGTTCAAGAGGGTTTTAGATATTAATTTTGAAGAGGGTATACCAATTTGAAATTATATCAAAATAATACATCAATTGAAAAACTTCTTTTAATACCAAATAAAAGACTACATTTTTTGAAATTGGTTGTGGTCCTTTTGCTTTGGGCTAATACTCTCTCCCCCTTTGGCATGAATCGCCAAAAATGGATGTTTGAGTGAAATATAAGCCCTTTGAAACTACTCTCTCCCCCTTTGGATGGAAGTATAGAAGTGAAGATTATACCAAAGTTGGAGAGTTGTGTGGAGCGACGATGAAGGATGAATGATTCGATGGAGCGGAGTGGAAGCCTTGTCTTCACCGAAGACTCCTTTTCCCTTTCAATCTATGACTTAGCATGAAATGGACTTGAAAGAACACATTAGTCATAGCACATGAAAGAGATGATCAAAGGTATACATATGAGCTATGTGTGCAAAACATCAATAAAAATTCCTAGAATCAAGAATATTTAGCTCATGCCTAAGTTTGGTAAAAGTTTGTTCATCCAATGGCTTGGTAAAGATATCGGCTAATTGTTCTTTGGTGCTAACATATGCAATCTCGATATCCCCTTTTTGTTGGTGATCCCTTAGAAAATGATACCGAATGGCTATGTGTTTAGTGCGGCTATGCTCAACGGGATTATCCGCCATGCGGATTGCACTCTCATTATCACATAGAAGAGGAACTTTGGTTAATTTGTAACCATAGTCCCTAAGGGTTTGCCTCATCTAAAGCAATTGCGCGCAACAATGGCCTGCGGCAATATACTCGGCTTCGGCGGTTGAAAGAGCCACAGAATTTTGCTTCTTTGAAGCCCAAGACACCAGAGATCTTCCCAAGAACTGGCAAGTCCCCGATGTGCTCTTTCTATTAATTTTGCACCCTGCCCAATCGGCATCGGAATAACCAATTAAATCAAATGTGGATCCCCTGGGGTACCAAAGGCCAAACTTAGGAGTATAAACTAAATATCTCAAGATTCGTTTTACGGCCCTAAGGTGAGCTTCCTTAGGATCAGCTTGGAATCTTGCACACATGCATACGGAAAGCATAATATCTGGTCGTGAAGCACATAAATAGAGTAAAGAACCTATCATCGACCGGTATACCTTTTGATCTACGGATTTACCTCCTGTATCGAGGTCGAGATGCCCATTGGTTCCCATGGGTGTCTTGATGGGCTTGGCATCCTTCATCCCAAACTTGGTTAGAATGTCTTGAATGTACTTCGTTTGGCTAATGAAGGTGCCCTCTTGGAGTTGCTTGACTTGGAATCCTAGAAAATACTTCAACTCCCCCATCATAGACATCTCGAATTTTTGTGTCATGATCCTACTAAACTCTTCACATGTAGATTCGTTAGTAGACCCAAATATAATATCATTAACATAAATTTGGCATACAAACAAATCATTTTCAAGTGTTTTAGTAAAGAGTGTAGGATCGGCTAATCCGACTTTGAAGCCATTAGCAATAAGAAAATCTCTTAGGCATTCATACCATGCTCTTGGGGCTTGCTTGAGCCCATAAAGCGCCTTAGAGAGTCTATAGACGTGGTTAGGATACTCACCGTCTTCAAAGCCGGGAGGTTGCTCAACATAGACCTCTTTCTTGATTGGTCCATTGAGGAAGGCACTTTTCACGTCCATTTGATAAAGCTTAAAGCCATGGTAAGTAGCATAGGCAAGTAAAATGCGAATTGATTCAAGCCTAGCTACGGGTGCATAGGTTTCACCGAAATCCAAACCATCGACTTGTGGGTATCCCTTGGCCACAAGTCGGGCTTTGTTCCTTGTCACCACACCATGCTCTTCTTGTTTGTTGCGCAAGACCCACTTGGTTCCTACAATATTTTGGTTAGGACGTGGAACTAAATGCCATACCTCATTCCTAGTGAAGTTGTTGAGCTCCTCTTGCATCGCCATCACCCAATCCGAATCTTGAAGTGCTTCCTCTACCCTGTGTGGCTCAATAGAGGAAACAAAAGAGTAATGCTCACAAAAATGTGCAACACGAGATCTAGTGGTTACCCCACCGAGGATGGTGTTCACGGGGTGATCTCGTTGGATTGCTTGGTGGACTCTTGGGTGTGGCGGTCTTGCAACTTGCTCATCCTCCTTGTCTTGAACATTTGCATCTCCCCCTTGATCATTGCCATCTTCTTGAGGTGGCTCATCTTCTTGATCTTCTTCATCATCATCTTGAGCTTCATCCTCATCTTGGGTTGGTGGAGATGCTTGCATGGAGGAGGATGGTTGATCTTGTGCTTGAATGGGCTCTTCGGATTCCTTAGGACACACATCCCCAATGGACATGTTCCTTAGCGCGACGCACGGAGCCTCTTCATCATCTAATTCATCAAGATCAACTTGCTCCACTTGGGAGCCGTTAGTCTCATCAAACACAATGTCACAAGAAACTTCAACTAGTCCAGTGGACTTGTTAAAGACTCTATATGCCCTTGTGTTTGAATCATATCCTAGTAAAAAGCCTTCTACAGCCTTAGGAGCAAATTTGGACTTTCTACCTCTTTTAACAAGTATAAAACATTTGCTACCAAAGACTCTAAAATATGAAACATTGGGCTTTTTACCGGTTAGGAGTTTATATGATGTCTTCTTGAGGATTCGGTGTAGATACAATCGGTTGATGGCGTAGCAGGCGGTGTTGACCGCCTCGGCCCAAAACCGATCCAAAGTCTTGTACTCATCAAGCATAGTTCTTGCCATGTCCAATAGAGTTCTATTCTTCCTCTCCACTACACCATTTTGTTGAGGCGTGTAGGGAGAAGAGAACTCATGCTTGATGCCCTCCTCCTCAAGGAAGCCTTCGATTTGCGAATTCTTGAACTCCCTCCCATTATCGCTTCTAATTTTCTTGATCCTCAAGCCGAACTCGTTTTGAGCCCGTCTCAAGAATCCCTTTAAGGTCTCTTAGGTTTGAGATTTCTCCTGCAAAAAGAATACCCAAGTGAAGCGAGAATAGTCATCCACAATAACAAGATAGTACTTACTCCCGTCGATGCTTATGTAAGCGATTGGGCCGAATAGGTCCATGTGGAGGAGCTCGAGTGGCCTGTCAGTCGTCAAGATGTTCTTATGTGGATGATGAATGCCAACTTGCTTCCCGGCTTGGCATGCGCTACAAATCCTGTCTTTCTCAAAATGAACATTGGTTAGTCCTAAAATGTGTTCTCCTTTTAGAAGTTTGTGAAGATTCTTCATCCCAACATGTGCTAGTCGGCGATGCCAGAGCCAGCCCATGTTAGTCTTAGCAATTAAGCAAGTATCGAGTTCAGCTCTATTGAAATCAACTAAGTATAGCTGACCCTCTAACACTCCCTTAAATGCTACTGAATCATCACTTCTTCTAAAGACAGTGACACCTACATCAGTAAATAGACAGTTGTAGCCCATTTTGCATAGTTGAGAAACAGAAAGCAAATTGTAATCCAAAGAATCTACAAGAAAAACATTGGAAATAGAATGGTCAGGTGATATAGCAATTTTACCCAATCCTTTGACCAACCCTTGATTTCCATCCCAGAATGTGATAGCTCGTTGGGGATCTTGGTTTTTCTCGTAGGAGGAGAACATCTTCTTCTCCCCTGTCATGTGGTTTGTGCACCCGCTATCGATGATCCAACTTGAGCCCCCGGATGCATAAACCTACAAAACAAGTTTAGTTCTTGATTTTAGGTACCCAAACAGTTTTGGGTCCTTTGACATTAGATACAAGAACTTTGGGTACCCAAACACAAGTCTTTGATCCCTTGTGTTTGTCCCCAACATACTTGGCAACTACTTTGCCGGATTTGTTAGTCAAAACATAAGATGCATCAAAAGTTTTAAATGAAATGCTAGGTTCATTTGATGCACTAGGAGTTTTCTTTCTAGGCAATTTAGCACGAGTTGATTGCCTAGAGCTAGATGTCGCACCCTTATACATAAAAGCATGATTAGGGCCAGAGTGAGACTTCCTAGAATGAATTCTCCTAATCTTGTGCTCGGGATAGCCGCCAGGGTACAAAATGTAACCCTCGTTATCCTGAGGCATGGGAGCCTTGCCCTTAACAAAGTTAGATAATTTTTTAGGAGGGGCATTGAGTTTGACATTGTCTCCCCTTTGGAAGCCAATGCCATCCTTGATGCCAGGGCGTCTCCTACTATAAAGCATACTACGAGCAAATTTAAATTTTTCATTTTCTAGTTCATGCTCGGCAATTTTAGCATCTAATTTTGCTATATGATCGTTTTGTTGTTTAATTAAAGCCATATGATCATGAATAGCATTAATGTCAACATCTCTACATCTAGTGCAAATAGAAACATGCTCAATGGTAGATGTAGAGGGTTTGCAAGTTTTTAGTTCAACAATCTTAGCATGTAAAATATCATTTTCACTTCTAAGATCGGAAATGGAAGCATTGCAAACGTCTAAGTCTTTAGCCTTAGCAATCAATTTTTTATTTTCAATTCTAAGGCTAACGAGAGAGGCATTTAATTTTTCAATCTTAGCAATAGAAATAGCATGATCATTTCTAAGATTGGCATATGAATCATCACAAACATTTGAATCAACCTTAGCAATTAATCTAGCATTTTCATTTCTAAGGTTGGTAATAACATCATGGCACATGCTTAGCTCACTAGTTAATTTTTCACATTTTTCCATCTCTAGAGCATAAGCATTCTTAACTTTAACATGCTTCTTATTTTCCTTAATTAGGAAGTCCTCTTGGCTATCCAAGAGATCATCCTTATCATGAATAGTGCTAATTAATTCATTTAACTTCTCCTTTTGTTGCATGTTAAGGTTGGCAAAAAGAGTAAATAAATCATCCTCATCATCATTAGAATTTGCCTCATCACTAGAGGTGGCATATTTGGTGGAGGATTTAGATTTAACCTTCTTCCTTTTGCCGTCCTTTGCCATGAGGCACTTGTGGCCGACGTTGGGGAAGAGGAGTCCCTTGTTGACGACGATGTTGGCGGCGTCCTCGTCGGAGGAGGAGTCGGTGGAGCTCTCGTCGGAGTCCCACTCACGGCACACATGGTCATCGCTGCCCTTCTTCTTGTGGTACCTCTTCTTTTCCTTTCTTCTCCCCTTCTTATCGTCGCCCCTGTCACTGTCACTAGAAATAGGACATTTTGCAATAAAGTGACCGGGCTTACCACACTTGTAGCAAACCTTCTTGGAGCGGGGCTTGTAGTCCTTCCCCCTCCTTTGCTTGAGGATTTGTCGAAAGCTTTTAATGATTAAAGCCATCTCCTCATTGTCGAGCTTTGAGGCGTCGATGGGGAGCCTACTTGATGTAGACTCTTCCTTCTTCTCCTCCGTTGCCTTGAATGCGACGGGTTGTGCCTCGGGCGTGGAGGAGGTTCCTTGCTCGATGATTTTCTTTGAGCCTTTAATCATTAGCTCAAAGCTCACAAAATTTCCTATAACCTCCTCGTGAGACATTAGCTTGTATATAGGATCACCTCGAATTAATTGAACTTGCGTAGGGTTAAGAAAAACGAGGGATCTTAGAATAACCTTGACCATCTCATGGTCATCCCATTTGGTGCTCCCGAGGTTGCGCACTTGGTTCACCAAGGTCTTCAAGCGGTTGTACATGGCTTGCGGATCCTCTCCTTGGTGAAGCATGAAGCGACCGAGCTCCCCCTCGATCGTCTCCCGCTTGGTGATCTTGGTCACCTCGTCTCCTTCGTGCGCGGTCTTGAGTACGTCCCAAATTTCCTTTGCGCTCTTCAACCCTTACACCTTATTATACTCCTCTCTACTTAGAGAGGCGAGGAGTATAGTAGTGGCTTGGGAGTTGAAGTGATAAATTTGGGCCACTTCATCCGAATCATAGTCTTCATCCCCTACGGATGGTACCTGTACACCAAACTCAACAACGTTCCAAATGCTTGTGTGGAATGAGGTTAGATGGTGCCTCATTTTGTCACTCCACATATTATAATCTTCACCATCAAAAACCGGTGGTTTGCCTAGTGGAACGGAAAGTAGAGGAGTACACTTTAAAATATGAGGGTAGCGTAGGGGAATCTTACTATACTTCTTGCGCTCATGGCGCTTAGAAGTTATGGATGGCGCGTCGGAGCCGGAAGTGGATGGCGATGAAGAATCGGTCTCGTAGTAGACCACCTTCCTCATCTTCTTTTTCTTGTCGCCACTCCGATGCGACTTGTGGGAAGAGGATTCCTTCTCCTTCCCTTTGTTGCGGGACTCTCCCGATGGAGCCTTCCCGTGGCTTGTAGCGGGCTTGTCGCCGGTCACCATTTCCTTCTTGGCGTGATCTCTCGACATCACTTCGAGCGGTTAGGCTCTAATGAAGCACCGGCTCCGATACCAATTGAAAGTCGCCTAGAGGGGGTGAATAGGGTGAAACTGAAATTTACAAAGTTAATCACAACTACAAGCCGGGTTAGCGTTAGAAATATAAATAAGTCCGAGAGAGAGGGTGAAAAACAAATCGCAAGCAAATAAAGAGTGAGACACAAGGATTTGTTTTACCGAGGTTTGGTTCTTGCAAACCTACTCCCCGTTGAGGTGGTCACAAAGACCGGGTCTCTTTCAACCCTTTCCCTCTTTCAAACGGTCACTTAGACCGAGTGAGCTTCTCTTCTCAATCACACGGGACACTAAGTCCCCGCAAGGACCACCACACAATTGGTGTCTCTTGCCTCGGTTACAATTGAGTTTGTCACAAGAAAGAATGAGAAAGAAAAGAAGCAATCCAAGCGCAAGAGCTCAAATGAACACAAGTCACTCTCTCACTAGTCACTATTGATTGGAATGGAACTAGAGACTTGGGAGAGGATTTGATCCCTTTGTTAGCTTACCGTTTCCACAGCTGACACGAATCCGCGAGATCGGTAGCGATTTTTCGATCCAGGCAATTTGTCGAGCGCTTGGCAGGTGCCACACTAACTTCACGCCGCTAGCTTCGTCTTCGCCCGACGCTTGGGATTTCTTGCTGACGCATGGAATGACAATGAGATGGAGACTTGCGGGGTCGAGTACGACAAGGAGTTCCGAGGGTCGACATAAGCAGCACGAAATTGGAAATCAAATCATCGAAGTCGACGAGCACGTCGTGGGCACAACGTGGGTCGACGACGAGGTCCATGACGAGCGCCGCAAGGTACGACAAATGGGAAGGAGACGACGCCCTCAGGCGAAATGGCGGCTGGAGGAGACAACGCCGAGGGAGATCACCAACCGATGTCGAGGAGCGCTAGCGAGGCGCGACGATTTGACAGACGGGGAGAGGAAACTGTGGCCATGGCGAGAGGCCAAGGATTGAGCTGCTGGACATGGCCGAGCAGGGGAGGACGGGGTTCGATGGACTCGACGACATAGAACTAGAGTTGTCGACGACGGGTTCGACATCATCGCAGCAGTATCTACTAACGGCGAGGTCATTTCCCAAGGTTGTGAAGTGGTCCTCGATGAGAGAGAGAGCGAGCCCGACCCAAGGCATAGACGTGAGTTCAAGTCGAGTGTACGTGGCCTGGCGCTAGTGGATCAACGGGCGGGTCGTGGACAAACTACAGTACGACAACAGACGCCATGTGCAGGAGCGGGGTGGCGTGGTCCATCGAGCTAGGAAGCCTAGCGCGACCCCAACGAGAAGGCACAGCGTGTGGCCAGGTTCCAGAGCAATATGGAGTGGGGAGGAAAGGCGACTAACGGCACCCTGCAGCTAGAGCCGGCGAGGCGGAAGATGCGCTAGGAAGTCCTAGCTTCTGCGTGACGACGGAGCTGATACAGGGGCGAGCTCGAGGACACGCTCGCGCGGTACCAGGAAGCGAGCAAGACGCCGCGGCATGGCAATGGGTCTCGGCAAACTTCAAGCCACGGCACCGGAGGAGCAGAGCGCGCGGCAGCGGGCGAGCAGGGTACGCGGAGGAGAAGCCGATGATCACGGCTGGGAGTGGCTGAGGAAGATCCGTAGCGCAGAGAGCTCAGTGCGGCATGCAGCAACGGTGAGGGAGGAGATGGACGCCGTACAGGGCAGGGCGAGTTCACAGAGAAGAGAAGTCGAGAAGGAGAAAGAAGCTGGGCTTGGGCGCCATGGGCGTTCGCGGCTAGGGGCGGGTCCGAGCTAGACGACGGCAGAGGAGAGAGGTGGGGCAAGGGCGGCTGGAAGATGACGCGTGCAGAGGAGCTAGGATGGAGCGCGCGCAGAGAGCGAGTCCGAGCTGGAAGAAGATCCGGCTAGGCGCGGCCGTGGGGAAGAAGCTTGGGGACGCGGCCACGGATTGGGAACTCGACAGGGCGCACCAGGATCCGGACGCCGAGCGAGAGCTGGCGCTGGGGAAGGGATAAGGGAGGAGCAGAGAGGAAGACGCGACAGAGGGGATTCAGGCGATGGCCGGCGTTGGGACAGGGAAAGGGGCGCGCAGAAGCTCGCGCGTAGGGAGGAAGACACCAGGGAGCGAAGGCCGAGCGGCAAGGGAGAAACCGAGCAGCCGAGCTGGAGGGAGCTCCGAGCTAGAAGAAACTCCACGACGGGGGTCGCGACGCTGGGCGCTGCCATGGACGAGCTCGCGGCCGGCGAGCAGAAGGAGCTCCGGCTGGGCGCTCAGCGCGCCGCAGACAAAGAGCAGCGCAGGGAGAAGCAGAGGCAGGGAAGAAGCGCGCTGGAGGAGCTCGGGAAGAGAGAGGAGCGCTCAGCGGCGAGATTTGTAGGACTCCCGAGGCGGCGGCTTGAGCGGCGCTTGGGATGACGACGGTGGCCGGAAACAAATATCTCCATCGGCGGTTGAGGATAGGAGCGAGTAGATTTTTAGATTTTCTTTTCTTTCTCTTTTTTTTATAATGGAAAATCGCAGATATTTTTAGATCGAGATTTTTAGTGATGTGCACGGACCGACACGCTACACGAATACATATGACATGCTTCGGATTTAGCGAACCAATCTAATCGCTAACTACTTATATCCGAAGATTCGAATCCGGGCAAGAAACGATGGCCTGAACAAGACTGATTTCACCTTCGGTAATTTGCTCCGTGGAATTCGACTAAAATTAGCCGAAACCAAATCCGCTATAGTATTCACGATTTTGTCGCCACAACAACATGCTGACGAATAAATTGAATCATATTTGCGCGCACGATTTCACTTAGACGACGCACGATTCGGATTATTTTGCACCGAGTATTTTAGTCGTCGAGTTCCAATGAAGTTGTTCGGAATAAAATCATCCGAATGAGTCGAGCTTTCGAATTCGTATTCGTGCGAGCGATAAATTTTAAATACTCACCGGACGCACCGATCTTCGAAACAACGATGTTCCGAACATCACAAAAAATTTGGAAGAGCCCGGATAGATGAAAATAAAAACGATGTCGCGCTCGCGACAGACGAAACAGATGCGATATTAAAATCACGATAGGCGAAGATGTTTAAATTTTAACATCCGTTTTATCCACTGATTACGTGCTTAAATCCATACTCGTTGTCGAGCAGACGATAAACACCTGGGGTGTTACACCGTTCGTTCATAGTTCCTATTCATCGTTCATCGTTCGTTCATAGTCCCTATTCATCGTTCATAGTCCCTATTCATCGTTCATCGTTCGTCCATAGTCCCTATTCATCGTTCATAGTCCCTATTCATCGTTCATCATTCCTATTCATCATTCATCATTCGTTCATAGTTTCTATTCATCGTTCATTCATAGTCCCTATTCATCGTTCACCGTTCGTTCATAGTCACTATCCATCGTTCGTTTATACGAACTATTCACCATTACTATTTATCATCACTACTATTCATCATTACTATTCATTATCGTTACTATTCATCGATGATATTTACCGTTACTATTCATCATCCCTGTTTGTCGTTCCTATTCATCGATCATCCGATCACCCAAAATTTCAACTGCTCATCCATCATGCTGTCCAGCTCACCTAAGACCTGCCAGACCAATATTCCAGTCATACAAACTCCGGTGACTGTGATTTTCCTTCCAGTAAGAACTTTCCATCTGGTCACCTATCCCAGATTTCTCTAAGTTGAGCACGCTTAACTTTGAGATTCTTTCTAACCAGGCTTCCAAACTCATATTTCAATAATTCTTGTTTCTAAATTCTTATCAAATTATTCCCTATCCAACCATGCCATCCCTTAAGCATGGTTCATATTCCAGAAAACTCCCAAAATACTCTTGTTCCATATCCTGCCTATAATTTCCCTGTTTAGACTAAGTCAGACGATTCATTCATCACTGTTCTCACCAATAGTGAACTCTACTGTACTACACCACATACACCCAGCAATAAATACACCCAGCTACCCTCTCCCTCTCCACACACTCAACACCCTCAGCCAAGGCAAACCCCCACCCACTTGGTTACTCTGCTCTGCCGGCTACGTGCATAGTGTCGTTTCGCCTCCAATCCACCCTCCTGGTAAGCACCTCTACTCCACCACCAGTAATATCACAACACCACATGACATAGATTCTACTCAATACTCTACCCATCCATATATCACCATTCTGACCACTATACTAAATATTTGTTGATATACTTATTGGTTTGTATGTTTGCTTGTTCATGTTGCATAGTTATCGGAGTGTTCGTGCTGTCTCGTGAAGGCTAGATCTGTAAGTCTACGCCAGATGGTGGAGCTAGAAGCCAGTTCCATGAGCTCTCACCCTTTCACCAGTTAAGCACGACAAGCTCACTGGATCCCTTTGATGCATAAATTACCTATGCTTTTTCAACCACAACCCTCAACCTGTTATTTTATGCATGATATGATTTTGCTGCTAAGAGACAAGTTATTATGGCCACCCAGCCTTAGAACTTCCCCGCAATTAATCTTTATACTCCTTGACATCTTTGTTACAAATGATTTGAGAAAAGGTGTGAGTTTTTAAAAGAAAATGTTTTTCAAAATGGGTATGATCAGGGACTCCCTCGTTTAGGGGAGGACCTAAGGTGATGGCTTAGCCAGGTTAGGTGTGAGCATGAAGGATTGTCCCTCTCACCTAAGGACCAGTTTGTCATCACTCCTTACCTATACACTTATCAAGTACAACCACTCGAGACTGCATGGGCAGTCACTTGATCTGAACTTGCACGGTCCGAACCCTACGGTTATGACGGCTGGGGAGCACCGGGAGGATAAAGAAGGGGAATGTTTTGTCCGGTTTAGGCATGGTGGTGGCCTTGTTCCTTCTGGTATAATCGCTAAGGTAAGGACGTGCAAGGAAGGAAAGAGTTTCGGCATTCGGATCTCACGACGGTGAGATTGCAGAAACTGGTCTAGTGGGTAAAGTGTACACCTCTGCGCACAGTTTGAAAACCTATTCGAATAGTCCGTGTCCACGGATATGGATGAGTCATGGCATGTATTTGACAATTAGTATTTTGTTTTCCAAAAATGCTTTTGAAAAGTGGTTTTAAAAGGTCCGACGGTTGAGCTGTGAGCTATGGTGGACGGGAAGTCCAGTAGCTGTTTTTGAAAATAAAAACCAGTGGGAAACTGCTGAGATACCTAGACGGTTTAGTCTAGGGGATTTTGTTCTATATTGAAAAACTTCCTACTCCTTTGGGAGATGATGTGTTTTGAAAAATATAAAACGTTTTACAAAATAACCCTGCATCAAATATTGCTCTTTCTGCAAAATATCCTGAGCTCCACATATTCCATGAATTATATCTGATTTCCCCATTCCGTGGGTGAAGGTGGGCTGCTGAGTACGTAAGTACTCACCCTTGCTTATTTGTTGTTTTTTAGAGAAGGAGATCGTTGATCGGGTAAGAGTTACGCCTGTTCCCAACCTTGCTTATGGCAGTTGGACCGCTGATTTGCTTCGCTGCGTATATCGGGCTGCTTCAGTCCCACTCTGATGATATGTCTCGAGTTGTGGACCAACTCTTAAAGTTGATAGCCACCTTTATAGGTTTGTCTCATTTAAACAGATCTAGAATCATCTGATGTATAAATGTGTTTACTAGCCTCCTAGGACTAGTAATTGTATCACATTTGAGTCATTGAGGATTGGGGCGCTTCAGCTACAAATCCTGTCTTTCTCAAAATGAACATTTGTTAGTCCTAAAATGTGCTCTTCGTTTAGAAGCTTGTGAAGATTCTTCATCCCAACGTGGGCAAGCCGGTGATGCCAGAGCCAGCCCATGTTAGTCTTAGCAAATAAGCAAGTGTCTAGTTCAGCTTGGTTATCATTAAAATCAACTAAATAAGCTGACCATCTAACACTCCCTTGCTATTGAATTACCACTTCTTCTAAAGACAATAACACCTATACCAGTAAATACTAAATAGACAGTTGTAGCCCATTTTGCATAATTATGAAAGAGAAAGCAAATTGTAATCTAAAGAATCTACAAGAAAAACATTGGAAATAGAATGGTCAGGAGATATAGCAATTTTATCCAAACCTTTGACCAAACCTCAATTTCCATCCCCAAATGTAATAGCTCTTTGGGGATCTTCATTTTTCTCATATGAGGAGAACATCCTTTTCTCCCCTGTCATGTGGTTTGTGCACCCGCTATCGATTATCCAACTTGATCCACCGGATGCATAAACCTATAAAGCAAATTTAGGCCTTGTTCTTAGGTACCTAAACGGTCTTGGATCCTTTGACATTAGAAACAAGCACCTTGGGTACCCAAACACAAGTCTTTGGACTCTTGTGTTTGCCCCAACATATTTGGCAACTACCTTGCCTGATTTGTTAGTAAGCACATAAGAAGCATCAAAAGTCTTAAATGAAATATTATGCTCATTTGATGCATTAGAAATTTTCTTCTTAGGCATTTTAACATGAGTGGAATGCCTAGAGCTAGAAGATTCATTTCCATACATAAATGCATGATGAGAGACACAATGAAGTTTCCTAGCATGAATTTTCCTAATCTTATGCTCGGGATAGTTTGCGGGATATAAAATATAGCCCTCTCTATCCTAAACCATAGGAGCCTTACCCTTATCAAAATTAGACGATTTCTTGGGGGCATTAAGCTTGACATTGCTTTGGCTCCCTTGTTGGAACCCAATGTCATCCTTAATGCCAGGGCATCTCCCATTATAGAGCATGCTTCTAGCAAATTTAAAATTTTCATTTTCAAGTTCATGCTCGACAATTTTAGCATTTAATTTAGCTATGCGATCATTTTGTTGTTTAATCATGGCAAGGTGATCATCAATAGCTTCAACATTAATATCTCTACATCTAGTGCAAATGGAAACATGCTCAACAGTCGATGTAAAGGGTTTGCAAACATTCAATTCATCAATCTTAGCATTTAGACTAGCATTCTCATCTCTAAGACATGAAATTGAATTGCTATAAATGCTAAGCTCCTTAGATAAGTTTTCACATTTTTCTACTTCTAGAGCATAAGCATTTTTCAACTTAACAAAATTTTTATTTTCCTTAACGAGCATGTCCTCTTGGCATTCCAAGAGATCATCCTTGTCGTTAATGGTTTCAATTAATTCATTCAATTTTTTCTTTTGGTCCATGGTAAGGTTGGCAAAGAGAGAAACTAAATAATCTTCACTATCACTAGAACTACCCTCATCATCAGATGTAGTATATTTGGGGGTACTTGATATAGCTTCTTTTTGCCGTCCTTAGCCATGAGACATTTGTGGACGACGTTGGGGAAGAGGAGGCCTTTATTGATGGCGATGCTGGCAGCGTCCTTGTCAGAGGAGGAGTCGGTGGAGCTCTCATCGGAGTCCCATTCTCGCACCATGTGCGCCTCGCCACCCTTCTTCTTGTAATAACTTTTCTTCTCCATTTTCTTCTTCCCCTTCTTGTCGTCATCCCTGTCACTTTCACTTGTATATGGATATTTTGCAATGAAATGATCGAACTTACCACACCGGTAGCACACCCTTTTTTAGCAGGGCTTGTTGTCCTTCCCCCTCCTTTGCTTGAGGATTTGACAAAAGCTCTTAATGATAAGAGCCATCTCCTCGTTGTCGAGCTTGGAGGCATCGATTGGAAGTCTACTTGGTGTAGACTCCTCCTTTTTCTCTTCTGTTGCTTTGAATGCAACGGGTTGCACCTCGAGTGTAGAGGTGGCGCCTTGCTCCAAGTTGACAATGTGTTTGGAGTCTTTGATCATAAGTTCAAAGCTCACAAACTTGCCAATTACCTCCTCGAGAGACATCTGTTTATATCTAGGATCCCCACGTATTATTGTACTTGATTAGGATTACAAAAAACGAGGGATCTTAGAATAACCTTGACCATTTCATGGTCATCCCATGTGGTGCTCTCGAGATTACGCACTTGATTGACCATGGTCTTGAGCCAGTTGTACATGGCTTGCGGCTCTTCTCCTTTGTTGAGGACGAATCGACCGAGCTCCCCCTCGATCGTCTCTCGCTTGGTGATCTTGGTCACCTCGTCCCCTTCATGCGTCGTTTTGAGGACGTCCCAAATTTCTTTGGCATTCTTTTATCCTTGCACCTTGTTATGCTCCTCTCGACGTAAAGAGGCGATTGAAAGTCGCCTAGAGGGGGTGAATAGGCGTAATCTGAAATTTACAACTTAAAACACAAACTACAAGCTGGGGTTAGCGTTAGAATTAAATCCAAGTCCGGGAGAGAGAGGGAAAACAAATCAAGAGCAAATCAAGCGGTTGACACGGTGATTTGTTTTACCGAGGTTTGGTTCTAAAGAACCTAGTCCCCGTTGAGGTGGTCACAAAGACCGGGTCTCTTTCAACCCCTTCCCTCTCTCAAACGATCACTTAGACCGAGTGAGATTTCTCCTTAATTCCTTGGATCACTTAGACCCCACAAGGACCACCACACACTTGGTGTCTCTTTCCTTGCTTACAAGTCACTTTGGAACAACAAAGAGGAAGGAAGAAAGCGATCCAAGAAATAAGAGCGCAAAGAACACAAACAAACTCTCTCTCAAGTCACTAGGTGATTGGAATGAATTTGGGACATGGAGAGGCTTTGATTCTATTGGAAATGTGTCTTAGAGTGAATGCACTAGCTCTTGTATTGAATGAGATGTCCGAAAAACTTGGATACTTGGAGTGGTGGTGGTTGGGGGGTATTTATAGCCCTCAACCACCAAGTAGCCGTTGGGGAAGTCTGTTGTCGATGGGCGCACCGGACAGTCCGGAGCGCCAGCCACGTCAGCCAACCGTTAGGGTTCTGGAGCTTGTGATCGTTGGAGGCATGTCCTCTGGTGGCACCAGACAGTCCGGTGCCGCACCGGACAGGCACTGTTCAGTGTCCGGTGTGCCTCTGACTCTGCGCGCACTATTCTTCACTGTTCATCTGAATCTTTAGCTTTTGCAGTCGACCGTTGCGCCGAGTAGCTGTATCTCCACTGAAGCACCGGACAGTCCGATGGCACACCGGACAGTCCGGTGAATTATAGTGGAGCGCGTTTGAAAAACCTGAGAGTGACGAGTTTGGACTTGTACGGTCCTGGTGCACCAGACACTGTCTGGTGACACACCGGACAGTCCGGTGCGCCAGACCAGGGCACTCTTAAGGTTCTTGCTCCTTTGACATTGAACCCTATCTTTTGTCTTCTATTGTTTTGTGTTGAAATTTATGCACCTGTAGAACACATAATCTAGAGCAAACTAGTTAGTCCAATTATTTGTGTTGGGCAATCAACCACCAAAATTATTTATAGGAAAAGGTTAACCCTATTTCCCTTTCAATCTCCCCCTTTTTGGTGATTGATGCAACACAAACCAAAGCAAATATATAAGTGCAGAATTGAACTAGTTTGCATAAAGTAAATGCATAGGTTACTTAGAATTAAACCAATTTATAATTTCACTAGATATGCATGGTTTGCTTTCATTTAATTAATATTTCGGACCACGTTTGCACCACTTGTTTTGTTTTTGCAAATTCTTTTGGAAAATCTTTTCAAAGTCCTCTTGCAAATAGTCAAAGGTATATGAATAAGATTACAAGAAGCATTTTCAAGATTTGAAATTTCTCCCCCTGTTTCAAATGCTTTTCCTTTGACTTAACAAAACTCCCCCTGAATAAAATTCTCCTCTTAGTGTTCAAGAGGGTTTTACCAATTTTTATAAATACCAAATTGAATAAGATCAAATACATTTAGATACCAATTTGAAAAATTCTTGAAAATTTTGAAATTGGTGGTGGTGTGGTCCTTTTCCTTTGGGCTAAATACTTTCTCCCCCTTTGGCATTAATCACAAAAAACAGAGACTTTGAGAGCCCTATTTTAGTTTCTCCCCATTGGTACAAGTAAATAAGAGTGAAGAATTATACCAACGTGGAGAGATGGCGGAATACCGGCAAAGAGTAAAGAATACGATGGAGTTGAGTGGAAGTGTTGTCTTTGCCGAATACTCCATTTCCCTTTCAATCTAAGACTAACACAAGAAAAACTCATGGAAGCACATTAGTCTTAGCTATGGCACAAGAAGAATAAGAAATATGAATATGTACCAAAAGAAAGAGCCATGATCAAAGGTATATAAATGAGCTATGTGTGCAATATTTCAATCAAAATTCCGAGAATCAAGAATATTTAGCTCATTCCTAAGTTTGCTAATGGTTTTCTCATCTAATGGCTTGGTGAAGATATCGGCTAATTGATCTTTGGTATTAACATAGGCTATCTCGATATCCCCCTTGGTTGGTGATCTCTCAGAAAGTGATACCGAATGTCTATGTGCTTAGTGCGGCTGTGTTCAACGGGATTCTCTGCCATGCGGATAGCACTCTCATTGTCACATAGGAGAGGGACTTTGCTCAATTTGTAGCCATAGTCCCTGAGGGTTTGCCTCATCCAAAGTAATTGTGCACAACAATGGCATGCGGCAATATACTCGGCTTCGGCGGTAAAAAGAGCTACTGAGTTTTGTTTCTTTGAAGCCCAAGACACCAGGGATCTCCCCAGAAACTGACAAGTCCCTGATGTGCTCTTCCTATCAATTTTACAACCTACCCAATCGGCATCAGAATATCCTATCAAATCAAAGGTTGATCCCTTGGGGTACCAAAGCCCAAACCTAGGAGTGTAGACTAAATATCTCATGATTCTTTTCATGGCCCTAAGGTGAACTTCCTTAGGATCGGCTTGGAAGCTTGCACACATGCATACAAAAAGCATAATATCCGGTCGAGATGCACATAAATAGAGTAAAGATCCTATCATCGACCGGTATACCTTTTGATCTACGGATTTACCTCTCGTGTCAAGGTCGAGGTGCCCATTGGTTCCCATGGGTGTCTTGATGGGCTTGGCATCCTTCATTCCAAACTTGTTAAGTATGTCTTGAATGTATTTGGTTTGGCTGATGAAGATGTCCTCTTGGAGTTGCTTTATTTGAAATCCAAGAAAATATCTCAACTCCCCCATCATAGACATCTCAAATTTTTGAACCATAATCCTACTAAACTCTTCACAAGTGGATTTGTTAGTAGACCCAAATATGATATCATCAACATAAATTTGGCATACAAACAAATCATTTGCAACAGTTTTAGTAAAGAGTGTAGGATCAGCCTTGCCGACTTTGAAGCCATTAGTGATAAGAAAATCTCGCAGGCATTCATACCATGCTCTTGGGGCTTACTTGAGCCCATAAACCGCCTTTGAGAGTTTATAAACATGGTTAGGGTACTCACTATCTTCAAAGCTGGGAGGTCGCTTAACATAGACCTCGTCCTTGATTGGTCCATTGAGGAAGGCACTCTTCACGTCCATTTGATAAAGCTCGAAGCCATGGTAAGTAGCATAGGCAAGTAATATACAAATTGACTCAAGCCTAGCTACGGGTGCATAAGTTTCATCGAAATCCAAACCTTCGACTTGTGAATAACCCTTGGCCACAAGTCGGGCTTTGTTCCTTATCACCACACCATGCTCATCTTGCTTGTTGTGGAATACCCACTTGGTTCCTACAACATTTTGATTAGGACGTGGAACTAAATGCCATACCTCATTCCTCGTGAAGTTGTTGAGCTCCTCTTGCATTGCCAGCACCCAATCCAAATCTCTTAAGGCATCCTCTACCCTGTATGGCTCAATAGAGGAGACAAAAGAGTAATGTTCACAAAAATGTGCGACTCGAGATCGAGTAGTTACCCCCTTATGAATATCACTGAGGATGGAGTTCACGGGGTGATCTCTTTGAATCGCCTGGTGGACTCTTGGGTGTGGCGGTCTTTAACCCTGAATTTCTTGCTCATCTTCCTTGTCTTGATTAGCTTCATCTCCCCCTTGATCATTGTCCTCCTCTTGAGGTGGCTCATCTTCTTGATCTTCTTCTTCATCACCTTGAGCCTGTTCTTCATCTTGAGTTGGTGAAGATGCTTGATTGGAAGATGACGGTTGATCTTGTGCTTGTGGAGGCTCTTCGGATTCCTTAGGACACACATCCCCAATGGACATGTTCCTTAGTGCGACGCATGGATCCTCTTCATCATCTAATTCATCAAGATCAACTTGCTCCACTTGGGAGCCATTAGTCTCATCAAACACAATGTCACAAGAAACATCAACTAATCCAGTGGATTTGTTGAAGACTCTATATGCCCTTGTGTTTTAGTCATAACCAAGTAAAAAGACTTCTACAGCCTTAGGAGCAAATTTAGATTTTCTACCTCTTTTGACAAGAATAAAGCATTTGCTACCAAAGACTCTAAAATATGAAACATTGGGATTTTTACTGGTGAGGAGTTCATATGATGTCTTCTTGAGGATTTGGTGAAGGTAGAGCCGGTTGATGGAGTAGCAGGCGGTGTTAATCGCCTCGGCCCAAAACCGGTACGGAGTCTTGTACTCATCAAGCATGGTCCTTGCCATGTCCAGTAGAGTTCTATTCTTCCTTTCCACTACACCATTTTGTTGAGGTGTGTAGGGAGAAGAGAACTCATGTTGATGCCCTCTTCCTCAAGAAAGCCCTCAATTTGGGAGTTCTTGAACTCCGTCCCATTATCGCTTCTTATCTTTTTGATCCTTAAGTCGAACTCATTTTGAGCCCATCTCAAGAATCCCTTTAAGGTCTCTTGGGCCTGAGATTTTTCTTGCAAAAAGAATACCCAAGTGAAGCGAGAATAATCATCCACAATTACTAGACAGTACTTACTCCCGCCAATGCTTATGTAAGCGATCGGGCCGAATAGATCCATGTGGAGTAGCTCGAGTGGCCTGTCCATTGTCATGATGTTTTTGTGTGGATGGTGAGCACCAACTTGCTTTCCTGCTTGACATGCACTACAAACCCTATCTTTCTCAAAATGAACATTTGTTAGTCCTAAAATGTGTTCTCCCTTTAGAAGCTTGTGAAGATTCTTCATTCCAACATGGGCTAGTCGGCGATGCTAGAGCCAACATATGTTAGTCTTAGCAATTAAGCAAGTGTCGAGTTCAGCTCTATTAAAATCAACTAAGTATAGCTGACCCTCTAACCCTCCCTTAAATGCTACTGAATCATCATTTCTTCTAAAGACAGTAACACCTATATCTGTAAAAAGACAGTTGTAGCATTTTGCATAATTGAGAAACTGAAAGCAAGTTGTAATCTAAAGAATCTACAAGAAAAACATTGGAAATAGAATGGTTAGGTGATATAGCAATTTTACCAAGTCCTTTGACCAAACCTTGATTTCCATCCCCGAATGTGATAGCTCTTTGGGGATCTTCGTTTTTCTCGTAGGAGGAGAATATCCTTTTCTCCCCAGTCATGTGGTTTGTGCATCTGCTATCAATGATCCAACTTGAGCCCCAGATGCATAAACCTGCAAAACAATTTAGGCCTTGTTCTTAGGTACCCAAACGGTCTTGGGTCCTTTCACATTAGAAACAAGCACCTTGGGTACCCAAACACAAGTCTTGGAGCCCTTGTGTTTGCCCCCAACATATTTGACAACTATTTTGCCTGATTTGTTAGTTAAAACATAAGAAGCATCAAAATTCTTAAATGAAATGTTATGATCATTTGATGCAGTAGGAGATTTATTTTTAGTCATTTTAACATGGGTAGAATGCCTAGAGCTAGATGCCTTATTCTTATACATAAAAGCATGATGAGAAACAGAATAAGATTTCCTAGCATGAATTCTCCTGATTTTGTGTTCGGGATAATTTTCAGGATATAAAATATAGCCCTCATTATCCTGAACCATGGGAGCCTTGCCCTTAACAAAATTAGACAATCTTTTAGGGGCATTAAGCTTGACATTGCTTCCCTGTTGGAAACCAATGCCATCCTTAATGCCAGGGCGTCTCCCACTATAGAGCATACTTCTAGCAAATTTAAATTTTCATTTTCAATCTCATGCTCATTGATTTTAGCAGTTAGTTGAGCTATTGAAAGGGAAATGTGCCCTTGGGCCATTTGAAAGGGAAGTGTGCCTTTGCGCAATTTCCATTATGTTTTGGTGATTAAGTGCCAACACATTTAAATGAGCCCTCTTGTGCTAAATCAAGAGAAAAGTGATAATCAAAGCAAAGGTATGATTCAAGACTTAGTACATTGGTTTTTGTGTACTAATATATTTGTCTAAGTGCTGGAATCAGAGAAAAGAGAAGAAGAAAAGAACTTGGCTCGAAGCAGCCAAGACTCAGCACAGTCTGGCACACCAGACTGTCCGGTGGTGCACCGGACAGTGTCCGGTGCGCCAGGCCAGCCTCCGGTGAACAGGACACTCTCGGGAACTGACGGTGGTGTACGACTATAATTCACCGGACTGTCCGGTGGTGCACCGGACTGTCCGGTGGTGCACCGGACTGTCCGGTGAGCCGTCTGCGGCAAAGTCATCGCTCTCGGGAATCGTCCAACGGCGTACGGCTAAAATTCACCGGACGGACCAGTGAGGCACCGGACTGTCCGGTAAGCCAACGGTCGACTGCGCCAACGGTCGGCCGCGCAATCCGCGTGGGCGCGCCAACGGTCGGCAGTGAGCACCGAACTGTCCGGTGTGCACCGGACAGTGTCTGGTGCACCAACGGATACAATTCTACAACGGTCGATTGTGCCATTTTAGGAAGGAGATCCGCACCAGACCATGAACAGTGCCTGTCCGGTGGTGCACCGGACTGTCCAGTGCGCCACCCGACAGAAGGCAAGAATTGCCTTCCCAGATTGCCTCCAACGGCTCCTAGCTGCCTTGGGGCTATAAAAGGGACCCCTAGGCGCATGGAGGAGTCACCCAAGCATTCTTTGATCATCTCTAAGCACCAAGACTCCATTCTCGCGCATTTGATTCATTGTGATAGTGACTTGAGCTCTAGTTGAGTAGTGAACTCCATGCATTGTGTTGTGAGCTCAGGTTGTGGCTTGTGTGCGTGTTTGTGTTAGTGCTTTGAGTCTTGTGTGTGTTGCTCTCCCCTCCCTTACTTTTGTGCTTCTTTGTGATCATCATTTGTAAGGGCGAGAGGCTCCAAATTGTGGAGATTCCTCACGAACGGGAGAAATTAAAAGAAAGAAAAACACCGTGGTATTCAAGTTGATCATTGGATCACTTGAAAGGGGTTGAGTGCGACCCTTGTCCAGTGGGACGCCACAACATGGAGTACGCAAGTGTTATACTTGGCCGAACCACGGGATAAATCATCGTGTCTCTTGTGCTTGTGTTCTTCTTGATCTTTGTGTTTCAAAAGAGCTTGGTCCGTAGCCACTTGATTCTATTGAGCTAACACTTAACCAAGTTTTGTGGCTACAAGTATTTTATTTTCACAGGATCACCTATTCACCCCCCTCTAGGTGCTCTCAATTGGTATCAGAGTCGTTCTCTTCACAAAAGGGACTAATCGCCCGAAGAGATGGATCCTAAGGGAAAGGGGATGGTGGTCAACGATAAGGAGAAGGAATCCATCTTCAACAAGCCAAGGGACGACAAACCTACTGACTCTGGCTCGAGTCATAAGAAGAAGGACGGGAAGAAGAAGAGGTGCATCAAGAAGATCGTCTACTACGACAGCGACGAGTCTTCTTCTTCCCAAAGAGACGATGACTACGACGAGAAAAAGAAAATGGTCAACTCAAACTTTTCTTTTGATTATTCTCGTATTCCATTTAACTCTAATGCTCATTTACTTTCAATTCCACTTGGGAAACCTCCGCACTTTGATGGAGAAGACTACCCATTTTGGAGTCACAAAATGCGTAGTCACCTATTCTCTCTCCATCCAAGCATTTGGGAGATTGTTGAAAACAGAATGCTTTTTGATAGTACTGACAACCCCGTTTTCATTAATGAGCAAATCCATAAAAATGCACAAGCTACCACTGTTTTGTTAGCATCCTTGTGCAGGGACGAGTACAATAAGGTGAGCGGCTTGGTCAACGCCAAGCAAATCTGGGACACCCTTAAGATCTCTCATGAGGGAAACGACGCCACCATGATCACCAAGATGGAGTTGGTGGAAGGCGAACTGGGGAGGATCGCAATGATTAGGGGAGAGGAGCCAACGCAAACGTACAACTGGCTCAAGACCCTGGTCAACAAAATCAGGAGCTATGGAAGCACGAGATGGACCAATCACGACGTCGTCCGGCTTATGCTCAGGTCCTTCACAGTTCTTGATCCTCATCTTGTGAATTCAATCCGTGAGAATCCTAGGTACACAAAGATGACGCCCGAGGAAATACTTGGAAAGTTTGTAAGCGGGCATATGATGATCAAGGAGGCAAGATATGTTGATGAGGCATTGAATGGCCCAATGCCTATCTACGAGCCTCAAACTGTTGCTCTCAAAGCAACAAGCAGCAGGGAGGCGCTACCTAGCAAGGTGGCGCAAGTTGAGTCGGCCAGGCTAAACGAGGATGAAATGGCCCTCATCATCAAGCGCTTCAAGACGACGCTAAAAGGACGCAAGGAGCATCCCAACAAAAGCAAGACATAGGGAAAGCACTCCTGCTTCAAGTGTGGTAAGACTAGGCACTTTATTGCTAACTGTCCCGATAATGATAGTGACTAGGGACAAGAAAAGAGCGGGAAGATGGAGAAAAAGAAGTCCTACAAGAAGGCGAAGGGCGAGGCGCACCTTGGCAAGGAGTGGGATTCGGATTGCTCTTCGTCCGACTCCGACGACGAAGGACTCACAGCCTCGGCCTTCAACAAGTCATCTCTCTTCCCCAACGAGCGCCACACCTGCCTCAAGCGCTTTCTAAGGCGAGCTCAAAATGAATTTGAGCTCAAGGTGAAAAAGATTAGAAGCGACAACGGGTCCGAGTTCAAGAACCTTCAAGTGGAGGAGTTCCTTGAGGAGGAAGGAATCAAGCACAAGTTCTCCGCTCCCTACACACCACAACAAAACGGTGTGGTAGAGAGGAAGAACAGGACGCTTATAGACATGGCGAGGACAATGCTTGGAGAATTTAAGACGCCCGAGCGGTTTTGGTCGGAAGCTGTGAACATAGCTTGCCACGCCATAAACCGGGTCTACCTTCATCGCCTCCTCAAGAAGATGTCGTATGAACTCCTAACCGGTAACAAACCCAACATTTCATATTTTTGTGTATTTGGGAGTAAATGTTACATTCTAGTGAAGAAAGGTAGGAATTCAAAATTTGCTCCCAAAGTTGTAGAAGGGTTTTTGTTAGGTTATGACTCAAATACAAAGGCGTATAGAGTCTTCAACAAATCATCGGGTTTGGTTGAAGTCTCTAGCGACGTTGTATTTGATGAAACTAATGGCTCTCCAAGAGAGCAAGTTGATCTTGATGATATAGATGAAGACGATGTTCCAACGGACGCAATTCGCACCATGGCGATTGGAGATGTGCGACCACAGGAACACCAAGTGCAAGATCATCCTTCTTCCTCAACAATGGTGCATCCCCCAACTCAAGATGATGAATAGGTTCCTCAAGAGGAGGCGTGTGATCAAGAGGGAGCACAAGAAGATCAAGTTGTGGAGGAAGAAGCACCACGGGCCCCTCCAACTCAAGTTCGAGCGACGATTCAAAGGAATCGTCCCGTCGACCAGATCTTGGGTGATATAAGCAAGGGAGTAACTACTTGCTCACGTCTAGCTAATTTTTGTGAGCATTACTCGTTTGTCTCTTCTATTGAGCCTTTTAGGGTAGAAGAGGCCTTGCTAGATCCAGACTGGGTGTTGGCCATGCAGGAAGAGCTCAACAACTTCAAACGAAATGAAGTTTGGACACTGGTGCCACGTCCCAAGCAAAACGTTGTGGGAACCAAGTGGGTGTTCCGCAACAAACAGGACAAGCATGGGGTGGTGACAAGGAACAAGGCTCGACTTGTGGCAAAGGGTTATGCCCAAGTCGTAGGTTTGGACTTTGAGGAGACTTTTGCTCCTGTAGCTAGGCTAGAGTCGATTCGCATTTTGTTAGCCTATGCCGCTCACCATTCTTTCAGGTTGTTCCAAATGGACGTGAAGAGCGCTTTCCTCAACGGGCCAATCAAGGAGGAGGTGTACGTGGAGCAACCCCCTGGCTTTGAGGATGAACGGTACCCCGACCACGTGTGTAAGCTCTCTAAGGCGCTCTATGGACTTAAGCAAGCCCCAAGAGCATGGTACGAATGCCTTAGAGATTTTCTAATTGCTAATGCTTTCAAGGTTGGGAAAGTCGATCCAACTTTGTTCACTAAAACTTGTGATGGTGACTTATTTGTGTGCCAAATTTATGTCGATGACATAATATTTGGTTCTACTAACCAAAAGTCTTGTGAAGAGTTTAGCAGGGTGATGACTCAGAAATTTGAAATGTTGATGATTGGCAAGTTGAACTACTTCCTTGGATTCCAAGTGAAGCAACTCAAGGATGGCACCTTCATCTCTCAAACAAAGTACACACAAGACTTGCTCAAGCGGTTCGGGATGAAGGATGCCAAGCCTGTAAAGACTCCAATGGGAACCAACAGACATGTCGACCTCAACAAAGGAGGTAAGTTCGTTGATCAAAAGGCATACCAATCTATGATAGGGTCTTTACTTTATTTATGTGCTAGTAGACCGGATATTATGCTTAGCGTATGCATGTGTGCTAGATTTCAATCCGACCCAAGGGAGTGTCACCTTGTGGCCGTTAAGCGAATTCTTAGATATTTAGTTGCTACGCCTTGCTTCGGGATCTGGTATCCAAAGGGGTCTACCTTTGACTTGATTGGATACTCAAACTCCGACTATGCTGGATGTAAGGTTGATAGGAAGAGTACATCAGGGACGTGCCAATTCCTAGGAAGGTCCCTGGTGTCTTGGAGTTGTAAGAAACAAACTTCTGTTGCCCTATCCACCGCTGAGGCCGAGTATGTTGCCATAGGACAGTGTTGCGCACAACTACTTTGGATAAGGCAAACCCTCCAGGACTTTGGCTACAATCTGAGCAAAGTCCCACTCCTATGTGACAATGAGAGTGCAATCCGCATGGCGGACAATCCTATTGAACACAGCCGCACAAAGCACATAGACATCCGGCATCACTTTTTGAGAGACCACCAGCAAAAGGGAGATATCGAAGTGTTTTATGTTAGCACCGAGAACCAGCTAGCCGATATCTTTACCAAGCCTTTAGATGAGAAGACCTTTTGCAAGCTGCGTAGTGAGCTAAATGTCTTAGATTCGCGTAACTTGGATTGATCTAGAGCATACATGTGTTTTATGCCTTTGATCATGTTCCTTTATGCATATTATTGCTTATTTATGGTGCTCAAGTTGTGCAAGGGATCCCCGGACCTCACAAGTCCATGTGTGAATGATGCACATATTTAGGGGGAGAAATGCTACAACTTGACCCTTTGAGACTAACCGTGTGCTTGAGTTTACTTAATTTAGTCTCAAAGGTGGATTGAAAGGGAAAAGGTGAACTTGGACCATGCAAGACTTCCACTGCACTCCGATGAGAGGGTAATTTACTCCAAGTTCATCTCCATGCTCTTATTGCCTTTTTACTCTTAATTGACGATTTTGGTGAGGCAATGGGGTTTAAGGGCCAAGAATGATCCCGTTTTGGTGCTTAATGCCAAAGGGGGAGAAATTAAGGCCAAAGCAAATGGATCAGCTACCACTTGAGATTTTTGAAAATAGTAGAGTTAGAACTCTTGTTTTGTCAAAATACTCTTATGTGCAAATTTTGGTCTCTTGTGGGGAGAATGTAGGATTATGGGAAAAAGGGGGAGTTTGTGGCTCTTGATCAATTTTTCTCATGGAATACCTCTCTTTATGCCTAAACAAGTGTGTTTGACTTAGAGATAGGAAAATGAGTTTGATTTCAAAAACAAACCAAGCGGTGGCAAAGAATGATCCAAATATGCCAAATCAAAGTTTAAAACAATTTGGTCTTCAATTTCAATCGATGTTGCATGTTTTGCATTGCTTTTGGATGTGTTGGCATAAATCACCAAAAAGGGGGAGATTGAAAGGGAAATGTGCCTTTGCGCAATTTCCATTATGTTTTGGTGATTAAGTGCCAACACATTTAAATGAGCCCTCTTGTGCTAAATCAAGAGAAAAGTGATAATCAAAGCAAAGGTATGATTCTAGACTTAGTACATTGGTTTTTGTGTACTAATATATTTGTCTAAGTGCTAGAATCAGAGAAAAGAGAAGAAGAAAAGAACTTGGCTCGAAGCAGCCAAGACTCAGCGCAGTCTGGCACACCGGACTGTCCGGTGGTGCACCGGATAGTGTCCGGTGCGCCAGGCCAGCCTCCGGTGAACAGGCCACTCTCGGGAACTAACGGCGGTGTACGGCTATAATTCACCGGACTGTTCGGTGGTGCACCGAACTGTCCGGTGAGCCGTCTGCGACGAAGTCGTCGCTCTCGGGAATCGTTCAACGGCGTACGGCTAAAATTCACCGGACGGTCCGGTGAGGCACCAGACTGTCCGGTAAGCCAACGGTCAACTGCGCCAACGGTCGGCCGCGCAATCCGCGCGCGACGCGTGGGCGCGCCAACGGTCGGCAGTGGGCACCGGACTGTCCGGTGTGCACCGGACTGTCCGGTGTGCACCGGACAGTGTCCGGTGCGCCAACGGCTACAATTCTGCAACGGTCGACTGTGCCATTTTAGGAAGGAGATCCGCACCGGACCATGAACAGTGCTTGTCCGGTGGTGCACCGGACTGTCCGGTGCGCCACCCGACAGAAGGTAAGAATTGCCTTCCCAGATTGCCTCCAACGGCTCCTAGCTGCCTTGGGGCTATAAAAGGGACCCCTAGGCGCATGGAGGAGTCACCCAAGCATTCTTTGATCATCTCTAAGCACCAAGACTCCATTCTCGCCCATTTGATTCATTGTGATAGTGACTTGAGCTCTAGTTGAGTAGTGAACTCCCCGCATTGTGTTGTGAGCTCAAGTTGTGGCTTGTGTGCGTGTTTGTGTTCGTGCTTTGAGTCTTGTGTGTGTTGCTCTCCCCTCCCTTACTTCCGTGCTTCTTTGTGATCATCATTTGTAAGGGCGAGAGGCTCCAAATTGTGGAGATTCCTCGCGAACGGGAGAAAGTAAAAGAAAGAAAAACACCGTGGTATTCAAGTTGATCATTGGATCACTTGAAAGGGGTTGAGTGCGACCCTCGTCCAGTGGGACGCCACAACGTGGAGTAGGCAAGTGTTATACTTGGCCGAACCATGGGATAAATCACCGTGTCTCTTGTGCTTGTGTTCTTCTTGATCTTTGTGTTTCAAAAGAGCTTGGTCCGTAGCCACTTGATTCTATTGATCTAACACTTAACCAAGTTTTGTGGCTACAAGTATTTGATTTTCACAGGATCACCTATTCACCCCCCCCCCTCTAGGTGCTCTCACCATTTCTATAATGTTTTGATGATTAAGTGTCCAACACATAGTGAATGAGATATTGTGTGCCAAATAAGCAAAAAGGTGCAAATCATGTAACGAGGTACGTTTCTAGGCTTAGTACATTGTTTTGAGTACTAACATATTTTGTCTAAGTGCTAGAAATAGGAGAAAAGGAATTGGAAAAGAGTTGTACAGCCAACTCCTTCTCGGTCTAGGTGCACCGGACAGTGTCCGGTGCGCCAGGCGAGTCCAAGGTGAACTGGCTGCTCTCGGGACTCGACGGCGGCGTACGGCTATAATTCACCGGACTGTCCGGTGAGTCGTTCGCAGCAAAGTCGTTGCTCTCAGGAAAAGGATCAGCGGCGTACGGCTAAAATTCACTAGACTGTCCGGTGGTGCACCGGACTGTCCGGTGAGCCAACGGTCAACTGCACCAACGGTCGGCCGCGCAATCTTCGCGCGACGCGTGGCAACGCCAACGGTCGGCAGGGGGCACCGGACTATTCGGTGTGCACCGGACAGTGTCCGGTGCGCCAACTGCCACGAATCAGCAACGGTCGACTGCACCAAAATAGGAAGGAGATCCGCACCAGACTGTCTACAGTGACTGTCCGGTGGCGCACCGGATTATCCGGTGCGCCACCCGACAGAAGGCAATCTTGGCCTTCCTTATTGGTCTCCAACGGCTCCTAGCTGCCTTGGGGCTATAAAAGAGACCCCTAGGCGCATGGAGGAGTCACCCAAGCACACTCTAAGCATTCCAAGACTTCTAGTCCTCACTTTTATACAATCGTTCATCGTTCTTGAGATTGGAGCACTTGTCGAGTTGTAAACTCCTTGCGCGTGTTTTGTGTGCTCATCTTCTCACTTGTGTGCGTGTTTGCGGTGTGGATTTAATTCTAGTGTGCGTTGCTCTTCCCAACCTTACTCCGTGCTTTCTTTGTGAACAATCTTGTAAGGGCGAGAGGCTCCAACTTGTGGAGATTCCTCGCAAACAGGAAGAAAACTATAAGGAAGAACACCGTGGTATTCAAGTTGATCATTGGATCATTTGAAAGGGGTTGATTGCAACCCTCGTCTATTGGAACGCCACAACGTGGAAGTAGACAAGTGTTATACTTGGCCGAACCACGGGATAAAACATTGTGTCTCTTGTGTTGTCTTTCTCTGTGATTATTGTGATTCGCAAGAGCTCGCTCTATAGCCACTTGGTTTTATTGCACTAACATCTTTATAACCAAGCTTGTGGCTATTTAGTGTTGAATTTTACAGGATCACCTATTCACCCCCCTCTAGGTGCTATCAGCTATGAGATCATTTTGTTGTTTAATTAAAGCAAGGTGATCATGGATAGCATGAACATTAACATCTTTACATCTAGTGCAAATGGAAACATGATCAACAGTAGATGTAGAGGGTTTGCAAGCATTTAATTCATCAATCTTAGCATGTAAAATGGTATTCTCATTTCTAAGACTGGAAATAGAATCATTGCAAACAATTAAATCTTTAGCCTTAGAAATTAAATTATCATTCTCAGTTTTAAGGCTAGAAAGTGATTCATTCAATTTATCAATCTTAGCAATTAAACTAGCATTTTCATTTCTAAGACTGATAATTGAATCATTACAAACATTTGATTTTTCAACCTTAGCAATCAAACTAGCATTCTCAGTTCTAAGGTTGAAAATAGTGTCATGGCAAATGCTAAGCTCTTTAGTCAAATTTTCATTATTCTCTACTTCCTGAGCATAAGCATTTTTTACTTTAACATGCTTCTTGTTTTCCTTAATAAGGAATTCCTCTTGGCTATCCAAAAGTTCATCCTTCTCATGAATAGCTCTTATCAATTCATTTAATTTTTCCTTTTGTTGCATGTTAAGGTTGGCAAAAAGAGTGAGCAAATCATCCTCATCTTCACTAGAGTTACCCTCATCACTAGATGTTGTATATTTAGTGGAGGCTCTAGATTTTACCTTCTTCTGTTTGCCGTCCTTTTCCATGAGGCACTTGTGGCCGACGTTGGGGAAGAGGAGGCCCTTGTTGACGGCGATGTTGGCGGCATCCGCGTCGGAGGAGTCGGTGGAGCTCTCATCGGAGTCCCATTCCTGACATACGTGGGCATCGCCGCCCTTCTTCTTGTAGTACTTCTTCTTCTCCTTCCTATTTCCCTTCTTGTCGTCACCCCTGTCACTATCACTAGACATAGGACATTTAGCGATAAAATCATCGGGCTTACCACATTTGTAGCACACCCTTTTGGAACGGGGCTTATAATCTTTCCCCTTCCTTTGCTTGAGGATTTGGTGAAAGCTCTTGATGATGAGCGCTATTTCCTCGTTGTCAAGCTTGGAGGCGTCGATGGGGAGCCTACTTTGTGTAGACTCTTATTTCTTCTCTTCCGTCGCTTTAAATGCGACGGGTTGCACCTCGGGTGTGGAGGTGTCGCCTTGCTCCAAGTTGATGATTTGTTTGGAGCCTTTGATCATCAATTCAAAGCTCACAAACTTTCCTATCACTTCCTCGGGAGACATTAGCTTGTATCTAGGATCACCACGTATTAATTAAACTTGAGTAGGATTATGAAATACGAGTGATCTAAGAATAACCTTGACCATTTCATGGTCATCCCATTTTGTGCTCCCGAGGTTGTGCACTTGATTCACCAAGGTTTTGAGCCGATTGTCCATCGCTTGTGGCTCCTCTCCTTGGTTGACGATGAATCGACCGAGCTCCCCCTCGATCGTCTCCCGCTTGGTGATCTTGGTCACCTCATCTCCTTCGTGCGCGGACTTGAGCACGTCCCAAATCTCCTTGGCGCTCTTTAACCCTTGCACTTTATTATACTCCTCTCGACATAGAGAGGCGAGGAGTATAGTAGTAGCTTGGGAGTTAAAGTGCCGGATTTGGGTGACTTCGTCCGAGTCGTAACCCTCGTCCCCCACCGTAGGTACCTGCGCTCCAAACTCAACAATGTCCCATATGCTTGCATGGAGTGGGGTTAGGTGATGCCTCATTTTGTCACTCCACATACAATAATCCTCACCATCAAAGAATGGTGGTTTGCCTAATGGAACAGAAAGTAAAGTAGCGCGCTTAGAAATACGGGGATAACAAAGTGGCATCTTACTATACTTCTTGCGCTCATGGCGCTTAGAAGTGACGATGTCGCGTCGGAGCCGGAGGTGGAGGGCGACGAAGAATCGGTCTCGTAGTAGACCACTTTTTCATCTTTTTCTTCTTGTCGCCACTCCGATGCGACTTGACGCGGGGAGGGGATTCCTCCTTGCCTTTGGCGCCGGACTCCCTTGATGGAGCCTTTCCGTGGCTTGTGGCCTTCTCGTTGGTCACGATCTCCCTCTTGGCGTGATCTCCTGACATCACTTCGAGTGGTTAGACTCTAAATGAAGTACTGGGCTATGATACCAATTGAAAGTCACCTAGAGGGAGGGTGAATAGGCGTAATCTGAAATTTACAACTTAAAACACAAACTACAAGCCGGGGTTAACGTTAGAATTAAATCCGAGTCCGGGAGAGAGAGGGAAAAACAAATCAAGAGCAAATCAAGCGGATGACACGGTGATTTGTTTTATCGAGGTTCGGTTCTAAAGAACCTAGTCCCCGTTGAGGTGGTCACAAAGACCGGGTCTCTTTCAACCCCTTCCCTCTCTCAAACGATCACTTAGACCAAGTGACCTTTCTCCTTAATTCCTCGGATCACTTAGACCCCGCAAGGACCACCACATACTTGGTGTCTCTTGCCTTGCTTACAAGTCACTTTGGAACAACAAAGAGGAAGGAAGAAAGCGATCCAAGAAACAAGAGCGCAAAGAACACAAACAAACTCTCTCTCAAGTCACTAGGTGATTGGAATGAATTTGGGACTTGGAGAGACTTTGATTCTATTGGAAATGTGTCTTGGAGTGAATGCACAAGCTCTTGTATTGAATGAGATGTCTGAAAAACTTGGATACTTGGAGTGGTGGTGGTTGGGGGTATTTATAGCGCTCAACCACCAAGTAGCCGTTGGGGAAGTCTGCTATCAATGGGCGCACCAGACGGTCCGGTGCGCCAGCCACGTCACCCAACCGTTAGGGTTCTAGAGCTTGTGACCGTTGGAGGCATGTCCTCTGGTGGCACCGGACAGTCCGGTGCCGCACCGAACAGGCAATGTTCAGTGTCTGGTGCGCCTCTGACGGGCGGCTCTGACTCTGCACGCACTTTTATTCATTGTTCATCTGAATCTTCAGCTTTTGCAGTCGACCGTTGCGCCGAGCAGCTGTTGCTCCGCTGATGCACCGGATAGTCCGGTGGCACACCGGACAGTCTAGTGAATTATAGCGGAGTGCGTTGGAAAAACCCGAGAGTGACGAGTTTGGACTTGTACGGTCCTGGTGCACCGGACAGTCCGATGCGCCAGACCATGGCACTCTCAAGGTTCTTGCTCCTTTGACATTGAACCCTATCTTTTGTCTTCTATTGGTTTGTGTTGAACCTTTATGCACCTGTAGAACACATAATCTAGAGCAAACTAATTAGTCCAATTATTTGTGTTGGGCAATAAACCACCAAAATTATTTATAGGAAAAGGTTAACCCTATTTCCCTTTCAGCGATGAGTATAGAAGTTGCTTGGAAATTAAAGTGCCTAATTTCGGCGGCCTCGTCCGAGTCGTAGTCTTCGTCCCCCACCTGTGGTGCCTGCGCTCCAAATTCAACAATGTCCCATATGCTTTCGTGGAGTGAGGTTAGATGATGCCTCATTTTATCACTCCACATACAATAATCTTCACCATCAAAATATGGTGGTTTGCCTAAGGGAACGAAAAGTAGAGGAGCGCGCTTGGAAATATGGGGATCTTACTATACTTCTTGCGCTCATGGCGCTTAGAAATAGTGGATGACTCATTGCTAGAGGTGGAGGGTGTTGAAGAGTCGGTCTCGTAGTAGACCACCTTCTTCTTCTTGTCACCGCTCCTATGTGACTTGATGGAGGAAGATGATTCCTCCTTGTACTTGTTGTCGGACTCCCTTGATAGAGTCCTCGAGCCCATGGGCTTGTCGCCGGTCATGATCTCCCTCTTAGCGTGATCTCTAGACATCACTTCGAGTTTGTCAGACTCTTAATGAAGCACTGGCTCTAATACCAATTGAAAGTCGCCTAGAGGGGATGAATAGATGAAACCTGAAATTTAGAAACTTAAACACACACTAGGGCCGGGGTTAGCGTTAGAATTAAATCTGAGTACGGAAGATTGTTTCTCTTGCCACGAGTTGCTCAAATGATGTGGATGAAGTTTGGGAGCAAACTCAAATCAATATTAGCAAAGAAACTTTAGAGAGAGAAAAGGGAGCAAACAAATCAAGCAAGAATTAAGGCGAGTGAACATGGTGATTTGTTTTATCGAGGTTCGGTTCCAAAGAACCTAGTCCCCGTTGAGGAGGCCACAAAGGCCAGGTCTATTTCAACCCTTTCCCTTTCTCAAACGGTCACTTAGACCGAGTGAGCCTTTTCCTTAATCACATGGGTCACTAAGACCCTGTAAGGACCACCACACACTTAGGTGTCTCTTGCTAGCTTTACAAAGCACTTAAGAGAGTAAGGATGGGAAGGAAGAAGGCAATCCAAGCAACAAGAGCGTAAATGAACACAAATGATCCTCTCTCAAGACTCTGAGCACTAGAGTTGATTTTGGAGACTTGGAGTGGATTGAATGCTTTGAATGTGTCTTTAAGTGGTTGGCTTTGCTCTTGTATTGAATAGGAAGTTCAGAATACTTGGATGGCTTTGAATGAGGTGGTTGGGGATATTTATAGTCCCCAACCACTTCCTAGCCGTTGGCTGACTTTGCTGTCGATGGGCACACCGAACAGTCCGAGGGTGCACCGGACAGTCACTGTTCACTGTCCGGTGCGTGCCATGTCAGCGCGCCCGTTGGGGTTTGGAGCTGTTGACTGTTGGAACCCTTTGTCTTTTTGCTGCACCGGACAGTCCGGTGCCACACCGGACATGTCCGGTGCCCTCTGACTTCTGCGCTCTGACTCTACCGCGCACTGTTCATCACTATTCACACGCACTGTTCATTTTGCAGTCGACCATTGACACTAGTTAGTCGTTGCTCCGCTGGCTCACCGGACATGTCCGGTGCACACCGGACAGTCTAGTGAATTATAGCGGAGTGTGCTCAGTGAATTCTCGAGTGACTGGTTCATTTGTGTATAAGCCTAGTGCACCAATTGACAGCACACTCTCAAGTCTTGCTCCAAATTTTGTTTGTGTCCCCAACTGAATTTCTTTCTTGGTTTGCGTTGAACCTTATACACCTGAGATAAATAATATCTAGACAAACTAGTTAGTCTATGTGGTTTGTGTTGGACGTCAACCATCAAAATCGATTAAAGGAAATGATTAAGTCCATTTCCCTTTCACTAACAAGGTCCTTCCACGTGTTCGAACAGCAAAGAAACCCCAATCACCCACGAAAGCAACACGACCGACTAAAGTGGCCTAAAAGGCGACACTAGCCCGCTCATCACCAATATATTGCCCTGTTTAAATATGGAATATCACGGTGATGAACCCATATTATATGCATAGTCCCTTTGCTTATTTGGGCTAAGGGGCCTGCAATTCTATACCTTTTGACTCGTTGATCAAATGGTCATGATCGAGAAAGATACAATTATAAACAACCTTTATGCATTAGAATGCCATTAAATAGCTATCCTGATAGTTGAAAGAGTCGGTAACTTACATCAGGCAGGAGGTATATGTTGAAATCTACTGTTTCTCGAAAGATGCTAGTAGTCCAGGTGCTTTTGGTTCAACAAGCTTCACCAAAAGGCAGGAGGTATATGTTGAGCATTGTTTATGGCCGAACGGTATGGCCCTAGAGGTCAGACGGTCCACAGCTTGGACGGTTCGCCGTGGCGGCACACGGTCTGCGTGAGAACAGAATTAATTAGGATTCATAATTCTTGCGTGATTTGTTAGCAAACTTCATGGGTTTGTTAGCAAACTTCATGGGTTTGGTTTGGGAACCGACTTGTAACGGGTTCAGACCTCCCCCTCAGTGCCGGATCTAGAAATAAGTTAAAGCCTTAAAGGAGGCTGACTTACGAGAGACAAGTGACAGAGACAACACAGGCTTCTTTTTTTCCATTCTCTTCTAATATCCACCTCTTCTATTTTCCTCTACACTTCACCTCTATCTACCATAGTTTCATCGCTATAGGGAGCGCCCCTCCCCCCCCCCCCCCCCCCCCCCCCCAACCCCAACCTAGCCCCCTTTGGATCCGCCCATGCTCCCCTCCATATAAATGAATGGATTTTATTTTGGTATAGAGGAAGTTCCAGTATTTCTATAAAAACGAATTTTGTTTTGCTACAGATGGAGCATCAAATAAGACAAGTCTATTGTATTGTATAGGCTGTCATATACTATTGAACTAACACTATGTAATTACTACCCTGCAATAAAGGCTTCAGAGAAAATACAAACGATACCGAGTCAATGCTTTAACAGACACGGGCTTTTCACTTGTCAATGGAAAATTGCTTAAGCTGGCACCTTGTGGCATAACTAAACTAGCGTGACAGACTCCTTGTGGCTCAACTTGACTGCCAATTCCCAACTCCTAGGCCACCCAAGACATAAAAGCGCTGAATACATACTGTGTGCATGCGCAGTCAAATGGTATGCGCATACACAGCCAAAATCTAATCTTCAGTTAAACAGCATGGAAATCCAAAGCCCAAAGGAAGAAACACCACAAGAACCTAGGCAGATCGAGTCATGACTCCTAAATAAAGGCAAAATATATGTTACAAAATGTGTAGTCGCAGGAAAAGAACTAGCAACAGTTTAGGTGGACACGAAAACATCACATATTTAGCCTTGTTCATCTGGGGCCTCCAGCAAAATAAGCTGGTCGCCCAAGGGTAAAATCCATGGCTTCTTTCTTTCCATCCTGGTCCAAACAATAACAATAATAATAATAATAATAATAATAATAATAATAATAATAATAGTAATAATAATAATAAATTAACACTCATCTGATCTCGCAAAATTATACAGCCCAAAACTGGCTGTTCCTCGCATCTTTGGTACTGCGTTCCTTGGACATCTAAGCTACAGAGAATACACGACACTGTCTTTCGCAAGAGACAGCATCTGAAAAAGTTGGTTGGCCAAAGCTGCTAAGAGGATTATTCCAAAAGGCTGTTGCAAGCGTCTATTACAGCAGCATGTGAGCCTAAGATTGTCTGGCCCGATGGGTTTGCTTCCAAGGTTTTCTTGACAGCATCAAAAACTGCTTTGCGGTACATGGTATACTCCATTTTCTTTAAAATCTCCTCCATAACTTCAAATCTCAAGGCACCCAACAAAGTCAGGCGAGCAATAATCTCACCAAATTGTGTTGGAGCTTTAGGAAGGTCAATCCCAATGTCATCCAACAGAGCACCGTATAACAAGCAACCGGATTCCAGGTCTTGAGTCTCAAAAATTTTCTTTGTGTACAGATGCTCCAGTAGCCTAACGAGAGGATCAACAAAATTGGTCCCTTTATCTAGGGCAAGATTGACAGCTTCTTTAACAATCTCTGGGTAGTAACCACGATTCTGCAACTCCTCGATACATTGCTGTGCTTCATCTAAAATACGTATGCTGAAATACTCCTCAAGAAGAGCTATTGTTTTCTTCTTAAGCTCAGCAGAGTTCCCCTTGGGAGCACTGGCTGGTTTATCAGGAGCAGGGGCAAGAGCTGGTGCTGCATTTAATTGTTTCGGTGATGGTGTAATTTGAGGTGTGGGCTCAGGCCCAAAGCTGAGAGGACGTGATGGTGGGGCACCAGTTCCCACAAGTGCGCTCTTGCCAATTA
The DNA here is from genome assembly GCA_029449295.1 of Zea luxurians. Classification (NCBI taxonomy): domain Eukaryota; kingdom Viridiplantae; phylum Streptophyta; class Magnoliopsida; order Poales; family Poaceae; genus Zea; species Zea luxurians. The sequence continues at coordinate 105,955,095 of JAOPSE010000010.1, forward strand.
GTCCTGCGCCACTGCCTTGAGGAAGAAGCCTCGTGTTAATAGATGATGTCTTGTGAACTGTTGATGGCTTATTAAGCAACGGCCCCTGGTTGCGAATCGAGTCCCCTCTTGGCATCGATTTAGACCGGGCAACTTCCCAGTTATCATTATCCAACCCAGGCATTCCAGGCATCTTTCTTGAACCAGGCATCCCAGGCATCATGCCTCCAGTTCCTGGCCGATTCATTGGAAATGCCCCTCCAGGCAAAAGGGCTCCTCCTGGTGAGCTACGGCCATTCCTAATGCCAGATGCTGCTCCAGGTCGTAATCCAAGATTCTTTTCTGCCTCGGAGTGAATTTCACTGATTTTCTTGGCCTTAATCTGAAAGTCACAAACAGCATAGGTTTCAGAATATTTTTTCGAGGAACTGGAAGTGGGCCTATGTATGAAATATGATAACAAGAAGCTTCTAAGTGATGAATCAATATCACAAATTCATTATATGCATCCAAAATTTACAGTTGAGCATTAACTTCAGTAAAATTCATGCTGGCATATCAAAGTAACGGAATGGTTCTAAGTATGTCGTCCAATCATGTAGTACACATGAAATCAAGACACTAATATTTAATGCCATTACAAATTCAAGGAATGTAAAGTAGTTATAAATCATAAATACAATAGAGTGATTTTAATTACCTCCTCTCGTCGAGGCACCCAGTTATTTGACCGGAGATCAATCACATCACGAACCATAAACCTCAAACGTGGTGCAAGCTGGGGATTCATTGTTAGCTCCTTCATCTGGATAAAGTAGGTATCATTGATCCGCCGAGACTTTGGGTTTTCATCAAGCTGTTTACCAATCGTATTGAAGAAATGACAGATGGCCTCAACATCTTCCTCTTCAGGGCATGTTTTTTTATCTGGCCCAGACCCCAATAGCTCCTGCATACGAAGAATGGATTAGAAGAGTTCTCACATGATAGTAGAGGTACTTTGTTAGTTCCTGGTATGTACCATAACAATGTGATGAACTATCTTCTCAGGAACCATTCTTTGCTTGAGTAGCTCACCAATTAGCCGAATATTTCCAAGTGTTCTAAGTTTGACCAACCGTTCTTTGTCCCTTCTCTCCATCTCTTGGTCAGGGCTAGTTAATTTAGCAATCTCAGCTCTTAAGCTGCTAGCACCTTCAAAGGCTTCCTGACAATTGTTCAATAGTACACGCTTGAATGTGATCGCTTTGCCACCTGGCTCTTCAGGAGGGAATGTCGGGAGCTTTTCATTGAGATCGGAACAAAGTTGAGCATACATAGGACAGAAAGTGGGCTCAAAAACTGCCTTCTCAAATATGAGATTTATAACATCCTGATCAAGAGCAGTAAGGAAGATGTCAGAAAACAAAAGGCTGTAGACAGATGGTGGTAAATAAAACAAACCTTCAAGATATCAGCAGTAGTAATTCCAGCTTCCATTAGTTGACCCTTCAGAAGATCGAATTTCTCTGGTGTAAGTTTGTTCAGTATACTGCATAATTAAGAACAATTAAACAAAAACATAATGTAGAACAAGGAACAGGGAAAGTTTCACTATAGATTAGACAAACAACACACTTCAAAACCCGATTAGGAAGGTAAAATCATTACATTACCCTTTCACTGTTTTCAACACTCTTTCTTTCTCCGAGAGATTGCCTCTTCGGGCTGACCAGGGCACTTCAGCCTTGATAAGAGCAGGGGTAGAGCCAAACTGGAATTTGGTAAAAAGAACAGTGCAATTATGATCCAAAGAGTAGTTACATGAAAAAAATAACAGACAGATCTGCAAAATGGCTATCCCGTCCCACCTATATACATAATGCAGCAATACAGTATGTAAGATAAAAGGCATATATATTGTTCACAATGTCAAACTGGTGTTTTCCGTTACACTTCGTTCTTAGTGCAACATCATGTCATTTGCATGTCCAACATTCGTAGCCAGATTTAGCATAATCACATGGGGTACTGCAAATTCCTAGGTCAGGCGTTTAGGTAAATAAATGATCCCTACATTAATATAGTGATAGGTCAGGAGAATGAAGTTGGTCTACAAAATTTAACAGAGAGTTGCGTCAAACAAGCATTGGTTGTAAATTGGTAGCTAACCAAATCAGTTTCATGTTGTGACCACAGAGCAAAATAAAATATGCAAAATATAAAAAGCACAGGCAAATAATCAAAATGCAATGAAGAAAACAAATAATGGAATAGTAAGACGGAACGGAGAAAATAACTAGTAGAGGTGTTCATACACTCCTTTGAATGTACCTGAGCTTTCGAAGCAAACTGGGAGCTTAACTGATCTTGCCTGTTAGCTTGCTCTTGTTGCCTACCACTAGAGGTGTAGGCTTCTTTAGCCTCGCGTATGTTGTCCCAAGATTTCTCTTCATTAGCCGAAGGCGGTTGTGCAGACCGTGCACGCCAATCACGATTATCCGTCTCAGCATACCGATTCTGTGCTTGTGTTTGACCTTGGACTTGTCCTTGAACCTGAAAATTGCATTTCAATGGTTTAATAAAACAGAATCTTGTGAATATTTGAGAAAATAAGAAGGTAAAAGAAAAGACACCAGCAGAAGGTGAGGGGCTCACAGCTGAATCATTGTGAATCCAGGTCTGATCTTCACCATGAAGCTCTATATCAATCTCTTGCTTGAGCCTTAAAATGTCCTCAGACACATCAACAAGCTGCCAAGAACGGGAAGACCCATAATCAGTATATGAAAATTTGACGAACTGTATACATACCACAAGTTTCCCAATCACAAAACATAGATCACTAATTTATCTAACGTCCATGTCATAGGAAATGTGCCTCCAAAAAAAGATAACCAAGTCTTTATATCTAGACCCATCCAGCCTTTCCAGTTGTCACCCTCTTCAAATTAGAAATATCCATATTCGGGTACATGTAGGAGCTTAAAAATTCAAATTAAATGAAGCCATCTAAAATTGCTACTGACAAGAGAGAAACCCAATCAGCTATGAAGCTTCATGCATTTCTGTTTGACATCTACATATGCAACTTCATCAGCATCTACTGTGAATGCCTCTACATCCATCCTGAGTTTTCTTTAGTTCAGAAAAGTACACTGACTTTGGATACAGCACTGACTCCAAAATATAAATTTCACAGAGACGTACAAGCGCCGAAGTGTTTACTTAACAAAAAGAAGAAACTGAAAGTGCTACTAACAGAATGGTCATACACCATATTCTTCAGAGCAATATAGAAACTGCTGTAAAAACTATTGGCCGAAGTTGTCATTTTACTGCACAAACACTTAAGAGTAGCATTCACTTGCAAGAGGGGGGCATTTTCTCAAAAAATTGTATGCTCTTTTCGCCACAGCTACATTATATGATATACAAGATATTCAAAGAGAATCTCTGCAAACTTCAGATATGACAAGCTACATTATATCAGTGTTATCCTAAACGCTAAACGGTAAACAGTCGGTCATCCTCTGTTTAGCTTTTAATCAGACTACACGGGCGTTTAAACGGACTAAAAACGGATTATACGGGATTAAACGGCATAAACAGCCAACACAGTTAGCTACTGAGCAGCGTTTAAACGGCGTGTAAATGGTCTAAACGGCCGTTTAGGATAAAATAGCATTATATACACTGTTCTTTAAAACCATAAAATGACACATCTAAGAAGACATCTGCAGAAATTTGTTTTGTATGAATTATCAGATATTAAGTACCTCACGCAGCTCGAGAAGTTGATCTCTTGTGTAACGAACACGCTCACGTGGCTCAAAATGTGAATCACCGATCTGTACCAAAATATTAGCAATGTCAGGGTAGCACAAATGAGTCTACAGATCCATTATAACTTCACACTAGCTATAGTATGTGATAAATTGAAGAAAACAAACCCAGTCGAAGCAGAGTGCAGTGTACAAAACAGTTGAGCCTACTGCGAACAAGTACATGTGTGAAACAAACAGCATAGCAATGAAAGAAAGACTCGTGTTAACTGCTTAGCCACACAATATAGTATCCCAAGGACCACATACATGTGGAAGTGGAGCCCTAGGAGGTGAATCCCTGGGTAGGAGCATGTCATGCATCAGAATCCACCTAATCGCATCTCAGGTAGTATCAATCATTTGGTACGCATCAACACCTCATAAGTAAAAACTCATTAAGAGGCGTGGAGACTACTAAATCTGGACGCGCACCAAGAAGTCTACAATTAACTAGTCCCCTAACAAGGAGATCCGATCGTTTGCCCCGGATCTCCACCTACCGCCCGCCACAAACCAATCGAACCCGCCACGTACAGCAAGCCATCCATCCAGATCGAGCTTTCCTCACCTTGGAGATGCCGGAGGCGCCACCGACGTGCAGGCGGAGGAAGTCTCCGGAAACGGAGGTGGCAAAGGCGGGGGAGAAGAGGCGGCCGGCGCGCGGGCCGCCGCCGCCGCCGGGGCGCAAGCTGATCACAGGCTGATCCGACTGCATGCTTGAAGAGAGAGAATCCGACCAGAAAGCGAATCACGCGGGAGTCGATCAAGGAATCGGCGAGCGCGCGGGGGAAATCGCGGTGGAATCGAGGTGGTGTGGGGAGGGTGGAAGGGTTCCGTCTGCGATCTCTCTTTCGAGGTAGAGAGGAGACGGGAAGGGAGGCGTGGGCGACGGGACGAGGTGGGGTTTTATCGGTGGAGCTAGGGCTGTGGGGCTGTATCGTAGTTTGATGCGGAGTGGTGAGGGTAGTTTCGTCATTGCGTCCAAGGTTTTGCCAACGAGGCTTGCGTCCGACGGTCCTCCGAGGAACCCTGGTTGGCGTGCGCTCGTTCGGGCGGTGACGGGTAATGACGGTTCTGACCAGGTGAGATGGGGATATTTGCAGCTGGGTACCCTTTTGGAGCTGGGCAGGGATGTTATCTCGTCTACAACAGTAGACGCAGTAGAGATGGCCAAACGGGCGGCCCGGCCCGGGCCCGGTGAAGCCCGGCCGAAAATCAGGTCGAGCCTACTGAGCCCGCGGGCTCAATTTGCTGTCCGAGCCCAGCCCGCAGCGGACCTAAACGGGCTGGGCCGGCCCGTTTAGCACGAAAAAAGCGGGCCGAAAAGCGGGATAAACGGGTCGGTAAGTACGTTTTAGTGTAAAAAAACGGGCTTAACGGGCTTAGAGGTAAACGGGCCGTGCCAGGCTAGCCCGCCGTGCCTAGTTTCCTGTCCAAGCCTGGCACGGCACGAAAAGCGGGCCGGGCTCGGACCGGGCCCAAAAAGCGGGCTTCGTGTCGGGCTCGCGGGCCTCGTGCTTATTGGTCATATATAGCCGGTGCGGTGGATGGATCGGAGAGGGAACGCATGCAGGAGGATTATAGATGTCCAGAAAGCACGTGGCCCGTTAGCCCGGCACGAAGCACGATTTATTAGCACGGCACGAGCACGACACGGCACGGGTTGAAGAGGGCCCGGGCTTAGCCCGGCCCGTACAGCGTGCCGGGCTCGACAGGAACTTGAGCCCGTTGGGCTGGCCCGAGCACGACCCGTTATAAGCCGGGCCTGTAAACTGGCCCGTTCACACAGCCACCTACCTAATAAAATTCTGGGCTGCCTCTACCTGCCTCCTCCTATTCCCAATGGCCCAGCCCAAATAGGGCATCCGCAGACCGCACCGGCACGGCAGCACCGCATCCGCGCAGCCCTTATTTACTCTGAGCGAAGACGCGGACGCTGTCGCTGTGTAACCCTAACCCTAACCCTAACGCTCTCTCACTCCCGCGTCCTCTCCTCTCCGTGCGGCGGCTCCCAGATCCGGCTCTCGGTCTCTGGCGGCGGCGTTCCTCTCCGTGCTCGGCGGCGGCGTTCCTCTCCCGCTCTCCCGTGCTTGGCTGCCTCCGTTGCTCGTCCGGTGCTCTTGGTCCCGTGCACGTCCGGTGCTCTCGGTACGGTGCACGGGCACGCGGCTGCCTTGGTCCGGTACTCCGGTGCTCGGTGCTCCCACCTCCCTGCTCCGGTCCTCCATAGCTCCAGTGCTCGGTGCTCCCACCTCCCTGCTCCGGTCCTCCATAGCTCCAGTGCTCGGTGCTCCCACCTCCCTGCTCCCTCCCACCGGCGCGGCGCATCCGGTGCTCACTCCTCCAGAGCTCCGGTGCGCACCTCCTCCCTCCTCCCTGCTCCCTCCTCCCTGCGGCGTCGTGGCGCGGCTAGTCGGCATCTGGTGCTCCCTGCTCCCTGCTCCCTCCTCCTCCCTCCCTCCTCCAGCTGCTCCAAGTTTTGCGGATCCGTGAGGAACCAGTGCGCGTCGACTCTCCATCTATCTCCACGGCGAGTCGGCGACGGTACCGGTGCTCTGGATCTGCTGCTCACTATCACTGGTGACCGGATCTGATGCTCACTGTCACTCCCTGTCTAGCACAGAGGTAACCTCTGAAAGTTCCCTTTGGCCCAGGAACAGGATCTGGATGTCGCCTAGAGGGGGGGTGAATAGGCGAATAAAACTTAATACTTTAAAACTTAAATTCTTACTCTACTCGAAGACTTAGTGCGCAGTGGAGTGAGAAGACTCTTCGAGTAGGTTGCAGCGAAATAGAAGATCCTGTCTCAAAATGACCTGCACTTCAAATAAAGCTTATACCACAGATAAGTACTGAAGTGCAGATATAAAGGCGAGTAAGACAGAGAGTCAGGATACAATACAGAACGGAGCACACAGACGCAAGGATTTATCCCGAGGTTCGGCTAAGCCTGAAATGCTTGCCTAGTCCTCGTTGGAGTTAGCCACACCTGGGCTTGGAGTCTATTTCAACTCCTTCCTCCGTTTGCTCAGATCTGTCAGTATGACAGATAGAGCCTTTCACTATTGAGTTGGGTTACAACAACACCGTGGCTGCTTACAAACTTCTCGGCAGCACCTCGGTAGAGTAACGATACGCTCAAGACCTTGCTCTAGCTCTTAGCAGCACTTCTCCTCTCTCTAAAGGCTTATAGCTGTGCCTTCTACACAAACTATAGAGTTACACACAAGAGGGAGAGTGAGAATTGATTCCAGTGAAGTCTACACTTGTTGGCTGCGCTTGTACATTGCTTGAGGCGCCTAGGGGTCCCTTTTATAGGCACAAGGGGCCTAGAAGCCGTTGGAAGCAATCCAGGAAGGCAAATCTTGCCTTCTGTCGGGTGGCGCACCGGACAGTCCGGTGCACCACCGGACACTGTCCGGTGCCTGATCTCCTTCCATAAATGGAGCAGTCGACCGTTGCAGTCCTGGAGCCGTTGGCGCACCGGACACTGTCTGGTGCACACCGGACTGTCCGGTGCCCCCATCTGACCGTTGGCTCGTCCACGCGTCACGAGCGGATTGCGCGGCCGACCGTTGGCCCAGCCGACCGTTGGCTCACCGGACAGTCCGGTGCACCACCGGACAGTCCGGTGAATTATAGTCGTACGTCGCCAGACTCCTCCCGAGAGCGACCTTTTCGCCGGAGTTCAACCTGGCGCACCGGACACTGTCCGGTGCTCCACCGGACAGTCCGGTGTGCCAGACTGAGCTGAATCTTGGCTGTACACAGCCAAGCCTTTCGCACCTCTTTCCTTTTCTTCTTCTTTCTGTTTCTAACACTTAGACAAGTATATTAGTCCACAAAACCAATGTACTAAGTCTAGAAACATACCTTCTCTTAATTATTACATCTATAGCATTTGATATGCTTGAGCTTTGATGTTGGACTCATAACTCATCAAGTCTGCTTGACTTGATCTAAATTGACATTTCTTAGCTCCAACATCCTGCATAGGTCACATAGAACATCTCCAATCATAGGAACAACCCAAACTAATGATCAAGGTGAACTTAGCTCTTTTGGGCTGCTTCCAGTCCTGGTTTTGACACTTGTTCTCCTTCTAGTGATCTTGATCTCCTTCTTAGAGCTTGATCTTGAGCCTTATGACTTACACCACCTAACTGTAGTTGTTACCTCATTGGTTGTAAGTCACGTCCTTATGTAGTGATCCTTGATGTGTCGTAGCTGTTCTCAACTCGATCACCCTTGACTTTGCAAGCCTTCTTCTTCACCTTTGGCTTTGGGTTCCTCAGCCTCCTTGACCTTCTCCCGTGCACTTGGTACCTCGAAGCTCTTCTTGCCTCCGTCCTTGGCTTGATCAGTTGGCTCCGAGCTACGCACCCGAGTATCACTTTTACAATGTCCATCTTACTTGTGATGTCCATTATGTATCATCATCTAGTCCTTAGACCATCACACTTGTTCACTTGTTGAACCTTGTTAGCTTTACCTTAAGCACCTGTTCAACACTTAGTACACTTGTTAGTCCTTTAATTGAGTTGTCATCCAAACACCAAAACTCACAAGATAGCTTTCAATCTCCCCCTTTTTGGTGATTGATGGCAACACAATTAAAGCTTACATAAGAATAAGTTTTGAAGCACAAATTTTGAATTCTAAGTTTATAGAATGCTCCCCCTAAATATGTGCTTACTTCAAAAACATAATTTTGGCCTCAGACGCCAATTTGCACATACTTAGGCAATTCGAAACATTTCTACACCTTAGCACTTTTGGGGATGCTTTGTGTCAAGAATCAAACCATGATGCTATAACACACAAATGCATGTAATCAGAGTTAAACATCATTCAATTTAGTGGATATATCACAGGAATATCAACCTACCACTATTCACCATTAAGATACCAATTCAAACTAATACCAATTTAAACTAAGATACTAATTTAAAACAATCTTAAAGCACCATTAACCACATGACTATCTATTTCAGAAAGAACACAATAGATGCCAATTAATTCATAGCAGCGCAAGCACTAGTCCATATGATGCAACACATACAATACTGCAAGAAGAAGCATATGAATATCACACTGGCAAGGCTCAAACTAACACATCACCCCTTAGGATAAGCTTTCCTCTCAGGTTGAGATAAGCTTTAATGCACAACTTCTCCCCCTTTGACATCAAACACCAAAAACCATACTCAAGCAAGAACATAGGATGATGTCAAGGGACAGCGGGGTGTTTTAGGAGGAAAAACACACTATCAACACTCCCCCTTACTTATTGAACATATGTACCACCAACATTTAAGTAAGATACGTATACGCAAAAAGATTAATACTTCCTTTGAACCTTTACCATGTTGTAGTGCACTTCCCATCTTGAAAGTATTTAATCTCTCGAGAGCTTCTCCACCCTTGTGCCTGATTCTTTATCCTAACCTTTTCTTGTTGCTAAGACACCAAACTTAGAACAAGTTATAGTATTGGACACAAGAAGAAACTTCTATTCTAATGATTATCAAAAGATGTCAATTGAAGCAAACTATCACGACTACCAATTGAAAGATACCAATTTGCAAGATCATTTATTATCATAGCTTTATGATATTTAAGGATAGGCATAGAGTATCACCAAATATTATAGAGCATGAGCAATCTAAGGATATATAATTACTCATGACTTAAGATACCAATTACTTGACTTACAGAGGTACCCAAGTCCTGATTGCTCCATTTCATGCTCATCTTCTCTTTTCCACCTTGAGATTGTACAAGATTGCTCAAGAAACAGTTAGTCTCAAAAGACACAAGTTATGTATGCTCCCCCTCAAGTTGTGCATCAAGTATTTGAATGACTTGCACTTTGCACATTCTAGCTTCCTCAGAACTAGAGAGGATCACAACATACCTTGGTCAAGGCATACTCTATCACTTTCATCCCAAAGAGATATCAATTAAATACCAAAGGCCACTTAATACAAATTGAAGGCTAAATGAAAGGTTGACTAAATACAACAATGCATGCCTCAGGAGCACCTAAGCCAATTGAATACTCACGGGAAGTCTAACTTTTAGACGCAACTTAGACATGCTTCATACTTAACTATCATTGCATTACATAAACCAATTGAAAAACAACACGATCATGTCTTAAGCATAGTTAAGAAGGTTCTTTAGGTACACCAGAACACAGCTATGATCACAATCAATGGTGCACCAGAAGAAAAAACATTTTAAGGCATAAGTCTCCTAAGCCATGGTACTACCAGTGAAATGCAAGAACACAGCTATGATCACAATCAATGGAACTTCAAGATATTCAATAAAATTGCACATTTCCATTTTCCATACCTTTGCCTTTTACCAGTATGGCCATGAGAGCACCAGTTATTACCACAAACCAACTGAAGGTTCCCTATTATTTATGCACTTCATAGCTCGAGAGAATGCACTAGAGACATAACACATAGTGCCACAATAGGGTCATCATATAAACTAAGCAATATGTCATATTTTCACACAGACTAATCATAAAACCATATAACATAACTCACAACGGGATGCAGGTTTATTCACGAACACAACAAGAGTTAATCATGGAGGATATCTCAAATGATAAGTTACCCAAGGAACGATTAAGCAATGATAAGATACCAATTGAGAGCACCTAATCATGATTAAGCATGCATGGTTACGATCTTGGAAATCACTAATCATTGATTGAAAGATACTCAATACAGGCAATCAAGAGACATAACTCCTCCAAGGACAGGTAACACACCGAGCAATACTAATTATCAACAAAGTACTTACGATACAAGGGTACCATCCTATGGAGAGCAAGTTGAAGAATCTCATCAAGGTCCTTTGTTTGATTCACCAATGATTAAGGACCTATACACCTTATTTCACTTGAGATGAACATGGGATTAATGTCTCACAATAATTCAACCTTGGGTCAATAAACACCAAAATAATTAACAGCTTAAGCATAGAGTTTTAGATAACCGTCTTAAGCTCTCCCATGGTCTCCAGTCCATCTCAAGGCACCTGCATGGTCTAGTTAGCACAGTTTGGTACCCATCTCGGGATGGGTCCATAATGATCATCTAAATGTGCCTTTGGTACCCAAATTGCCTTTGTGCTAGTTCTAGGTGATCTCGTTATAGATCTAGCACAAGTGTATGATTTGGGTCTCCTACGCGAATAAGATTGACACAAATTCACTTGCTTAGGAATCTTACCTTTATAACATACCTTGGATAGATGACCCTGCTCACCACACTTGTAGCAGAAGCGTCGCTCAACCTGACATGACGCTTGTTGTGTGTCATTTTCCTTGGTGAGGGTCACCTTGGAGGATGCACATCCTTGATTCTTCATGACCGGACATGAAGTGATCGTGTGGTCCTTATTGTTGCATCCAAAACAACTCCTTGTCCCTTCATTCTTGTCTTTGTACGGACAAGACGCGATGAGGTGGCCTAACTTCTTGCACTTGAAGCACCTCCTTTTTCCTTTTCCCTTTTTGTACTTGAATGACATGGAGAGATGATCAGTGCAAACAACATGATTAATTGAATTTTTACCTTTTTCCTTGTTCATGTTGATTTCTTCATTTATTGCTTTGGGAACATCCTTCTTATGGAGTTTGACCCTTGCTGCGGTTTCTCCTTCCTCAAGCTTCTTCACCACGTGTTCGTAGATATCTTGCGGAAGTCGAGCAAGGCATCTTCTCCTTAATTGTCTTTGTTTCTTGTTCCCAAGCAATTTCCTTTTTGATCCTGCAACTTGTTTCTCAAACAAAGATTGGCCTTTCTTGGGGCGATGGAGGTCAGCACATGATAATATTTTGACCAATTGATTACTAGTGCAAGAATGAGGTTCATATGTGTTTAAACTAGTAATTACTACCTCATGAGCAATATCGAGCATGATATGATCATCAACTAGTTTACTATGAGAGTATGACAACGTATCATACTTTTCACTCAGAGCAAGCTTTTCTAAATTCATTGTTTCTACTTGACTTCTAAGCATAGAATTTTCAGTTTTAAGTTGAGCAACATTAGATAGAGCGTCATCATTCTTACTTTGCTCAATTAACATTGAATCATACTGTTGGACCAAGACATCATGAGAGCACCTTAGCTCCTCATGTTCTTTGGTCATCTTCTCCAGGCTGTTGTTTGTTTTGATGAGAGTCTCCTCTAGCCTGAGAAGCGTCTCGCCTTGTTCCTTCTCAACAACTTAACCAAGAGAGCTTTGTCCGCTTTGTTGAGATGGTTGTAGAAACGGCGAATCTCCTCTTCTTCCACATCATCGATCTCATTTTCCCTGTCATTAATGTCAGTGGAAGCAATATAGGAAAATGTACCTTGTGATGATGAAGATTCATCCTCGCTATCATCCTCATATTCTTCCTCATCATGGCTTTCGTCTCCACCGTCATTGTTAGCAATAAAACATTTATCACTAGTGGAGAACAAACCTGTCGACGAGGTGGATTCATCGTTTGGGTGCCATCGTTCTTGTTCTTCTCCCTTTGAATGGTTAGTATCACAAGTAATATAGGGAGTAGGAGCATCACAGTTTGCCACAAAATATTTTTCTTTAATCCTATTCCATAAATCATGAGCATCAACAAATAGATCACTATCACTGCTCATGATGGCAAAATAAGCACTTCTAGAAAGAGAGTCAACTAAGATGTTGCAAGCATGGTGATTGAGAGATAAACATCTTAGTTCTTCATTAGAAGGATTTTTACTAAAATCAGAGGGAAAAATACTTCTACTAAAGATCTGTCTCAAATCAGAATCAATATTCATGAAAGCTTTGTAAATAGAGACAGACCAAGATTTGTAATTAGAACCATCGCCTAAAAGAAGTTCTACAATTACCTCTTGTGACGACATCGTTATCTCCGGACGGCTAAGCCCACACTGGAGAGGCCTAGCTCTGATACCAATTGAAAGATCCCTTTGGCCCGGGAACAGGATCTGGATGTCGCCTAGAGGGGGGGGGGTGAATAGGCGAATAAAACTTAATACTTTAAAACTTAAATTCTTACTCTACTCGAAGACTTAGTGCGCAGTGGAGTGAGAAGACTCTTCGAGTAGGTTGCAGCGAAATAGAAGATCCTGTCTCAAAATGTCCTGCACTTCAAATAAAGCTTATACCACAGATAAGTACTGAAGTGCAGATATAAAGGCGAGTAAGACAGAGAGTCAGGATACAATACAGAACGGAGCACACAGACGCAAGGATTTATCCCGAGGTTCGGCTAAGCCTGAAATGCTTGCCTAGTCCTCGTTGGAGTTAGCCACACCTGGGCTTGGAGTCTATTTCAACTCCTTCCTCCATTTGCTCAGATCTGTCAGTATGACAGATAGAGCCTTTCACTATTGAGTTGGGTTACAACAACACCGTGGCTGCTTACTGTAACACCCCAGGTGTTTATCGTCTACTCGACCACGAGTGCGGACGTTAACACGTGATAGCTGTGAATGTAAATGTCACTAAATTTTAATCATCCTCGTTTATCACGATTTTGATATCGTGTCTGTCTCCAACTGTTTAAATAAAATGAACCTGAACTGACCAAAACCAGAGCAATTGTTAGCAGATTCAGATTCATATTTTAAAATCCAAGAAAATAATATGTGTAGCCGAAATGTCATTTTAATTCAATCTGTTTACTTCTCGCTTAGATGTACACCTTCAGATATAAATAACTGATCAAAATTCATAAGAGTTTCGGTGCAAAATAAAGCAGATCAAGGTAATTAGAACCATGACATTAAGATCAAACTAGGAGTAATTGTTGCACAAAATACAAATCGGAGAGGAAATTACATATAAATTAAGTAAAACAAAAATAGAAGATAAACCTCTCACCGCTAACCTTTTCCTTATTCCATGCCATCGAATTCTTTTGGACTACTCCTGTACACGCGCGGCTCTAGAATTCTCTCGGCATTTTCTTCACTGCACGTCTGCTGCTATTCTTATCCAATCCACTACCTTATCCTCTCGTGCCTTCTCAAGTGATGACTTCTAGCCTCTTCTCTGGCTGTTTCCGTGGAGCATCAGCACACCGCCTGGACGCTTGCTCTCAGCGCTCGTCCTCACTCTCCTGCCGGCCGCTCTGCTCTCCACCGTCACCCTGGCCATGGACGCCGGTGAGCTTGCCCCTGGTCCGACCAGCGCCTTCCCCAACCTCTCTGCTGGTGGACATCTCATCATCTTCATGGCTGTCGCGCCCCTGCTTCCTGTTTCCAGCGCCGTATCCCCTCCCCCACGCGTCCTCTTCTCCGCCAGGCATCCATGGAGCCGTCAGCCATCTCCCCAAACTGCACCGTCGTCCACTCCTATGGCGAGGTCGCTTTCCTTGCTCCAGCGCGCCAACTCCATCTCCCTGACGACCTCTCATCTCCCAGACCCTCTGCTCGCCAGCCATATCCTCCCTAGCGCTCATCCCTGTCCCAGCCATGGACACCAGCGCCCCTCTGCTCCTTTTCCATGGCTGCACACCTCTCTGTAGCAGCCCTCGCCGTCGGACATCCTCCTGTAGCCCCGCGTCATCCGCACCTGTATGGTGTTTGACAAAATGCCCATGTTGATTGTCGTGTCGTGGACAGTCCTATTAGCATCGTCGGATGTTGATGTTTTGCGCAGCCCATCCGCGACACCGTCAACCATCGGTGAGGTTTCGTTCTTGCTTTGTCGTTTCATCGATCGACGTCTATTTGCTAACGTGAATTGTGTTTATGTGCCTATGTGCGTTGAGGAGTGAAATCTGTGAAATCTAGGGCAAGAAGAGAGACAGATCACGTTCGTCGCTTACTAGCTGTTTGGTGAAAAGAGTGAATCGGCTGTCGTGGTTGTTTAGTGCCGATCGAGTCAACTTTAGTCGTGGTGAGCTACGTCATTATTTCTGCTATTTAACCGATGTATGCGTTAAATGGATAAAATAGTTACGATGATTTTCTTATCTCTAGCTCAGATATATTGTATGTTCCACTATTTTATTGTGGTAATTGTGCTTATATTAGGTGGTGTCGAAGCGATGCGAATGGTAGTTTAGTGTTTTAAGAAATTAGCTAGTTAGTTTTGTCGATGTGCTTGGATGAATATATGTGTACGCATAATGTGTTTAAATTGATTCTTTGTTTGCCTGATGTGAGAGTAGGTTTAAAATACTAGGTTAGGAGAAATAAATGGATTCATAGGTTTGAAATAGACATAGTCTATATATGTGATTAATTAGTTTCTATGTATGCGGAGATGATGTTTGCTTAGAAAAAGAGTACTTTGGGAGATGAATTGGTGTGGTATGGTTAAATTCGTAGTGCCAAGAATATGCTTATTAATTCTAGCACTTTGCCGATGAGAGTTATTAGTGTTGCTTTAATGAACACCTAATGTATGATGACCTGAATGCCTTGTCTTAGGATGTATCAAGAACATGACAATTGTAGAAACTAGATAGGAACAAAGTTAGGATTCTTGCTGTTGGGCTGCAAGTATAGTTTTAGTTATGCAGCAAATTTAGTGAAGAAAATCATGTTTTCTGTGAAAGTGTTATATATAAAGATTGTAGTTAACTTATTTATCTAACTTGTGTTAAAATTTCAAGACCATAGGCCCAATAATCTGAAAGTTATGCTTCTCCTAAGTTCAGTTTCAGAATCTGTCCAGATTCTGTACAGATTTCGAAAATGACCTTGTTTGCCCAAGTTAAACTAAGAATAAGCTCTTAGTAATTATAGGAGAATTGTAGTACTTTGCTTAAGCTTTCCAACAAATTTTGGAGCACCATTTTTGGTGGTCTAGAGACCAAGTTACAGCTGTTCAAACTATAGAGTCTGAATCTGTCCAAATCTGGACAGCAATGTTTGTTTATATTAACTGACCTTTCTACGCATTGAATTAACTGGAGATGTTTATAAATAAATTATAGACAATTCTATTAGCTTTCTAAAAAGTCTAGGATCACCTGATTTGGATTTCTGAAACTCCGGTTATGAATTAATGAAGTAAGCAGTCGAATTCTGTCCAAATCTGGACAGAAATTGCATTTAGTACTGTTTGACATTTTTAAATGTCGAATCTCATTGTGATGATAATACCAAAATTGTAGAGGACTTTATAAGCTTTCCAAAAAGTCTTAGTTTACTATTTTTGGATGAATATTGTGTAAGTTATGAATAAAACAACTAGCTGCTATTCTGCTGTCCAAATTCAGCAAGTCTGAAATGATTGTTTGGAGTTTCTTTTGTGTCCAAATTCAGCAAGTCTGAAATGATTGTTTGGAGTTTCTTTTGCTGTCCAAAATCAGCAAGTATTATAATGATTAGTTGGAGTTTCTTTTGTGTGGATACTTAGATTTGGTTAGTTCTTGTCTTGGTTAATGAAGTCTTGTAGTTGCATAGGGTTGTTCTTTTCTTTCTTAATGCTTGCCTTAGACTTTAGCATTTTAAGAAGGAAAATAAATACTTTGGTGAGTGCATTTGAATTAGTGACATTGATGCCTTGTCTTAGGAAGTATTGTCTTCTATGTAATCACGGGCATTAATAAGTCATGAATGGTTGTTGATTTTCATTTCGAGTATCTGGGATCAAGTAGCACCAATAAGTCTAATCCAAGTAAATTATGAAATCTAGGTGATACTAGATTTGCATGAGGAGTTTAGGTTGAAATGCCAATTATGTGTAGAGTGGTAAGTTAGTATTTTGAATATTTTGCAGGGAAGTGGTGTCGAGGTTACTGTGATGATTTAGTTGTTTGAGTGAATATGTATGTGATGGATGCTTTACCTACTAGCTCACAATTGTGATGTCTTAGCTATTGTATGATTCAAGTCATTTGGACATGGTGGTGTAGAAAGTCAATAGATTGCTTCTATCCATATTTTATTCTAGATGTCTGTTAGTGAGGAACCTAAGGTTATTAGTTTTTCGATGAATGCTTAATCCTAGGAGAATATAGAACCCAAGTAAAACATGTTACTAGATATTGGTTTAGGTCCATTTGACTTAAAGGTCATGTTTGTGTAAAGTCAAAAGCATCTAAGTAAAGTTGAAATGTCTTGCTTTAAGTGCTTAATCTACTTCGAGTAGCATTATCTAGCTCGTGCTACATACTCGTGCTCATCCATATGCATTTTGCATATCATTTAGGTACGTTAATTGATCACGGAGTGGGAGAACAAGAGCTGAGGTGATCTCAAGGGATACTGATGAATGAACTTGAAGATTTGCGTGATCGAATCAAGCGCCAGGATATGAGATGCTCGCCAAGCGGACGTCATCTAACAACACTGACTTAGTGTTATCCCAGGCAAGCCCCGGTGCATTTGCCACCTCCTTGTTGTTATAAAACTTTTATCACTTATATGTTGCATTAGGTGATAGGAGTTGAGTGATGAAACAATTGATGCATTGCCATTCCTTGGAATTTGATTACTATTCCTTGATTCCTGTTTATAAAAGAGAACTAAAGATGCTTAGCCCTGCTTAGATAATTAAAAGTTGTTCTTTTTAAAAAAGATGATGTGTTACACGGGATATGGGAAATTGTTGTGAAAAAGAAATTGAGATGGTGAATCCATATGGCCATGATGGATTCAACATCCAGAAAAAAATACCTCTGTCAGGTACCAAAGATTGGGAAATGGTTTAAATAAAATAAGACCAGATGTTGAGCAGGAAAGGTCGCCCGTCTGTGTCGATTAAGGACCGTACCGAAAGTAGGCTTGCTGATCTAGGACCCTTTAACTGGCCACATGCCTCGTCATGGGTAAGCTTAGCCTCGGTCGGACCAATACCAGAACAGCTCGCACGCACTGGGAGTGGAGAGATGGCGAGAGTAGCTTGTACCCTCCGTGGCAAGAGACTGGAAGGTGGGGTGCTGTACTCTCGGAAACATGGCGGGCACCATGGCGAGAGTAACGTGTACCAACCAGGCCAATGGCTGGACGGTGGAGTGCTGTGCTCTTGGGTCGCGTGAACCCGTTCTGGTCTTGAGAAACCCGTGGGCGAGTTGACATATGCAAGGGTTAAGTGCTACATATGTCGTGTGGTTGGAGATCCTCAGCTGAGTATTAATCGATTCGGATCGCCGAACTTCTCGGATATGAAGACTGGATCACTGCCCTGCATCGTAGATAACAAGTGAAACTAAAGATGCTAAAATAAAGCTAGTGTAGGACAAGTGAATGCTCTAGATTAGGAAAATCTAGATTCAGGTAAAGTACTTAACCTGTGAAGTAAAATTTTAGCATAAGGATCCACTACTAGTAAGCTCTTCTGCAAAATGAGTCTTTGAAATTTGATAAGCTTTACCTTGATTCCCAATAAACCAGCATACCCTTGAGAGTCTTTTCTTTAGTCGGGTAAGTCTTGCTGAGTAATTGCGTACTCAGGGTTTTATTCCCTGTTGTTTTTCAGGTTATAATTTTATTCTGTTGTGGATGCTGCTAAGTGCCGGTGGGCTCGGCCTTCTTATATAGGTGTATCCCATCTTTAGCTTCTTTATTGAGGATTGTCACTTAAGCTAGCATGTATTTTAAAAACCTATAAATATTTTATACATTTTAAATTGTAATTCTTTTGAATCACTTTCTTTTGTAATCACTCCGATAATTGTATAATGTAAACTTATTGTAACATGTAATCATTTTGCAATAAAGAATTTATTTCCGCTGCAAATGTTGGTGTGTGATTTGTGTTTACTTAATCCTGCGATCTTGGCGGTAAGTCGTTTATCCGGGGTCCTCGGGGCACTCGGACAGATCCTGTTAAGTTGTTTGGTGCACACGCATAGCTGTCTGAGGTCTTTGAGACAAGGACAGGTGCATGTGGGCCCGATAACTTGGGAGGTTCTGCGACACTTACAAACTTCTCGGCAGCACCTCGGTAGAGTAACGATACGCTCAAGACCTTGCTCTAGCTCTTAGCAGCACTTCTCCTCTCTCTAAAGGCTTATAGCTGTGCCTTCTACACAAACTATAGAGTTACACACAAGAGGGAGAGTGAGAATTGATTCCAGTGAAGTCTACACTTGTTGGCTGCGCTTGTACATTGCTTGAGGTGCCTAGGGGTCCCTTTTATAGGCACAAGGGGCCTAGAAGCCGTTGGAAGCAATCCAGGAAGGCAATTCTTGCCTTCTGTCGGGTGGCGCACCGGACAGTCCGGTGCACCACCGGACACTGTCCGGTGCCTGATCTCCTTCCATAAATGGAGCAGTCGACCGTTGTAGTCCTGGAGCCGTTGGCGCACCGGACACTGTCTGGTGCACACCGGACAGTCCGGTGCCCCCATCTGACCGTTGGCTCGTCCACGCGTCACGAGCGGATTGCGCGGCCGGCCGTTGGCCCAGCCGACCGTTGGCTCACCGGACAGTCCGGTGCACCACCGGACAGTCCGATGAATTATAGCCGTACGTCGCCAGACTCCTCCCGAGAGCGACCTTTTCGCTGGAGTTCAACCTGGCGCACCGGACACTGTCCGGTGCACCACCGGACACTGTCCGGTGCTCCACCGGACAGTCCGGTGTGCCAGACTGAGCTGAATCTTGGCTGTACACAGCCAAGCCTTTCGCACCTCTTTTCTTTTCTTCTTCTTTCTGTTTCTAACACTTAGACAAGTATATTAGTCCACAAAACCAATGTACTAAGTCTAGAAACATACCTTCTTTTAATTATTACATCTATAGCATTTGATATGCTTGAGCTTTGATGTTGGACTCATAACTCATCAAGTCTGCTTGACTTGATCTAGATTGACATTTCTTAGCTCCAACATCCTGCATAGGTCACATAGAACATCTCCAATCATAGGAACAACCCAAACTAATGATCAAGGTGAACTTAGCTCTTTTGGGCTGCTTCCAGTCCTGGTTTTGACACTTGTTCTCCTTCTAGTGATCTTGATCTCCTTCTTAGAGCTTGATCTTGAGCCTTATGACTTACACCACCTAACTGTAGCTGTTACCTCATTGGTTGTAAGTCACGTCCTTATGTAGTGATCCTTGATGTGCCGTAGCTGTTCTCAACTCGATCACCCTTGACTTTGCAAGCCTTCTTCTTCACCTTTGGCTTTGGGTTCCTCAGCCTCCTTGACCTTCTCCCGTGCACTTGGTACCTCGAAGCTCTTCTTGCCTCCGTCCTTGGCTTGATCAGTTGTCTCCGAGCTACGCACCCGAGTATCACTTTTGCAATGTCCATCTTACTTGTGATGTCCATTATGTATCATCATCTAGTCCTTGGACCATCACACTTGTTCACTTGTTGAACCTTGTTAGCTTTACCTTAAGCACCTGTTCAACACTTAGTACACTTGTTAGTCCTTTAATTGAGTTGTCATCCAAACACCAAAACTCACAAGAGAGCTTTCAACCTCATCCACTATTGAAATGTTTTGCTCACTGATGAA
This sequence comes from Zea luxurians, assembly GCA_029449295.1. Taxonomy (NCBI): domain Eukaryota; kingdom Viridiplantae; phylum Streptophyta; class Magnoliopsida; order Poales; family Poaceae; genus Zea; species Zea luxurians. The sequence goes on from JAOPSE010000010.1 coordinate 105,975,329, forward strand.
CTGTTTAGTTTACACCGGATCTACTACTCACTACTGAAATGTTGTTTGTTGGGAAATCGCTATCTGGATCTGCTTGCTGTTGCTGGTATCCGGATGTTTTGCTCACTGATGAACTGCTGTCTTGAACTGCCTTGATCTGTCGAGCTGCGTTTGGCACAGAGGTAACCTGATGATTATGTTCATATGTTAATATCAATTGATGAACTGATGAACTGCGTTTGTTTTGCTCACTGATGATTATGTTCATATGTTAATATCAATTGATCTGTCGAGCTGCTTGCTATTGCTGGTATCTGGATATGCTTGCTGTCTTGAACCTGATGTTTTGCTCACTGATGAACTGATGTTCACATGTTAATAAGAACTGATCTAGTCTTGAACTGATGTTCACATGTTATCAGTCTTGAACTGATGTTTTCTTGAACTGCCTTGAGATGTTATCCTATCCTATTCTCTCTATCTTAGCTAGAGATGTTATTTCTGTTCCTGTCTCAACAATTTCCTCAGAATCTGCATTTAGCCTTTGTGGCAGGATAATTGAGGAACGACGACGTCGCCTAGCACCAGAAATGGTAGAGATGCTACTTTGCATGAAAGATTGGGAACTAGGAGAAGCTAGAGGCCAACACTCTACACAGGACGAAGACCTTGAAGAAGCATTTGAAGGACTTTATCTTGATGACCCTTAGGGCCTAGGGCCCTACACTTTGTAATCTCCTACTATTCTTCCTATTCCTACTCTATTCTAGTGATCTGGACATCTGGTGATGTAAACTGTACTCTTAGACATGAACTTATTAAATCAGAGCTGGGCTGTACTCTTTTTTCCTTTCTAGGGTTTTCTCACGAGGAGTGAGTTTTTACCTAGAAAGGTTTTTAATGAGGTAGCCATTGCACAAACAGCTCTAATCCTTTATATTACTTATCTTTATATTTCTGTTTTGTGCATGTGTGTAAGTGTGAATATGTATATACTGTGTGTCCGTGATTTATGATTTTATGTCATTATGTGGATGCAAATGTAAACTGTGAATTTATGTGCTTGTTTAAATGTGAATTTAGAACTGTGTTAGTTGGCGTGCTCGGGCTGGGCCGGGCTCCTTCGTGGGCCGGGCTTTCCGGGCCAGCCCGGCACGGATGGGCCTTTGTAGTGCCATGCTCGGACAGAAGAGTCAGCCCGTCCGGCGGCATGGCCCGGCCCGGTTAACAGGCCAGGCTCAAACGGGCCGGGCTCAAACGGGCTCGGGCTGGGCCGGGCCATGCCGCCCGTTTGGACATCTATAAGACGCAGGTTGAAACCGGCCGTTACTGATATTCTTTTTTAATCTATGTCGCGAAAATCTGTACTACTATTCCTATTTATCTATCCTATAGATAAAGCATCAGTTTCAACAGTCATCCCGCGTTATTTTTTTTACAAATTATCCCTCACAACTATTTTAAATTAATCCGCTCCATGCCTATAGATAGTCAAATGGCGGCCCGGTACAGGTCAGACGCCCGCGGGCCACAACTCTGACCCAGGCACGTCATGCCGGCCTGCTGACTGTACCGGGCCAGCCCGTTAGCCCATCGGTTCGAACCCATGCCCTGATATAAGAAAGGCGAGAGACACTAGGTGAAGCTATCTAACCAGTAGAACATCATGCTTAGATATTTTTAGTATTGAATATAAATTGTGTATATATATATGTATATACGTTTTTTGTAAAATAAAAAAATATAATTGTGTCGGCCAGACCAAGGCTACAACCCAAACACGGCACGACGTTCTTTGCTCTTGCAAGCATATGTTGTTTCTGAGACCACATTGACGCAATGGACTTCATGGTGTTTGAGGTTGCTGAGTTGGATGGAGCAACAATGATTTATCACAATATCAGTAAAATGAAAGGTTATTTGTTGGTTTTAAACGTTAGTAATTGCTACGAAGTAGCATAATTTATATGGAGCACATCCAGTTTTATTGATGCCTGATTTTAGCAATCACTACATATTTTGATCTATATTTTTATAAGTTTGAGTTCATGTGACTTATTTTAGAAACTTGAGCTCACAAACTTTCTCTTATTTGGTCTCTGTATAGTGGAATTATGTCATTTTATAATCTATGTTCGTCCAGTCAGTCGTTGTGAACTCTCTTCTAATCGCTCACTTCATTGGTCGTGTTGTACCAAGACATATTGCATGAAGTAAACAATAACATCAATTAGCCAAATGAAAAAATATACGGAGAGCGGAGACAATCAATAAAAATCTTGAAATTTTTTTGGTAGATAGTTTGCGTGGGTATTGTTGTAAGCCGTCCAACGCACGGGCAACCGACTAGTATACTATTAATAATGTAACACCCCTGGTGTTACTGCAACTAAAACTTGAGCATGGCATCATAAGCATTGACATTGCATATGTTTGATATACCTAGAGTGCATTCACTAGGCAAAAATTTCAAACAAGTCGTATTGTTTAAAGTGTTTTTGCAAAGAGAACCCTGGATAGGAAACTTAACCCTAAACAGGGATTAAAGGGGTAAGACCTAACCCAAGATGAGAAAACCTAAAGACTTTAGGGAAGGAGTCATAAAATATCCTCAAAAACAAAGCTGAATCACATTTATGCCCCTGGGATACCAAAAATCTCAATTAGAACCCTGGAAAACCCTAAAACCAAACCCTAGGGACCTATGTGCAAAATTAGTCCACTTTTGGGCTAAAGTGCAAAAACCAAGTAAAATAAGTATTTTAAGTCATTTGGTTCACAAATATGTGGACTTGAAAGCCAAACCCTAAGTTTTGGACTCATTTGCAAAAAGGACCCCAATTTTGATTCCTATGCTAAGTCTGAAATCAGGGTTATAGGCCCAACTTTGGGGCTGTGTAGCTTTCAAAATAGTGAGAATTCATGTTAGGTCACCACAGCAAAATTGTAACCTGATTATAGAAGAACAACTTTGCTTAAGGTGGTAAGCATGGTTGTTAGGAGTATTTGAGAGATAATTAAGCTCAAAGTCGGGCTGTCAGTCCCTCCCTGAACTGAATTTCCAGGAGCAGTGTGATGGGATGAACTTTGAGCTCAATTTCGAATGGGATTCAGCGACTATTTGATAGTAAGCTTTGTGGCAAAGTTAAAGATTGACTATAGCTCTATAACTTTGGTGCAGAGAGATGACCAAGTCGTAATGCAAAATCTTGAGAAAAATGGCCCTAAACCGTGGCTGTCAGGTGCATTTGACTGAAATTTTCCCATGGTACAGTGCACGGATTAGGATGCCAGCTCGGACAGCTCAACGCCGGTGATCCGCGTGACCGTAGTAGGGTTGGGCGACGAGATTCGTGTCGCGGGGGAGTGGATTTTGCTGATCTTGGAAAGATCTCCTTGCCGATGGGTATGAACTACTGTGGCCTCGCTGTCTTCACCTTTTACGCCGGCGACGTGGCTTCGTGGCCATCGCCGGAGTTGCCGTTCTGCGCCGCGATGGTGCCACGTTTCCAGTCGTTAAACACATCGTCACTAGCCGCCCTAGCTCGACGATGGCCGCCGTAGCTTCTCAACCGGTAAGTGCCACTGTAAGTCGCGCCGATGACTCATCCGGTCATTCCGGCCGCCGCGCGTCCTCCTCAAATTCGTGGCCACCGCTTTGCCCTTCTATAAATTGAGGGCCAGGCCGGTTGCGCCATGTAATCCGCAAGCTATCACACCCACTTTCATCTCTGTTCGTTCACCGTAGCGCTGCAATTTGGGTTTTCCCCCAAATTGAAACTCCACGCCGCCGAGATAGCCCTCCCGTGGCCAGGCGAACCTGGTATGGTTCTGCATCTATGAATCATCATTTTAGTAGCTCTGGGTACCCGTGGTGCTCATCGTGGCAGCAAATTGATCGATTCAAATGTGACCGACTGGGAACGTGAGCTCGACGCCCCGGTTTCCGCCCTGAGCGTGGGCAGAACACTTTTCTGGGGTGCCATGTGAAATTGAGGGTCGTTCTTAGGTCACCTTAGGTCCGTAAAGCCTCTCCGACAGTTAGCTTGAACAATCATCGCCGGTCATGGCCGGTACGAACCACGACAGGGATGAACGGGGAGCGTGTCGTGACCAGGGAGGTGTTTGGAGAAGAAATAGAAAGTCGGGGGCATTTCTGTGAAGTGTCAGCGACTATTTTAAATAGTGTTTGGAGTTCTTCAGGTTATTCAATGCTGCAGGGGTCTGTTCGCAAAATCGCCGGAGCACGCGGGCGCAGGCGCGCGCTTTCCTCTTGAGTTGGGTCGCTGGGCTGAAATCAGCCCAGTACTATTCCCTGGTTTTCCTTTTTCTTTTATCTCCAGAGCTAAAACAATTGTAGAAAATTACAGAAAAATCCTAAAATTGTGAGACCAATTTTCCTAGGCTTGTTATTTTCCCTAGAATTTAATAAAAATAGTTTTGTGATTTTTAGTGGAAATGAGAAATTTTAGGGCATTTAAAGTAGTTAAAAGTATTAGTTAGGGATTTTTAAAGGATAAATGGTAATCCCAAAAATGCTCAAAATTTTTATATGAGCTCCTCATATTATTTAGAAGCCTTGGGTAGAGTTTGGGTTGATTTGGACTTTGTTTGATCACCACACCCCAAAACACCCCCCTGCCCTATGAACTCCTTTACTGACACCGGAAACCCTAAGTTCTCGGAGTTCCGTGAAGAAAAGTTGTATTCAAGACTTAGATAATAAGTTTATATTATCTTTGCGTCCTCATGAGCATCCCATGGCATCCATTCTTATACATATGTATGATTATGATTAGAACGTGAAGAAGAAGTGGAAGTCACCGAAGAAAGGACACCACCACCCTCGGATTCTCAAGCAGGCAACTGCTTCTACTTTGATATTTGCGGATCCGAGCCAGACTCACCTGTTAACGAAGGCAAGCCTCGGTGCATGCAACCCCTTTTCTTGTGTTTTTAAATACTTTTCGCACACTTTAAGTCAAGTGAAATGTGCATTAAGTTCATAGGAAATTGCTTGGAACCCTTTGATGCATTGCTTTCCTTGATATCCACACCTTTATAGATACTTCTGGTGAAGTATCAAAATTGGATTTACAAAAATGCTTAGCCCTGCTTAGATCTTGTGGATAGAGGTTGTCTTTTGCTATACTGCCTAGCTCAGGGGTTATCCTGAGGAAAGATGACTTCTATCTGCAAGAATACTTTCACTGAGAGCGTGGTGGGATCTTACTGCAAAGTTCCCTGTGATGCTCTTTTCATCCTAAGGAATAGAAACAATCCTAAGGATGGAAGTACTTAAATCGAAACTTGGGTTAGGAACAGGTGATGTTCTACCCAGGTTGATTAAGGATTGAATGTGTATGTAGGCGTGCTGATCGAGGACCCTTTAACTGGTCACATGCCTCGTCATGGGTAAGCCTTGCCTCGGGCAGACTAAGGCCAGAATAAGATAACACGAAATGGGCGTGGAGCGGTTGCGGGAGTAGCGTGTACCCACCGTGGCAAGAGGCTGGACGGTGGTGTATCTGTGCTCTCGGTTTGCGTGAACCTGATCTGGTCTTAAGAACCCCGGTGGCGGGTTGACATATGCAAGGGTTAAGTGCTACATATGTCGTGTGATTGGAGATCCTCAGCTGAGTATAATCGATTCGGATCGCCGTACCTTCGCGGTTATGAAGACTTGGTCACTTCCCTGCAACCTAAAGTCAGGATGTGAACATTATGAATAAAAAGGATGTTGTATTGATGAGATGATGAAATTAGACTAGATGCAAACAGTGTCTATTAATATTCAATCTGGCGTTAAAATACTGAAAGTAAGGACTCACTTTAGTAGGCTATTTCTGCAAAAGTATCTAAGTTAATTCTTGCTAAAGCCTCTCCTTGATTCCTATTTATCCAGCATACCCTTGAGAGTCTTTTCCTTAGTCGGGTAAGACTTGCTGAGTAATTCCATACTCAGGGTTTATTCCCTCGTTGTTTTTAGGTGAGGAAGCAGCAGATTTCTGTTGCTTCTGTACCAAGGTGGTTCCTAATGAAGATAAGCAAGAGTGAAGCGCGGGAGGAAAGGATCCTCCATTAAGACTTTTGTGTGATAACTGTCGGGAGGAGTTTTTACCTCCCTTGGTATGTGTAATAATATTACTCTGCACTCGTTTATATTCCTGGTCTGTAATAAACAACCTGATCTTACTTTTTAATAAATGTAAGTTATGTAATCGCTTCCGCATTTCTTTATCTCCGATGTTCTGTAATGTCTGCAAGACGGGTGAGACGTTCCTGGAAAGGTAAGGAAAGATACCGAGCTTGCCAAGTAGTTCAGGGGCACCTATAGGGTTGTCTGAGGTCCGTTGGACAAGGACAACTGTAGGTGGGCCTAATTACTTGGGAGGTTCCGTCACAGCTGGTATCAGAGCGTAGCCCTTCTTGACAGATATTATGTGGCATCTTCAAAAGGATTTTCTAAGACTTATCTATAAAATTGCTTCTCTTCTTACCTAAGTATTTCTGAAGAGTTTATTTCAAAGACCAGATAGGAGGAGTGCAATGTATAGAAGGTTGAATCAACTGAGGTTGATTCTGTAATTATTCATGCATCATGCTAAGAATTGTACTAATAAATTTTCCCCCTTAGCAAATGCCGCCGCGTACAAGGAAAACGGCGCGAAAGCATACTGGACCTATCGGTGTGCCTCGACACCAACTTGCCCCACGGGAGCAAGAGCAAGATAGCAGTAGCGGGAGCAACGATCCTATTGGTGATCTTGAAGCTCGCGTGAATCAACTTCAAGCAGAGTTACAACGCAGGACTAATCTATGGGTTGCGGACGGTGACCGAATAAATGATTTAATAAATTACATCCGCACCCTGCAAGATCAACTAGCTGACCGAGATTTGGCACTTGATTGGGCAGTACAATCTCGCTCAGTAGCTTTAGCTAAGGAAGCGAAGGCTCGAGCACGAGTCAACGAACTTAGCATTGCTATTGACAGCTTGCAGGTATATTGCAATACTTTACATGAGGAAGTTCATGTACTGTATTCGCAATTACACCCAAATGTCCCTGCGGATCCCGTCAGGTCTGAAGCCGGACCCTCGCACACTGCGGGAGAAGCGCTTGGTGGAGAGTTAGACCTTTTTAGGTCTCCTCCTTCTTTGAGGCTGGTCGACGTATGGTCTCCCACCCCTAACGATGAAGCTACCAAGAACAATCAGAAGCAGGAATAGTAGTGTAGCTTATAGAAGTAGAAGTAGTATGTTGTATAATAGGTTGAACTTTTGTATAATGGGCAATGTATCCTGTTATGTAACATCGAGTCTGTATCATTACTTTTTACAGTAATGTAAAATGGAAGGTTTCTCTGGCATATTATGTTTACTTTAAATGTTCTTTGCCTCAGATGCCTACCAGGACTCGAGGACAGGACATAGCAGGAACTTCTGGGGGAAGGGATGTCACCCCAAATCCACCTCCGGTTCCTCTCACATTGGCCGAGGCGATTGCCGCCTTGGTAAACGCCACTGCAGATAATACCCGCTTTCTTAGGGAAATGGCGGGTCAACAGCTACAACAGCAGGCGGGAAGGGGTTATCAGCAAGACCCCCGTGAAACCACCTATCTGGACTTCTCTGAAACCCGTCCACCCCTATTCGTCAAGGCAGAGGACCCGTTGGAAGCCGATGAGTGGATACGGGTTATTGAACAAAAGTTTGGTCTTCTCCGCTGTTCAAAAACGCAGAAGCCATTATTCGCAGCACAACAACTATGGGGCCCTGCTAGTACTTGGTGGGGAAATTTTGTGGCTATTCAACCTGCCAACCATCAAGTCACCTGGGAAGAATTTAAAGCAGCCTTCCGTGAGCACTACATACCCGAAGGTGTGCTGCATATGAAACAAGAAGAGTTCATGAAGTTGAAACAAGGGGGAGATACCATCAATCAGTATCTCAACAAGTTTAATCACCTGTTGCAGTATGCCATCGACCAGGTGAATACTGATTTAAAGAAGAAGAACTGCTTTATGAGGGGTCTAAATGACCGATTGCAGAGAAAGATGGCCACATGCATAGATCTCACATATGAAAAGGCTGTCAGTACAGCCTTATCTGTTGAAGCAAAATACGCAAGTTCTGGGAAGAACAAGGGATTCGGTGGTGAGAAGCCTACTCAGGGCCAGGCGAAGAGGCAACGGTTTGTGATCCGGCCTTCTAGCAAAAATCGCACTTTTTCTCGTCCACCCTCATTACCTTTCAAGCAGCCAATCATAATTCGCCCCAACAATACCCCCACTACCCCAAATCAGCCGGGTGCCCCGAGCACTCGATTCCCTGCTTTGCCCAGCTCTTCAACCGGATGTTTCAATTGCGGCAAGTCGGGACATTTCATCAAAGACTGCCCATATCCCAAGCAAAATCAATCAAATGCTCAGCAAGGATCTGGGAAATCAGCTCAGCCCAAAGGAAATACTGTGGGGAAGAATACAAAGAAGACGGGGCGTGTATACTACACCCAAGTGGCCACTACACCGGAAGGAGAACCGGTGATGATGGGTACGTTTCCCATGGCCAGTCACCCTGCAATTATTCCTTTTGATTCTGGTGCTTCGCATACGTTCATTAGCAAGAAATTTGTGGAGCAACATCACATTGCATGCCATGAATCAAAAGAGGGATTTAAAATTCATTCACCTGGGGGACACATTTTTACTAGAGAAGTGGCCTATGAAGTGCCAGTAATAATGGCCTGACGGAACTTTCCTGCTAATATGATTGTTCTGAAAGGCCAGGATATAGATGTAATTTTGGGTATGAATTGGTTAACCCAACACAAGGCAATTCTCAACACTGAACTCAGAACCGTTAGGTTGAGCTATAATCAAGAAGAGATTCTTTTGTCTCTCCCCGTAACTAATCCAGCCAAAGCTTCTGGTAGAATATATGAAGCCATTGTACCGGAGATCAAGGATATTCCGGTAGTACGTGAGTTTCTAGATGTATTTCCGGAAGATTTGCCTGGACTGCCCCCTGAAAGAGATGTAGAATTTGTAATTGAGCTAAAGCCCGGTACGGCTCCCATCTCCCGAAGATCGTACCGTATGCCCCCTAATGAGTTGGCGGAATTGAAGATTCAATTACAAGATCTACTGAATAAGGGATTCATCCGGCCAAGCTCGTCTCCATGGGGTTGTCCCGCCATTTTTGTTAAGAAGAAGGATCAAACCCTGCGAATGTACGTGGATTATCGACCCCTGAATGAGGTCACCATCAAGAATAAGTACCCTCTTCCAAGGATTGACATCTTATTTGATCAACTGACTGGGGCAAGGGTATTTTCCAAAATTGATCTCAGGTCGGGCTATCACCAAATCCGTATTCGGCCCGAGGATATACCGAAGACCGCGTTTACTACGCGGTATGGTTTATTTGAGTATTTGGTAATGTCTTTTGGGCTAACAAATGCTCCTGCCCACTTCACCTATTTGATGAACTCGGTGTTCATGCCCGAGTTGGACAAGTTCGTGGTGGTCTTCATCGACGATATCTTGATATATTCTAAAAATGAAGAGGAGCATGCTCAACATTTACGGATTGTATTGACGTGCCTGAGGGAGCATCAGCTTTATGCCAAGTTCAGCAAGTGCGCGTTCTGGCTGGAGGAAATTCAATTTTTGGGGCACGTGTTATCGGCCAAAGGAATTGTGGTAGATCCTGGCAAAGTCAAAGATATTCTGGAGTGGAAACCCCCAACCACTATTCATCAAGTCCGGAGTTTTCTTGGACTAGCTGGGTATTATCGCAGATTCATACCAGATTTTTCTAAGCTTGTGAAGCCAATCACAAGTTTATTGAAGAGTGACATTAAATTCAATTGGTCTTCTAAGTGTAATGAAGCCTTTGAGCAATTAAAGACATTATTAACCACTGCTCCGGTATTAGCTCAACCGGACATCACTAAGCCTTTTGATGTATATTGTGATGCGTCTGGCAGTGGACTCGACTGTGTATTAATGCAAGAGGGCCGAGTAATTGCATATGCTTCAAGGCAGTTGCGCCGACATGAGGAGCATTACCCAACTCATGATCTGGAGCTAGCTGCTGTGGTTCATGCCCTGAAAATTTGGCGTCACTATCTGCTGGGAAATATCTGTCACATATATACATATCATAAAAGTTTGAAGTACATCTTCACCCAGTCAGAATTAAATATGAGGCAAAGATGATGGCTTGAGCTTATTAAGGACTATGAACTGGAGATCCATTATCATCCAGGCAAAGCCAATGTGGTGGCAGATGCACTAAGCCGTAAGGCTTCCTGCCACTGTCTTATGGTGAAGACCTCTGACAACACTTTGTGTCAGGAGATGGAAAAGTTAAACCTAGGGATGATCCAACAAGGGACTCTGAATCAGCTAAAGCTTGAGTCAATCATTTTGCAAAGGATAATTGATGCTCAAAAAGATAACCTGGGTATGAAGCACCTACGAGGGAAGATAAGGGCTGGAACAGCCAAATGTTTCAAGGAAGACGATCAAGGTGTGATATGGTTTAAAAACCGCATAGTAGTGCCAAAGAACGAAGAACTCCGCCAGCAAATTCTTGATGAAACACATCTTAGTCGTTATTCTATTCATCCCGGGAGCACTAAGATGTACCAAGACCTGAAACAATATTACTGGTGGACAAAGATGAAGATCGAAATTGCACGCTATGTGGCTAAGTGTGACACTTGCAGACGTGTCAAGGCCATACACATGAAAACTGCTGGTCCATTACAATCTTTGCCGATCCCAACATGGAAATGGGAAGACATAAGTATGGACTCTATTGTGGGATTGCCCAGGACGGCCAAAGGGTATGATTCTATTTGGGTTATCGTTGATCGACTCACAAAGATTGCCCACTTCTTACCCGTCAAGGCCAAATATACAGTAACCACTTATGCAGCATTGTACATTGCCCGTATTCTCAGTTTGCATGGTATTCCAAAAACTATAGTGTCGGATCGTGGACCTCAGTTCGTATCCAAGTTTTGGGAAGAATTTCATAAATCCTTGGGTACCAAATTGCTCCACAGTTCGGCCTATCATCCTCAAACAAGTGGACAGACTGAGAGGGTCAATCAAATACTTGAAGATATGCTGCGAGCATGTGTTTTGGATTTCTCACAGAAATGGGATGAATGTTTGCCCTTAGCGGAGTTTTCATACAATAACAGTTATCAAGAAAGTATCAAGATGGCACCTTTTGAAGCTTTATATGGGCGACGGTGTCGAACTCCGCTAAATTGGTCTGAACCTGGAGAAAGGTACTTCTTTAGGCCTGATATGGTAAAGGAGGTCGAAGAAAAGGTTCAGAAAATTATTCATAATATGAAGAAAGCTCAGACTCGACAGAAGAGTTATGCAGACCGACGACGGCAACCCTTATGCTTTCGGGTAGGCGATTATGTCTACTTAAAAGTTTCACCAATGAAGGGTGTATCGCGTTTCGGGGTTAAAGGGAAACTTGCACCCAGGTATATTGGTCCATTTCCGGTACTTGAGCAATGTGGGCCAGTGGCATATCGACTGCAACTCCCCGAAATTCTGTCTGCTATCCATAATGTGTTCCATGTGTCGCAATTGAAGAAGTGTCTTCAGGTTCCCGATCGAACCATTGAAGTGACAGATATTGTCCTAGAACCAGATTTAACATACTCGGAACATCCTATTCAAGTTCTGGATCAAAAGGACAGGGTTACCCGGAGAAAGACTCTCAAGTTCTACAAGATACAATGGAACCAACATGCTAAGGAAGAGGCTACGTGGGAAACTCAAGACTTCTTGAATAAGAATTTCCCAGGCTTTCTAGCCTCATGTAATTTGTAAAGTGTATATAGTTATTGCAATAAAGGAGTGAACCCCCACACCACCCCTGCCTTGTACCAGAAATAAGGAAATAAAAATGTGACACATTTCCTTTTCCATTACTCACCCTAGGACTTTAAATCTCGGGACGAGATTCTTTTATGGGGGGAAGGATGTAACACCCCTGGTGTTACTGCAACTAAAACTTGAGCATGGCATCATAAGCATTGACATTGCATATGTTTGATATACCTAGAGTGCATTCACTAGGCAAAAATTTCAAACAAGTCGTATTGTTTAAAGTGTTTTTGCAAAGAGAACCCTGGATAGGAAACTTAACCCTAAACAGGGATTAAAGGGGTAAGACCTAACCCAAGATGAGAAAACCTAAAGACTTTAGGGAAGGAGTCATAAAATATCCTCAAAAACAAAGCTGAATCACATTTATGCCCCTGGGATACCAAAAATCTCAATTAGAACCCTGGAAAACCCTAAAACCAAACCCTAGGGACCTATGTGCAAAATTAGTCCACTTTTGGGCTAAAGTGCAAAAACCAAGTAAAATAAGTATTTTAAGTCATTTGGTTCACAAATATGTGGACTTGAAAGCCAAACCCTAAGTTTTGGACTCATTTGCAAAAAGGACCCCAATTTTGATTCCTATGCTAAGTCTGAAATCAGGGTTATAGGCCCAACTTTGGGGCTGTGTAGCTTTCAAAATAGTGAGAATTCATATTAGGTCACCACAGCAAAATTGTAACCTGATTATAGAAGAACAACTTTGCTTAAGGTGGTAAGCATGGTTGTTAGGAGTATTTGAGAGATAATTAAGCTCAAAGTCGGGCTGTCAGTCCCTCCCTGAACTGAATTTCCAGGAGCAATGTGATGGGATGAACTTTGAGCTCAATTTCGAATGGGATTCAGCGACTATTTGATAGTAAGCTTTGTGGCAAAGTTAAAGATTGACTATAGCTCTATAACTTTGGTGCAGAGAGATGACCAAGTCGTAATGCAAAATCTTGAGAAAAATGGCCCTAAACCGTGGCTGTCAGGTGCATTTGACTGAATTTTTCCCATGGTACAGTGCACGGATTAGGACGCCAGCTCGGACAGCTCAACGCCGGTGATCCGCGTGACCGGAGTAGGGTTGGGCGACGAGATTCGTGTCGCGGGGGAGTGGATTTTGCTGATCTTGGAAAGATCTCCTTGCCGATGGGTATGAACTACTGTGGCCTCGCTGTCTTCACCTTTTACGCCGGCGACGTGGCTTCGTGGCCATCGCTGGAGTTGCCGTTCTGCGCCGCGATGGTGCCACGTTTCCAGCCGTTAAACACATCGTCACTAGCCGCCCTAGCTCGACGATGGCCGCCGTAGCTTCTCAACCGGTATGTGCCACTGTAAGTCGCGCCGATGGCTCATTCGGTCATTCCGGCCGCCGCACGTCCTCCTCAAATTCATGGCCACCGCTTTGCCCTTTTATAAATTGAGGGCCAGGCCGGTTGCGCCATGTAATCCGCAAGCTATCACACCCACTTTCATCTCTGTTCGTTCACCGTAGCGATGCAATTTGGGTTTTCCCCCAAATTGAAACTCCACGCCGCCGAGATAGCCCTCCCGTGGCCAGGCGAACCTGGTATGGTTCTGCATCTATGAATCATCGTTTTAGTAGCTCTAGGTACCCGTGGTGCTCATCGTGGCAGCAAATTGATCGATTCGAATGTGACCGACTGGGAACGTGAGCTCGACGCCCCGGTTTCCGCCCTGAGCGTGGGCAGAACACTTTTCTGGGGTGCCATGTGAAATTGAGGGTCGTTCTTAGGTCACCTTAGGTCCGTAAAGCCTCTCCGACAGTTAGCTTGAACAATCATCGCCGGTCATGGCCGGTACGAACCACGGCAGGGATGAACGGGGAGCGTGCCGTGACCAGGGAGGTGTTTGGAGAAGAAATAGAAAGTCGGGGGTTCTGTGAAGTGTCAGCGACTATTTTAAATAGTGTTTGGAGTTCTTCAGGTTATTCAATAATGCAGGGGTCTGTTCGCAAAATCGCCGGAGCACGCGGGCGCAGGCGCGCGCTTTCCTCTTGAGTTGGGCCGCTGGGCTGAAATCAGCCCAGTACTATTCCCTGGTTTTCCTTTTTCTTTTATCTCCAGAGCTAAAACAATTGTAGAAAATTACAGAAAAATCCTAAAATTGTGAGACCAATTTTCCTAGGCTTGTTATTTTCCCTAGAATTTAATAAAAATAGTTTTGTGATTTTTAGTGGAAATAAGAAATTTTAGGGCATTTAAAGTAGTTAAAAGTATTAGTTAGGGATTTTTAAAGGATAAATGGTAATCCCAAAAATGCTCAAAATTTTTATATGAGCTCCTCATATTATTTAGAAGCCTTGGGTAGAGTTTGGGTTGATTTGGACTTTGTTTGATCACCACACCCCAAAACACCCCCCTGCCCTATGAACTCCTTTACTGACACCGGAAACCCTAAGTTCTCGGAGTTCCGTGAAGGAAAGTTGTATTCAAGACTTAGATAATAAGTTTATATTATCTTTGCGTCCTCATGAGCATCCCATGGCATCCATTCTTATACATATGTATGATTATGATTAGAACGTGAAGAAGAAGTGGAAGTCACCGAAGAAAGGACACCACCACCCTCGAATTCTCAAGCAGGCAACTGCTTCTACTTTGATATTTGCAGATCCGAGCCAGACTCACCTATTAACGAAGGCAAGCCCCGGTGCATGCAACCCCTTTTCTTGTGTTTTTAAATACTTTTCGCACACTTTAAGTCAAGTGAAATGTGCATTAAGTTCATAGGAAATTGCTTGGAACCCTTTGATGCATTGCTTTCCTTGATATCCACACCTTTATAGATACTTCTGGTGAAGTATCAAAATTGGATTTACAAAAATGCTTAGCCCTGCTTAGATCTTGTGGATAGAGGTTGTCTTTTGCTATACTGCCTAGCTCAGGGGTTATCCTGAGGAAAGATGACTTCTATCTGCAAGAATACTTTCACTGAGAGCGTGGTGGGATCTTACTGCAAAGTTCCCTGTGATGCTCTTTTCATCCTAAGGAATAGAAACAGTCCTAAGGATGGAAGTACTTAAATCGAAACTTGGGTTAGGAACAGGTGATGTTCTACCCAGGTTGATTAAGGATTGAATGTGTATGTAGGCGTGCTGATCGAGGACCCTTTAACTGGTCACATGCCTTGTCATGGGTAAGCCTTGCCTCGGGCAGACTAAGGCCAGAATAAGATAACACGAAATGGGCGTGGAGCGGTGGCGAGAGTAGCGTGTACCCACCGTGGCAAGAGGCTGGACGGTGGTGTATCTGTGCTCTCGGTTTGCGTGAACCTAATCTGGTCTTAAGAACCCCGGTGGCGGGTTGACATATGCAAGGGTTAAGTACTACATATGTCGTGTGATTGGAGATCCTCAGCTGAGTATAATCGATTCGGATCGCCGTACCTTCGCGGTTATGAAGACTTGGTCACTTCCCTGCAACCTAAAGTCAGGATGTGAACATTATGAATAAAAAGGATGTTGTATTGATGAGATGATGAAATTAGACTAGATGCAAACCGTGTCTATTAATATTCAATCTGGCGTTAAAATACTGAAAGTAAGGACTCACTTTAGTAGGCTATTTCTGCAAAAGTATCTAAGTTGATTCTTGCTAAAGCCTCTCCTTGATTCCTATTTATCCAGCATACCCTTGAGAGTCTTTTCCTTAGTCGGGTAAGACTTGCTGAGTAATTCCATACTCAGGGTTTATTCCCTCGTTGTTTTTAGGTGAGGAAGCAACAGATTTCTGTTGCTTCTGTACCAAGGTGGTTCCTAATGAAGATAAGCAAGAGTGAAGCGCGGGAGGAAAGGATCCTCCATTAAGACTTTTGTGTGATAACTGTCGGGAGGAGTTTTTACCTCCCTTGGTATGTGTAATAATATTACTCTGCACTCGTTTATATTCCTGGTCTGTAATAAACAACCTGATCTTACTTTTTAATAAATGTAAGTTATGTAATCGCTTCCGCATTTCTTTATCTCCGATGTTCTGTAATGTCTGCAAGACGGGTGAGACGTTCCTGGAAAGGTAAGGAAAGATACCGAGCTTGCCAAGTAGTTCAGGGGCACCTATAGGGTTGTCTGAGGTCCGTTGGACAAGGACAACTGTAGGTGGGCCTAATTACTTGGGAGGTTCTGTCACAAATAAGAAAGCAAAGTGAACGATATCATGGTTACGCCCGTCTCTGCCCTCGTCTGTCCCCGCCCGCGATGGTAATCACCGAGCCCCCCCTCTCCTGCGGCGTTCACCCCAATCCACCATTCCCATGCCAAGAGATCATGTCCCTCCAATGCCCACGTCCACGCCCCAGCGCCGCTGTAACACCCGTCCAATCATTGGACCGGTGGTACTTACTCCTGACAGCTCGCTAAGATCATATATTGTCCTCACGGACTAACCCGAGTCCTTTTTGTGTACTTTGTCCTCACTCATGCGCACTTGAGAAAAACTTTCCGGTCGGTCACCCATTCCAAATTACTCTAAGCCAAGCACGCTTAACTTAGATGTTCTTTCGAGATAGGCTTCTAAAAAACAAGATGCACCTTATTGGTATGGATACCCTATTAATTCTATTAAGCCTTGGGCCAGGATATCACAATCCACCCCCTTAGAAGATCGACGTCCTCGTCGGTCAACCCCAATCCAGGAACCTTCCCTCTTAGCCACGTCTGTGTGTCTAGTTGTGGGGGACACATATGTAAAGCCCTAAAATTTGTATAAGGTAAAAAAAAATAATACATGTAGTTACATAAAGGTGTTTTGGGAATGTTTGAAACCTTTAGAATATTTTTATTTTCTTTCCACTATCATGATTAATTAAGAGAGTAAAAGCTAGGAAATATGCATCTCATGCTCATGATTTTGTTGTGTAGCATTTTGTTGAAATAAAGAAATCGTAACTTAAACTTGATCTCAAATTATAAATAAAATAGAAAATGATAAAAGGAAATCAATTATTACTTCCATAATTAAATAATAGGGAGAATAATAAACTTAAGGGGGTAGGATGGTATTAGCTATTTGAAAATCTGAAATTCCAAAACCTAGATTCAAATTGAATTGGAAAGTAGAAGACTAAAATAGAAAAGGAAATAGGGAAATAAAAGGGGGGGGGGGGGGGAAACCACCTGCCGCAGTGGGCCGAATTGTCCTGGTCGGCCCACTCTCACTTCCTCTCCTCAGCCCATGGGAAACCCACACTGGCGGCCCAACTCCTTACCCGCACAGCCCACTACTCCTCTCCCTTTTCTTTTTTTTATTCCCCCAGAACCGCTGCCATGTAGGCCTCCTATGTCAGCTTCATCCTCTTCGTAGATCAGAAACTGGGCACCGTAACAAACACTGCGATTTTGACTGACCGCGCGTTGCGACCGCTCCGTGTTTTGGGGAGAACCACCAGACGATTTTCCCCATGCGGACTCTACCTATGGTGCATAAAAGTCAAGCCTGAGATCTCTCTTACTACCTCCCTTCTTGCGGCGCCATAGCCACCTCGGCTCGCACACAAGCGTCTGCTCCGCGCGCTGTCCCGCCCACCGTCACGGTGCGCCACTTCCCGGCCGCGTCGACCAAGGCCAGGCACCTCTCGGGCGTCAAGGAAAGCAGGACCCTCGGGCGCGCACGGCTCATCCTCTTCCCCTCTCCCCGTCCATCTGTGCCCCGCCATGGAACCAAATTCCGCCAGGGATAGCACCGTTGCGCTGCAAGCTCCGGCAATGGGGCAGGATACTCCACTGCTCGGATTAAGCTCGCCGGGATGCACGGAAATGGTCACCGGAAGGATGAATCCGCCGCACTCTTGGTCGCTGCCATAGCCGCCGGGCCGCGGGTCACGTGGGCGGCACCTCGCAGTTTGTACCAAGGTATGATGACCCCTCCATTATGCTCACTGTCGCCCTCTCTTGCATCTGCGCTTGGCTCGCCGTTGATGGACCTGGGAGCACCATCGGGCGCGACTCTGATGTGCTTGCGGCCATGGGGGTTTGGGCACCGCCTGTGCTGACCGGGGGGGAAGAAAGGCTCCTCGCCAGCTGACCCGTAATGATGAGTGCGTTGATCTTGGCCGTGGGATCGGAGATAAGCGGTGGAGATTTGATCTTGCGTATTCCTTCGTCAAATGAATCTGAGCCGTAGGATGGTAATTTGATGACCGAGATTAGATCCCATCCTCATAAAATCCTAGCCGCAGGATTTTAATCGGAAGCCCCACGTTGTGTACTAGTTCGTAGTGAATCGGGATCTAATCGGCACCGTAGGGATTTGATCCGACGGCCCATATCATCGGATACCCTTTCGCGTGGCAAATTTCATAAAGAGCCCCTCCACTTATTTGAAATAAACCCGCAGTCCAGGGTGACTGTGCTCTGTGTCGGGGGAAACTTACGCGGTGACCCCTGAGTTTCTTTTTATTTGACGCGCAGTCCAGATAACAGAGAAATTAGATAATTAATATTAAAAATTGATTTTTAGTATAAAAATAAATCTTAAAACTTGTATAATTCATATTTAATTCATTTTAGCTCCAAATTGAGTCATTCCAATTCCTAAAATTTTGTAATAATATTCTCTATCATTTAGAATCACTGTTTTGACATGAACTCTGTTAGGAAATTAATTTATCATCTAATCCTATTATAATCACCTTAAATCATAGGAAATTCATAACTTGAATTCTATAACTCAAAAATTAATAATTCTTTTCCTGTGATCTTATTTTAATATGTAGATTATTAATATGTATTTTGGCATACATGTTTGGTGTAATGTTAATTTTGCCTATACACTGTTTGTTTGTATTGCTACGACTAGTGCGAGGTCACGTGTCACCTGAAGATCATCCTGGTACCTGGAATCTCAAGGCCCAGGCAAGTTGTGCCCTTGATCACTTCTTTTTACCCAGCCATGTTCTGATTAATCATAATGATCTGCATAGGTTAATTTTGATGGGACCCAATAGGTTACCCTAGTTTGTCTATCTTTATACCTTGTTTACCACTGAACTTTCTGGGTAGTACTTGCTAGTGCTATATGTGGTTTTGGGTATGAAGATTACACTATTCATGATTATACTTTTGTTATCAGTTGTTATTTATTGTTCATGATAAGATCATTATGTTAATTGGAACATGGAGCGACCACCCGGGAAAACAGTGCTACCACAAGGGTTTAATGGGACGCCCTTGGCTGATTAATTAGGAAAGCTAGTGGAAGACTACCTTACCCGAAAGGGGCAAGGGCAGTAGGGGAGAGGTCAGTGTAGGGAGGCCCTCGGGAGGATTTTGCTGCGATGGCGGTCCTGCAAGGGATTCCTGCACTGGATCTTCCTATAAACTGTAGCGGGTTTTCGGAAGCTAGTGGAACTTTGTAAAGGCCTCGTAGTGGATCCCTAGCCATTCACCTCGGAAGTGTCTAAGGGCCTTGCAAACCCTGGCGACATGGGATACACGACTTGTGGGTAAAGATGCGCAACCTCTGCAGAGTGTAAAACTGGTATACTAGCCGTGCTCACGGTCATGAGCAGGGTAAAGATGCGCAACCTCTGCAGAGTGTAAAACTGGTATACTAGCCGTGCTCACGGTCATGAGCAGCTCGGACCCTCACATGATTAATTTATGGAACTAAACTCAATTTGTCATATGCATTGCATCGCAGGTGATGTTGTTACTTTTGTTCTATTACTTAATTGGGTTTGGTATTTACTTATACTTAGTAACTGCTAATAAAATTTTGACCAACTTTAAAAGCAATGCTTCAGCTCTAACCATCTTCTTTGGTAAGCCTTACACTTCACGTGAGCTCCCACCTTTGGCGAGTTCATGCACATTATTCCCCACAACTTGTTGAGCGATGAACGTATGTGAGCTCACTCTTGCTGTCTCACATACACCACAGGTCAAGACCAGGTACTGCAGGATGATGCTCATGGAGGATGCTGTGATGAGTTCGTGAGAGGTCTAGGCCGTCGTCTCCCAGTCAACTTTGGGTTGCTGGACCGTTGTCTCCTTATAATGTAATTATTTATTTTGTATAGAACTCCTGTTATATATAAAGATGTGACATTCGATCCTGTGCCACTATACATCATATGTGTGAGACTTGGTCCCAGCATACCTGGTGTTTATGTTAACCCCGGGTTTTGGACCCCTAAAATCCGGGTGTGACAGAAGTGGTATCAGAGGAATGTTGACTGTAGGACGAAACCTAGATAGAACTGGACAACCATTATTTACTTACCTCTGCTACTCTGATTCTCCTCTAAACTTATCTTAATCTTTTCTCATCTATTTCCGCTTTACTCTGATTATTCTTACCTTTATTTTCCTTCTAAAGACAAACTTGGATTTCACACTTTGAAATCCTGTGCTCAAAGTGACTTTTAGGAATAGGAGACCTACTCTTAGGGACAAAAACAAAACTATTATTAATTTTTATCTATATGCTTGAATGTTTGTTCTTATGATACTTGTCTGATTTGGATCTTTGTTTGAGTGTGATGAGTTGTGGAGTAATGTCCACAATTGCATCTGCATATATACATAGGTATAAAAATATATTTATAAAATAACTAGACAACCTAGATTATCCCCATTGGAACATATCTAGCTTAAGAGATTTATCTTATCCTAAAAGCTCTCATTCTAACCAATTCATCTTATCTTATTAGATCCATCTTATCTCAAAAAAGATTCTAACCTTTCGTACCAGATCTAACTAACCTCAAAAGATTTTAACTTATCCTTATGGACTCATCTTATCCTAACCTCTTTACCTATCTCATCCTAAAGTAACAACCATGATCTAATTAATGAGATCTTATCTAGTTTATTCTAATCCTATCAGATCTATTATGATCAAGCCTATAGGGATCACTCAAACAGGATTGGCTAATGCTGAGGAAATACATTAAACTCTACTCCTATAGAACATATCTTAACTTAGTTCACTCTGTATTAAAATAAAATGAATAAAATAAGAATGACAGACCAAATTGGCCATATGCAACTACCTTAACCATTTGATAGTTGCATAACCCCTCGATTTTAACCTAGAAAGAGATTCTAACCTACCTACATCATATAATCCATCCTATCCCAAAAAGATTCTAACATGTATCCTACCCTAGTAGATCTATCTGACCTAAACTAGTCTAACCTAGTCATATCCAACCTAATCTAGATTTTATCTAATCTATAATGATCTAATCTAGAGTAAGTTACTTAATGCTGGTACACAGGATAAGGCCATACTCCTAAATCACTTAAGCCTAATTTGGAGACTTATATCAACTTGGCCATACACAACAACTCGACCTATATAACAAGTTACATAACTTACCCAATCAATAGAGTCTTGATGGATTGCATGACCTGCCTATCCCCACCTAACATCAAACAAACTTTTGACCTACATCATGTAGTCTATCTCATCCATACCTATATTAACCATATTCCCCAGCCCAATAACATACACTAACTCCTAATCAATGAGACAAGACCGAAGAAGATGATCAACTTCATCAAGGGAGGATGAGCACCAACTCAAGACTTCAAAGATCAAGTTGAATCGCAAGCGGAATCAAGATCCACAATCTTGGATGAAGTTTTTCTTTACCCTACTCTTTCTTACCCACAACTATTCACACCTCTAGGACATCTTTTATCCTACATAATGGGGTGGCCATACATATGCATTCCTAATCACCTGATAATTTGATATAGTCTAAAAAAAATCTTTGGTACTAGAACTAATTAGAAACTGAAATCTAGACTACAAGCTAAACTTGTTGTATCCTCTTTCTTACAAATCTCGAGGACGAGATTATTTTTAAGGGGGTAGGATTTGTAAAGCCCTAAAATTTGTATAAGGTAAAAAAAATAATACATGTAGTTACATAAAGGTGTTTTGGGAATGTTTGAAACCTTTAGAATATTTTTATTTTCTTTCCACTATCATGATTAATTAAGAGAGTAAAAGCTAGGAAATATGCATCTCATGCTCATGATTTTGTTGTGTAGCATTTTGTTGAAATAAAGAAATCGTAACTTAAACTTGATCTCAAATTATAAATAAAATAGAAAATGATAAAAGGAAATCAATTATTACTTCCATAATTAAATAATAGGGAGAATAATAAACTTAAGGGGGTAGGATGGTATTAGCTATTTGAAAATCTGAAATTCCAAAACCTAGATTCAAATTGAATTGGAAAGTAGAAGACTAAAATAGAAAAGGAAATAGGGAAATAAAAGGGGGGGGGGAACCACCTGCCGCAGTGGGCCGAATTGTCCTGGTCGGCCCACTCTCACTTCCTCTCCTCAGCCCATGGGAAACCCACACTGGCGGCCCAACTCCTTACTCGCGCAGCCCACTACTCCTCTCCCTTTTCTTTTTTTTATTCCCCCAGAACCGCTGCCATGTAGGCCTCCTATGTCAGCTTCATCCTCTTCGTAGATCAGAAACTGGGCACCGTAACAAACACTGCGATTTTGACTGACCGCGCGTTGCGACCGCTCCGTGTTTCGGGGAGAACCACCAGACGATTTTCCCCATGCGGACTCTACCTATGGTGCATAAAAGTCAAGCCTGAGATCTCTCTTACTACCTCCCTTCTTGCGGCGCCATAGCCACCTCGGCTCGCACACAAGCGTCTGCTCCGCGCGCTGTCCCGCCCACCGTCACGGTGCGCCGCTTCCCGGCCGCGTCGACCAAGGCCAGGCACCTCTCGGGCGTCAAGGAAAGCAGGACCCTCGGGCGCGCACGGCTCATCCTCTTCCCCTCTCCCCGTCCATCTGTGCCCCGCCATGGAACCAAATTCCGCCAGGGATAGCACCGTTGCGCTGCAAGCTCCGGCAATGGGGCAGGATACTCCACTGCTCGGATTAAGCTCGCCGGGATGCACGGAAATGGTCACCGGAAGGATGAATCCGCCGCACTCTTGGTCGCTGCCATAGCCGCCGGGCCGCGGGTCACGTGGGCGGCACCTCGCAGTTTGTACCAAGGTATGATGACCCCTCCATTATGCTCACTGTCGCCCTCTCTTGCATCTGCGCTTGGCTCGCCGTTGATGGACCTGGGAGCACCATCGGGCGCGACTCTGATGTGCTTGCGGCCATGGGGGTTTGGGCGCCGCCTGTGCTGACCGGGGGGGAAGAAAGGCTCCTCGCCAGCTGACCCGTAATGATGAGTGCGTTGATCTTGGCCGTGGGATCGGAGATAAGCGGTGGAGATTTGATCTTGCGTATTCCTTCGTCAAATGAATCTGAGCCGTAGGATGGTAATTTGATGACCGAGATTAGATCCCATCCTCATAAAATCCTAGCCGCAGGATTTTAATCGGAAGCCCCACGTTGTGTACTAGTTCGTAGTGAATCGGGATCTAATCGGCACCGTAGGGATTTGATCCGACGGCCCATATCATCGGATACCCTTTCGCGTGGCAAATTTCATAAAGAGCCCCTCCACTTATTTGAAATAAACCCGCAGTCCAGGGTGACTGTGCTCTGTGTCGGGGGAAACTTACGCGGTGACCCCTGAGTTTCTTTTTATTTGACGCGCAGTCCAGATAACAGAGAAATTAGATAATTAATATTAAAAATTGATTTTTAGTATAAAAATAAATCTTAAAACTTGTATAATTCATATTTAATTCATTTTAGCTCCAAATTGAGTCATTCCAATTCCTAAAATTTTGTAATAATATTCTCTATCATTTAGAATCACTGTTTTGACATGAACTCTGTTAGGAAATTAATTTATCATCTAATCCTATTATAATCACCTTAAATCATAGGAAATTCATAACTTGAATTCTATAACTCAAAAATTAATAATTCTTTTCCTGTGATCTTATTTTAATATGTAGATTATTAATATGTATTTTGGCATACATGTTTGGTGTAATGTTAATTTTGCCTATACACTGTTTGTTTGTATTGCTACGACTAGTGCGAGGTCACGTGTCACCTGAAGATCATCCTGGTACCTGGAATCTCAAGGCCCAGGCAAGTTGTGCCCTTGATCACTTCTTTTTACCCAGCCATGTTCTGATTAATCATAATGATCTGCATAGGTTAATTTTGATGGGACCCAATAGGTTACCCTAGTTTGTCTATCTTTATACCTTGTTTACCACTGAACTTTCTGGGTAGTACTTGCTAGTGCTATATGTGGTTTTGGGTATGAAGATTACACTATTCATGATTATACTTTTGTTATCAGTTGTTATTTATTGTTCATGATAAGATCATTATGTTAATTGGAACATGGAGCGACCACCCGGGAAAACAGTGCTACCACAAGGGTTTAATGGGACGCCCTTGGCTGATTAATTAGGAAAGCTAGTGGAAGACTACCTTACCCGAAAGGGGCAAGGGCAGTAGGGGAGAGGTCAGTGTAGGGAGGCCCTCGGGAGGATTTTGCTGCGATGGCGGTCCTGCAAGGGATTCCTGCACTGGATCTTCCTATAAACTGTAGCGGGTTTTCGGAAGCTAGTGGAACTTTGTAAAGGCCTCGTAGTGGATCCCTAGCCATTCACCTCGGAAGTGTCTAAGGGCCTTGCAAACCCTGGCGACATGGGATACACGACTTGTGGGTAAAGATGCGCAACCTCTGCAGAGTGTAAAACTGGTATACTAGCCGTGCTCACGGTCATGAGCAGGGTAAAGATGCGCAACCTCTGCAGAGTGTAAAACTGGTATACTAGCCGTGCTCACGGTCATGAGCAGCTCGGACCCTCACATGATTAATTTATGGAACTAAACTCAATTTGTCATATGCATTGCATCGCAGGTGATGTTGTTACTTTTGTTCTATTACTTAATTGGGTTTGGTATTTACTTATACTTAGTAACTGCTAATAAAATTTTGACCAACTTTAAAAGCAATGCTTCAGCTCTAACCATCTTCTTTGGTAAGCCTTACACTTCACGTGAGCTCCCACCTTTGGCGAGTTCATGCACATTATTCCCCACAACTTGTTGAGCGATGAACGTATGTGAGCTCACTCTTGCTGTCTCACATACACCACAGGTCAAGACCAGGTACTGCAGGATGATGCTCATGGAGGATGCTGTGATGAGTTCGTGAGAGGTCTAGGCCGTCGTCTCCCAGTCAACTTTGGGTTGCTGGACCGTTGTCTCCTTATAATGTAATTATTTATTTTGTATAGAACTCCTGTTATATATAAAGATGTGACATTCGATCCTGTGCCACTATACATCATATGTGTGAGACTTGGTCCCAGCATACCTGGTGTTTATGTTAACCCCGGGTTTTGGACCCCTAAAATCCGGGTGTGACACACATATCCCCTGGGTCCACTAGAAGGCAAGAAGACCTCGCAAGAGGCTTTAGGCCTGTTATCTCGCTAGGCCATCCCTTCGTGGGCCAGGAGGAAATTGCTAGCGGAGTGGGCCGACACGAGAAAGAAGCAGACTCAGGCCTAAGAGACCCGCTAGACTTAAGCGCTATCCAAAGCGCCCACCCGACTTTTCCGCGACGTTGGTACCCTAGATCAAGGGTACCCCCTACTACTGTAACAAGGCGTAGTTCCCGTACGGCTACCTCTTAGCCACATGGTAGTAGGGCTGTGTCTATGGCTAAGGCTTGCCTCAGCCCAACCAAGGGCGGTTGCTTAGGGCCCACAGCGGCGCCTGGCCTCACCACCTGGGTAGGTCCGGGACCGCCACGTGTCCATCGTGGTGGAACACTCCTGGGCATCTGTAGTAAGTCCGGACCCCCATGGGAGTGCGCCTAAGTTTGCGGACAGGACTCCCAGGGGAGGTCCGAGACCTCCACGTATGCATACTGGGGCCCCTAAGGTGGGCACCAGACCCCTTCGCAAGGGGTCCAGGCCGCTCACAGCGGGGTCCCGGTGCACCAGGACGGAAAATGCTTAAGCCCTGGCCGAAGGCCAGACAGGGGCCCGACGCTGGCACGTGTCTAGACCCCATCATGTACGGCTCAGCTCCCTGCCCAAGCGGAGACCTGATGCTGCCACGTGGCCCTCTGCCTGTGACGTAAGCCAGCGGGTGGAGCCTGATGTAAGGACTACGTGCCGTGGGCCGCGCCGCGCATTACATGCTATGCTATCTCAATATTTAATGCGGAGGATGCCCGCCGCCTGACAGGCGATGTGCCATCTCAGCATTTAATGCGCCCTGTCCACTCCGCTGGCAGGCGAGGTGACGGCTCGGCATTTAATGCATCCTCTCTCTGCTCCTCTAGTAGGCGGCGACTGGGCCACCCTGCAGACGGCGTGCCTGTCCAATTAGTTGGCAGGTGGCGTACTGCCACAAGATCTGTACTCATGACGACTCGCGCATTACCGAGGAAGCGGCCGAGAGAAGCCAATGCTATAAGCACTACGAACATTACTGTCGGGTACCGTAATTAGGGGTACCCCCAATACTCCTAAGCATGGCTGGAAAACATCTTCAAAACAGACCGTAAAGACTGGTAAGCACAACTCAAAGTTAAAGCCTCATCTACCAAGGGACGCGATCTCGTCTCGCCCGAGCCCGGCTTCGGGCAAGAACGGTAGTCCCGGACGGATTCACGCCTCGCCCGAGGGCCTCCTCAGACAGCGGGCGCACCCCCGGCTCGCCCGAGGCTAAGCTCGGGCAAACTTTGTCGTATAGCAACCTCGGCCAAATCGCCTTACCGCCGACCGTATCGCATGCACATTTAATGCAGGGATCACCTGACACCTTATCCTGACACACGCACCTCAGTTGGCAAGGTCGAAATGACCGCAGTCACTTCGCCCCTTTACTGATCGTTCTGACAGGAAAACAACACTATTCACCTCGTTCCGACTATTGTGCCAACCACCAGGGTAAGACTGACAACAGTAAGTCACGGCCTCTCCCGAGTTCAGCCTCGGGTGCAACAGGGAGCTCCGCCTCGCCCGACCCCAGGCCTCGGCCTCAGCCTCAGCCTCAGGAGAAGGTTCCCGCCTTGCCCGACCTCAGCCTCGGCCTCGGGAGGAGTCACAACCTCGCCCGACCTCAGCCTCGGCCTCAAGAGAAGTCACCGCCTCGCCCGACCTCGGCCTCGGACCGACTACGCTATAGGGGATACATCATTACCCTACCTCTAGCTAGCCGCCTCAGGCTACGAAGGAATAAGACAAGTGTCACATCTAGATTACTCCGGCAACAGGTAATGATGGTTCCCTGCATGCGTCCATGACGTCGATTGTTCTCAGCTCTCTACGAAGGCAAAGAAACGTCAGCTGGACCTATGGCCGCACCACCAGCTACGCTTCTACAGGGCTCAAGCACTTCTCCGCCGGCCACGTTAGCACATAGCTACACCCCCATATGTATAGCTGGACCATCCCCTTGTATCTATAAAAGGAGATGCCCAGGGCCTACCCACGAGGGGCGAAAAAAGGAGGACGGAGACGGACTCACTCAAACATCGAACTCCACTCCGCAACACTAGACTTCTCAAGAGACCTGGGACTGGTTCCCTCTCTCGCGAAGCTTGTAACCCCTACTACGAGCACCTCGGTGCAAGGATAATATAAGCCTCATCCCTCCTCTTGTGTTTCATCTTGCATCAACCCATCTAGGCAGGGACACGCGGCACAAAATTCACTAGTCGGTTCGGTTGAGGGTCCCCTGGGTCCAAAATGCCGATAGTTGGCGTGCCAGGTAGGGGCTCGCTGCGTGTAAACAACACTTTCCTGTTGAGATCCAGATGGACAATCTTCAGCAACCTTTTCAGCCCGAGACGGTGCTCCGCTTTGGGAGTCTCGAGTTCATGTCCCCCGATGGCAGCTACGACATGGTACTCCTCCCCCCACAGCACGACAACAATGACGGTCGTCGGCTCGCCCGATGGAGGCGAACTCGACGACGACATCTCCCCGTGGCGGAAGAGGAACACCCGGGTTTGCCCCGCCACCCTCCTCGCCGGAGGAGGAGGAGACGGAGCAACCATGGCTAGGCAGGAGGCAGCACCTCGTCAGCTGTCGGACCAGAGCGAGTCGACGATGCCGACACCCCTGCGGGGGACATGTCGGGTGTTATCCTCGCATCTGGGACAACGACGGGTGTCGCTTCCCAGCAACGTGCCAACCCTAGGCGGACTGATGACGCCGGCACCCTTGCGAGGGACTTGTTGGGCATTAGTCTCGCACCTGAGATAACGACACATTCCATCTCCGATGCAACTTCACCGCCGTCCACCAACCAGGAGGTACCATCAGTTTTCCATCCTGTTCTCTTTAGATTCAGCTTCAACCCACCAAGCGACCCTACTTCGGCAAGCGCTTTCGCAAGGGCATATCCTGACCTTCCGGGGTACCATATGTGGTCAACTTGGGACCTACTGACGACCGTCTCAACCTCCAGACCCGCGGGTTCCGAGGAAGAGGGCGACCCCGACGTCAGTTGGGATTTCTCCGGACTCCGTGATCCCAGTGTCACGCGAGACTTCATATCCACATGTGACCACTGCCTCTCTGGCTGCTCTGACGATGGCCACAACCTTGACAACGAGGGTTACGACCCAACTCGCGAGTGTTTCCACATCGACCAGGGGGATCACGACGAAGACAACCACCCTGGCATGCCAGGAAACGACGACGCCCTTGCACCTGCGTCTCGCGTTGAGATCCCGTGGGAGCTAGCTGTGGCCTGGGTCCCTGCAGGGGTCAGGGCACACAGCTCGAGCAACTCCGCGAGATGTAGGCCAAGCTCGACGAAGAAACGGGGCGACTTGTGCAGCTCCGACAAAACCTCGAGCAAGAGTGGGCAGGCCGAGCACTCGCCGGAGGAGCGCGTCATCGGGCCCGGGACGTCCAGCGCCGTATTATTGACGGTGCCAGGGCAAGGCTGCCCCTAGCCTTCAACGGGGCCTGCCAGAACCTAGCTGCAGCGGTGATGTTACTTCGAACAATGCCGGAGCCGTCCACCACTGAGGGGCGACGTATCCAGGGCGAACTCAAGGACCTCCTGGAAAATGCCGCAGCCCGACAAGCCGAGAGCTCTGCCTCCCGAAGGCGAGGATGCCCCTCGGAGCATCACGCAGCGTCCTCCCGACACATGCGCGAGGCCTCGGTCCACATCGAGCACACAGGAGACAAGACACCTGCAGCCCGGGATCGCCTCGGCGACGAGCAACACCACCACGACCGTCGAGCCCGCCTCGAGGAAAAGGTGCGCCAAGGCTACCACCCCAGACGTGGGGGACGCTACGACAGTGAGGAGGATCGGAGCCCCTCACCTGAACCACCAGGTCCGTGGGTCTTCAGCCAGGCCATACGACGGGCGCCGTTCCCAGCCTGGTTCCGAGCCCCGACTACCATTACCAAGTACTCAGGGGAGACGAGGCCAGAGTTGTGGCTCGCGGATTACCGGCTAGCGTGCCAGTTGGGAGGGACGGACGACGACAACCTCATCTTCCGCAACCTCCCCCTTTTCCTCTCCGACGCTGCCCTGGCCTGGCTGGAGCATCTATCTCCTGCGTAGATCTTCGACTAGGACGACCTAGTCAAGGCCTTCGCTGGAAATTTCCAAGGTACGTACGTGCGCCCTGGGAACTCGTGGGATCTCCGAAGCTGCCGCCAGCAGCCAGGGGAATCCCTGCGAGAGTACATCCGGTGGTTTTCAAAGCAGTGCACCTAGTTGCCTAACATCACCGACTCGGACGTCATTGGAGCATTCCTCACCGGCACCACTTGCCGGGACCTGGTAAGCAAACTGGGACGCAAGACACCCACCAAGGCGAGCGAATTGATGGACATAGCCACCAAGTTCGCCTCTGGTCAGGAGGCGGTCGAAGCCATCTTCCGGAAGGACAAGCAGCCTCAGGGAACGCAGGAGGAAGACGTCCCTGAGGCGTTCGTCCAGCGTGGCACGAAGAAGAAGACCAGGAAGAAGGCGTAAGCAAAACGCAACGCCGTTGACGCGGATCTCGTCGCTGCTGCCGAGCACAGGAATCCTCGGAAGCCTCTCGGAGGGGCCAACGTGTTTGACAAGATGCTCAAGGAGTCGTGCCCCTATCACAGGGGCCCGTCAAGCACACCCTTGAAGAGTGCAACATGCTCCGGCGTTACTTCAATAAGGCTAGACCCTCGGCGGAGGGTGGCAAGGACCAAGGCAACAACAAGAAAGGAGGCAACGGGGAAGAAAAGTTCCCAGAGGTCCACAACTGCTTCATGATCTACGGTGGGCAAGTGGCGAATGCCTCGGCTCGACACCGCAAGCAAGAACGCCGGGAGGTCTGCTCGGTGAAGGTAGCGACGCCAGTCTACCTAGACTAG
Source organism: Zea luxurians (assembly GCA_029449295.1). NCBI lineage: Eukaryota > Viridiplantae > Streptophyta > Magnoliopsida > Poales > Poaceae > Zea > Zea luxurians. The sequence continues at coordinate 106,005,500 of JAOPSE010000010.1, forward strand.
TCCGACAAGCCCATCACCTTCGACCAAGATGACCACCCCGACTACGTACCAAACCCAGGAAGATACCCGCTCGTCATCGACCCTATCATCGGCAACGCTAGGCTCTCTAAGGTCCTCATGGACGGAGGCAACAGCCTCAACATCATCTACGCCGAGACCCTAGAGCTCTTGGGGGTTGATCGGTCCACGATCCGGGCCAGTGCAGCACCCTTTCACGGGATTGTCCCCGGCAAGCGTGTCCTGCCCCTTGGGCAACTTGATTTGCTCGTCTGCTTCGGAACTCCCTCCAACTTCCGAAAGGAAACCCTCACTTTCGAGGTAGTCGGGTTCCGAGGGACCTATCACGCGGTGTTGGGAAGACCGTGCTACGCCAAGTTCATGGCCGTCCCCAACTACACGTACCTCAAGCTCAAGATGCCAGGCCCCAAGGGAACCATCACCGTCGGATCCACATACTGCCACGCTTACGAGTGCGACATGGAATGCGTGGATTACGCCGAAGCCCTCGTTGAGTCCGAAGCCCTCATCGCCGACCTGGATTACCTATCCAAAGAGGCGCCCGACGCGAAGCGGCACGCCGGCAACTTCGAACCAGCCGAGGCGGTTAAATCTGTCTCTCTCGACCCCAGCAGCGACGCCACCAAGAAAGTCAGGATCGGCTCCGAGCTCGACCCCAAATAGGCAGTAGTGCTCGTCGACTTTCTCCGCGCAAACGCCGAAATTTTTGCGTGGAGTCCCTCGGACATGCCAGGCATACCGAGGGATGTCGCCGAGCACTCACTGGACATCCGAGCCGGTGCCCGACCCGTGAAACAGCACCTACGCCGTTTTGATGAAGAAAAGCGCAGAGCCATAGGCGAGGAGGTCCACAAGCTAATGGCTGCAGGGTTCATCAAAGAGGTATTCCATCCAGAATGGTTAGCTAACCCTATACTTGTAAAGAAAAAAGGTGGGAAATGGAGGATGTGTGTAGAATACACTGGGTTAAATAAGGCATGTCCAAAGGTTCCCTACCCTCTGCCTCGCATCGATCAAATTGTGGACTCCACCACTGAGTGAGAAACCCTGTCTTTCCTCGATGCCTATTCAGGCTATCACCAAATCAAGATAAAAGAATCCGACCAGCTCGCGACTTCTTTTATCACACCTTTTGGCATGTATTGTTATACTATTATGCCATTTGGTTTGAGGAATGCTGGTGCAACATACCAGAGGTGCATGAACCATGTGTTCGGAGAGCACATCGGTAGAACGGTCGAGGCTTACGTCGATGACATCGTTGTCAAAACAAGGAAAGCCTCCGACCTCCTCTCTGACCTTGAGGTGACATTTAGGTGCCTAAAAGCGAAGAGCGTAAAACTCAATTCCGAGAAGTGTGTCTTCGGAGTCCCCCGAGGCATGCTCCTAGGGTTCATCGTCTCCGAACGAGGCATCGAGGCCAACCCAGAGAAAATCACGGCCATCACCAACATGGGACCCATCAAAGATTTAAAAGGAGTACAAAGGGTCATGGGATGCCTTGCGGCTTTGAGCCGCTTCATCTCGCGCCTTGGCGAGAAAGGATTGCCCTTGTACCGCCTCTTAAGGTAGGCCGAGCGCTTCACTTGGACTCCTGAGGCCGAAGAAGCCCTCGGAAACTTAAAGGCACTCCTTACTAATGCGCCCATCTTGGTGCCCCCCGCTGCGGGAGAAGCCCTCTTGATTTACGTAGCCGCAACCACTCAGGTGGTCAGCGTTGAGGTCGTAGTCGAGAGACGAGAAGAGGGGCATGCACTGCTCATCCAGAGGGCAGTCTACTTCATCAGCGAGGTGCTATCCGAGACCAAAATCCGCTACCCGCAAATCCAGAAGCTACTGTACGCAGTGATTCTAATACGGCGAAAGCTGCAACACTACTTCGAGTCTCATCCGGTGGCTGTGGTGTCATCCTTCCCCCTGGGAGAGTCATCCAGTGCCGAGAGGCCTCAGGTAGGATAGCAAAATGGGCAGTGGAACTCATGGGGGAAACACTTTCATTCGCTCCTCGGAAGGCCATAAAATCCCAAGTCTTGGCTGACTTTCTGGCTGAATGGACCGACACCCAGTTGCCAACGGCTCCAATCCAAGCCAAACTTTGGACCATGTACTTCGATGGGTCGTTGATGAAAACCGGAGCAGGCGTGGGCTTGCTCTTCATCTCACCCCTCGGAGAACATGTGCGTTATGTAATATGCCTCCATTTTCCGGCGTCAAACAACGTAGCCAAATATGAGGCCTTGGTGAATGGGTTGCGCATCGCCATTGAGCTAGGGGTTCGGTGCCTCGACGCTCGTGGTGACTTGTGGCTCCTTATTGATCAAGTCATGAAGAACTCTCACTGTCGCGATCAGAAAATGGAGGCCTACTGTGACAAAGTTCGGCGCTTGGAAGATAAGTTCTATGGGCTGGAACTCAACCATGTTGCTTGACGGTACAACGAGACTGCAGATGAGCTAGCTAAGATAGCCTCGGGATGGACGACGGTTCCTCCGAATGTCTTCTCCAGGGACATAAATCAACCATCCGTCAAATTCAACGACGCACCCGAACCCGAGGAGACCTTGGCCCAGCCTGAAGTACCCTCGGCAGCCGAGGGAGAGGCCCTGCACGTCGAGGTGGAGCGGAATGGGGTCACACCAGTCCCAAACTGGCAGACCCCTTACCTAGAATATCTCCTCCGAGGAGAGCTGCCCCTCGACAAGGCCGATGCCCGGTGACTGGCTCGGCGTGCCAAGTCGTTCATTTTACTGGGTGATGAAAAAGAGTTGTACCACCGCAGCCCCTCAGGCATTCTCCAATGATGCATATCCGTCGCCCAAGGTGAGAGCACCTAGATGGGGGGGTGAATAGGTGATCCTGTAGAACTTGAAACTTAAGCCACAAAAACTTGGTTAAGTGTTAGCACAATAATCGCCAAGTGGCTAGAGAGGAGTCTTCAACAAAACACAATAACCACAAAGATATCAATCACAGAGATGGCACGGTGGTTATCCCGTGGTTCGGCCAAGACCAACGCTTGCCTACTCCACGTTGTGGCGTCCCAACGGACGAGGGTTGCAATCAACCCCTCTCAAGCGGTCCAAAGACCCACTTGAATACCACAGTGTTTTGCTTGCTTTTCTTAATCCCGTTCGCGAGGAATCTCCACAACTTGGAGCCTCTCGCCCTTACACTTGAAGTTCACAAAGAAGCACGGAGTAAGGGAGGGATTAGCAACTCACACAAGACACAAAGATTACAGCAAATACGCACACACAAAACCCAGACTTAAGCTCAAAAGACTAGCACACTAGAACAGAGCTCAAATCACTAGAATGTCAAACAAGTGCGCAAGAATGAAGTGTGAGTGATCAAGAGTGCTTAAGGAATGCTTGGTGTGTTCCTCCATGCGCCTAGGGGTCCCTTTTATAGCCCCAAGGCAGCTAGGAGCCGTTGAGAGCAATCCTGGAAGGCAGATCCTGCCTTCTGTCGACTGGCGCACCGGATAGTCCAGTGCACCACCGGACACTGTCCGGTGCAGATATCCTTCCTTATTTGGCGAAGCCGACCGTTGGAGTCTGAGAGCCGTTGGCGCACCGGACACTGTCCGGTGCACACCGGACAGTCCGGTGCACCAATGTGACTATTGGCTCGGCCACGCGTCACGCGCGGAATCCTCGGCCGACCGTTGCCCCGGCTGACTGTTGACTCACCGGACAGTCCGGTGCGCCACCGGACAGACCGGTGAATTTTAGCCGTACGCCGTTAATCATCTCCCGAGAGCAACGAGTTCGCCTATGAACGGCTCACCGGACAGTCCGGTGCACCACCGGACAGTCCGGTGAATTATAGCCGTACACCGCCGTCGAAGCCCCGAGAGCAGCCTGTTCGCTAGAGCCAGTCTGGCGCACCGGACACTGTCCGGTGCACCACCGGACAGTCCGGTGCACCCAGACCGAGCAGACTTTGGCTGAACAAAGCCATCTCATTTCCAATTCAATTTTTCTAGTTTCCAGCACTTAGACACAATACATTAGTCCATAAAACAATGTACTAAGTCTAGAAACAAACCTTTTGACATGATTTGCATTTTGTCCACCACTTTGCATGGATTAGCACAAAAGCACTTGCGTTGGCACTCAATCACCAAAATACTTAGAAATGGCCCAAGGGCACATTTCCCTTTCAATCTCCCCCTTTTTGGTGATTTATGCCAACACAACATAAAGCAACTAGAATAAGTGCAATATCAATGCAAATGAATACTCAAAATTGTTTTGATTCAATTTTGACATATATGGATCATACTTTGCCACCACTTGGTTTGTTTTTGCAAATCAAACTCAAATTACTATCTCTAAGTCAAATCCACATGTAGAGACATAAAGAGAGGTATTCCAACAGAAATTGATCAAGGATTTCAAAAACTCCCCCTTTTTCCCATAATCAACACTTCTCCCCACAAGAGGCCAACTTTTGACAAAAGAGACAATAAAAGAGTTTTGACAAACCAAAAGCTCTAATCTACTATTTTCAAAAATTTCTCAAGTGGTAGCTGATCCATCTATTGCTTTGGCCTTTATTTTCTCCCCCTTTGGCATCAAGCACCAAAACGGGATCAATCTTGGCCCTTTAACCCCATTGCCTCACCAAGATCTTCAAATAAGAGTACAAAGGCAATAAGAGGACATGAGATGAACTTGGAATAAGTTACCCTCTCATTGGAGTGCAGTGGAAGTCTTTCATGGTCCAAGTCCACCTTTTCCCTTTCAAACCTCCTTTGAGACTAAATCAAGCAAACTCAAGCAAACGGTTAGTCTCAAAGGGTCACGTTATAGCACAACTCCCCCTAAATATGTGCATCACTTGCACAAGGACTTGTGAGGTCCGGGGAGTGATTGTACAACTTGAGCATAGTAAGCAACAAAATGCATAAGGAACATGATCAAAGACATAAACACATGTATGCTATAAATCAATCCAAGTTCCGCGAATCTAGGATATTTAGCTCACTACGCAGCCTGCAAAAGGTCTTTTCATCTAAAGGCTTAGTGAAGATATCAGCTAGCTGGTTCTCGGTGCTAACATGAAACACTTCGATATCTCCCTTTTGCTGGTGGTCTCTCAAAAAGTGATGCCGGATGTCAATGTGCTTTGTGCGGCTGTGCTCAACAGGATTTTCCGCTATTCGGATAGCACTCTCATTGTCACATAGGAGTGGGACTTTGCTCAGATTGTAGCCAAAGTCCCGGAGGGTTTGCCTCATCCAAAGTAGTTGCGCGCAACACTGTCCTGCGGCAACGTACTCGGCCTCAGCGGTGGATAGGGCAACAGAAGTTTGTTTCTTAGAATTCCACGACACCAGGGACCTTCCTAAGAATTGGCACGTCCTCGATGTACTCTTCCTATCGACCTTACATCCAGCATAGTCGGAATCTGAATATCCAATCAAGTCGAAGTTAGACCCCTTTGGATACCAGATCCCGAAGCAGGGCGTAGCGACTAAATATCTAAGAATTCGCTTCACAGCCACTAAGTGACACTCCTTAGGATCGGATTGAAATCTAGCACACATGCATACGCTAAGCATAATATCCGCTCTACTAGCACACAAATAAAGTAAAGACCCTATCATAGACCGGTATGCCTTTTGATCAACAGACTTACCTCCTTTGTTGAGGTCGGTGTGTCCGTTGGTTCCCATCGGAGTCTTTGCGGGCTTGGCGTCCTTCATCCCAAACCGCTTTAGCAAGTCTTGCGTGTACTTCGTTTGGGAGATGAAAGTGCCGTCCTTGAGTTGCTTCACTTGGAACCCAAGGAAATAGTTCAACTCGCCCATCATCGACATCTCGAATTTCTGTGTCATCACCCTGCTAAACTCTTCACAAGACTTTTGATTAGTAGAACCAAATATTATGTCATCGACATAAATTTGGCACACAAAGAGATCACCATCGCAAGTTTTAGTGAAAAGAGTTGGATCGGCTTTCCCAACCTTGAAAGCATTAGCAATTAAAAAGTCTCTAAGGCATTCATACCATGCTCTTGGGGCTTGCTTAAGTCCATAGAGCGCCTTAGAGAGCTTACACACGTGGTCGGGGTACCGTTCATCCTCGAAGCCAGGGGGTTGCTCCACGTACACCTCCTCCTTGATCGGCCCGTTGAGGAAAGCGCTCTTCACATCCATTTGGTACAACCTGAAAGAATGGTGAGCGGCATATGCTAGCAAAATACGAATTGATTCTAGCCTAGCCACAGGAGCAAAAGTCTCCTCAAAGTCCAAACCTACGACTTGGGCATAACCTTTTGCCACAAGTCGAGCCTTGTTCCTCGTCACCACCCCGTGCTCGTCCTGTTTGTTGCGGAACACCCACTTGGTTCCCACAACGTTTTGCTTGGGACGAGGCACCAGTGTCCACACTTCATTACGCTTGAAGTTGTTTAGCTCCTCCTGCATGGCCAACACCCAGTCCGGATCTAGCAAGGCCTCTTCTACCCTGAAAGGCTCAATAGAAGAGACAAAGGAGTAATGCTCACAAAAATTAACTAATCTTGAACGAGTAGTTACTCCCTTGCTAATATCCCCCAATATTTGGTTGACGGGATGATCCCTTTGAATCGTCGCTCGAACTTGGGTTGGAGGTGCCTGAGGTGCTTCTTCCTCTTCAACTTGAACATCCTGTGCTCCCCCTTGATCATGCGCCTCCACTTGAGGTACCTGTTCGTCATCTTGGGTTGGGGGATGCACCATAGTTGAGGAAGATGGTTGATCTTGCTCCAATTTTTCCTGTGGTCGCACATCGCCAATCGCCATGGTGCGCATTGCGGCCGTTGGAACGTCTTCTTCATCTACATCATCAAGATCAACAACTTGCTCTCTTGGAGAGCCATTAGTCTCATCAAATACAACGTCGCTAGAGACTTCAACCAAACCCGATGATTTGTTGAAGACCCTATACGCCTTTGTATTTGAATCATAACCTAATAAAAACCCTTCTACAGCTTTGGGAGCAAATTTAGAAGTTCTACCTTTCTTCACAAGAATATAACACTTGCTCCCAAATACACGAAAATAAGACACATTGGGTTTGTTACCAGTTAGCAGCTCATAAGAAGTCTTCTTGAGAATGCGGTGAAGGTAGACCCTGTTGATGGCATGGCAAGCCGTGTTCACGGCTTCCGACCAAAACCGCTCGGGGGTCTTGAACTCTCCAAGCATAGTCCTCGCCATATCGATGAGCGTCCTGTTCTTCCTCTCTACCACACCATTTTGCTGAGGTGTGTAGGGAGCAGAGAACTCGTGCTTGATCCCCTCCTCCTCAAGGAACTCCTCCACTTGAAGGTTCTTGAACTCGGACCCGTTGTCGCTCCTTATCTTCTTCACCTTGAGCTCAAACTCATTTTGAGCTCTCCTGAGGAAGCGCTTGAGGGTCCCTTGGGTTTCAGATTTATCCTGCAAAAAGAATACCCAAGTGAAGCGGGAAAAATCATCAACTATAACAAGACCATACTTACTTCCTCCTATATTTAGATAGGCGACGGGTCCGAAGAGGTCCATATGAAGCATCTCCAAGGGTCTTGATGTGGTCATCACATTTTTGGTGTGATGAGAGCCTCCCACCTGTTTCCCTGCTTGACAAGCTGCACAAGGTCTATCTTTTTCGAAATGTACATTAGTTAGACCTATCACGTGTTCTCCCTTTAGAAGCTTGTGGAGGTTCTTCATCCCCACATGTGCTAAGCGGCGATGCCACAGCCAGCCCATGCAAGTCTTAGCCATTAAGCATGCATCTAGACCGGCCTCTTCTTTTGCAAAATCAACCAAATAGGGTTTGCCGTCTAGTACACCCTTAAAAGCTAGTGAACCATCACACCTTCTAAAGACAGACACATCTACATTTGTGAATAGACAATTATATCCCATATTGCATAATTGACTAACAGATAACAAATTATATCCAAGCGACTCAACTAAAAACACATTAGAAATAGAGTGCTCAGATGAAATAGCAATTTTACCTAACCCTTTTACCTTGCCTTGGTTCCCATCACCGAATATTATTGAATCTTGGGGATACTGGTTCTTGACGTAGGAAGAGAACATCCTCTTTTCCCCCGTCATGTGGTTTGTGCATCCGCTGTCGATAATCCAGCTTGAACCCCCGGATGCATAAACCTGCAAGGCAAATTTAGGCTTGGGTCTTAGGTACCCAACTCTTGTTGGGTCCTACAAGGTTAGTCACAATTGTCTTAGGGACCCAAATGCAAGTTTTATCTCCCTTGCATCTTGCCCCTAACTTCCTAGCAATCACCTTTTTATTCTTTCTATAAATGGCAAAAGAAGCATTGCAAGCATGATATATTGTGGAAGGTTTATTAACTTTCCTAGGAACATTAACAACATTTCTCATAGGCATATTATGAACAACATTTCTCCTAGCAATATTTCTATCATGCATATAGGAAGAACTAGAAGCAAACATGGTATGAGAATCAAAAGCATCATATGCATTAAAACTCCTATAAGCATTTCTAGATTGTCTCCTGTCATGGTACATAAACGCATGGTTCTTTTGCACACTATTAGCCATAGGGGCCTTCCCTTTCTCCTTGGCGGAGATGGGAGCCTTATGGCTTGTTAAGTTCTTGACTTCCCTCTTGAAGCCAAGACCATCCTTAATTGAGGGGTGTCTACCAATTGTGTAGGCATCCCTTGCAAATTTTAGTTTGTCAAATTCACTCTTGCTAGTCTTAAGTTGAGCATTAAGACTAGCTACTTCATCATTTAATTTAGAAATGCACTCTAGGTGTTCACTATAAGTATCAACATTAAGATCTTTACACCTAGTGCAAACAGTTTCTACACAAGAGTTGGATTTACTAGCTACTTCTAGTTTAGCATTTAAATCATCATTAACACCTTTTAAAGTAGAAATGGTTTCATGAAAAGTAGATAGTTCATAAGAAAGCATTTCATTTCTTTTAACTTCTAAAGCATAAGATTTTTGTGCCTCTACAAATTTATCATGTTCTTCATACAACAAATCCTCTTGCTTTTCTGAAAGTCTATCCTTTTCATTCAAGGCATCAATCAATTCATTGATTTTATCAATTTTATTTCTATCCAATCCCTTGAACAAGCTAGAGTAATCTATTTCCTCATCGCTAGACTCATCATCACTAGAAGAATCATAAGTAGTACTATCTCGAGTACATACCTTCTTCTCCTTTGCCATGAGGCATGTGTGACACTCGTTGGGGAAGAGGGATGACTTGTTGAAGGCGGTGGCGGCGAGTCCTTCATTGTCGGAGTCAGAGGAGGAGCAATCCGAATCCCACTCCTTTCCGATATGTGCCTCGCCCTTGACCTTCTTGTAATTCTTCTTCTTCTCTCTCTTGTTTCCTTTTTCCTGGTCACTATCATTATCGGGGCAGTTAGCAATAAAATGACCAAGCTTACCACATTTGAAGCATGAGCGCTTCCCCTTTGTCTTGGTCTTGCTTGGCTGTCCCTTGCGACCCTTAAGCGCCGTCTTGAAGCGCTTGATGATGAGGGCCATCTCTTCATTATTGAGCCCTGCTGCCTCAACTTGCGCCACCTTGCTAGGTAACGCCTCCTTGCTCCTCGTTGCCTTGAGGCAATGGGTTGAGGCTCATGGATTGGACCGTTCAACGCATCGTCCACGTATCTCGCCTCCTTGATCATCATTCGCCCGCTTACGAACTTCCCAAGGACTTCTTCGGGCGACATCTTGGTGTACCTAGGATTCTCACGAATATTATTCACCAAATGTGGATCAAGAACGGTAAAGGACCTTAGCATTAGGCGGACGACGTCGTGGTCCGTCCATCGCGTGCTTCCGTAGCTCCTTATTTTGTTGATAAGGGTCTTGAGCCGGTTGTATGTTTGGGTTGGCTCCTCGCCCCTTATCATCGCAAATCTTCCGAGCTCGCCTTCTACCAACTCCATCTTGGTGAGCAAGGTGACGTCATTCCCCTCATGAGAGATCTTGAGGGTGTCCCAGATTTGCTTGGCATTGTCCAAGCCGCTCACCTTATGGTACTCGTCCCTGCACAAGGAGGCTAACAACACAGTAGTAGCTTGTGCATTTCTATGAATCTGTTCATTAATAAAAATAGGACTATCCGAGCTATCAAATTTCATTCCATTCTCAACAATCTCCCATATGCTTGGATGGAGAGAGAACAGGTGACTACGCATTTTGTGGCTCCAAAATCCGTAGTCCTCCCCATCAAAGTGTGGAGGCTTGCCGAGAGGAATGGAGAGCAAATGTGAATTTGAACTTTGAGGAATACACGAATAATCGAAAGAAAAGTTTGAGTTAACCGTCTTTCGTTTGTCGTAGTCGTTGTCGCCGTTGTCCTTATGGGAAGAAGTGGACTCATCACTGTCGTCGTAGTAGACGATCTCCTTGATGCGTCTCGTCTTCTTCTTCTTTCCATCTTTGCGTCTATGGCCCGAGCCCGAGTCGGTAGGCTTGTCATCCTTAGGCTCGTTGACGAAGGACTCCTTCTCTTTATTGTTGATCACGATTCCCTTCCCCTTAGAATCCATCTCTTCGGGCGATAAGTCCCTTTGTGAAGAGAACGGCTCCGATACCAATTGAGAGCACCTAGAGGGGGGGGGGGTGAATAGGTGATCCTGTAGAACTTGAAACTTAAGCCACAAAAACTTGGTTAAGTGTTAGCACAATAATCGCCAAGTGGCTAGAGAGGAGTCTTCAACAAAACACAATAACCACAAAGATATCAATCACAGAGATGGCACGGTGGTTATCCCGTGGTTCGGCCAAGACCAACGCTTGCCTACTCCACGTTGTGGCGTCCCAACGGACGAGGGTTGCAATCAACCCCTCTCAAGCGGTCCAAAGACCCACTTGAATACCACGGTGTTTTGCTTGCTTTTCTTAATCCCGTTCGCGAGGAATCTCCACAACTTGGAGCCTCTCGCCCTTACACTTGAAGTTCACAAAGAAGCACGGAGTAAGGGAGGGATTAGCAACTCACACAAGACAAAAATATTACAGCAAATATGCACACACAAAACCTAGACTTAAGCTCAAAAGACTAGCACACTAGAACGGAGCTCAAATCACTAGAATGTCAAACAAGTGCGCAAGAATGAAGTGTGAGTGATCAAGAGTGCTTAAGGAATGCTTGGTGTGTTCCTCCATGCGCCTAGGGGTCCCTTTTATAGCCCCAAGGCAGCTAGGAGCCGTTGAGAGCAATCCTAGAAGGCAGATCTTGCCTTCTGTCGACTGGTGCACCGGACAGTCCGGTGCACCACCGGACACTGTCCAGTGCAGATATCCTTCCTTATTTGGCGAAGCCGACCGTTGGAGTCTGAGAGCCGTTGGCGCACCGGACACTGTCCGGTGCACACCGGACAGTCCGGTGCACCAATGTGACCGTTGGCTCGGCCACGCGTCACGCGCGGAATCCTCGGCCGACCGTTGCCCTGGCTGACTGTTGACTCACCGGACAGTCTGGTGCGCCACCGGACAGACCGGTGAATTTTAGCCGTACGCCGTTAATCATCTCCCGAGAGCGACGAGTTCGCCTATGAACGGCTCACCGGACAGTCCGGTGCACCACCGAACAGTCCGGTGAATTATAGCCATACACCGTCGTCGAAGTCCCGAGAGCAGCCTGTTCGCCAGAGCCAGTCTGGCGCACCGGACGCTGTCCGGTGCACCACCGGACAGTCCGGTACACCCAGACCGAGCAGACTTTGGCTGAACAAAGCCATCTCATTTCCAATTCAATTTTTCCTGTTTCCAGCACTTAGACACAATACATTAGTCCATAAAACAATGTACTAAGTCTAGAAACATACCTTTTGACATGATTTGCACTTTGTCCACCACTTTGCATATATTAGCACAAAAGCACTTGCGTTGGCACTCAATCACCAAAATACTTAGAAATGGCCCAAGGGCACATTTCCCTTTCACAAGGACAAAAGCTGTTACAAGAAATACACTCGGGGGCTTGCGGTCACCATGCAGCACCTCGAGCCCTCGTAGGAAACGCTTTCCGACAAGGTTTCTACTGGCTGACCGCAGTGGCCGATGCCACTAGGATTGTACGCTCCTGCCGAGGGTGTCAATTCTACGTGAGACGGACGCACTTGCCCGCTTAGGCCCTAGAGACAATACCCATCACTTGGCCGTTTGCCGTGTGGGGTCTGGACCTCGTCAGTCCCTTGCAGAAGGCACCTGGGGGCTTCACGCACCTGCTGGTCGCCATCGACAAATTCTCCAAGTGGATCGAAGTCTAACCCTTAACCAGCATCGGGTCCAAACAGACGGTGGCGTTCTTTACAAATATCATCCACCGCTTTGGGATCACAAACTCCATCATCACTGACAATGGCACGCAATTCACTGGGAAAAGTTCCTAGACTTCTGCGAAGGCCACCACATCCGTGTGGACTGGGCCGCCGTAGCTCACCCAATGACAAATGGGCAGGTGGAGCGCGCCAATGGCATGATTTTGCAGGGGCTAAAACCAAGGATCTACAACGACCTCAACAAGTTTGGCAAGCGGTGGATAAAAGAGCTACCCTCGGTAGTTTGGAGTCTGAGGACGACGCCGAGCCGGGCCACGGGTTTCTCGTCGTTTTTCCTAGTCTATGGGGCCGAGGCCATCGTACCCACGGACTTATAATACAACTCCCCAAGGACAAAGGCATACGACGACCAAAACAACCAGACCACCCGAGAGGATTCATTGGACCAGCTAGAAGAGGCTCAGGACGTAGCCTTACTACACTTAGCGCGGTATCAGCAGTCTCTGCGACGCTACCACGCCCGAAGGATTCGGCCCCGAGGCTTCCAGGTAGGAGATTTGGTGCTTCGGCTACGACAAGACGCCCGAGGGCACCACAAGCTTACTCCTCTCGGGGAAGGGCTGTTCATCATCGCCAAAATTTTGAAGCCCGGGACATACAAGCTAGCCAACAATCAAGGCGAGGTCTACAACAACGCCTGGAACATCGAACAGCTACGTCGCTTTTACCATTAAAGTGTTTCAAGTCGTTCATGTATCTCGGTCCCTTTACATGTATAAATAAAAAGTCTAGCTGTCAAGGGAGGATCGGCCTTGCCTCAGCAAAAACCGACCCTCCCTCGGGGGCTAGAAGGGGGAACCCCCTCTGCGTCAAAATTTTCCTCGGAAAAGTTTTCTACCAAAACGAATTTCGTGCCTTTCGACTATATCGATAACGGAATCCTAAAAACGAGCGAGAGAAACCTTGAACGGCAAGGCCGACCGAGCCGAGGGACTCCTACGCCTCCGGGATATGGATACCTCACTCATCACCTTCCGCGAAAAGTAACTCGCGCCCGGATAAGTGATTCTGCTACCGAACAAGTCCTAACACTCAAAACAAGAGGAAAGAAAACACAACTTTATACTCTGACACTAAAAATGTTTAGGCCTCAGCAGCCGCAAGAAACATACACATACTTAGAATAAACTGTTCCCCATAGGCTCAGGTGTCGGCAGGGGGAGGAGCAGCACCCTCGGTGTCGTTCCTACCCACGGCGGAATCTGACCCGACCTCGGACGATGACACAGGCGGAAGGATCTCCACCTCAAAAAAGGAAGCCAACGCCGCGCCTAGGCCCTCGACAGCCGCATCAAGCCTTTGGACCTTCGCTAGGGCGGCGTCCTCGTCATCAGGCTCAGGTGTCGGCAGGGGGAGGAGCAGCACCCTCGGCATCGTTCCTACCCGCGGCGGAATCTGACCCGACCTCGGACGGTGACACAGGCAGAAGGATCTCCACCTCAAAAAAGGAAGCCAACGCCGCGCCTAGGCCCTCGGCAGCCGCATTAAGCCTTTGGACCTCCCCAGGGCGGCGTCCTCATCATCAGGTAGGCAGTAGCCCTCGCTGACCCGCTCCAAATCCACGTCGTAGTGGGAAGCAAGGACGGCGAAGGCCCACCTAACGCCGTGGTGCAACGCCCCACGGAGTCTGCTGCGCACGTGGCCGCCCAAGGCCCGCAGGCGACTCTGGGGGGAGCTGCCCGAGGGGACGTCATTGAGGCTAAAGGTCTGGTAGAAGGCCAAGATGGCCTCGGACATGGCCATGCGGTCGACCTCTTTCTGCCCAGCCGCCTGGGCAAGCGCCTTGCAGTTCTTGACGGACTCGTCGAGAGCCGCCTCGAACCCTGAAGACAGCCAGACGATATTCTTCAGATACGAGGAGAAGAAAGAAGCTAAAACAAAGTCACAAAGCAGGCGAAACATACCTTCAGCTCGGGCACGCTGCTGTGAGGCCATGGAGGACCAGGCAAACCCGACGGCCACAGCCAGGCCCTCCGCAAGGGTCCCGGCCTGAGCGGTCGCCTCGGGTCTAGAAGGGGGGAACCCCCTTTGCGTCAAAATTTTCCTCGAAAAAGTTTTCTACCAAAACGACTTTCGTGCCTTTCGACTATATCGATAGTGGAATCCTAAAAACGACAAGAGAGACCTCGAACGGCAAGACCGACCGAGCCAAGGGACTCCTACGCCTCCAGGATACAGATACCTTACTCATCACCTTCCGCGAAAGGTAGCTCACGCTCGGATAAGTGATTCTGCTACTAACGAATAAGTCCTAATGCTCGAAATAAGAGGAAAGAAACACGGCTTTATACTCAAATACCCAAATGTTCACGGCCATCGCCGAGCTAAAGCGGTGGAAGCGAAGGGGATGAGGTGCGCGGTTTTCTCTTCTCTGTCTACTCTCTTAGGTTGCGAAGACAAAAGCAGAAGACAAGCACAAATGGCAGGGTAAAGAACCATTGTCGGCCCCTCTTCCGGGTATATAAAGGCCCGGGCAAAATCCACCCAAAATTTCGCTCGAACCCTTCATGAATTTCAAACTCGAAGGCAAAACGGTTTTTTCGGTTCCTCGAACGACTCACGCACGCGCAACAGATACCCCGCGGGTCGCCCGTCCTGTCGCATTAACTCCCTGGCAGGACACACGTCTCCTCTGGCAGGCGGGCGGGCGCCGTTTCGCCTCCGTCATGATGACTGCCTCAAAAAAGGTGCGCCACACTGTTTCGAAATATCGCCTTTCTTCCTTTCCTCTCTCTTTCTCTCTCTTCGCAGGGATCGGGAAAAGGGACGTTTCGAAGGAGTCCTTCACAACAAAGGAAATGGGCCCCAAGCCCTCCTACTGATCAGGGGTTCGAAGGTTGCGCCCCGTGGGGTTCGACGACCGCCCCAGAGCACTCGGGCTCCGAGCCCTTTACTGATTAGGGGTTCGAAGGCTGGCCCCCCGAAGGGATTCGACAGCCACCCCAGAGCATGCAGAGTCAGGGATGACCCTGGGTACGTCGGTTACATGGCCAAGGCTCAGGCTACGCTCCCGAGGTACCCTAAGACATTTCCGAGACCAGCGGGAACAGTTTTGTAATGGAATCCCACCGAAGGGAGGCACCGAGCCCTCGGACCCTATCGAATGGGTCCGGGTCCAGCAAATCACCTGCAGGTACTTTTGGAGCACGCCTCTGGGCCACTAGCCGACCCTTATCGAGTAGGGCTCGGGCGTCCGCTCGGATTACCCAATAGCAACTCACCGGAAACACCGTGTTCAGCGCCCACCGAGGGTAACATGGCGCTTTCCCCCCTCCTCCTTGCGGAAAGGCGACGAAGGGGCGTACAATAAAAAGCCGAGATAGTCCTCGATCGTTCTCTCGCTCCGTGCAGAGGCTCGGGGGCTGCTCTCGCACTAGGCTACGACCAAATTGTTGACCACGTCGACATACCAGCTTAAAAACTCGGAGCCTGACCATGCACCCGGGGTGCGGCTAGGCCGCATGAGGGAACAACAAGGCCGACCGAGGAATCACAAGAAGAATTAAGACCTCAGAGGAGTCAAACCACTCCTCCGAGGCCTCGGGGGCTACACCCGACGTGTGCGCTCGTGCGCACCCATCGGAACAAAATATAATCGAGAAAGGCTAGTCCCCTTGCAAAAAATCCGGCAGAACCTCCAAGTGAGTGCCTACACTCCCTTTGAGGCTCGGGGGCTACTGTCGGGTACCGTAATTAGGGGTACTGAAAGGGAAATGTGCCCTTGGGCCATTTCTAAGTATTTTGGTGATTTAGTGTTCAACACAAATGCTTAAGTGTTAAACTATGCCAAATGGTGGACAAAGTGCAAATCAATACAAAGGTATGATTCTAGACTTAGTACATTGGTTTTTGTGTTCTAACATATTTGTCTAAGTGCTAGAATCAGGGAAAATACATTTGGATAAGTCTTGGTTCGAGCAGCTAAGACTCTGCTCGTCTGGGTGCACCGGACTGTCCGGTGGCGCACCAGACAGTGTCCGGTGCGCCAGGCTGGCTGTGGTGAAAAGGCTGCTCTCGGGTCTCGACGGCGGCGTACGGCTATAAATCATCGGACTGTCCGGTGGTGCACCGGACAGTGTCCGGTGAGTCAGCTGCAGTGAAGTCGTCGCTCTCGGGAACCAAGTCAACAGCGTACGACAATAATTCACCGGACTGTCCGGTGAGTCACCGGACTGTCCGGTGAGTCACCGGACTGTCCGGTGAGCCAACGGTCGGGCGCGCCAACGGACGACCGCGCAATCTGTGCGTGACGCGTGGCGAGCCAATGGTCGGATGGGAGCACCGGACTATCCGGTGTGCACCGGACAGTGTCCGGTGCGCCAACGGCTCCGAGTCTCCAATGGTCGGTTGTGCCAGAATAGGAAAGAAATCCACACCGGACTGTCCGATGTGCCAGTCGACAGAAGGCAAGAATTGCCTTCCTGGATTGCTCTCAACGGCTCCTAGCTGCCTTGGGGCTATAAAAGGGACCCCTAGGCGCATGGAGGAGCAGACCAAGCACACTTTGAGCATTCTTGATCATTCACACTTCGTCTTTGCACACTTGTTCGACATTCTTAGTGATTTGAGCTCCGTTCTAGTGAGAACTTTGTGATATTCATTAGAGCTCAAGTCTTGGCCGTGTGTGTGCGTATTTGCTGTGGACTTGTGTGTGTTGCTCATCCCATCCTTACTTCCGTGTTCATTTGTGATCATCTTTTGTAAGGGCGAGAGACTCCAAGTTGTGGAGATTCCTCGCAAACGGGATATAGTGAAAGGAAAAGAAACACCGTGGAATTCAAGTGGATCTTTGGATCACTTGAGAGGGGTTGAGTGCAACCCTCGTCCATTGGGACGCCACAACGTGGAGTAGGCAAGTTTTGACTTGGCCGAACCATGGGATAAACCACTGTGCCTCTCTGTGTTGATATCTTTGTGGTTATTGTGTCTTGCAAGAATTCCTCTCTAGCCACTTGGCTTTATTGCTCTAACACTTAATCAAGTTTGTGGCTTCAAGTTTTAAAGTTTTTACAGGATCACCTATTCACCCCCCCTCTAGGTGCTCTCAATTGGTATCAGAGCCATTCTCTTCACGTAAGGGACTAATCGCCCGAAGAGATGGATCCTAAGGGCAAGGGGATGGTGGTCAATGATAAGGAGAAGGAGTCCTTCGTCAATGATCCAAAAAATAACAAGGAGGCGCTACCTAGCAAGGTGTCACAAGTTGAGGCGGCAGGGCTCAATGAGGAAGAAATGGCTCTCATCATCAAGCGCTTCAAGACGGCGCTAAAGGGCCGCAAGGAGCATCCCAAAAAGAACAAGACGAAGGGAAAGCGCTCCTGCTTCAAGTGCGGTAAGGTTGGTCACTTTATTGCTAACTGTCCTGATAATGATAGTGACCAGGAACAAGGAAAGAATGGGAAAAGAGAGAACAAGAAGGTTTACAAGAAGGCTAAAGGCGAGGCACACCTTGGAAAGGAGTGGGATTCAGATTGCTCTTTGTCTGACTCCAACGACGAAAGACTCGCCGCCACTGCCTTCAACAAATCGTCTCTCTTCCCCAACGAGCATCACACATGCCTCATGGCAAAGGAGAAGAAGGTATGTACTCGAAACAATACCACTTATGCTTCTTCAAGTGAGGATGAATCTAGTGATGATGAAATAGACTATGCATATTTATTCAAAGGCTTAGATAGAACTAAAATTGATAAGATCAATGAATTGATTGAAGCTTTGAATAAAAAAATAATCTTTTAGAAAAGCAAGAAGACCTTTTATATGAAGAGCATGATAAATTTGTAAATGCACAAAATTCTCTTGCATTAGAAGTTAAAAGAAATGAAATGCTTTCATGTGAATTGTCTACATGCCATGAATCTATCTCTAGCTTAAAGAGTATCAATGATGACTTGAATGCAAAACTAGAAATAGCTAATAAATCAACCTCTTGTTTAGAACATGTTGTGATTTGCAATAGGTGTAAAGATTTTAATGTTGATGCTTGTAGTGAACACCTAGTTTCCATTTCTAAATTAAAGGATGAAGTGGCTAGTCTTAATGCTCAACTTAAGACTAGCAAAAGTGAATTTGATAAACTAAAATTTGCAAGGGATGCCTACACGATTGGTAGACACCCCTCAATTAAGGATGGACTTGGCTTTAAGAGGGAAGCCAAGAACTTAACAAGTCATAAGGCTCCCATCTCCGCCAAGGAGAAAGGGAAGGCCCCTATGGCTAATAGTGCTCAAAAGAACCATGCTTTCATGTACCATGATAGGAGATATTCTAGGAATGTTCATAGAAGTTATGATTCTCATGCCATGATTGCCTCAAGTTCTTCTATTATGCATGATAGAAATTTGGATAGGAAAAACGTTATTCATCATATGCCTAGAAGAAATGTTGTTCATGTACCTAGGAAAGTAAGTAATGAACATTCTACAATTTACCATGCTTGCAATGCTTCCTTTGCTATTTGTAGAAAGGACAAGAAAGTGGTTGCTAGGAAATTAGGGGCAAAATGCAAGGGAGATAAAACTTGCATTTGGGTTCCTAAGACTATTGTCACTAACCTTGTAGGACCCAACAAGAGTTGGGTACCTAAGACCCAAGCCTAATTTGCCTTGCAGGTTTATGCATTCGGGGGATCAAGCTGGATTATCGACAGTGGATGCACAAACCATATGACGGGGGAGAAGAAGATGTTCACCTCCTACGTCAAGAATAAAGATTCCCAAGATTCAATCATATTCGGTGACGGGAATCAAGGCAAGGTTAAAGGCTTAGGCAAGATTGCCATCTCAAATGAGCACTCTATCTCCAATGTATTTTTAGTAGAGTCGCTAGGATATAATCTTCTATCGGTTAGTCAATTATGTAATATGAGATATAATTGCTTATTCACAAATGTAGATGTGTCTGTCTTTAGAAGGAGTGATGGTTCATTAGCTTTTAAGGATGTACTAGACGGCAAACTCTATTTAGTTGATTTTGCAAAGGAGGAGGCCGGTCTAGATGCATGCTTAATTGCTAAGACTAGCACGGGCTGGCTGTGGCATCACCGTCTAGCACATGTGGGGGTGAAGAACCTTCACAAACTTCTAAAGGGAGAACATGTGTTAGGTCTAACGAATGTGTATTTCGAAAAAAGATAGACCTTGTGCAGCATGTCAAGTAGGTAAACAGGTGGGAAGCTCTCATCATATCAAGAATGTGATGACCACGACAAGACCTTTGGAGTTACTTCATATGGACCTCTTTGGACTCGTCGCCTATCTAAGCATAGGAGGAAGTAAGTATGGTCTTGTTATTGTTGATGATTTTTCCTGCTTCACTTGGGTATTCTTTTTGCAGGATAAATCTGAAACCCAAGGGACCCTCAAGCGCTTCCTAAGGAGAGCCCAAAATGAGTTTGAGCTCAAGGTGAAGAAGATAAGGAGCGACAATGGGTCCGAGTTCAAGAACCTTCAAGTGGAGGAGTACCTTGAGGAGGAAGGAATTAAGCACGAGTTCTCCGCTCCCTACACACCACAGCAAAACGGTGTGGTAGAGAGGAAGAACAGGACGCTCATCGACATGGCAAGGACGATGCTTGGAGAATTCAAGACGCCCGAGCGGTTTTGGTCGGAAGTTGTGAACACGGCTTGCCACGCCATAAACCGAGTCTATCTCCATCGCCTCCTCAAGAAGACATCATACGAGCTTCTAACCAGTAACAAACCCAACGTTTCGTATTTTCGAGTTTTTGGGAGTAAATGCTACATTCTGGTGAAAAAGGTAGAAATTCAAAATTTGCTCCCAAAGCTGTAGAAGGGTTTTTGTTAGGTTATGACTCAAATGCAAAGGCGTATAGAGTCTTCAACAAATCATCGGGTTTGGTTGAAGTCTCTAGCGACGTTGTATTTGATGAGACTAATGGCTCTCCAAGAGAGCAAGTTGAGCTTGATGATGTAGATGAGGATGATGTTCCAACGGACGCGATTCATACCATGGCAATTGGAGACGTGCGACCGCAGGAACTCAAGGAGCAAGATCAACCTTCTTCCTCAACGATGGTGCACCCCCCAAATCAAAATGATGAACAGGTTCCTCAAGAAGAGGCGTGTGATCAAGGGGGAGCACAGGATGTCCAAGTTGAAGAGGAAGAAGCACCACAGGTTCCTCCAACTCAAGTTCGAGCGATGATTCAAAGGAACCATCCCGTCGACCAGATTTTGGGTGACATTAGCAAGGGAGTAACCACTCGCTCTAGATTAGCTAATTTCTATGAGCATTACTCTTTTGTCTCTTCTATTGAGCCTTTTAGGGTAGAAGAGGCCTTGCTAGATCCGGACTGGGTGTTGGCCATGCAGGAAGAGCTCAACAACTTCAAGCGTAATGAAGTTTGGACACTGGTGCCGCGTCCCAAGCAAAATGTTGTTGGAACCAAGTGGGTGTTCCGCAACAAACAGGACGAGCACGGGGTGGTGACGAGGAACAAGGCTCGACTTGTGGCAAAAGGTTATGCCCAAGTCGCAGGTTTGGACTTTGAGGAGACTTTTGCTCCTGTGGCTAGGCTAGAGTCGATTCGTATTTTGTTAGCCTATGCCGCTCACCATTCTTTCAGGTTGTACCAAATGGATGTGAAGAGCGCTTTCCTCAACGGGCCAATTAAGGAGGAGGTGTACGTGGAGCAACCCCCTGGCTTCGAGGATGAACGGTACCCCGACCATGTGTGTAAGCTCTCTAAGGCGCTCTATGGACTTAAGCAAGCCCCAAGAGCATGGTATGAATGCCTTAGAGACTTTTTAATTGCTAATGCTTTCAAGGTTGGGAAAGTCGATCCAACTCTTTTCACTAAGACATGTGATGGTGACTTATTTGTGTGCCAAATTTATGTCAATGACATAATATTTGGTTCTACTAACCAACAGTCTTGTGAAGAGTTTAGCAGGGTGATGACTCAAAAGTTTGAGATGTCGATGATGGGCGAGTTGAACTACTTCCTTGGGTTCCAAGTGAAGCAACTCAAGGATGGCACGTTCATTTCCCAAACAAAGTATACGCAAGACTTGCTCAAGCGATTTGGGATGAAGGATGCCAAGCCCGCAAAGACTCCAATGGGAACTGACGGACACGTCGACCTCAACAAAGGAGGTAAGTCCGTTGATCAAAAAGCATACCAGTCCATGATAGGCTCCTTGCTTTATTTATGTGCTAGTAGACCGGATATTATGCTTAGTGTATGCATGTGTGCTAGATTTCAATCCGATCCAAGGGAGTGTCACTTAGTGGTTGTGAAGCGAATTCTTAGATATTTAGTCGCTACGCCTTGCTTCGGGATCTGGTATCCAAAGGGGTCTACCTTTGACTTAATAGGATACTTAGACTCCGATTATGCTGGATGTAAGGTCGATAGGAAGAGTACATCAGGGACGTGCCAATTTCTAGGAAGGTCCCTGGTGTCGTGGAGTTCTAAGAAACAAACCTCTGTTGCCCTATCCACCGCTGAGGCCGAGTATGTTGCCGCAGGACGGTGTTGCGCGCAACTACTTTGGATGAGGCAAACCCTCCGGGACTTTGGCTACAATCTGAGCAAAGTCCCACTCCTATGTGACAATGAGAGTGCTATCCGCATGGCGGACAATCCTGTTGAGCACAGCCGCACAAAGCACATTGACATCCGGCGTCACTTTTTGAGAGACCACCAGCCAAAGGGAGATATCGAAGTGTTTTATATTAGCACCGAGAACCAGCTAGCCGATATCTTTACCAAGCCTTTAGATGAGAAGACCTTTTGCAGGCTGCGTAATGAGCTAAATGTCTTAGATTCGCGGAACTTGGATTGATTTGTAGCATACATGTGTTTATGCCTTTGATCATGTTCCCTATGCATTTTGTTGTTTATTTATGGTGCTCAAGTTGTACTCATGATCCCCGGACCTCACAAGTCCAATTGCAAGTGATGCACTTATGTAGGGGGAGGCATGCTACAACTTGACCCTTTGAGACTAACCGTGTGCTTGAGTTTACTTGATTTAGTCTCAAAGGTAGATTGAAAGGGAAAGGTGAACTTGGACCAGGCAAGACTTCCACTGCACTACGATGAGAGGGTAACTCACTCCAAGTTCATCTTCATATGCTTATTGCCTTTTTACTCTTAGTTGAAGATTTTGGTGAGGCAATGGGGTTTAAGGGCCAAGATTGATCCCGTTTTGGTGCTTGATGCCAAAGGGGGAGAAAATAAGGCCAAAGCAAGAAATGGATCAGCTACCACTTGAGAATTTTGAAAATAGTAGAGTAGAGTTTTGTTTTGTCAAAATACTCTTATTGTCTCTTAATGCTAAAAGTCTGTCTCTTGTGGGGAGAATGTTTGATTATGGGAAAAAGGGGGAGCTTTTGAATCTTTGATCATTTTCTCTCGGAATACATCTCTTTATGTCTCTACAAGTGAAATTGACTTAGAGATAGGAAATTGAGTTTGATTTGCAAAAACAAACCAAGTGGTGGCAAAGAATGATCCAAATATGCCAAATCTGAATCAAAATCATTTCTTATTTGAAATTGCATTGATATTGCACTTCTTTTAGTTGCTTTATGTTGTGTTGGCATAAATCACCAAAAAGGGGGAGATTGAAAGGGAAATGTGCCCTTGGGCCATTTCTAAGTATTTTGGTGATTTAGTGTTCAACACAAATGCTTAAGTGTTAAACTATGCCAAATGGTGGACAAACTGCAAATCAATACAAAGGTATGATTCTAGACTTAGTACATTGGTTTTTGTGTTCTAACATATTTGTCTAAGTGCTAGAATCAGGGAAAATACATTTGGATAAGTCTTGGTTCGAGCAGCTAAGACTCTGCTCGTCTGTCCGGTGCGCCAGACTGGCTCTGGTGAAAAGGCTGCTCTCGGGTCTCGACGGCGGCGTACGACTATAAATCACCGGACTGTCCGGTGGTGCACCGGACAGTGTCCGGTGAGTCAGCTGCGGCGAAGTCGCCGCTCTCAGGAACCAAGTCAACAGAGTACGACTATAATTCACCGGACTGTCCGGTGAGCCAACGGTTGGGCGCGCCAACGGTCGGCCGCGCAATCTGTGCGTGACGCGTGGCGAGCCAACGGTCGGATGGGAGCACCGGACAGTGTCCAGTGCGCCAACGGCTCCAAGTCTCCAACGGTCGGCTGCGCCAGAATAGGAAAGAAATCCGCACCGGACAGTGTCCGGTGGTGCACCGGACTGTCCGGTGCGCCAGTCGACAGAAGGCAAGAATTGCCTTCCTGGATTGCTCTCAACGGCTCCTAGCTGCCTTGGGGCTATAAAAGGGACCCCTAGGCGCATGGAGGAGCAGACCAAGCACACTTTGAGCATTCTTGATCATTCACACTTCGTCTTTGCGCACTTGTTCGACATTCTTAGTGATTTGAGCTCCGTTCTAGTGAGAACTTTGTGATATTCATTAGAGCTCAAGTCTTGGCCGTGTGTGTGCGTATTTGCTGTGGACTTGTGTGTGTTGCTCATCCCATCCTTACTTCCGTGTTCATTTGTGATCATCTTTTGTAAGGGCGAGAGACTCCAAGTTGTGGAGATTCCTCGCAAATGGGATATAGTGAAAGGAAAAGAAACACCGTGGTATTCAAGTGGATCTTTGGATCACTTGAGAGGGGTTGAGTGCAACCCTCGTCCATTGGGACGCCACAACGTGGAGTAGGCAAGTTTTGACTTGGCCGAACCATGGGATAAACCACTGTGCCTCTCTGTGTTGATATCTTTGTGGTTATTGTGTCTTGCAAGAATTCCTCTCTAGCCACTTGGCTTTATTGCTCTAACACTTAATCAAGTTTGTGGCTTCAAGTTTTAAAGTTTTTACAGGATCACCTATTCACCCCCCTCTAGGTGCTCTCAGGTACCTCCAATACTCCTAAGCATGGTTGGAAAACATCTTCAAAACAGACCGTAAAGACTGGTAAGCACAACTCAAAGTTAAAGCCTCATCTACCAAGGGACGCGATCTCATCTCGCCCGAGCCCGGCCATGGGCAAGAACGGTAGTCCCGGACGAATTCACGCCTCGCCCGAGGGCCTCCTCAGGCAGCGGGCGCACCCCCGGCTTGCCCGAGGCTAAGCTCGGGCAAACTTTGTCGTATAGCAACCTCGGCCAAATCGCCTTACCGCTGACCGTATCGCATGCGCATTTAATGCAGGGATCACCTGACACCTTATCCTGACACGCGCACCTCAGTTGGCAAGGTCGAAATGACCGCAGTCACTTCGCCCCTTTACTGATCGTTCTAACAGGAAAACAACACTATTCACCCCGTTCTGACTACTGTGCCAACCACCAAGGTAAGACTGACAACAGTAAGTCACGGCCTCTCCCGAGTTCAGCCTCGAGCGCAACAGGGAGCTCCGCCTCGCCCGACCCCAGGCCTCAGCCTCAGCCTCGGCCTCAGGAGAAGGTCCCCGCCTCACCCGACCTCAGCCTCGGCCTCGGGAGGAGTCACAACCTCACCCGACCTCGGCCTCGGCCTCAGGAGAAGTCACCGCCTCGCCCGACCTCGGCCTCGAACCGACTACGCTACAGGGGATACATCATTACCCTACCTCTAGCTAGCCGCCTCAGGCTACGAAGGAACAAGTCTGGTGTCACATCTAAATTACTCCGGCAACAGGTAATGATGGTTCCCTGCATGCGTCCATGACGTTGATTGTTCTCAGCTCTCTACGAAGGCAAAGAAACGTTAGCTGGACCCAGGGCCACACCGCCAGCTACGCTTCTACAGGGCTCAAGCACTTCTCCGCCGGCCACGTTAGCACATAACTACACCCCCATATGTACAGCTGGACCATCCCCTTGTATGTATAAAAGGAGATGCTCAAGGCCTACCCACGAGGGGCGAAAAAAGGAGGACAGAGACGGACTCACTCAAACATCGAACTCCACTCCGCAACACTAGACTTCTCAAGAGACCTGGGACCGGTTCCCTCTCTCGCGAAGCTTGTAACCCCTACTACGAGCACCCCGATGCAAGATAATATAAGCCTCATCCCTCCTCTTGTGTTTCATCTTGCATCAACCCATCTGGGCAGGGACACGCGACACAAAATTCACTAGTCGGTTCGGTTGAGGGTCCCCCGGGTCCGAAAACGCCGACAATTACTACACTCAGAGAGGGCTCGGACGTTGCGAGCGTTAGTTATTTCCCTCCATTTTGTCCCTGGGCCCGCATGTCGGGGCTCAGTACCCTTGTACGTGCCCCCCTTGAGCTATAAAAGGGGAGGCATGCAACGTTACAGCACAGACCCAAGTCACCCAAGACACAACTCAAGCTCACGAGCAATACAACACACAGTGGAGTAGGGTATTACGCTCCGGCGGCCCGAACCACTCTAAACCCTTGCATGTTCTTGTGTTCATCCCCAAATCTCACAATAAGCAGAACGCTTAGGCCCCTCCTCATCTTAGGATTTAGGGCGGGTGCACTTCTTCACCCGGCCGGAGATTTCCTCTCTGACATTTGGTGCGCCAGGTAGGGGGCCTAAGCTTTAGGTTTTAGCTTGCTTACTTCCTCAGCATGATGGTGCAAATCGTGGAGCACCGCACCGAGACCTCAGTGGATTTCTTGGTGGAGGAAGAAGCTGCTTCTTCCACACCACAGGTTCCCAACCGTCCAGTGCCGGGCGCTGCTGCTGTGCACGCTGCGTAGACATCCCAAACTCTACCCAGGACAGCCCCAGGGGCATTGTCTGCAGCTAGGGAGTTATTGCGCCACCTCCAAGCTCCATGGCCTCACCGGGGCCATGAGGCAATGGCGTGAAGATGTCGACCGACTGCTTGGTATGGCGCACTCTGGCTCGACCAGGTCGAGGCCGCGATCATCCCGGCGCCAACATGAGGCGTCGGCATCTGTGCGCTCACCCTCGGTGAGGGCAGCACCGAGTGAGGACCTGAGTGCAGAGCTCAGCCGTCGGCTCGCGGTGGAAGACGCTCCAGTCTCTCGAGAGAGGTCTAATGACCTAGGGCAGAACTCAACTGCAAGCGAGCAGGCGAAGATGCCCGCGTCTCATTGGAGAGGACGCGAGAGCACCAGCACAACATCGAGGGTCATAACCTCGATAAAGACTTCGCTGCGGTAGCACCGCCAACCCTAGTGGCGCCCGGTCCCAGGCAGGTGTCCCATTAGCTGGCGTGGGCTGCGCCGCTCTCGTAGATCATCTCCATGCGGCGTCCTGGCCATCCAAGTTCCGGTCGCACTTGCCGGAAAAGTACGATGGTACGTCAAACCCGTCGGAATTCCTACAGGTGTACGTCACGGCTATCACAGCAGCAGGTGGAAACACCACTGTGATAGCGACATATTTTCATGTAGCCTTGTCTGGGCCCGCCAGGACTTGGCTCATGAACCTTGCCCCAGGATCAGTCTACTCCTGGGAAGAGCTCTGCGCACGGTTCACAACGAACTTTGCCAGCGCCTACCAACAACACGGCATGGAGGCCCACCTCCACGCAGTGAGGCAGGAGGCCGGGGAAACCCTCCAGACATTTATCTCCCGCTTCACCAAGATGCGGGGTACTATACCTCGCATCTCTAACGCTTCTATCATCACGGCCTTCCGTCAGGGAGTGCATGATGAAAAGATGTTGGAGAAGTTGGCCACGCACGACGTCGAAACTGTCTCCACTCTCTTCGCTTTGGCCGATAAGTGCGCCAGGGCCGCTGAGGGCCATGCATGGCACTCGGCGCCACAGACCGGGGTCGCCCAGACAGGTGGCTCGGGTGCTGTCGCTCAAGACAGCAAAAAGAAGAAGAAGAAGAACTGCGGCCATGAGAAGCCGCATTCCGCCGCTCTAGTCGTTGCAGTCGCGACTGGGCGCGGGGGCAACTGCAACAAACGCCCACGGCGCAGAAGGATAACAACGGCTCATGCCCTGTGCACCCCAATGGTCGCCACAGCACTGCGGAGTGTCGTGAGATCATCGACCTCGCGAAACACGTCAGTGCGCGGCGCGAGCAGTCTTCCGGCAATGGCTCCCCACCTCATCGCCGATCTGGTAAGGAAAGGGTGGACGACGATGAGGTGGCCGTGGCTGAACCGAACCTCGGGTATCAGTCACCTGAAGGGGTACTGAAGGATGTTTTCGCTGGAGGCTCCAACTCCGGTGATGACAGCTAGACGGGCCACCAGGGGGCCCGTACTCCCTGGTCCGCGGGGCCGAAGCCTGCCTTCCCCCGGAAACCCTTCTGGACTCCTCATGGGTCCAACCTTTTGATGAGCCTATGCAGGGGCAATTACAGCACAAGGACGAGGACTCCGTCGGTGAGCTCAGGTGTCAAGCGGCAACCCAAAATGCACTTTGTAACCCGGCACCCATACACTACGGCCAACGGTTCGTGCATAGTAGGGATCCCAGGGTCAGGACCTAGTCCTAAGGTGAGTACCGAACCAAGAAGGGGTCCGCAATCTCTCCCCCAGCTGGGAGGAACCCTTCAAGGTGACGGAAATGTGCCAGCCCGAGGGTGCCTGTCTTGCTATAACTAAAGGAGTATCTCTTCATAACCTCTAGAGCATCTATGTAAGTTCTGCCCATAGAAGCAAGTCCGAGGGGTTAAGTTTTTCTTCTTTTGTAGTCAGGCCTCGCATATGCGTACGCCAGCCCGGTAAGGTCCGCCCTCATAAACCCGGCTTGTTGGTTTACACACGTGCATGTCGAATTATAAAAAGGAGATTTACCCCCTCAGATCTGCTTCTGTGATAACTTTATCTTCCTGCTCCACAGTTTTATCCTGCAGTATCTAGGTATTATTTTTACCTAACCCACCCGTACGGTTATCGTCTATTCTGGCATGATGACACCCGGATTGAGCAGCCAGGCTTGCAGGTTAGGACCCCCTTACGAAAGCTGGGAGGTCCGATAGCCTGGGGGCCAGTTCTAAAGAACGGGGGCTCGTTCCATAGGTTGGTCCGGGTCAGTATAGCCGCTTAGCCTGGTCCCGTACCGTAAGCCTGCACAGTCCACCACTCCATGACGGGCACCTTAGTATTTGGAGCTATAGTTCTGTGGGTCCGACAACCTGGGGTCTGGCTCTAGAGAATGGACACTCGTCTCCTGGTGTAACACCCGGATTTTAGGGGTCCAAAACCCGGGGTTAACATAAACACCAGGTATGCTGGGACCAAGTCTCATACATATGATGTATAGTGGCACAGGATCGAATGTCACATCTTTATACATAACAGGAGTTCTATACAAAATAAATAATTACATTATAAGGAGACAACGGTCCAGTAACCCAAAGTTGACTGGGGGACGACGACCTAGACCTCTCACGAACTCATCACAGCATCCTCCAAGCGCCTCATCCTGTGGTACCTGCTCTTGACCTGTGGTGTATGTGAGACAGCAAGAGTGAGCTCACATACGTTCATCGCTCAACAAGTTGTGGGGAATAATGTGCATGAACTCGCCAAAGGTGGGAGCTCACGTGAAGTGTAAGGCTTACCAAAGAAGATGGTTAGAGCTGAGCATTGCTTTTAAAGTTGGTCAAAATTTTATTAGCAGTTACTAAGTATAAGTAAATACCAAACCCAATTAAGTAATAGATCAAAAGTAACAACAACTTCACCTGCGATGCAATGCATATGACAAATTGAATTTAGTTCCATCATTTAATCATGTGAGGGTCCGAGCTGCTCATGACCGTGAGCACGGCTAGTATACCAGTTTTACACTCTGCAGAGGTTGCGCATCTTTACCCACAAGTCGTGTATCCCATGTCGCCAGGGTTTGCAAGGCCCTTAGACACTTCCGAGGTGAATGGCTGGGGATCCACTACGAGGCCTTTACAAAGTTCCACTAGCTTCCGAAAACCCGCTACAGTTTATAGGAAGATCCAGTGCAGGAATCCCTTGCAGGACCGCCATCGCAGCAAAATCCTCCCGAGGGCCTCCCTACACTGACCTCTCCCCTACTGCCCTTGCCCCTTTCGGGTAAGGTAGTCTTCCACTAGCTTTCCTAATTAATCAGCCAAGGGCGTCCCATTCCACCCTTGTGGTAGCACTGTTTTCCCGGGTGGTTCTCCATGTTCCAATTAACATAATGATCTTAACATGAACCATAAATAACAACTGATAACAAAAGTATAATCATGAATAGTGTAATCTTCATACCCAAAAACCACATATAGCACTAGCAAGTACTACCCAGAAAGTTCAGTGGTAAACAAGGTAAGATAGACAAACTAGGGTAACCTATTGGGTCCCATCAAAATTAACCTATGCAGATCATTATGATTAATTAGAACATGGCTGGGTAAAGAGAAGTGATCAAGGGCACAACTTGCCTGGGCCTTGAGATTCCAGGTACCAGGATGATCTTCAGGTGATACGTATCCTCACTGCTAGTCGTAGTAATACAAACAAACAGTGTAGGCAAAATTTACATTACACCAAGCGTGTAAATAAAATACACAGTAATAATCTAGACATTAAAATAAGATCACAGGAACTGGAATCATTAAGTTTGGAGTTATAGATTTTAAGTTATGAATTTCTGTAGCTTTTATGTATTTAATACAAGATTAAGTATTAGATAAATTTAAATGAGCTTTTCATGCCAAAACAGAGGCACAAAAAGATGAAGAATATTATTACAAAATTTTAGAAACTGGAATGGTTCAATTTGGAGCAAAAATGAATTTTCTATGAATTATCTAAGTTCTAATAATTATTTTCATATTAAAAATCCATTTTCTATTTCATTTATTCAATTTAAACGAGTTCTGGACTGGGCCTCAATTACTGCAAAGCGCAGGGGGCTCGGCGCAAGAATTCCCAGACTCAGACTACACCCGCGGTGGACGGCGGGTTTTATTCGTATAAAACACAGGGGCTCATTTGCAAAGTGGTGGTCGAAGGGGTATCGCGGGATCTCGGCCGTTGGATCACCAGTGTGCGGCCCAGATTAAATCGCTTATTAAACGAACCGGTACGCAGCGGCCACCATTGGATTGAGGATCCACGGACAAAAGCCATCCACGAAATCAGTAAATCTGAACCGCCCGATCAAGGTTCTGCGGCATGGATTTTAATACGACGAAGAGGTATCCGGCTTCTAATCCCAGCCGTCAATCCCCCATCTAACGGCAACAGGGCCATCTTCTTCCCTACGCCGGGGCACGGCGGCGCAGTGCCACCGTCGCGGCGGCAACCATTGCCGCGCACGGCCATCTGGCGATCCGGCGCCTAACCTTCATCACTGACCCCAGATAAACAACGCGGGGGATATAACGAACGGGGTTACGATGTGTTACCGGTGGATGAGGCGACGACTGCTCCGGTCCACAGCGCGACGCTGTTTTACAACTCTGGCGAGATCCATCTCTGTGTCTCCGATCGTCTTCTGCCCCGAATCCGACGTACATGCACTCAGCACACACCAGCGAACTCCGCCAAGCCCTGGTCACCACCAATCGCGTAGCGAAGCTTCTCGGCGTTGACGTCCAGCGGCTCTGCGGCGGTGCGTCCGCTCCGGCGAGGAATTCCTTCCTTACCGCCCGACGATCTTGCCAGGGGAGGCCACGGACATCATCCATGTGGCCTAGTGAAGCTTCCGGAAACGAATCCGAGGACGCGACGGCGATGAGCATGTGGAATTGACTACGGCGGCGACGGTGGTAAGGCTCTGCTCGCTCGGTGATACGGTCTCGCGTTATATACCCCCAAAATCGGTGGTCCGAGCGGAATACAACACGATATGCGCGGAGTAGAGATCGCGCGCGTGGAGATCGATTGATTCGGTTGGAGTCCGCCATGTTTGGAAGCTGGGAGGAGATCCCGCCCGGTCGGGTCGGTCTTCAGTTGAAGACGCAACTGACCAGAGCGGCCCACATGTCGGTGTGAAGTGCGCGGTAGAAAGATTGACCCCGCGCGCGCGTGCGGGTCTGGCCGGGAGGGCCCACCAGTCAGTCGTAGAGAGGGAGGAAGGCGTGGGTTTAGGTGGGCTGGCGCGGTGAGAGGAGGAGTGGAGATGGGCCGCGAGCGAGGGAAGTCAGCCCAGTGTCTGTTTTCCAATTTCCTTCTTTATTCTTTTCTTTTCTGTTTTGTTTTCCCTTTTTATTATATTTTTTTTTTCAAATTTCAAATTTGAATATGGATCTTGTTATGAATTTTTACCATTGGCCAAATATTCAACTTTATTTATCCGGTGTAAGATTAGTATTTGTTTTTATATATTTATTTTTATCCACAAAGTATTTTATTTCTTCTCCTTTCCAATTTCAAAAATTTCTTTTATTTTCCAATTTTTAATTTTAGGAATTTAATATATTTCTTCTTCAAATTATTTTATGTAGTCACAAAATGCACACAAAATAAAGTCCAGCATGATGCTCATTTTATTAAGGATTTATCCACTTTATCTATGCCTACTAATAATTATCATGAATGAAAAGGTACCACATATGAAGATTTATTTCTTTCTCTTACTTTTCAAAGTTGGGTATTACAAATCCTACCCCCCTTAAAAAGAATCTCGTCCTCGAGATTTGTAAGGAACATGATACAACAATTTTCAGCCTGTAGTCTAGATTTCAGTTTCTAGTTAGTTTAAAAATCAAGAGTCTCTCTTTCTTTTCATTAGCAAGTGATTAGGAGAGCATGGGTATATATATGTATGTCCACATAATTATATAGGATAGAAGATGTTTTTAAAGCATAGATGGGTTTAGGTAAGAAAGTGTAGGGTAAGGAAAGACTCCATCCAAGATTTGTGGATCTTGACTCCGTTGGCGATTCAACTTGATCCTTGAAGACTTGAGTTGGTGCTCATCCTTCCTTGATGAAGTTGATCATCTTCTTTGGTCTTGTCTCATTGATTAGGAGTTAGTGTATATTATTGGGCTGGGGAATATGGTTAATATAGGTATGGATGAGATAGACTACATGATGTAGGTCAAAATCTGGTTTGATGTCAGGTGGTGGTTGATAGATTATGCAATCCATTAAGACTCTATTGATTGGATAAGTTATGTAACCTGTTATATAGATCGAGTTGTTGTGTATGTCCTTAGTTGCTCTAAGTCACCAATTTAGACTTAAGTGAATGTGGAGTATGGCCTTATCCTTTGTATCAGCATTAAGTAACTCAATCTAGCTTAGATCATATTGGATTAGATAGAATCCAGATTAGGTTGGTATGACTAGATTAAACTAGTTAAGATTAGCTAGATCTATCAGGGTAGGATAAATATTATTAGGATATGTTAGAATCTTTTAAGATAGGATGGATTATATGATGTAGGTAGGTCATTGTTCAAGGATGAGTTGGTATAAGACATTAATTTAGGTCAAGTTCTATTTGTAGAGACAGTGTCTAACCTATATCACTAACTTAACTAACTTGTTAATAACTCACTTTAGATTGAATCATATTAGATTGGATGGGATCTAGATTAGATTGGTATGACCAGTTTGACTAGATGAGATCTAATTAATTTGCATTAGACCATGGTTGTTAAACTAGGGTGGATAAGTATGTTTACTAGGACAGGATGGATCCATAAAGATAAGATAGAATCTTTTGAGACCAGTTAGACCTATTAGGATGAAATACAATCTTTTCAAGATAGGGTGAGTATCTTTTAAGATGAGATGGATCTATTAAGATAAGGGAGAATCTTTTAAGATAAGAAGAACTTCTACGAGATAGATACCTTTTAGTGGAGGATAATCTAAGTTGTTTAGTTATCTTATAAATATATTTTATACCTATGTGTATATGCAGATGCAATTGTGGACATTACTCCACAACTCATCACACTCAAACAAAGATCCAAATCAAACAAGTATCATAAGAACAAACACTCATACAAATATGTAATAAAATAGTTTTGATTTTTGTTCCTAAGAATGGGTTTCCTATTCCTAAAGGTCACTTTAGGCACAGGATTTCAAAGTGTGAAATCCAAGTTTGTCTTTTAGAAAGAAAAGGTAAGAATAATTAGAGTAAAGCGGAAATAGATGAGAAAAAGATTAAGAAAAGTTTAGAAAAGAATCAGAGTAGTAGATAAGGGTTATCCAGTTCTATCTAGGTTTCGTCCTACAGTCAACATTCCTCTGATACCACTTCTGTAACACCCGGATTTTAGGGGTCCAAAACCCGGGGTTAACATAAACACCAGGTATGCTGGGACCAAGTCTCATACATATGATGTATAGTGGCACAGGATCGAATGTCACATCTTTATACATAACAGGAGTTCTATACAAAATAAATAATTACATTATAAGGAGACAACGGTCCAGTAACCCAAAGTTGACTGGGGGACGACGACCTAGACCTCTCACGAACTCATCACAGCATCCTCCAAGCGCCTCATCCTGTGGTACCTGCTCTTGACCTGTGGTGTATGTGAGACAGCAAGAGTGAGCTCACATACGTTCATCGCTCAACAAGTTGTGGGGAATAATGTGCATGAACTCGCCAAAGGTGGGAGCTCACGTGAAGTGTAAGGCTTACCAAAGAAGATGGTTAGAGCTGAGCATTGCTTTTAAAGTTGGTCAAAATTTTATTAGCAGTTACTAAGTATAAGTAAATACCAAACCCAATTAAGTAATAGATCAAAAGTAACAACAACTTCACCTGCGATGCAATGCATATGACAAATTGAATTTAGTTCCATCATTTAATCATGTGAGGGTCCGAGCTGCTCATGACCGTGAGCACGGCTAGTATACCAGTTTTACACTCTGCAGAGGTTGCGCATCTTTACCCACAAGTCGTGTATCCCATGTCGCCAGGGTTTGCAAGGCCCTTAGACACTTCCGAGGTGAATGGCTGGGGATCCACTACGAGGCCTTTACAAAGTTCCACTAGCTTCCGAAAACCCGCTACAGTTTATAGGAAGATCCAGTGCAGGAATCCCTTGCAGGACCGCCATCGCAGCAAAATCCTCCCGAGGGCCTCCCTACACTGACCTCTCCCCTACTGCCCTTGCCCCTTTCGGGTAAGGTAGTCTTCCACTAGCTTTCCTAATTAATCAGCCAAGGGCGTCCCATTCCACCCTTGTGGTAGCACTGTTTTCCCGGGTGGTTCTCCATGTTCCAATTAACATAATGATCTTAACATGAACCATAAATAACAACTGATAACAAAAGTATAATCATGAATAGTGTAATCTTCATACCCAAAAACCACATATAGCACTAGCAAGTACTACCCAGAAAGTTCAGTGGTAAACAAGGTAAGATAGACAAACTAGGGTAACCTATTGGGTCCCATCAAAATTAACCTATGCAGATCATTATGATTAATTAGAACATGGCTGGGTAAAGAGAAGTGATCAAGGGCACAACTTGCCTGGGCCTTGAGATTCCAGGTACCAGGATGATCTTCAGGTGATACGTATCCTCACTGCTAGTCGTAGTAATACAAACAAACAGTGTAGGCAAAATTTACATTACACCAAGCGTGTAAATAAAATACACAGTAATAATCTAGACATTAAAATAAGATCACAGGAACTGGAATCATTAAGTTTGGAGTTATAGATTTTAAGTTATGAATTTCTGTAGCTTTTATGTATTTAATACAAGATTAAGTATTAGATAAATTTAAATGAGCTTTTCATGCCAAAACAGAGGCACAAAAAGATGAAGAATATTATTACAAAATTTTAGAAACTGGAATGGTTCACTTTGGAGCAAAAATGAATTTTCTATGAATTATCTAAGTTCTAATAATTATTTTCATATTAAAAATCCATTTTCTATTTCATTTATTCAATTTAAACGAGTTCTGGACTGGGCCTCAATTACTGCAAAGCGCAGGGGGCTCGGCGCAAGAATTCCCAGACTCAGACTACACCCGCGGTGGACGGCGGGTTTTATTCGTATAAAACACAGGGGCTCATTTGCAAAGTGGTGGTCGAAGGGGTATCGCGGGATCTCGGCCGTTGGATCACCAGTGTGCGGCCCAGATTAAATCGCTTATTAAACGAACCGGTACGCAGCGGCCACCATTGGATTGAGGATCCACGGACAAAAGCCATCCACGAAATCAGTAAATCTGAACCGCCCGATCAAGGTTCTGCGGCATGGATTTTAATACGACGAAGAGGTATCCGGCTTCTAATCCCAGCCGTCAATCCCCCATCTAACGGCAACAGGGCCATCTTCTTCCCTACGCCGGGGCACGGCGGCGCAGTGCCACCGTCGCGGCGGCAACCATTGCCGCGCACGGCCATCTGGCGATCCGGCGCCTAACCTTCATCACTGACCCCAGATAAACAACGCGGGGGATATAACGAACGGGGTTACGATGTGTTACCGGTGGATGAGGCGACGACTGCTCCGGTCCACAGCGCGACGCTGTTTTACAACTCTGGCGAGATCCATCTCTGTGTCTCCGATCGTCTTCTGCCCCGAATCCGACGTACATGCACTCAGCACACACCAGCGAACTCCGCCAAGCCCTGGTCACCACCAATCGCGTAGCGAAGCTTCTCGGCGTTGACGTCCAGCGGCTCTGCGGCGGTGCGTCCGCTCCGGCGAGGAATTCCTTCCTTACCGCCCGACGATCTTGCCAGGGGAGGCCACGGACATCATCCATGTGGCCTAGTGAAGCTTCCGGAAACGAATCCGAGGACGCGACGGCGATGAGCATGTGGAATTGACTACGGCGGCGACGGTGGTAAGGCTCTGCTCGCTCGGTGATACGGTCTCGCGTTATATACCCCCAAAATCGGTGGTCCGAGCGGAATACAACACGATATGCGCGGAGTAGAGATCGCGCGCGTGGAGATCGATTGATTCGGTTGGAGTCCGCCATGTTTGGAAGCTGGGAGGAGATCCCGCCCGGTCGGGTCGGTCTTCAGTTGAAGACGCAACTGACCAGAGCGGCCCACATGTCGGTGTGAAGTGCGCGGTAGAAAGATTGACCCCGCGCGCGCGTGCGGGTCTGGCCGGGAGGGCCCACCAGTCAGTCGTAGAGAGGGAGGAAGGCGTGGGTTTAGGTGGGCTGGCGCGGTGAGAGGAGGAGTGGAGATGGGCCGCGAGCGAGGGAAGTCAGCCCAGTGTCTGTTTTCCAATTTCCTTCTTTATTCTTTTCTTTTCTGTTTTGTTTTCCCTTTTTATTATATTTTTTTTTTCAAATTTCAAATTTGAATATGGATCTTGTTATGAATTTTTACCATTGGCCAAATATTCAACTTTATTTATCCGGTGTAAGATTAGTATTTGTTTTTATATATTTATTTTTATCCACAAAGTATTTTATTTCTTCTCCTTTCCAATTTCAAAAATTTCTTTTATTTTCCAATTTTTAATTTTAGGAATTTAATATATTTCTTCTTCAAATTATTTTATGTAGTCACAAAATGCACACAAAATAAAGTCCAGCATGATGCTCATTTTATTAAGGATTTATCCACTTTATCTATGCCTACTAATAATTATCATGAATGAAAAGGTACCACATATGAAGATTTATTTCTTTCTCTTACTTTTCAAAGTTGGGTATTACACCTGGAGTGGTCTAGAGCCATGTAGCCGCTTAGCCTGGTCCCGTACGTAAGCCTGCGCGCTCCACCACTCTGCCGCGGGGGTCCTAGTATCTAGAGCCACGATCCAGGGGTCCGGACACACAACTTGGCTTCCCAGGCCAAATCCTGTGAATCCCGAGCATGTACCAAAGGGTGGCTAATGTCAGACGCGAGACCCTATGGGTGTGCTACTAACGTCCCCTAGCCGAAGCTGTGTACAGGTCCAGATCCCGATCGAGGCTGCCTCTTGGGGGACGTTGCCAACTCTTTCAGGAACGTTGGTAACCAGCCTCGACACATCGAGCCTGCATCCTAGGGGGGCTAGGTGCCAGGGAAGAGTCGACAACATCACACACAACAGGAACAAGTGGTACACAGATAAGTGCTAATACTACTTGATAAATAGTACTCAAAAAGTACATTACAAAATCAAAAATTAT
Organism: Zea luxurians; assembly: GCA_029449295.1. Lineage (NCBI taxonomy): Eukaryota > Viridiplantae > Streptophyta > Magnoliopsida > Poales > Poaceae > Zea > Zea luxurians. Next base: position 106,042,808 of record JAOPSE010000010.1, read on the forward strand.
TACATCTGCCTTCAAGCGGAGTCCTAGCTCCATTTCTACAGGTGTAAACTACTCAACGCTAGCAGGATCGCGCTGGAAGCTCGCGGACGCTGTCCTCGCGGAATTCTCCCGAGTGACTTGCCAACAACGGTGGCCACCTCAACGTGTGCGCCATAGCAGAGAGGCCCTCGTCCCCGTCTTCCTACAGGGGGTGACAACGAGGCCATTAAAGCCAAAGAGTTGGGTGCATGGCGGCTGGTGGCGCTGGTGGTCTAGCCAGCGGCGGTGACCACCTCTGCACCAGTGGCTCGCCAGCGGCGGCGACTACCTCAACGCGCGCGCCATGGCAAAGAGGCCCTCGCTCCCGCCCTCCTACGGGAGTGAGGACAAGGCCATCCAAGCCAAGGGGCTGGAAGCCTAGCAGCTGGTGGCACTTGTAGGCCGGCCGGCACCGTGTAGCCGAAGTTCGCCTCCTTCGCAAGGTTGGTGAACATCCTTTTCCTCCAAATGCTGGAGGAAGAAGCGGGCCACCAGCCCATGCGGAAGGCAGGACCCCAACTCGGCTCGCCCTCCACCCTAGCAAGGCTGATGAACATCCTTGAAGCTGAGGGCAGGGGGGAGGCCGCAGCCCGGCTCGCTTCTCTCCACCACAAGGCTGGTGGTCATCCTTGTAGATGACCACTGGTGGGAGACCGCAGCCCGGCTGCATGATGAAAATCCTTGAAGATGAGCCATGGCGGAAGGGCGCCAGCCCCCATGAGATCGTGCTCCTCTAGCAACAGCAAGAAGAAGGCGAGATTGGCAGCGCCATCGCGTAGGAAACGAGGAGCGCGAGATCCCCGACGGTGAAATCGCCGAGGGGGAAGACACTGGCGCGAATCCTTCCACCGAACATCGTCGCGCCCCATCCAGACAAGCGACGCACCAGGACAAGCGTCCATGCGGTCTAAAAGCGCTCGGGGTGAACCAACAAGGCCATGGCAACTGCGGTGGCGCAGAGCAAAACCTCGAAGGCGAAGGGGTGCAACAAGAGGAAGAGAAACAAGGCATGGCTGTTACCCGAGGGGTGAACCCCTTTTTAAAGGCAGATTCCTCAGATCGCGCCCCGAAAGGCCACGAGAAGTCCCCCCCCCCAACGCACACCGGAGCACCCAGCCTATGATACGGGGGCCTGACCCCACAAGTCACACGGCTGGCGCAACAGCCTCCTAGTGCGTAGAAGGCGAACCGTCGTGCGGGGAACGATTCGCCGTGCCTCTTCATCTCCGCCAAGGGCCACGGTCCAGCTTCTGGCACAGGGGCCCGGGTCCAAGAGTCATACTCCTCGGACATCGGCCAACGTGTGAGGAGAAGGCGAACCGCCACGTGAGGAGCATGCCACCAGCTGTGGTAGTGTGCCCCTGAATCAACAGCCCAAGCTCTGTCGAGAGGGCCCGGGCCCACGGGTCACCCTCCGTGGGCGCCGGTTCCTAGGTGCAGAGAAGACGAACCGCCACTCGCACCAGTACCGTGCCTTCTCAGGGCCACCATGGAAGACAGAGAAGGTGAATTTTCACAACCATATGCAGTGGTATCGAGGCGCCCCGCGCATGGCCCAGTAAAAGCCATCGAGCGCGAAGATCACGGGCCAGTCAGCCACGGGAACAGGCACGCCGGTTGATATGACCAGTGGTAGGCTGGTAGCGCAAGCACGCCGAGTTAATGCGGCGCGCGTAGAGGAGGCGCCCCAGTTGCTGGTCATGCCAAGTTGACGCAAGATACAAGCTTTGGCCCCACCTGCATGCTCGTATCCTCCCCTGAGGCAGGCCCGGGGGCCACTGTCGATACTGTGACGGAACCTCCCAAGTTATTAGGCCCACCTACAGTTGTCCTTGTCCAACGGACCTCAGACAACCCTATAGGTGCCCCTGAATTACTTGACAAGTTCGGTATCTGCTTTTCTTACCTTTCCCAAGAGCGTTTCACCCGTCACGCAGACATTACAGATCATCGGAGATACGAAAATGCGGAAGCGATTACAAAAGTTTACCTTTATTTAAAAGTAGGACAAAGTTATATATTACAGACCAGTAATTAAACGAGTGCTTAGTAGTATTATTACAAAACCAGGGGAGGCAAAACTCCTCCCGATAAGTATCAAACAAAAAGTTCTTATGGAGGAACTCTTCCTCCCGCAGCTTTACTCTTGCTTTTCTTCTTTAGGAACCACCTTGGAACAGAAACAACAAAAGTTTGTTGCTTCCTCACCTAAAAACAATAGGGAATAAAACCCTGAGTATGGAATTACTCAGCAAGACTTACCCGACTAAAGAAAAGACTCTCAAGGGTATGCTGGTTATACGGGAGTCAAGGTAAGGTTTCTCAATGATCTAAAGACTCTGTTTGCAGAAATGCTTACTAAAAGTGGATCCTTAAAAATCCAGTTTTATTGTCAGGTTAGGTAAAATTACCTGCATCTAGAGTTCTTTCTATCCTAGTTCAAACACTTGACCTGCACTAGCCAATTTCTTAACAAGCTTTTATCTTTACTGGAGTTCTACGTATAGGGCAGTGACCAAGTCTTCATAATTGCGAAGGTACGACGATCCGAATCGATTATACTCAACTGAGGATCTCCAATCACACTACATATGTAGCACTTAACCCTTGCATATGTCAACCCGCCACCAGGGTTCTTAAGACCAGATCAGGTTCACGTCAACCGAGAGCACAAATACACCACCGTCCAGCCTCTTGCTACGGAGGGTACACGCTACTCTCGCCACCGCTCCACGCCCATTGCGTGTTATCTTATTCTAGCCTTAGTCTGCCCGAGGCAAGGCTTACCCATGACGAGGCATGTGACCAGTTAAAGGGTCCTCGGTCAGCAAGCCTACATCGACACGGTCCTTAATCGACCCAGACGGAGACGCTACACCGAGACTCTCTTCTCGTGCAAGTCACCCGCCCGGTCTCAGCTTAATCATTTCAAACCCAAGGCTTGGTACCTGGCAGAGGTACATCTTTTCCGATGTTGAACCCATTACGACCATAATGGATCCACCATCAAGTTTTGTTTTCAAAAGCATCCCACCCACTTTTTCCATATCATCTTTTGTAAAAACAAAACATTTATTTTTCTAAAGCAAGGCTAAGCATCAAAAATCTTTTGTAAAACAGGGATTTCAAGGAAGGTATTCAAATCCAAGGAAGGTAATGCAGGAATTGCTTTATCAATCAACTCCTATCACCTAATGCAACAAGCAAGTGATAAAGGTTTTAAAACACAAGGGGGGTGGCAAATGCACCGGGGCTTGCCTTCGTTTATGGGTGAGTTAGGCACGGACCCACAAATGTCAAAGTAAAAACAATTCCCTGCCCGAGGTTCCGCAGGTGGTGGTGGTGAAGTCTTCTCCTCTTCTACCTCAACTTCTTATTCGTTTTCTAAAGATAACCATATATATGTATATAAGAATGTATGCCATGAAATGCTCATGAGAGTGCAAAGATAATAAGAATTTATTATCTAAAGTTCTTGAATACAATTTTCCTTCACGGTTCTCCGGGAAACTAGGGTTTCCGGAGTCACTAAAGGAATTCAAAGGGCAGGGGGTGGGGGTTTTGGGTTCTAATTATCAAACAAGGTCCAAATCAAACCAAATTCTACCCAAAGCTTCTAAATAATGTTTTAAGTTCATATAAAAAGTTTGGGCATTTTTGGATTTATTATTTATTTTCTAAAAATCCAGAAGCAATGTTTTAAGCTATTTTAAATACTCCAAAATTCCCTATTTATTCTAAAAATTAGTAAACTATTTTTATTAAATACTATGGAAAATAAGGAATCTAGGAAAATTAGTTTGACATTTTTAGGATTTCTCTATAATTTTCTACAACTTTTCAAAGTTCTACTGAAAAAGAAAAAGGAAAAGCTTCAACAGTACTAGGTTGATTCTAGCCCAGACGGCCCAAGGCCACACAGAAACGCGCGCGCGCCCGCGCCCACGCTCGCAGCCTTGCGAAAAGGCCCTCGGTGTTCTGGTTAACTCGAAGCAGGTTTTTTCACTATTTCCCTAAGTCGCTGACAATTTGCAGGAAAGCCCTTGAGGTTCTATTCCTTTACCGCTCGAGGTCCACGACGACGACAACGCGAGGGATGAACTCCGGTGAGGTTGTGCCGGTGGATTCACGCAACGACCGGTGCTCCCAAGCGGCTATCACCGAATTGAACCTTCCCCGAGTGTTTCCCCTAACTTAATTTAAAGATTGGTAACCTAATTTGCCCTGGCCACGACGACCGAAGACCATGCGGACAAAGGAACGTGTTCCCGGCGATAGGTGATGGTCCAGTTCAATTGAAGGGGTCGAGGGGCTTGAGGGGTACCTAAGGATGCTAGAACAAGCAGCAGAGGGGCTTGGACTAACCTGAATTGAGCTGGCCGCGGTGAGGCTATTTCCACAGTGGCGGAAAACTAAATTGGGGGAAATCCGGAATTGGTGCTCTGCAGTGAACGATTGCTGGTGATTCTTGGTGGCTGGATGCTTAACTATCCTACGGAGCTCATCGTGGCTTCAATTTATAGGAGGGAAGAGCGGTGGCGCTCAATTTGGCCGAGCAGTGCTGGCGGCCGGAGAAGGAGAAGAGCACTGGCGCAATGGATTGGTGTCCAACACCGTGGCAATCGCTCCGGTGATCAACGGAGGGCGAAAGCAGGCTACGGCGATGCGATGGAAAGGGATAGACACGCGGCAGACAACGGTGACGGCTTAACGGTGGTGAGAATCCTTGTCCGAGGGCGGTGAGCAAGGGGAGAGGTACCGTGGCTAACCGGAGTGGCATCCAGCTCACCGGAGGCGAAGATTTTCTTACCCCCCGATGTTATCCATCTGCCACGAGCACGAATCCATACGCCGGTGACACGAATCGCGACGGAGGATCGGTCGTCGGCGGTGAGATTTACTGAACGAGATCAGGTTACTGTACCATGGCAAACAACATTCAGACGACCTGACAAAGCATCTTGAGATCAATTTTCTCCCAGATTCATATGGCAACACAACCAATGTTCTGCAGCAATATTGTAGGGCTATAAACTAGCTACAACTTTGCTGTATTGTGCTCCCACAAAAAGTCACTGGATCTTGCTTGGAATTGAGCTTGAAGTTCATGCCATTCCACTGTTAGTCTGATTTCAGACTTTAAGTAGTCTGACAGTCCAACTTTGGGCTTAATTATTTCCAATTTCTTCTCAACAACTATGCTTACACTCTTAAGCAAAATTATTCTCCTTTGATAGGTCTACAAGTTTGATGTGGTGACCTAGGGCAAAAACCTTAGAATTAAAAAGTTACAAAGCCCCAAAGTTGAGCCAATTCTCTATTTTTCAGACTTAGTAAAGAACTCAAATGAGGTCCATTTTGCAATTAGGTCCAAATTCCAAGATTTGGCTTACAAATCCACATGTTTGTGAACCAAATGACTTAGGATACTTATTTATCATGGTTTTTGCACTTTAGTCCAAAAGTGGACTAATTTTGCACATAGGCCCCTAGGGTTTGGATTTAGGGTTTTCGAGGGTTTTAATTAGGGTTTTTGGTATCTCAGGGGTGTAAATGCAACTTACACCCATTCTTAGTAATATTTTATGACTATTTTGCTTAGTCTTTGGAGTTTTCTCTATTTGGCTCTTGTTTTACCCTTTAGGATCCCCTTTAGGGTTAAGCATCCTATACTAGGGTCTTATTTGCAAAATGCTATAACAATACAACTTGTTTGAAATTTTTACCTAGTAAATGCACTCTAGGTGTGTCAAACATATGCAAATGCCAATGCTCATGATGTTATGCTCAAGTTTTAGTAACAGTAACACCAAGGGTGTTACATCCTTCCCCCCATAAAAGAATCTCGTCCCGAGATTAAAAGTCCTAGGGTAAGTAGTGGAAAAGGAAATGCTTCACATTTTTATTTCCTGAGTTTTGGTACAAGGCAGGGGTGGGTTTGGGGCTCACTCCTTTATTACAACAATGTTGTACACTTCACAATTTACAAGAGGCTAAAAAGCCTGGGAAATTCTTGTCTAAAAATTCTTGAGTTTCCCATGTAGCCTCATCTTCAGAATGTTGGTTCCACTGTATCTTGTAAAATTTGAGAGTTTTTCTTCAGGTAACCCTGTCCTTTTGATCCAAGACTCGAATAGGATGTTCAGAATATGTCAAGTCTGGTTCAAGGACAACATCTGTCACTTCAATGGTTCGATCTGGAACCCGAATACACTTCTTTAACTTAGACACGTGGAACACATTATGTACAGCAGACAAAGTTTCGGGTAGTTGGAGTCGGTATGCTACTGGCCCACATTGCTTAAGTATAGGGAAAGGACCAATATACCGGGGTGCAAGCTTCCCTTTAACCCTGAAACGCGATACACCCTTCATTGGGGAGACCTTCAGATAAACATAATCCCCTACTAGAAAATATATGGGCATCCGCCGTTTGTCTGCATAACTTTTCTGACGAGCTTGAGCTTTCTTCAAATTATGAATTATTCTTTGGACTTTTTCTTTGGTCTCTTTCACCATATCGGGCCTGAAGAAGTATCTTTCACCAGGTTCAAACCAATTTAGCGAAGTACGACATCGTCGTCCATATAAAGCTTCAAAGGGTGCCATCTTGATGCTTTCCTGATAGCTATTATTATATGAAAACTCTGCTAACGGTAAACATTCATCCCATTTTTGTGAGAAGTCTAACACACATGCCCGCAACATATCTTCCAGTATCTGATTTACCCTCTCAGTCTGCCCACTGGTTTGAGGGTGATAGGCTGAGCTGTGGAGCAATTTAGTACCCAGGGATTTATGAAGTTCTTCCCAGAACTTGGACACGAATTGCGATCCACGATCTGACACTATCGTCTTTGGAATACCATGCAAACTGAGAATACGGGCAATGTATAATGCTGCATAAGTGGCCACTGTGTATTTTGCCCTGACGGGTAGGAAGTGGGCAAACTTTGTGAGTCGATCAACGATAACCCAAATAGAATCATACCCTTTGGCAGTCCTGGGCAATCCCATAATAAAGTCCATACTTATGTCTTCCCATTTCCATGTGGATATTGGTAGAGACTGTAATGGACCGGCAACTTTCAAGTGTATGGCCTTGACACGTTTACAAGTATCACATCTAGCCACATAGCGTGCAATTTCAATTTTCATCTTCGTCCACCAATAATGCTGTTTCAGATCTTGATACATCTTAGTGCTTCTGGGATGAATAGAATAGCGACTAAGATGTGCTTCGTCTAAAATTTGCTGGCGGACCCCTTCATTTTTAGGCACCACTATGCGATTGTTAAACCATACCACGCCTTGATCGTTTTCTCGGAAACAATTGGCTTTTCCAGCCCTTATCTTCTCATGTATATGTTTCATACCCTCATCATTTTTCTGTGCGTCAATTATCCTTTGTAAGACGACTGACTCCAACTTCAAGTGATTTGAAGTCTCATGCTGAATCATTCCCATGTTCAAGTTTTCCATCTCCTGGCACAATGTAATGTCAGAAGTCCTCATAGTTAAACAATGGCAGGAAGCCTTGCGACTGAGTGCATCTGCCACCACATTGGCTTTGCCCGGGTGATAATGGATCTCCAATTCATAATCCTTGATTAGCTCGAGCCATCTTCTTTGTCTCATATTGAGTTCAGACTGGGTAAAGATGTATTTCAAACTCTTATGGTCTGTATAAATATGGCAGACATTCCCCAGTAGATAATGACGCCAGATCTTTAGGGCATGAACCACTGCAGCTAGCTCCAGATCATGAGTGGGATAATGCTCCTCATGCCGGCGCAACTGACTTGAAGCATATGCAATTACTCGGCCCTCTTGCATTAATACGCAGCCGAGCCCACTGCCTGATGCGTCACAATACACATCAAAGGGCTTATTAATGTCCGGTTGAGCCAATACCGGAGCAGTGGTTAATAATGTCTTCAATTTCTCGAAAGCTTCATTACACTTTGAAGACCAATTGAATTTAGTCTCATTCTTCAATAGACTTGTGATTGGTTTCACAAGTTTAGAAAAATCTGGTATAAATCGGTGGTAATAACCAGCCAGTCTAAGGAAACTTCGAACTTGATGAACAGTGGTTGGGGGTTTCCACTCCAAAATGTCCTTGACCTTGCTGGGATCTACCGCAATCCCCCTGGCAGATAACATGTGTCCTAGAAATTGAATTTCTTCCAGCCAAAACGCGCATTTACTGAACTTGGCATATAATTGATGTTCCCTCAAGCGCGTTCATACGACTCGTAAATGTTGAGCATGCTCCTCTTCATTTTTTGAATATATTAAAATATCATCTATGAAGACCACTACAAACTTGTCCAACTCAGGCATGAATACCGAGTTCATCAGATAAGTGAAGTGGACCGGAGCATTCGTCAGTCCGAAAGACATTACCAGATATTCAAATAATCCGTATCGCGTAGTGAATGCGGTCTTTGGTATATCCTCGGGCTGAATACGGATCTGATGGTAGCCCGATCTGAGATCAATTTTGGAGAACACCCTTGCTTCAGTCAGTTGATCAAATAAAATGTCAATTTGTGGAAGAGGGTACTTGTTCTTGATAGTGACCTCATTCAGGGGTCGATAATCCACACACATCCGTAAAGTTTGATCCTTCTTTTTGACGAATATGGCTGGACAACCCCATGGTGATGAGCTTGGCCGGATGAATCCTTTCTCTAGTAGATCTTGTAATTGAATCTTTAGTTCTGCCAGCTCATTTGGAGGCATTCGGTACGATCTTCTAGAAATGGGAGCCGTACCGGGCTTCAACTCAATTACAAACTCTACATCCCTTTCGGGTGGCAATCCAGGCAAATCCTCTGGAAATACATCTGGGAACTCGCATACTACCGGAATATCCTTGATCTCTGGTATAATGGCTTCATAAACTCTGCTAGTAGTTTTGGTTGGAATGGGGATAGACAAAAGAATTTCTTCTTGGTTATGACTCAACCTGATGGTTCTCTGATCAGTGTTGAGGGTTGCTTTATGTCGGGCCAACCAATTCATGCCCAAAATCATATCTATGTCTTGGCCTTTCAGAACAATCATATTAGTAGAAAAGTCCCGTCCGGCCAATGTTACGGGCACTTGGAAAGCCACTTCCCTAGTAAAGATTTGTCCCCCAGGTGACTGAATTTTAAACCCTTCTTTTGATTCATGGTATGAAATGCAATGTTGCTCCACAAATTTCTTGCTGATGAATGTATGTGAAGCTCCAGAATCAAAGAGAATAATTGCGGGATGATTGGCCACAAGGAACGTACCCATCATTACCGGTTCACCGTCCGGTGTGGTGGCCACTTGCGTGTAATAAACTCGTCCCGTCTTCTTTGTATTCTTGCCCGTATTTCCCTTAGCTTGAGAAGAATTCCCAGTACCTTGTTGATTGTTGGTGCGATTCTGCTTCGGATAAGGGCAATCCTTAATAAAATGCCTAGATTTTCCGCAATTGAAACACCCTGTTGATGAACTGGGAAGGGCCGGGAAACGAGTGCCAGGGGTACCCGGCTGACTTGTTGCAGTGGGGGCAGCATTGGGATGGATGAACACTGGTTGTTTAAATGGGAAGGAGGGTGGGCGTGCTGAAGAACGACCCTGATTAAAAGACCGGATAACTAACCGTTGCCTTTTCTCGGGGCCCTGATTAGGCCGGTTACCTCTACTCCCCTTGATCTTTCCAGAACTTGTATATTTAGATTCGACTGTCAGCGCTGTGCTGACAGCCCTTCCGTAGGTGAGGTCGATGCAGGTAGCCATTTTCCTTTGCATCCAATCATTTAAACCTCGCATGAAACAGTTCTTCTTCTTTGTGTCAGTGTTGACTTGATCAATCGCATACTGCGATAAGTGATTAAATTTATTGAGATACTAGGTGACAGTATCTCCACCTTGCTTCAGCTTCATGAATTCTTCCTGTTTCATGTGGAGTACTCCTTCTTGTATGTAATGTTCACGGAAGGCCAGCTTAAATTCTTCCCATGTAATCTGATGATTGGCCGGCTGAACGGCCACAAAGTTTCCCCACCAGGTGCTGGCAGGGCCATGCAGTTGCTGAGCTGCGAATAGGGGCTTCTGAGTTTCAGAACATCGCAGAAGTCCAAATTTCTGCTCGATGACACAGATCCATTCGTCCACCTCTAAAGGGTCTTCTGCCTTGATGAACAACGGTGGACGCGTTTCGGAGAAGTCCAAATAAGATGTCTCACGGGGCCCTTGCGGATAGCCCTGCCCGCCTTGTTGTTGAAGCTGCTGACCTGCCATCTCCTGTAGGAAACGGGTATTATCCGTCGTAGCGTTTACCAAGGCGGCGATAGCCTCGGCAAGTGTGGGAGGGACTGGAGGTGGGTTTGGTGTTGCCTCCCTCCCACGGGAGGTACTGGCCCCATCCTGAGCACGAGTCCGGGAAGGCATCTGTGGCAACAAGCATTTGAAAACAATATAATATGCCAAAGAAAACCATCCATTTTACATTACTGAAAAGAGTAATGTTACAGACTCGAATTTTTTACAACAGGAGTACAGTACCCATTATACAATAACACTACCATTTCTACAACTATACTATTCCTACTTCCTATCACTCTTAGTAGCCTCACTGTCGGGCGTAGGAGACCACTCATCGACCAACTTCATAGAAGGAGGGGGGCCTGAAAAGGTCCAATTCGCCACCAAAAGCTTCTCCCGCTACATGAGAAGGTCCGGCTTCTGTCCCGACAGAATCCGCAGGCACATGGGGTGCAACTGTGAATACAGTACATGAACTTCTTCATGTAGAGTATTGCAATAAGCCTGCAGGTTATCGATGGCTGAGCAAAGCTCTTCTACTCTGGCTCGAGCTTTTGCCTCCTTAGCCCAGGCAATCGAACGAGACTGAACCGCCCAGTCGAGTGCTAAATCTCGATCTGCGAGCTGATCCTGCAGGCGACGAATGTCGCTTCTTAATTCATTGATTCTATCGCCATCCGCAACCCAAATGTCAGTCCTGCATCGGAGTTCTGTTTGAAGCTGATTCACTTGCGCTTCAAGATCCCCGATCGGATCATTACTCCCACTACTGCTATCCTCGTGTCTTGGGGCAAGTTGATGACGTGGTACCCCAATTGGTCCAGTATGCTTGCGCGCGGTTTTCCTCATGCAGTGGCATTTTTCTAAGGGGAAAATTTTATTAACATAGTTCTTAGCATGATGCATGTGTAATTACAGAATCAACCTTAGTTGATTCAACCTTAGTTGATTCAACTTTCTATACATTGCACTCCTCCTATCTGGTCTTGCATATAAATTCTTCAGAAATATTAGAGAAGAAGGGAAGAAATTTTTGTAGATGAGTCTTTAGAAAATTCCTTTTGAAGATGCCTTATAATATCTGCAGAGAAGGGCTTCGCTCTGATACCAGCTGTGATGGAACCTCCCAAGTTATTAGGCCCACCTACAGTTGTCCTTGTCCAACGGACCTCAGACAACCCTATAGGTGCCCCTGAATTACTTGACAAGTTTGGTATCTGCTTTTCTTACCTTTCCCAAGAGCGTTTCACCCGTCACACAGACATTACAGATCATCAAAGATACGAAAATACGGAAGCGATTACAAAAGTTTACCTTTATTTAAAAGTAGGACAAAGTTATATATTACAGACCAGTAATTAAACAAGTGCTTAGTAGTATTATTACAAAACCAGGGGAGGAAAAACTCCTCCCGATAAGTATCAAACAAAAAGTTCTTATGGAGGAACTCTTCCTCCCGCAGCTTTACTCTTGCTTTTCTTCTTTAGGAACCACCTTGGAACAGAAACAACAAAAGTTTGTTGCTTCCTCACCTAAAAACAATAGGGAATAAAACCCTGAGTATGGAATTACTCAGCAAGACTTACCCGACTAAAGAAAAGACTCTCAAGGGTATGCTGGTTATACGGGAGTCAAGGTAAGGTTTCTCAATGATCAAAAGACTCTGTTTGCAGAAATGCTTACTAAAAGTGGATCCTTAAAAATCCAGTTTTATTGTCAGATTAGGTAAAATTACCTGCATCTAGAGTTCTTTCTATCCTAGTTCAAACACTTGACCTGCAGTAGCCAATTTCTTAACAAGCCTTTATCTTTACTAGAGTTCTACGTATAGGGCAGTGACCAAGTCTTCATAATCGCGAAGGTACGGCGATCCGAATCGATTATACTCAGCTGAGGATCTCCAATCACACTACATATGTAGCACTTAACCCTTGCATATGTCAACCCGCCACCGGGGTTCTTAAGACCAGATCAGGTTCACGTCAACCGAGAGCACAGATACACCACCGTCCAGCCTCTTGCTACGGAGGGTACACACTACTCTCGCCACCGCTCCACGCCCATTGCGTGTTATCTTATTCTGGCCTTAGTCTGCCCGAGGCAAGGCTTAACCATGACGAGGCATGTGACCAGTTAAAGGGTCTTCGGTCAGCAAGCCTACATTGACACGGTCCTTAATCGACTCAGTCGGAGACACTACACCGAGACTCTCTTCTCGTGCAAGTCACCCGCCCGGTCTCAGCTTAATCATTTCAAAACCCAAGGCTTGGTACCTGGTAGAGGTACATCTTTTCCGATGTTGAACCCATTACGGCCATAATGGATCCACCATCAAGTTTTGTTTTCAAAAGCATCCCACCCACTTTTTCCATATCATCTTTTGTAAAAACAAAACATTTATTTTTCTAAAGCAAGGCTAAGCATCAAAAATCTTTTGTAAAACAGGGATTTCAAGGAAGGTATTCAAATCCAAGGAAGGTAATGCAGGAATTGCTTTATCAATCAACTCCTATCACCTAATGCAACAAGCAAGTGATAAAGGTTTTAAAACACAAGGGGGTGGCAAATGCACCGGGGCTTGCCTTCGTTTATGGGTGAGTCAGGCACGGACCCACAGATGTCAAAGTAAAAACAATTCCCTGCCTGAGGTTCCGCAGGTGGTGGTGGTGAAGTCTTCTCCTCTTCTACCTCAACTTCTTATTCGTTTTCTAAAGATAACCATATATATGTATATAAGAATGTATGCCATGAAATGCTCATGAGAGTGCAAAGATAATAAGAATTTATTATCTAAAGTTCTTGAATACAATTTTCCTTCACGGTTCTCCGGGAAACTAGGGTTTCTGGAGTCAGTAAAGGAATTCAAAGGGCAGGGGGTGGGGGTTTTGGGTTCTAATTATCAAACAAGGTCCAAATCAAACCAAATTCTACCCAAAGCTTCTAAATAATGTTTTAAGTTCATATAAAAAGTTTGGGCATTTTTGGATTTATTATTATTTTCTAAAAATCTAGAAGCAATGTTTTAAGCTATTTTAAATACTCCAAAATTCCCTATTTGTTCTAAAAATCAGTCAACTATTTTTATTAAATACTATGGAAAATAAGGAATCTAGGAAAATTAGTTTGACATTTTTAGGATTTTTCTATAATTTTCTACAGCTTTTCAAAGTTCTACTGAAAAAGAAAAAGGAAAAGCTTCAACAGTACTGGGCTGATTCTAGCCCAGACGGCCCAAGGCCACACAGAAACGCGTGCGCGCCCGCGCTGGCAGCCTTGCGAAAAGGCCCTCGGTGTTCTGGTTAACTCGAAGCAGGTTCTTTCACTATTTCCCTAAGTCGCTGACAGTTTGCAGGAAAGCCCTTGAGGTTCTATTCCTTTACCGCTCGAGGTCCACGACGACGGCAGCGCGGGGGATGAACTCCGGTGAGGTTGTGCCGGTGGATTCACGCAATGACCGATGCTCCCGAGCGGCTATCACCGAATTGAACCTTTCCTAAGTGTTTCCCCTAACTTAATTTGAAGATTGGTAACCTAATTTGCCCTGGCCACGACGACCGAAGACCATGCGGACAAAGGAACGTGTTCTTGGCGATAGGTGATGGTCCAGTTCAATTGAAGGGTCGAGGGGCTTGAGGGGTACCTAAGGATGCTAGAACAAGCAGCAGAGGGGCTTGGACTAACCTGAATTGAGCTGGCCGCGGCGAGGCTGTTTCCACGGTGGCGAAAAACTAAATTGGGGGAAATCCGGAATTGGTGCTCTGCAGTGAACGATTACTGGTGATTCTTGGTGGCTGGATGCTTAACTATCCTACGGAGCTCATCGTGGCTTCAATTTATAGGAGGGAAGAGCGGTGGCACTCAATTTGGCCGAGCAGTGCTGGCGCCCGGAGAAGGAGAAGAGCACTGGCGCAATGGATTGGTGTCCAACGCCGTGGCAATCGCTCCGGTGATCAACGGAGGGCGAAAGGAGGCTATGGCGATGCAGTGGAAAGGGTTAGACATGCGGTGGACAATGGTGATGGCTTAACGGCGGTGAGAATCCTTGTCCGAGGGCGGTGAGCAAGGGGAGAGGTACCACGACTAGCCGGAGTGGCGTCCAGCTCACCGACAACGAAGATTTTCTTACCCCCCGATGTTATCCATCTGCCACAAGCACGAATCCATACGCCGGTGACACGAATCACGGCGGAGGATCGGTCGTCGGTGGTGAGGTTTACTGAACCAGATCAGGTTACTGTACCATGGCAAACAACATTCAGACGACCTGACAGAGCATCTTGAGATCAATTTTTCTCCCAGATTCATATGGCAACACAACCAATGTTCTACAACAATATTGTAGGGCTATAAACCAGCTACAACTTTGCTATATTGGCTCCCACAAAAAGTCACTGTATCTTGCTTGGAGATGAGCTTGAAGTTCATCCCATTCCATTGTTAGTCTGATTTCAGACTTTAAGTAGTCTGACAGTCCAACTTTGGGCTTAATTATTTCCAATTTCTTCTCAACAACTATGCTTACACTCTTAAGCAAAATTATTTTCCTTTGACAGGTCTACAAGTTTGATGTGGTGACCTAGGGCAAAAACCTTAGAATTAAAAAGCTACAAAGCCCCAAAGTTGAGCCAATTCTGTGTTTTTCAGACTTAGTAAAGAACTCAAATGAGGTCCATTTTGCAATTAGGTCCAAAATCCAAGATTTGGCTTACAAATCCACATGTTTGTGAACCAAATGACTTAGGATACTTATTTATCATGGTTTTTGCACTTTAGTCCAAAAGTGGACTAATTTTGCACATAGGCCCCTAGGGTTTGGATTTAGGGTTTTCCAGGGTTTTAATTAGGGTTTTTGGTATCTCAGGGGTGTAAATGCAACTTAAACCCATTCTTAGTAATATTTTATGACTATTTTGCTTAGTCTTTGGAGTTTTCTCTATTTGGCTCTTGTTTTACCCTTCAGGATCCCCTTTAGGGTTAAGCATCCTATACTAGGGTCTTAATTGCAAAATGCTATAACAATACAACTTGTTTGAAATTTTTACCTAGTAAATGCACTCTAGGTGTGTCAAACATATGCAAATGCCAATGTTCATGATGTTATGCTCAAGTTTTAGTAACAGTAACACTAGGGGTGTTACAGGTACCCTGGATCAAGGGTACCCCCTACTACTATAACAAGGTGAAGTTCCTGTGCGGCTACCTCTTAGCCACATGGTAGTTGGGCTGTGTCTGTGGCTAAGGATTGCCTCAGCCCAACCAAGGGCGGTTGCTTAGGGCCCACAGCGGCGCCCGGCCTCACCACCTGGGTAGGTCCGGGACCGCCATGTGTCCATCGTGGTGGAATACTCCTGGGCATCTGCAGTAAGTTCGGACCCCCATGGGAGTGCGCCTAAGTTTGCGGACAGGACTCCTAGGGGAGTCCGAGACCTCCACGTATGCATACTGGGCCCCCTAAGGTGGGAACCAGACCCCTTCACAAGGGGTCCGGGCCGCTCACGGCGGGTCCCGGTGCACCAGGACGGAAAATGCTTAAGCCCTGGCCAAAGGCCAGACAGGGGCCCGGCACTGGCACGTGTCTGGACCCCATCATGTACGGCTTAGCTCCTCGCCCAGGCGGAGACCCGATGCTACCACGTGGCCCTCTACCCGTGACGTAAGCCAGCGAGCGGAGCCTGACGTAAGGACTATGTGCGGATGTGCCGCGGGCCGCGCCGCACATCACATGCTGCGCTATCTCAATATTTAATGTGGAGGATGCCCGTCGCCTGATAGGTGATGTGCCATCTCAGCATTTAATGCGCCCCATCCACTCCGCTGGCAGGCGAGGTGACGGCTCGGCATTTAATGCATCCTCTCTCTGCTCCTCTAGTAGGCGGCGACTGGGCCACCCTGCAGACGGCGTGCCTGTCCAATCAGTTGGCAGGTGGTGTACTGCCACAAGATCTATACTCATGACGACTCGTGCGTTACCGAGGAAGCGGACGAGAGAAGCCAATGCTATAAGCACTACAAACATTACTACACTCGGAGAGGGCTCGAACGTTGCGGGCGTTAGTTATTTCCCTCCATTTTGTCCCTAGGCCCGCATGTCGGGGCTCAGTACCCTTGTACGTGCAACGTTACAGCACAAGCAATACAACACAGACCCAAGTCACCCAAGACACAACTCAAGCTCACGAGCAATACAACACACAGTGGAGTAGGGTATTACGCTCCGGCGGCCCGAACCACTCTAAACCTGTGACGGAACCTCCCAAGTAATTAGGCCCACCTACAGTTGTCCTTGTCTAACAGACATCAGACACCCTGTAGATGTTCCTAAGTCACTTGACAAGCTCGGTATCTTTCCCGACCTCACCAGGAACGTTTCACCCGTCTTGCAGACATTACAGAACATCGGAGATAAAGAAATGCGGAAGCGAATTATATAAACTTACATTTATTTCAACAGCAAGCTCGAGTTATTTTATTACAGACCAGACTAAAAGTGAGTGCAGAGTAGTAATATTATACAAACCAAGGGAGGCACAAACTTCTCCCGATAAGCTATAAGCAAAAGATCCTATGTGGAGGACCGAGTCCTCCCGCACTTCAGTCTTGTTTTTCTTCTTTGGGAACCACCTTGGCACAGAAGCAGCAAAAGTCTGCTACTTCATCACCTAAAAACAACGAGGGGATAAACCCTGAGTATGGAATTACTCAGCAAATCTTACCCGACTAAAGAAAAGACTCTCAAGGGTATGCTGGTTATATAGGAGTCAAGGTAAGGTTTTTCAATAATCAAAGACTCTGTTTTGCAGAAATGCTTACTACAGTGGATCCTTAAAAATCCAATTTTATTTGTCAGGTTAGGTTCAATTACCTGCAACTAGAGTTCTTTTCTACCCTAGTTCAATCACTGGTCCTGCACTAGCCAGTTTCTTAACAAAAACCCATCATCTTTAGTGGAATGCTACGTGTAGGTCAGTGACCAAGTCTTCATAACTGCGAAGGTACGGCGATCCGAATCGATTATACTCAGCTGAGGATCTCCAATCACACGACATATGTAGCACTTAACCCTTGCATATGTCAACCCGCCACCGGGGTTCTTAAGACCGGATCAGGTTCACGCAAACCGAGAGCACAGATACACCACCGTCCGGCCTCTTGCCACGGAGGGTACACGCTACTCTCGCCACCGCTCCACGCCCATTTCGTGTTATCTTATTCCGGCCTTAGTCTGCCCGAGGCAAGGCTTACCCATGACGAGGCATGTGACCAGTTAAAGGGTCCTCAATCATCAAGCCTACATCGAGACGGTCCTTAATCGACTCAGACGGAGACACTACACCGAGACTCTCTTTCTCGTGCAAGTCACCCGCCCGGTCTCAGCTTAATCTTTTTAACCCAAAAACTTGGTACCTGACAGAGGTACATCTTTTTCGATGTTGAATCCATCACGGCCGTGATGGATTCACCATCAAGTTTTATTTTTGAAAACAACCCACCCACCTTTGCCACATCAACTTTTGTAAAAACAAAACATTTTGTTTTTCTAAAGCAATGCTAAGCATCAAAATCTTTTGTAAAACAGGTGATCAAGGAAAGTAATCAAATTCAAGGAAGGTAATGCAGGAATTGTTTTATCAATCAACTCCTATCACCTAATGCATCAAGCAAGTGAAAAAGGTTTTTAAAACACAAGGAGGTGGCAAATGCACCGGGGCTTGCCTTTGTTATCAGGTGAGTCCTGCTCGGATCCACAAATATCGAAATAAAAGCAGTTGCCTGCTTGAGGATCTGAGGTTGGTGGAGTTCCCTCTTCAGTGACTTCTTCTTCTTCTTCGTGTTCTAACATAACCATATATATGCATAAGAATGGATGCCATGGGGTGCTCATGAGGATGCAAAGATAATATAAACTTATTATCTAAGTCTTGAGTACAACTTTCCTTCACGGTACTCCGAGAACCTAGGGTTTCCGGAATCAGTAAAGGAGTTCATAGGGCAGGGGGGGTTGGTTTTGGGTTTGGTGATCAAACAAGTTCCAAATCAACCCAAATTCTACCCAAGGTTTCTAAATATTGGTTAAAGTGCCCATAAAAAGTTTTGACATTTTTGGACTTACCATTTATTTTCTAAAAATCCATAACTAATACTTTTAATTACTTTAAATACCCTAAAATTTCTTGTTTCCATTAAAAATCACAAAATTATTTTTACTAAATACTAGAGAAAATAACAAGCCTAGGAAAATTAGTTTCACAATTTTAGCATTTTTCTACATTTTTCTATAATTATTTTGGCTCTGCTGGAAAAAGAAAAAGAAAAAGGATTAAATAGAACTGGGCCGATTCTGGCCCAAACAGCCCAAGTCCACGGCAAAATGCGCCCGCGCGCGCCCGCGTCCTGGCGACTTTGCACGAAGGCCCTCACGGTTTTGACTAACTTAAATCAGGTTTGTTTACTGTTCTTCTGTGTCACTGACCAAATGCAGAAAAGTCCCTGCGTTTCATCCTATTCACAATTGGAAGTCCACGACGCCGTTCACGCTTGGCTGCGCTCCGGCGAGCACCTACACCGGCCGAACGGAGCAACGGCTGAGTTCTCCGAGCAACAAACACCGAATTGGATCGACCCTAAGCCTTTTCCCCAAACTAATTTGGCTATTAATCAACTAGGGAACTCTGGCCACGGTGGCCGTGAGCATCACGGCGAAACAGCCGTGTTCCCAGCGATGGGTGTCGGTATAGTCCAATTAAAGGGGTCGGGGAGTTTCACAGATGCATGAGAATGCTCAAACAAGGGAGCAGAGGGCGGGAACTAACCGGAGTTGGGCTGGCGACGGTGAGCTCGGTTTCACGGTGGCGGAAATCGGATTTGGGGGAAACTCCGAATTCGAGCACACGAGAGGATGATTGTGGCCGATTAGCGGTGGTTAGCTAGCTGACTACCTCACGGAGCTGGACACGGGCTCAATTTATAGAGAGGATGGGCGGTGGCCGCGAATTCGGACGAGACACGCGGTGGTCGGAGGTGAAGAAGAAGCACTGGCCGCGTGAGTTCGTGGCGAACGACGTGGCATTAACTCCGGTGAGCCACGGAGAGTTCAGAGGAGGTCATGGCGACACGGTGAAAGAGTGGAGCCACGCGGCACACGGCCGAGAGGCGGCAGTCGACGGTGAGCACTTTACCGCGGCAGTGAGCCAGGGGAGATGTGCCGCGGTCGATCGAGGTGACTTCCAGCTCGACGGTGACGAGATCTTTTTACCTCGCAGCCATATCCGGTTACCAGCGAGCGCAAATCCTAACGGCGGCGGCACGAATCCTAGCGCGGGTAGGTCGCCGGCAATGAGCAAGCTGTGCTGGCGGTCGATCTGATCCGGTTAGGGCACTGTACCATCAGGAATTTCAGTCAGACGAACCTAACAGCGCATATTGAAGCTTCATTTTCTCTAAATTTTCCTTAGCAACCCATCCAAGGCTCTACACCAAAGTTGTAGTGCTATATACCAGCTACAATTCGACTATAGGACTTGATCACATTTGAGTACTAAATCAAGGTTGAATTCGGGCTCAAAGTTGGCTCCATTACACTGAAACTCTGAAATTCAGACTGAATCAGCCTGACCACCTATCTTTAGGCTTGATTATTTCCAATTTCTCCTTAACAACAATGCTACCACTCTTAAGCAAAGTTGTTCTCCTATAATTGGTCTTCAACTTTGATGTGGTGGCCTAGGGCAAAAACCCTGTACTTTGTAAGTTACAAAGCCCCAAAGTTGAGCCCATTCTCTGATTTTCAGACTTAGAATAAAACTCAAATGAGGTCCATTTTGCATTTAAGTCCAAAACTTAGGGTTTGGCTTTCAAATCCACATATTTGTGAACCAATTGACTTAAAATACTTATTTGGCTTGGTTTTTGCACTTTAGCCCAAAAGTGGGCTAATTTTGCACATAAGCCCCTAGGGTTTGGTTTCAGGGTTTTCCAGGGTTCCAATTAGGGGTTCTGGTATCCCAAGGGGTATAAAAGGAATTCAAGTTTGTTCTTAGAGTCATTTTATGACTTTTACCCTAAAGTCTTTAGGTTTTCTTAACTTGGGTTAAGTTTTACCCCTTTAACCACTATTTAGGGTTAAGTCCTTTAACCAGGGTTCTATTTGCAAAAACATTAAAACAATACAACTTGTTTGAAATTTTTGCCTAGTGAATGCACTCTAGGTGTGTGAAACATATGCAATGCCAATGCTTATGATGCCATGCTCAAGTTTTAGTTATAGTAACACCAGGAGTGTTACATCCTTCCCCCCATAAAAGAATCTCGTCCCGAGATTTAAAGTCCTAGGGTGAGTAATGAAAAAGGAAATGTGTCACATTTTTATTTCCTTATTTCTGGTACAAGGCAGGGTGGTGTGGGGTTCATTCCTTTATTGCCACAACTATATACACTTTACAAGTTACATGAGGCTAGAAAGCCTGGGAAATTCTTATTCAAGAAGTCTTGAGTTTCCCACGTAGCCTCTTCTTCAGAATGCTGGTTCCATTGTATCTTGTAGAACTTGAGAGTCTTTCTTCGGGTAACCCTGTCCTTTTGATCCAGAACTCGAATAGGATGTTCTGAGTACGTTAAGTCTGGTTCCAGGACAACATCTGTCACTTTAATGGTTCGATCGGGAACCCGTAGACACTTCTTCAATTGCGATACATGGAACACATTATGTACAGCAGACAATGTTTCGGGAAGTTGAAGTTGATACGCCACTGGCCCATATCTTTGAAGAATAGGAAATGGACCAATGTACCTGGGTGCAAGTTTTCCCTTTACCCCGAAACGCGATACTCCCTTCATTGGTGAAACCTTTAAGTAGACGTAGTCTCCCTCTAAGAAGTATAAGGGCATTCGCCGTTTGTCTGCATAACTCTTCTGACGAGCTTGTGCTTTCTTTAGATTATGAATAACTTTCTGAACCTTATCCTCGGTTTCTTTTACTAGATCAGGTCTAAAGAAACACCTCTCACCAGGTTCAGACCAGTTTAGCGGAGTCCGACACCGTCGTCCATATAAAGCTTCAAAGGGTGCCATCTGGATACTGTCTTGATAGCTATTATTATATGAAAACTCCGCCAAAGGTAAACATTCATCCCATTTCTGTGAGAAATCCAGGACACATGCCCGCAACATATCTTCAAGTATTTGGTTCACTCTCTCAGTTTGTCCACTGGTTTGAGGATGATAGGCCGAACTGTGGAGTAACTTAGTACCCAGGGATTTATGAAGTTCTTCCCAAAATTTAGATACAAATTGTGGCCCACGATCCGACACTATAGTCTTTGGAACACCATGCAAACTGAGAATACGAGCAATATATAATTCCGCATAGGTAAGTACCGGGTAATATGTCTTGACCGGCAGAAAATGAGCAACCTTTGTAAGTCGATCAACAATCACCCAGATAGAGTCATACCCTTTTGCGGTCCTGGGCAATCCCACAATGAAGTCCATGCTTATGTCTTCCCATTTCCATGTTGGTATTGATAATGACTGCAATGGACCGGCAGTTTTCATGTGTATGGCTTTGACACGTCTGCAAGTGTCACACTTAGCCACATAGCGTGCAATTTCAATTTTCATCTTCGTCCACCAGTAGTGCTGTTTTAGATCATGATACATCTTAGTGCTTCCCGGATGAATAGAATAGCGACTAAGATGCGCTTCATCTAAGATTTGCTGGCGGAGTTCTTCATTCTTTGGCACTACTAAGCGGTTGTTAAACCATAACACACCTTGATCGTCTTCCTTAAAACATTTGGCTGTTCCAGCCCTTATCTTCTCTCGTATGTGCTTCATACCCAGATTATCCTTTTGAGCATCAATTATCTTCTGCAGAATGATTGACTCAAGCCTTAGCTGATTTAGAGTCCCATGCTGGATTATCCCCAGGTTTAGCTTCTCCATTTCTTGGCATAAAGTGTTCTCGGAGGCCTTCGCCATAAGACAGTGGCAGGAAGTCTTACGACTCAGTGCATCTGCCACCACATTGGCCTTGCCTGGGTGATAATGAATCTCCAGATCATAGTCTTTAATGAGCTCAAGCCATCGTCTTTGCCTCATATTTAACTCTGACTGGGTGAAGATGTACTTCAAACTTTTATGATCTGTATATATGTGACAGATATTTCCCAGCAGATAGTGACGCCATATTTTCAGGGCATGTACCACAGCAGCTAGCTCTAGATCATGTGTTGGATAATGCTCCTCATGTCGGCGCAGCTGCCTTGAAGCATACGCAATTACTCGGTCTTCTTGCATCAGTACACAGCCGAGCCCACTGCCAGATGCATCACAATATACATCAAAAGGCTTAGTGATGTCCGGTTGAGCCAGTACCGGAGCAGTGGTTAATAATGTCTTCAATTGCTCAAAGGCTTCATTACACTTAGAAGACCAATTGAACTTAATGTCATTCTTCAACAAACTTGTGATTGGCTTCACAAGCTTAGAAAAATCGGGTATGAATCTGCGATAATACCCAGCTAGTCCAAGAAAACTTCGGACTTGGTGAACAGTGGTTGGGGGTTTCCACTCCAGAATATCTTTGACCTTGCTAGGATCCACCGCAATTCCTTTAGCTGATAACACGTGCCCCAAAAATTGAATTTCCTCCAGCCAGAACGCGCACTTGCTGAACTTGGCATACAGCTGATGTTCCCTCAGGCGCGTCAATACAATCCGTAGATGCTGATCATGCTCCTCTTCATTTTTAGAGTATATCAAAATATCGTCGATGAAGACCACCACGAACTTGTCCAACTCGGGCATGAACACCGAGTTCATCAAATAAGTGAAATGGGCAGGAGCATTTGTGAGCCCGAAAGACATTACCAGGTATTCAAACAATCCATACCGCGTAGTAAATGCGGTCTTCGGTATATCCTCGGGCCGAATACGGATTTGATGACAGCCCGACCTGAGATCAATTTTAGAAAATACCCTTGCTCCAGTCAGTTGATCAAATAAGATATCGATCCTTGGAAGGGGGTACTTATTCTTGATGGTGACCTCATTCAGGGGCCGATAGTCCACGCACATGCGCAAGGTTTGATCCTTCTTCTTAACAAAAATGGCGGGACAACCCCATGGGGACGAGCTTGGCCGGATGAATCCCTTATTCAGTAGATCTTGTAATTGAATCTTCAATTCCGCCAACTCATTAGGGGGCATACGGTACGATCTTCGAGAGATGGGAGCCGTACCGGGCTTTAACTCAATTACAAATTCTACATCTCTTTCAGGGGGCAGTCCAGGCAAATCTTCCGGAAATACATCTGGAAATTCACATACTACCGGAATGTTCTTGATCTCCGGTACAATGGCTTCAAATATTCTACCAGAAGCTTTGGCTGGATTGGTTGTGGGGAGAGTCAAAAGAATCTCTTCTTGATTATAGCTCAACCTGACGGTTCTGAGTTCAGTGTTGAGAATTGCCTTATGTTGAGTTAACCAATTCATACCCAAAATTACATCTATATCCTGGCCTTTCAGAACAATCATGTTAGCAGGAAAGTTCCGTCCGGCCATTGTTACTGGCACTTCATAGGCCACTTCTCTAGTAAAAATGTGTCCCCCAGGTGAATGAATTTTAAATCCCTCTTTTGATTCATGACATGCAATGTGATGTTGCTCCACAAATTTCTTACTAATGAAGGTATGCGAGGCACCAGAATCAAAAAGAATAATTGCAGGGTGACTGGCCATGGGAAACGTACCCATCATCACCGGCTCTCCCTCCGGTGTAGTGGCCACTTGGGTATAATATACACGCCCCGTCTTCTTGGTATTTCTCCCCACAGCATTTCCCTTGGGCTGAGTAGACTTCTCAGTTCCTTGCTGAGCATTGGATCGATTTTGCTTGGGGTACGGGCAGTCTTTGATAAAATGTCCCGACTTGCCGCAGTTGAAACACCCAGTTGAAGAGCTGGGCAAGGCAGGGAATCGAGTGCCTGGGGCACCCGACTGATTTGGGGAAGTGGAGGTATTGTAGGGGCGGATAATAATGGGCTGTTTGAAAGGGAATGCTGGTGGACGAGAAAAGTATGGTTTTGGCTAGAAGGCCGGATGACGAACCGTTGCCTCTTCGCTTGGCCCTGATTAGGCCTCTCACCACTGAATCCCTTATTCTTCCCAGAACTTGCGTATTTTGCTTCCACAGATAAGGCTGTACTGACAGCCTTTCCATAGGTGAGATCAATACATGTGGCCATTTTTCGCTGCAACCGGTCATTTAGACCTCTCATAAAACAGTTCTTTTTCTTCAAATCAGTATTCACCTGATCAATGGCATACTGCGACAGGTGACTAAACTTGTTAAGATACTGATTGATGGTGTCTCCTCCTTGTTTCAGCTTCATAAATTCCTCTTGTTTCATATGCAGCACTCCTTCAGGTATGTAGTGCTCGCGGAAGGCTGCTTTAAATTCGTCCCAAGTGATTTGATGGTTGTCAGGTTGAATAGCCACAAAGTTTCCCCACCAAGTACTGGCAGGGCCACGTAGTTGCTGTGCCGCGAACAAGGGCTTCTGCGTTTCAGAACAACGAAGAAGGCCAAACTTTTGTTCAATAACTCGTATCCACTCGTCGGCTTCTAGCGGGTCTTCTGCTTTGGTGAATAGAGGTGGACGAGTTTCGGAGAAGTCCAGATAAGTAGTTTCACGGGGACCTTGCTGAAAACCTCTTCCTGCCTGCTGCTGGAACTGCTGCTGACCCGCCATTTCCCTAAGGAAGCGGGTATTGTCGGCGGTGGCATTCACCAAGGCGGCAATCGCCTCGGCTAACGTGGGTGGAACCGGAGGTGGATTTGGGGTGACATCCCGACCCCCAGAAGTTCCGGCTGCGTCCTGTCCGCGAGTCCTGGTCGGCATCTGAGGCAAAAACATTTGAATAAACATAATGTGCCAAAGAAAACCTTCCATTTTACATTACTATAAAGAGTAATGATACAGACTCGACACTACATAACAGGATACATTACCCATTTTACAAAAGTTCAACCTATTATACAACAGTACACCCTACAATACACTACTCTACTTTTATTACACCATTAGTCCTGCTTTCCGTTACTTTTGGCGGCCTCATCGTCAGGTGTGGGAGTCCAGACGTCAACCAACCTCAAAGAAGGAGGGGGTTCAAAAAGGTCTAACTCCCCACCCAGCGCGCGTCCCGCAACGTGAGAGGGTCCGGCTTCCGCCTCAGCAGAGTGTGCAGGCTCACTAGGGTGTAATTGTGAGTATAGTACATGGACTTCCTCATGCAACGTATTGCAGTAGACCTGCAGGTTGTCGACGGCTGAGCTAAGTTCTTTAATTCGGGCCTGAGCCCTCGCTTCCTTAGCACATGCCAACATATGAGACTGTACTGCCCAGTCAAGTGCTAAGTCCCGATCAGCCAGCTGATCCTGCAAGTGTCGGATATCCCTTCTTAGTTCATTAATTCTATCTCCGTCTGCGATCCAAACATTGGTCCTGTGTTGTAGCGTTGCTTGAAGTTGACTCACTTGGGCTTCAAGGTCTCCTATAGGGTCATTACTTCCGCTGCTACTGCTTTCGTGTCGAGGGGCTAGTTGATGCCGGGGTACTCCAATTGGTCCCGTTGACTTACGTGCCGTTAGCCTTGTGCGTGGCGGCATCTTTCTAAGGGGGAAATGTTATTAGTATAATTCTTAGCATGATGCATGAATAAGTACAGAATCAACCTTAGTCGATTCAACCTTCTATACATTGCACTCTTCCTATCTGGTCTTTAAGATAAACTCTTCAGAGTACTTAGGTAAGAAGAGAAAAGAGTTTTTAGGTAAGATTTTCGGAAATCCTTTTGAAGATGTCTCATAATATCTGCAAAGAAGGGCTACGCTCCGATACCAGCTGTGACGGAACCTCCCAAGTAATTAGGCCCACCTATAGTTGTCCTTGTCTAACAGACATCAGACACCCTGTAGATGTTCCTAAGTCACTTGACAAGCTCGGTATCTTTCCCGACCTCACCAGGAACGTTTCACCCGTCTTGCAGACATTACAGAACATCGGAGATAAAGAAATGCGGAAGCGAATTATATAAACTTACATTTATTTCAACAGCAAGCTCGAGTTATTTTATTACAGACCAGACTAAAAGTGAGTGCAGAGTAGTAATATTATACAAACCAAGGGAGGCACAAACTTCTCCCGATAAGCTATAAGCAAAAGATCCTATGTGGAGGACCGAGTCCTCCCGCACTTCAGTCTTGTTTTTCTTCTTTGGGAACCACCTTGGTATAGAAGCAGCAAAAGTCTGCTACTTCATCACCTAAAAACAACGAGGGGATAAACCCTGAGTATGGAATTACTCAGCAAGTCTTACCCGACTAAAGAAAAGACTCTCAAGGGTATGCTGGTTATATAGGAGTCAAGGTAAGGTTTTTCAATAATCAAAGACTCTATTTTGCAGAAATGCTTACTACAGTGGATCCTTAAAAATCCAATTTTATTTGTCAGGTTAGGTTCAATTACCTGCAACTAGAGTTCTTTTCTACCCTAGTTCAATCACTGGTCCTGCACTAGCCAGTTTCTTAACAAAAACCCATCATCTTTAGTGGAATGCTACGTGTAGGTCAGTGACCAAGTCTTCATAACCGCGAAGGTACGGCGATCCGAATCGATTATACTCAGCTGAGGATCTCCAATCACACGACATATGTAGCACTTAACCCTTGCATATGTCAACCCGCCACCGGGGTTTTTAAGACCGGATCAGGTTCACGCAAACCGAGAGCACAGATACACCACCGTCCGGCCTCTTGCCACGGAGGGTACACGCTACTCTCGCCACCGCTCCACGCCCATTTCGTGTTATCTTATTCCGGCCTTAGTCTGCCCGAGGCAAGGCTTACCCATGACAAGGCATGTGACCAGTTAAAGGGTCCTCGATCATCAAGCCTACATCGAGACGGTCCTTAATCGACTCAGACGGAGACACTACACCGAGACTCTCTTTCTCGTGCAAGTCACCCGCCCGGTCTCAGCTTAATCTTTTTAACCCAAAAACTTGGTACCTGACAGAGGTACATCTTTTCCGATGTTGAATCCATCACGGCCGTGATGGATTCACCATCAAGTTTTATTTTTGAAAACAACCCACCCACCTTTGCCACATCAACTTTTGTAAAAACAAAACATTTTGTTTTTCTAAAGCAATGCTAAGCATCAAAATCTTTTGTAAAACAGGTGATCAAGGAAGGTAATCAAATTCAAGGAAGGTAATGCAGGAATTGTTTTATCAATCAACTCCTATCACCTAATGCATCAAGCAAGTGAAAAAGGTTTTTAAAACACAAGGAGGTGGCAAATGCACCGGGGCTTGCCTTTGTTATCAGGTGAGTCCTGCTCGGATCCACAAATATCGAAATAAAAGCAGTTGCCTGCTTGAGGATCTGAGGTTGGTGGAGTTCCCTCTTCAGTGACTTCTTCTTCTTCTTCGTGTTCTAACATAACCATATATATGCATAAGAATGGATGCCATGGGGTGCTCATGAGGATGCAAAGATAATATAAACTTATTATCTAAGTCTTGAGTACAACTTTCCTTCACGGTACTCCGAGAACCTAGGGTTTCCGGAATCAGTAAAGGAGTTCATAGGGCAGGGGGGGTTGGTTTTGGGTTTGGTGATCAAACAAGGTCCAAATCAACCCAAATTCTACCCAAGGTTTCTAAATATTGGTTAAAGTGCCCATAAAAAGTTTGGACATTTTTGGACTTACCATTTATTTTCTAAAAATCCATAACTAATACTTTTAATTACTTTAAATACCCTAAAATTTCGTATTTCCATTAAAAATCACAAAATTATTTTTACTAAATACTAGAGAAAATAACAAGCCTAGGAAAATTAGTTTCACAATTTTAGCATTTTTCTACATTTTTCTATAATTATTTTGGCTCTGCTGGAAAAAGAAAAAGAAAAAGGATTAAATAGAACTGGGCCGATTCTGGCCCAAACAGCCCAAGTCCACGGCAAAACGCGCCCGCGCGCGCCCGCGTCCTGGCGACTTTGCACGAAGGCCCTCACGGTTTTGACTAACTTAAATCAGGTTTGTTTACTGTTCTTCTGTGTCACTGACCAAATGCAGAAAAGTCCCTGCGTTTCATCCTATTCACAATTGGAAGTCCACGACGCCGTTCACGCTTGGCCGCGCTCCGGCGAGCACCTACACCGGCCGAACGGAGCAACGGCTGAGTTCTCCGAGCAACAAACACCGAATTGGATCGACCCTAAGCCTTTTCCCCAAACTAATTTGGCTATTAATCAACTAGGGAACTCTGGCCACGGTGGCCGTGAGCATCACGGCGAAACAGCCGTGTTCCCAGCGATGGGTGTCGGTATAGTCCAATTAAAGGGGTCGGGGAGTTTCACAGATGCATGAGAATGCTCAAACAAGGGAGCAGAGGGCGGGAACTGACCGGAGTTGGGCTGGCGACGGTGAGCTCGGTTTCACGGTGGCGGAAATCGGATTTGGGGGAAACTCCGAATTCGAGCACACGAGAGGATGATTGTGGCCGATTAGTGGTGGTTAGCTAGCTGACTACCTCACGGAGCTGGACACGGGCTCAATTTATAGAGAGGATGGGCGGTGGCCGCGAATTCGGACGAGACACGCGGTGGTCGGAGGTGAAGAAGAAGCACTGGCCGCGTGAGTTCGTGGCCAACGACGTGGCATTAACTCCGGTGAGCCACGGAGAGTTCAGAGGAGGTCATGGCGACACGGTGAAAGAGTGGAGCCACGCGGCACACGGCCGAGAGGCGGCGGTCGACGGTGAGCACTTTACCGCGGCAGTGAGCCAGGGGAGATGTGCCGCGGTCGATCGAGGTGACTTCCAGCTCGACGGTGACGAGATCTTTTTACCTCGCAGCCATATCCGGTTACCAGCGAGCGCAAATCCTAACGGCGGCGGCACGAATCCTAGCGCGGGTAGGTCGCCGGTGATGAGCAAGCTGTGCTGGTGGTCGATCTGATCCGGTTAGGGCACTGTACCATCAGGAATTTCAGTCAGACGAACCTAACAGCGCATATTGAAGCTTCATTTTCTCTAAATTTTCCTTAGCAACCCATCCAAGGCTCTACACCAAAGTTGTAGTGCTATATACCAGCTACAATTCGACTATAGGACTTGATCACATTTGAGTACTAAATCAAGGTTGAATTCGGGC
Source organism: Zea luxurians (assembly GCA_029449295.1). NCBI lineage: Eukaryota > Viridiplantae > Streptophyta > Magnoliopsida > Poales > Poaceae > Zea > Zea luxurians. The sequence continues at coordinate 106,072,359 of JAOPSE010000010.1, forward strand.
TCAAAGTTGGCTCCATTACACTGAAACTCTGAAATTCAGACTGAATCAGCCTGACCACCTATCTTTAGGCTTGATTATTTCCAATTTCTCCTTAACAACAATGCTACCACTCTTAAGCAAAGTTGTTCTCCTATAATTGGTCTTCAACTTTGATGTGGTGGCCTAGGGCAAAAACCCTGTACTTTGTAAGTTACAAAGCCCCAAAGTTGAGCCCATTCTCTGATTTTCAGACTTAGAATAAAACTCAAATGAGGTCCATTTTGCATTTAAGTCCAAAACTTAGGGTTTGGCTTTCAAATCCACATATTTGTGAACCAATTGACTTAAAATACTTATTTGGCTTGGTTTTTGCACTTTAGCCCAAAAGTGGGCTAATTTTGCACATAAGCCCCTAGGGTTTGGTTTCAGGGTTTTCCAGGGTTCCAATTAGGGGTTCTGGTATCCCAGGGGTATAAAAGGAATTCAAGTTTGTTCTTAGAGTCATTTTATGACTTTTACCCTAAAGTCTTTAGGTTTTCTTAACTTGGGTTAAGTTTTACCCCTTTAACCACTATTTAGGGTTAAGTCCTTTAACCAGGGTTCTATTTGCAAAAACATTAAAACAATACAACTTGTTTGAAATTTTTGCCTAGTGAATGCACTCTAGGTGTGTCAAACATATGCAATGCCAATGCTTATGATGCCATGCTCAAGTTTTAGTTATAGTAACACCAGGAGTGTTACATCCTTCCCCCCATAAAAGAATCTCGTCCCGAGATTTAAAGTCCTAGGGTGAGTAATGAAAAAGGAAATGTGTCACATTTTTATTTCCTTATTTCTGGTACAAGGCAGGGTGGTGTGGGGTTCATTCCTTTATTGCCACAACTATATACACTTTACAAGTTACATGAGGCTAGAAAGCCTGGGAAATTCTTATTCAAGAAGTCTTGAGTTTCCCACGTAGCCTCTTCTTCAGAATGCTGGTTCCATTGTATCTTGTAGAACTTGAGAGTCTTTCTTCGGGTAACCCTGTCCTTTTGATCCAGAACTCGAATAGGATGTTCTGAGTACGTTAAGTCTGGTTCTAGGACAACATCTGTCACTTTAATGGTTCGATCGGGAACCCGTAGACACTTCTTCAATTGCGATACATGGAACACATTATGTACAGCAGACAATGTTTCGGGAAGTTGAAGTTGATACGCCACTGGCCCATATCTTTGAAGAATAGGAAATGGACCAATGTACCTGGGTGCAAGTTTTCCCTTTACCCCGAAACGCGATACTCCCTTCATTGGTGAAACCTTTAAGTAGACGTAGTCTCCCTCTAAGAAGTATAAGGGCATTCGCCGTTTGTCTGCATAACTCTTCTGACGAGCTTGTGCTTTCTTTAGATTATGAATAACTTTCTGAACCTTATCCTCAGTTTCTTTTACTAGATCAGGTCTAAAGAAACACCTCTCACCAGGTTCAGACCAGTTTAGCGGAGTCCGACACCGTCGTCCATATAAAGCTTCAAAGGGTGCCATCTGGATACTGTCTTGATAGCTATTATTATATGAAAACTCCGCCAAAGGTAAACATTCATCCCATTTCTGTGAGAAATCCAGGACACATGCCCGCAACATATCTTCAAGTATTTGGTTCACTCTCTCAGTTTGTCCACTGGTTTGAGGATGATAGGCCGAACTGTGGAGTAACTTAGTACCCAGGGATTTATGAAGTTCTTCCCAAAATTTAGATACAAATTGTGGCCCACGATCCGACACTATAGTCTTTGGAACACCATGCAAACTGAGAATACGAGCAATATATAATTCCGCATAGGTAAGTACCGGGTAATATGTCTTGACCGGCAGAAAATGAGCAACCTTTGTAAGTCGATCAACAATCACCCAGATAGAGTCATACCCTTTTGCGGTCCTGGGCAATCCCACAATGAAGTCCATGCTTATGTCTTCCCATTTCCATGTTGGTATTGATAATGACTGCAATGGACCGGCAGTTTTCATGTGTATGGATTTGACACGTCTGCAAGTGTCACACTTAGCCACATAGCGTGCAATTTCAATTTTCATCTTCGTCCACCAGTAGTGCTGTTTTAGATCATGATACATCTTAGTGCTTCCTGGATGAATAGAATAGCGACTAAGATGCGCTTCATCTAAGATTTGCTGGCGGAGTTCTTCATTCTTTGGCACTACTAAGCGGTTGTTAAACCATAACACACCTTGATCGTCTTCCTTAAAACATTTGGCTGTTCCAGCCCTTATCTTCTCTCGTATGTGCTTCATACCCAGATTATCCTTTTGAGCATCAATTATCTTCTGCAGAATGATTGACTCAAGCCTTAGCTGATTTAGAGTCCCATGCTGGATTATCCCCAGGTTTAGCTTCTCCATTTCTTGACATAAAGTGTTCTCGGAGGCCTTCGCCATAAGACAGTGGCAGGAAGTCTTACGACTCAGTGCATCTGCCACCACATTGGCCTTGCCTGGGTGATAATGAATCTCCAGATCATAGTCTTTAATGAGCTCAAGCCATCGTCTTTGCCTCATATTTAACTCTGACTGGGTGAAGATGTACTTCAAACTTTTATGATCTGTATATATGTGACAGATATTTCCCAGCAGATAGTGACGCCATATTTTCAGGGCATGTACCACAGCAGCTAGCTCTAGATCATGTGTTGGATAATGCTCCTCATGTCGGCGCAGCTGCCTTGAAGCATACGCAATTACTCGGCCTTCTTGCATCAGTACACAGCCGAGCCCACTGCCAGATGCATCACAATATACATCAAAAGGCTTAGTGATGTCCGGTTGAGCCAGTACCGGAGCAGTGGTTAATAATGTCTTCAATTGCTCAAAGGCTTCATTACACTTAGAAGACCAATTGAACTTAATGTCATTCTTCAACAAACTTGTGATTGGCTTCACAAGCTTAGAAAAATCGGGTATGAATCTGCGATAATACCCAGCTAGTCCAAGAAAACTCCGGACTTGGTGAACAGTGGTTGGGGGTTTCCACTCCAGAATATCTTTGACCTTGCTAGGATCCACCGCAATTCCTTTAGCTGATAACACGTGCCCCAAAAATTGAATTTCCTCCAGCCAGAACGCGCACTTGCTGAACTTGGCATACAGCTGATGTTCCCTCAGGCGCGTCAATACAATCCGTAGATGCTGATCATGCTCCTCTTCATTTTTAGAGTATATCAAAATATCGTCGATGAAGACCACCACGAACTTGTCCAACTCGGGCATGAACACCGAGTTCATCAAATAAGTGAAATGGGCAGGAGCATTTGTGAGCCCGAAAGACATTACCAGGTATTCAAACAATCCATACCGCGTAGTAAATGCGGTCTTCGGTATATCCTCGGGCCGAATACGGATTTGATGACAGCCCGACCTGAGATCAATTTTAGAAAATACCCTCGCTCCAGTCAGTTGATCAAATAAGATATCGATCCTTGGAAGGGGGTACTTATTCTTGATGGTGACCTCATTCAGGGGCCGATAGTCCACGCACATGCGCAAGGTTTGATCCTTCTTCTTAACAAAAATGGCGGGACAACCCCATGGGGACGAGCTTGGCCGGATGAATCCCTTATTCAGTAGATCTTGTAATTGAATCTTCAATTCCACCAACTCATTAGGGGGCATACGGTACGATCTTCGAGAGATGGGAGTCGTACCGGGCTTTAACTCAATTACAAATTCTACATCTCTTTCAGGGGGCAGTCCAGGCAAATCTTCCGGAAATACATCTGGAAATTCACATACTACCGGAATGTTCTTGATCTCCGGTACAATGGCTTCAAATATTCTACCAGAAGCTTTGGCTGGATTGGTTGTGGGGAGAGTCAAAAGAATCTCTTCTTGATTATAGCTCAACCTGACGGTTCTGAGTTCAGTGTTGAGAATTGCCTTATGTTGAGTTAACCAATTCATACCCAAAATTACATCTATATCCTGGCCTTTCAGAACAATCATGTTAGCAGGAAAGTTCCGTCCGGCCATTGTTACTGGCACTTCATAGGCCACTTCTCTAGTAAAAATGTGTCCCCCAGGTGAATGAATTTTAAATCCCTCTTTTGATTCATGACATGCAATGTGATGTTGCTCCACAAATTTCTTACTAATGAAGGTATGCGAGGCACCAAAATCAAAAAGAATAATTGCAGGGTGACTGGCCACGGGAAACGTACCCATCATCACCGGCTCTCCCTCCGGTGTAGTGGCCACTTGGGTATAATATACACGCCCCGTCTTCTTGGTATTTCTCCCCACAACATTTCCCTTGGGCTGAGTAGACTTCTCAGTTCCTTGCTGAGCATTGGATCGATTTTGCTTGGGGTACGGGCAGTCTTTGATAAAATGTCCCGACTTGCCGCAGTTGAAACACCCAGTTGAAGAGCTAGGCAAGGCAGGGAATCGAGTGCCTGGGGCACCCGGCTGATTTGGGGAAGTGGAGGTATTGTAGGGGCGGATAATAATGGGCTGTTTGAAAGGGAATGCTGGTGGACGAGAAAAAGTATGGTTTTGGCTAGAAGGCCGGATGACGAACCGTTGCCTCTTCGCCTGGCCCTGATTAGGCCTCTCACCACTGAATCCCTTATTCTTCCCAGAACTTGCGTATTTTGCTTCCACAGATAAGGCTGTACTGACAGCCTTTCCATAGGTGAGATCAATACATGTGGCCATTTTTCGCTGCAACCGGTCATTTAGACCTCTCATAAAACAGTTCTTTTTCTTCAAATCAGTACTCACCTGATCAATGGCATACTGCGACAGGTGATTAAACTTGTTAAGATACTGATTGATGGTGTCTCCTCCTTGTTTCAGCTTCATAAATTCCTCTTGTTTCATATGCAGCACTCCTTCAGGTATGTAGTGCTCGCGGAAGGCTGCTTTAAATTCGTCCCAAGTGATTTGATGGTTGTCAGGTTGAATAGCCACAAAGTTTCCCCACCAAGTACTGGCAGGGCCACGTAGTTGCTGTGCCGCGAACAAGGGCTTCTGCGTTTCAGAACAACGAAGAAGGCCAAACTTTTGTTCAATAACTCGTATCCACTCGTCGGCTTCTAGCGGGTCTTCTGCTTTGGTGAATAGAGGTGGACGAGTTTCGGAGAAGTCCAGATAAGTAGTTTCACGGGGACCTTGCTGAAAACCTCTTCCTGCCTGCTGCTGGAACTGCTGCTGACCCGCCATTTCCCTAAGGAAGCGGGTATTGTCGGCGGTGGCATTCACCAAGGCGGCAATCGCCTCGGCTAACGTGGGTGGAACCGGAGGTGGATTTGGGGTGACATCTCGACCCCCAGAAGTTCCGGCTGCGTCCTGTCCGCGAGTCCTGGTCGGCATCTGAGGCAAAAACATTTGAATAAACATAATGTGCCAAAGAAAACCTTCCATTTTACATTACTATAAAGAGTAATGATACAGACTCGACACTACATAACAGGATACATTACCCATTTTACAAAAGTTCAACCTATTATACAACAGTACACCCTACAATACACTACTCTACTTTTATTACACCATTAGTCCTGCTTTCCGTTACTTTTGGCGGCCTCATCGTCAGGTGTGGGAGTCCAGACGTCAACCAACCTCAAAGAAGGAGGGGGTTCAAAAAGGTCTAACTCCCCACCCAGCGCGCGTCCCGCAACGTGAGAGGGTCCGGCTTCCGCCTCAGCAGAGTGTGCAGGCTCACTAGGGTGTAATTGTGAGTATAGTACATGGACTTCCTCATGCAACGTATTGCAGTAGACCTGCAGGTTGTCGACGGCTGAGCTAAGTTCTTTAATTCGGGCCTAAGCCCTCGCTTCCTTAGCACATGCCAACATATGAGACTGTACTGCCCAGTCAAGTGCTAAGTCCCGATCAGCCAGCTGATCCTGCAAGTGTCGGATATCCCTTCTTAGTTCATTAATTCTATCTCCGTCTGTGATCCAAACATTGGTCCTGTGTTGTAGCGTTGCTTGAAGTTGACTCACTTGGGCTTCAAGGTCTCCTATAGGGTCATTACTTCCGCTGCTACTGCTTTCGTGTCGAGGGGCTAGTTGATGCCGGGGTACTCCAATTGGTCCCGTTGACTTACGTGCCGTTAGCCTTGTGCGTGGCGGCATCTTTCTAAGGGGGAAATGTTATTAGTATAATTCTTAGCATGATGCATGAATAAGTACAGAATCAACCTTAGTCGATTCAACCTTCTATACATTGCACTCTTCCTATCTGGTCTTTAAGATAAACTCTTCAGAGTACTTAGGTAAGAAGAGAAAAGAGTTTTTAGGTAAGATTTTCGGAAATCCTTTTGAAGATGTCTCATAATATCTGCAAAGAAGGGCTACGCTCCGATACCAGCTGTGACGGAACCTCCCAAGTAATTAGGCCCACCTATAGTTGTCCTTGTCTAACAGACATCAGACACCCTGTAGATGTTCCTAAGTCACTTGACAAGCTCGGTATCTTTCCCGACCTCACCAGGAACGTTTCACCCGTCTTGCAGACATTACAGAACATCGGAGATAAAGAAATGCGGAAGCGAATTATATAAACTTACATTTATTTCAACAGCAAGCTCGAGTTATTTTATTACAGACCAGACTAAAAGTGAGTGCAGAGTAGTAATATTATACAAACCAAGGGAGGCACAAACTTCTCCCGATAAGCTATAAGCAAAAGATCCTATGTGGAGGACCGAGTCCTCCCGCACTTCAGTCTTGTTTTTCTTCTTTGGGAACCACCTTGGCATAGAAGCAGCAAAAGTCTGCTACTTCATCACCTAAAAACAACGAGGGGATAAACCCTGAGTATGGAATTACTAAGCAAGTCTTACCCGACTAAAGAAAAGACTCTCAAGGGTATGCTGGTTATATAGGAGTCAAGGTAAGGTTTTTCAATAATCAAAGACTCTGTTTTGCAGAAATGCTTACTACAGTGGATCCTTAAAAATCCAATTTTATTTGTCAGGTTAGGTTCAATTACCTGCAACTAGAGTTCTTTTCTACCCTAGTTCAATCACTGGTCCTGCACTAGCCAGTTTCTTAACAAAAACCCATCATCTTTAGTGGAATGCTACGTGTAGGTCAGTGACCAAGTCTTCATAACCGCGAAGGTACGGCGATCCGAATCGATTATACTCAGCTGAGGATCTCCAATCACACGACATATGTAGCACTTAACCCTTGCATATGTCAACCCGCCACCGGGGTTCTTAAGACCGGATCAGGTTCACGCAAACCGAGAGCACAGATACACCACCGTCCGGCCTCTTGCCACGGAGGGTACACGCTACTCTCGCCACCGCTCCACGCCCATTTCGTGTTATCTTATTCCGGCCTTAGTCTGCCCGAGGCAAGGCTTACCCATGACGAGGCATGTGACCAGTTAAAGGGTCCTCGATCATCAAGCCTACATCGAGACGGTCCTTAATCGACTCAGACGGAGACACTACACCGAGACTCTCTTTCTCGTGCAAGTCACCCGCCCGGTCTCAGCTTAATCTTTTTAACCCAAAAACTTGGTACCTGACAGAGGTACATCTTTTCCGATGTTGAATCCATCACGGCCGTGATGGATTCACCATCAAGTTTTATTTTTGAAAACAACCCACCCACCTTTGCCACATCAACTTTTGTAAAAAACAAAACATTTTGTTTTTCTAAAGCAATGCTAAGCATCAAAATCTTTTGTAAAACAGGTGATCAAGGAAGGTAATCAAATTCAAGGAAGGTAATGCAGGAATTGTTTTATCAATCAACTCCTATCACCTAATGCATCAAGCAAGTGAAAAAGGTTTTTAAAACACAAGGAGGTGGCAAATGCACCGGGGCTTGCCTTTGTTATCAGGTGAGTCCTGCTCGGATCCACAAATATCGAAATAAAAGCAGTTGCCTGCTTGAGGATCTGAGGTTGGTGGAGTTCCCTCTTCAGTGACTTCTTCTTCTTCTTCGTGTTCTAACATAACCATATATATGCATAAGAATGGATGCCATGGGGTGCTCATGAGGATGCAAAGATAATATAAACTTATTATCTAAGTCTTGAGTACAACTTTCCTTCACGGTACTCCGAGAACCTAGGGTTTTCGGAATCAGTAAAGGAGTTCATAGGGCAGGGGGGGTTGGTTTTGGGTTTGGTGATCAAACAAGGTCCAAATCAACCCAAATTCTACCCAAGGTTTCTAAATATTGGTTAAAGTGCCCATAAAAAGTTTGGACATTTTTGGAATTACCATTTATTTTCTAAAAATCCATAACTAATACTTTTAATTACTTTAAATACCCTAAAATTTCTTATTTCCATTAAAAATCACAAAATTATTTTTACTAAATACTAGAGAAAATAACAAGCCTAGGAAAATTAGTTTCACAATTTTAGCATTTTTCTACATTTTTCTATAATTATTTTGGCTCTGCTGGAAAAAGAAAAAGAAAAAGGATTAAATAGAACTGGGCCGATTCTGGCCCAAACAGCCCAAGTCCACGGCAAAACGCGCCCGCGCGCGCCCGCGTCCTGGCGACTTTGCACGAAGGCCCTCACGGTTTTGACTAACTTAAATCAGGTTTGTTTACTGTTCTTCTGTGTCACTGACCAAATGCAGAAAAGTCCCTGTGTTTCATCCTATTCACAATTGGAAGTCCACGACGCCGTTCACGCTTGGCCGCGCTCCGGCGAGCACCTACACCGGCCGAACGGAGCAACGGCTGAGTTCTCCGAGCAACAAACACCGAATTGGATCGACCCTAAGCCTTTTCCCCAAACTAATTTGGCTATTAATCAAGTAGGGAACTCTGGCCACGGTGGCCGTGAGCATCACGGCGAAACAGCCGTGTTCCCGGCGATGGGTGTCGGTATAGTCCAATTAAAGGGGTCGGGGAGTTTCACAGATGCATGAGAATGCTCAAACAAGGGAGCAGAGGGCGGGAACTGACCGGAGTTGGGCTGGCGACGGTGAGCTCGGTTTCACGGTGGAGGAAATCGGATTTGGGGGAAACTCCGAATTCGAGCACACAAGAGGATGATTGTGGCCGATTAGCGGTGGTTAGCTAGCTGACTACCTCACGGAGCTGGACATGGGCTCAATTTATAGGGAGGATGGGCGGTGGCCGCGAATTCGGACGAGACACGCGGTGGTCGGAGGTGAAGAAGAAGCACTGGCCGCGTGAGTTCGTGGCCAACGACGTGGCATTAACTCCGGGAGTCACGGAGAGTTCAGAGGAGGTCATGGCGACACGGTGAAAGAGTGGAGCCACGCGGCACACGGCCGAGAGGCGGCGGTCGACGGTGAGCACTTTACCGCGGCAGTGAGCCAGGGGAGATGTGCCGCGGTCGATCGAGGTGACTTCCAGCTCGACGGTGACGAGATCTTTTTACCTCGCAGCCATATCCGGTTACCAGCGAGCGCAAATCCTAACGGCGGCGGCACGAATCCTAGCGTGGGTAGGTCGCCGGCGATGAGCAAGCTGTGCTGGCGGTCGATCTGATCCGGTTAGGGCACTGTACCATCAGGAATTTCAGTCAGACGAACCTGACAGCGCATATTGAAGCTTCATTTTCTCTAAATTTTCCTTAGCAACCCATCCAAGGCTCTACACCAAAGTTGTAGTGCTATATACCAGCTACAATTCGACTATAGGACTTGATCACATTTGAGTACTAAATCAAGGTTGAATTCGGGCTCAAAGTTGGCTCCATTACACTGAAACTCTGAAATTCAGACTGAATCAGCCTGACCACCTATCTTTAGGCTTGATTATTTCCAATTTCTCCTTAACAACAATGCTACCACTCTTAAGCAAAGTTGTTCTCCTATAATTGGTCTTCAACTTTGATGTGGTGGCCTAGGGCAAAAACCCTGTACTTTGTAAGTTACAAAGCCCCAAAGTTGAGCCCATTCTCTGATTTTCAGACTTAGAATAAAACTCAAATGAGGTCCATTTTGCATTTAAGTCCAAAACTTAGGGTTTGGCTTTCAAATCCACATATTTGTGAACCAATTGACTTAAAATACTTATTTGGCTTGGTTTTTGCACTTTATCCCAAAAGTGGGCTAATTTTGCACATAAGCCCCTAGGGTTTGGTTTCAGGGTTTTCCAGGGTTCCAATTAGGGGTTCTGGTATCCCAGGGGTATAAAAGGAATTCAAGTTTGTTCTTAGAGTCATTTTATGACTTTTACCCTAAAGTCTTTAGGTTTTCTTAACTTGGGTTAAGTTTTACCCCTTTAACCACTATTTAGGGTTAAGTCCTTTAACCAGGGTTCTATTTGCAAAAACATTAAAACAATACAACTTGTTTGAAATTTTTGCCTAGTGAATGCACTCTAGGTGTGTCGAACATATGCAATGCCAATGCTTATGATGCCATGCTCAAGTTTTAGTTATAGTAACACCAGGAGTGTTACAAAACCCTTGCATGTTCTTGTGTTCATCCCCAAATCTCACAACAAGCAGAACGCTTAGGCCCCTCCTCATCTTAGGATTTAGGGCGGGTGCACTCTGCCACCCGGCCGGAGATTTCCTCTCCGACACGCGCGTAGCACCTTGAATATCGGAACTTATTAGGGATAAGTCGGCAAGATTATAGGAAGATCAGTTCAGTCGGTTCACTATTATTTAGGAACATACCATCATCACATGCACATGTAGTGCCCCACGGTCGAATATATAAGGCCTAAGGGGTACCCCATCATTTCCAATCAATGACCAATCCATCTCACTAATTTCTCTCCATTCTGGAGAACTCTTCTTGTAACCCACCACATAAAGATCCACACCAGGAAGTAGGGTATTACGCCTCTCCAAGCGGCCCGAACCTGTAGAAAATTGCCTGTCGTCTCTCGTGCATCTCACACGAACCATTGAGTTATAGTCAACAGCACTGTCCTACCCAAAAGCACCGCAAGGGGTAACCCTAGGTGTGCGGTCGGGCTCCAAACACCGACAGTTGGCGCGCCAGGTAGGGGGTGTGTCGTTGAACCAAGCTAGCTTAATGGCCGTTACTTCCTAGTGCAAGATCGCTCTTCGCCCTGGATCCGTGTTCTGCTTTGGGACCATCTCGTCCATAGCAGATGAGATAGGAATTCTGCACTGCATAGCAGATCTGCCGGGGAAGAAGTTTTCCTCGAAAATCCCTAGGAAAACCGGAACAAGACAATAGACAGCGCGACCTCCTGTACTTCAGGCGAAGACTACTTCTTGCAAGCCAAGAATCGAGAATTTACCTGCCCGAATGACTCTGCTGCCCACTTTGCCCACAAAGGAGTGTACATGGATTACAAGAAAGAAAGAAGCAAGCGTTCCTAGAAAAAGGACAGAGCTCCACCGAGTTATCTTTCCGACACCTTCACCCTCAAAGGAGGATGGAAAGGAACTCACCATCACAACAACTCCTTTCTACCCCGACATCCTCTTCATCGGGGGAGATTGGAATCGTCTCCCATCTCCAATGACAAGCCGACCATGCCGGGGGAAGAACCTCCCCAGCGAGAGGCTCGGCGATGAAGGAACAGACGCTAGAATATTCGACGACATCACGAAGCTGGGGAGCGGGACCCAGCATAGCCCGTATCTCGAGATGAAGTTTCAGAGAAAGGCGGAACTCTCACCAATGTGACCGCCGACAAGCTCAGGACCGAGACCGAGAACAAGCCAAGTAGGGCGCAAGGTTACGCCGAGAGAATCCCCTCTTCGCTCGAAACCTGAACCCTGACTTCGCTCGCGCAATGAACACGCCGAGCGAAGTTAGAGGAGTGCTGGCTCAGATAGCTGATGGCTTCCCGCGAACTCCGGACGCTAAAGGTTAACGGTGGCTACTTACTCGGGCAGCTAACCACCTTCTGCCTATCGCTCATCCCTCGAGCGACCTACGACACGCCATCAACAGTCGGCGGGACACACGGAGCTCCATCAACGCTTCGCGCGACCGATGACATGAAAACAAGATAAGGCGCCGGGAGGAGTATGACCGGGACCACGGTGTCCCAGCTCGAAGTCACGCCACCCGAGTTGAGTTGGCTGAGGCCTCAACTAGTGGCTTGATTCGGGGGTGGTCGAGACAACACATCACCGACTCCCCTCCCTGGGATCAGCACCATGAACGCCAACAAGAAGACACATGTGGAGTCTCCGCGCTTACTCCGCGTCTTCGGGCCATCCAGTGGCCCCCAAACTTCAAAGTCTCTAACGTCGACAAGTACGAGCCTAAGCAGGACCTGGGGGCTGGTTGGCCGTCTACACGACCACCGCCTGGGCTGTCAGGGCAACAGAAGACGTGATGATAGCATATTTGCCCATCGTCCTTGGGCAAGATGCACTGCAGTGGCTATGACATTTGCCATGACACTGCATCGATGATTGGAGTGACTTCAGTCGACATTTCATTGCCAACTTCCAGTCCTTCTCTGACAAGCCGGCGCAGTCATGGGACCTCAAATCCATTAGGCGCCAAGGCGATGAAACACTTCGGTCGTACCTCAAGAGGTTTTAGACCATGAGAAATCGTATCCTCGAAGTCACCGAGGCAATGGTGATTGAAGATTTCTACCAGGGATCCAATGACTCAGCCTTCGTCCGAGCCATACTACAGAAAGCGCCAACCACCTCCAAACATATATTTCGAGAAGCGGACCTCTACATTATTGCTGACGAGCGGACCCAGGACCTCATCGAAGGAACGAAACCTGCACCACCGGTGCCACGACGCGACGCGAATCAGCAACCCGACAGGCGCCGGGAGAAAAGGCCACATGAAGAGGTACACGCCACCGGACCACCCGTCGCTCGTGCCCGAGGGGTGCCCCGCGGAGGCGAGCGGACGCTGGATGACATCCTCGACGCCCCGTGCCCGTACCACAAGGACATGTGCCACACCCTATGGAACTGCAGGGACTTCAAGCACTCTGTCAGACATGGCCGACCATTCCAGCCACTACCACCTCCCCCACCACGAGGGCTCGGCGAGCCCAGGCAGCCTCAACAGTCAGAAGGGGGAGGGGTGGAGCATTCCCACACGTTGACAGGGAGGTCAACGTCATCTTCAAAGGACATGGGTCGCAGGAGAATAGAAGGCAACAGAAGCTCAATGACCGGCAGGTCCTGGCGGCAACCACCAGTGCCCTAGCTCCTTATCGATGGTTGGAGCACGCAATAACCTTTAGCCGAGCGGATTAGTGACTCAACTTCGACCATCCCAGCAAGTACCCGCTCCTCATTGATCCGGTGGTCCGAGAGAGCAGGGTAAAGAAAGTACTAGTGGATGGGGGAAGTATCATTAACATTACCTTCCCCCGAACGCTTCTAGCCTTGGGGTCGCACTCAGAGACTTCACTGAGTCAGATGCTCCTTTCTTCGGCATCGTGCCGACTGAAGGGGAGTACCCACTCGGACACATCTACATGCTCATCACCTTCGAGACTCTGGAGAACTACAGAACCGAGTTCCTGAGGTTCAAGGTGGCACGTTTTGACTGCGGATACAATGCCATCATCGGCAGGCCGGGACTGGCAAAATTCATGGCCATTTTGCACTACTCGTACATGATATTGAAGATGCCGGGACCTCAAGGAATCATCACTGTGCGCGCTGACTTCCAAGGCGTCGCGGAGTGCTTTCGGGGAGCCATCCAAGCAGCCCTCACCACCGGGCCCCTGACAGCTCCCCTTGTGCAGGCGGACACCAAGCCGGAGGAAGGCCTCACAATACCCACTAACGAAGCTCAAGCCATGACCTCTATACAGCCGACTGAGGAGACTAAAAGGATCAACCTGGGATTTATCGATGAGTGCAAGACTGTTATCATCAGTTCCAGCCTTAATGACAAATAGGAAAGCGCTCTCGTCCAGTTCCTGCAAGATAACTGAGATGTATTCGCATGGAAACTTGCGGATATGCCGGGAGTCCCGAGAGAACTGGCCAAGCACAAATTGAAGGTCTATCCTCAAGCTAGGCCGATTCGACAGAAGCTACATCGTTTCACGCTTGACAAAAGAGATGCTATTCGCGCCGAGCTAGCCCGATTAGTGAATGCAGGGTTCATTAGGGAGGTGCTGCATCCGAGTGGCTAGCAAATCCTGTTCTTGTACTAAAAAAGAATAAAGTGGATTGGCGCATGTGCGTTGACTATTCTGATCTCAACAAGCATTGTCCGAAGGATCCCTTCGAGCTCCCTAGAATAGATCAGGTGGTTGATTCGACCGCTGGCTGTTCTATGTTGTCCTTCCTAGACTGTTATTCTAGGTACCATCAGATCAACTTAGCAAAAGAAGATGAGGAGAAGACTGCTTTCATCATCTCATTTGGAGCTTTCTGCTATACTCCATGTCGTTTGGCCTTAAGAACGTTGGAGCAACTTACCAAAGAGCCATTCAGACATGCTTAGCCGACCACTGGGGCAAGCAAGTGGAAGCCTATGTCGATGATGTGGTGATCAAAACAGAAAACTCAGAAAACTTCATTGAAGATTTGCAGCTGGTCTTCAACAGCTTGAGGCGCTACCGGTGGAAGCTCAACCTAGAAAAGTGTGTTTTCGGAGTACCGGCAGGAAAGTTACTCGGATTCATTGTCAGCCACCGAGGGATTGAAGCAAACCCAGAAAAAATCGAGGCCATCATGAGAATGGAAGCGCCACGATCATAGAAAAAGGTTCAGAGGCTTACGGGATGCATGGTAGCCTTGAGCAGTTCATATCAAGGCTAGGCGAGAAAGGCATGCCATTCTACAAATTGCTCAAAAAGGTGGACAAGTTTCAGTGGACCACAGAGGAGCAGGAGGCTCTAGAGGCACTAAAAAAGTTCCTAACTACACCACTAGTACTCAAGCCACCACGCCAAGCTACGCCGAGTCAGCCAGCAGAAGATCTGTTGCTATACATCTCCTGCACGACTCACGTGGTAAGCACCGCGTTAATAGTCGAGCGGGCAGAGGATGGACATGCATACCCGGTGCAGCATCCGGTCTACTTCATCAACGAAGTCCTTGGGCCCTCGAACGTGAGGTATCCTAAAGTCTAGAAGCTGCTATACGCGGTACTTCTAACCGCTCGCAAGCTCCGTCACTACTTTGACGATCACAAAGTCATAGTAGTCACAGGATTTCCAATAGGGGACATTCTCCACAACAAAGAAGCTATTGGGAGGATAGCCAAGTGGGCGTGCAAGCTGGAAGCTCACGACATAGAGTTCCGACCTCGCACGGCAATAAAGACCCAAACACTAGTTGACTTCGTATCAGAGTGGGCCGAGCACCAAGTCTCAGACAACCCAGAGATTACCGAAGTATGAAGAATGTACTTTGATGGCTCGTTGAAGCTGCAAGGAGCGGGTGCAGGGGTTCTCTTTATTGCTCCTAGAGGTGAACAACTCAAGTATGCACTCTAGCTACTATTTCCAGCATCGAATAATGCAGCAGAGTATGAAGCACTAATCCATGGGCTAAGTATCGCCGTATCACTCGACATCAAGAAACTGATGGTATATGGAGATTCGCTAGTGGTCATAAGCCAGATAAACAAAGACTGGGATTGCTCGACTGATTCCATGGGCAAGTACTGTGCAGCCGTGTGAAAACTGGAGGACAAATTCGAAGGATTGGAGTTCCACCACGTGGAAAGAGGTCGCAACGCAGCAGCAGACTCGTTGTCGAAGCTGGGATCCGGTCAGGCCCAGGTTCCACCCAGGATCTTCATCCAAGAAATATCATAACCAAGCATCCTCTCAGATCAGGTGGAAGAGTGCAACACCTTGAGCCAACCAGAGTTAGACCCCAATGATTGGAGAGAACCTATCATTAGGTATATAAAAAATGAAGAAGAACCGGATGACAAGGCTACAGCAGAACGCATTGCAAGGCAGTCGGCTCACTACACCATCATAGGGGATTTACTGTTCAGAAGAGGTGCTGCAGGAGTCCTCATGAAATGCATTCACTCGGCCGTCGGGAGACAACTGTTAGATGAAATCCATGCCGGGCAGTGCAGAGTACATGCAGCATCCAGGACTCTGGTCGGGAAGGCTTTCAGATCTGGTTTCTATTGGCCAACAGCGAAGAGTGATGCTGCCGAGTTAGTCTAGAAGTGTGAGGCTTGCCAATTCTTATCAAAGCAACAACACCTACCCGCACAACAGCTATAAACCATTCCTGTAACATGGTCGTTCGCATGCTGGGGGCTGGACATGATTGAACCTTTCAAGAAAGCTCAGGGAGGCTTTACTCATATACTAGTTGCCATTGACAAATTCACAAAATGGATAGAGTACAAGCCAATCGCTTCTTTGACCTCAGCCAAAGCAGTGAAATTTATACAAGACATAATATTCAGGTTTGTGATACCAAACAGCATCATCACCGACCTAGGATCCAACTTCACCAGCTCTGAATTCTTTGATTTCTATGATCAGCAGAGCATCCAGATTAAGTATGCATCAGTACCACACCCAAGAGCCAATGGCCAGGTAGAAAGAGCCAACGGAATGATACTAGAAGCACTTAGGAAGAAAGTATTTGACAAGAGTGAAAAGCTTGCAGGAAAATGGATCAGAGAGCTGCCATACATGGTCTGGAGCCTGAGAACTCAACCCAGTCGAGCTCTGCATGGAAATACCCCATTTTTCATAGTTTATGGGTCAGAGGCAGTGCTACTCACCGACCTAATCTTCGGGGGCACCAAGGTTAACTTTCGAAAGCATAGCTGAAGCAGAAGCGACCAGGCTAGAAGATATTGATGTACTGGAGGAAGAACGATTGAACACAGTAATTCAGTCGGCTAGGTACCAGCAGACCTTGAGGCGCTACCATGATAAAGTTGTGCGGCATCGATCCTTTGCAGTGGGAGACTTGGTCCTTCGCCGAATTCTAATGGGGGAAGGGCGGCACAAGCTATCACCACTATGGGAAGGACCGTTCATCATATCGGAGGTCACTCGGCCGGGATCATACCGACTTACTCAGATGGATGGCACAGAAGTGGGGAACTCATGGAACATAGAACACCTCAGAAAATTCTATCCTTAGCAAGGCCTCAAAATTCTTGAAGGAGCATTGTACTCTGTAATCTGAGGACTTCATCATCAATAAAGTTTTCATTTTTCAAAGGCATTCAGACTCTTGACTTACAGCTGACTTCGATTGGGCCGAGCTTGAAATCAGCACGCTTACTTGACTAAGGGTGACCGCTATACCCTGCTAACGGAGCAATCGGCTTAAGTCGGCGATGACTTAAGTCGGTACGCATGCTCACGCTTACTTGACTAAGGGTGACCACTATACCCTGCTAACAGAGCAATTGGCTTAAGTGTGGCGGAACCACCCGAATTATTCCAGCTTAAGTGCCTAAGTCACGCCTCAGGGGCCGTAACACACTTAAATCGGAATAACCCGTCAGTCCCTCAGATCTAGTCTGATAGAGCCACTTAACCAGGATCAAATTCCACAATCTCACTCGAAGGTGAGTCACAGAAGAAATACAATAAACAGGAAACTTCAAATTAAGTGCTGAATTATTACATAGATCAGAGTTTTGAGGAGTTTTGAGTAGCAAATAAGAGTTCACGAAATAAAATGCAGCGGATAATCGATGTCGTCGGTATCGAGGAAATGGGCAAGGCCTAGCCCACTACTCCTCGTGCTCCTCTCCTACCGGAGCAGCATCCCACTCGACCGTCCAACCCGGTGGCAGGGTGGTAGGCCAAGTCACACCATCAACCATTTCCTGAATGGTACCTGCAAAAATTATGCCACAAGCAAGGCTGAGTATACTAATACTCAGCTAGACTTACCCGGTGTGAGGAGTCAACTCCTCTACCTCTAGACTATGCAGCTGTTTGGCTGAGGGGTTTGGTTTGCCAAAAGCACTAGCTGTTTCTAAAATCCATTTTTAACTTTTCAAATTCTAGCATCATTATTTTAGCTATATTTGCTCCTTCTAAGCATACATGGTGACAAGCATTTAGTTCAATCAACAAATTGTCTCATGTAACCTCATTTCACTTCTTACTCGATGTAGTACAAGGGGTCAAGCAGTCTCATTAGCTGTGAGAAGCAGACGATTCGAATCGAGTTTTTAACCTTGCAAGGTAAACCTAAACACACGACATGTCAGGGTACTCCGACCCCGCACATGACAACCGTCCCCATCGATTCCCCGTTCGCGTCCAGGCCTCACCGCCTTGGCATACAATGCTCCACTGACCCCGGCTGCCGCCGTGCAGTGACCGCACTTGTACCCACCATAGCTAGCATGGGAGACCTAGTCTCAGGTCGCATGAGGGATAAAGTCCGCGCCCGGCTTCACTCAGGTACTAGGTTTACCGGTTACCATTTTTCCCGGCATGTGCTTAGTACGTTCAAACGCTTGACTCAGGTATCCACACATTAATCCTTAATTCCTTTTTCCCGTCTCATGGACAAGGCATCCTCCCTGGGTCCAAGTCCATAGACTAACATAGATCCCGTTATCAAGATGAATACAATCAATTCCTGACCTTGCGCGAGCGCTAGAAAAATCACTCGACTTCTACCGAGATCCTGATTAGCAAGCAGCTACTCGACCTAGCATACTAGTATTCATCTCAAAAAGGAATCCTAAGTTCATGCAGCTAGAGGTTTCAAGCAACTCCTACACTTAAGTGCACATTACAATCCTACAAGCAATAAGTGTAGTAAAGTAGCATATAATAATACGGTTATGCATATAAACCGGGGCTTGCCTTCAATAGCTGGGGCTGCAGGGAGATCCTCAATAGCCGCCTCGGAAGCTTGCTCCTGGTCCTCCTCTTGGACAGATCCTTGCTCGGGGATGAGCACGTACTCTCCGTCGGCGAGATTACAATCTAATGAATGCAATGCGTAAGATATATGTATGATATGATATGTGCTTTAGTAATTTCAACTTTTGATGGTGTATGGTCTACTTAAGTTAGATAGAGTTAAACCTTACTTATGTGAGACTTTTGGGTGGTATACTTTGGTAAATTGGATCAAACTTAGCTAAGGTAAGTGGTAGGTTTATTATTGGGGTTCCACTGAATTCTTTTTAAAGCCTTAGTGAGAATTGACAAGAATTCAAGTTAGACTTATTGGAGTGAGATTTATTTCTCCCTTCTTTTTCTTTATTCTCTTTAAGTTTTTGGAGTGGGTTTGAACTACAAGTTATCTTAGTAAATTTCCAAAAATTCTGTAAAAATTACAGTGGCTTATTACTGGTGTAAAATTTTCTGTCTCAAAATTTGGGGTTCAAAAAGTGAATAGTTTTCTCTGGACAAAAATACCAAATTTTAGGGCACAAGGGGTGATTGAACTACAACTATCAATTAATAGTAGGTAATTCTCTAAGACTTATTTTTGCTGGCATTTACATGCTATAACATGACTTGGCACAAAATTCTAGTCATTAATTCTTATTAGTTATTTTACTGGGATTTTCTAAAGTTCTTGGCCCAAGGGGTGCTTTCTACTACCACTATATTTGAAAAATATCAAACAACAGACTTCTGATTTTTCTTAGCTTCTATTTTGTGCAAGAGCAATCATTCTGAAGTTTGGCATCTTTTTGCTTAAGGGAAAGGGTGGTATGCATTAATTGGATTAAATGGCCTTTCTTATAAAATATTAGCAATAGGTATTATTTTGCATCTTTTTAATGGGTTTGCATTTTTCTCTTGTGGCCTATCTCATTATTGACCTAGCAAAATTTTATTTGCCCATTATTGCATTATTATGGGTTATTCATGATTTATTTAGAAAATAACTCATTATCATATTACACTTACTTACCCTACTTAAAATGATGGGCTAGGGTGTTCATTATTTTTGCAGTAGGGTTCTGGTGGTAATAAGTCCACTGGATTTTTTTTATAAATTTTTAGGTCTGGTTTTGTAATTCTAATAATTGATTTCTAGTTGGAATAATGCTAAATAACACATTTCACTTTAAAACTGATCTGGACTAGAGGTCTCTTTATTTTTCTTAGGTTCCCTGTTACTTAAGTAAACTAGGAAAAATAATTTCAGTCACTGTTCATTAATTTCTAATGCCTTTCTGATTTTCCTAAGTTTTGGGCAGAAATGGCTTTTAATGGATATCTACACTATATTTTTCAATACTGGGTTCTTACTATTTTTAAACAGTGCTTAAATGAGGGTTGCACCTCTACAAATTTTCTTAGGTTCAGCACAGAAGCAAAACTAATTTCCCTTAATTAAACAAGGTTTGGTCAGTTTCTGTTTTTAATTTTAAACTCTAAAAATTAGAACAGAAAGCATAAGGTTCATTATTTTTACATGATAGCTCATATTATTCAGGGTCTAGCAAAATTAGTTTGACAACTTTTGCTTAAGAATTCATCAAATTATGGATTTTCTAAGTTCTATGTTTATTAAAAAGAATAAACAGAATTGATTAAATGGAAAACTACTTTGCAACAGGGTCCCTGGCGGGTGTTTTAAGTTTTCCTCACAGATGAGTCCCTGAGCTACTATTCAAATGAGTCACTGACATTGCAAAAAACCCCCTAGGTTCTTCTAATCCTAACCCGAGGTCCTTTCCCCAATTTGAACAGTGCCCGCGGCGGAAGAAAGGGCGGAGGGGCTTACCAGCGGCGAGATTGCTCCGGTGAGGTGGTCGAGGACGTAGGGGAGGTCTCGAGGATCACAACGATGTGCGGGTCGCCGTCGGGGGTGGTCGGAGTTGGCCGGTCCGCGCGCGCAGGCGGGGGAGCTCGTCGGCGGCGAGGAGTCTGACCTATCCAGGGCGAAATTGACCAATCAAACGGGTCAGAGAGCTTCACAAGGGATCAAGGAAGGTGTGCGCGCAAGGAATTGAAGAATGGCTCACCAGAGAGCTCGGTCCACGCATGCAGGCGGGCGACCAAAGTCCGGCGAGGGTGATCTCGGGCTTCCGGTGAAGTTCTGCCGGGTCCGAGGGCTTAGAGAGCTTCACGAGCCTATGGTGGAGCTAACCGAAGCGCTAGCGCGACTTGGGGGGCGACTGGAGTGGGCTGGCCACGGTGGCCGAAGCTCTGGCGGCAATGGCGGGCGGAAAAGAGCTTGCCGGAGCTAAGGAGGGGTGGCTGGCCGGTGATGGTGAGCGCGGGGAGAAGTGAGGCACGCCCGGGGAGGCTTTATAGGCGCGGGCGAGCACGGCCGAGGGCGGGGCTCTGACAAGCGCTCGGGGCGTGCGAGGCGAACGCCAGTGCGCGCTCTGGCGCCTGGCACAGCGTCGAGCACGAGGCAGCGCAGAGAGAGGTCGAGTTCAAGCGCGGATTGGCTCCAAATCTTTGAGATTTTGGCTATAATCCCGTTGAGAGATCTCTTCCTCTCAGGTCCCTTTGTCGTTTATGTGTGGAGGCTAGCAGGTTTGGTTGACTGGATTAGGAGATAGAGAGGGAAGAAATCTGGTTTGTCTCACTGCCGCACACAGGGAGAAGATCTCTGGTTTGACGTGTCCGAGGCACGCGTCCCAATGCCATCTTCTGGCACAAGACAGAGAGGTTAGTTAGGCACGTTTTTGTTAATGGGGTCATTAGGATTTGAGTTAGGGATCGAGGTGAACACGCTTGATCTTTGGCTCAAGGTATGAAATTCAGAATTCTGAAATTCAGAATTTCCTACTGAGTCCCCACATGAGAAGCTTGCTTGGGGTTTTATTTGAATTATTTTGGCCAATCTTCTTCAATCTTTATTGTTGCTTATTAAATATACTTCAATGTTTATAATTGGCCCAAGCCATGATCCTAATTTTTTCATACCCTTTTCCCCATTCTCTTGAATTTTGCTCATAGGGCTCAATTAGGGTTTTTGTTGGGGTTGCACATTTTGCCTTTTTGAAAAACCCATTTGTTTTGAACATGATACTTTTAAGTATAGGCTTGGTGGATCCTTTATTCTTAAGTCAATTTGATGTTCATACTTAAATTTGGTTCACATAAGATGATGGTTCATGGGTTAGCACTTTGAGAGAAACCCTAGGTGATACTGGGGTGTCACATTAAGTTGGCGACGACTTAAGTCGGTGCGACATGCTCACGCTTACTTGACTTAGGGTGACCACTATACCATGCTAATGGAGCAATCTGCTTAAGTCGGCGACGACTTAAGTCGGTGCGACATGCTCACGCTTACTTGACTTAGGGTGACCACTATACCCTACTAACGGAGCAATCGGCTTAAGTCAGCGACGATTTAAGTCGGTGTGACATGCTCACGCTTACTTTATCGGCTTAAATCAGCGACGAATTAAGTTGGTGCAACATGCTCACACTTACTTAACTTAGGGTGACCACTATACCCTGCTGACGGAGCACTCAGCTTAAGTCGACGACGACCTAAGTCAGTGCGACGTGCTCACACTTACCTGACTTAGGGTGACCACTATACTTTGCTAACGATCTAAGACAGTGTAATATACTTCGACTTACTCCACTTAGGGTGACCACTACACTCTACCAGCAAGGCGATCGACTTAAGTCGGAAAACGCCTTTAAGCCAGCATGGTACACTTGTTTTCGTGTTGTTTAGGGTGACCACTGTACCCTAACAGCGAAATAATCAGCTAAGATTAAAATCACTTAAGGAAAAAAGGAACATCTTACTTGCTAGTGACAGGGTCGCTTTCCGGCACCCTGTTCATAGAATAATCGAGTTCTAACACAGCTATCACAAAGAATTCATATTACATCTATCTTCCAAAAGAGATGCTAACTCGATACAAAGGGTGTTTTGCAGGACATCACTGCGTCGAAACATCTTTGTAGATAGTGTCTTTCACAGGTACAATGGAAGAAGAGGGACGGCTTGCGGCATCAGGCGTGACCTTGACATCAGCAACAATATCGTCAGGCACCACGACACCGGGTCTCCTCATCAGGATCTGTCCCGCGCAAATGGCTTTATCCATAGCCCTATCGCGCTGGGCCTTTAATACGACGCAGTTGTCCTCTAGAGTTTTAACAGTCAGTTGAGCGGCCTCTAGCTCCTGCACGACAAGCTTCTTGGAAGCACGTAGATCCTTGATGGTGGAGTCTTTGGTCGACAACAATGGCATAAGTCGCAGAACTTCGCCTTGAGATGTCTGCAGCTCATGGTGATGATGGTCTAGGTCAGACATGGTGAAGCGGTGGCTCCTCTCCAGGATGGTCAAGGAGTTACTAGCATCACAGTACAACCTGTCTAGATTGTCACGAGAGGCAACAAGTGCTCATTTCTCCTCCTACAAACAGAAAACAACAGTCAGCACCAAGGCGATAATAACAGAGCAGGGTCAGCCAAGGAAATTTACCTCATGTGCCATCTTTTCAGAATCAAGCTAGGCATTCAGAGAAGAGTTTAGAGAGTGTGCACTATCCAGAAAGGCAGAAGTCTGGGCTAAGTTGGTCTGACTCTGAGAATACTTCTCCACAAGGTCAGAGCATCGTTGAGCCATATCCGATAATGCAGCTAAAAGGGAATGTGTGATTAAAGATAAGTTGGTCAATTAAAGCAGCTAGAGAAACTATAAGCTCATTAACCAGCATCGATGCCTTTAAATCATCTATCTGTTTCTAGAGCAGCAAATGATTCCATTGCATCAGAGATAGAGCTTGTTCGGGAACAGTGGCACCACAGGACCTCAACTAGGCAGATACTCCGCCAACAAAATCCTGTGGTCATAGACAGATGAGCAGAAGAAAGATAATTTGCTAGTACGAACAATATAGAACAAAAGACCAACTCACCTGGAGATTAGAAAGGAACAGCGGAAGACCCAAGGCAGGAGGAGCTATAGCATGGCTTGACGAGGGAAGATCAGTAGGAACAATCTGGAGGGCACTATCCTGGGTGACCTCAACCCCACCAGCAGACATCAGGCTCCTTGTGTCTGGCTCGCCGACCTCTAAGGCGACTTGTCCAGTTAAAGTCGTAGAAGCACGAGCTGTCGTCGCCCCATCAGACCGAATTGGGGATGACCCGATGTGGACATCCATGGAAGTATTAGAAAGAGAGCACGCCTGAACATCCTCGAGGGCTAGGTTGTAGCTTGCACTACCCACAAGGGCTGGATCGCTACCAGCAACACCCTCGGGGGCTGGGTCTTCTGCAGCAGCCACTTCTAAAGCTGAAGGTCCCTCAGCCACATCCATGCAAGTCGGGTAACTCAGATCAGTGTTTCTGCGTGGAAGACTGCCCTCCAAGGTTGACGATAAGCGAGACACCACTCGGGTTACCTCTTGCCCGGCAGAATCAAGCAATGAAGGCCCACCGTCTGGGACCTTTGAACAGACGGCTAGGGTATCAACTTTAGGAGGCTCTGATAGTATGTCTTCAGGAATGACCTCCTCCAGTGCTTGATCAAAATATGATATCGAAAGCTCCTGAAGGCTGACAAGTGCCGACAGAGCTGGAGAGGGAATATCGCTACCCCCTCGCTACCTCTATAGTGCCGGCTATTCTTGCGGATCAGTGGGACTTCTTCTTTTTCTTCCTCTTCATCCTCATCAAACATGCCGCCAGTAGACTACGCATGATCACAACCTTTGGCGTCAACCTCAGGGATGGCATCCGCTGGGACATCATCAGAAATCGGTACAGATGGACCGACATCCTGATCCAAGCATGACAGTCACCGAAGTCACCTTTTCTTCTTTTTCCCCTCGATAGGTGCAGTCGGGCGGTTCACTTAGCGTGAACGCTTTGGGCGGGCACCTTCAGGTTTTCGAATCTCTGCCTCTTCACCAAATTCTTGCCCAGTCGTGATGGCCATCGACTCGGTTCAGGTAGAGTCGGACGATTCCCCGGCCAGCAGGCTAAGTGAAAGGGAATTAGGCTTACACCTATTTCCTAATTGATTTTGGTGGTTGAATTGCTCAACACAAATAATTGGACTAACTAGTTTGCTCTAGTCTATAAGTTCTACAGGTGCCAAAGGTTCACAAAAAGCCAATAAAAAGACCAAGAAAAGGGTTCAATCAAGAGAGCAAAGGATTTCCCGGAAGGCACCCTGGTCTGGCGCACCGGACAGTGTCCGGTGCACCAGGGAACTCGACATCCAACTCTTCACCTTCGGGAATTTTCAGAGGAGCTCCGCTATAATTCACCGGACTGTCCGGTGCACCACCGGACAGTATCCGGTGCTCCAGGGGAGAGCAACTCTGAACTCGCCAGCTTCGGGAATCCGCTCCGCTAAAATTCACCGGACTGTCCGGTGAGTCACCGGATAGTGTCCGGTGCACACCGGACTGTCTGGTGTGACAGCGGAGCAACGACTTCTTCGCGCGCAACGGTCGACTGCAACACATTAAATGCGCGCCTGTGCGCGCAGAGGAGCAGAGCACGCGCGGGTGGCACACCGGACAGCCTACAGGGCCTATCCGGTGCACCACCCGACAGCCAGGCGGGCCCACAAGACAGCGCTCCAACGGTCGAACCCCAACGGTCTGCTGACGTGGCTAGCGCACTGGACTGTCCGGTGCGCCATGCGACTACAGCCCTCCAACAGCCATTTTTTGTGGTTGGGGCTATAAATACCCCAACCACCCCACATTCAAGGCATCCAAGTTTTTCACCTTCCAACTACTTACAAGAGCTCTAGCATTCAATTCTAGACACACCAAAGAGATCAAATCCTCTCCAAATTCCATTCAAAGCTTTAGTGATTAGAGAGAGTGATTATTGTGTTCATTTGAGCTCTTGCACTTGGATTGCTTCTTTTTCTCATTCTTTCTTGCGATCATCTCAATTGTAATCAAGGCAAGAGACACCAATTGTGTGGTGGTCCTTGCGGGGAAGTTTGGTTCCCGTTTGATTGAGAAGAGAAGCTCACTCGGTCCGAGGGACCGTTTGAGAGAGGGAAAGGGTTGAAAGAGACGCGGTCTTTGTGACCACCTCAACGGGGAGTAGGTTTGAGAGAACCGAACCTCGGTAAAACAAATCCGTGTGTCTCACTTCTTTACTCGCTTGTGATTTGTTTTTACGCCCTCTCTCAGACTCGCTTATATTTCTAACGCTAACCCGGCTTGTAGTTATGATTAACTTTGTAAATATTCAGTTTCGCCCTATTCACCCCCCCTCTAGGCGACTTTCAATTGGTATCAGAGCTCGGTGCTTCATTAGAGCCTAACCGCTCGAAGTGATGTCGGGAGATCACGCCAAGAGGGAGATGGAGACCGGCGACAAGCCCACTACAAGCCACGGGAAGGCTTCATCGGAAGAATCCCGCAACAAGGGGAAGGGGAAGGAGAAGAAATCCTCTTCCCACAAGTCGCATCGGAGTGGTGATAAAAAGAAGAAGATGAGGAAGGTGGTCTACTATGAGACCGACACTTCATCACCATCAACCTCCGGCTCCGACGCGCTGTCCATTACTTCTAAGCGCCATGAGCGCAAGAAGTTTAGTAAGATCCCCCTACGCTATCCTCGCATTCCTAAACATACACCTTTATTTTCCGTCCCATTAGGTAAACCACCAACATTTGATGGTGAATATTATGCTAGGTGGAGTGATATGATGCGATATCACCTAACCTCACTCCACAAAAGTATATGGGATATTGTTGAGTTTGGTGTATAGGTACCATCCATAGGGGATGAAGATTATGATGAGGACGAGGTGGCCCAAATCGAGCACTTTAACTCCCAAGCCACCACTATACTTCTCACCTCTCTAAGTCGAGAGGAGTATAACAAGGTGCAAGGATTGAAGAGCGCAAAAGAGATTTGGGATGTGCTCAAGACCGCGCACGAAGGAGACGAGGTGACCAAAATCACCAAAAGGGAGACGATCGAGGGGGAGCTCGGTCGCTTCCAGCTTCGCCAAGGTGAAGAGCCACAAGAAATATACAACCGGCTCAAAACTTTGGTAAACCAAGTGCGCAACCTCGAGAGTAAGAAATGGGATGACCACGAAGTGGTTAAGGTTATTCTTAGATCACTTGTTTTCCTTAACCCTACTCAAGTTCAATTAATTCGTGGCAATCCTAGATATACACTAATGACTCCCGAGGAAGTAATCGGGAATTTTGTGAGCTTTGAATTGATGATCAAAGGCTCAAAGAAGATCAACGAGCTAGATGGCCCCTCCGCGCCCGAAGCACAACCGGTTGCATTCAAGGCAACGGAGGAGAAGAAGGAAGAGTCTACATCAAGTAGACAACCAATCGACGCCTCTAAGCTCGACAATGAGGAGATGGCACTCATCATCAAGAGCTTCCACCAAATCCTCAAGCAAAGGAGGGGGAAGGATTACAAATCCCGCTCCAAGAAGGTTTGCTACAAGTGTGGTAAGCCCGGTCACTTTATTGCCAAATGTCCTATTTCTAGTGACAGTGACAGGGGCGACGACAAGAAGGGGAGAAGAAAGGAGAAGAAGAGATATCACAAGAAGGGTGGCGATGCCTATGTGTGCCGCGAGTCGGACTCCGACGAGAGCTCCACCGACTCCTCCTCCGACGAGGATGCCGCCAACATCGCCGTCACCAAGGGACTTCTCTTCCCCAACGTCGGCCACAAGTGCCTCATGGCAAAGGACGGCAAAAAGAAGGTTAAATCCAAATCCTCCACTAAATATGAGTCCTCTAGTGATGATAATGCTAGTGATGAGGAGGATAATTTGCGTACTCTTTTTGCCAACCTCAACATGCAACAAAAGGAAAAACTAAATGAATTAATTAGTGCTATTCATGAGAAGGATGATCTCTTGGACTCTCAAGAGGACTTCCTAATTAAGGAAAACAAGAAGCATGTTAAGGTTAAAAATGCTTATGCTCTAGAAGTTGAAAAATGTGAGAAATTAACTAGTGAGCTAAGCACATGCCATGATTTAATTGCCAACATTAGAAATGAAAATGCTAGTTTAAATGCTAAGGTTGATTCAAATGTTTGTGATGCTTCAATTCCCAATCTTAGAAATGATAATATTGATTTGCTCGCTAAGATTGAAGAATTGAATATCTCTCTTGCTAGCCTTAGGATTGAAAATGAAAAATTGCTCGCTAAGGCTAAAGAATTAGATGTTTGCAATGCTTACATTTCCGATCTTAGAGATAACAATGACATTTTGCGTGCTAAGATTGTTGAACTTAATTCTTGCAAACCCTCTACATCTACCGTTGAGCATGTGTCTATTTGTGTTAGATGTAGAGATGTTGATATTGATGCTATTCATGATCATATGACTTTAATTAAACAACAAAATGATCATATAGCAATATTAGATGCTAAAATTACCGAGCATGAACTTGAAAATGAAAATGAAAAATTTAAATTTGCTCATAGTATGCTCTATAGTGGGAGACGCCCTGGCATCAAGGATGGCATTGGCTTCCAAAAGGGGGACAATGTCAAACTTAATGCCCCTCCTAAGAAATTGTCTAACTTTGTTAAGGGCAAGGCTCCCATGCCTCAGGATAACGAGGGTTACATTTGGTACCCTGCCGGTTATCCCGAGCACAAAATTAGGAGAATTCACTCTAGGAAGTCTCACTCTGGCCCTAATCATGCTTTTATGTATAAGGATGAGACATCTAGCTCTAGGCAACCAACCCGTGCTAAGTTGCCTAAGAAGAAAACTCCTAGTGCATCAAATGATCATGACATTTCATTTAAAACTTTTGATGCATCTTATGTTTTGACTAACAAATCCGGCAAGGTAGTTGCCAAGTTTGTTGGGGGGCAAACACAAGAGCTCCAAGACTTGTGTTTGGGTACCCAAAGTTCTTGTCTCTAAAGCTAAAGGACCCAAAACTGTTTGGGTACCTAAAGTCAAGAACTAAAATTGTTTTGTAGGTTTATGCATCCGGGGGCTCAAGTTGGATCATCGATAGCGGGTGCACAAACCACATGACAGGGGAGAAGAAGATGTTCTCCTCCTATGAGAAAAACCAAGATCCCCAACGAGCTATCACATTCGAGGATGGAAATCAAGGTTTGGTCAAAGGATTGGGTAAAATTGCTATTTCACCTGACCATTCCATTTCCAATGTTTTTCTTGTAGATTCCTTAGATTATAACTTGCTTTCCGTTTCCCAATTATGTCAAATGGGCTACAACTATCTATTTACTGATGTAGGTGTCACTGTCTTTAGAAGGAGTGATGATTCAATAGCATTTAAGGGAGTGTTAGAGGGTCAGCTATACTTGGTAGATTTTGATAAAGCTAAACTCAACACTTGCTTAATTGCTAAGACTAACATGGGTTGGCTTTGGCACCGCCGACTAGCCCATGTTGGAATGAAGAATCTTCATAAGCTTCTAAAGGGAGAGCACATTTTAGGATTAACAAATGTTCATTTTGAGAAAGACAGGATTTGTAGCGCATGCCAAGCTGGGAAGCAAGTTGGTGTTCATCATCCACACAAAAACATCATGACGACTGGCAGGCCACTGGAGCTCCTACACATGGACCTATTCGACCCGATAGCTTACATAAGCATCGGCGGGAGTAAGTACTGTCTAGTTATTATGGATGATTATTCTCGCTTCACTTGGGTATTCTTTTTGCAGGAAAAATCTCAAACCCAAGAGACTTTAAAGGGATTCTTGAGACGAGCTCAAAATGAGTTCGGCTTGAGGATCAAGAAAATTAGAAGCGACAATGGGACAGAGTTCAAGAATTCACAAATTGAAGGCTTCCTTGAGGAGGAGGGCATCAAGCATGAGTTCTCTTCTCCCTACACGCCACAACAAAATGGTGTAGTGGAGAGGAAGAATAGAACTCTATTGGACATGGCAAGAACCATGCTTGATGAGTACAAGACGCCGGATCGGTTTTGGGCCAAGGCGGTCAACACCGCCTGCTACGCCATCAACCGGTTGTATCTACACCGAATCCTCAAGAAGACATCATACGAACTCCTAACCGGTAAAAAGCCCAACATTTCATATTTTAGAGTCTTTGGTAGCAAATGCTTTATTCTTGTTAAAAGAGGTAGAAAATCTAAATTTGCTCCTAAGACAGTAGAAGGCTTTTTACTAGGATATGATTCAAACACAAGGGCATATAGAGTCTTTAACAAGTCCTCAGGACTAGTTGAAGTTTCTTGTGACGTTGTGTTTGATAAGACTAACGGCTCTCAAGTAGAGCAAGTTGATCTTGATGAGATAGGTAATGAAGAGGCTCCGTGCATCGCGCTAAGGAACATGTCCATTGGGGATGTGTATCCTAAGGAATCCGAAGAGCCACCACATGCACAAGATCAACCATCCTCCTCCACGCAAGCATCTCCACCAACTCAAAATGAGGATGAGGCTCAAGTTGATGAAGGAGAAAATCAAAATGATGAGCCACCTCAAGATGACGGCAATGATCAAGGGGGAGATGTAAATGATCAAGACAAGGAGGATGAAGAACCAAGACCGTCACACCCAAGAGTCCACCAAGCAATCCAACGAGATCACCCCGTCGACACCATCCTCGGCGACATTCATAAGGGGGTAACCACTAGATCTCGTGTTGCACATTTTTGTGAGCATTACTCTTTTGTTTCCTCTATTGAGCCACACAGGGTAGAGGAAGCACTTCAAGATTCAGATTGGGTGGTGGCAATGCAAGAGGAGCTCAACAACTTCACTAGGAACGAGGTATGGCATTTAGTTCCACGTCCTAATCAAAATGTTGTAGGAACCAAATGGGTCTTCCGCAACAAGCAAGATGAGCATGGTGTGGTGACAAGGAACAAAGCTTGACTTGTGGCCAAGGGATACTCCCAAGTTGAAGGTTTGGATTTTGGTGAAACCTATGCACCCGTAGCTAGGCTTGAGTCAATTCGTATATTATTAGCCTATGCTACTTACCATGGCTTCAAGCTTTACCAAATGGACGTGAAGAGTGCCTTCCTCAACGGACCAATCAAGGAAGAGGTCTATGTTGAGCAACCTCCCGGCTTTGAAGACAGTGAGTATCCTAACCATGTCTATAGGCTCTCTAAGGCGCTTTATGGGCTCAAGCAAGCCCCAAGAGCATGGTATGAATGCCTAAGAGATTTCCTTATTGCTAATGGCTTCAAAGTCGGAAAGGCCGATCCTACTCTATTCACTAAAACTCTTGACAATGATTTATTTGTATGCCAAATTTATGTTGATGATATTATATTTGGGTCTACTAACAAATCTACATGTGAAGAATTTAGTAGGATCATGACACAGAAATTCGAGATGTCAATGATAGGGGAGTTGAAGTATTTCTTAGGATTTCAAGTGAAGCAACTCCAAGAGGGCACCTTCATTAGCCAAACGAAGTATACTCAAGGCATTCTAAACAAGTTTGGGATGAAGGATGCCAAGCCCATCAAGACACCCATGGGAACCAATGGGCATCTCAACCTCGACACGGAAGGTAAATCCGTCGATCAAAAGGTATACCGGTCGATGATAGGTTCATTACTCTATTTATGTGCATCTCGACCGGACATTATGCTTTCCGTATGCATGTGTGCAAGATTCCAAGCCGACCCTAAGGAAGCTCACCTTACGGCCGTAAAATGAATCTTGAGATATTTGGCTTATACTCCTAAATTTGGGCTTTGGTACCCTCGGGGATCCATATTTGATTTAATTGGTTATTCGGATGCTGATTGGGCAGGGTGCAAAATCAATAGAAAGAGCACATCAGGGACTTGCCAGTTCTTAGGGAGATCCTTGGTGTCTTGGGCTTCAAAGAAGCAAAATTCCGTAGCTCTTTCTACCGCCGAAGCCGAGTATATTGCCGTAGGCCATTGTTGTGCGTAATTGCTTTGGATGAGGCAAACACTTAGGGACTATGGTTACAAATTAACCAAAGTTCCTCTTCTATGTGATAATGAGAGTGCAATCCGCATGACGAATAATCCCGTTGAGCATAGCCACACTAAACACATAGCCATTCAGTATCATTTCTTAAGGGATCACCAACAAAAGGGGGATATCGAGATTGCATATATAAACACTAAAGATCAATTAGCCGATATCTTTACCAAGCCACTAGATGAACAAACTTTTAACAAACTTAGGCATGAGCTAAATATTCTTGATTCTAGGAATTTCTTTTGATGTCTTGCACACAAAGCTCATAAATATACCTTTGATCATGTCTCTTCTATATATGCTATGACTAATGTGTTTTCAAGTGAATTTCAAACCAAGTCATAGGTGTATTGAAAGGGAATTGGAGTCTTCGGTGAATACAAAGGCTTCCACTCCATAACTCATCCTTCGCCGTCGCTCCGAGTAACTTTCCATCTTTGGTATAATCTTCACTCATATGTTATTTACCAAAGGGGGAGAAAGTAGCAAAAGGGCTCTAATGATTCCGTTTTTGGCGATTCATGCCAAAGGGGGAGAGAGTATGAGCCCAAAGCAAAAGGACCGCACCACCACCACCACCTAATTTTAAAACTTATGATTTTCAAATTGGTATTTCATTGTGTTCAAAAGGGGGAGAAAGTAGTATTTTCAAAATTGATATCTTAAAACCCTCTTGAACACTAAGAGGAATATTTTATTAAGGGGGAGTTTTGTTTAAGTCAAAGGAAAAGCTTTTGGAACAGGGGGAGAAAAATTTCAAATCTTGAAAATGCTTCTCTAAATCTTATTCATTTACCTTTGACTATTTGCAAAAGGACTTTGAAAAGAGTTTACAAAAGTATTTGCAAAAACAAAACATGTGGTGCTAGCGTGGTCCAAAATATTGAGAATATAAAGAAACAATCCATGCATATCTAGTAAGTAACATTTATTGGCTCAATTCTAAGTAACCTTTGCACTTACAAATATGAAAACGAGTTCAATTATGCACATCTATACTTGCTTTGGTTTGTGTTGGCATCAATCACCAAAAAGGGGGAGATTGAAAGGGAATTAGGCTTACACCTATTTCCTAATTGATTTTGGTGGTTGAATTGCCCAACACAAATAATTGGACTAACTAGTTTGCTCTAGTCTATAAGTTCTACAGGTGCCAAAGGTTCACAAAAAGCCAATAAAAAGACCAAGAAAAGGGTTCAATCAAGAGAGCAAAGGATTTCCCGGAAGGCACCCTGGTCTGGCGCACCGGACTGTCCGGTGTGCCACCGGACAGTGTCCGGTGCACCAGGGAACTCGACATCCAACTCTTCACCTTCGGGAATTTTCAGAGGAGCTCTACTATAATTCACCGGACTGTCCAGTGCACCACTGGACTGTCCAGTGCACCACCGGACAGTGTCCCGTGCTCCAGGGGAGAGCAACTCTGAACTCGCCAGCTTCGGGAATCCGCTCCGCTAAAATTCACCGGACTGTCCGGTGAGTCACCGGACAGTGTCCGGTGCACACCGGACTGTCCGGTGTGACAGCGGAGCAACGGCTACTTCGCGCGCAACGGTCGACTGCAACGCATTAAATGCGCGCCTGCGCGCGCAGAGGAGCAGAGCACGTGCGGGTGGCACACCGGACAGCCTACAGGGCCTGTCCAGTGCACCACCGGACAGCCAGGCAGGCCCACAAGACAGCGCTCCAACGGTCGAACCCCAATGGTTTGCTGACGTGGCTGGCGCACCGGATAGTGTCCGGTGGCGCACTGGACTGTCCGGTGCGCCATGCGACTGCAGCCCTCCAACGGCCATTTTTGGTGGTTGGGGCTATAAATACCCCAACCACCCCACATTCAAGGCATCCAAGTTTTTCACCTTCCAACTACTTACAAGTTCTCTAGCATTCAATTCTAGACACACCAAAGAGATCAAATCCTCTCCAAATTCCATTCAAAGCTTTAGTGATTAGAGAGAGTGATTGTTGTGTTCATTTGAGCTCTTGCGCTTGGATTGCTTCTTTTTCTCATTCTTTCTTGCGATCATCTCAATTGTAATCAAGGCAAGAGACACCAATTGTGTGGTGGTCCTTGCGGGGAAGTTTGGTTCCCGTTTGATTGAGAAGAGAAGCTCACTCGGTCCGAGGGACCGTTTGAGAGAGGGAAAGGGTTGAAAGAGACTCGGTCTTTGTGACCACCTCAATGGGGAGTAGGTTTGAGAGAACCGAACCTCGGTAAAACAAATCCGTGTGTCTCACTTCTTTACTCGCTTGCGATTTGTTTTTACGCCCTCTCTCAGACTCGCTTATATTTCTAACGCTAACCCGGCTTGTAGTTGTGATTAACTTTGTAAATTTCAGTTTCGCCCTATTCACCCCCCCTCTAGGCGACTTTCACTAAGGACGGCATCCATCTCAGCATCATCAGTGCTGGCTGGCATCTCAAAGTGAGTCTGCCTCTCATCCTCAGGAAGGCTCCAAAGTGGAGCAATCAAGGCCTCAATGTCCTCAGGAGAGGGTCGCACTCTATGACCCAGGATACCGTCACGAGCAGGAGGATTGGAGACAAACTCAGAGAATGGCCTATTTGGCGGCAGGTTCCAAGCAGAATTTGCCACAGGAGCACCAACATTTGAGACTCTACCCCTCAAAATCATGTCTAGTCGACTCAGCAAATCTTCGTTGGGAATTCTCTTGTTCATAATTCGGGTGGAATCATTGATGCCGCTATATAAGTAAGCGGGGTAAATCCTGTCCTTCAAGGGTTGAATGTTTTTGAAAACAAAGTCAGCAACTATAGCATCAGTAGTCAGACCCCCATCCTTCAGCAAGCAGATTTCATCAAGTAATACTTTGGCCTCTGTTATCTTCGAAAAGGTAGGAGATTCTACCGAGCTAGGTGTGCGAACATCTGGCTGCCTCCTCGACCGAGGGGGAGAGATTTGCAGGGGTTTTCCATGATGAACCACTTAAGACGCCACCCTTTGATACTGTCCTTGAGAGGAATGTCGAGGTACTCCACTTTTCTTCCCCGGCGAAGCTCTAAACTTGCGCCGCCAACAAGCTAGTGCTGTCCCCTAGCCATCTCGGGCCGACAGTGATAAAGATATTTCCAAAGACCGAAGTGGGGAAAAATCCTAAGAAAAGCCTCGCACAGATGTACGAAATTGGAAACTTGCAGAATTGAATTAGGGTTCAGATGCGTCAGATTCAACTCATAGAAATCAAGGAGGCCGCAGAAAAAGGGGGAGATGGGAAGAGCAAGCCTACGAATGAGAAATGGAACGTAAACGACAGATTCATGAGTATCCTCTGTCGGAACAGTGACACCGCGGTAGATCCACTAAGAGGAGAGCTCCTTCGGAAGTAAAACCCCAATCTCAACGAGATGAAGGTCGGATTCAGAGATGATAGACGTGTGGTTACCAGCGAATGGAAGCTGGATGTTGGGGTCGATGGGCAAGATGATGGCAGTAGTGGTGCTCTGCCTCTTCCTTGGGGCCGTCACGATCTTTTCGGTGGGACAAGCAGGCTCAGAATTTCAGGGAAGCAGAGGAATGGCCGAAGGGAAAAAGTGAAGTTAGGGCTCAGAAATCAAAAAGGCACATCGGTGCAAGTATAAATGGGGTTTCATGGGCCGGGCATTATATCTAAAGTGCCACATCACTACTCGGAAAAGCAAAGCCTCAGGCATCACTCAGCAGTTACCTCTAAAATGCTAGCAGTATCAGGCACATGGACGAACTATCAAACGTGCAAACAGAAAAGCAGCAAAAAACAACGATCACTTGAGGCAACTAATTTCTTGATTCATATTGGAGGGGGTTACACAAACTCAAAAGCCGACTCATTATGAGTCAGCCTTTTTCCACCCTGTTTACTACATTATATTACGCTACTTTACTACTTACACTACACTACACTACTAACTATCACTATATTATTCTACTACTACTACTAACTATCTATACTAATATTTAGACCAGTGGCGCTATGTCACGGGCCTTGCCGTCGCCACTAATGTCGTCGCCACCATCACCCTTGTTGCCGCCGTCACTGCCTTCGCCTTCACCGCCGCTGCCGCCATCGCCTTCACCACTGCCCTTTCCGTCATCGACACCACCGTCGCCGCCATCACCTCCACCGCTGTCGTCACCCCCATCATCACTGTCGCTGCCACTCCGCTCCTCAGACGAGCCGGAGGAGTTCTCCTCATCCGAGGAGACCTCTGACTCGTCCGACCCTTCAAGCCCGGCGCGCTCGACAGCATGCATGTACGTCTAGACTGTAGCAGACAACCCCTAGGAGTCATCCGAGTCATCGGACGACGCTTGGGGAGAAGCGGGAGCCAGCGATCCCTCAGACCCGGAGGAAACTTCCTCCAAGTACTCTGAATTACCGAAGTCCTCCGAGGGAGGACTTGGGGCACGCTTCCGCTTGTCGCCAGCACGGTGAGGCAAGCCTTGACCTCTCTTGCCTCTGCCCATGGTTGGTTGGAGGAGAAGAAAAAGGTAGAAGAAAGCAACAGATGATTGGAGGATGAGTGAAGAGAACAATAGTGCAAGCAGGCTATTTATAGAGGCCGGGTGTGACCGTCCACTTCCTACTACACTCGTCGAACAGTCACAAGTATTCAATAAGCAATTCAAGCTGCCTGAAAATAAGTCAGGCAACAGGCGCCGCTTCGCGTAACACGGCACCGTTTGGACCAAGGTCAACTGCTCGGGCGGTATGATTACACCCCACGGTCATATCAAGTTACTACTCTAGGACTGTGTGCTAAACGCTCTGCGTACCAAGACACCCCTTGGTCACACCCATTGGGGGTGTAGCCAGGAATTTTCAAAAGATTTTCTGAAGAAGTCATATCCATACAGTATATGCAATGAATGTACTACGACAAAAGGAGGAGATCGGCAGAGATAGGAGGAAATCCAAATATAGCTACTGAACCGCAAGTCTAATCAGTAGAGGCATTGAAGCATAGAGCAGGGTGATGTCCAGCCAAGAGCCATCTACCAAATGTCCAATCTATCACTGATCAAATAAATTTCAGACCTAACAAGGCGTGGACAGATAATGTTGTTTGAATTCACAAGAGCATGAGATGAAGACAAAATGCTGGTTTCTAAAGCATAAGATGATGACGGAATGCTGATTTCTAAAGCATAAGATGAAGATCTTTGAGTGGATTATTTTCAAAAATCCACTCAAAGCTCGGGGGCTACACCCATTGGGTGCACCTTCGGTGCGCCCAATAGATTCTTAATCCCAGAAGATGAAATGCTGATTTCTAAAGCATAATATGAAGACGGAATGCTGATTTCTAAAGCATAAGATGAAGATCTTTAAGTGGATTATTTTCAAAAATCCACTCAAAGCTCGGGGGCTACATGCACCCAATAGATTCTTAATCCCAGAAGATGAAATGTTGATTTCTAAAACATAAAATGATAATAGAATGCTGATCTCCAAAGCGTAAGATGAAGACCTTTGAGA
The DNA here is from genome assembly GCA_029449295.1 of Zea luxurians. Lineage (NCBI taxonomy): Eukaryota > Viridiplantae > Streptophyta > Magnoliopsida > Poales > Poaceae > Zea > Zea luxurians. Next base: position 106,109,567 of record JAOPSE010000010.1, read on the forward strand.
GGACTGTTTTTGTCGAGTCAATCAAAGTTTAAGAGCTACACCCAATGGGTGCCCCTTTCGGTACGCCCATTAACAGAGTGGAAACCACGCCACATAACAAACCTACGAGCTAGACCTAGAATCTTTGGGCTGATTATTTCAAAATCAACTCAAAGATTGGGGGCTTATGGGGACAGATATCCCCCGGGTCCACTAGAAGGCAAGAAGACCTCGCAAGAGGCTTTAGGCATGTTATCTCGCTAGGCCATCCCTTCGTGGGCCAGGAGGAAATTGCTGGCAGAGTGGGCCAACACGAGAAAGAAGCAGACTCAGGCCCAAGCGACCCACTAGACTTAAGCGCTATCCAAAGCGCCCACTCGACTTTCCCGCGCGCAGCGCCCTTGAATATCAGAATAGATTAGGGATAAGTCGGCAAGATTATAGGAAGATCGGTTCAGTCGATTCACTATTATTTAGGAACATACCATCATCACATACGCATGTAGTGCCCCACGGTTGAATATATAAGGCCTAGGGGGTACCCCATCATTTCCAATCAATAACCAATCCATCTCACTAGTTTCTCTCCATTCTGAAGAACTCTTCTTGTAACCCACCACATAAAGATCCTGTAACACCCTGAATTCAGGGGTATAAAATTTCTTTCTAATTATCACCCAAATTCAGGTGTTACTCTTCTCTCTCTCTAGTTTCTATCTATCTCTAGATTCTCCTTCTCTCTCTCCCTTTTGATAGGGAAATGTGCCTTTGGGCCATTTCTATAATGTTTTGGTGATTAAGTGCCCAACACATAATCTTTGAGTTGTTATGTGCCAAACAAGAAAGAAGTGCAAATCATGTAACAAGGTACATTTCTAGACTTAGTACATTGTCTTGAGTACTAACATATTTTGTCTAAGTGCTAGAAACAGGGAGAAAAGAATTAGAAAAAGACTTGGCTTCGTGCAGCCAAATCTCAGCTCAGTCTAGCACACCGGACTGTCCGGTGGTGCACCGGACAGTGTCCAGTGGCGCCAGACTATCTCCGGTGAAACGACCGCTCTCTGGAAAAGTTCAGCGGTGTACGGCTATAATTCACCGGACTGTCCGGTGAGCCAACGTCGCCAGCGCAACAGTCGACCGCGCAATCTGCGGGCGACGCGTGGCCCGCAGCAACGGTGGCAGGGGGCACCAGACTGTCCGGTGCGCCAACTGCCCCTGAGGACAAACGGTCGGATGCGCTAGAAAAGGAAGGAGATCGTGCATCAGACAGCTACAGTGACCGTCCTGTGGTGTACCGGACTGTCCGGTGCACCACCCGACAGAAGGCAAGTTTGCCCTTCCAAGTTGGCCTCCAACGGCTCCTAGCTGCCTTGGGGCTATAAAAGGGACCCCTATAAGCATGGAGGAGCTAACCAAGCATTCACTAAGCATCGTCCTAAGGCATCCAGATTCTGTTCCTGTGCATTCGTTTCGTTGTGTTAGAGATTTGAGTTCTATTCGAGTTGAGGACTCCCTGTGTTGTCATTTAAGCTCAAGTCTTCTCTTGTGTGCGTAGGTGTGCTTGATTTGAGTCTTGTGTGTGTTGCTCTCCCCTCCCTTACTTCTGTACCTCTTTTGTGATCATCATTGTAAGGGTGAGAGGCTCCAAGTTGTGGAGATTCCTCGCAAACGGGAGAAAGTCTAAGGAAGAAAACCGTGGTATTCAAGTTGATCATTGGATCGCTTGAAAGGGGTTGAGTGCAACCCTCGTCCATTGGGACGCCACAACGTGGAAGTAGGCAAGTGTTACTTGGCCGAACCACGGGATAAAAATCCCGTGTCTCGTGTGCTGCTTATTGTGATTACTTTGTTCGCACGAGAACGTTTCTTAGCCACGTGACTATGCTAACACCTTGATAATCAAGTTTGTGTCTATTTAGTGTTTGATTTTTACAGGATCACCTATTCACCCCCCCTCTAGGTGCTCTCAATTGGTATCAGAGCTGTTCTCTTCATGTAAGGGACTAATCGCCCGAAGAGATGGATCCTAAGGGAAAGGGGATGGTGGTCAACGACAAAGAGAAGGAGTCCATCTTCAACGAGCCAAGAGACGACAAGCCCACTGACTCTGGCTCGAGTCATAAGAAGAAGGACGGGAAGAAGAAGAGGCGCATCAAGAAGATCATCTACTACGACAGCGATGCATCTTCTTCTTCACCAAGAGACAACGACGATGACCCTTCGTCAAAGAAAAAGACGGTTAATCAAAATTACTCTTTTGACTATTCTCGCATGTCGTACAATTCGAATGCACATTTACTTTCTATTCCACTAGGAAAACCTCCACACTTTGATGGAGAGGACTATTCATTTTGGAGTCATAAAATGCGTAGTCATCTATTTTCTCTCCATCCTAGCATTTGGAAAATAGTGGAAAATGGAATGCATTTTGATAATACGGATAACCCTGTGATGATAAATGAACAAATTCATAAGAATGCACAAGCTACCACTGTTTTGCTAGCATCTTTGTGCAGGGATGAGTACAACAAGGTGAGCGGCTTGGACAACGCTAAGCAAATCTGGGACACCCTCAAGATATCTCATGAGGGAAACGACGCCACCATGATCACCAAAATGGAGTTGGTGGAAGGCGAGCTGGGATGGTTCGTGATGATCAGGGGAGAGGAGCCAACACAAACATACAACAGGCTCAAGACGCTGGTTAACAATATTAGAAGCTATGGAAGCACAAGATGGATAGACCACGACGTCGTCCGGCTAATGCTTAGGTCCTTTACAGTTATTGATCCCCATCTTGTGAATCTTATCCGTGAAAATCCCAAGTATACAAAGATGACACCCGAGGAGATACTCGGAAAATTTGTAAGTGGGCGCATGATGGTTAAAGAGGCAAGGTATGTAGATGACGCCTTGAACGGCCCACTACCTGTCTACGAGCCGCAACCCGTTGCTCTCAAGGCAACAAGCAGCAAGGAGGCGCTACCAAGTGTTGGAGCGAAGGCAGAAACGCCACCCTTCGCCCGAAGTCTCCACCGCTTAGCCCCTGCCCTGACAGGCAAAGCAGGCAGGGACACCCTTCGCTTGATCGACACCAGGGACAACATGGAGACCCTTCGCTCGATTCGGCACCAGACAAAGGCCTGCGGCAACGCCTCCCTACGGCGCGGCCTCGGTCAGCTCCGAGGCCCACATGAGGTCGGGCCCATTGTAACGGGCCCTGCGTGGCCGCGGTTGTGTTACGGGCCTAATTTGTAAAGGCGTACTTGTAATTACAGCTTGTAACCCCGCTTTATGGGAATATTCTGGGGATAAACTAGGTACCTGAGGGCACATGCGTCCTTAACGCAAGGCGCCGTGCACTCGGATACCTATAAATACCCCCGCACAGTGCCCGTGAGAGGCCAGATTAACAGAGCTTTTGCCATCACGCGCGAGTGCCCTGTTGCCATCTCCATTCACTCGTGTTGGATCTCCTTGCTGTCGAGAGACAGTGCCAACATTTGGCGCCCACCGTTCGTGCTACGAGACAACCACCCGCGATGGCACCCAAGAGAGCTAACCCAAAGGCTGACGAGGCTGCGAAGGCAGCACTGCTCGCCGCAAGAAAGGGCAAGGCCCTCGCCCTCACCCAATCCACCCACCAAGAGGCCACTGAAGACGACACCCTCCGCACCTGCGACCCTGAGGGACAACCCTCAGGCTTCGCACCTCCCTCAGACATCGCTCCACCGGAGGGCGCGGATCTCGCCGAGGACGGTGAGGTCCTCGGCATCTCAGCAGAAGAACAGCTACAGCTGCGCGCCCTGCGCCTCAAGAACCGCAACCTCCAGAGGCAGAAGGAGATACTGGAGGCCAAGCGCCAGCGTGTGTCCGCACTTGCCAAGGTGCGGCAGATGATACGCGACGAAGAGCACAAGGCCCAGGAACTCGAGCGGGAGATCGCGCTGATGCAGCGCGAAGGCCACCTCAGCCCGCGGCACGAGTCATCCCTCCAGCAGCGCGCACAAAACGAAGACACGCGCGAAGGCCACCCCGGCCTGCAGCATGGGCCACCCCTGCAACACCGCGCGCAACCGGAGGACCCGCGTTTCCCCCAGCGCGACTTCACTTTCCAGCACGCCACGCCATTCCAAGGGGTCAACTATCTCGATGAGCGAAGCCCCCTGGCGCCTCACCTGCAAGTGACGCCGTGGCCAGCTAACTTCCGGGCTGGGACCTACCCCAAGTACAACGGCAGCACCGACCCGGCTCAATACATAATGAGTTACCAGGTCGCCGTCGCATCGTCCGGGGGGGACGACGCCACAATGGCGAAGTCCTTCATCATCGCCCTCGAGGGCCCCGCGCTCACCTGGTTCACCAGGTTGCCCCCGCTGTCCATCGATTCCTGGAGAAGTCTCCGGGACAAGTTCCTCCTCAACTTCCAGGGGTACCGCCCGGACACCGACGCCCTGGCCGAGCTCTCGCTCTGCAAGCAGCTAGAGAAGGAGACCCTGAGGGAATATTACCGCAAATTCTTGACACTCAAGTCACAGCTACCCTCAGTCGATGACCAGATTGCCATCCACTATGCTATCAGTGGTCTTCGCGCTGGCGTCCTTTACAGCCATTGCATCAGGGACCCGCCCAAGAACCTCCAAGAGTTATACCAGCTGTTTGAAAAGTACGCCAGATCCGAGGAGCTCCACCAGCGCAAGATTGAGTCCCAGCGGAAGCCAAAAGATGCTCCGCAATCCAGCCGCACGTGGACAAGGACTCCGCAGCCAGACTCCGGTCGGGATGGCCGCGGTCAGCAGCAAGTGCACAACATCGCCAACCAGCAGCCGGCCGCTGACCCCCTTCGTCGCCAGGAATATCCCCCCCCAGGGCCGCGGAAGTGGAACTCGCGGCAGGGGGCGAGGGCGTGCGCAGCCACCCCCTCCGCCGCGCCGATTTTACTGCCTTTTCCATGGCGAAGACTGCGCCCACCAAACTAAAGACTGCCCCGAAGTAAAGGCCACCAGAGACAGAATGGCAAGGGCGCAGCCAGCCGACAACCCCAGAATTGTCGCGCATAATTACCAGCCACCCCCTCCACCATATATCCACGCTCCCGCTCCGCATCCACCGCACCACGCTTACCAACATCATCAGGAAGTACAAATCGTACATCCTCCGCCTCCACCACCACACCAGCAACAACAAAACATCCCCCACGCCCCAAAACAGGAAGACTTCACCGATCAACCTTATTGCGGAGTCATTCATATGATAACTGGGGGGTCCAGCACCGACTTCGACACCAAGCGGCAGAAGCGGGACCACTACCGCAGCATAAACCATGTCGCTGTCACGGGCCCAGTTGTGCAGACGAAGTGGTCCCACATACCGCTCACCTTCGACGCACGGGACGTCGACTTGCGTAGCGCCCCCCACTGTGATGCCATGGTCATCAATTGCAGCGTGGCAGGCTGGGACCTACACAAGGTCCTCGTTGACAACGGCAGCCAGGCGGACATCATCTTCCTCCATGCCTTCGATCGCATGGGCATTAGCCACAGCCTGCTCAAGCCTTCGGACAACCCGTTGTATGGCTTCGGCGGCAAAGGCACCTTCCCTGTCGGCAAAATAGAGTTGCCCCTCTCCTTCGGTGTAGCACCCAATGCCCGAAGCGAGCAAGTGACTTTTGACATTGTGGATATGGTATATCCATACAACGCCATCATGGGTCGGGGCTCCATCAATAAGTTTGAAGCTGCCATCCACGGACTGTATTTGTGCATGAAGATACCAGGCCCTCTAGGCGTAATTACAGTCCGCGGTAACCAGCAAGCTGCGCGCAACATAGAGCGGGACTTCGTGCCTGGTCAGAGGAACGTGCACTGTCTCACGACACAGCGCGAGGTCCCTGCGCCCGCCAGCCCAACTGACAAGCAGCACGACAAGGCTCAGTTGCAGAGTCAGGATGGGACCAAGACTGTCCCCCTCGATCAGGCCACGCCCAAGCAGACAGTCACTATCAGCGAAGACCTTACTTCGCATGAAGAAGAGAAGCTTCTCTGCTGCCTGGCCAAGAATAAAGATGTCTTCGCCTGGTCCGCCCTCGACCTGGTCGGAGTCAGCCGATCCATAATCGAGCACAGTCTGGGGATCGACCCCTCGGTGCGACCAAGAAAGCAAAAGCTTCGCAAAATGTCCGATGAAAAGACAGAGGCCGCCAAGGCGGAGGTGCACCGCCTCCTAGAGGCTAAATTCATTGAGCCAGTGGCTTACCCCACATGGCTCTCCAATGTTGTAATGGTGCAGAAAAAAAGCGGGAAATGGCGGATGTGCATAGACTTCACCAGTCTCAATAAGGCCTGCCCAAAAGACAATTTCCCGTTGCCACGGATCGACAAAATAGTCGATAGCGCGGCCGGATGCGAGGTCATGTCTCTCCTCGACTGCTTCTCCGGCTATCACCAGATTGTCGGCGTTCCGAGACCGGGGGGTCCCCGAGCCGACGAGTGAGAGTGCCGCGTGCCCCAGCCCAGATGGGTCGAGCGCGTGGAGCGAGCGCGAAGGGGGGAGCAGAGAGAGAGGTCGGTGGCCGGAGCCGGGTCGTGAGGGAGTCGGAGAATTCCCGCGGCCTTCGTGTTCGTCCCGCGCCCAGGTCGGGTGCGCTTGCAGTAGGGGGTTACAAGCGTCCGCGCGAGGTGAGGGGAGAGAGCGGCCCCGAGAGAGCGCCTGCCCCTGCCCTTCGTCCCCGCGAGGCCAACCTTCTCTAAGAAGGCCCTGGTCCTTCCTTTTATAGTCGCAAGGAGAGGATCCAGGTGTACAAGATGGGGGTGTAGCAAGGTGCTACGTGTCTAGCGAGAGAGAGCTAGCGCCCTATGTACATGCCAAGGTGGCAGCCGGAGAGATCTTGGCACCCTGTTGGTGTGGCGTCGTGGCTGTTGGAGGAGTAACGGAGCCAGACGGGGAGACAGCTGTCGGAGTGGCTGGGCCCTTGCTGACGTCCTCCTGCTTTCGTAAGGGAGCTGAGAGTCGCCGTCGTCATGGTCTAGCGGGGTGCCATCATTTGCCTATCTGGCGTGGCTGGCCAGATGGGACGCCGGTCTTGTTCTCTGCGACCCAAGTCGGCTCAGGGCAGGGCGATGATGATGCTTCCTGTTGACGTGGCGGTCTCGTGTCCTAGGTCGGGCATCGTGGAGGTTCCTCCGAAGCCGAGGTCGAGTCTGTCCTGCAAGACAGAGGCAGAGTCCGAGCCCTGGGTTCGGGCGAGGCGGAGATCGTTAGGCAGAGGCCGAGGCGGAGTCCGAGCCCTGGGTCGGGCGAGGCGGAGTTCGTCGTCTTCCGGGGCCTTAGCCCGAGTCCGAGCCCTTGGGCGGAGCGGAGTTCGCCGTCTTCCGGGGCCTTAGCCCGAGTCCGAGCCCTTGGGCGGAGCGGAGCTCGCCGTCTTCCGGGGCCTTAGCCCGAGTCCGAGCCCTTGGGCGGGGCGGAGTTCGCCGTCTTCCGGGGCCTTAGCCCGAGTCTGAGCCCTGGGTCGGGCGGAGCCTCCTATGGTACTTCTGGCGAAGTCTGGTCGCCCGGTGGTCTTACCTCTTGCGTTAAACGCCCCGGTAACTCGGTTGGTTGGCGCGGTGATTTAGTCAGGGTTTCTTCTTATCGAAGGCGGGGCCTAGGGCGAGCCGGAGATGCGTCTGCCGTGAAAGAGGAGGCCTCAGACGAGACGGAGTCATCTTAGGGTCGGCTGCCCTCGCCCGAGGCTAGGCTCGGGCGTGGCGTGGTCAAGTCACTCGTATGGACTGATCCCTGACTTAATCAAACCCATCAGGCCTCTGCAGCTTTATGCTGATGGGGGTTACCAGCTGAGAATTAGGCGTCTTGAGGGTACCCCTAATTATGGTCCCCGACAGTAGCCCCCGAGCCTCGAAGGGAGTGTTAACACTCGCTTGGAGGCTTGCGTCGCACTTTTTTGCAAGGGGACCAGCCTTTCTCGGTGGTACTTTGTTCCGGTGGGTGCGCGCGAGCGCACCCGCCGGGTGTAGCCCCCGAGGCCTCGGAGGAGTGGTTTCACTCCTTCGAGGTCTTAATGCCTTGCGTAATGCCTCGGCTGGACTAGCGGTTCCCTCATGCGAGCAGGGCGTAACCCAGGTGCACTGTCGGGGCCCAAGTTCTCGGGCTGGTATGTTGACGCTGTCAACGGTTCGGCCGGAGCCGGGTTTGCGAGAGCAGCCCCCGAGCCTTCGCACGGAGCGAGAGGACGATCAGGGACAGACTCGACTTTTTATATACGCCCCTACGTCGCCTTTCCGCAAGGAGGAGGGGGGGAGTGCGCCATGTTACCCTCGATGGGCACCGAACATGGTGTCTCCGGTGAGCTGCAATCGGGTAATCCGAGTGGACGTCTGTGCCCCGTTCGTTGGGGGTCGGCTAGGGGCCCGGAGGCACGCCCAAAAGTACCTGCGGGTGATCTGCCGGACCCGGTCCCCTAGCGACGGGGTCCGAGGGCTCGTTGCCTCCCTCCGATGGGATTCCGTTACAGAGTCATTCCCGCTGGTCTCGGAAATGTCCTAGGGTACCTCGGGAGCGCAGCCCGAGCCTTGGTTATGTATCGAACGTACCCCTGGTCATCCCTCGCTCGGCGTCTGAGGCGGCTGTGAACCCTTCGACAGGCCAGCCTTCGAACCCCTGATCAGTAGGGGGCACGGAGCCCGAGTAGCCTGAGGCGGTCATGGAACCTTTCGGGAGGCCGACCTTCGAACCCCTGACCAGTAGTGGGTGTCGGGCCCACGCGATCTGAGGCGGCTGTTGAACCCCTCGGGGGGCCAGCCTTCGAACCCCTGATCAGTAGGGAGGCTCGGAGCCTAGTTCCTTCACGGGGAAGGATCCCTTTGGGGTTATCCCCCTTCTCGGTCCCTGTTGCAAGAGATAGAGAAAGAAGGAAAAGGGAAAAAGGATTCGAAATTGAACGTCGTGGCGTACCTTTTTCCGGCGTGGTCGTTTTGGCGAAGGCGAAACGTCACCAGCCGCTCCCGCCCGTAGCGCTGTCCGCCGAGCCGCGGAGTTAATGCGCCGGGGTGAGTAGTTGGCGAGGTTGCCGTTGCGCGTGCGCGAGCCGTTCGAGGTACGGGTCACGGGCGCGTCGCCTTCACGCCGCGAGAGGGGGCTCTTTTGCTGCCTCCGGATGGGACATGAGCTTGGCAGATGGCGCGACCGCTGCTCTCACGCGCCTGCCACCGTCATTACTGCCGGCCCATTTTTGACCGCTTTTGACCGCTGCGCCAGGCTGGCGCTGCCGGGTCGCGGGCTGGGTCGCCCCGAATCGCGGTATCGGTTCCGCAATCGAGGAGGTGCGGTGGTGGAGCGAGTGGCATAGCGGTTCGCATGCAGCGCCCGGCGCGCCAGTTGCACGACGCGTGGGCTGGAGCCGTCGCGCTGGCCTGTCAGGAATCGGAGAGGCGCGTCCACTTGGCGCGGTTGCATGCCGCCTGCATGGCCGCCTGCCCCTTTCGCCCGCTGGTCCGGGCAAAAGTGGAGGGTTACATGTAACCGCTGGGTGGTTGCGTGCGTCGTGCGCGGCGGTTCGGCTTCTTCTGCTTAGAGCCGGTCTGCGTGACAGGCGGGCCCCAGCCCCCGCGCCGCAGGGAAGGGCTTTGGAGGCGTGTTGGAGAAGACTCAGCCCGTGACGGTTGAGGGCGCAAGCAGGGGGAGTTGCCTTTAAAAGGAGGGCGACCCCCTTCGTGAGGTAACCATGTCTCCTTCCTCCCCAATGCATTGTGTCCCTCCATCTTCCGAGCCCCCGGATGGGGGGAAACCGCCGTCTTTTCGCTCCATCGCTGGAGGAACGCAACTCCGTGGGAGTTGGTACCTTTCAGCCATCGTTCGGCTTCAAGGATTTTCATCATGCAGCCCGGCTGCACCCCTCCACCGGCGGTCACCCAAGAGGGCGACCTCCGGCTTGATGGTGGGGGAAAGCGAGCCGGGCTGCGGCATCCGCCCCTTCCTCAGCCTCAAGGATTTTCATCACCAGGGCTGAGGAGGGGCGTGTGCCGGGTCGGGGTTGGTCCCTGCGCGGGTGGTGACCCGCTCCTTCCCTTAGTGATCGGGGGGAAGGGCGGGAGTCGCCCGTGGCGCCAACAGCTGCAGCGTGCCCGGCTCTCTGAGCCGAGCACGCTCGGAGCCGCCCCCGGTGCTGCCTCCTGCCACGGCAGCTGGAAGAGGTTCTTCCGCCGGCGCGACAGCCGAGGTTGGACACGGGCCGACCTCCGACTCTACGGCCTTCTGTCCGTCCTTGCCTCTCGAGTTTGGGCAAGGGCGGGGGCCTCCCAGCAGCAGTATCCACCCTGAGGCCATCACTGCTGCTGTTGGGCCCCCTGGGACAAACGTCTTCATCGTCGCCGCTGCCGGGGCGGGACGGCGACGTGCCGTTCGTCGGTCTTCTGCTGCCCCACAGGCCCTCCCCTGTCGAGTGGGGTTGATCGTACCTGCGGGGGGGAACCGGAGTTCCGTTTGTAATGGCACTTCGAGTGCCGGGTTTTTTGTTCATTTCGGCTTTTGGGGCCTGAACATGTATGTAACTCCGGCACAGAGCCGTGTTTTTTCCTCATTTCTGAGCACTAAGACTCGCCTGTTGTTTGCCTGAACCGCTTCACCAAGCATGAGTCGCCCCGTGTCAAGGTGACGAGTGAGGTATCCGTATCCCGGAGGCGTAGGAATCCCTCGGCTCGGTCGAACCTGTTGTCCGAGGCTCCTCTAGCTTAGTTAAAGAGACCCCTCGGCCGCTCTTCGACGAGCCGAGGCCAGGGGTAGCGATATCAGCATGAGCAGAGGCGTTGTCGGCTCGGAAATGAAACCTGGTTGGCCGGAGCCTAGCCGGGTTGTTTGTTGGCAGGATCGGCGTCGGAGCTGATCAGCCGAGGCTTTGGACCGAGCTGGCGCCCTCGGAAGGTGGTCGGCCGAGGCCCCGGAGGTGGCCGGCCGAGCCGTCCGCTCGGGCCGGGTTCTCGGAGAAGTCCCTGGCAGAGATTGCTCGAGCGTGGTGATGACGTCGTCCTTCGGAGCGGAGGCCCTCGGACCGCGTCGCCGTCCGAGGCTAGGTCGGGCCTTGCCGAAGGTGCTGTTGATGCCGAGGGTGTCTTCGCCCTCTTCCGGCGTCAAGATCCGAGCCTGCAGGGTCAAATCGTCTTGTAGCGTGGGCCTTGCGCGGCCGTTGAGGCCAGAACACATACCCTTGTTGCGTTGTAAAGCTGCGTCTCTTTTCCTCTCGTTTCGAGTGTCTGGACTTTTTGTCGGTAGCAGGGATGTTAGTGCGAGCAAGAGTTGCTTCTCGCGGAAGGTGATGAGTGAGGTATCCGTATCCCAGAGGCGTGGGAGTCCCTCGGCTCGGTCGGCCTTGCCGCTTACGCGTACTTTTACCCGCCCATGAAGCCCTGTCACCGACTCGGTCGAGAAGGCTCGAAGAATCGCTTCGACAGAAGAGCTCCCGTACGTAAAGACTCGTTCGATCCGCGGATTCGCCTTATCCGAGCGCGAGTTACTTATCGCAGAAGGTGATGAGTGAGGTATCCGTATCCCGGAGGCGTAGGAGTCCCTCGGCTCGGTCATCCTTGACTGCTTACGTGTACCCCGTCGTTTCCAGGACCCGCTTTTCGAAGTAGTCAAAAAGCACGAAAGATGTTCTGGTAAAAGGGATTTTTTGTTCGAGGAAAATTTTGACGCAGAGGGGGTTTCCCCCCTTTTAGCCCCCGAGGGAGGGTCGGGCTCTGCTGAGGCGAGGCTGACCCTTCCTTGTTGACTAAACTTTGCGTGGGTGCGAGGTATATAAACAACTTGGAAACATCTTAAGGGTAGAAGCGACGTAGCTGTTGGATGTTCCAAGCGTTGCCGTAGACCTCGCCTTGATTGTTGGCCAGCTTGTACGTTCCGGGCTTCAGTACTTTGGCAATGATGAACGGCCCCTCCCAGGGGGGCGTGAGCTTGTGCCTCCCTCGAGCGTCTTGCCGCAGCCGAAGCACCAGATCGCCCACCTGGAGATCTCGGGGTCGGACCCCTCGGGCGTGGTAGCGTCGCAGGGACTGCTGATACCGCGCTGAGTGTAGTAAGGCCCTGTCCCGAGCCTCGTCCAGCTGGTCCAGCGAGTCTTCTCGGCTAGCTTGGTTGCTTTCTTCGTTGTAGGCCCTCGTCCTCGGGGAGCCGTATTCCAGGTCCGTGGGCAGGATGGCCTCGGCCTCGTAGACCAGGAAGAACGGCGTGAAACCCGTGGCCCGGCTTGGCGTCGTCCTCAGGCTCCAGACCACCGAGGGGAGTTCCTTCATCCATCGCTTGCCGAACTTGTTGAGACTGTTGTAAATCCGAGGCTTGAGCCCTTGTAGAATCATGCCGTTGGCACGTTCCACTTGCCCATTCGTCATGGGGTGAGCTACGGCGGCCCAGTCTACCCGGATGTTGTGATCATCGCAAAAATCCAAGAATTTTTTGCCGGTGAACTGGGTGCCATTGTCGGTGATGATGGAGTTCGGGACCCCGAAGCGATGGATGATATTGGTGAAGAACGCCACCGCCTGCTCGGACCTGATGCTGTTCAGGGGTCGGACCTCGATCCACTTGGAGAATTTGTCGATGGCGACCAGCAGGTGCGTGTAGCCCCCGGGCGCCTTCTGCAGAGGGCCGACGAGGTCCAGACCCCACACAGCGAAGGGCCAGGTGATGGGTATCGTCTGCAGAGCCTGAGCGGGCAGGTGGGTCTGCTTCGCATAGAATTGGCACCCTTCGCAGGCGCGGACAACTCTAGTGGCGTCAGCCACCGCCGTTGGCCAGTAGAAGCCTTGGCGGAAAGCATTCCCGACGAGGGTTCGGGGTGCTGCATGATGACCGCAAGCCCCCGAGTGTATTTCCTGCAGGAGTTCCTGGCCCTCGGCGATGGAGATGCATCGCTGGAGGATGCCCGAGGGGCTTTGGTGGTAGAGTTCCTTCTCATCGCCCAGCAAGACGAACGATTTGGCACGTCGCGCTACCCGCCGAGCCTCGGCGCGGTCGAGGGGCAGTTCTCCTTGGCGGAGATATTGCAGGTACGGGGTTTGCCAATCTTGATCTGGCACGACCCCGTTCTGCTCCTCCTCGATGCGCAGTGCTTCGCCCTCGGGCTCCGAGGGTTCCTCGGGGCGAGCCGAGGATGGCTCGGGCTGGGCTGAGGGCACCTCGGACGAGGCCGAGGGTGCCTCGGGCTCGGGCGCGTCATCTATCTTGACGGAGGGTTGGTGCAGATCTCGGGAGAAGACGTCCGGGGGGACCGTCGTTCGCCCCGAGGCTATCTTCGCCAGCTCGTCCGCAGTCTCGTTGTAGCGCCGGGCGATGTGGTTAAGCTCGAGCCCGTAGAACTTGTCTTCCAGGCGTCGAACCTCCTCACAGTAGGCCTCCATCTTCGGGTCGCGGCAGAGGGAGTTCTTCATGACCTGGTCGATGACGAGCTGCGAGTCGCCGCGTGCATCGAGGCGTCGGACCCCTAGCTCGAGGGCGATTCGCAATCCATTGATCAGAGCCTCGTACTCAGCCACATTGTTGGACGCCGGGAAATGGAGGCGTAGCACGTAGCGCAGGTGTTTCCCGAGGGGCGAGACGAAAAGCAGGCCCGCGCCAGCTCCCGTCTTCATCAGCGACCCGTCGAAAGACATGGTCCAGAGCTCTGGTTGGATCGGAGCCGTCGGCAACTGGGTATCGACCCATTCGGCTACGAAATCCGCCAGTACCTGGGACTTGATGGCCTTCCGAGGGGCAAACGAGATTGCCTCGCCCATGATTTCCACCGCCCACTTCGCGATCCGTCCGGAGGCTTCTCGGTACTGGATGATCTCCCACAGGGGGAAGGATGACACCACAGTCACCGGATGGGACTCGAAGTAATGTCGCAGCTTTCGCCTCGTCAGGATCACTGCATATAGCAGCTTCTGGACTGGTGGGTAGCGGATCTTGGTTTCGGACAGCACTTCGCTGACGAAGTAGACTGGCCTCTGAATGGGCAAAGCATGCCCCTCCTCCTGCCTTTCGACTACGATCGCGGCGCTGACCACCTGAGTGGTTGCGGCGACGTAGACCAGGAGGGTTTCTCCATCAGCTGGGGGTACCAAGATGGGCGCCTGGGTGAGGAGCGCCTTCAGGTTCTCGAGGGCTTCCTCGGCCTCGGGAGTCCAAGTGAAGCGCTCGGCCTTCCTTAAGAGGCGGTACAGGGGCAGGCCTCTTTCGCCGAGGTGCGAGATGAAACGGCTCAAGGCCGCGAGGCATCCCATGACCCTCTGTACGCCTTTTAAGTCCTTGATGGGCCCCATGTTTGTGATCGCTGCGATCTTCTCCGGGTTGGCTTCGATGCCCCGCTCGGAGACGATGAACCCCAAGAGCATGCCTCGGGGCACCCCGAAGACGCACTTCTCGGGATTGAGCTTGACGCCCTTCGCCTTGAGACACCGGAATGTCAGTCCGAGGTCGGAGAGAAGGTCGGAGACTTTCCTCGTCTTGACTACGATGTCATCGACGTAGGCCTCGACCGTGCGACCAATGTGTTCGCCGAACACATGGTTCATGCACCGCTGGTAGGTTGCACCCGCGTTTCTCAACCCGAACGGCATTGTGACATAACAGTACATGCCGAAGGGCGTGATGAAAGAAGTCGCGAGCTGGTCGGACTCTTTCATCTTGATTTGATGATACCCTGAGTAGGCATCGAGGAAAGACAGGGTTTCGCACCCTGCAGTGGAGTCCACGATTTGGTCGATGCGAGGTAGAGGGTAGGGGACCTTCGGACATGCTTTGTTGAGACCAGTGTAGTCTACACACATCCGCCACTTCCCCCCTTTTTTCCTCACAAGTACAGGGTTGGCAAGCCATTCGGGATGGAATACCTCCTTAATGAACCCTGCTGCCATCAGCTTGTGGACCTCCTCGCCTATCACCCTGCGCCTTTCCTCGTCGAATTGGCGCAGAGGCTGTCTGACCGGCCGGGCTCCGGCCCGAATATCCAGCGAGTGCTCGGCGACATCCCTCGGTATGCCGGGCATGTCCGAGGGACTCCACGCAAAAACGTCGGCGTTTGCGCGGAGAAAGTCGACGAGCACTGCTTCCTATTTGGGGTCGAGCCCGGAACCGATCCAGATCTGCTTGGAGGTGTCGCCACTGGGGTCGAGAGGGACGGCCTTAACCGTCTCCGCTGGCTCGAAGTTGCCGGCATGCCGCTTCACATCCGGCACCTCTCGGGAGAGGCTTTCCAGGTCGGCTATGAGGGCCTCGGACTCGGCGAGGGCCTCGGCGTACTCCACGCACTCCACATCGCATTCGAATGCGTGTTTATACGTGGGGCCGATGGTGATGACCCCGTTGGGGCCCGGCATCTTGAGCTTTAGGTAAGTGTAGTTGGGGATGGCCATGAACTTCGCGTAGCATGGCCTTCCCAACACTGCGTGGTAGGTTCCTCGGAACCCGACCACCTCGAATGTCAAAGTCTCCCTTCGGAAGTTGGAGGGTGTTCCGAAGCAGACAGGGAGGTCGAGCTGTCCGAGGGGCTGGACGCGCTTCCCGGGAATGATCCCGTGGAAGGGCGCAGCGCCTGCTCGGACGGATGACAGGTCGACGCGCAGGAGCCTGAGGGTCTCGGCGTAGATGATGTTGAGGCAGCTGCCTCCATCCATCAGGACCTTGGTGAGCCTGACGTCGCCGATGACCGGGTCGACGACGAGCGGGTACTTCCCCGGGCTCGGCACGTGGTCGGGGTGGTCGTCCCGGTCGAAGGTGATGGGCTTGTTGGACCAGTCTAGGTAGACTGGCGCCGCCACCTTGACCGAGCAGACCTCCCGACGCTCTTGCTTACAATGCCGAGCCGAGGCGTTTGCCGCATGCCCTCCGTAGATCATGAAGCAATCGCGGACCTCCGGGAACTCTCCTGCTTGGTGATCCTCCCTTTTGTCGTCGTCGTGAGCCCTGCCACCCTCTGCGGGCAGCCCGGCCCTGTGGAAGTGGCGCCGAAGCATAACGCACTCTTCGAGGGTGTGCTTGACGGGCCCCTGATGGTAGGGGCACGTCTCCTTGAGTGCCTTGTCAAAAAGGTTAGCACCTCCGGGGGGCTTCCGAGGGTTCTTGCGCTCGGCGGCGGCGACAAGGTCTGCATCGGGAACGTCGCGTTTCGCTTGCGACTTCCTCCTGCCTTTCTTCTTGGCGCCGCGCGGAGTAGACGCCTCGGGAGCATCTTCCGACGGGCGGCCCTGGGGCTGCTTGTCCTTTCGGAAGATGGCCTCAACCGCCTCCTGGCCGGAGGCGAACTTGGTGGCGATGTCCATCAGCTCGCTCGCCCTGGTGGGGGTCTTGCGACCCAACTTACTCACCAGGTCGCGGCAGGTGGTGCCGGCAAGGAACGCGCCGATGACATCGGAGTCGGTGATGTTGGGCAGCTCGGTGCGCTGCTTCGAGAACCGCCGGATGTAGTCTCGGAGAGACTCTCCCGGCAGTTGCCGACAGCTTCGGAGGTCCCAGGAATTCCCGGGGCGCACGTACGTGCCCTGGAAGTTCCCGGCGAAAGCCTGGACCAAATCTTCCCAGTTGGAAATCTGCCCCGGAGGCAGGTGCTCCAACCAGGCACGAGCGGTGTCGGAGAGAAACAGGGGGAGGTTTCGGATGATGAGGTTGTCATCGTCCGTCCCACCCAGTTGACAGGCCAGGCGGTAGTCCGCAAGCCATAATTCCGGTCTCGTCTCCCCCGAGTACTTCGTGATAGTAGTCGGGGGTCGGAATCGGGGCGGAAACGGCGCCCGCCGAATGGCTCGGCTAAAGACCTGCGGACCGGGTGGTTCGGGCGAGGGACTCCGATCCTCCCCGCTGTCGTAGCGTCCCCCACGCCTGGGGTGGTAGCCTCGGCGCACCCTTTCGTCGAGGCGTGCCCGACGGTCACGATGAGGGTGCTCGTCGCCGAGGTGGCCCGGGGCCGCAGGCGCGGTGTTGCGCGTGCGCCCGGTGAAGACCGAGGCTTCCCGCGTGAGTCGGGAAGTCGCGGCACGAGGTTCCGAGGGGTATCCCTGCCTTCGGGAGGCAGAGCTCTCGGCCCGCCGGGCCGCAGCGCCTTCCAGGAGATGCTTAAGTTCTCCCTGGATTCGCCGACCCTCGGTGGTTGATGACTCCGGCATCGCGCGGAGGAGCATCGCTGCAGCGGCCAGGTCCTGACCGGTTCCGCCGGATGCGGGAGGCGGTCTGGACCTGGCATCGTTGGCGATGCGGTGCTGGAGACCTTGGGGCAGGTGACGTATTCCTCCGGCCGGGGGCTGGCTCGCCCATACCTGCCCGATGTTCTGGCGGATTGCCTCGAGCGCTCCTGCTCCCTCATCGAGCCCGGCCTGCGCCCCGCGGACTTGCTCGAGCTGTGGGTCGTGACCCCCCGCCGGAACGGGGACCACAGCTAGCTCCCGCGGGATGTCGGCGCGAGGCGCTGGCCTAGGGGGATCACCATCCTCCGGCATGCCGAGACAACCGCCTCCGGAGGGATCCCCTAGCTCGATGTGGAAACATTCGCGACTCGGGCCGCAGTCCTTGTCGCCAAGGCTGCGGCTGCCGTCGGAACAGTCGGAGAGGCAGTAGTCACATGCGGTCATGAAGTCCCGCATGGCACTACGGTTGCCAGATCCGGAGAAATCCCAGCAGATGCTGGGGTCATCATCTTCCTCGGACCCAGAGGGTCCGTAGGTCGAGACACCCGTCAATCGGTCCCAAGGCGACCGCACACGAAACCCCAGAGAGGTTGCACTCGCCTCAATGTGAGCGTCCGCCAAAGCGAGGTCGCCAGGCGGGCTGAGGCCGAGTCGAAATGACGAAAGATGGGTAGCAGTCGGTACCTTTTTGTCGACGAGGGGCGATGAAGTCACGTCGGGGGCTGACCGCGCCGTCGTCTTGGGTACGAGGGCGACGTCCTGCAGGCCTTCCGTGAGCGTGCTGGCGTCGTCCACTTGCTCGGAGTCGACGTGTTGCGGGGGGATGGCGCTCGCGTTTGCCTTGAACGCGAGGGCGACGCTTGGCGTGTCCTCCGTCGAGGCGCCGGGGATGTCGATTTGCTCGACAGCCGTCGGAGCGCGATCTCCCGCTCGGCCCCGGTTGCCCCGCCTCCTCCTCCTCCGGTGGCGAGGGAGAGGATGGGGCGAGCTCGAAAGTTGTCCTTCCCCCACGCGGGAGAGGCGTCGTCGATTCCGCCGCCGGCGGGCGGGCTGTCCGCCACCATTGTCGCTGTCGCGCGGCGGTGGAAGGAGTATCATGTCGTAGTTGCCGTCGAGAGACATGAACTCGAGGTTCCCGAAACGGAGCACCGTTCCGGGTTGAAGAGGTCGTTGGAGACTGCCCATCTGGAGCTTGACGGGAAATCGAACGTCAACACGCAGCAGGCCCCTACCTGGCGCGCCAACTGTCGGCGTTCTGAGACCGGGGGGTCCCCGAGCCGACGAGTGAGAGTGCCGCGTGCCCAGCCCAGATGGGTCGAGCGCGTGGAGCGAGCGCGAAGGGGGGAGCAGAGAGAGAGGTCGGTGGCCGGAGCCGGGTCGTGAGGGAGTCGGAGAATTCCCGCGGCCTTCGTGTTCGTCCCTCGCCCAGGTCGGGTGCGCTTGCAGTAGGGGGTTACAAGCGTCCGCGCGAGGTGAGGGGAGAGAGCGGCCCCGAGAGAGCGCCTGCCCCTGCCCTTTGTCCCCGCGAGGCCAACCTTCTCTAAGAAGGCCCTGGTCCTTCCTTTTATAGTCGCAAGGAGAGGATCCAGGTGTACAAGATGGGGGTGTAGCAAGGTGCTACGTGTCTAGCGAGAGAGAGCTAGCGCCCTATGTACATGCCAAGGTGGCAGCCGGAGAGATCTTGGCACCCTGTTGGTGTGGCGTCGTGGCTGTTGGAGGAGTAACGGAGCCGGACGGGGAGACAGCTGTCGGAGTGGCTGGGCCCTTGCTGACGTCCTCCTGCTTTCGTAAGGGAGCTGAGAGTCGCCGTCGTCATGGTCTAGCGGGGTGCCATCATTTGCCTATCTGGCGTGGCTGGCCAGATGGGACGCCGGTCTTGTTCTCTGCGACCCAAGTCGGCTCAGGGCAGGGCGATGATGATGCTTCCTGTTGACGTGGCGGTCTCGTGTCCTACGTCGGGCGTCGTGGAGGTTCCTCCGAAGCTGAGGTCGAGTCTGTCCTGCAAGACAGAGGCAGAGTCCGAGCCCTGGGTTCGGGCGAGGCGGAGATCGTTAGGCAGAGGCCGAGGCGGAGTCCGAGCCCTGGGTCGGGCGAGGCGGAGTTCGTCGTCTTCCGGGGCCTTAGCCCGAGTCCGAGCCCTTGGGCGGAGCGGAGTTCGCCGTCTTCCGGGGCCTTAGCCCGAGTCCGAGCCCTTGGGCGGAGCGGAGCTCGCCGTCTTCCGGGGCCTTAGCCCGAGTCCGAGCCCTTGGGCGGGGCGGAGTTCGCCGTCTTCCGGGGCCTTAGCCCGAGTCCGAGCCCTGGGTCGGGCGGAGCCTCCTATGGTACTTCTGGCGAAGTCTGGTCGCCCGGTGGTCTTACCTCTTGCGTTAAACGCCCCGGTGACTCGGTTGGTTGGCGCGGTGATTTAGTCAGGGTTTCTTCTTATCGAAGGCGGGGCCTAGGGCGAGCCGGAGATGCGTCTGCCGTGAAAGAGGAGGCCTCAGACGAGACGGAGTCATCTTAGGGTCGGCTGCCCTCGCCCGAGGCTAGGCTCGGGCGTGGCGTGGTCAAGTCACTCGTATGGACTGATCCCTGACTTAATCAAACCCATCAGGCCTCTGCAGCTTTATGCTGATGGGGGTTACCAGCTGAGAATTAGGCGTCTTGAGGGTACCCCTAATTATGGTCCCCGACACAGATATACATGAAGGAGGAAGACAATGCCAGCACCAGCTTTATAACACCCTTCGGCACTTATTGCTTCATCAGAATGCCGGAGGGTCTCAAGAACGCCGGGTCCACCTTCTCCAGACTCACCAAAACAGTACTCGAGGGGCAGGTCGGCAGAAATATATTTACATATGTGGACGACATCGTCGTCGCCAGCAAAAATAAGGAGGACCACCTCGCCGACCTGGCCGAGACATTCGCAAACATGCGAGACGCACGACTCCGCTTAAACCCGGAAAAGTGCGTTTTCGGTGTTCGCCAAGGCAAGATATTGGGCTACCTGGTGTCGCACCGCGGCATCGAGGCCAACCCAACCAAGATCCAGGCCATCATCGACATGTCGCCTCCGCAGTCCACCAGGGATGTCCAGCGTCTGACAGGCAGATTGGCCGCTCTCAACAGATTCATTTCCAAGTCGGCCGAGCGAAGTCTTCCTTTCCTCAAAACTCTCCGCGGCGCAAAAGACTTCGCCTGGGGGCCGGAGCAAGCAGCGGCCTTCGCCTCATTAAAGCAGTACTTAACGGAGCTGGCCACCCTCACGAGCCCCGACTCCTCGCTCCCCTTATTGCTCTATGTCGCGGCTTCGCCGCACGCGGTCAGCGCGGCACTAGTGCAGGAGCAGACAGTCGAAGGCGCTGTCAGACAGTGCCCTGTTTATTACGTCTCCGAGGTCCTGACTCCGTCCAAATGCAACATGACAGAGCTGGAGAAGATCGCCTACGCAGTCGTTATGTCCTCGCGCAAGCTGCGCCATTATTTTGAAGCATTCAAGGTCCGCGTCACCTCAGATAGGGGGCTCGGCGAACTATTTAGAAACCCGGAGGCATCGGTGAGGATCGCCAAGTGGGCAGCCGAACTCTCCGGCTACCACATCAGCTTCGAGCCCAGGACAGCCATCAAATCGCAAGTCCTGGCAGACTTCGTCGTCGACTGGACCGGGCCAGTAACACAGCCGGACCCGACCACAGAGAAGGTCTGGACGATCCATTGCGACGGCGCATGGTGCCATGCGGGGGCAGGCGTCGCTGCAATCATAACATCACCAGTCGGGGTCAGGCACAGATATGCAGCACGACTCAGCTTCAATCTGGAATCCGACAGGTGCACAAATAATATAGCAGAATACGAAGCAGTCATCCTCGGCCTCCGCAAGCTGAGGGCCCTCGGAGTCACCACTTGCATCATCAAAACAGACTCCAAGGTAGTTGCCGGCCAGGTCGACAAAGACTATGCAGCCAAGGACCCCGCGCTCATGCAGTACCTCGCGGCCATCCGAAGTCTCGAGAGGCAGTTCAAGGGGTTCACCGTGCAGCATGTGGACCGGGCCAAGAATGAGGAGGCCGACGCATTGGCCAAGGCCGCGGCCAGGGGCGAAACTCTGCCCTCCGACGTGTTCTTCCACGTCATCGCCACGCCAGCAGTCCGGAGCCCCAAAGGGCTCCAAATAACCAATGACAGCGAGGGCCACCGTACAGTCAACCTCATCATGACCGAAGACTGGCGAGCACCCATTACCCTGTTCCTACAGGGGTTTTATCACCCAGCCGACATCAGTGAGGCCAAGCGCCTCAGACATCGAAGCCGGGACTTCGCTCTGATTGAAGGCCAACTCTACAAAAAAGGGGTCAGCCAACCAATGCTTAAGTGCGTCACCGAGGCCGAAGGCATGCAGGTCCTACGCGAAGTCCACAGTGGCACGTGCGGCTCGCACGCGGGGCCAAGGGCCCTAGCTGCTAAGGTGATACGCCAGGGTTTTTACTGGCCAGCAATGATTTGCGCCGCGAATCGGGTCACTCGGTCCTGCGAAGCCTGCCAGAAGTTCTCTCCTCGGTCAGGCGGCCCTTCGCAGTACACAAAGCTGATCGCCCACACATGGCCTCTCCAGCGCTGGGGTCTCGACATTGTTGGACCCCTGCCCACCGCTCAGGGGAACCTCAAGTTCGCCTTCGTCGCGGTCGAGTACTTCACCAAATGGATCGAGGCACGGGCTGTCTCCACAATAACATCGAAGACTACCCAAAAATTCTTCTAGCAGAACATCGTTTGCCGTTTCGGAGTACCGTCCGAGTTAACGGTCGACAACGGCAAACAGTTTGATAACCAGGACTTCAAGGATTTTTGTTTCTCCATTGGCACCAAGCTTGCCTTCGCCTCAGTCTATCATCCGCAGTCCAACGGGGTCGTGGAGCGCGCCAACGGAAAAATCTTCACAGCTATCAAAAAAATGCTCCTCGATGAAAAAAGGGCAGATGGAGCGATTTCTTACCTGAGGCAGTCTGGGCACTAAACACGACTGAGTGCAGGGCAACCGGGTTTACTCCCTTCCGTCTGTTATACGGATCGGAGGCCATGACCCCGCAGGAAATAAAGCACGGGTCCCCGCGAACAGTCCCGTCAGCCGTCCCAGATGTGGACGAGCCAACTTCAAAGGATCTCATCGACGGAGACCGTGTCTTCGCCCTACAGGCCCTGAACAAGTATCAAGCCCAGACCAAAGCATGGCGCGACCACTCAGTCACCCCGAGGGAGTTCAGCGAGGGGGACCTCGTGCTCATTCGGACAGCTCGGACGGAGTCAAAGGGCAAGCTGGAGCCCAAGTGGGAGGGCCCTTTCATCGTCAAGACAAAGGCTTCCCCCAGCGCATACAGGCTCACAACGCCAACCGGCGAGGACCTGGAGCATTCCTGGAACATTGACAACCTCCGCAAATTTTTTGTTTGATTCCTCAGGGCTGTCTTCGCCCTTGTAATTCGCAAAAACAATCTTGCACCGGCCCCCACTCTTTTCCTCCCGGGGGGTGAGGTTTTTAACGAGGCGGAGCCATGTAATATATGCGTAAAAAATCCCCCGCAAAAAGACATGCGTCGAAAAAGACCGCGATGACGGTCTTCGACATTCGACCACCACGAGGTCACCGCGAGGCTAAGCGCTAGCTACCCTCGCGTGCGACAAATCCGCGCCGAAGTCGCCTACGGGTGCAGCCGGATTAGCACAACAAGTGCAGAAAAAATCTAAGTCTATCGCGAAGACTATCCGTGCAGAAGTCGCCTAAGGGTGCAGCCGGGAAAAAATCTAAGTCTATCGCGAAGACTATCCGTGCAGAAGTCGCCTAAGGGTGCAGCCGGAAAAAAATCTAAGTCTATCGCGAAGACTATCCGCGCCGAAGTCGCCTACGGGTGCAGCCGGATTAGCACAACAAGTGCAGAAAAAATCTAAGTCTATCGCGAAGACTATCCGTGCAGAAGTCGCCTAAGGGTGCAGCCGGGAAAAAATCTAAGTCTATCGCGAAGACTATCCGCGCCGAAGTCGCCTACGGGTGCAGCCGGATTAGCACAACAAGTGCAGAAAAAATCTAAGTCTATCGCGAAGACTATCCGTGCAGAAGTCGCCTAAGGGTGCAGCCGGGAAAAAATCTAAGTCTATCGCGAAGACTATCCGCGCCGAAGTCGCCTACGGGTGCAGCCGGATTAGCACAACAAGTGCAGAAAAAATCTAAGTCTATCGCGAAGACTATCCGTGCAGAAGTCGCCTAAGGGTGCAGCCGGGAAAAAATCTAAGTCTATCGCGAAGACTATCCGCGCCGAAGTCGCCTACGGGTGCAGCCGGATTAGCACAACAAGTGCAGAAAAAATCTAAGTCTATCGCGAAGACTATCCGCGCAGAAGTCGCCTAAGGGTGCAGCCGGAAAAAAAATCTAAGTCTATCGCGAAGACTATCCGCGCAGAAGTCGCCTAAGGGTGCAGCCGGAAAAAATCTAAGTCTATCGCGAAGACTATCCGCGCGGAAGTCGCCTAAGGGTACAGCCGGTTTAACACAACAAGTGCGAAAAAACCGAAGACTATCTGTGCAGCGCAACAACGGCCGAAACGACAACATCGAACCATTCACGCCAAGACCAATTATAATCAAGCAAGCACAGCGCAGCCGAACGAATCAGTTAGTACAAAACGCCTTCACACACATGCACGCGAGGGCACACAATTCCACCATACAAGCCTCTACATACGCAAGCGAGGGCACCACACTCTACATCGGCTCAACCTTAGGAATAATTCCCATCTCCCTATAATTAAATAACATTATCCTGAGCTCCTCACCCGCAAAAAGCCTTCGCAGTTCCCCTTCACCTACACTCTCGGCGGTCGGCAGAGATAACAGTTCCTGCCGACCAGCCCCACTCACACGAAGCAGAGCCCGCTCCTCCGCGCTAACCCTACGTTTTGCAACCGCCCTTCGTCGACGGCGCCCGGCGCTAGGGCCTGGCACGTCCGACGCGTCCGCGGCGTGTGGCGAGGCCTCCGCCGCAGCCACGTCCAAGGCCGTAAAATAATCCAAATTCTCCTCCGACGACTCCTCAGTCCACTCAACCGAGCTCCCGGAGTCAGCAAAGTCAAAAAACTCAGATGCAGACCCACTATATTGATTACCACCTTCCGCGGTCGAGGCCGCCAAAAACTCAGTAGCAGTGGTTGCGTGCGCAGGCCCAAAATCTTGAACCTGCGCAGCAACCAAAGTTCAGTACAACATCCAAAATTCCCTAACCCTAAACAACCACTACGCCACCTGCGAGGGCCCTGACGCGGCGGGTGCCTCCGTCGTTGTCTCCGCCGCCGCTCCCGCCATTGTTTCCACCGCCTCCGCCGTCGGATCTTCGACGGTCGGCGCAGCTGCTGCGAGGGCATCGGGAGCGCCTTCGGCCACCTTCAGGGGCAGGTCTTCAACTGTCGCAGCAGATGTGGGGGCGCCTGGTGCGTCTTCCGTGGTCTCCGGGGCCGGCTCCGGGTCAGGCAGGGCGTCGTTCAGTGCTCCGAAATCGTCCACCCACTCGCCTCGCTCCGCCTAAAACAAAACATACAAAAAGTCAGCAAACACACGCATAGACCACACCCAGCAAACGCCAAACAAACGACAACGTTACCTGAGCCCTCGCAGCCTCGGCCCGCTCCCTGACCACTTCACCACCATACAGACCCCACATCCGGTCATAGAGGGCGCCGGCGGACTCCTTCACCACGGGGTCTTCGACCTTATAGATGTCTCGCCCAAAATCTTCATCTGCCTGGTCGAAGGCCTCATAGTGCCGGCACCCTTCGCGAGAGAGTGCGTTCATCGCCCCCTCGCAGGTGACCAGGGAGGCGAACGACATTAACCCCCCCAGGACAGTGGGGAGCTCCTGCAGCTCCTCTTGCACCCATTCCAAACAGCGAAGCCCGGCCTCTCGCTCCGGCACCACGAAGTCACCAGTCCGCGCACCCAGCTCGCGATATGTGGCCATAAGCTGTGTGCGCGTCCGTTCGGCCTCCGTTCGCACCGCGGCTTCGGCCCCCTTCGCGCGGCTCTCCAGAGCGGTGAGCCGCCCCCGCAGGTCTTCGGCGAGATCCTTGGCAAGATTGGCTTCCGCCCGTGCCAGCCTAGCCTCCGCCTGCGTGGCCTGCTCCTTGGCGATGGCCTCGTTGGTCTCCCTCCTCTCCCCCGCCAGCTGGCGCCGGAGGTCAGCCTTTTCCTCCTCCAGGGCGGCCACCTTGTCCGCCAGTTTACGACACTTGCTATCGGAGGCAGACTTCTCACGGACAGCGTCAGCATGTTGCGTCCGAAGTCTCTCGACTTCGGCAGATAAGGCTGCCGTAAGTGCCCCCGACGCAGTACGGCTGGTGAAGTCCGCCACCTGCAGAGAACACGTAAGGCCATGGCCGTAAAAAAAAAAAAGAGCTCGGCGGACCTGACTCAGCGCCTCCGTCGCCTGACTCAGCGCCTCCGTCACTCCCTTCAGCCGGCGGGTCGCCGCGCCAGCCTCGTCTCTGACCAACGCGAGGGCCGACACCTCGCCTCCGGCGCCAAGGGTCCCGCCCTTCGCCTTCGACGACAGCGCAGCCGTCGCGATTGCCCCGGCAGGCACAGCTATAGCAAGCCGGCCCTCGTCCGACCCTGCAGCGCATCAACGATCAAAAAAAAAAAAGGGCGGCCGGGTGACTTACCCCAAGATAATCGTCCACACTAATGTCGGTGCCGAAGTCGGCAACGCGCTTGCCCGGCGGCGGCAACGCTCGGGCCGCCTTCGAAGCCTCCGCCACTCCGCTGGCCGGCGGCACCACCTTCGTCGGCTTGGAGACTCCGGCGCCCGCCGTTGTCTCCGGCGCCTTGCTGGGCGCAGAGGCGCCCGCCTTCGCCGCCAGCGGCGGCTTGCCTCCGCTGGAGGCCGCAGCCTTCGCCGTTCCCCGTTGCCTTTTCGGCCGGGCGTCGTGAATCCTTACGGTCGCCTGGCGTTTTTGCGCCGCCCCTTGGCGATCCTTGTCCATCACTGCCCACACAACAGCACCGATATTTCGCCCGTAAGGAAAAACCCTCCACTGACGAACCATACGAGATGTAAAACAGTCTTCCTCAGCCGCGCAGGGGACAGGAACATTTCTAGGCCAGCAGCCCCCGGTAACCCTCAGCATCCGAGCCGAAGACTCCCGGAGCTCGGGCGAAGACATCCTCTCCCCCGGGGCCGCACACGTCCTCATTAACTCCCTAGCAAAACTATCAGACACCCCGATTCCTCCCATCGCAGTACCTAATTTTCTCTTTTTTGAGGAGGGGGCGGCCGTCAGCGCAGGGTCGCCTCCAGTCTCCACCGCCGGCTTCTTCCCACGGCGGCCCGCTTCGTCTTGACCAGGGTAGCCGTCGTACGGCAATTGATTCAATTCGAAGACCCTGTTCAAACGTTCATTTGACCCGCGAATATCAAAGCTGCGCTGGCCTTCCGTCCTCGCCACGTACCGCCCCACGAGCCGCACCGCCAAGTCCTCCGCATCACGCACAAAGGCGGCCGGGTCACGGTTTCGCAAATTCAGTGCAAAGGCAGGACTTCGCACCACCCTTCCTCCGTGAAAAGGCATCTGGCGAGGGCACACTTCGCCCAACGCCCAGCCGTGCGCCAAGGGCCAGACCCCGTACGCCACAAACTCTTCAACTAAATCACGACCACTGCTCTGGCCGGCGGCGCATCGAAGGGCCCCTTCGTCTGCATCCTCTTCTGCCACTTCAAAAGGCGGATACGCAGAGTAATAGTGAGAGCACATCTCAGACACGGGCAGTCCTTCATGGCCTTCGACAGTAGCCTCAGCAACGTAAAACCAAAATTCATTCCAATTGCCCCACTTGTTGCGGGCGCACGGAACCAACTCCACTACTGGCATTGTGGTCTTGCCGGTCTTCGGCGTGAATGTGCACGACCCAAACTGGGCAACTCCGTCCTCAATCACCCTCTTCTGCCAATGCAAGCAGTAATTCTTCGCAAAAACTTCAACCGACGGCTGTCCGCCATACGAAGTCGTCGCCCAGACATACTTCGCCAGCGCCACCACGGCGTTCGGTGTCAGCTGATGAATTTGAACGTTGAATCTACGCAGGACTTCGCCAACAAACCGGTGCGCAGGCAAGCGGAGACCGGCGACGAAGAACGCCTCAAAAACAACCAACTCACCCTCCGGCTCGGGGACTTCCTCCGTCCCCGGAGCACGAGCGACTCCGCCGCCAAAGTAGCCCAAGCGCTGCATTTCTTCGACGCGGGCCGACGTCATCCGTGACACACCAAAATCAACAGAGTCGCCGGCGCGCAGCTCCTCCACCATCACGCTACTCAACGTCTCCTCAGACGAGGCGGCGGCCGGCGGCGTGGCGTCGGCGGAAGAAGAAGAGGATGGCATTGCTACGTACCGTCGGCGGCGGCGGGCGGTCTGCTTCACTCGAGCCAGATCTCCGACGAGCAAAGCGAGCAGTAGAAGAAGAGGAGCAGAAAGACGGCGGGCGGCTAGGGTTTTCACGAAGCGCGGAAGGCAAAGTGCAAACAGCGCCGTCCCCCGCCCCCCTTTATAGGCAGGGCGCGGCTCCTCGGGAAACTCGCAATCCCACAGGGCGCGACGCTTCGGAAAACCCGCAGTCCAACAGTACGATGTCCATCAATGGTCACATCAAAAACCCCCGCGGAACCACTTCGAGCGAGGGCAGCGTCTCCGCCATCTAGCGACGTCTTCGGCACCAGGTGACTTTGTCGAACTGGTCCCTCGGAGGGCAAATGTTGGAGCGAAGGCAGAAACACCACCCTTCGCCCGAAGTCTCCACCGCTTAGCCCCTGCCCTGACAGGCAAAGCAGGCAGGGACACCCTTCGCTTGATCGACACCAGGGACAACATGGAGACCCTTCGCTCGATTCGGCACCAGACGAAGGCCTGCGGCAACGCCTCCCTACGGCGCGGCCTCGGTCAGCTCCGAGGCCCACATGAGGTCGGGCCCATTGTAACGGGCCCTGCGTGGCCGCGGTTGTGTTACGGGCCTAATTTGTAAAGGCGTACTTGTAATTACAGCTTGTAACCCCGCTTTATGGGAATATTCTGGGGATAAACTAGGTACCTGAGGGCACATGCGTCCTTAACGCAAGGCGCCGTGCACTCGGATACCTATAAATACCCCCGCACAGTGCCCGTGAGAGGCCAGATTAACAGAGCTTTTGCCATCACGCGCGAGTGCCCTGTTGCCATCTCCATTCACTCGTGTTGGATCTCCTTGCTGTCGAGAGACAGTGCCAACACCAAGCAAGGTAGCTTAAGTGGAGGCTGCCGGCCTCAACGAAGATGAGATGGCGCTTATCATAAAGCGTTTCAAGACCGCACTTAAAGGACGAAAGGAGTACCCCAACAAGAACAAAAAAGGGGGAAAGCGCTTCTGCTTCAAATGCGGTAAGACTGGTCACTTTATTGCAAATTGTCCCAATAATGATAGTGACCAGGGACAAGAAAAGAGCAAGAAGAAGGAGAAAAAGAAGAGCTACAGGAAGGCAAAGGGCAAGGCGCACCTTGGAAAGGAATGGGACTCGGACTGCTCCTCTTCCGACTCCGATAACGAAGGACTCACTGCCTTGGCCTTCAACAAGTCTTTTCTCTTCCCCAACGAACGCCACACTTGCCTCATGGCCAAGGAGAAGAAGGTAAGTGTTCGAGATACCCCTAAGTACACTACTTCTAGCGATGATGATTCTAGTGATGATGAAGTAGATTATACTAATTTATTTAAGGGTTTAGATAGAGCTAAAGTAGATAAAATCAATGAATTAATTGATGCTTTAAATGAAAAGGATAGATTGTTAGAAAAACAAGAGGATATCTTATATGAGGAGCATGATAAATTTGTTAGTGTGCAAAAATCTCTTGCCTTAGAGATTAAGAGGAATGAAATGCTATCTTCTGAGTTATCTGCTTGCCATGAAACTATATCTAGTTTAAAGAGTTTAAATGATGAATTAACTACTAAGCTAGAAGGAGTTAATAAATCTAGTTCTTGTGAAGAGCATGTTGTAATTTGTGATAGATGTAAGGATTTTGATATTGATGCTTGTGATGAACACCTTATTTCTATCACCAAATTAAATGATGAGGTGGCAAGTCTTAATGCTCAACTTAAGACTTGCAAAATTAATTTTGATCAATTAAAATTTGCTAGGGATGCCTACACCGTTGGTAGACACCCCTCAATTAAGGATGGGCTTGGTTTTCGAAAGGAAGCCAAGAACTTAACAAGCCAAAGTGCTCCCATTGCCAACAAGGAGAAAGGGAAGGCTCCTATGGCTAGTAGTTCTCAAAAGTATCATGCCTACATTTATGATAGAAAATTTTCTAGAAATGCTCATTACAATAGGAGTTATGATTATGATGCCTTTAATTCACATGCTATGTTTGCCTCTAGCTCTACTTTTGTGCATGGTAGAAGTAGACCTAGGAGAAGTAATGTTGTGCCTCATGTGGCTAGGAGAATGTGTAATGAACCTTCTACCATTTACCATGCTTGCAATACTGCATTTGCGCTTTTATGTAAGAATGAAAAAGTAGTTGCTAGAAAGTTGGGATCCAAATGCAAGGGAGACAAAACTTGCATTTGGGTTCCAATAGTTATTGTGACTAACCTTGTAGGACCCAACAAGAGTTGGGTACCTAAAACCCAAGTGTAAATTGCCTTGCAGGTTTATGCATCCAGGGGCTCAAGCTGGAGTATCGACAGCGGATGCACAAACCACATGACGGGGGAGAAGAAGATGTTCACCTCCTACGTCAAGAACAAGGATTCCCAGGATTCGATCATCTTTGGAGATGGGAACCAAGGCAAGGTTAAAGGATTGGGAAAGATAGCCATTTCATCCGAGCATTCTATATCCAATGTGTTCTTAGTTGAATCGCTCGGGTACAACTTATTGTCTGTGAGTCAATTATGTAACATGGGTTATAATTGTCTATTTACCAATATAGATGTATCTGTCTTCAGAAGGAGTGATGGTTCATTAACGTTTAAGGGTGTACTAGACGGCAAACTCTACTTAGTTGATTTTTCGAAAGAGGAGGCCGATCTAGATGCATGCTTAATAGCTAAGACTAGTATGGGCTGGCTGTGGCATCACCGTCTAGCACATGTTGGGATGAAGAACCTTCATAAACTTCTAAAGGGAGAACATGTGTTAGGACTAACCAATGTATGTTTCGAAAAAGATAGACCTTGTGCAGCTTGTCAGGCAGGGAAACAGGTGGGAAACACTCATCACAACAAGAATGTGATGACAACATCAAGACCGCTGGAGCTTCTTCACATGGACCTCTTCGAACCCGTCGCCTACCTCAGCATCGGGGGAAGTAAGTATGGTCTTGTAATTGTTGATGACTTTTCCCGCTTCACTTGGGTGTTCTTCTTGCAGGATAAATCAGAAACCCAAGGGACTCTAAACCGCTTTCTAAGGAGGGCTCAAAACAAATTTGAGCTAAAAGTGAAAAAGATAAGGAGCGACAACGGGTCCGAGTTCAAGAACCTGCAAGTGGAGGAGTATCTTGGGGAAGAAGGCGTCAAGCATGAGTTCTCCGCTCCCTACACACCACAGCAAAACGGTGTGGTAGAGAGGAAGAACAGGACGCTTATCGACATGACGAGGAAGATGCTTGGAGAGTTCAAGACGCCCGAGCGGTTTTGGTCGGAAGTTGTGAATACAGCTTGCCACGCCATAAACCAGCTCTACCTACATCGCCTTCTCAAGAAGACCTCGTATGAACTCCTTACCGGTAACAAACCCAACGTTTCTTACTTTCATGTATTTGGGAGCAAATGCTACATTTTGCTGAAGAAAGGTAGACATTCTAAATTTGCTCCCAAAGCTGTAGAAGGGTTTTCAACAAATACAAAGGCGTATAGGGTCTTCAACAAATCATCGGGTTTGGTTGAAGTCTCTAGCGACGTTGTATTTGATGAGACTAATGGCTCTCCAAGAGAGCAAGTTGATCTTGATGACATAGATGAAGATGATGTTCCGACGACCGCAATGCGCATGATGGCGATAGGTGAGGTGCGACCACAGGAACAACAGGAGCAAGATCAACCATCTTCCTCAATGTTGATGCATCCCCAACCCAAGATAATGGACAGGTACCTCAAGAAGAGGAGCGTGATCAAGGGGGAGCACAAGAAGAACAAGTTATAAAGGAAGAAGCACCACTGGCCCCTCCAACTCAAGTCTGAGCGACGATCCAAAGAAATCACCCCGTCGATCAGATTCTGGGTGACATAAGCAAGGGAGTAACAACTCGCTCACGTTTAGCTAATTTTTGTGAGCATTACTCGTTTTCTCTTCTATTAAGCCTTTCAGGGTAGAAGAGGCCTTGCAGGATCCGGACTGGGTGTTGGCCATGCAGGAAGAGCTCCACAACTTCAAGAGGAATGAAGTTTGGAGCCTGGTGCCACGTCCCAAGCAAAATGTTGTGGGAACCAAGTGGGTGTTCCGCAACAAGCAAGACGAGCACGGGGTGGTGACAAGAAACAAGGCTCGACTTGTGGCAAAAGGTTATGCCTAAGTCACAGGTTTGGATTTCGAGGAGACTTTTGCTCCTGTGGCTAGGCTAGAGTCTATTCGAATATTATTAGCCTATGCCGCTCACCACTCCTTCAGGTTGTTTCAAATGGATGTGAAGAGCGCTTTCCTCAACGGGCCAATCAAGGAGGAGGTATACGTGGAACAACCCCCTGGCTTTGAGGATGACAGGTATCCCGACCATGTATTTAAGCTCTCTAAGGCGCTCTATGGACTTAAGCGAGCCCCAAGAGCATGGTATGAATGCCTTAGGGATTTCTTAATTGCTAATGCTTTCAAGGTTGGGAAAGCCGATCCCACTCTTTTCACTAAGACTTGTGATGGTGACATTTTTGTGTGCCAAATTTATGTCGATGACATAATATTTGGTTCTACTAACCAAAAGTCTTATGAGGAGTTTAGCAGGGTGATGACACAAAAGTTCGAGATGTTGATGATGGGCGAGTTGACCTACTTCCTTGGGTTCCAAGTGAAGCAACTCAAGGACGGCACCTTCCTCTCCCAAACGAAGTACACTCAAGATCTTCTCAAGAGGTTTGGGATGAAGGACACCAAGCCCGCGAAGACACCGATGGGAACCGACGGACATGTCGACCTCAACAAAGGAGGTAAGTCCATTGATCAAAAGACATACCGGTCTATGATAGGGTCATTACTTTATTTATGTGCTAGTAGACCGGACATTATGCTTAGTGTATGCATGTGTGCTAGATTTCAATCCGACCCCAGGGAATGTCACCTTATGGCCGTTAAGCGAATTCTTAGGTATTTAGTTGCTACGCCTTGCTTCGGGATCTGGTATCCAAAGGGGTCTACCTTTGACTTGATTAGATATTCAGACTCCGATTATGCTGAATGCAAGGTTGATAGGAAGAGTACATCAGAGACGTGCCAATTCCTAGGAAGGTCCCTGGTGTCTTGGAGTTCAAAGAAACAAACCTCCGTTGCCCTATCCACCGCTGAGGCCGAGTATGTTGCCGTAGGACAGTGTTGCGCGCAACTACTTTGGATGAGGCAAACCCTCCGGAACTTTGGCTACAATCTGAGCAAAGTCCCACTCCTATGTGACAATGAGAGTGCAATCCGCATGGCGGATAATCCTGTTGAACACAGCCGCACTTAGCACATAGACATCCGGGATCACTTTTTGAGAGACCACCAGCAAAAGGGAGATATTGAGGTGTACCACGTTAGCACCGAGAACCAGCTAGCCGATATCTTTACCAAGCCATTAGATGAGAAAACCTTTTGCAGGTTGCGTAGTGAGCTAAATGTCTTAGATTCGTGTAACTTGGATTGATCTATAGCATACATGTGTTCTATGCCTTTGATCATGTTACTTCATGCATT
Organism: Zea luxurians; assembly: GCA_029449295.1. NCBI lineage: Eukaryota > Viridiplantae > Streptophyta > Magnoliopsida > Poales > Poaceae > Zea > Zea luxurians. The sequence continues at coordinate 106,142,633 of JAOPSE010000010.1, forward strand.
TATGTGATTTGTTGCTTATTTATGGTGCTCAAGTTGTACAAGGGATCCCCGGACCTCACAAGTCCATGTGTGAATGATGCACATATTTAGGGGGAGATGTGCTACAACTTGACCCTTTGAGGCTAATATTTGTGGTTGAGTATACTTGATGTAGTCTCAAAGGTGCATTGAAAGGGAAAGGTGAACTTGGACCATGCAAAGACTTCCACTGCACTCCGGTATTAGTGTAATTAACTCCAAGTTCATATCTATGCTCTTAGTGCCTTTGTGCTCTTAATTGGCATTTTTGGTGAGGCAATGGGGTTAAAGGGCCAAAAATGATCCCGTTTTGGTGCTTAATGCCAAAGGGGGAGAAATTAAGGCCAAAGCAAATGGATCAGCTACCACTTGTGAATTTTGAAAATAATAGAGTTAGAACTTTTGATTTAGTCAAAATACTCTTATTGCAAAATTTGGTCTCTTGTGGGGAAGAATTTTGATTATGAGAAAAGGGGGAGTTTTTGGCACTTGATCAATTTCACTCTTGCATTATCTCTCTTTGTGCCCAAACAAGTGTGTTTGACTTAGAGATAGGAAAATGAATTTGATTTGCAAAAACAAACCAAGTGGTGGCAAAGAATGATCCAAATATGCCAAATTAGAGTCAAAAACAGTTTGGTCCTCATTTGCATTAATATTGCACTTATTTTGGTTGCTTTTTGATGTGTTGGCATAAATCACCAAAAAGGGAGAGATTGAAAGGGAAATGTGCCTTTGGGCCATTTTTATAATGTTTTGGTGATTAAGTGCCCAACACATAATCTTTGAGTTGTTATGTGCCAAACAAGCAAGAAGTGCAAATCATGTAACAAGGTATGTTTCTAGACTTAGTACATTGTCTTGAGTACTAACATATTTTGTCTAAGTGCTAGAAATACAGAGAAAAGAATTAGAAAAAGACTTGGCTTCGTGCAGCCAAATCTCAGCTCAGTCTAGCACACCGGACTGTCCGGTGGTGCACTGGACAGTGTCCGGTGCGCCAGGCTGTCTCCGGTGAAACGGCCGCTCTCGGAAAAAGTTCAGCGGCATATGACTATAATTCACCGGACTGTCTGGTGGTGCACCGGACTGTCTGGTGAGCCAACGGTCGCCAGCACAACGGTCGGCCGCACAATCCACAGGCGACGCGTGGCCCGCAGCAACGGTCGGCAGGGGGCACTGGACTGTCTGGTGTGCACCGGACAATGTCCGGTGCGCCAACTACCCTCGAGGACCAACGGTCGGATGCGCAAGAAAAGGAAGGAGATCGCGCACCGGACAGCTACAGTGACCGTCCGGTGGTGCACCGGACTGTCCAGTGCACCACCCGACAGAAGGCAAGTTTGGCCTTCCAAGTTGGCCTCCAACGGCTCCTAGCTGCCTTGGGGCTATAAAAGGGACCCCTAGGCGCATGGAGGAGCTTGAAAGTCGCCTAGAGGGGGGTGAATAGGGCGAAACTGAAATTTACAAAGTTAATCACAACTACAAGCCGGGTTAGCGTTAGAAATATAAGCGAGTCAGAGAGAGAGGGTGAAAAACAAATCACAAGCAAATAAAGAGTGAGACACAAGGATTTGTTTTACTGAGGTTCGGTTCTTGCAAACCTACTCCCTGTTGAGGTGGTCACAAAGACCGGGTCTCTTTCAACCCTTTCCCTCTCTCAAACGGTCACTTAGACCGAGTGAGCTTCTCTTCTCAATCACGCGGGACACTAAGTCCCCTCAAGGATCACCACACAATTGGTGTCTCTTGCCTCGGTTACAATTGAGATTGTCACAAGAAAGAATGAGAAAGAAAAGAAGCAATCCAAGTGCAAGAGCTCAAATGAACACAAATGTCGCTCTCTCTAGTCACTATTGATTTGGAGTGATTCCGGACTTGGGAGAGGATTTGATCTCTTTGGTTGTGTCTAGAATTGAATGATATAGCTCTTGTATGAGGTGTGAATGCTGAAAACTTGGATGCCATTGAATGTGGGGTGGTTGGGGTATTTATAGCCCCAACCACCAAACTAGCCGTTTGGTGGAGGCTGCTGTCGCATGGCGCACCGGAAAGTCTGGTGCGCCACCGGACACTGTCCAGTGCGCCAGCCACGTCACCCGGTCGTTAGGGTTCGACCATTGGAGCTCTACTGGTGGGGCCTCTGGGCTGTCCGGTGGTGCACCGGACAAGTCTTGTAGACTGTCCGGTGCACCTGCTGCGCGTGCTCTGACCTTTGCGCGCGCAGGCGCGCATTAAATACGTTGCAGGCGACCGTTGCGCGCGAAGTAGCCGTTGCTCCGCTGGTACACCGGACAGTCCGGTGCGCCACCGGACACTGTCCGGTGCATACACCGGATGGTCCGGTGAATTATAGCGGAGCGGACTCCATTTTCTCGAAGGTAGCGAGTTCAACGTCGACTTCCCTGGTGCACCGGACACTGTCCGGTGGCACACCGGACAGTCTGGTGCGCCAGACCAGGGTGCCTTTGGGATTGCTTTAGCTCTCTTTATTTGAACCCATCTTTGGTCTTTTTATTGGCTTGTTGTGAACCTTTGGCACCTGTAGAACTTATAGACTAGAGAAAACTAGTTAGTCCAATTATTTGTGTTGGGCAATTCAACCACCAAAATCAATTTAGGAAAAGGTGTAAGCCTATTTCCCTTTCAGAGCTAACCAAGCATTCACTAAGCATCCTAAGGTATCCAGACTCTGTTCCCGCACATTCGTTTCGTTGTGTTAGAGATTTGAGCTCTATTCGAGTTGAGGACTCCCTGTGTTATCATTTGAGCTCAAGTTTTCTCTTGTGTGCGTGGGTGTGCTTGATTTGAGTCTTGTGTGTGTTGCTCTCCCCTCCCTTACTTCTGTACCTCTTTTGTGATCATCATTGTAAGGGCGAGAGGCTCCAAGTTGTGGAGATTCCTCGCAAACGGGAGAAAGTCTAAGGAAGAAAACCATGGTATTCAAGTTGATCATTGGATCGCTTGAAAGGGGTTGAGTGCAACCCTCGTCCATTGGGACGCCACAATGTGGGTAGGCAAGTGTTACTTGGCCGAACCATGGGATAAAAATCACGTGTCTCGTGTGCTGCTTATTGTGATTACTTTGTTCGCACGAGAACGTTTCTTAGCCACATGTCTACGCTAACACCATGATAATCAAGTTTGTGGCTATTTAGTGTTTGATTTTTACAGGATCACCTATTCACCCCCTCTAGGTGCTCTCACCTTTCCTTTTGAGTAGAAATAGCTTAATTAAGGAGGGATTAATTATTTATTTTTGCCAAAACACTATGGGTCATGACATGTTGCATCATGTTGAGCTTAAATATTCTTTGAATTGTTGCACATGTTTGAATTAGTTTGAATTTGAAACTTGATTTGAATTTGAATTGAAAACCCTAGAGAAAAGAAATGGAAAAGCAATTAGGAAATTCAGGAAAAAGGCAAAGCAGCCCAGCTCGGCCCAGCTCAGCCCAGCCAGGCCATGCACCCGTGCGCCCGTGCTGCCTGACAGGTGGGTTCCACCTGTCAGCGGTGGTTTCTGCCCCCGCGCGCTCACTCCCTCCCCCTCTCTGCCCATTGGGGCCAGGCTTTGTGCGCCCCTCTTCCCTCTCTGCTTTGCGGGCCCACTTTGCCAGTCATCGAGCCATTGCCCCCGCGCGCCCGTTCTCTCTCTCTGTGCACTGGGCCTACGCTGTCAGCTCCGCCTTCCCCGCGCCCGCCGTGGACCAGCGCACGCGCGCACGTCGCCGGGAACCTCGGCCACGTCGTCCGCCCGCGCGTCCAAGCTCTTTTTGAGCATCGCCCGCACCCGCACTCACTTCCCTGCCTCATTTCACGCAGCCCTTTCTCGCTAGCGCTCTGCCCACGTTGTCCGACCTCACCAGAGACCCGCGCCCGCCTTTCCCGGTCATCTAGCTTGCCGGAGGCCACGCCAAGCTAGATCGAGCTCCGCCTCGAGGTGAGACATCCATCCCCGCGCTTGTTTTCCCCTATTCATGCCTACCTGTAGCCAATTTGGCCTCTCCGGCGTGCGGCCGCGCTTGCTCGCCGCGCCTGCACGGTGACCGGCCAAATTAGCCCGGTCCAGTGCCCCCGCGTTGGTCCCTGAGGTTTCCCTCGCTCTGCTGAAACTATCCCAAGACCTAGCACGCCTCAGACCCCCTTCCCGCGGCCGAAATCCCTCACCGGAGTTACCCTAGCCCGCCCGGAGTTCCCCCTTCGCCGTTGTCCCCTCTCTGACCCTAGTCTCGTGGCCATAACCTCGCCATCGAGTTCGACGAGTCGTCTTCTCCATCTCTAACCTACTTCGGTGACCCTGGAACCGCCGTAGCACGCACCCGCCCCAACTCCCGTGACTTCACCGCCACGAAGAGGAGCGGCGCCGCCAGCAGCCGTTCACCCCCCTCCCGGTTTGATCTTCTCCATCCAATCTTGATCGCACGACCCAGATCACGGGATATCGCTTCGCGCATGCACGCCCTGCGTCCGGACCTGCCTGTCAGCGCCTGTGTTCCCTAGCGCTGGGCCCGATCGGTCGGCCTGTCCCCTTCCCGGCCGCTGACACCTCTGGCCTGCTTGCCAGCGCTCGCTCGCCCCCGCGAGCACGCCCTTGGCCGCAGATCTAAGCTCGGCCGTTGGTTTCTGATCTAACGGTTGAGATCGTCCGATACCCTTTCGCGTGTAGTTTTGCTTAAGAGACCCTCGGGTTAATCGAAATTAACCCACCGTCCCTGGTTTTCGCGCACAGGCCCCTATAATCTTGTAGATTGAACCCTAGACTTTTAAATAATTATAGAATTAGACCTATTTTCATATTTTAAATTCCCAAACATGTTTATTTTATATCTTTTGCATATGAACTCTAAATTTAGTGATTTAAATTGCAAAATGTTCATAGGAATATTCTCTATTTAAATAATTTAGTTCCATTTACTATCTACACATTCTAATTTTATGGTTAACTATGAACTAGTATATGTGTAGATTTGTTTATTTAATAAAATAAATAAAAGAAAAACCCTAGGGGTTAAAGTATATTTAGTTTTGTGAGACTAATAACATGTATTACATGAATTCATCTCTGGACTAACTTTTAGGTCACAGTAAAACAAATAAAACTAGGTTATGTAATTATGGACAGCACTTAAAGAATAAACAACTCCTAAATGAAGTTAGTTCATGTTATACTTTGATCTCATTCTTCCTTATTTGATATTGTGCCTTTTTGATGTACTCCAATGTTTGTACATATTTGGTGTGTTGTTCATTTGTACTTTCCAAATGTATTGAATGTATGCTCGCTTTATTTAGACAACGAGCAGTCCGAGGTTCCCGAGTGTGTTGCTGAAGACCTCCGTGAGCAACAACCTGGTGAAGGCAAGTGTCCTCTGACCTATTATGTCCTACATACTTTATAATTCATTGTCCCGCATTACATTATCTAAACCTAAGGATTGACTAGTCTGTATTTACCTTACCCTTGTTTACCCTTTGGGTTATCATGGTTAGCATTTTGCTATTGCCTTAACTTAATCAATGAACATGATGTGATTATTTATGATACGATGATGTTATCCCAATGATGATATTGTGATACTCTAGGGGGCTCAGGCCTTTTTCCTGAGTACCTCTCCGTAAGGACCTATTCGTGGAGTGTTAAAAACTGGTATATCAGCCGAGCTCACGGTTAAGAGCAACCTTGGGATCCTCTTTGATTAGAAGAACTCTAGTTACTTTTATGATGATGGTTAACAATGATGTTATAAATCTAATCTCTGGTATTTCCTCTTTGAGGGAGTACTTTTGGGTAATAACTGGGTTTATTACTAAAATTTGGTTCTACTAATAATAAAAATACTTGACCAACTAAAAGCAACTGCTTAACCTCAACGTCACATACAACTAGTCCACTTTAGCCGAACGGGACATTTGCTGAGTACGTTGATGTGTACTCACTCTTGCTTTACAAACCACCCCCATCCCTGGTTGTCCCCACTGTACTCAGTGCTCAGGAGGAGATGCTGGCAATATGGAGGACTTTGAGGAGTTCCAGGACTACAATGAGTTCTAGTTTATTTTAGTGGCAAACCCCCAGTCAGCTGCCTGTGTAGGCTTATCATCTACGTTTCGTTTCTCCACACTTTGATATTTTTGTTGAACATTATGGCTATGTATTAGACTCTATGGATGTCTTGGACATCTTGATGTAATTAAAGTACCTTTCCGCTATTTATTTCAAGCATTGTGTGATGATGTACAATTATATAATCGCTGTGTACGTGAGTTTATGATCCTGACACGTACATGGTTCGCATTCGGTTTGCCTTCCAAAACCGGGTGTGATAGATCCACACCAGGAAGTAGGGTATTACGCCTCTCCAAGCGGCCCGAACCTGTAGAAAATCGCATGTCGTCTCTCGTGCATCTCGCATGAACCATTGAGTTACAGTTAACAACACCGTCCTACCCAAAAGCACCGCAAGGGGTAACCCTGGGTGTGCGGTCGGGCTCCAAACACCGACACTAGTGTCGTCATATGCCATGCCATGTGACCACTCTGAGTCCACATGCGTCATGCGCCATATACCCGAACCCCTAACCCATACACGCCCGTGAAACCTCGAGGGCCGGCTCTGATACCACTTGTAACACCCCGTTTAATCCTTGGACCAACGGTACTTACTCCTGACAGCTCTCTAGGATCATATATCGTCCCCATAGACCAACACGAGTCTTTTGTCCACACTTTGTCCTCACTCATGCGCACCCGAGAAAACTTTCCGGACGGTCACCCATTCCAAATTACTCCAAGCTAAGCGCGCTTAACTTGGAGGTTCTTTCGAGATAGGCTTCCGAAAAAGAAGATGCACCTTATTGGTATGGATACTCTATTAATTCTATTAAGCCTTGGGCCAGAATATCACCATCCCAGGGGCCAGGATATCACAGTCGCGCCGCGCATGACGATGGGTGGCGCTCCACTTCCCGTGCTCTGGCGGTTCGAATCCTGACCGCAGCTCACGCCCCTCCCTTCTCTTTTGTCCCTATAGTGAGGCGGATCCTGCCTAGCCGTGCCAGCCTGGTGACGATGAGCGTAAGCGGGCGACGGACGACCATGTCCTCTGGGCTTGCTTCCGAGCTACCTACCACTACCAGCTGTGTCGGGTTCCCCTTCCCGCCTCCTCTGCCTTGTCTGCGTTCGATTCTCGACTCACTCTGACGAAGACACGCATAGGAGGGGTCTGTCTAGCTTTTTCTTTGGTAGGTCTCGATCGTCTGTCAACCTGCAGGACACGACATTAGCGGTGAGCAGCGTCCGCGACCTGGCCAAGCCAAAGAACCCATTCAACAAGCGGCAGCAGGTGCTCTAGTACTGCTCCATGTGGAGGGCCGCGTCCACCACCTCGCTCAACGCGCTGTAGCCCACAGCCGGCGACAACCATAGTGGCTAGCTAGCTGATGAACGAGCCGACCGTTGGGTATGAGTGCAAACCAAGGAGGATGTACGAGTTACTACACAACAAGTAAGACAGATTTATTGTTATGATAAGTGCACTCTAACAAGATGTTGTGGGTATAATCAAGTGAAATTGGAAATCATGAGTTTCTATATGCTCTAAGTGATATTTTTAATCGTATACTCCTATCTTAGGATTATATATGATAAGGTTCTAGTGTTCTGCAGGTACCATAGATCCTTGCAGCCGATGCCCATGCCTGCTGGTAGTGGGGGTGTTGCTCTTGCTTTATTTGTTTCAAAAGAGCGAAGAGTTCTAAGGTACGAATTGAAAGCAGGCAGCTTTAGAATTTTGTGAAAAAATTGTTGTTGTGGTTGATTCATCTGGACACTATGTACGCACCATTTGAGATATTGGTGACAAAAAACATAAAAGAGGCAAGTGTACTTAAATTTTGGAGTTACATCGTGCTTTAAAAGCCTTTAGAAGGGAAGGTTGATAATACTGTTGGTCTATCCAGTTAGAATAATCAATTTTGTATCTATTTTGGCATGTATTCATAACCAGAAACCCCAAATATAAAAGAAAAAATGGTGCTATTTTTATAGGCGCGACGTTTCAGTAGTTGCCATCACAGTAAACTGACCACTAACTAGTTACTCGAACCGATGATTGTGTACATGTTGAAGAACAAAAGGAAAATTGAGAAGATTGAAAATGTCTATGCCAAATGCAAGTTCATTGCCCAATGTTTTATATATGGTAATATTTGTGATTCTGTGTTGGCTATATGACCATGAGTTATGTCCTAGCGTATTTTAAATCTCTTGTTTTGGTCGTAGGTGATAGTTTCAACTCTAGAATTTAGCTGAAGTTGAATGCTTCATATGTTCAGACTGAAATTTTGGTACTAAACTAGCATATTATTGTTATTTAAATATAAGTGAGGGAGATGCCAATGTTCTAATTGTTTGTTATTTTCTACCATTTTGATGTGTTCGGGCTAGGTGTACAATATAATTTTTAACACCCCACTCTTGTTGCAGAAAAATCATCTTCTACGATTCAGAGAAATTACGTGAACCTTCAATTTGACTCCGTACAACATTAATGGGCATAAATTTATAATGAAGTGGTTTGTTGCAGCTTACAAGCACTAATCCTTTTGTATGTGCTTTGTGTTTATCTTTCTTCAATGCAATTTGTTGCTTGTGAAATTATATATAGATATAGATGTTGCTGAGTCTGTCATTGAATATACTGCAGGATTTAGCTATTCACAACCTCGATTACATTTTCACAGTGGGAGCTCCTTCGATTATGAATGTTTCTCCTAAAATTCTTGTGAACTTAGAGAAATTGCTAGATGAGAAATCTTTAGAGCCTTGTAGTCAATGTGGTCTTCCAATGGTAGCAGCTACCTATCCTGTTGTCATTGACAGTGATGTTGAGGAGGATGAAGCGAGAGAATTCCCTAAGCCCGTAAATATGGGAAATCTGCATCAAGGCCATTCGCAATGTCAAGTGATTCAGAAAAGACTACACCGATGAACAAGATGTCTCTACCGTCTAACCAGATTAGAGCACTTCGCAAGAAGTTGCAACAAATTGTGATTCTTGAGGCTAAACAACTTGCAGGTTATCAACTTGACAATCAGCAGGTTATGATTTTCTCCCAAATTCTAACTAATAAATTGATATTTTTCTTTATTAGAAGAGGCGCCATGTATCTCCAATAGCTCGAACACCTAGACATCAGGCTTCTCTATACCGCCCCACGGCGGAGCGCCAGAGGCCAGTGGCGACGCGAAGGACAATGTGCCCAACCGGTGGTTCAGGATAGAGATTGACACCCCATGCCCCCGTCGTCCATCCGCCCTATCCAGATCAAGGATCAGGCTTTGAAAGACTTCATCCACTTCTACAGTAGCGTGAGGATCGTCAAGCCGCAGCTCTAACACTGGCCACCACCGCGGCGTCGACTTCGTCGGAGAGTGACTTATGACCGGTTTGTTGTACATTCAAGTGTATAGTTGGTTCTGCTCACCACAGATTCCTTGAGCTAAACAATAAGCACCCTTCGCTGCTTCTGCTTTCGCAGTGAGTGGTCTCGTTTAGCTATAAAACAGAAGATTGTACAGGCCATGTGAGATCACCCGGCTTGGCTTAACACATTAACTTCAGCTAAAGTTGTGTAGAATTAAAAAAACTAATCTATCAAGAAATTAATTAGTTGTTCCGTGCCGCTGTCATGTTTTTGTGATTAGCTTCTTTAATAGATCTATTGTGGGTATTTTTTATCGTGGTTTCCCTGAAATTTTACACATAGTTCTTGTGCAGACACACGTAAGGTGTCACATCCCTCCATTTTTAATGAGTTTGAGGTCGATTGGCGCCTGCTGCCTCTAGGTGGACCATTTACCAAAATGTGATTGTAGGTAAGTTTTCCAAACTAAGAAATATAAATTGTAGCAATGCACGGGCACCCCACTAGTTAAGAATCTAAGGGTGGTTGTCTCCCCTCTGTTCTACTCCCAACCGTTGTCTCCCCCTCCCCTGCCCGAGATCAGTGCCATCCCCTCCCCCACCCAAAATCATGCTTGTCGCCGTCTCCACACCCTGGCGTCCTCCCCCCGCTGGCGATGGTTGGGTCCGCCTCGATCCCCCCGCACCGTAGATGGAAGGTCTCCGAAAGGTGACTACCGGGCGACCAACAACGCAATTGGATCCTCTATGGCCACTCGCTCATCTCCTCTCGCCGCCATGCCCTCGCTCGCTGTCGTGCCCCCCTCCACTCGCCCGCCGAGGCAGGTGTGGTGCTTGGCCCGGTCATCTAGGGCGCCGGGCCATCGGGACTGGCCATGGCGGCGTGCCTCAACGAGAATTTGGTTAGCTGCTTGTTTTTTCTCCCTCTCCCACCTCCGCGAGATCTCACGGCTCGTTCTATGATGGTGCCCTTCTCCCATTAAACCTAGATGCTCTACCTACCTACCTACCTGCACGCTCTAGCCCCCACCCACCCCGTGGAGAGCAAGCGCAGCCATGGCGGCGAATTGAGAGAAGGAGCGCAAAGCGGGGCTGGGGAGCGCCATGTACACTAACTACCTACTCCTCGGTCTCGATCCTGTTGTCCTTGGCTCCCCCTCCTCTCTCATTGGTCGTGTCAGCCTCTTCCATCACTCCTCTACTTCCTTCTCTCCTCGTTCTGTAACCCCCACGACAATCGCATCAGGAACGCAAGTGGTGAGGGCCTTGTGTCTCGGTAGCCACCATAGCGAGGTGGTGCACCTACCACCGCGCCGCCATTTCCCTCTACTATGGCAACCTCATCATCGCGCTGCTCGTTATGGCAATGTTAACTCTACAAGATTCTTGGTCAGTATAACAGAGAAGGGAAAAGATAATGTTAACTCTACAAGATTTATAGTTCATGTGCAGAGATGGCAATGGGTAGCCAAAACCCGAATACCTGATAGGTTTTACCCGATATAAAGGTAGATATGGAATGATTTCTTTACCCACGGGTATGTTAATGGGAGAAAACCTCTACCCGTCGGGTAGACGGGTACGGGTATGGGTGGTAACTACCCATACCCATGTACTCACAGGTAAACTGTACCTATATCATATCACAATTATCGGATATCACAATTAGGGGTACCTAGATTGTGCCTATAAACATACCTGACACCTGAATACTGAAAAAACATAAAATCTCGTTCCCTGAGGTCAAGCAGGGTTGAATCACGATTCGCACGAGGCCTCGCTCAATGGTCGCTCAAAACTACGCCTTGCCCGAGCCCATCAATGGGCAAAGGTTGTACCCGTGAAAAATCCTCGACTCACCCGAGGGCCCTTCACGGAAAAGCAATTTCTGTCTCATCCGAGCTCACCTTGAACAGAGGACAACCTCAAGCCCAGTCTTAGCCAGAGTTCTCGGAAACCATGAAGACGTGCGCATTAAATGCACACGATATGGATATTTGCTATATGTGACACTGTGGTCAACAAAGGACGATGGGACCATGGTCCCATCCACTTTCACCAATTACGATGATGCACGCTCATGAATATCGGACACTGCTCCCCCACTTCGGTCACTGCTCTCGAATAACTCCGGATGGCACACGCACACGTCTAGGCATAGCCTCACCCTCGGAAGAAAACTCTGCCTTGCCCGAAGAGCGGCTTCAGCCTCGGGAGAAGACTCCGCCTCGCCTGAGCTCAGCCTCGGCCAACTGCCCTGGTAGCAACCACCAACTCCCCACATCCCTTGGGGCTATAAAAAGACCCCCTAGGCGCATGGAGCAGTTACCCAAGCACTCCTTGATCATACTACAACTCCGAACCTCTGCGGCCACGCTGTTGATTTGTTAGAGAGATTTTTTTAGCATGTTCTCGAGCTGTGATTCTGTCATTTTGATTCGTGCGCTCTTTCTTTTGCTTGTGTGTGTGTGTTTGTTGCTGCATTGTGCTCTTGTGTGTGTGTGTACTCCCCTCCTTACTCCGGATTTGATTGTACTCATTTATGTAAGGTGTGAGAGACTCTAATTTTTAGAGGTTCCTCTCAACGAGACATTGATATAAGGAAGATAAATTGTGGCACTCAAGTTTGATCTTTGGATCACTTGAGAGGGGTTGAGTGCAACCCTTGACCAAAGGAGGTCACCACAACGTGGAGTTGGCATGGGCTGAACCATGGTAAAATTCGTTGTGTCTCTTGTCCATTTTACTTATTGCGATTACTGCCTCCTTGAGTTATCTATTCACTTGCAATATTGCTCCTAAGTTTAACACTCATCCTAAAGGAGAAATCAAGTGAAGAGTTATCCCTTCTCTCATCTCATCCTAACTTGGTTTTAGTTCTCACTATCACATATTAGAAACCATGTTTGTGTTGTTTAGAGTTAATTTCCTAGGATCACCTATTCACCCCTCTCTAGGTGCTCTCACAAGTCCTTGACGAGCAAGCCAGCGAGACAGAGAAGCCGACCAAGTCTCCGTCGAGCAAGCCAACGAGGCGGAGCTACCAACCAAGTCTCCACTGAGCAAGCCAGCGAGGTGTATCTGTCGACCAAGTCTCCGACGAGCAAGCCAGCGAGGCAGAGCGACCAAGTCCTCACCGAGCAAGCCGGTAAGCTGCCTCGTCGAGCAATTCAGCAAGGCGTAGTTGCCGACCAAGTCCTCGCCAAGCAAGCCAGTGACGTGGAGAGGCCGACCAAGTCTCTGCGCCCAAGAGGTGGAAACCTAAACCCAGTGATGCGAGCCCACGCCCGTCGCGACAAGATACGTCATCACCACGCCACGCCCGAACATGCGCACACTGCACGAGACAAGCCCTAGGGAAGACTTAGCATAGGAGTCCCAAAAGTAGCACGCACATCAAAAGAGACATGACAACACACCATACCGAGCATTGAAAGGGAATGGCATTAAAACCAATTTCATATATTTTGGTGCTTGATGACCATCACAACCATTCAGACTGACCAGTTTGCCTAGTCTCTAATTCACAGGTTCATAAGATCAACGGTTTAGTTTCTAAGTTAGAATCAGCTCAGTTCCAACCAAATAGGGGTAATACATGGAATAGATGAACTACCAATAGTTCTACTCTTTGGACAAATTCTAAATACCATGAGGAACCTTTTCAACATCTAGAAAGGTTGGAAAGCTCGAAATCAACATATCACTATTGTGGAGCTAGTATTGGGCAAAAGAAGATATATGAGTAAAAGAATCAAAATGCAAAGAGGATTGGACTAAGGAAATGAGGATGCAACACCTCAACAGAATACAAAAAAGGAGCAAAAAGGTCCAAGACTCAAGATCAAAAGAAGCCCAAAAGAGTCAGCAAAGAAATCCAACAATAGGGCAAGACACACTTGCTCCAGCCTGCGGCGCACCGGACAGTGTCCGGTGCCCAGGCTGGCGCGCCCCATGAACTGGCCGCTCTCGAGAAAACGAAGAGCTCCATGGCTAAAATTCACGGGCTGTCCGGTGTGCACCGGATTGTTCGGTGAGCCCAGGGCCAACGGTCATCCTCACCAACGGTCGACTGCTACGTGGTCAGAAAGGACAGAAGGGTAGAAGCGATCAGAGAAAGTCAGTCGCACCGGACTATCCGGTGTGCCACCGGACTGTCCAGTGCGCCATAGGGCAGATGAATCCAGTGGTCGACTCCAACGCGCGACTGACGTGGCAGGCACCAGACACTGAATAGTGCCATGTCTGGTGCGCACCGGACTGTTCGGTGTGCACGTCGACAGAAAGTTGTTGCTTTCTGTCCAACAGCCATATGAGGGTTTGGAGCTTATAAATACCACCCCAACCGGCCATTTCAAAGGGTGGGAGCCCAAGAACCATATCAAGGCATATAGTAGACATATCCAAGCCCTCCCAACCACCTCCATTCATTGATCTATCTCATACACAAGAGTTAGGCCAAATCAAAGCCTCACAAGTGCCACAAAAGAGAGATCAAGCAAAAGAAAGCTACTCGTGTGTGTTTAGCGATAGTGCCTTGTGAGAATTATTGAGAGAAAGTGTGTGTTACATCTTGTGGTCATTTGAGCATTGAGTTTTGACTCTCATTCATCTTTCTCCAAACTTTTGGAGACCTGTAAAGCTAGCAAGAGACACCTAAGTGTGTGATGGTCCTTGCGAGGTCTTAGTGGTCCTTGAGATTAAGAAGAAGCACTCGTCGGTCTTAGTGATCGGTGGAGAGAGGGAAAGGGTTGAAAAGACCCGTCCTTAGTGGACTCCTCAACGGGGATTAGGTTCTTGGTGAACCGAACCTCAGTAAAACAAATCACCCGTGTCACTTGTGTTTATTTCTTGTGATTTGTTTGTCTTCTCCCTCTTTAAGTTATCTTGCACTATTCTTTGTTGATATTACTTAATGTTGCCTCAAGTTAAATTCTCATATATATATATAAGCAACGCCTTGCAAGAAAGAACTTGTGTTGTTTCTCTTCTCATCTAAGTCCTCTTGCATTATTCTCCATAAATATTTTAGTTGTGTTGCTTTTGTTAATTCTGCATTCTTTGAAAGCAATACTCTTTGCAAGCAAAGGACTTAGTTTTATACTCCGATAATTGCTCATCTTGTTCTAACCACTAATCAAGGGATCAAGTCTAGGTTTAAAGTTATAATTTCCAGGTTTCGCCTATTCACCCCCTCTAGGCGACTTTCAATTAGTATTGGAGCTAGGCACTTCATATTGAGTCTAACAACTCGAAGTGATGGCTCAAAGAAGATCCCAAAAGAACAAGAAGACACCACCGAAGGAGAACAATGAGGTAACTCTTGAGATATTACTTTCCGATTGTTCTAATTATGTTTCATGGTGTACTAGTGTGATAAATGCTTTTAGAACCATAGACTCACAATTAGAAGAAATCTTAGATAAGAGTATTATACCTTATAGTTATGATAAGAAAATGCTTTCGAGCAAGATCAAAGATGTTTACACTTAAATCATCTTGCTTTTGACATCTTAAGTAATTCTCTTAACAAAGAAGATTATCATGCCTTCATAATTAAATATAATGAACCTATCCATGATGAACATGATATTTGGACTAGAATTAAAAATAGATTTGATGAGTCCAAACATGTTAGTTCATATGATGTTTCTACTTCCTTTAGTCCTTGTGAAACTAACCCTTTGAAGGAAGAAGAAGAAAATGAACGTTGGAGACCAAACGATGAATCCACCTCTCCAAACGGTTTGTCTTCCCATTTCAATTCCCACATATGTTGTGTGGCTAATGAAAATGATAGCGGAAGCACAAATGAGGTTGAGGAGGATGAAAGAAGCTTCATGCAACTCTACGCTCATCTAAGTCTAGAAGATAAGGCGGTCATGCTAAAACTTTTAAAAAGAGCGAGAGAGCAAAGCGAAGCTCTTCACAAGCTAGAAGATGTCCTCATCACAAAAATCCAAAGCTTGGAAGAGTTGACTAAAGAACATGATGAGCTAAAGTGCTCTCATGTTGATTTGGTCCAAAGGTATGAAACTATTTCAATTGAGCAAGATAACTCTTTATTCTGTGTCGCTCAATTAGTAAATAGGAATACCTTGCTTAAGGACCAAGTAGAAAGGCTAAAAATTGAAAATCTAGCTTTTCAAGAAAAAACATGATGTGCTTCTATGTTCTCATGAAAATCTTATAGATAAACATATCATGTTAAACATTGCTCATGAGGTTGTGATAGAAAACTTAAAATCTCAACAACCTCACTCATGCACATGTATTCAAATTGAAACTATATTGCCATATGCTAATGCTTGTTGCTCGTCAGCAAGCAAATCCTCCTTTGAGCTAGAATTTCTAGGAATAAAAGATGATACATGTCAAGAGCTCAAGGAAGAAAATGAGAGGCTAAGAATGAGCTTGACACAACTAAAAGGGAAGTGCATTGCTAAACTTTCTTAAGATAACCATGATTACATGGTGAAGAAGCTTGAGACGGGAACAACCGTGGCATGCACAAAATTCCTTGAAGAAAATGTCAAGGACTTGAGGAATCTCAAGAGGAAGGAACAAAAGAAGAAAATCAATACCTCTACCAAAAATCTCAACCATGCCTCCATGCAAGGTAACATCCAAGGTAACGATCAAGCCACACTTCGCACTAAGAAAAGTAAGAAGTGTAGTGAATGCTTTGAAAAGGGGCACTTGATTAGGTCATGTCCCTACATTAAAGAAAATAGCTTGGTTATTAACAAGGATGATAAAAAATGTTTTAGATGCTTTGAAAAGGGACATATGGTTAATTCATGTCCCTATGTAAAACAAAAGGGCATAGTTTTAGAAAAGAAAATATTTACTAACCATGTAGCAAGCAAGAGACAAGGAAAGAAGAAATCTTCAAAACATGAAGATCGCCTTTGCTACATATGCCGAAAGAAGGGACATCTATGTAAGGATTGTCCTATTGGTAACTATTCCACTCCTAGCTTGTCAATTTATTCATATGTAACTAGGCAACCCAAAATTGCAACTTGTGCTAGAAAGGTAATGAGTTTACCAAGTGCTAGCACAAAGGACATTTGGGTTCCTAGATCTTTGTTTAACTTTGATGGACCCATCAAGAGATACAAAATATGCATGACAAGCTTTGTAGGGGAAAGGAGATGGTATGATACTTTGGAGGTGCTTGAGCGGGTTAATTCAATTCTTATTAAAGCCATCAATCTTGCAATGTTTCACATCTCTAAGATTGATCCAAAGTTGTTTTGAATTATTATATCTAAAACTCATATAATCTCGAGCAAGATATTAATGTTGTAGGGAATACAGGATTATCCCTTGGGGAAAATCAAATCCTACAACATGGAGGAAAGCCAAAGGATGGTAACAGTTATGTCTTTAAGTGCAAGTATCTTCAATTCAATTATAAATTCTCTTGTGTCTTATGTAGTCACATAGAAAAAGGAAGCACTTCAGAATGTTGTTAAATTATGTCACCATTCTTTGAAGAAAGTTCCTCTCATATGGTAGATTGCATTTTCATCATTTATATATTATGGCAATCTACATGCTTTAAATTATTGTAAGTACCTCATGGCATGTTTTACATTAAGCATTCTATCATTGCCATGTTCTAGACATAGAGAGATATTCCAAGTTCTTAAAAGAATGAGGTGTAATATAAGGAATTCAAATCCTTAGGACACTTATAAAGTGAATCTCTCTTTATGACTAGAATCGTGAGACTAATGCTCTTGTCTAAGGGTCTGTTTGGTTGGGCTGTGGCTGTGAAAAAAGTTGCTGTGGGCTGTGAGCTGTGGAAAAAGCAGTTGTAGGCTGTAAGCTGTTAAAAAGCTAAAAACTGTTTGGCGGAAACCACTAAAAGTCGTTAAAAATTCTTTGATATATGTTTTTCACAGTTCCATCCAAAAAGCCACTAAAAGCAGGTCCAGTGGTGCTTTCAGATTTGCACTACGAGAAAGTCGGCTTTTAGAAAAAGCTGCTTCCTAGATCCAGTCCTTTGGTTGGCTTTTGGCTTTTAGGGGGGCAAAAGCCAAAGCCAAAAGTCGAACCAAACACACCCTAAGTGTCTTAAGTAGTCTTGCATTTAGAGAATGAGTTTCTCTATGGAAATGTGTAATCTAACATAAAAAGAAAAATCAATCCAATGATTTATGATGTATCTCTTCTTGCCTAAATTGGATATGATTCTTCTTCATTAATCGCTCTCCATGTTATGAATTAGATTTGTTCCCATGATCTTGAGAGATTAATTATGCTTGTTTTATGAGTTAAAACTGAGCATGACATCATCTATGGGATAATCTAGTTCATGTTATGAAGTTTCCATGTTTTAGTAATCTACCTGTCATTCCTTCTAAAAAATGTTACTAAAAAGGAAACTAGTGCTTGTGTTACTAATGACATCTCTCTTGAGCATATTTATGAAAATATACAAGAGAATGAGTGCATGTTCAATTTATCAAAAGACACAAGCCTCAAGGTTGCTCTTCACCTAAAGGAAGAAAGGTAAAAGCAAAGGTATGGGAACTCATCTCCTTAATCAATAGTTCCCTTCAATTGGTATCTCTTCTAAACTATCATAATCTACATATGTGAAGATTAGATTCCTTATTGGACTTAAATCAGCTAAAAGTGCTTACAATCTTGCTTTCATATGTGCACTAGTCCATTATAATCTAATTCATGCCTTCGATATATCTGTGCTCATATTGATATGCTTCTAAGTTATGTTAATCAATTCTGTGTGAAGAAACATCAATATGTAGAAGTAAAATTCCTATGATTTGATTGTGAATATTAAAAGGTGCATATTCCTCTTTTCTGTCACTATGCACTAATATTAAGGATTTTACTTCATGTCTGTGTGACTTATGGATGATGATTTGTCTGTATCTCTTATCATATACTCCCTTGTGCTGCTAATATCTCTTTTTCAAGTATTTTCAATAAGTTTGAAAGGAAAAGGGACAACCATAAAGGGAGGACACTCAAATGCAAAAGAAGTATCACTCTTATCAAGGATTGCAACCTTCATTATTAAAGTAGCATAATTACTAGATTCTGTTGTTATAAGCTTATTTGATAAACTAGTGCATATGTTGTTCATTTGATCACATCTGTTATACTTTTGATCATTGAATAGCTTCAAATGATACTTATGTTGCTTAGTGCTTCATGTACCATCAATTGATGTCTCCCATGTATATGCACCAAGTTAAAAGGAGAGTTTAGGATAAATTTATGCAAATTGTGTTCTACTTGATATGGGATAATAATGATTTGTTTAGCGAAAGAGATCACTAGTTGTAGAATTCTCTCTTGTGCAAAATAATTCTATACATTGTCTTGAGCATAGGACTTAAGTAACCAATACTAAGGACAAGCACAATGAAGAGAGTGTCTCTATGTGAAGGTACAAAAGGGTAAACTACTTCCTATCATTTACACTTGTACCTATATTCCCTCTTATACATATATTGCATAGCTTTAAGTTACAAGAGAAAGAAAAAGCATGTCTATGCATAACCCTACTTCATACCTAGTTTAAACTCTCAAAATTTCATTCCACTTTGATGCATTTTTGTTAAAACTAGATGAAGTGATATTCTTGTCAAAGAACTTAAAGCTTACCTTGTAACGAGGATAAGCTACCTTTGTTCCAAAGGTGGAGGTTACTTAAGTTTCTTTGAATCCTTACGGGTAAATGCTTTAAATATTTATAACATGCTTTCTTAAGTGCACAATCTGTCATGAGCATCACATTTATATTATGACACATTGCATTTCACAATTTCTATGATATAGACATGTTCTCATTAACCTCATTATGTGCATTTGGCATTTAAGGCCAAAATATGTATTCCTCTCAAGGCACTTACTCATGGGGAGCAATCTATATTATAGAACCATGATAAAGCTTAATTGACATATCTTTTGATCTTATATATCTCTTTCAGTTGGTACTTGCTCTCAATTCATATCTTTGCTTATATCAAGGTTCAATGCATAGAACTTGCATTCTCGGACCTCACATGTTCTAAAGTGCATTAATCTACAAATATTCATCACTTGTACGCACAAGTTCAGGGGAGCAATTCTCTATACATTAAATCTTTGATACTAACCATTCTTCCAGTATATGTTGTGCTTAGTCTCAAATTGAAAGGGAAATGGAGTTTTGAGCAAAGGAAGCGCTTCCACTTCATATTCGTTCGGTATCAAACACCCTTGCTAAAACTCATAAACTTCAATTCCAAATCTATTGAAAAGGCCTCAAAATTTCTTCATTTTTGGTGCTTAATGCCAAAGGGGGAGAAAGGATTAGGCCAAAGCAAAAGGACCACACCACTATTTTGAATTTCAAAAATTTCAATTGGCATAATTTCATTTGGTATCTGGTTTCAAAAATAGAAATCATTTCAATTACAAAAACCCTCTTGACAGCTAAGGGGGAGAATTTTGTTTAGCCAAAGGAAAAGCATTTGAAACAGGGGAAGAATTTTCAAAATCTTGAAAATGCGTTTTGAAATCATATTCTTATACCATTAGCTATTTGCAAAAGAATTTGAAAAAACTCTTACAAAAGATTTGCTAAAATAAGCAAAGTGGTGCAAATGTGGTCCAAATTTACAATCATGTCAATTTCACTCATACTCAGTTAGAACTATTTCCATTTCAATAGTGTTGGTGGCTTGTTCTCAAATGCTATGAATCAAGAACAAGGCAACATAAAATGTTAAATGTTAATGCCCTTCGTCCTTCGAAACATTATTTCCTTAGGATATAATAATCTTCAGACGAAGGTCATGAAGGACATACCTTCGAATATCGAAGGTAAGACAGTAATTAGAAGCGTGTAAAATACAAAAGATAACATGAACAATCATATAGCATTATAAATTTATCTCCATTATGTTCTCATGAGAAAATAAAAACAATATTGAATTACATTTGATACCTTCGACTTGATAGACAACAAAGGTATGAGCATGATGCAAGAGCGAATGCCAAGTCAGCGTGAACAGTACGGGGGTACTGTTCATCTATTTATAGGCATGGGACGCAGCCCATGTGAAATTACATTCATGCCCTTCACATTTGCTAATGACTATAAGGTAACTCATCGGGGTCTAAATAGCCTTTTCCCCTTTAAGTCGGTTCCCTTTCTTGCTGTCATGCCGAAGCTTCCTTGCGCGTAGCTTCGGTGTTGCATTAATCTTCGTATTGTTCGTGCTTCTCCCACTGTGGTTCTGATTCGAGTCCGAAGGTACCTGTCCATGTATTACAACTCCGGAAACATTGTTAAATCATGTTTTTGAGGACCTTCGGAAGACGAAGGCCCCCAACAGTAGCCCCTCGCAAGGTTAATTTGTTAGAATAACGAATTCAGATTGCGATATGGATGAAGGCCCTAAGCCGAAGGTCCAAAAAAACACCTTCCCTTTGCTAGAATAGCAACAATCAATGACAGACGGGGCCCTCCAACTTGGAGCGCGCTGGGCGTATAAATAAGAACTCACCCCGAGGACATTTGATACGTTACTTGCCGCCTGCTTTGCTTTGCTCAATTTCTTAGCTCTTGCTTACTAACAGTTGCTTAGTTTCTTAGATTTTCTAAGCTTCGGTTCTAAGGACACATTTTCGCCATTTCCGAAGAAGAGATGTCTCAAGACAAAAAAGCTGTTACTGAGACGAAGCTGAGCGAGGAGGAGAAGCTCCTTGAGGAGAAGACTGCTGGATTTATTTAGTCAATTGCAAAAACAAACACAGAGAAGATAACTAAAGAGATATTAGAAGGCTTGTCTGAAGATACTGATGATAGCGACAGCTATGATATGGAGAGTGGAGGCGAAGACTCGGAAGATCGTCCTTGGCGACCAAGTCACACAGTCTTCGGGAAATCAACTATCAAACAGAGTCATCTTGATAATATGAGAGGAAGGTACTTTCGAGATATTTCTATTGTGAGGGCTGACGTAGACAAGGCCGTTCCTGCTCCCGAAGAAAATGAAGTTGTGATCTTTTAAAGCTTCTTCAAAGCCGGACTTCGGTTCCCGTTGAGTAGATTTGTGGTTGAAGTTTTGAAGACATACCAGATCTACCTTCATCAGATTACTCCCGAAGCGATTATTAGGATGGGGATTTTCGTCTGGGCTGTGAAAAGTCAAGGTCTGGAGCCAAGCGCAAGATGCTTTTGCAGTATGCACAAGCTCTCGTATGAGACGAAGGCCTGGGGTAAAGAACAATATCACAACAATTTCGGCTGCTACAGCTTTGTTGCCCGCTCCGGCGCAAGTTACCCAGTGCCAACTTTCCGGAAGAGGTGGCCCGGGGCCTGGATGGAAGAATGGTTCTATGTAAAGAATGATTTAAAGGTGAGAGAAGATATTAAAGGGATCATCATGCGCCCTATTTGGTCCCGCTTCGGCCTCTGGAAGCCGAAGGTTGAAATTGACGAGGCAGCCGAAGCATGCCGAAGGGCCTTCAACATAGTTTGCTCTTTTGTTGGGACAAGGGACTTGCTTCAAGAGCATATAACCTTCAGAATATGGCCACTGATAGACAACTGGGAAATGCCAAAGGAAACTATCACTAACCCTAGCGAAGGTGGTTTGGTTCGATTGAAATATACTTTCAGGTTTGGAGACCAATTTATCGAACCAGACGATGACTGGCTGAAGTGTGTTGAAAATACTAGTGATGAACTACTTGGAACATACTCCAAGTCTGAAGATAATGCACTATCTGCGGCCTTTGGGAGCCGAAAAAAGAAAAGGCTAAATAGAGTTTTTGATGCTATTAGATTTGTGTACCCTGACTATCGCTACCCGCCGTGGGGGCAGAAAAGAAAAAGTGCGACTCCTGGGAAGGCTGCAGCTTCGGCTACCTCAAGCGAGCCCGCACCGAAGAGGAAAAAGTTGAAGGTCCTTACTCACCGACCGCACTACATTGAACCAGCCATAGTGCCCGAATTTGGCGGTGAGACCTCTTCAGCCACTGAAGTCAAAGGACCTGCTCTTATGCAGAGGATTGAAGAGCCAGCTGCAATGCCGAAGACTGACAAAATTGAAGAACCAAAAATCAAAGAGACGAAAACATTAGAAGTTCTAAGCCCTTTGGCAGGAGTGGAGGTGCCGAAGACACAAAAAGGTCTAGCGGCGACCCCCAAGAGAAAAAGGATGGCTAGTGTACTAGATGTACTGGAGACAATAAAAGCTTCAAGCTCAACTCTAGGGAAAACTGCCAAGGCTTCGAAGATGCAGATTGAAACCGAGGCAAAGGTAACCGAAGCCGAAGCTACAATGAGTCAGGCCGATGCCGAAGCTGGGCCTTCAGAGCCTGTCAAAGAGAAATCCTCGGAGACTGAAGAAAAGGCAGCGAAAGAAGAAGCTATAAAACAGATTTTTCTTAAAAAAGCTGTCGCATCTGCTCCCGAAGCGTCTTCCGAAGTCCTTGATTATATTATTCGACACGCTTCAGGAAAAAGATTATCTGAAGAAGAAATTTTTGAAGCTAAACACTATGCCCGAGAACTGAAGTACCCGAAAGGGGCCTTAGTGTTTAATGGCACAGATGAAGATGACTTCTTGTACTGCCTCCCAGAGAACAAAGAATTATTTGTCTGCCGGGAGATGGCCAGAAGTATGGGGTTCCCGAAGCTTGAAGCTGGCCTCTGCGGCATGACGAAGGAGGATCTTGCGGATAGCCTTGCATATAATAGTCTGAAGGTACAAAAGTTGCGTATTTGGAAGTTTATGAATTTTTGAATTATTCTTTTGTTC
The DNA here is from genome assembly GCA_029449295.1 of Zea luxurians. Lineage (NCBI taxonomy): Eukaryota > Viridiplantae > Streptophyta > Magnoliopsida > Poales > Poaceae > Zea > Zea luxurians. Next base: position 106,165,878 of record JAOPSE010000010.1, read on the forward strand.
TTATATTAACCTATTCATTTTTCCATATAGGGTTTAATACTTAGCAACGCCTTAAGGGCGCAAAAGAATGCCGAAGACGAGAGTTGCACTATTGCTCTCAACAACCTTCGAACAGAGGTTATCAAGCTGAGGAACGAAGCTTTGGAGAAAGACAAAATTCTACTTACATTGGTGGACAAAGTAAAGGGGGATGAAGCTAACTTCAAGGCTCAATCTGAAATCCAAGGACTGAGATTGAAAACCTTCAAAAACAACTGGCCGAATCCAAATTGAAATGCGCTATTGCCGAAGCTGACCGAGATGCCAGTGAGTACTGGAAAAATTATTTTGAAAAAACAGTTGCAGAGCTTCGCTTGTCGAAAGAAAGATGTTTTGAAAAGTCAGTAGAATGTGTCAAAAAGATAAAAACTAGCTTCGCCAATGTGGGCGCATACTCAAGCGAAGACAATTTCATAAGAGGCGACCCTGAGGGCGTAATTGAGTGGATCAGCAGAGAAGCCGAAGCTTTTGAAGAAATTCTGAGCGACCACGGGGACGTATGTGCGTTCTCTAGTGCGAGGGGAGTTGCAGCTATTTTGGAGAAAGCAGGGTGTGATCATGTTAAAACTTTGGCTCAGGCCGAAGCTGCTTTGTCTATTGATGATACGAAGGACCCCTCGGCCGAAGCAAGCTAATAGGTGGAAAATTTTTCACTGATATTTGGGAAAATGGCGGCCGAGAAATGGCGCATGAAATAATGAAAAAGAGTGAAAAAGACATTCATGATGCTCGAGAAGCAACAAAAGCAGCTGAAAAAGCTGCGGAACTTGAAAAACGGATAGGTATTACTTAATGGCTTTTAACTTTATTTCTTATTTTTGTGATTTCGAACTAATTTATATCTTCTATTGCAGCTGAACTATCTCCTCCCCTAGAGCCCTTCGACCCGCTGGCCGACCCAGAGACAAAGAAGACAGTAGAAATTATTAATATGGCCGAAGCTATTGTGGACGAAGTTGTCACGAAATTATTAACCAAAGCTGCAAAAGAAGTCCTGAAGGAAAAAGAATAGCTTTTTGTAAAAACATTGCTAGAATATTAATGTAACATTTGCTAGAACATGCTTGTAATATTCAGTGATCATAGGTTTTGAATGTAATATATGAATGGTTTTGCAATTTATTTCTTTGCGATGCATGAAACTTTTATGTACATAGCGTTTTTGAGCCTTTGGCGAAAAAACACCTTCCCTTCTTTTCATGCTTCGTAAAGAAGAGCTTCTATGCTTCGTAAAAAATCCTCCAATCGTCGCAAAAACATTAATGCTTCGTCAACAATAGATTTGTTCCTCCACATCAGAGCTGATGAAGTTGTACTTCTTCAAAGCTTATTTTGTGCCTTAGCACAATTCATTTTTTCATAACATTCTCCGAAGGTCAACATTGTATCCCCTTCTTGTGCCATTGATGCAATATGATGTATGATGTTATGTTATGCGAAATGATGTGATGATGTTATGTTGTGCAAGATGATATTTATGCCGAAGGCACACACTCACACCTCCATAGTGGAATACACAATCTTTTTGTCGCTTATTTTTCGGCTTCACCGCTTATTTTTCGGTGTATCAGCGCTGACTTTTCACTGTAAGTTCTGCATTCCCTTAGGAACGTCTTTTGAACTTCTTTGCCTTCTATTTCGGCGGTATTCGCGTTGACTTTTCGCGCTTCGCCTTATATTTCGGCGGTATTTGGCTCTACATGTAACACCCCTGGTGTTACTATAACTAAAACTTGAGCATGACATCATAGCTTTGGCATTGCATATGTTTGATACACCTAGAGTGCATTCACTAGTCAAAAATTTCAAACAAGTTGTATTGTTTAAGTGTTTTTGCAAATAGCACCCTGGATAGGAAACTTAACCCTAAATAGGGATTAAAGGGGTAAAACTTAACCTAAGATGAGAAAACCTAAAGACTTTAGGGAAAGAGTCATAAAATATCCCCAAAAACAAAGTGGAGTCACATTTATACCCCTGGGATACTAAAAACCCTAATTGGAACCCTGGAAAAACCCTAAAACTAAACCCTAGGGGCCTATGTGCAAAATTGGTCCACTTTTGGACTAAAGTGCAAAAACCAAGTCAAATAAGGTTCTTAAGTCCTTTGGTTCACAAATATGTGGACTTGAAAGCCAAACCCTAAGTTTTGGACTCAATTGCAAAATGGACCTCATTTGAGTTCTATACTAAGTCTGAAATTTCAGTGATACTGGCTCAACTTTGGGGCTTTGTAACTTTCAAAGCATAGGGTTTTTTTGCCCAAAGTGACTACAACAAGTTTGAAGCCCAATTATAGGAGAACAACTTTGTTTAAGGATTCAAGCCATGTTCTTATGAGAAATGTGGAGAAAATCTCAACCCAAGTTGGACTGTCAGACTGCCTGGGGTCTGAAGTTCAGACTGACAGTGTTTTGAGATGAACTTTGAGCTCGATTTTGAAGGGGATCCAGTGACTTTTTGTGAGTACACATTATAGCAAAGATATAGATGGATTCTAGCACTACAACTTTGCTGCAGATCATTGGATATGTTGCCATGAAAATTTGTGAGAAAATCGAGCCTAAACTATGACCGTCAGGCGTCATAAACTGAATGTCCCATGGTACAGTACCCAACCGGATCAGATCAACCGCGGCAGTGGAATCTCATCGCCGACGACCGATCTCCACTGCGATTCACGCCGCCGCCGTTGCGATTCACGTCGCCGGTGACCAGATAAGGCCGCCAGGTAAAAGCCATCCCCTGGGGATAACTCCGGTAACCCGCCGTGACTGCCCTTCTGCTTTGCGGCTGTAGCCGATAAGCTCACCGTCGACCGCCGCTTCCCGGCCGTGCGCCGCGTGGCCTAGCCGTTTTACAGCACTGCCATGACACCTTATGACTGTCCCATCGTCGCCGGGAAGTCTGCCACGCCGCGGGACACGAATTCACCGCGTCCGCCTTCTTCTTCAATTCCGGCCGCCGCGCGTCCTCCCCAAAATTCGCGGCCACCGCCTTGCCCGCCTATAAATTGACCGTGCCCCCAGCTCCGCCATGTACTCAAGCACCTACCGCACCCACCTGCATCCTAAATCCCTCACTAGCAAGCACGAATTTCGGATTCTCCCTAATCCGGTTCTAAAACACCGTGAACTCAACCCCGCCGTGGTCAGCCCAACGCAGGTTAGCTCTTCCCCTCTGTTCCCTTGTTTAAGCATTCTTATGCGTCTGCGATGCTCGCCGACTCACACAATCGAGCTAGGAGCCCTTTGGTTGCCGGGAACGCGTCGGTCTTGCCGCGCTGCTCACGGTCACCATGGCCAGAGCAAAATACTTGACCAATTGTGCAATTAAGCTGGGGAAAACGGTCAGGGTAGATCCGATTTCATGTCCGCCGCTCGGAGAACCCAGCCGTAGCCCCAGTCGACCGGTCCAGAAGCTCGTCGGAGCTCTGCCGCGTGCGAGCGCCGTCGGGGACTTAGCTGTGTGAAGGAATAGAAAGTCGGGGGCTTATCTGCAAGTTGTCAGTGACTAATTCAAATAGTGTCTGAACCCATTCGCAGTTTGACAGAAACGCGGGGGCCGTTCTGCAAAACCGCCAGGGCGTGGGCGCGCGCAAGCGCTTTCCCCCTCCGAGCTGGGCTACTGGGGTGAAATCAGCCCAGTACTATTCATCTGTTTTTCTTTTTCTTTTATCTCCAGAGCCAAAACAATTATAGAAAACAGTAGAAAAATATTAAAATTGTGAAACCAATTTTTCTAGGCTTGTTATTTTCCCTAGAATTTAATAAAAATAGTTTTGTAATTTTTAGTGGAAATAAGAAATTTTAGGGCATTTAAAGTAGTTAAAAGTATTAGTTATGGATTTTTAGAAAATAATTGGTAAGTCCAAAAATACCCAAACTTTTTATGGGAACTTAAAACAATATTTAGAAGCCTTGGGTAGAATTTGGGTTGATTTGGACCTTGTTTGATCACTAAACCCCAAAACCACCCCCCCTGCCCTGTGAACTCCTTTACCGACTCCGGAAACCCTAGGTTCTCGGAGTACCGTGAAGGAAAGTTGTACTCAAGACTTAGATAATAAGTCTATATTATCTTTGCATCCTCATGAGCATCCCATGGCATCCATTCTTATGCATATATATGGTTATGTTAGAACACGAAGAAGAAGAAGAAGTCACTGAAGAGGGGACACCACCAACCTCAGATCCTCAAGCAGGCAACTGCTTTTATTTCGATATTTGTGGATCCGAGCAGGACTCACCTGTTAACAAAGGCAAGCCCCGGTGCATTTGCCACCTTCCTTGATGTTTTTAAAAATCTTTCTCACTTGATTGATGCATTAGGTGATAGGAGTTGATTGCTAAAACAATTCCTGCATTACCTTCCTTGAATTTGATTACCTTCCTTGATCACCCGTTTTACAAAAGATTTTGATGCTTAGCCTTGCTTTAGAAAAACAAAATGTTTTGTTTTTACAAAAGATGATGTGGCAAAAGTGGGTGGGATGTTTTTGAAAATAAAATTTGATGGTGGATCCATCAGGGCCTTGATGGATTCAACATCGGAAAAGATGTACCTCTGCCAGGTACCAAGTTTTTGGGTTGAAAAGATTAAGCTGAGACCGGGCGGGTGACTTGCACGAGAAAGGAGTCTCGGTGTAGTGTCTCCGTCTGAGTCGATTAAGGACCTTGTCGATGTAGGCTTGATGATCGAGGACCCTTTAGCTGGTCACATGCCTCGTCATGGGTAAGCCTTGCCTCGGGCAGACTAAGGCCGGAATAAGATAACACGAAATGGGCGTGGAGCGGTGGCGAGAGTAGCGTGTACCCTCCGTGGCAAGAGGCCGGACGGTGGTGTATCTGTGCTCTCGGTTTGCGTGAACCTGATCCGGTCTTAAGAACCCCGGTGGCGGGTTGACATATGCAAGGGTTAACTGCTACATATGTCGTGTGATTGGAGATCCTCAGCTGAGTATAATCGATTCGGATCGCCGTACCTTCGCGGTTATGAAGACTTGGTCACTGACCTACACGTAGCATTCCACTAAAGATGATGGGTATTTGTTAAGAAATTGGCTAGTGCAGGACCAGTGATTGAACTAGGGTAGAAAGAACTCTAGTTGCAGGTAATTGAACTTAACGTGACAAATAAAATTTGATTTTTAAGGATCCACTTTAGTAAGCATTTCTGCAAAACAGAGTCTTTGATTATTGAGAAGCCTTACCTTGACTCCCTAAAAGCCAGCATACCCTTGAGAGTCTTTTCTTTAGTCGGGTAAGTCTTGCTGAGTAATTCCATACTCAGGGTTTATCCCTTCGTTGTTTTTAGGTGAGGAAGTAGCAGATTTCTGCTGCTTCTGTGCCAAGGTGGTTCCCAAAGATGAAACACAAGACTGAAGTGCGGGAGGACTTGGTCCTCCATATAGATCTTTTACTTAAATCTTCTCGGGAGGAGTTTTTGCCTCCCTTGGTTTGTATAATAATACTACTCAGCACTCGCTCTTAGTTCTGGTCTGTAATAAAACAACTTGAGCTTGCTTTTAAATAAATGTGAATTATGTAATCGCTTCCGCAATTCTTTATCTCCGATGTTATGTAATGTCTGCAAGACGGGTGAATCGTTCCTGGTAAAGTAAGGAAAGATACCGAACTTGTCAAGTAGTTCAGGGACACCTACAGGGTTGTCTGAAGTCCGTTGGACAAGGACAACTGTAGATGGGCCTAATTACTTGGGAGGTTCCGTCTCAGCTGGTATCGGAGCGTAGCCCTTCTTTGCAGATATTATGAGGCATCTTCAAAAGGATTTTCGAAAGTCTTACCTAAAAAAAAATTCTTTTCTCTTCTTACCTAAGTATTCTGAAGAGTCTATCTTAAAGACCAGATAGGAAGAGTGCAATGTATAGAAGGTTGAATCGACTAAGGTTGATTCTGTACTTATTCATGCATCATGCTAAGAATTATGCTAATAAATTTTCCCCCCTTAGAAAGATGCCGCCACGCACAAGGCTAACGGCACGTAAGTCAACGGGACCAATTGGAGTACCCCGGCATCAACTAGCCCCTCGACACGAAAGCAGCAGCAGCGGAAGTAATGACCCCATAGGAGACCTTGAAGCCCGAGTGAGTCGACTTCAAGCAGAGCTGCAACATAGGACTGATGCTTGGGTCGCAGACGGAGATAGAATCAATGAACTAAGAAGGGACATCCGTCACCTGCAGGATCAGCTTGCTGATCGAGACTTAGCGCTTGACTGGGCAGTACAGTCTCATTTGCTGGCATGTGCTAAGGAAGCAAGGGCTCAGGCCCGAATTAAAGAATTTAGCTCAACTGTCGACGACCTGCAGGTCTACTGCAATACGTTGCATGAGGAAGTCCATATACTATACTCACAATTACACCCTAGTGTGCCTGCACACTCTGCCGAGGCAGAAGCCGGACCCTCTCACGTTGCGGGACGCGCGTTGGGTGGGGAGTTAGACCTTTTTGAACCCCCTCCTTCTTTGAGGTTGGTTGACGTCTGGACTCCCACACCTGACGATGAGGCCGCCAAAAGTAACGGAAAGCAGGACTAATGGTGTAATAGAAGTAGAGTAATGTATTGTAGAATGCACTGTTGTATAATAGGTTGAACTTTTGTATAATGGGTAATGTATCCTGTTATGTAATATCGAGTCTGTATCATTACTTTTTATAGTAATGTAAAATGGGAGGTCTCTTTGGCATATTATGTTTATTTCAAATGTTTTTGCCTCAGATGCCGACCAGGACTCGCGGACAGGACGCAGCCGGAACTTCTGGGGGTCGGGATGTCACCCCAAATCCACCTCCGGTTCCACCCACGCTAGCCGAGGCGATTGCCGCCTTGGTGAATGCCACCACAGACAATACTCGCTTCCTTAGGGAAATGGCGGGTCAGCAGCAGTTCCAGCAGCAGGCAGGAAGAGGTTTTCAGCAAGGTCCCCGTGAAACCACCTATCTGGACTTCTCCGAAACTCGTCCACCTCTATTCACCAAAGCAGAAGACCCGCTAGAAGCCGACAAGTGGATACGAGTTATTGAACAAAAGTTTGGTCTTCTTTGTTGTTCTGAAACGCAGAAGCCATTGTTCGCGGCACAGCAACTACGTGGCCCTGCCAGTACTTGGTGGGGAAATTTTGTGGCTATCCAACCTGACAACCATCAAATCACTTGGGAAGAATTTAAAGCAGCCTTCCGTGAGCACTACATACCTGAAGGGGTGCTGCATATGAAACAAGAGGAATTCATGAAGCTGAAACAAGGAGGAGACACCATCAATCAGTATCTTAACAAGTTTAATCACCTGTCGCAGTATGCCATCGACCAGGTGAATACTGATTTGAAGAAAAGAACTGTTTTATGAGAGGTCTAAATGACCGGTTGCAGCGAAAGATGGCCACATGTATTGATCTCACATATGGAAAGGCTGTCAGTACAGCCTTATCTGTGGAAGCAAAATATGCAAGTTCTGGGAAGAATATGGGATTCGGTGGTGAGAGGCCTAACCAGGGCCAGGCAAAGAGGCAACGGTTCGTCATCCGGCCTTCTAGCCAAAACCGCACTTTTTCCCGTCCACCAGCATTCCCTTTCAAACAGCCCATTATTATCCGCCCCAACAATACCTCCACTTCCCCAAATCAGCCGGGTGCCCCAGGCACTCGATTCCCTGCCTTGCCCAGCTCTTCAACCGGGTGTTTCAACTGCGGCAAGTCAGGACATTTTATCAAAGACTGCCCATACCCCAAGCAAAATCAATCCAATACTCAGCAAGGAACTGGGAAGTCCACTCAGCCCAAGGGAAATGCTGTGGGGAGAAATACCAAGAAAACGGGGCGTGTATACTACACCCAGGTGGCCACTACACCGGAAGGAGAGCCGGTGATGATGGGTACGTTTCCCGTGGCCAGTCACCCTGCAATTATTCTTTTTGATTCTGGTGCTTCGCATACCTTCATTAGCAAGAAATTTGTGGAGCAACATCACATTGCATGCCATGAATCAAAAGAGGGATTTAAAATTCATTCACCTGGGGGACACATTTTTACTAGAGAAGTGGCCTATGAAGTGCCAGTAACAATGGCCGGACGGAACTTTCCTGCTAACATGATTGTTCTGAAGGGCCAGGATATAGATGTAATTTTGGGTATGAATTGGTTAACCCAACACAAGGCAATTCTCAACACTGAACTCAGAACCGTCAGGTTAAGCTATAATCAAGAAGAGATTCTTTTGTCTCTCCCCGTAACCAATCCAGCCAAAGCTTCTGGTAGAATATTTGAAGCCATTGTACCGGAGATCAAGAACATTCCGGTAGTATGTGAGTTTCCAGATGTATTTCCAGAAGATTTGCCTGGACTGCCCCCTGAAAGAGATGTAGAATTCGTAATTGAGCTAAAGCCCGGTACGGCTCCTATCTCCCGAAGATCGTACCGTATGCCCCCTAATGAGTTGGCGGAATTGAAGATTCAATTACAAGATCTACTGAATAAGGGATTCATCCGGCCAAGCTCGTCCCCATGGGGTTGCCCCGCCATTTTTGTTAAGAAGAAGGATCAAACCTTGCGGATGTGCGTGGATTATCGACCCCTGAATGAGGTCACCATCAAGAATAAGTACCCTCTTCCAAGGATCGACATCTTATTTGATCAACTGACTGGGGCGAGGGTATTTTCCAAAATTGATCTCAGGTCGGGCTATCACCAAATCCGTATTCGGCCCGAGGATATACCGAAGACCGCATTTACTACGCGGTATGGATTGTTTGAATACTTGGTAATGTCTTTCGGGCTCACAAATGCTCCTGCCCACTTCACCTATTTGATGAACTCGGTGTTCATGCCCGAGTTGGACAAGTTCGTGGTGGTCTTCATCGACGATATCTTGATATACTCTAAAAATGAAGAGGAGCATGCTCAGCATCTATGGATTGTATTGACGCGCCTGAGGGAACATCAGTTGTATGCCAAGTTCAGCAAGTGCGCGTTCTGGCTGGAGGAAATTCAATTTTTGGGGCACGTGTTATCAGCTAAAGGAATTGCGGTAGATCCTAGCAAGGTCAAATATATTCTGGAGTGGAAACCCCCAACCACTGTTCACCAAGTCCGGAGTTTTCTTGGACTAGCTGGATATTATCGCAGATTCATACCCGATTTTTCTAAGCTTGTGAAGCCAATCACAAGTTTATTGAAGAATGATATTAGGTTCAATTGGTCTTCTAAGTGTAATGAAGCCTTTGAACAATTGAAGACATTATTAACCACTGCTCCGGTATTGGCTCAACCGGACATCACTAAGCCTTTTGATGTATATTGTGATGCATCTGGCAGTGGGCTCGGCTGTGTACTGATGCAAGAAGGCCGAGTAATTGCGTATGCTTCAAGGCAGTTGCGCCGACATGAGGAGCATTATCCAACTCATGATCTGGAGCTAGCTGCTGTGGTTCATGCCCTGAAAATATGGCGTCACTATCTGCTGGGAAATATCTATCACATATATACAGATCATAAAAGTTTGAAGTACATCTTCACCCAGTCGGAGTTAAATATGAGGCAAAGACGATGGCTTGAGCTCATTAAAGACTATGAACTGGAGATCCATTATCACCCAGGCAAGGCCAATGTGGTGGCAGATGCATTAAGTCGTAAGACTTCCTGCCACCGTCTTATGGCGAAGACCTCCGAGAACACTTTATGTCAAGAAATGGAGTAGCTAAACCTGGGGATAATTCAACAAGGGACTTTGAATCAGCTAAAGCTTGAGTCAACCATTTTGCAAAGGATAATTGATGCTCAAAAGGATAATCTGGGTATGAAGCACATACGAGAGAAGATAAGGGCTGGAACAGCCAAATGTTTCAAGAAAGACGATCAAGGTGTGATATGGTTTAAAAACCGCATAGTAGTGCCAAAGAATGAAGAACTCCGCCAGCAAATCTTAGATGAAGCGCATCTTAGTCGCTATTCTATTCATCCGGGAAGCACTAAGATGTATCATGATCTAAAACAACACTACTGGTGGACGAAGATGAAAATTGAAATTGCACGCTATGTGGCTAAGTGTGACACTTGCAGACGTGTCAAGGCCATACACATGAAAACTGCCAGTCCATTGCAGTCATTACCAATACCAACATGGAAATGGGAAGACATAAGCATGGACTTCATTGTGGGATTGCCCAGGACCGCGAAAGGGTATGACTCTATCTGGGTGATTGTTGATCGACTTACAAAGGTTGCTCATTTTCTGCCGGTCAAGACATATTACCCGGTACTTACCTATGCGGAATTATATATTGCTCGTATTCTCAGTTTGCATGGTGTTCCAAAGACTATAGTGTCGGATCGTGGACCACAATTTGTATCCAAATTTTGGGAAGAACTTCATAAATCCCTGGGTACTAAGTTACTCTACAGTTCGGCCTATCATCCTCAAACCAGTGGACAGACTGAGAGAGTGAACCAAATACTTGAAGATATGCTGCGGGCATGTGTTCTGGACTTCTCACAGAAATGGGATGAATGTTTACCTTTGGCGGAGTTTTCATATAATAATAGCTATCAAGAAAGTATCAAGATGGCACCCTTTGAAGCTTTATATGGACGACGGTGTCGGACTCCGCTAAATTGGTCTGAACCTGGTGAAAGGTGCTTCTTTAGACCTGATCTGGTGAAAGAATCCGAGGATACGATTCAGAAAATTATTCATAATATGAAGAAAGCACAAGCTCGTCAGAAGAGTTATGCAGACACACGGCGAATGCCCTTATATTTCCTGGAAGGAGACTATGTTTACTTGAAAGTCTCACCAATGAAAGGAGTATCGCGTTTTGGGATTAAAGGGAAGCTTGCACCCAGGTACATTGGTCCATCCCTGGTACTTGAGCAATGTGGACCAGTGGCATACCGACTCCAACTACCCGAAACCTTGTCTGCTGTGCATAATGTGTTCCATGCGTCACAATTGAAGAAGTGTCTTCGGGTTCCCGATCGAACCATTGAAGTAACTGATGTTGTCCTTGAGCCGGACTTGACCTATTCTGGGCATCCTGTTCGAGTCTTGGATCAAAAGGACAGGGTTACCCGAAGAAAAACTCTCAAGTTTTATAAGATACAGTGGAACCAGCATTCTGAAGATGAGGCTACGTGGGAAACTCAAGACTTCTTGAATAAGAATTTCCCAGGCTTTCTAGCCTCATGTAATTTGTAAAATGTATATAGTTATGGCAATAAAGGAATGAACCCCACACCACCCTGCCTTGTACCAGAAATAAGGAAATAAAAATGTGACACATTTCCTTTTCCATTACTCACCCTAGGACTTTAAATCTCGGGACGAGATTCTTTTATGGGGGGAAGGATGTAACACCCCTTGTGTTACTATAACTAAAACTTGAGCATGACATCATAGCTTTGGCATTGCATATGTTTGATACACCTAGAGTGCATTCACTAGTCAAAAATTTCAAACAAGTTGTATTGTTTAAGTGTTTTTGCAAATAGCACCCTGGATAGGAAACTTAACCCTAAATAGGGATTAAAGGGGTAAAACTTAACCTAAGATGAGAAAACCTAAAGACTTTAGGGAAAGAGTCATAAAATATCCCCAAAAACAAAGTGGAGTCACATTTATACCCCTGGGATACTAAAAACCCTAATTGGAACCCTGGAAAAACCCTAAAACTAAACCCTAGGGGCCTATGTGCAAAATTGGTCCACTTTTGGACTAAAGTGCAAAAACCAAGTCAAATAAGGTTCTTAAGTCCTTTGGTTCACAAATATGTGGACTTGAAAGCCAAACCCTAAGTTTTGGACTCAATTGCAAAATGGACCTCATTTGAGTTCTATACTAAGTCTGAAATTTCAGTGATATTGGCTCAACTTTGGGGCTTTGTAACTTTCAAAGCATAGGGTTTTTTGCACAAAGTGACTACAACAAGTTTGAAGCCCAATTATAGGAGAACAACTTTGTTTAAGGATTCAAGCCATGTTCTTATGAGAAATGTGGAGAAAATCTCAACCCAAGTTGGACTGTCAGACTGCCTGGGGTCTGAAGTTCAGACTGACAGTGTTTTGAGATGAACTTTGAGCTCGATTTTGAAGGGGATCCAGTGACTTTTTGTGAGTACACATTATAGCAAAGATATAGATGGATTCTAGCACTACAACTTTGCTGCAGATCATTGGATATGTTGCCATGAAAATTTGTGAGAAAATCGAGCCTAAACTATGACCGTCAGGCGTCATAAACTGAATGTCCCATGGTACAGTACCCAACCGGATCAGATCAACCGCGGCAGTGGAATCTCATCGCCGACGACCGATCTCCGCTGCGATTCACGCCGCCGCCGTTGCGATTCACGTCGCCGGTGACCAGATAAGGCCGCCAGGTAAAAGCCATCCCCTGGGGATAACTCCGGTAACCCGCCGTGACTGCCCTTCTGCTTTGCGGCTGTAGCCGATAAGCTCACCGTCGACCGCCGCTTCCCGGCCGTGTGCCGCGTGGCCTAGCCGTTTTACAGCACTGTCGTGACACCTTATGACTGTCCCATCGTCGCTGGGAAGTCTGCCACGCCGCGGGACACGAATTCACCGCGTCCGCCTTCTTCTTCAATTCCGGCCGCCGCGCGTCCTCCCCAAAATTCGCGGCCACCGCCTTGCCCGCCTATAAATTGACCGTGCCCCCAGCTCCGCCATGTACTCAAGCACCTACCGCACCCACCTGCATCCTAAATCCCTCACTAGCAAGCACGAATTTCGGATTCTCCCCAATCCGGTTCTAAAACACCGTGAACTCAACCCCGCCGTGGTCAGCCCAACGCAGGTTAGCTCTTCCCTCTGTTCCCTTGTTTAAGCATTCTTATGCGTCTGCGATGCTCGCCGACTCACACAATCGAGCTAGGAGCCCTTTGGTTGCCGGGAACGCGTCGGTCTTGCCGCGCTGCTCACGGTCACCATGGCCAGAGCAAAATACTTGACCAATTGTGCAATTAAGCTAGGGAAAACGGTCAGGGTAGATCCGATTTCATGTCCGCCGCTCGGAGAACCCAGCCGTAGCCCCAGTCGACCGGTTCAGAAGCTCGTCGGAGCTCTGCCGCATGCGAGCGCCGTCGGGGACTTAGCTGTGTGAAGGAATAGAAAGTCGGGGGCTTATCTGCAAGTTGTCAGTGACTAATTCAAATAGTGTCTGAACCCATTCGCAGTTTGACAGAAACGCGGGGGCCGTTCTGCAAAACCGCCAGGGCGCGGGCGCGCGCAAGCGCTTTCCCCCTCCGAGCTGGGCTACTGGGCTGAAATCAGCCCAGTACTATTCATCTGTTTTTATTTTTCTTTTATCTCCAGAGCCAAAACAATTATAGAAAACAGTAGAAAAATATTAAAATTGTGAAACCAATTTTTCTAGGCTTGTTATTTTCCCTAGAATTTAATAAAAATAGTTTTGTAATTTTTAGTGGAAATAAGAAATTTTAGGGCATTTAAAGTAGTTAAAAGTATTAGTTATGGATTTTTAGAAAATAATTGGTAAGTCCAAAAATACCCAAACTTTTTATGGGAACTTAAAACAATATTTAGAAGCCTTGGGTAGAATTTGGGTTGATTTGGACCTTGTTTGATCACTAAACCCCAAAACCACCCCCCCCTTCCCTGTGAACTCCTTTACCGACTCCGGAAACCCTAGGTTCTCGGAGTACCGTGAAGGAAAGTTGTACTCAAGACTTAGATAATAAGTCTATATTATCTTTGCATCCTCATGAGCATCCCATGGCATCCATTCTTATGCATATATATGGTTATGTTAGAACACGAAGAAGAAGAAGAAGTCACTGAAGAGGGGACACCACCAACCTCAGATCCTCAAGCAGGCAACTGCTTTTATTTCGATATTTGTGGATCCGAGCAGGACTCACCTGTTAACAAAGGCAAGCCCCGGTGCATTTGCCACCTTCCTTGATGTTTTTAAAAATCTTTCTCACTTGATTGATGCATTAGGTGATAGGAGTTGATTGCTAAAACAATTCCTGCATTACCTTCCTTGAATTTGATTACCTTCCTTGATCACCCGTTTTACAAAAGATTTTGATGCTTAGCCTTGCTTTAGAAAAACAAAATGTTTTGTTTTTACAAAAGATGATGTGGCAAAAGTGGGTGGGATGTTTTTGAAAATAAAATTTGATGGTGGATCCATCAGGGCCTTGATGGATTCAACATCGGAAAAGATGTACCTCTGCCAGGTACCAAGTTTTTGGGTTGAAAAGATTAAGCTGAGACCGGGCGGGTGACTTGCACGAGAAAGGAGTCTCGGTGTAGTGTCTCCGTCTGAGTCGATTAAGGACCTTGTCGATGTAGGCTTGATGATCGAGGACCCTTTAGCTGGTCACATGCCTCGTCATGGGTAAGCCTTGCCTCGGGCAGACTAAGGCCGGAATAAGATAACACGAAATGGGCGTGGAGCGGTGGCGAGAGTAGCGTGTACCCTCCGTGGCAAGAGGCCGGACGGTGGTGTATCTGTGCTCTCGGTTTGCGTGAACCTGATCCGGTCTTAAGAACCCCGGTGGCGGGTTGACATATGCAAGGGTTAAGTGCTACATATGTCGTGTGATTGGAGATCCTCAGCTGAGTATAATCGATTCGGATCGCCGTACCTTCGCGGTTATGAAGACTTGGTCACTGACCTACACGTAGCATTCCACTAAAGATGATGGGTATTTGTTAAGAAATTGGCTAGTGCAGGACCAGTGATTGAACTAGGGTAGAAAGAACTCTAGTTGCAGGTAATTGAACTTAACGTGACAAATAAAATTTGATTTTTAAGGATCCACTTTAGTAAGCATTTCTGCAAAACAGAGTCTTTGATTATTGAGAAGCCTTACCTTGACTCCCTAAAAGCCAACATACCCTTGAGAGTCTTTTCTTTAGTCGGGTAAGTCTTGCTGAGTAATTTCATACTCAGGGTTTATCCCTTCGTTGTTTTTAGGTGAGGAAGTAGCAGATTTCTGCTGCTTCTGTGCCAAGGTGGTTCCCAAAGATGAAACACAAGACTGAAGTGCGAGAGGACTTGGTCCTCCATATAGATCTTTTACTTAAATCTTCTCGGGAGGAGTTTTTGCCTCCCTTGGTTTGTATAATAATACTACTCAGCACTCGCTCTTAGTTCTGGTCTGTAATAAAACAACTTGAGCTTGCTTTTAAATAAATGTGAATTATGTAATCGCTTCCGCAATTCTTTATCTCCGATGTTCTGTAATGTCTGCAAGACGGGTGAATCGTTCCTGGTAAAGTAAGGAAAGATACCGAACTTGTCAAGTAGTTCAGGGACACCTACAGGGTTGTCTGAAGTCCGTTGGACAAGGACAACTGTAGATGGGCCTAATTACTTGGGAGGTTCCGTCTCACTACATTCCCTTTGGAACGACTTTTGAGCAGAAAACTTACACTACGCTCCCTTAGGAACGACTTTTGATATCTTCGGAAAACTTATGCTGCGTTCCTTAGAACGACTTTTTGTAGCTTCGGTGATACTTGTAATGTGATTTCTAGGCCTGCGTGCCTTAGGAACGACTTTTGGTAACTTCAGTGACTTTTTGGACTTCGTGAGTCTTTGGAGAAGATATATTTTGCTATGACAAGAACGAAGCTATTACAAGAAATTGAAAATATCAAGAGAACTAGGTTTTCAACAATTGTTCCTTATTAAAAAAGAAAATGACAATGAATGTTAAAACTGTTTCAGGGGTAGGATATCTCTCAATAGATATGCTTCGATTCTGGCACAGTACTGTTGACTGTGCGAGCTTCGGACTCCTCCCTAAAATCTCGCTGCTGATGGGTCTGTTGGCTCCCTTCTGGCTGCTGGCCTCGTGAATACACAGGTTGTAGTGGTGGCGGAGGTGGAAGCTGTGGCCAAGATGCCTGTGGCTGACTAGCCGAAGCTACAGACGCTGCAGGATGGTTACCCACATACTCTGGTATGTAGGGTGAGTGATACGAAGCAGTATGCATGACCTGCTTCGGCTGATTCTATTGAGCTACGGCTTCTACTATTTCCTTTTGTTTCTGAATGGTGACATGGCACATCCTTGTAGTATGGCCCTTGTCCTCACCATAGAATAAGCAATAAATCTTTCTAGGCTGATCCCCAAACCTTCCTCCGAAGCCCCTGGCGCCTCTGCCTCTTAGAGCTGGCGGTCGGAAAGAGCTTTGTTGCTGCCCCGAAGCGTGTGAGGAATACTGTGGCCTCTGTTGTTGACTTCCTCTATCGTCACTCTGGGTGGAGTGAATTGACCTGACATGTCTTGGGTGGATTCTTCCTCCGAAGCCCCTAGTCATCTCTGAGAGCACCTAGAGGGGGGGGGTGAATAGGTGATCCTGTGAAACTTGAAAACTTAATGCCACAAAAACTTGATTAGGAGTTAGCACCAATAATGCCAAGTGGCTAGAGAGGAGTCTTAGCAAAACACAATAACCACAAAGAGATCAACACAGAGATGGCACAGTGGTTTATCCCGTGGTTCGGCCAAGTCCAACGCTTGCCTACTCCACGTTGTGGCGTCCCAACGGACGAGGGTTGCAATCAACCCCTCTCAAGCGGTCCAAAGACCCACTTGAATACCACGGTGTTTTGCTTTGTTCACTATATCCCGCTCGCAAGGAATCTCCACAACTTGGAGTCTCTCGCCCTTACACTTTGATGTTCACAAAGAAGCACGGATAACAAATTATATCCAATATTGCATAATTGACTAACGGATAACAAATTATATCCCATATTGCATAATTGACTAACGGATAACAAATTATATCCAAGCGACTCAACTAAGAATACATTAGAAATGGAGTGCTCGGATGAAATAGCAATCTTTCCTAATTCTTTCACCTTGCCTTGGTTCCCATCACCGAATATGATTGAAACTTGGGAATCCTTGTTCTTGACGTAGGAGGTGAACATCTTCTTCTCCCCCATCATGTGGTTTGTGCATCCGCTGTCGATAATCCAGCTTGTACCCCCGGATGCATAAACCTACAAGGCAAATTTAGGCTTGGGTCTTAGGTACCCAACTCTTGTTGGGTCCTACAAGGTTAGTGACAATATCCTTAGGGACCCAAATGCAAGTCTTATCTCCCTTGCATTTTGCCCCTAATTTTCTAGCAATCACCTTTCTATCCTTTCTACAAATTTCAAAGGAAGCATTGCAAGCATGATAAATTGTAGAAGGTTCATTAATCTTCCTAGGAATACTAGCAACATTTCTCCTGGGCATCTGATTTTTCCTAGCAACATTTCTATCATGCATAATAGAAGAACTAGAAGCAAACATGGCATGAGAATCAAAAGCATCAGAACTTCTAAAAACATTCCTAGAATGTCTCCTATCATGATACATGAAAGCATGGTTCTTATGAGCACTACTAGCCATAGGGGCCTTCCCTTTCTCCTTGGTGGAGATGGAAACCTTATGGCTTGTTAAGTTCTTGACCTCCCTCTTGAAGCCAAGACCATCCTTAATTGAGGGGTGTCTACCAATCGTGTAGGCATCCCTTGCAAATTTTAGCTTATCAAATTCACTCTTGCTAGTCTTAAGTTGGACATTAAGACTAGCCACCTCATCATTCAATTTAGAAATTGAAACTAGGTGTTCACTACAAGCATTAACATCAAAGTCTTTACACCTATTGCAAATTGTAACATGTTCTACACAAGATGTTGATTTATTAGCTATTTCTAACTTAGCATTCAAATAATCATTTATGCTCTTTAAGCTAGAAATAGAGTCATGGCATGTAGACAATTCACAAGAGAGCATTTCATTCCTTTTAATTTCTAAAGCAAGGGATTTTTGTGCCTCTACAAACTTATCATGTTCTTCATACAAAAGATCCTCTTGCTTTTCTAATAACCTATTCTTATCATTCAAGGCATCAATTAATTCATTAATCTTATCAACCTTAGTTCTATCTAGGCCCTTGAATAAACATGAATAGTCTATTTCATCATCGCTAGATTCTTCATCACTTGAGGAAGCGTAAGTACTAGTATTACGAGTGCTTACCTTCTTTTCCCTTGCCATGAGGCAAGTGTGATGCTCGTTGGGGAAGAGGGATGACTTGTTGAAGGCGGTGACGGCGAGTCCTTCGTTGTCGGAGTCGGATGACGAACAATCCGAGTCCCACTCCTTGCCAAGGTGTGCCTCGCCCTTAGCCTTCTTGTATGTCTTTTTCTTCTCCCTCTTGTTCCCTTGTTCCTGGTCACTATCATTATCAGGACAATTAGCGATAAAATGACCAATCTTACCACATTTGAAGCATGAGCGCTTCCCCTTCGTCTTGTTCTTATTGGGAGGCCCCTTGCGACCCTTTAGCGCCGTCTTGAAGCGCTTGATGATGAGGGCCATCTCTTCATCATTGAGCCTGGCCGCCTCAACTTGCGCCACCTTGCTAGGTAGCGCCTCCTTGCTCCTCGTTGCCTTGAGAGCGATAGTTTGAGGCTCTTGGATTGGGCCATTCAATGCATCATCGACGTATCTTGCCTCCTTGATCATCATCTGCCCGCTTACAAACTTTCCAAGTATCTCCTCGGGCGTCATCTTGGTGTACCTAGGATTCTCACGAATATTGTTCACAAGATGTGGATCAAGGACGGTAAAGGACCTTAGCATTAGGCGAACGATGTCGTGGTCCGTCCATCGCGTGCTTCCATAGCTCCTTATTTTGTTGACGAGGGTCTTGAGCCTATTGTACGTTTGGGTTGGCTCCTCGCCCCTGATCATTGCGAATCTCCCAAGTTCGCCTTCCACCAATTCCATCTTGGTGAGCATGGTGACGTCGTTCCCCTCATGTGAGATCTTGAGGGTGTCCCAGATCTGCTTGGCGTTATCCAAGCCGCTCACCTTATGGTATTCGTCCCTGCACAAAGAGGCTAGAAGAACAGTAGTAGCTTGTGCATTCCACTCTCTACTATCTCCCATATGCTTGGATGGAGAGAGAACAAGTGACTACGCATTTTGTGACTCCAAAATCCGTAGTCCTCCCCATCAAAGTGTGGAGGCTTGCCAAGAGGAATGGAAAGCAAATGTACATTTGAACTATACAGAATACGAGAATAATCGAAAGAGAAGTTTGAATTGACCGTCTTCCTTTTCTCGTAGTCGTTGTCGTCGTCCTTTTGGGAAGAAGAGGACTCGTCGCTGTCGTCGTAGTAGACGATCTCCTTGATGCGTCTCGTCTTCTTCTTCTTCTTCCCATCTTTTCGTTTGTGGCCCGAGCCCGAGTCGGTAGGCTTGTCATCTTTTGGCTCGTTGACGAAGGACTCCTTCTCCTTATCATTGATCACAATCCCCTTGCCCTTAGGATCCATCTCTTCGGGCGATTAGTCCCTTTCTTGAAGAGAACGGCTCTGATACCAATTGAGAGCACCTAGAGGGGGGGTGAATAGGTGATCCTGTGAAACTTGAAAACTTAATGCCACAAAAACTTGATTAGGAGTTAGCACCAATAATGCCAAGTGGCTAGAGAGGAGTCTTAGCAAAACACAATAACCACAAAGAGATCAACACAGAGATGGCACAGTGGTTTATCCCGTGGTTCGGCCAAGTCCAACGCTTGCCTACTCCACGTTGTGGTGTCCCAACGGACGAGGGTTGCAATCAACCCCTCTCAAGCGGTCCAAAGACCCACTTGAATACCACGGTGTTTTGCTTTGTTCACTATATCCCGCTCGCGAAGAATCTCCACAACTTGGAGTCTCTCGCCCTTACACTTTGATGTTCACAAAGAAGCACGGAGTAAGGGAGGGATGAGCAACGCACACAAGACACAAAAATCACAGCAAATACGCACACACAAGACCCAGACTTGAGCTCAAAATAATATCACGAGGTTCTCACTAGAACGAAGCTCAAATCACTAAGAATGTCGAACAAGTGCGCAAGAATGAAGTGTGAGTGATCAACAATGCTCAAAGGATGCTTGCTGTCTTCCTCCATGCGCCTAGGGGTCCCTTTTATAGCCCCAAGGCAGCTAGGAGCCGTTGAGAGCATTCCAGGAACGCAATTCTTGCCTTCTGTCGCCTGGCGCACCGGACAGTCCGGTGCACCACCGGACACTGTCCGGTGCGGATCTCTTTCCTTATTTGGCGAAGCCAACAGTTGTAGATTCAGAGCCGTTGGCACACCGGACACTGTCCGGTGCACACCGGACAGTCCGGTGCCCCCTTGTGACCGTTGGCTCGGCCACGCGTCACGCGCGGAATCCTCGGCCGACCGTTGGCCCGGCTGACTGTTGGCTCACCGGACAGTCCGGTGCACCACCGAACAGTCCGGTGATTTATAGCCGTACGCCGTTAATCACTTCCCAAGAGCGACGACTTCGCCTGTGAATGGCTCACCGGACAGTCCGGTGCACCACCGGACAGTCCGGTGATTTATAGTCGTACACCACCGTCGAAGTCCCGAGAGCAGCAAGTTCACCAGAGCTAGCCTGGCACACCGGACACTATCTGGTGCACCACCGAACTCTGTCCGGTGCACCACCGGACAGTCCGGTGCACCCAGACTGAGCAGACTTTGGCTGAACGAGCCAAGTCATCTCTAAATTGATTTCTCCTGTTTCCAGCACTTAGACACAATACATTAGTTCTCAAAACAATGTACTAAGTCTAGAAACATACCTTTAGACTTGATTTTCACTTTGTCCATCAATTGGCATAGATTTACACTTAAGCACTTGTGTCGGCACTCAATCACCAAAATACTTAGAAATGGCCCAAGGGCACATTTCCCTTTCAATCTCAGAGAACCTGTAGGCTTCCTCTCTTCTTTGACGAAAGTCATTGCCAGCCCGAATGTATTCATCCATCTTTTGAAGCAGCTTCTCCAAAGTCTGTGGAGGCTTTCTAGCAAAATACTAGGCAGTAGGTCCTGGACAAAGCCCCTCAATCATGGCCTCAATGACAATTTCATTGGGCACTGTAGGCGCTTGTGCTCTCAGGCGCAAGAACCTTCGGACGTATGCTTGAAGATACTCCTCATGATCTTGTGTACATTGAAAGAGAGCCTGAGCTGTGACTGGCTTCGTCTGAAAGCCCTGGAAACTTGTCACAAGCATATCCTTAAGCTTCTACCATGAAGTAATAGTTCCTGGCCGAAGAGAAGAATACCACGTTTGGGCCACATTCTTAACTGCCATGACGAAGGACTTGGCCATGACAGCTGCATTGCCTCCGTATGAAGATATAGTTGCTTCATAACTCATCAAAAACTGCTTCGGATCTGAATGTCCATCATACATGGGGAGCTGAGGTGGCTTGTATGATGGAGGCCATGGAATAGCCTGCAGTTCTGCTGCCAAGGGAGAAGCATTATCAAAGGTAAAGGTATCATGATTAAAATCATCATACCATCCATCTTCGTTGAAGAAGCCTTCTTGGTGAGGCTCCCTATGTTGGGGCCTTCGCTCTTGTTCGTCTTGGGTAAGATAGCATACTTCTTCAGTGGCTTCGTCAATCTGCCTTTGAAGATCGGCTAATCGAGCCATCTTCTCCTTCTTTCTTTGTACTTGTTGATGAAGCATCTCCATGTTTCTGATTTCTTGGTCCAACTCCTCCTCCTAGAGTGTTGGACTAGTAGCCTTCCTCTTTTGGCTTCGGGCCTCTCGAAGAGAAAGAGTCTCCTGGTTTGGGTCCAGTGGCTGCAGAGCGGTAGCCCCTATCGCTGAAGCTTTCTTCGGTGGCATGACGAAGGTCAGTGCTTGCCGAAGGTGGTCGAAAAGGATTCACCGGAGGTGAGCGCCAATGTTGGTGGCTTGTTCTCAAATGCTATGAATCAAGAACAAGGCAACATAAAATGTTAAATGTTAATGCCCTTCATCCTTCGAAACATTATTTCCTTAGGATATAATGATCTTCAGACGAAGGTCATGAAGGACATACCTTCGAATATCGAAGGTAAGACAGTAATTAGAAGAAGTGTGTAAAATACAAAAGATAACATGAACAATCATATAGCATTATAAATTTATCTCTATTATGTTCTCATGAGAAAATAAAAACAATATTGAATTACATTTGATACCTTCGACTTGATAGACAGCAAAGGTACGAGCGTGATGCAAGAGCGAATGCCAAGTCAGCGTGAACAGTACGGGGGTACTGTTCATCTATTTATTGGCATGGGACGCAGCCCACGTGAAATTACATTCATGCCCTTCACATTTGCTAATGACTATAAGGTAACTCATCGGGGTCTAAATAGCCTTTTCCCCTTTAAGTCGGTTCCCTTTCTTGCTGTCATGCCAAAGCTTCCTTGCGCGTAGCTTCGGTGTTGCATTAATCTTCGTATTGTTCATGCTTCTCCCACTGTGGTTCTGATTCGAGTCCGAAGGTACCTGTCCATGTATTACAACTCCGGAAACATTGTTAAATCATGTTTTTGAGGACCTTCGGAAGACGAAGGCCCCCAACAAATAGCTTATGAACACTTGACCAATTGCAAACTAGTTACAATTTCATACTTCATATTTGCTTTGGTTTGTGTTGGCATTAATCACCAAAATGGGGGAGATTGAAAGGGAATGGCATTAAAACCCATTTCTTATATTTTGGTGCTTGATGACCATCACAACCTTTTGGTCTGACCAGTTTGCCTAGTCTTTGATTGTAACACTCGGTTTTAAAGGACAAAGCCGGGTGCATCTCATACATGCGCCAAAGAAGACAACATATATAATAACAGAGTGTATAAAGATAAATGTCACAATATAATCAGAATACTTATTACATAGCGGAAGTCTTACAAAATAAAAGATAAATATAAAAGGATCTAAAATCCATCCTTGGCGCCAGAAAGTCAACTAGGAGACGCCACCTAGATCGAACCGAACTCCTCGTTGTGTGGCTCCTCTTAAACCACTTGTACTTCTCCTGTGGGGGTGTGAGACAGCAAGGGTGAGCTCACACATGATCATAGCTCAACAAGTTGTGGGGAAACCAGTGTGCATGAACTCACCAAAGGTGGGAGTTCATGTGAAGTGTAAGACTGATCAACAAAATAAAGGTTGAAGCTGAGCATTGCTTTTATAAGTTGGACAAAATTTTATTAGCAATTACTAAGTATAAGTAAATACCAAACCTTAATAATAATAAGTAAAAGTAATAATAAAATAATCCCAATGCAATGTAAATGACAAATTGAATTTAAGTTCCATAGTTTAATCATGTGAGGGTTCGAGTCGCTCATGACCGTGAGCACGGCTAGTATACCAGTTTTACACTCTGCAGAGGTTGCGCATCTTTACCCACAAGTCATGTTACCCATCTGCCAAGGGGTCATGAATCCCATACACCTCTAACAAGGAAGCGAGGTAGGGTAACACTACGAGGCCTTTACAAAGTTCCACTAGCTTCAGAAAACCCGCTACAGTTTATAGGAAGCTCCAGTGCAGGAATCCCTCGTCTGACTGCCATCGCAGCAAAATCAACCCAAGGACCTCCCTACACTGACCACTCCCCTACTGCCCTTGCCCCTTTCAGGTAAGGTAGTCATCCACTAGCTTTACTAATTAATCAGCCAAGGGCGTCCCATTAAACCCTTGTGGTAGCACTGTTTTCCCGGGTGGTCGCTCCATGTTCCAATTAACATAATGATCTTATCATGAACATAAATAACATAACAGAATAATTGGAACATGGATATAATGAAATATTAATCCTAAAACCATATAGAGCAATATCATAACTACCCAAATGATTCAAGGGTCAACAAGGTAAAAGATAATCAGACTAGGGTGACCTATTGGGTCCCATCAAAATTAAACCTATGCATGAATAAGTGATATTAAAGAACATTATTGGGTAATAAATGTGATCAAGGGCACAACTTGCCTGGCACTTGAGATTCCAGGTACCAGTATGATTCTTCAAATCCTCGTAACCGTACTACTAGTCGTAGCAATACAAACAGACATGGTATAGATAAAATTAACATCACACCAAACATAAGAACATATTGCATAATAATGATCTACGCGTTGCTACGAGATCATGGGAACGAGAATCACTACAATCGGAGTTACTATTAAGGAGTTATGATTTATAAAAAGATCTATGTGATTAAAATGTTAAACTATATTATAAATTGGTTAATATAAATCATATGAGAGGTTATTCTTATACATAATTATCTTCAACTTTAATCTCAGTTACAAATTGATCATAGATCATTTTCTATTACATTGATAAGCACATTAACATGACTAACCAACATAAGTTAAATAAAGATCTACTTATAAAAGGATGAGACATGGTATAATGAATGTTGTTATTATATAGTAAATATTTATACGAGACTAACGTAACTGGAATGAGTCAATTCGGAATTAAAATGGGGAAGTTATGAATTTCCTAAGGTTTCATGTATTTGTTACAAGATTAATTAAGAGATGGGGCTTTCATGTCAAAACAGTGGCACTAGATGATAAACAATAATCTTACAAAATTATAGAAATTGGAATGGGTCAATTTGGAGTTCATATGAATTTTCTATGATTTATACAAGTTCTAGCATTTATTTTCATATTAAAAATCATTTTCTAAGTACTTTTACTGGGTTTTATAAATCTCTGGACTGGGCACACTAATATTAGAAAGTGCAGGGGTCCCTGCGTAAATTTTTCCAAGACTCTAGATGTCATGGCGTGGACTGCGGGTTTATAACTAAAATCTCTAGGGGCTCATAAGCAAAACCTCACGGCGAAGGGGTATCAGTGATTCTAAGCCGTTGGATCGTCAACCACCAGACTGGATTAGACCTTCCTCTTAATGAACCGGTAGACAATGTCGACCATTAGATCTAGGATCGATGGCCAGCGACTCGTCCACGCCCATGCTCGATTCATGCCCATCCGAGACCAGATCAATGGTTGAGATGAGCCCGACCCGAAAGGGTATGCGCGCACAAATCTAGGCCACTATCTTTCGATCCAAGGGCCCAGAGATGCCCAATCCCAGATCTAATCTCCTCCGCCCACATCAGATTGGATAGTCGGCGGCCTTCTTCTACCCCAACCGACTGGACGGTGGCGCCTGAGCTCCTCGCGGTGGCGCATGCCAGCAAGGACACACATGCCAACGCCCGGTGACCCAAACTCCATCGCCGAGTACGCTAAATTCCATAAAAAGTGGTGCTAGACGTAGAGGAGATATGGACGAAGCATATGGGAAGGTACTCACCAGTATTTAGAGCGTTAGTCGTGGCATTCTGGACAACAGTGCAGACGCGAAACGATTGCAACGCCATCGAGCTCTCACTCTCCCGGCTCTCCTTCTCGCTCGGCTTTGACGCGGCGGCCACGGCTTCTCTCTCTCTCTCTCTCTCTCTCTCTGCGCTATTGTTCCATGGCGGCGGACAGCTCCAGGCCAAGGGGACCAAAGCGAGGCAAGAAGGGGCCATCACTCGGTGGCGCACCCGATCGCTTCGTGGCTCCAGAAGTCATCAGAGGTGGTGAAACGGTGAACGTAGGGTTGAGTATTTATGCACAGGATGGCAAGATGAGATAGGGACGAGACAAATCGCGCAGTAATCAGAACCTCGACCATGGAGTTTGGCCATGGTTGCTATGGATGGAGGAGAGGATACTCCTAGCGAGGCAGACCCCATCGATCAGGGTTAACTCAAGTCCAAGCACACGTGGGCCAAGTCCGAGTTTCCTGGCGGCGGGTGAGGGATTCGGTTGGGCGGTTGTTGAAGATCTATGGTGCCCAGCTTCATCTCGTCAATGGCATGCAGGGGCGATGACTCTGATTGTGCGGTCCAGTCCATCGGTGATAGCAGGAATCCAGGGAGCGTTGTTAGTCACAAGCAAAAGGGCCCCACGAGTCAGTGTCAGAAACGAGTGCGCAGATGCGGCCGGATTGCTGTTGAGCGGGCCCCGCACGTCACTGAACAAAGGCCATAGGCCGACGCGGGGAATCCTGGGCCAAGGAGAAAATCGGCCCAAGCGCAGGTATTTCTTTTTTTAATTTCATTTTCACTTTGAACTCAAATTTGAATTCTTGTTTGAGTTTAGCACTTCAAATATAAATGAAACAAACCATTAATCCCAATATGATATGCAATATATATTTATGAATATACCTTTTTTCCTACTTACTCCTTGTTTTATTTAGGTAAATGTTTTAGTTATGTAGCACACAAATAATCTGAAAGTTAGGAGTTTAATCCAAATAAACATTGATTACAGATTTCATTTTTAAAGCAATGTTTAATATAAAGAATCACTTTAACTTGGATTTTGGAAGTATTTCTACCTTTATAGTTTATTCAAACAGTAAGTCAAGTCATATGATTATTATTTTTATCAATTCTCGCGTTTTATACATATTTTTTACTAAATCCCTGAAGACAGGATTTACGGTGTTACAGTGATTTACAGGTTCATAAGATCAACAGTTCAGTTTCTATGTCAGAATCAGCTCAGTTCCAACAAAATAGGGGTAATACATGGAATAGATGAACTACCAATAGTTCTACTCTTTGGACAAATTCTAAATTCCCAGAGGAACCTTTTCAACGTCTAGAAAGGTGTAACACCCGGATTTTAGGGGTCCAAAACCCGGGGTTAACATAAACACCAGGTATGCTGGGACCAAGTCTCATACATATGATGTATAGTGGCACAGGATCGAATGTCACATCTTTATATATATCAGGAGTTCTATACAAAATAAATAATTACATTATAAGGAGACAACGGTCCAGCAACCCAAAGTTGACTGGGAGACGACGACCTAGACCTCTCACGAACACATCGCAGCATCCTCCATGAGCATCATCCTGCGGTACCTGTTCTTGACCTGTGGTGTACGTGAGACAGCAAGAGTGAGCTCACATACGTTCATCGCTCAACAAGTTGTGGGGAATAATGTGCATGAACTCGCCAAAGATGGGAGCTCATGTGAAGTGTAAGGCTTACCAAAGAAGATGGTTAGAGCTGAGCATTGCTTTTAAAGTTGGTCAAAATTTTATTAGCAATTACTAAGTATAAGTAAATACCAGCCCAATTAAATAGTAGAACAAAAGTAATAGCCACATCACCTGCAATGCAATGCATATGACAAATTGAATTTAGTTCCATCATTTAATCATGTGAGGGTCCGAGCTGCTCATGACCGTGAGCACGGCTAGTATACCAGTTTTACACTCTGCAGAGGTTGCGCATCTTTACCCACAAGTCGTGTATCCCATGTCGCCAGGGTTTGCAAGGCCCTTAGACACTTCCGAGGTGAATGGCTAGGGATCCACTACGAGGCCTTTACAAAGTTCCACTAGCTTCCGAAAACCCGCTACAGTTTATAGGAAGATCCAGTGCAGGAATCCCTTGCAGGACTGCCATCGCAGCAAAATCCTCCCGAGGGCCTCCCTACACTGACCTCTCCCCTACTGCCCTTGCCCCTTTCGGGTAAGGTAGTCTTCCACTAGCTTTCCTAATTAATCAGCCAAGGGCATCCCATACTACCCTTGTGGTAGCACTGTTTTCCCGGGTGGTCGCTCCATGTTCCAATTAACATAATGATCTCAACATGAACAATAAATAACAACTGATAATAAAAGTGTAACCATGAATAGTGTATCTTCATACCCAAAACCACATATAGCACTAGCAAGTACTACCCAGAAAGTTCAGTGGTAAACAAGGTATAAAGATAGACAAACTAGGGTAACCTATTGGGTCCCATCAAAATTAACCTATGCAGATCATTATGATTAATCAGAACATGGCTGGGTAAAAAGAAGTGATCAAGGGCACAACTTGCCTGGGCCTTGAGATTCCAGGTACCAGGATGATCTTCAGGTGACTCGTGTTCTCACTGCTAGTCGTAGCATTACAAACAAACAGTGTATAGGCAAAATTAACATTACACCAAACATATATGCCAAAATACATATTAATAATCTACATATTAAAATAAGATTCTACGAACAGGAATCATTAATTTTGGAGTTATAGATTTTAAGTTATGGATTTTCTATTGTTTTATGTGTTTAATACAAGATTAAGTATTAGATAAATTTAAATGAGCTTTTCATGCCAAAACAGAGGCACAAAATGATGAAGAATATTATTACAAAATTTTAGAAACTGGAATGGGTCAAAAAGGAGCTAAAATGAATTTTCTATGAATTATCTAAGTTCTAGCAATTATTTTTGTATTAAAAATCTAATTTCTAATTCATTTAATCGTTTTATTACTGCACTGGACTGGGCCTCAATTATAAGAAAGGTCAGGGGGCCACGGTATAAATCTTCCGAAGACACATAACCCACCTGCCGTGGATGGCGGGTTAAATAGATGAACCCCCAGGGTCTCTTTTAGAAAGTGACCATGGCGAAGGGGTATCGCTAGATCTGGACCACCAGATTACGAACGGACGGTTCCGATTTTAAAGGGGCATGATCTGATCAACGCCATCCACCGCAAGATCGATGGCCGAGAGCCAGTACCGATAGGGTATCGTCCAGATTAATCAGAACCGCGGCTTACCCGATCAACGGCCGAGAGGGGCCCAAGCCGAAGGGGTATTCCAAGCATGATCTCCACCGTCCGTTAAAGGATCAACAAGCCAGACTCATCTTCCACCTCCCCAGCCTAATCCCACGCCGGCGGCTGGGCGCGTACCGAGGAAGAGAGCGAGCGGCGTCTGGCTCATTCTCCCTGCGCGGCAAGGGGCCCACGGCGGCCAGGGAGCCCACCGCGGCGGAAGCTACGCCAGAGCCTAAACCGGACCAGCCTCACGCAGGAGCAGAGGGAACGTGGGTGTGGATTTGTTACCATGGATGAGCGCGACGTCCAAGAGCCAAGGCGCAGGGCAAGGATGGTCAGGTAAGCGGAGGGAGTTCCACTGGCGTGCCGGGGGTCGACGGCGAGGTTGGCCGACCATGGCGCCCGAATCTCTTCTCTCACAAGCACGTCGTTGGCACTAGGCGCTCGGCAACTGAAGAACCCGGGAAACGAGAGATGGAGGAGGAGACCTTTGGCGCGACCACAGATGGACGGGACGAGCGGCTTTGGCTTTATATTCCGGGCGGAGGAAGGCTGGGCACGAGCTCATCGGGGAGGATCCGTCCAGAGATCGCGTGCTTCTGTTCCGAGCCCAACGCCGCACCATCAGCAGAGATATAGCAGGGCATTGTTGAGGAAGACGCCTGAAGGTGGGGCCCACGCGTCAGTGAGACGAGACCTGCGCGTGTAGTAGCGATGCGAGGCTGACCAGCAGTGCGTTTGTTGGGCCACGCGATTGGCTGGGCCATCTCAACCGAAGTAGGCCCAAAGCAGGTTTGCCTTTTTATTCTTTTCTATTTCCTTCCCCAATCACAAATTAGATTCAAATTCGAATTTTGAATTAACTTCAAACGGAGTTCAAATTTTAAAGTATATTTAAGTGCTAAAAATACTCCAACTTGTTATACAAGGTTTATTTTATTGTATATATCTATCATTTACTTAGCCAGATGATATACTCCCATATTATTCCCTTTTAGATAAGTAGTACTTTGAATGTATGCCAAGATTAACGATTAATAATATCCGTTGCTTATTTTAGAATGTATAAATGTTTAATCTTTATTTTAGGAGATATGTTAATTTAATTATACAATCAACCAATAGAAAATTTAGATAGAATCCTTTTATTTAATGACTATTAGACAACATGTTTATTTTAGGGATTGTAGCTTCCTCACAATGAACCTCTTACTATAAGGAATTCCAATTCAAAATCGTTGGAGACTTTTAATACCTTCCTAAAACACTAACATAATTATATTTATTTATTATTTTTCATTTTTTTTTGATACTAATTTTGGGCTTTACAAATCCTACCCCCCTTAAAAATAATCTCGTCCTCGAGATTTGTAAGAAAAGGGAATACAAAAAGGATTGGTTTTGCAATTTAGCTTTTAATTTCTAAATCAAGGGTCTCTCTTTTTATTATTAGTAAGTGATAGGAGAGCATGGGTATTATATGTATGTCCACTTTATTATGTAGGATAGAAGATGTCTTTAGGGCATATATAGGTTTGGTTAAGAAAGTGTAGGGTAAGGAAAGACTTCCTCCAAGATTTTGTGGATCTTGATTCATCTTGGTGGCCTCACTTGATCCTTGAAGACTTGAGTTGGTGCTCATCCTTACTTGATGAAGTTGATCATATTCTTCGATCTTGTCTCTTTGATTAGGAGCTAGTGTATATTATCGGAGTTGGGGGAAATATGGTTAGAATAGTTATGGGTGAGATGGACTACATGATGTAGGTCAAAATCTGGTTTGATGTCAGGTGTTGGTTGATAGATTATGTAATCCATTAAGACTCTATTGATTGGGTAAGTTATGTAACTTGTTATATAGGTCGAGTTGTTGTGTATGTCCAAGTTGATATAAGTCTCCAAATTAGGCTTAAGTGATTTAGGAGTATGGCTTTATCCTTTCCACCAGCATTAAGTAACTCACACTAGATTAGACCATATTAAATTAGGTTTGATTTAGATTAGACTAGTTTAAGTTAGATAGATTTATCAGGGTAAGATATATCTTGTTAGGATATGTTAGAATCTTTTGGGATAGGATGAATTATTTGGTGAAGGTAGACCAGAATCTCTATTTTTGTTGTTAGGTTAAAATAAAGGGGTTATGCAACTATCAGATGGGTAAGGTAGTTGCTTATGGTTAGGTGGTTGTATATGGTAAAGTTGGTCTAGGGCACCAATTTTAGGTTAGATTGGTATAACTAGATTAGACTAGATAGAATCTCATTAATTTTGATTAGGTCATGGTTGTTATTCTAGAGTGGGATAAATATACTAGTTAGGGCAAGATGAATCCCTATGGATAAGGTAGAATCTTTTGAGGTCAGTTAGATCTATTAGGATGACGTAAAATCTTTTCAAGATAAGATGAATTTATTAAGGTAAGAGAGTATCTTGTAGGATAAGATGGATCTATTAAGATAAGAGAGTGTCTTTTAAGATAAGAAGAACTTCTACGAAATAAATACCTTTTAGTGGAGGATAATCTAAGTTGTTTAGTTATCTTATGAATTTCTATTTATGCCTATACGTATATGCAGATGTAATTGAGGACATTACTCCACAACTCATCACACTCAATCAAAGATCCAAATCAGACAAGTATCATAAGAACAAACATTCAAGTGCATGGATAAAAATAGTTTTGTTTTTTTTTTTTGTTCCTAAGATTAGGTCTCCTATTCCTAAAGTCACTTTAGGCACAGGATTTCAAAGTGTGAAATCCACTTTTGTCTCTTAGAAAGAAAAGATAAGAATAATCAGAGTAAAGCGGAAATAGATGAGAAAAGATTAAGATAAGTTTAGAAAAGAATCAGAGTAGCAAAGATAAGTATGTAGGGGTTGTCCAGTTCTATCTAGGTTTCGTCCTACAGTCAACATTCCTCTGATACCACTTCTGTAACACCCGGATTTTAGGGGTCCAAAACCCGGGGTTAACATAAACACCAGGTATGCTGGGACCAAGTCTCATACATATGATGTATAGTGGCACAGGATCGAATGTCACATCTTTATATATATCAGGAGTTCTATACAAAATAAATAATTACATTATAAGGAGACAACGGTCCAGCAACCCAAAGTTGACTGGGAGACGACGACCTAGACCTCTCACGAACACATCGCAGCATCCTCCATGAGCATCATCCTGCGGTACCTGTTCTTGACCTGTGGTGTACGTGAGACAGCAAGAGTGAGCTCACATACGTTCATCGCTCAACAAGTTGTGGGGAATAATGTGCATGAACTCGCCAAAGATGGGAGCTCATGTGAAGTGTAAGGCTTACCAAAGAAGATGGTTAGAGCTGAGCATTGCTTTTAAAGTTGGTCAAAATTTTATTAGCAATTACTAAGTATAAGTAAATACCAGCCCAATTAAATAGTAGAACAAAAGTAATAGCCACATCACCTGCAATGCAATGCATATGACAAATTGAATTTAGTTCCATCATTTAATCATGTGAGGGTCCGAGCTGCTCATGACCGTGAGCACGGCTAGTATACCAGTTTTACACTCTGCAGAGGTTGCGCATCTTTACCCACAAGTCGTGTATCCCATGTCGCCAGGGTTTGCAAGGCCCTTAGACACTTCCGAGGTGAATGGCTAGGGATCCACTACGAGGCCTTTACAAAGTTCCACTAGCTTCCGAAAACCCGCTACAGTTTATAGGAAGATCCAGTGCAGGAATCCCTTGCAGGACTGCCATCGCAGCAAAATCCTCCCGAGGGCCTCCCTACACTGACCTCTCCCCTACTGCCCTTGCCCCTTTCGGGTAAGGTAGTCTTCCACTAGCTTTCCTAATTAATCAGCCAAGGGCATCCCATACTACCCTTGTGGTAGCACTGTTTTCCCGGGTGGTCGCTCCATGTTCCAATTAACATAATGATCTCAACATGAACAATAAATAACAACTGATAATAAAAGTGTAACCATGAATAGTGTATCTTCATACCCAAAACCACATATAGCACTAGCAAGTACTACCCAGAAAGTTCAGTGGTAAACAAGGTATAAAGATAGACAAACTAGGGTAACCTATTGGGTCCCATCAAAATTAACCTATGCAGATCATTATGATTAATCAGAACATGGCTGGGTAAAAAGAAGTGATCAAGGGCACAACTTGCCTGGGCCTTGAGATTCCAGGTACCAGGATGATCTTCAGGTGACTCGTGTTCTCACTGCTAGTCGTAGCATTACAAACAAACAGTGTATAGGCAAAATTAACATTACACCAAACATATATGCCAAAATACATATTAATAATCTACATATTAAAATAAGATTCTACGAACAGGAATCATTAATTTTGGAGTTATAGATTTTAAGTTATGGATTTTCTATTGTTTTATGTGTTTAATACAAGATTAAGTATTAGATAAATTTAAATGAGCTTTTCATGCCAAAACAGAGGCACAAAATGATGAAGAATATTATTACAAAATTTTAGAAACTGGAATGGGTCAAAAAGGAGCTAAAATGAATTTTCTATGAATTATCTAAGTTCTAGCAATTATTTTTGTATTAAAAATCTAATTTCTAATTCATTTAATCGTTTTATTACTGCACTGGACTGGGCCTCAATTATAAGAAAGGTCAGGGGGCCACGGTATAAATCTTCCGAAGACACATAACCCACCTGCCGTGGATGGCGGGTTAAATAGATGAACCCCCAGGGTCTCTTTTAGAAAGTGACCATGGCGAAGGGGTATCGCTAGATCTGGACCACCAGATTACGAACGGACGGTTCCGATTTTAAAGGGGCATGATCTGATCAACGCCATCCACCGCAAGATCGATGGCCGAGAGCTAGTACCGATAGGGTATCGTCCAGATTAATCAGAACCGCGGCTTACCCGATCAACGGCCGAGAGGGGCCCAAGCCGAAGGGGTATTCCAAGCATGATCTCCACCGTCCGTTAAAGGATCAACAAGCCAGACTCATCTTCCACCTCCCCAGCCTAATCCCACGCCGGCGGCTGGGCGCGTACCGAGGAAGAGAGCGAGCGGCGTCTGGCTCATTCTCCCTGCGCGGCAAGGGGCCCACGGCGGCCAGGGAGCCCACCGCGGCGGAAGCTACGCCAGAGCCTAAACCGGACCAGCCTCACGCAGGAGCAGAGGGAACGTGGGTGTGGATTTGTTACCATGGATGAGCGCGACGTCCAAGAGCCAAGGCGCAGGGCAAGGATGGTCAGGTAAGCGGAGGGAGTTCCACTGGCGTGCCGGGGGTCGACGGCGAGGTTGGCCGACCATGGCGCCCGAATCTCTTCTCTCACAAGCACGTCGTTGGCACTAGGCGCTCGGCAACTGAAGAACCCGGGAAACGAGAGATGGAGGAGGAGACCTTTGGCGCGACCACAGATGGACGGGACGAGCGGCTTTGGCTTTATATTCCGGGCGGAGGAAGGCTGGGCACGAGCTCATCGGGGAGGATCCGTCCAGAGATCGCGTGCTTCTGTTCCGAGCCCAACGCCGCACCATCAGCAGAGATATAGCAGGGCATTGTTGAGGAAGACGCCTGAAGGTGGGGCCCACGCGTCAGTGAGACGAGACCTGCGCGTGTAGTAGCGATGCGAGGCTGACCAGCAGTGCGTTTGTTGGGCCACGCGATTGGCTGGGCCATCTCAACCGAAGTAGGCCCAAAGCAGGTTTGCCTTTTTATTCTTTTCTATTTCCTTCCCCAATCACAAATTAGATTCAAATTCGAATTTTGAATTAACTTCAAACGGAGTTCAAATTTTAAAGTATATTTAAGTGCTAAAAATACTCCAACTTGTTATACAAGGTTTATTTTATTGTATATATCTATCATTTACTTAGCCAGATGATATACTCCCATATTATTCCCTTTTAGATAAGTAGTACTTTGAATGTATGCCAAGATTAACGATTAATAATATCCGTTGCTTATTTTAGAATGTATAAATGTTTAATCTTTATTTTAGGAGATATGTTAATTTAATTATACAATCAACCAATAGAAAATTTAGATAGAATCCTTTTATTTAATGACTATTAGACAACATGTTTATTTTAGGGATTGTAGCTTCCTCACAATGAACCTCTTACTATAAGGAATTCCAATTCAAAATCGTTGGAGACTTTTAATACCTTCCTAAAACACTAACATAATTATATTTATTTATTATTTTTCATTTTTTTTGATACTAATTTTGGGCTTTACAAAAGGTTGGAAAGCTCGAAATCAACATATCACTATTGTGGAACTAGTATTTGGCAAAAGAAGATATATGAGTAAAAGAATAAAAATGCAAAGAGGATTGGATTAAGGAAATAAGGATGCAACACCTCAATAGAAGACATAAAAAGAAGCAAAATGGTCCAAGACTCAAGATCAAAAGAAGCCCAAAAGAGTCAGTAAAGAAATCCAACAACAGGGCAAGACACACTTGCTCCAGCCTGCGGCGCACCGGACTATCTTGTGTGCATCGGATAGTATTGAAAGGGAAATGTGCCTTTGGGCCATTTCTATAATATTTTGGTGATTAAGTGTCCAACAAATATTAAGTGAGTTGATTATGTGCCAAACAAGCAAGAAGTGCAAATCATGTAACAAGGTATGTTTCTAGACTTAGTACATTGTTTTGAGTACTAACATATATTGTCTAAGTGCTAGAAACAGAGAAAAGAAGAGAAGAAAAGAAATACAAAAGACTTGGCTTGGTACAGCCAAAGTCTAGCTCGGCTTGACACACCGGGCTGTCCGGTGGTGCACCGGACAGTGTCCGGTGCGCCAAGCTAGCCTCCGGTGAACAGGCCACTCTCGAGAAAAATCGACGATGTATGGCTATAATTCACTGGAATGTCCGGTGGTGCACCGGACTGTCCGGTGAGCCAACGGTCGCTAGCGCAATGGTCGGCCGCGCAATCCGCGGGCGACGCGTGGCCCGCGCCAACGGTCGGTAGGGGGCACCGAACTGTCCGGTGTGCACCGGACAGTGTCCGCTGCGCCAACTGCTAGGAATCTACAACGGTCGTCTGCGCCAGAATAGGAAAGAGATTGGCACCGAACCGTCTACAGTGACTGTCCGATGGTGCACCGAATTGTCCAGTGCGCCACCCGACAGAAGGCAAGGATAGCCTTCCTTGTTGGCCTCCAATGGCTCCTAGCTGCCTTGGGGCTATAAAAGGGACCCCTAGGTGCATGGAGGAGTCACCCAAGCTTACAAGAAACATTCTAAGACTCCAAGACTCCAACTTCGCACATTTGATTCTTTGAGATAGTGACTTGAGCTCCATTTGAGTTGAGAACTCTGTGCGTTGTGTTTTAAGCTCGAGTTGAGACTTGTGCGCGTGATTGTGTTGTGATTTGAGTCTTGTGTGTGTTGCTCTCCCCTCCCTTACTTCTGTGCTTCTTTTGTGATCATCATTGTAAGGGCGAGAGGCTCCAAGTTGTGGAGTTTCCTCGCAAACGGGAGAAAAGACTAAGGAAGAAAGTTGTGGTATTCAAGTTGATCATTGGATCACTTGAAAGGGGTTGAGTGCAACCCTCGTCCATTGGGACGCCACAACGTGGAAGTAGGAAAGTTTCACTTGGCCGAACCATGGGATAAAAATCGTGTCTCTTGTGATTGCTCTCTCTTTGTTTGTCTGTGTTCGCAAGAGATCGCTTCAAGCCATTTAGCCACACTAACACTTATAACTAAGTTTTGTGGCTATTAGTTTTTGATTTTTACAGGATCACCTATTCACCCCCCCCCCCCCTCTAGGTGCTCTCAATTGGTATCAAAGTCGTTCTCTTCATGTAAGGGACTAATCGCCCAAAGAGATGGATCCTAAGGGAAAGGTGATAGGAACGGGGTGCCCGATCTTCCGTCAGGTGTAGGTAACTATCGATTTGGTGTAGATGTCACACAGACGATCTGGCTTCCAATCAACACAACTAGAACCCCGCAATCGTAGCACCACTTCTCCTCTGGTTATCAACCGTGCGCTGCGCGATTGACCTTGCCACGAGGGATAATCCTTGCCTGCGAATCAAAGACACAAGCAAGAACAAGAAAGAACACAATCTGGAATATTGCGGATGAATGATTAAACTCACAAGTTGGGGTCTCACAAACCGATATATGGCGGTAGTTCTCGACAGATCTAACGTAAGCAAAACCCGAGCCCTAATGTGGTGGCGGCTACTGATTATATAAGGGTGAGGAGCGAACTCCCTCCCTGGATGCGCCCTAATGGGCCCAACAAAGATACATGGCCCAAAGGCCCATTTATGGTGTCGCAGCACCGAGACAGATTACGGACGTCGGTTTGGTCCTCCACCTTGATCCGAACATCCTTGCTGGCCTTCCACGCCTCCAAGTCCTTCACCATGTCCTTGCTGGTCCTTTCCTTCATTCCTAAGTACAATTAATTCATTAGGTAGCACACTATTCTCAAATGTACAAGAATAAGTACATAGGAACGAGCTCACCTGCAAATTCAATTGTCTTGCGCGTGCGCGAGTAATCAGACCTTGAACATCAACTAGGGGAGTGTTGCTTGTATCCATGGTAGTGATGTCCTCATCATCCTCCCCTTCTTGAAGTGGAGTCGTCCTCGACTCAAGCTCATCTTCTTCCCCCAAATACGGTTTCAAATCTGCAATGTTAAATGTAGGACTAACCCGGAACTCGGGAGGCAACTCAAGTTTATATGCATTATCATTTATTTTCTCTAAAATCTTATATGGACCAGCAGCACGTGGCATCAATTTAGACTTTCTTAACTCTGGAAATCTATCTTTTCTCAAGTGCAACCACACTAAATCACCCACATCAAGCTTAACTTGTTTTTTACCTTGACTACCAGCAATTCTATATTTTTTAGTCATCTTTTCAATGTTTTCTTTAGTTGAAGCATGAAGTTTCAAAATAAAGTCAGCATGCTCCTTAGCATCACTATGTACTTGCTCGGTAGTAGGTAGAGGCAAAAGATCAATAGGAGCACGAGGGTTAAAACCATACACTACCTGAAAAGGACTTACCTTGGTGGTGGAGTGTTCCGCCTGATTATATGCAAACTCCACATGCGGCAAACACTCTTCCCACATTTTCAAGTTTTTCTTTAATATTGCTCGCAGCATTGCAGACAATGTTCTATTCACAACTTCCGTTTGTCCATCAGTTTGGGGATGACAAGTAGTAGAAAACAACAATTTTGTCCCCAATTTGTTCCATAGAGTATGCCAAAAATGACTCAAGAATTTTACATCACGATCTGAAACAATAGTAGAAGGCATACCATGCAAACGAACAATCTCTTTGAAAAAGAGGTTAGCAATATGAATGGCATCATCTGTTTTGTGACAAGGTATAAAATGTGCCATCTTAGAAAAAACGATCAACCACAACAAAAACACTATCGCTCCCCCTCTTCGTCCTAGGCAATCCCAAAAGTAAAATCCATAGAAATATCCGCCCACGGAACTGAAGGAATAGGAAGAGGCATATACAAACCATGTGGGTTCAATCGTGACTTAGCTTTTTGACACGTCGTGCATCTTGCTACAAAGCGCTCAACATCACGCCGCATTCGAGGCCAAAAGAAGTGTGTGGACAGCACAGCCTCTGTCTTCTTGGCACCAAAGTGACCCATCAAACCACCACCATGCGCTTTCTGCAACAACAAAAGACGAACCGAACCAACTGGAATGCATAGGCGGTTAGCTCTAAACAAGTATCCATCATTTAGCACAAATTTATTCCATGTATGTCCCTCTTTATAATTTAACCTCTTTAAAATCATCATCAAAAGCATATTGTCCCTTAATTGTTTCAAGTCCAAAAATACGGCAATCAAGTTGAGACAACATAGCATAGCGTCTAGACAAAGCATCAGCAATCACATTATCATTCCCCTTTTTATGTTTAATGATGTAAGGAAAAGTTTCAAGAAATTCTACCCACTTAGCATGTCTACGGTTCAGATTTGTTTGACTATGAAGATGCTTAAGTGACTCATGATCAGAATGAATAACAAATTCCTTAGACCACAAATAATGTTTCCATGTTTGCAAAGATCGTATGAGAGCATATAATTCTTTATCATAAGTAGAATAATTAAGAACAGGGCCATTCAATTTCTCACTAAAATAGGCAACGGGTTTACCTCCTTGCATCAAAACAGCACCAATGCCAACTCCACTTGCATCACATTCGAGTTCAAAAGTCTTACCAAAGTTAGGAAGTTGGAGTAGTGGCACGTGAGTAAGTTTCTCTTTTAAAAGGGCAAAAGAATCGTCTTGTGACTGCCCCCAATTAAATGAAACACCCTTCTTGGTCAACTCATGTAATGGGGCAGCGATGGTGCTGAAATCCTTCACGAAACGACGATAAAATCCTGCAAGTCCAAGAAAACTCCGCACTTGTGTCACCGTCGATGGCGTTGGCCAACTCTGAATAGCATGCACCTTGGCCTCATCAACCTCAATACCATGTGGAGTGACAACATAGCCAAGAAACGATACTCGTTCGGTGCAAAAGGTGCATTTGTCAAGGTTAGCAAATAAGTGTGCGGCACAGAAAGCATCAAAAACAACACGTAGATGGTCAAGATGTTCAGATAAACAAGTGCTGTAGATCAAGATATCATCAAAATAAACCACCACAAATTTTCCAATAAATGGGCGCAAAACCTCGTTCATCAAACGCATAAAAGTACTAGGGGCATTAGTTAATCCAAAAGGCATCACTAACCACTCATACAAGCCGAACTTGGTTTTGAAAGCAGTTTTTCATTCATCGCCTAATTTCATTCTAATTCGGTG
The DNA here is from genome assembly GCA_029449295.1 of Zea luxurians. NCBI lineage: Eukaryota > Viridiplantae > Streptophyta > Magnoliopsida > Poales > Poaceae > Zea > Zea luxurians. Next base: position 106,205,264 of record JAOPSE010000010.1, read on the forward strand.
GTACCCACTGCGCAAATCAATCTTAGAAAATATTTTAGAACCACTTAACTCATCAAGCATATCATCTAATCTAGGAATAGGATGATGGTACCGGATAGTGATGTTGTTAATGGCTCTACAATCTACACACATGCACCAGCTGCCATCTTTCTTTGGAACCAAAATGACAGGAACCGAACAAGGACTAAGGCTCTCACGTACATACCTGCGGTCCAAAAGGTCTTGGACTTGGCGCTGAATCTCCTTAGTCTCCTCAGGATTTGCTCGATATGCAGCACGGTTGGGCAAGCTCGCTCCAGGAATCAAATCAATCTGGTGCTCAATCCCACGAATGGGAGGAAGTCCTGGAGGTAACTCAGAGGGAAAACATCTCGGAACTGCTGCAAAAGGTTAGTCACAGATGCAGGCAAAGTGCTAGGAATATCATCAATAGAAAAGAAAGCATCTTTGCAAACCAAGGCATAGCAACAGGCATCTGTCTCATTAGTTGGTTCCTTATAGGTACTTGCAGCTCTATCTTTATCAGCTTGTACAATTTCAGCAAGAGTCAAAGGTAGCAAAGTAATGTTTTTATCTTTATGCCTAAAAGTGTATGTATTACTCCTACCATGGTGACGTGCATCAGTATCATATTCCCAAGGTCTACCCAACAAAAGAGAACAAGCTTCCATAGGTACTACATCGCAATCTGCATAATCAGAATACATACCAATGGAAAAATGCACTCGTACCATGTGTGTTACCTTAACCTTGCCTGAATCATTGATCCACTAAATGTGGTATGGATGTGGCCGTGGACGTGTGGTCAGGCCAAGCTTCTTGACCAAATCTGAACTCACCAAATTATTGTAGCTTCCCCCATCAATAATAACACGTGCACGCCGATTCTCGATGGTGAAGAAGGTCTGGAACAAATTATGGCATTGCTGCTTCTCTGATGATTCAGGCTGAGAACTAAGAACATGCTGCACCATGATGCTTCGAAGATTCACCGTAGCATCAGCACCAAGCATGGCATCATCATTAGCAGCAACATCACTGGAGTCATCATCGTCATCCTCACCGTCGGAAGCACTAATGTAGCCATCATCTGTAGCAATGTATGTTCGCTGACTCGGGCAATCCTTCTTCACGTGACCAATCCCATGACAACGGTGGCAAACAATACTCGAAGAACGACCACTGGAAGGTGCTGCAGGTGCTGGTGAATTCTGTTTCTTGGCGGGTACCTGCAAAGGAAGTTTACCAACATGTGCAGCAGGTGTCGAGGAAGGTCGCATGGACGCTGGAGTGGTCGAAGGTGTATGACCCGAGGCAGGTGTGTGCGTCCGTGATGTAGAGGAGGCACCAAAAGTAGCCCTAGGTCGATGTTGGCGTCCCTGCAATTCCTTCTCTGCAAGCATAGCAAACTGGAACAACTTGTTGACAGTGTTAAATTCTTTATAATCCACAATGTCCTGAATATCACGCCGCAAACCTGAAATAAAACGGCAAAGAGCGTCCTCATGTCCCTCTACTATCACTTCTGAAGCTGCATAATAATCTTGAATAGATTTATCCCCTTGCTCTAAACACATCAATTTCTTACACAATTCTCTATGATAAGATGGGGGAACAAATCTATCGCGCATAGCTACCTTAAGATCTTCCCAAGTCGTAGGTGCTCTACCATCCCCAACTAGACCAGTCCACCAGATAATAGCAAAATCTTTAAATTCACTAGTGGCTTGTCTAACTTGATGTCGTTCAGGTACAAGGTGGGCAGCAAATTTCTGTTCTATCGTCATATCCCAATCAAGATATCCCTCAGCATCATAATGACCTGGAAAAGATGGTATAGTAAATTTAATCTTAGCATAAGGGTCGACAGGAGCACGATTGTTATTACTTTGCTTGCGGTGCATACCTTCTGTGTTTCGATGAAGACGGTGACGTAGGCGCAAATCTCTGGTGGCCGCTTCATCATAATTACCTTCTTCATCAAACACCGCATCATCGGGAAGACATGGACGAGGAGGTGGTGGTGGCGGTGCTTGTTGTTGCGTCTCCAACACGGCAAGTCTGTCGACGATCTCGGACAATCGTCGATCCAGCCTCTCGTAAGTCTTGCCAAGGTTCATGTCAATGAAGGCATCATGCACTGACTTGTGGACCGTCTCCTCCATTTGCTTCTTCAGGAGCTTGTTGTTTGCCTCAAGATCTTGGTGGCTAACACATTCATCGAAGTCTGTAGGGATCCCTGCCATCGAAACACAAAAACAGGAAACAAACGGTGAAGGTTATCCCTAATAATTTCACTACACGCTCCTCTCAGGTGGAACACAGGAACACACTCTATTGTATCTTACCAAGCTCTTACAAGTGTCTTACGAAAATACAAGCAAAGGATGGTACAATCGGAGGCTGGTTCGTGATACTTACCAAGAGGGAGTGAAACCGCGATTGCAAGGTCAAATCTGTATTGATCAGAAGATATAGTATGTGGAGCTGTAGGACAGGCACAATATGTATGTGAATGTGGAACAAAATCGAGTGCAGATGAGCGAAGTTCAATAAATATCCAAAGCACAAGTCACAATTGTTGGCTAAGAGATGTATCCAAGGCGTAGCACAACAAGGTTGGAACAAAGAGCAATGGAACTAGCAGAATGGCAGTACCATAAATATTGTACTAGCGAGGCCAAAATGGCACTAGTAGGAATCACAGGTGATTTTGCTTTTCTTTTTTGTATGATTTTTTTGATATTTTTCTCAGCACAAGAAGCAACAAAATAGGAGCTACACCAAGTTTGACCTAAAACAGAGATCAGATGTGGTCTACAGAAAATCAGCAAGTTCTCTGAAAAGAGTGCAAGAGCTTTGATAATTTTTTCTTTATTTTCCTATTGCTTTCTGTCTGACAGCCATATGAGGGTTTGGAGCCTATAAATATCACCCCAACCCGCCATTTCAAAGGGTGGGAGCCCAAGCAACATATCAAGGCATATAGTAGACATATCCAAGCCCTCCCAACCACCTCCATTCATTGATCTATCTCATACACAAGAGTTAGGCCACATCAAAGCCTCACAAGTGCCACAAAAGAGAGATCAAGCAAAAGAAAGCTACTCGTGTGTGTTTAGCGATAGTGCCTTGTGAGAATCATTGAGAGAAAGTGTGTGCTACATCTTGTGATCATTTGAGCGTGGAGTTTTGACTCCCATTCATCTTTCTCCAAACTTTGGGAGACTTCTAAAGCTAGCAAGAGACATCTAAGTGTGTGGTGGTCCTTGCGAGGTCTTAGTAATCCTTGAGATTAAGAAGAAGCACTCGCCGGTCTTGATGATCGGTGGAGAGAGGGAAAGGGTTGAAAAAGACCCATCCTTAGTGGACTCCTCAATGGGGATTAGGTTCTTGGTGAATCGAACCTCGATAAAACAAATCACTTGTGTCACTTGTGTTTATTTCTTGTAATTTGTTTGTCTTCTCCCACTTTAAGTTCTCTTGCACTATTCTTTGTTGATATTACTTAATTTTGCCTCAAGTTAAATTCTCATATATATATAAGCAACGCCTTGCAAGAAAGAACTTGTCTTGTTTCTCTTCTCATCTAAGTCCTCTTGCATTGTTCCCCATAAACATTTTAGTTGTGTTGCTTTTGTTAATTCTGCATTCTTTGAAAGCAATACTCTTTGCAAGCAAAGGACTTAGTTTTATACTCCGATAATTGCTCGTCTTGTTCTAACCACTAATCAATGGATCAAGTCTGGGGTTAAAGTTATAATTTTGTGGTTTCACCTATTCACCCCCCCCCCTCTAGGCGATTTTCAAGCGTGTGTACCGTGTAGGATGGGAGGAGATGCAAGGCGTGTGGTGGGCTGAGCCATGCCGCGTACGACCGCGTCTAGGGACAGGCTCGTGGGACCCACCACGTACTACCACTAGGACGTCAACAGCGGACTCGCTACACGAACCAGCACGGAGGACGGTGCTGCATTAGGGGTATGACCACGCATAAGAAAAAGGGCCTAGTTCGATAACCCAGACGAATAGGGGTCCCTCTCTCTCTCACTCTCACTCTCTCGGTTTATCTTTCTCTTTAGCAAGGAAGGGACCCCACTGTAAGGCTTCTATCTTTAGATATAAAAGGGAGAGGTCTGTCCTTCAAGTGACGCACAAGCACTCTAGTTGTAACATGCTCCAGAGCAATACTATGATCAGCTCTACACTGGACTAGGGCGCAAGCCTGAACCAGTATAAACCCATCATCTTAAATCCATCACTCAAGTCCTGGTGGCTCACCATTTGGAGTGAGTATGCGCTAACTTCCCTTTGAACACAAATCTTATTGTCCCTGGTTTTCGAAACCACAACAAGACTGTATGGGCAATCGCTCAATTCAAACTTACATGGACGGCACCTTAGGGTTATGGTGGATGGGGAGCACCGGAAGGAAAAGGAAGGGGAACACTGTCATCCTGGTTTGGGCAAGATGGTGGTCTTGTGAAAGTCGCCTAGAGGGGATGATTGAAAGGGAAATAGGGTCAAACCTTTTCTCATAAATGATTTTGGTGGTTGAATGCCCAACACAAATATTGGACTCACTAGTTTGCTCTAGATTATGTATTCTATAGGTGCATAAAGGTTCAACACAAACCAATAAAAAGATTAAGTTAGGGTTTAAAAGAAAGGAGCAAAAGAAACCGAAGAGAACCCTGGTATGGCGCACCGGACTGTCCGGTGTGCCACCCGACAGTGTCCGGTGCACCATGGGCCATACAGTCTGAACTCTTCACCTTCGGGTTTCTCAGGCACCGCTCCACTATAATTCACCGGACTGTCCAGTGTGCCACCAGACTGTCCGGTGCACCAAGCGCAACGGCTAACAACGCAACGGTCGTCTACAAAAGTGTGAACAGTGCGTGGACAGTGCACGCAGAAGTCAGAGCAGGTGTCAGAGGCGCACCGGACAGTGAACAGTACCTGTCCGGTGCAGCACCGGACTGTCCGGTGTGACATGAAGTCAGCACTCCAATGATCAGAATCTTTAGAACCCTAAAGGTTGGGTGACGTGGCTGGCGCACCGGACAGTGTCCGGTGGCGCACCGGACTGTCCGATGCGCCCATCGACAGACAGCCTCCCCAACAGCTATGTGGTGGTTGAGGGCTATAAATACCCCCAACCACCACCACTCCAAGCATCCAAGTTTTCCAGACATCTCATTCAATACAAGAGCTAGTGCAATCAAAACAAGACACAATTCAAAAGAATCAAAGCCTCTCCAAGTCCCAAATCCACTCCAAACAACTAGTGACTAGAGAGAGTGTTTTGCTCGTGTTCTTTGAGCTCTTGTTCTTGGATCGCTTTCTTCTTCCTCATTCTTGTTCTTCAAGCAACTTGTAATCAAAGCAAGAGACACCAAGTGTGTGGTGGTCTTTGTGGGGTCTAAGTGACCCGTTTGATTAAGGAGAAAGCTCACTCGGTCTAGGTGACCGTTTGAGAGAGGGAAAGGGTTGAAAGAGACCCGATCTTTGTGACCACCTCAACAGGGATTAGGTTCTCAAGAACTGAACCTCGGTAAAACAAATGACCATGTCATCCGCTTTATTTGCTTTTGATTTGTTTTCCCCCTCTCTCTTGGACTCGAATTTTATTCTAACGCTAACCCCGGCTTGTAGATTGTGTTTTAAGTTATAAATTTCAGATTCCGCCTATTCACCCCCCTCTAGGCGACTTTCACCTTGTTCCTTTTGGTATAACCATTAAGCTCAAGTCATGCAAGGAAGGAGAGGGTTTTGGTGTTGTGTCTCATGGCAGTGAGACTGCAGAGCCAGACTAGTGGGTAAAGTGTACACCTCTGCGCATAGTAAAAAATTTATGCGAATAGTTCGTGTCCACGGTATGGATGAGTTTGTTAGGATATGTCAATCACCAGTTTGTTTTCCAAAATGGTGGGGTAAGTGTGTGTGTTTTGGAAAATAAATGATGTACTATTGGAGCGAGAAGCTCAATGGTGGTTGAGTACTGGGGAGACTGAAACTAACCCACTTGTGAAAATAAAAGAGTGACTCATAACTCCACCAAATAAGAGCATGTACAATATAGGTCTCTCACCACTAACAGGTTAGAATGGGCTTGTAGAATACAAAAGTATTCACATGTTGCTTTACAATTTTTTTGATGGCTGAAGACTTACTTATTGCTTTGTTCAACTAGAGGAGGGCTATGTCTACACCCATTCTGTCTACGGCTAGGGCTAGTTCTCGCTCGGCTTTTATTGTAGCTCTTTTGAACTCTACACTTGATATTATAACATTATTGTATAAGACTCTGTTCCATCTGATGAAATAAATGTGGCACTATCCTCCTGGGACTAGTAATTGTATCACATTTGGATCCCAAAGGATGGGTATGCTTCACAATAGGTTGGTGCAAAGTAGTAAATGTTGAGGGGTCGCACAAGGTCGACCTGTTTATATACACGAGTGGGCGTAGAAGTAAAGGAATTGCGGTGTTCTTTATCACTGTTTAGTGGGACGAAAAATATAACAATTTGTTTCAAAGCTTTGGAGCTTTTATCATTTTCAATAACGAGCTCCAGGAAGAGATTTTTTAGACCGGCACAAGGCCTCACATGTTCATTCCACGACCTAAGCTCATTACGAAAAACAAACTAATCCTAGGAGGGCTACTGTTGGGGCCTTTATTACCAAAGGTCCTCAAAGCATTGTATTATCAATCAAATGTGTATCAGTTGCTCCAAAACAACAGTGAAGTTGGCTTTCATACAAAGCATTGCATGAATGAGAGACAAAGCTAAGGAGTTTCAATTCGATCGGATTAACGTGTGGACAGGACTAGAGGAGACAGCTTCGGTTCCACGACGCCGACACACAAAGAAAATGTGGGTGAGAAAAATCCAGAAGTTTGGCCAGCACGACAAAGAAGGAAAAAGTCAATGTTACCCTTACAAGATTTATAGTTCATGTGTATAGTCTGTGGGCATGTTTGTAATTTCATATGAAGTTGTACCCCCTCACTATAAATAGGAGCACGGTGCCATGCACAAACCTTACTTTTGGAGAATGAGGGAGAACTTAATCTCTCTGCCTTCGAAGTCGTATGGCCTTGCCTTCGTGTGCATCTTTGTAAAGCCAAAGGTATAACTATAATCACTTACGATATTAAACGACAAAGAAGGGTAATAAATTTGTAACAAATTATTTTGTCATATCCTTGTGTTCTAACATTTTATATTATCGTTTATCCTTTAATATTCTCCCTATGATTAATCTTTCTAAGGACGATTAATTAAAGGGTGAAGGAAGAATCAATTTATCTATGTTATCTAGTTTTTTATTTTTGTAGGAGTCAAAAGCAAGTGACCAACATTCACCGAACAAATTGAACCCAGACTTAACACACCATCAAAATCTATGGTTCAAATCATTGGATAACGCACTCTCCCTTGCTTACTCAAATCCAATGGACAATATTATTTGGATCATCCATCATCCCTCCCCCTCCCACACAATCTCGCCGCCCTCCGCCTCCCTGACCTCACTCACGTTGTTGCCACTGTCGACCCCTTCTCTCCCTATGTTCATAGCATTAGCACATGCTATATGCAAGTCCTATTTTTTCATTGACTTATTTCCCAAAGCACAAAAGGCTAAACACATATTTTTTTCATTCTTGTGACAATGGGCAACTCGTGTGCCTATTTTTTAGTTAGACTACATTGTCTTATTTTGATTCAATATTTTCCTTTTGATGTAGTCTTTTTGAAGGATGTTTTACAACACCCGGTCAAAGATGGGAGAACGAAGCCACCCTCTAAAGTTATCAATCTTTAGAGGACAAGTACATTGCTCAACGATCAACTAGGGTTTTACGGTGTGCCCTTAGATAGGACTATAGAGCTAGTTATTCGATGCCAAATACTCGATCGCCACTCGTGCACCATGTTTGTAGAGAGGTAGGTGTTGCAACGCATATCACAAGCCCTGATTATAAGGAACCATTCCATCATGTTGCATTCGAGATGTGGTGTCAGCTAAGTTCTTGTGACCAGTTTATAAGTGAAAGGATCATGATGCCCAAGAGGGGGGTGAATTGGGTTTTTCTAAATTTCTTGCAAAATATTAAACACTAAACAAGAGTCCAAATTCACCCAATTATTTAGCTACATCACAAAAGCTAGGAATTGCTAAACAAACCCTAAGTCATCATGGAAAATATTAGGAATGAAAATACTCAAACTAAATTGTTCAAAGTAATTGTGAAATGTAAAGCAAGGAAAAGAAAACTCCTTCAAATTTTTACCGAGGTATCGGAGAGTCAGCACTCTCCACTAGCACTCGTTGGAGCACCCGAGCAATTAGGGTATAACTCCCTCCTTAGTCCTCGCAAGGACCAAGTGCTCACTATGAGATGATCGTTTGCCTCTCCGGTGCGGTGGATCCCTCATGGCCATGTACAATCGCCGAGTTGAGTCACCAAAGCCACCGGGTTGATTGTGGCGGAACCGCCCGAATTATTCCAACTTAAGTGCCTAAGTCCCACCTTAAAGGCTAGACCACACTTAAATGGGAATAACCCGTCAATCCCTCGGATCTAGTCCGACGAGGCCACTGACAGGATCAAGTACCACATTCTCACTTGAAGGTGAGTCACAGAGCAAATACAATAAAGCATAAAACCATAAATTATGGAGTATTAAATTATTACATCACCATCGGAGTTTTGCAAAAGTAGTCATCATTGTTCGAAGTGCAGCGGAAATAAACTAATGGTAAATAAACAGAGAGATGGGGAAGCCTGTCCCATCACTCCTCATGCTCCTCCTCAGCCGAGGCGGGGTCCCACTCGACAGTCCAACCCGGTGGCAAGATGGACGGCCAAGTCACTCCAGCAACCATGTCCTCCAAGGAACCTGTAAAATTATGCCACAAGCAAGGCTGAGTATACTAATACTCAGCTAGACTTACCCGGTGTGAGGAGTCTACTCCTCTACCTCTAGACATGCAGCTATTTGGCTGTGGGGTTTGGTTGCCAAAAGCACTAGCTGAGTTTCTAAATCAAGTTTTAACTTTGTCAAATTTAAGTGTGACTCTCTTAAGGCTAAATATGTACTATCTACTCACACATAGTAGCAAACATTTTTAGCAATCAACATCTTGTATCAACTCATCACATTTCCACTTGTTACTCAATGTAGCAGCATGGATCAAGCGGTCTCAGTAGCTGCGAGAAGCAGACGATTCGAATCGAGTTTTTAAACCTTGCAAGGTAAACCTAAACACACGACGTGGCGAGGCACTCCGTCCCCACACACATCAACTGTCCCAATCGATTCCCCGTCAGCAGATCAGGGCTCACCGCCTTGGTGTATAATGCCTCACTGACCCCGACTGCCGTCGTGCAGTGACCGCACTTGTACCCACCATAATCGGAATGGGAAACCACGTCTCAGGTCGCGTGAGGGGATATTTCCACTGCCAGGTTCACTCCGGTACTAGGCTTACCGATTTACCATATTTCTCGGCATGTGCTTAGTACGTTCAAACGCTTGACACACGGTACCACACCTTAATCCTTATTCCAATTTTTATCCCGTGGACAATGCATCCCCATGGACCGTTGCCCACCGACCATCATCATTATGATATGAAAATGGATACAACCAATTCCCTGACCTCGCGCGAGTGCTAGAAAAATCACTCAACTTCTACCGATATCCCTAATTAGCACAGCAGCTACTCGACCTAGCATACTAGGATCCATCTCAAAAGGATTCCTGAGATCATGCAACTATGGCTTCAAACAACTCCTACACTTAAGTGCACAAACAAGCCTACAATCATTAAGTATAGTAAAATAGCATAAATAACAGGTTATGCATAAAACCGGGGCTTGCCTTCCAAAGCTGGGGCAGGCAGATCCTCTGGTGCAGGCTCTGGTGCTGGATCCGGGGCTACCTCCTGAGCAGCTCCTTGCTCCGGCACGAGGACGTACTCTCCGTCAGCGAGGTTACAGTCTATCGAAATGCAATGAATAGGTATGTCATGATTCTGCAGGATTTAATAACATGATGCTAAGGGAAGAAAAACTAAGTTAGTTGGCAACTTAGGGTTTATTGGTCATATGTGGCTTTTATTGGTTTATGCTTATCACTCCAGGTTTAGGTTTTGTTAAGGATAAGCATAGTGGGTTGGTATTTCCTTTATATATTTTAGTGGACAATTCACAAAGGGTTTTTAGGATGACACTAATTTCCATCATTCATTTTCCCTTTCTTTATTTTTTTTATTTATGAATTCTAGTGTAGGTTTGAACTACAACAATGAGTTAACTTTTTTCCAAAAATTTTGTAAAAATTACAGTGGCTTGACATTGGTCAATATAGCCTGTTCTAGGAGTTTTGAGGTTCAAAAATAAAAAGGCTATGCTTTAGACAAAATAACAAAAGTTGTGTAAATGGGCCACTTTGTACTACAACTCTTAATTAAGAGTAGGTTCTGCTCTAAGGGTTATTTTTGTTGGTATCTAACAGTAATAATAAGCTTCTATGCCAAAAATCACAGAAGGTTAATTGGTGGTTATTTAGTTGTGATTTCTTAAAGTTCTATGCCAAAAAGGTGCTTATAACTAACTTGCCATTTGAAAAATATCAAACAACAGATTTTGTATTTTTCCTATGTTCATAATAACAAAACATTAGTTATCCCAAGGTTTGGGGTGTTCTCTCCTTGGGGTTATTTTTCTAGGGTTTTTCTAAATTTTCCTTGTTTTCTTAAAATAAAAGGTATCCTATTTATTTTATACTAAACCAGGGTATCATAGATTTTTCTAGTGAACTACCTTAAATAAGTACCCTAACAAAAGTAGGAGTGCCCTCTGGTTCCTCATTTTAATCACCTTTTCTATTTTTCTTAACTTTAAGCATATTATAAAATAAATGGCAAAAGCTAACTTAATGGGATGGACAGAGAGGTTTAACATTTTTAAACAGGTCAGTATGTGGACATAAGCTTCTCCAAAGTTTTCTAACCCTAGTCAATTTGTGCAACTATTTTCCTTCCTATTATTTAGCTTTTGGTCAAAACAACAATTAAATCAGAACCTTATAGTTTTCTGTAGTACATAAGGGTTTTATATTTTTCCTAAGAAGTTTACATTATTTAAAGTCTGACAAAATTGGTTTGACCAATTTTGGATAAATAAAACAGAAGTTATGAATTATTCAAGTCCTGTTCAAATTTAAAATTAGATTTAATAAGGGTTTCCTGGAAAAGCAGTTTACACCGAGGACCCTGGGTTATTTCCAAACTAACTCTCGCAGTTATACCCCCGCGTTACTATTTATTTGAGTCACTGACAGTTCAAAAAGCCCCCTGACCTTTCCTTCTTCTTCCCCGAAGTCCTTCCCCCAATGTAAACAGTACCCGCAGGAAAGAAAAGGGCGGCGCGGCTTACCGCGGCGAGAGAGGTCCGGCGAGGGGCAGGGTTGGCTCGGGGAGGCTCTGGCGGTCACAGCGATGTACGGCTCGACGGCGGGGATGGCCGGAATCGCTCGGTCCACGTGCGCAGGCCGGTGTTCTCGTCGGCGGCGGGTGTGCCGGCCAAACCACGGCGATCTAATGCAATCCAATGGCACGGTGAGCTTCACGGGGTGATGTAGGGGCTGTGTGCACAAGGAATCGAAAAATGGTTCAGTGGATTACCCTGTCCACGCACTCCGGCGGGGTTGTGAACTCCGGCGACCGTGGACTGGCCTCTCCGGCGAAGCAGACTTCGATTCCTTGCTGGGGGAGCTTCACCGAGTCGTGCTTAGTCGTCTTCGAGGGCCAGACGGGGTTGGGAAAGGCTGGACTTGCCGGTCCATGACGGCAGGGGCTCGGGTGGCCGCGGACACACCGTGCACGGGCAAACGACGGTGAGTTGAGCTCCGGGGAGGTTTGAGTGTGCGCGGAAGGGTATGGACGACGCCTAAGTGGGCTTTATAGGCGCGGCGCACACAGGGGACACGGGCGCGGCTCGGCGCGGCGCGAGGCCGGGCGCGGGCGTGCTCTGGCGTGCGCAGAGCGCGTCAAACACGTGTAAGTTTTCTTCTACCCATGTTCCACAGCTCGCCCAAGTCGCAAACGTGCGAATCTTGGCAAAAATCCGGCGCGAGTCTTTTCCTGGCACCTAGGGCTGTCTCTCATCCGTGAGTTGCCATGGCAGATATGCCCTAGGTAGGGAGATCTTTGGACGCCAAATCAGGTATGTCCCTCTGCCCACCTCACGACAAAAACAATGCCAAGGCATGTCAAACGTCAAGGTCTCGGGCTCAACTTTTTCCTGTGGGTGCCCTAGGTGGTATGCCACATTTTGGTATAGAACTTAGGTGGTTTTGGTGCCATCTTCAAGGTGAACACGGTGGATCATTAGATTAGGTATAGTTTTTGACTTAGAGAGAATTAGAGAGCTCTAGCTCTCACTCTACTTGGAGATTTGATTTGGGGTTTCTCCAGGGGTCTTTTTGCAATATTTCCTCCCCATAATTGCTGGTTAAGAAGTCACTTAAAGTTTGGTTAAAGATTAACTCCTGATTTGCACATTTGCTTATTCTCCCCCCCCCCCCTCTCAACCATGACTTTGGGGGATAGGGTTCAAGAGAGGTCTAGGGTTTATTCTCCTCTTGCCGAAGGTAGTAAGTGCACAAAAGCTTGAGTGATGCTCTTAGGTCATTAACAATCTTGATTAACACATGGACTCCAAGGTTCTTATGTTTCTTCTCAAGTTTCTACCACATGTGATCACAGTCATCAGTGCATGGATGTGCTCTAGCCATGGTAACACCTGAGGTGTTACAGCCCTCCCCCTTAAAGGAATCTCGTCCCTAGATTTTAGGCATAGTCCGCTAGAGGGGTGCTAAGAAAGCACGTTGATGGGCTACTCCTTCTTATACTCAAGTTTCTCTTGTTAACTGCTCTTCGAATGTCATTCTCTTTGCAACTTCAGAAGGAAGCCCTTTTTAAGTTAAATCTACAACTTAGACTATCCTTGTTATCTAAGTTTTTCTTATAATTATTTTCAAAGGGCAGGTGGGGGTGTGGGGTTTTGAGTTACGTACCGACTCTTTTGGGCAGAAAGTCGGGGAAGCGAGAGCGCAGAAAATCCTCAGTCTCCCATGTAGCTTCTTCTGCTGAATGGTGACTCCACTGAACTTTATACATTCTGATTGACCTTGCCCGTGTTGATCTCTCCTTCTGATCCAATACCTTGACAGGGTGCTCTTGATAGGACAGGTTGGGCTCTATCTCAATCTCTGGTTCAGGTAGCACTTCAGTGGGTAGGCGGACACATTTACGCAGCTGAGATACATGGAACACATTATGAATAGCTGACATGCTGGGTGGCAACTTCAATTGATATGCTACAGGTCCACAAGTCTCCTTGATCTCGTAGGGTCCAATGTAACGAGGAGCTAACTTGCCCTTGATCCCGAATCTCTGAACACCCTTGGTGGGTGACACCTTAAGATAAACATGGCCTCCCACTGCAAACTGTAGAGGTTTCCGCCTCTTATCATGATAGCTCTTTTGCCTGGCCTGAGCAGCTTCTAAGTTCTTCTTGATGACTCTGACCTTTTCCTCTGCTTCCAGTACCAAATCTGGCCCAAATATTTCCCTCTCTCCTGCTTGAGACCAATTCAGCGGGGTCCTACACCTTCTCCCATATAAGGCCTCAAAAGGTGCCATCTTCAAACTGGACTAGTAGCTGTTATTATAAGAAAACTCTGCTAACGAAAGACACTTGTCCCAATCCTTTCCATAGTGTAGCACACATGCCCTTAACATGTCTTCCAAAATCTGATTTACCCTTTCTGTCTGGCCATCTGTTTGGGGGTGGTATGCTGAGCTTCGTATTACATGGGTCCCAAGTGATTCTTGCAATTGTTCCCAAAATCGTGCCACAAATGGTGCTCCTCTGTCTGATACTATAGTCCTTGGTATCCTATGCAAACGAACTATCTGGTCAATGTAGATTTCTGCATACTTCTCCGTCCTGTGGGTGGTGTGTACTGGCAAGAAATGAGCTGACTTGGTCAATCTGTCCACAATGACCCAAATGGAATCATGGTGCCTGGAGGTATTTGGCAACCCCATGATAAAGTCCATGCAAATGTCCTCCCATTTCCAATATGGTATGGGAAGGGGTTGCAAAGGGCCTGCTGCCTTCAAATGACTGGCTTTAATCCTTTGGCAGGTGTCACACTCGGATATATACTTGGCAATTTCCCTCTTCATCCTGGTCCACCAGTATAAGGATCTGAGATCATGATACATCTTGGTGCTACCAGGGTGCATGGAGAATTTGGATAGGTGAGCTTCATCCAATATCCTCTTTCTGAGCTCGGGGTCCTTGGGAACAACCAATCGATCTCCAAACCATAAAATTCCCTTACTGTCCTGACGGAAGCACTTGTATTTATCTGCCTTCTGCTTGATCATGCCTTTGATAACCTGAACAACCTTATCCTCAATCTGGGCCCTGACTATTTGCTCTTGCAATGTGGGCTCCACCGAGATATAACTTAGGGCACCTGAAGAAACAACTTCCAGGTTCAGCTTGCACAATTCATCACATAGGGTGGTGACTCTTGCATCCATGCTCATACAATTGCACTGGGCTTTTCTGCTCAAGGCATCTGCCACAACATTGGCTTTGCCAGGATGGTAATGCATTTCCAAATCATAGTCCTTGATTAATTCTAACCATCTCCTCTGTCTCATGTTCAGATCTGCCTGAGTGAAAATATATTTGAGGCTCTTGTGATCAGTGTAAATGTTACAGTGAGCTCCCATCAAGTAGTGTCTCCATATTTTGAGAGCAGAACCACGGCGGCTAACTCTAGATCATGTGTAGGGTAGTTCTGCTCATGGGGTCTGAGTGCTCGGGAAGCATAAGCAATTACTCTGTTATCTTGCATCAAGACACATCCCAATCCCGTACCAGAAGCATCACAATAGACTTCGAAGGGCTTGGTGTTATCAGGTTGAGCCAGCACTGGGGCTGTTGTCAAATGCTGCCTCAGTGTATGAAAAGCATCTTCGCACTTTTGGCTCCAATTATACTTGGCTCCCTTCTTCAATAACCCAGTCATTGGCTTGGCAATTCTGGAGAAATCCGGAATAAATCGTCGATAATACCCTGCCAATCCCAGAAAACTCCGAATCTGCCTCACTGTAGTCGGGGGTTTCCAATCCATCACCTCTTGTACCTTCTCAGGATCAACAGATATCCCATCCTGAGAAATGGTGTGACCCAAGAATTTAATTTCCTTCAGCCAGAATTCACATTTAGACAACTTAGCATAAAGATGATGATCGCGCAGCCGCTGGAGCACGATTTGCAGATGCTCAGTATGTTCGTCTTCATTCTTGGAATAGACCAGAATATCATCAATGAAAACGACCACGAACTTGTCCAACTCTGGCATGAATACTGAGTTCATTAGGTACATAAAATAAGCTGGGGCATTGGTTAGCCCAAAAGACATCACCAAAAACTCATAAAGCCCATATCTGATAGAGAAAGCAGTCTTTGGAATATCACTGGCACGGATCTTGATTTGATGGTAGCCCGAGCGAAGGTCTATCTTGGAGAATACTTTGGCTCCCACCAATTGATCAAACAAGACATCAATACGGGGTAGTGGGTATTTGTTCTTGATGGTCACCGCATAAGAGGGCGGTAATCGACACACATTCTCAAACTCTCATCCTTTTTCTTCACAAATAAAGCAGGACATCCCCAAGGTGAAGTACTTGGGCGAATGAACCCCTTGTCCAACAACTCCTGCAGTTGCTTTTTCAATTCTGCCAATTCCGCGGGAGGCATCCTATAGGGTCTCTTGGAAATAGGAGCAGTCCCGGGTTGCAATTCAATTGCAAACTCAATGTCTCTGTCAGGTGGCATTCCTGGCAATTCATCCGGAAAAACATCTGGGTAGTCACAGACTACTGGGATCTTTTCCACTGGGGATTCTATCATGACAAAGGCACAAGAACGGGTACAACCCTAGTCGGGCAAAAATAATGTGGTTTCACCACAGGTCGGTGAGTGCACTTCAATGGCCCTAGCTGCAATGTCAATCACTGCCTGATGTTTGGTCAACCAGTCAGTTCCCAATATGATATCCACACTATCCAATCCCAAGATAAGAAGATTGGTTTTAATTATCAGACTACCAACTTTATAGGCACATTCTTGCTGATTTGATTGGTGGCAATCCTGCCTCCTGGTGTTGAAATTGTGATACCCCCATGGGTGTGATGAAAGGGCAATTGACACCTGACACTAAATTTGGCACTAACAAAGCTATGTGATGCACCAGAATCAAAAAGAATAATAGCAGGACAATTCAAAACTGTAAAGATACCAGTCATGACGGGTGCTCCCTCTGGAATATCAGCCATGGTGGTGAAGTTCAGCCTGCCTTGCCCTACTTGCACCTTCTGCCTCTTGCCTTGGTTCTGATTAACATTCTGCCCCTGCCTCTGCTGGTTCCTGGGGCAATTCTTGGCATAATGTCCGGTGTTGCCGCATGTGAAACACCTGTTGTCATTTGCCTGGCGATACTGCTGCTGCTGCTGATTGTTCCTTTGAGCTGGAAACTGGGTACGGTTGGGTGCCTGCTGCTGCTGTGGTCGGATCACCCATCTCCCTTGCTACTGTTGGGGTCCCCTGTTCTGAGTGTCGGACACAATCCTGAAGCGCTGTGGCTGAGCTGAGGGTCCTACCACAGGGGTCTTCCTCTTCTTCTCTGCCTGACGAGCTGTGATACAGTCCTCCTGGGAGATGGCCATGTTGACCAACTCATTGTAGCTGTTGGCCCTGACGGTGTTGAGACGGTCATGGAGCTTAGTGCTGAGCCCCCTCCTGAACCTGTCTCTCTTCTTCTCATCCGTATCTGCATGATATCAGGCATACTGGCACAGATCATTAAAGGCCTGAGCATACTGCAACAATGTCCTGTTGCCCTAAGTAAGTGCCAGAAACTCGTTGAGCTTATGGTCCATAATGCCAGCTGGGATATGGTGTCCCCTGAAAGCTGCCTTGAACTCTCTCCAATCCACTTCATGGTCAGCTGGTTGCATAGCAAGATAGTGGTCCCACCATGTCCGCGCTGGTCCGCGGAGCTGCTGGGTGGCGAACCTGACCTTAGTCACCTCGGAACAAACTCCATTGAGTAGTGGGAATTTAGATTCCACTACCCTCAGCCATACATCAGCATCAAGTGGGTCCTCTGCCCTGGTGAACAACGGCGGCTGAGTACTGAGGAACTCCTGGTAAGTGGCTACTGCGGGGTGACGCTGATGATCTCCACCACCATAGTGCTGAGGTGGTGGCTGACGCTGAGCTAGCTGCCTCAAGATCTCATTCTGCTGAGCCATTAGCTCCTGCAGAGTGGGAGGCGGTGGCGGCGGTGGAGGAATGCGCTCATTCTGGCCACGACGCGCTCTCCCGACCATCTGAAAAATCACATATATCCTCAAAAACACATCTTCAAGTTTAAGGTTTAATCTCGGCGAAAGAGTAAAAAAGGTGAATTGTTAGATTCCGACATCCACAAAAAGGATTTCAAAAGGCATAAACTTTCCTTCCAAATTTAAAACTAAAAGCATCCATCAGCCAGGCTTCCAAAAGAGTTTATCACAATTACATCAATGGCCCCAAAAGACTCAACTCTATCTAGCCTAGTACCCCAAGGGTGCAAAAGCTAAGCTAGCTGCGAGGAGTCCTAACATTACCAACTTCTATTTCTACCTCTGATACCTAGTGAGCAAACGAGGCAACACTCGACTCGGGGGAAGGTGGCCTCCCTGAGCCAGCAGTGTCCACACTGGAAGCAGGCTCCTCCCCTCCCTCAATGTCGACATCCTCGTTAGCCTCCACATCATGGATCTCCTGGTGATGCATATCCAGGTGCTCATTAGCCTCGGTGAGCTGCTGCTGGGTGTTGATGAGCTGATCCTCGAGAACCTCGATGGTGTTCTCCCTTGTCCCCACTAATTCCTCCAGCTCTTGGATTTCATCCGACAACTGCTCCACTTGTAAGTCCTTTTCCACCATCTCCTGGGACAAGTCAACCACAAGCTCCTCCCTGTTGTCCAGGGTGATCTTAGTGGCCTCCAACAATGCCATCAGATGGGACATCGCCTCACCACGCATCACTTGCAGAAGGTACAAGGCATTCATGCATCGCACTGTCAAGTGAGCAGTCTGCCCTGGGTAGATAGCCCAGATGTCCTTGGCATGCTCCACCTGATCCTTCCACATTGGGTCGTCTTCCCTTTCTGCGGGGAACAAGCCAATGGGGTGGGTAGACAGCTCCAAGGGATGGAATCCGCAGAAAGTGGTCAACCCGTGCAAAGCAATTGCCTCGATCGTGTCCTCCGCCCGGTATCCAAAGGACTCAGAGTCCAGTGAACGCCACCCTGGCTGCAGGGGATGAGGCTCCAAGGTCATCCTCACCCTACAGCGGGGCACCCGGTGCTTCTCGAACTGCTGCACCGCGTACTGAGGGGGTGTCATGTACCCGGCCCCCTGAAGTACCTCCCACAAAATGCGGGGAAAGCCCTCTCGTGCAAGCCTGTCAGTGTGGGACAGTGCATTCCCGTTGTCTGAGGATCCGTGGGAAGCCATCTGTGGACGGTTAAGCGTAAGTAAAGGAAAAGAATTATAAAAAGAACAAGGAAAATAAGACTCAGCTCCTCTCTAACTAAAACAGAATGGTACTAGGAAACTTAATTGGTTCTAATTTAAGTTCTTACTAAATTTTTCCATTTGTTAAATTTAAGAATGCATGCATGCTCGTCCTGAACGACCTCACAGCAATGAAAAAGGGATTAGGGAAGAACTCCCATCCCCTAAAGTGGCCTGTGTGGCCTAATTACTTAGCCACCTAGCTACCCTTCTATCATCCTAAGGCTTCACGTCCTAGGTCTATCCTGCTCGTCCTACGATCTATCCAACATTGTTTCTATCAAATTTTTATTTTGGAAAGGGATGGTATTCATATTTTATTGATTCCTCTGTGGTGGTACAAGCTCCGATACCAGCTGTGGCGGAACCGCCCGAATTATTCCAACTTAAGTGCCTAAGTCCCACCTTAAAGGCTAGACCACACTTAAATGGGAATAACCCGTCAATCCCTCGGATCTAGTACGACGAGGCCACTGACAGGATCAAGTACCACAATCTCAATCGAAGGTGAGTCATAGAGCAAATACAATAAAGCATAAAACCATAAATTATGGAGTATTAAATTATTACATCACCATCGGAGTTTTGCAAAAGTAGTCATCATTGTTCGAAGTGCAGCGGAAATAAACTAACGGTAAATAAACAGAGAGATGGGGGAGCCTGTCCCATCACTCCTCATGCTCCTCCTCAGCCGAGGCGGGGTCCCACTCGACAGTCCAACCCGGTGGCAAGATGGACGGCCAAGTCACTCCAGCAACCATGTCCTCCAAAGAACCTGTAAAATTATGCCACAAGCAAGGCTGAGTATACTAATACTCAGCTAGACTTACCCGGTGTGAGGAGTCTACTCCTCTACCTCTAGACATGCAGCTGTTTGGCTGTGGGGTTTGGTTGCCAAAAGCACTAGCTGAGTTTCTAAATCAAGTTTTAACTTTGTCAAATTTAAGTGTGACTCTCTTAAGGCTAAATATGTACTATCTACTCATACATAGTAGCAAACATTTTTAGCAATCAACATCTTGTATCAACTCATCACATTTCCACTTGTTACTCAATGTAGCAGCATGGATCAAGCAGTCTCAGTAGCTGCGAGAAGCAGACGATTCGAATCGAGTTTTTAAACCTTGCAAGGTAAACCTAAACACACGACGTGGCGAGGCACTCCGTCCCCACACACATCAACCGTCTCCATCGATTCCCCGTCAGCAGATCAGGGCTCACCGCCTTGGCGTACAATGCCTCACTGACCCCGACTGCCGTCGTGCAGTGACCGCACTTGTACCCACCATAACCGGAATGGGAGACCACGTCTCAGGTCGCGTGAGGGGATCCACTGCCAGGTTCACTCCGGTACTAGGCTTACCGATTTACCATATTTCTCGGCATGTGCTTAGTACGTTCAAACGCTTGACACACGGTACCACACCTTAATCCTTATTCCAATTTTTATCCCGTGGACAATGCATCCCCATGGACCATTGCCCACCGACCATCATCATTATGATATGAAAATGGATACAACCAATTCCCTGACCTCGCGCGAGTGCTAGAAAAATCACTCGACTTCTACCGATATCCCTAATTAGCAAAGCAGCTACTCGACCTAGCATACTAGGATCCATCTCAAAAGGATTCCTGAGATCATGCAACTATGGCTTCAAACAACTCCTACACTTAAGTGCACAAACAAGCCTACAATCATTAAGTATAGTAAAATAGCATAAATAACAGGTTATGCATAAAACCGGGGCTTGCCTTCCAAAGCTGGGGCAGGCAGATCCTCTGGTGCAGGCTCTGGTGCTGGATCCGGGGCTACCTCCTGAGCAGCTCCTTGCTCCGGCACGAGGACGTACTCTCCGTCAGCGAGGTTACAGTCTATCGAAATGCAATGAATAGGTATGTCATGATTCTGCAGGATTTAATAACATGATGCTAAGGGAAGAAAAACTAAGTTAGTTGGCAACTTAGGGTTTATTGGTCATATGTGGCTTTTAGTGGTTTATGCTTATCACTCCAGGTTTAGGTTTTGTTAAGGATAAGCATAGTGGGTTGGTATTTCCTTTTATATATTTTAGTGGACAATTCACAAAGGGCTTTTAGGATGACACTAATTTCCATCATTCATTTTCCCTTTCTTTATTTTTTTTATTTATGAATTCTAGTGTAGGTTTGAACTACAACAATGAGTTAACTTTTTCCAAAAATTCTGTAACAATTACAGTGGCTTGCCATTGGTCAATATAGCCTATTCTAGGAGTTTTGAGGTTCAAAAATAAAAAGGCTATGCTTTAGACAAAATAACAAAAGTTGTGTAAATGGGCCACTTTGTACTACAACTCTTAATTAGGAGTAGGTTCTGCTCTAAGGGTTATTTTTGTTGGTATCTAACAGTAATAATAAGCTTCTGTGCCAAAAATCACAGAAGGTTAATTGGTGGTTATTTAGTTGTGATTTCTTAAAGTTCTATGCCAAAAAGGTGCTTATAACTAACTTGCCATTTGAAAAATATCAAACAACAGATTTTGTATTTTTCCTATGTTCATAATAACAAAACATTAGTTATCCCATGGTTTGGGGTGTTCTCTCCTTGGGGTTATTTTTCTAGGGTTTTTCTAAATTTCCCTTGTTTTCTTAAAATAAAAGGTATCCTATTTATTTTATACTAAACCAGGGTATCATAGATTTTTCTAGTGAACTACCTTAAATAAGTACCCTAACAAAAGTAGGAGTGCCCTCTGGTTCCTCATTTTAATCACCTTTTCTATTTTTCTTAACTTTAAGCATATTATAAAATAAATGGCAAAAGCTAACTTAATGGGATGGATAGAGAGATTTAACATTTTTAAACAGGTCAGTATGTGGACATAAGCTTCTCCAAATTTTTCTAACCCTAGTCAATTTGTGCAACTATTTTCCTTTTTATTATTTAGCTTTTGGTCAAAACAACAATTAAATCAGAACCTTATAGTTTTCTGTAGTACATAAGGGTTTTATATTTTTTCTAAGTAGTTTACATTATTTAAAGTCTGACAAAATTAGTTTGACCAATTTTGGATAAATAAAACAGAAGTTATGAATTATTCAAGTCTTGTTCAAATTTAAAATTAGATTTAATAAGGGTTTCCTGGAAAAAGCAGTTTACACCGAGGACCCTGGGTTATTTCCAAACTAACTCTCGCAGTTATACCCCCGCGTTACTATTTATTTGAGTCACAAACAGTTCAAAAAGCCCCCTGACCTTTCCTTCTTCTTCCCTGAAGTCCTTCCCCCAATGTAAACAGTACCCTCGGAAAGAAAAGGGCGGCATGGCTTACCGGCGGCGAGAGAGGTCCGGCGAGGGGCAGGGTTGGCTCGGGAAGGCTCTGGCGGTCACAGCGATGTACGGCTCGATGGCGGGGATGGCCGGAATCGCTCGGTCCACGTGCGCAGGCGGGTGTTCTCGTCGGCGGCAGGTGTGCCGGCCAAACCACGGTGATCTAATGCAATCCAATGGCACGGTGAGCTTCACGGGGTGATGTAGGGGCTGTGTGCACAAGGAATCGGAAAATGGTTCAGTGGATTACCCTGTCCACGCACTCCGGTGGGGTTGTGAACTCCGACGACCGTGGACTGGCCTCTCCGGCGAAGCAGGCTTTGATTCCTTGCTGGGGGAGCTTCACCGAGTCGTGCTTAGTCGTCTTCGAGGGCCGGACGGGGTTGGGAAAGGCTGGACTGGCCGGTCCACGATGGCAGGGGCTCGGGTGGCCGCGGACACGCCGTGCACGGGCAAACGACGGTGAGTTGAGCTCCGGGGAGGTTTAAGTGTGCGCGGAAGGGTATGGACGACGCCTGAGTGGGCTTTATAGGCGCGGCGCACACAGGGGACACGGGCGCGGCTCGGCGCGGCGCGGGATCGGGCGCGGGCGTGCTCTGGCATGCGCAGAGTGCGTCGAACACGTGTAAGTTTTCTTCTGCCCGTGTTCCACAGCTCGCCCAAGTCGCAAACGTGCGAATCTTGGCAAAAATCCGGCGCGAGTCTTTTCCTGGCACCTAGGGCTGTCTCTCATCCGTGAGTTCCCATGGCAGATATGCCCTAGGTAGGGAGATCTTTGGACGCCAAATCAGGTATGTCCCTCTGCCCACCTCGCGACAAAAACAATGCCAAGGCATGTCAAACGTCAAGGTCTCGGGCTCAACTTTTTCCAGTGGGTGCCCTAGGTGGTATGCCACATTTTTGGTATAGAACTTAGGTGGTTTTGGTGCCATCTTCAAGGTGAACACGGTGGATCATTAGATTAGGTATAGTTTTTGACTTAGAGAGAATTAGAGAGCTCTAACTCTCACTCTACTTGGAGATTTGATTTGGGGTTTCTCCAGGGGTCTTTTTGCAATATTTCCTCCCCATAATTGCTGGTTAAGAAGTCACTTAAAGTTTGGTTAAAGATTAATTCCTGATTTGCACATTTGCTTATTCTCCCCCCCCCTCTCAACCATGACTTTAGGGGATAGGGTTCAAGAGAGGTCTAGGGTTTATTCTCCTCTTGCCCAAGGTAGTAAGTGCACAAAAGCTTGAGTGATGCTCTTAGGTCATTAACAATCTTGATTAACACATGGACTCCAAGGTTCTTATGTTTCTTCTCAAGTTTCTACCACATGTGATCACAGTCATCAGTGCATGGATGTGCTCTAGCCATGGTAACACCTGAGGTGTTACATTGTTCACCAAGCTCCAATCGCCACCAAGCCACCTAAGTGATATCGATCACCAATAGTAACAAGCTCTAGACTTACACTTGACCATGACAAGCCTAATGTGAGTAGTGGGTGCACTAGGCGACTCTCTCTTGCACTAATGAGACACTAGTCGCAGGATTATGATTTTCTAATCACCTCACTATGCAAATGGAAATTGCAAACTCAAAACAATGAATGCTATAGGGTTGGGACAACAAAACCATGAATGTGGTTGGCGGAGGGGGTATAAATACCCCTTCAATCCAAAACTAGTCATTACTGTTCAGGCTCTCGGCTGGCACACTGGACCGATACGGTGCGCCACCAGTGCACCAAAACTAGCCGTTGCACTGACCAGGTATGACCTGCCACCGGTGCCTGCCCAGACCGATCTGGTGCACCAGGCTGGTAGACCTAGTCTACAGAGCTCTCTGGAAGATTGGTCCGGTGGTCCACCAAACCGGCCTAGTGACCACTGCGAGACCAAGCACAGTGAGACCCTCTGGCCAGACGGTCTAGTGAACCACCTTTACTATTCTAAGCGTTTTTTCAAATCGTTTTTTGCTCAAATTTTTTCGTGGACCTATGTGAGATACCTAGCGCTAGTTTTATGCATGTGTAACCTACCACACTACATGAGATAAGTCTAGGTCAAGTTACTCATCTAAAAACCCCCTTTATAGTATGGCTAAAAACAAAATAAAGGCCTATTTCTAATCTAAGTGTTCGATACTTAGAACTACTAATTCTTGACCTTTTATACATCCTTCATCTGCCATCTCTTTGATTTCCATCATCAGGTTGTTTTGTTGAAGTCCAATTACCTATATTGTGACTTAACTTACCGTGTAGTGTGCAAAATTTACGTTAGTCACAACAATCTTATGTTGTCATTAATCACTAAAACCAACTAGGGGCCTAGATGCTTTCAGTAAGGCACACTACCAATAATTCATGGCATGGTTCAATGTTCCTACAACATCTCTTGATAATCCGTGGTGTGACTAGATGTCATCGTGACATATCTCGGTCTCTCATGGTTCGACTCAACATTGATGTGGTATTTCTTGATCTCCCATTGTTTAATTGAAAATCATCATGACATCTTTCCATATCTAAAGGTTCATCTCGATGTCGTTATGGCATCTCTAGATCTCATGTTGTTCAACTCAACATTGTCGTGCCAACTATTGATCTACTATGGCTCGACTTGACGTCCGACATCTCTCATTCTCCAACACTGCTAACATTGTTAGAGCTACACCTAACAAGATGAACAACGATAAGCTACGTCGTCGATAATGACCATGTAAACATGCATTTAATGGGTACCCTCGAGCTACGGAGCTCGTGACGGCCTACTAATAACCGTGGTTGTGGGCTATAACATAATTGTTCTCGAACTGACAATAGCTCATTGTTGCACTTACTTCAAATCCAAATGAGAGTATGGGTGACAATGAGCTCTAAATCTCTACTATCCTATATGAGCCTAACGAGGGCGTCCACACAGCTTCACCGTGCCCCCGCTCTCCACCATCAGCGCCCCCCGGTCTCCCGCAGCCCCGTCACATTCCTCCCCATCCCGGCAACTCCGTCCCGGCCGCACATCCCGCCATGCCAGCGCGCACCCCAGGCCCCTCCTACGCCCCTCCCCCGAAACCCTCGCCCCTCAATCCCCGACGACATGGTTTTGCGGCTGTCATGCCCCCGCAATCCCTAGCGGCGGTTGATGCTCCCTCCTGTCTTATGCTGCTGCCTGGTGGTGGTTGAGCTCAATTTGTTGTCATCGGTGCCTGTGGCGACGAGCTCGACAACTGGACTGCTAGCACCCTTCGCGTCGTGCGTCCAACACGGTCTAGGATCTGGCAACCTCTTCACCCCCTGCTTGTGCACTACCACAATCCACAGATTCATCGCGGGCCCATGCCTGCCGCCCTCCCCTCGTCGGTGGCTCGGCTCCAATCCACGACGGTCGACGGCGGCTCCACCTCCAGCTTCCACCGCTAGTTCGCCATAGTGTCGCGCCAGCCTCCCCTCCCTGGTCTAAGGCCGCCACTGCGTCGCTAGAACACTGAAGCTCTAGATGAGATCTTGTTACTTTTTCAGATTTCAAAAAACTAAAGTGCTAGAGTGATGAGTTCCTGCTCCTCAGCATCAGCCTCGAGGACCTAGGCCGGGAGCGTGACATTGGGGAGGAGCGTGACTTCCTGCTTGCCACCACAGTCACGATGCATGGCGAGCTAGCGAGGTTGGGCATGCCTAGGAGTAGGCTGAGGAATGGGCACCGATGCAGGCTATGGTTCGCCGCCAACAAGGTTGAGTAGCTGTCGATGTTGGCGGGCCACGCTTGTCACCACCGGAGGAAGCACTACTCTAGCTCGTTGTTCGTGCTGGAGGCTCATGACGAGTCGTCCACCACCACCATCACCACCTCGTCATCCTTGGAAGAGGTGGAGCACGTGGAGCCCTGCTCCACGGCCTTAGGTTCGTCCTGCTCACTTTCTCAGTTCAATTGAGTTGCTGCACGTCACTGCATGCTAGACTAGCATTTGCTCTCAGTTCCAGAGCGCAGGCGTGTCGTATCCTTCATCCGTTTGCACAAGATGAGAAGGTGGCCTTCCTCTTCCTCTTTAACTCTGACATTGTCGACACGTCATGTTGTGCAAATATTGAAGCTGAAAATTACTGAACAATTTTCCTGTGGTAGAGATTTTAGACCTTATGCCTAATTGCGTGCAATAGAAGTCGAGCCGCAAGCATCACAAGTTTGTATTTTCATTGTTGTTGAACTGATCCCCGATTAATTCCATACCATTGAGAACAAAGGCGCATGCGTGTCTGCAAGCTTATTTAATCATCCTTTTTTCGTGTTTGTGGTTGTGCCTTATATGGTGAATTGAGCAGCAACATATCAAGGGAAATTCTGGTTTCTCTGATTGAAAAAATGAAATGATGAGCCCTATTTCTTCGATATACTCAGAGATGCTTAATCAGATAATTTGTGTTTGATGCATACTATATTTTAGTGCCTATAATGAATGAACTTTGCAGTGCACAGCTACTACGCTCTACTATCGTCTGAGATGGTACATGGTATATTATTTTCTGCTTGCCGCTAAACTAATATTTGCATTGGTGCATGTCAATGGTGGATAACTTCAGTTCTTTGGAAACACAAAAAAAATCCACCTTCAATTCTTGTTCTTGTTTATCACCAAGTGATAATGCTTGCCTGTTTGTGGGGTCGCTATCACTATCTTGCAACTGTTGCCTGTTACTTCGGCTGGTGTGAATTACTATTGCTTTCTTGGGGTTATTATGTTCAGTTGGCAAAGACAACGCCATGATACGTGATGTAGAGTTGTAGACGCGTTTTCGTATTGCCTCTATGATGCATGAACTTTTTTGTCATTCTTTCAGTTATCCGCACCGCCACTGGTGTCCTCATTGCAACACTTGGAGATTTCTCCTTTGACCTATATGGATACTGCATGGCTCTAACATCAGTATTTTTGGTGGGGGCAATCCTGTTTTGAGATTACCAGCAAACACAAGCAAATATTATTATTTCTGTCTTTCTTGCTCACTGTGAAATGTTTATAGAACTTTGGTGTGATTGCGAGATAGCCAGATAGTGATCTTTGTAAGTATTCTTTACTACAACCTTCATATATACTTTGGTTCACAATTATCTATTGAGCATATTGTGGTTACAGTTACCTTTTAGGTTTCTTGTGTCCTTTGATTTGGTACTTTGCCCCATATATGCAATAAGGATCCGCGAGAACGCCCTTGTCTAGCTGCATTAGTTGTTGCGGTTAATCCTAAACCTTGTACATGTTACTTCCCATTATGAAGAAAATAGATGTCTGATGTGTTTCCCTCTGCAAGTATAATTGTTCATGTCCACAAAACATCATATGTCCTGGTTGTTCATATAGTGACATGATTTCACTTGTGTTGGTTTGTAGTTTTACACCACGAGTGTGTTGGCATTTTTAATCAATTGAACTTTTCAATAATGACCTTTAACCCGCATGCCATTGAAACTTTTTACGGGGGTGGGGTGGGGACACCTTGAGACTTGTAGTGGTTGCATATGTTCAAGTATGAAATTGTGGTGTGGCTTCGTTAATTATTGGCTTGTGGTTGTTCTTCTATTCTTTTTGGTAGAACCACGGAGAAACAGGCTACCCCTTAGGTTCTTAATAGTAGTAGAGATATGTGCTGGCATGGTAGGAGGCGGGCCAGGCAATAGTGGGTGGCGACCATTCGAGCTATGACTCTAGGTCCGCACTAGTAGGTTCGTAGTAGTTTTGAGCTTCTAGGGGCACAACCAGTGGTTACACGACGTTGCTGACCGACGCGTGCTCCCACACGCTCCTCCCTCTCCTCCAGTCAGAGCGACGTGTCCTCCTACAGTTTTGAGCTTCTAGGGGCACAACCATGGGTTACTTTCTTTGCTTTATGTTTTTATTCATATATATATATGCAAACTAGAGTAATCTTTGATGCACACCTCTTTCGCCTCAGATTTTAAAATCCCTATTTTTTAATCATTTTGCCAGGAAAACTCTAGATTTAAAACGCTCCAATTCTTGAGAGTTTGCTATGTGGTTAACATAGATACTTGCATATATTTTATAGCTTGAAAGAATTGTGCTCTAGATGTACAGTATGTTGCTCGCGAATGAAGTATACAAAAAAGATGATTGTTGCCACATATTGCTTTCACTCATCATCGAGACCTGGTATTTACAGTAAATTGACGTAAAAAACGACATGGCTGTTTGGGGGTACTCTTGGCCTTTCACTCATCATCTAATTAAAGTTGCAAGCTCTCTTGTGCCCATATTCTGAAATGCACATATATATTATTTAATGCTGCTAAGATCATAGTGAAGTGGTTTCATGCCTCTTCTTCATAACTGTTACCTGATTTTTCTGATTTCTAGCAAATCTATGTATGATTATTGACTCCACCTCATGATGGGCTGAGGCATTGCGTGAGATTTCAGGGAGTTTGGTACGCTACTCATCTTCTGCTCTCAAATTGGTGTCTTTTAAAATAAGTAAATAACAGATAGCACATTATTGATAGTGTTTTTAAATGTCCCAGCTTATTTCAATGATGCTCAGCGCCAGGCTACTAATGGTGCTGGTAGGATTGATGGACTGGAGGTTATGAGGATTATCAATGAGCCCACTGCTGCAGCTTTGTCATATGGAATGAACAACAAGGAAGGCCTTGTCCACGAAGTGCGCCCGTGTTGGAGAGCGAGGAGTGCGAGGCCTCATGACGCGAAGCCAAGTCCGGTCTGCTCATGCATGTCACCCATCGCCGATAAGTCCTCACTGATCCTCTCCCACCAGTCCACCACATCACTACTGCATGCATCTCCTACTCACTGCTCCTCCCTCGCAACCTTGTCGGTGAAGTGCGTGCGCACCGGAGAGCAAGGCCTCACGACGCGCCGCCAGGTAAGGGCTGCTCGTGCATGTCACCCATTACTGGTAAGTCCTCACTGCTCCTCCCTTCCCAAGTCTCTGCTACGCGTGTGCATTAGTTGTAGGGAACACATGATGTTAAGTATGTACCGATTTTCTGATGCAACCTCGATAGATTAGGAAGTTTTGGCTATCTTGTAAGAGGTAATGATATGTATTAACTGCATACAAAAGGTACATAGAATTAGTGATAGGCTAGACTACTTCCTATCTGATGTCTCATGTAAGCTGGGACCTGGGAGCATGAAAAAGTTGGTGCATGATACCAGCAATGCCTTTTTTTGCTTATGTCGTCTTGTTTGAACCAAAACAAAATACATTAGGTAACATGATCCTATGATGTCGGGTCATGCTCAAGAGAATGGTGTCGTCGCTGAAATTTTGCATTAATTTATCCTGTTCAGCTTCTTGTGCCTGGATACGAGAGATGGTTAACTGAAATGAGATATTTTATCCTGTTCAATTCCTAATGCCTAGATACAAGGTGGATAACTGAAACAAGATGGTATGTGTTTGTAGGGGACGCAAACAAGGTTACTGTCATGTACATACATATTGATTAACGAGCATGACCCGAACCTCTTTGCTGAATGTGATTTTGAGGTAAGAACTTTTAGTTCATGTAGTTTCAAACCATGGTTTGTGAATATGGAATCCAACATAAAAATAGAGAGGCTCGTCTCCCACGATTATTTGTAAATTCCATTTGGTAAGATTTAAGAACAATGAAATAATTGTGTCACACAGATTAGTCATTTTTTTGCTGAGACTATATGCTCGTGATGTGAAATAACTATGGTGATGTCTATTTTGTACTTACATTTGTTTTAGTCACATGCAATTCAAAGTAATTGACCTTTTGTACTTGCATTTGTTTCATAGAAGCAATCTATTGTTCCTCGCAAGACAGAAGTTTATTTTGTATTGTAAAGTTAACCTTCATTTATTTTTTTCAAATGGTGAAATTCTGGAATCAATAGTATGTGTTTGTTTGATTTGGAGTCCTCTGGATTATTTTTAGGTGTACTGTGTGTCTGGGGTTTGCATTTTTTGTTTAATAGCATAGATGTAATTGTGGCGGAACTGTCCGTATTATTCCGACTTAAGTGCCTAAGCCCCGCCTTAGAGGCTAGACCACACTTAAATGGGAATAACCCGTCAATTCCTCGGATCCAGTCCGACGAGGCCACTGACAGGATCAAGTACCACAATCTCACTCGAAGGTGAGTCACGAAGCAAATATAATAAAGCATAAAACCATACATTAACGAGTATTAAATTATTACATCACCATCGGAGTTTTGCAAAAGTAGCCATCATAGTTCGAAGTGCAGCGGAATAAAACTAACGATAGATAAATGGAGGGATGGGGAAGCCTGTCCCATCACTCCTCATGCTCCTCCTCAGCCGAGGTGGGGTCCCACTCGACGGTCCAACCCGGTGGCAAGATGGACGGCCAAGTCACTCCAGCAACTATGTCCTCCAGAGAACCTGTAAAATTATGCCACAAGCAAGGCTGAGTATACTAATACTCAGCTAGACTTACCCGGTGTGAGGAGTCTACTCCTCTACCTCTAGACATGCAGCTGTTTGGCCGTGGGGTTTGGTTGCCAAAAGCACTAGCTGAGTTTCTAAGTCACGTTTTAACTTTGTCAAATTAAGTGTGACTCTCTTAAGGCTAAATGTGTATTATCTACTCATACATAGTAGCAAACATTATTAGCATTCAACATCTTATATCAACTCATCATATTTCCACTTGTTACTCAATGCAGTACAATGGATCAAGCAGTCTCATTAGCTGCGAGAAGCAGACGATTCGAATCGAGTTTTTATCCTTGCAAGGTAAACCTAAACACACGACATGCAGGGGCACTCCGTCCCCACACACATCAACCATCCCCATCGATTCCCTGGCAGCAGATCAGGGCTCACCGCCTTGGCGTACAATGCCTCACTGACCCCGACTGCCGTCGTGCAGTGACCGCACTTGTACCCACCATAACCGGAATGGAAGACCACGTCTCAGGTCGCGTGAGGGGATATGTCCGCTGGCAGGTTCAATCAGGTACTGGGCTTACCAATTTACCATATTTCTCGGTATGTGTTTAGTACGTTCAAACGCTTGACACAGGTATCCGCACGTTAATCCTTATTTCAATTTCCTCTCGTAGACCACGCATCCCCATGGATCCGTGTCCATCAACCAACTATCAATATGATAAGAAAAGTGGGTACAACCAATTTCTGATCTCGCGCGAGTGCTAGAAAAATCACTCGTCTTCTACCGAGATCCTAATTAAATAAAGCAGCTACTCGACCTAGCATACTAGTATCCATCTCAAAAGGATTCCTGAGATCATGCAACTAGGGTTTCAAACAACTCCTACACTTAAGTGCACATTCAATACTACAATCATTAAGTATAATAAAATAGCATAAATAACAGGTTATGCATAAACCGGGGCTTGCCTTCCAAGGCTGTGGCAGGCAGATCCTCTGGTGCAGACTCGGGTGCTGGATCTGGGGCTACCTCCTGAGCAGCTCCTTGCTCCGGCACGAGGACGTACTCTCCGTCAGCAAGGTTACAGTCTATCGAAATGCAATGAACATGTATGTCAAGATTATGCAGGATTTAATAACATTATGCTAAGAGAAGATAAACTAAGTTAATGAGCAATTTAGGGTTTCTGGGTCATACGTGGCTTTCAATGGTTTATGCTTATCATTTCTAGGTTTGGGTTTTGCTAGGGATAGGCATAGTGAATTGGTATTGCCTTTAGATATTTCAGTGGACAGTTATAAAGGGTTTTAGGATGACACTCATTTTCTATTATCCATATTCCCCTTTCTTTATTTTCTATTTATGGTTTCTAGTGTAGGTTTGAACTACGACAGTGGTTTAATAATTTCCAAAAATTCTATAAAAATTACAGTGGGTTGCTATTGGTCATTATAGCCTGTTCTAGGAATTTTGAGGTTTAAAATAAAAGGCTATGGTTTAGATAAAAATAGCAAAAGTTGTGTGAAATGGGCCACTTTGCACTACATCTCTTAATTAGAGGTGAGTTCTGTCCTAAGGGTTATTTTTGTTGGTATCTAACAGTAATAATAAACCTCTGTGCCAAAAATCACAAAAAGTTAATAGGTGGTTATTTAGTTGTGATTTTCTAAAGTTTTATGCCAAAAAGATGCTTATAACTAACTTGTCATTTGAAAAATATCAAACAACAGATTTTGTATTTTTCCTATGTTCATAATAACAAAACATTAGTTATCCCAAGGGTTGGGGTGTTTTCACCTTGGGGGTTATTTTGTAGGGTTTTCTAAGTTTTCCTTGTTCTCTTAAAATAAAAGGGATCCTACTTATTTCATACTAAACCAGGGTATAATAGATTTTTCTAGTAAACTACATTGAATAAGTACTCTAACAAAAATAGGGGTGCCCTCTGGTTCATTATTTAAATCACCTTTTCTATTTTTCTTAACCTTAAGCATATTGTAGATTAAATGGCAAAAACTAACTTAATGGGTTGGACAGAGAAGTTTAGCATTTTTAAACAGGTCAGTAGGTGGATATAAACTTCTCCAAATTTTTCTAACCCTAGTCAAATAGTGCAACTATTTTTATCCCTATTATTTAGCTTTTGGTCAAAACAATAATTAAATCAGATTCTTATAGTTTTCTGTAGTACTTAAGGGTTTTATATTTTTCCTAAACAGTTTACATTATTTAGAGTCTGACAAAATTGGTTTGACCCAATTTGGATGAATAGAACAGGAGTTATGAATTATTAAAGTTCTGTTCAAATTTTAAAATCAGATTTAATAAAGGTTTTTTGGAAAAGCAGTTTACACCGAGGACCCTGGGTTATTTCCAAACTAACTCTCTCAGTTATACCCCCGCGCTACTATTCATTTGGGTCTCTGACATTTCACAAAACCCCCCAGACTTCCTTCCTTCTCCCCCGCGGTCCCTCCCTGGGTTTAAACAGTGCCCGCGAGAAAGAAAAGGGTGGTGCGGCTTACCGGCGGCGAGATAGGTCCGGCGAGGGGCGGGGTTGGCTCGGGGAGGCTCTGGCAGTCACAGCGATGTACGGCTCGACGGCGGGGATGGCCAGAATCGCTTGGTCCACGTGCGCAGGCGGGTGTTCTCGTCGGCGGCGGGTGTGCTGGCCAAATCACGGCGATCTAATGCAATCCAATGGCACGGTGAGCTTCACGGGGTGATGTAGGGGCTGTGTGCACAAGGAATCGGAGAATGGTTCAGTGGATTACCCGGTCCACGCACTCCGGCGGGGTTGTGAACTCCGGCGACCGTGGACTGGCCTCTCCGGCGAAGCAGGCTTCGATTCCTCGCTCGGGGAGCTTCACCGAGGTGTGCTCACACGTTTCCGAGGGTTGGACGGGGTTGGGAAAGGCTGGGCTGGCCGGTCCACGACGGCAGGGGCTCGGGTGGCCACGGACACGCCGTGCACGGGCAAACGACGGTGAGTTGAGCTCCGGTGAGGTTTGAGCGTGCGCGGAGAAGTGTGGTCGACGCTTGAGTGGGTTTTATAGGCGCGGCGCACACAGGGGACACGGGCGCGGCTCGGCACGGCGCGGGGTCGGGCGCGGGCGTGCTCTGGCGTGCGCAGGGCGCGTCGAACACGTGTAAGTTTTCTTCTGCCCTTGTTCCACAGCTCACCCAAGTCGCAAACGTGCGAATCTTGGCAAAAATCCGGCGCGAGTCTTTTCCTGGCACCTAGGGCTGTCTCTCATCCGTGAGTTGCCATGGCAGATATGGCCTAGGTAGGGAGATCTTCGGTCGCCAAATCAGGTACGTCACTCTGCCCACCTCGCGACAAAAGCCATGCCAAGGCATGTCAAACGTCAGGGTCTCGGGCTCAACTTTTTCCAGTGGGTGCCCTAGGTGGTATGCCACATTTTTGGTATAGAACATAGGTGGTTTTGGTGCCATCTTCAAGGTGAACACGGTTGATCTTTAGTGTAGGCATAGTTTTTGACTTAGAGAGAAATAGAGAGCTCTAGCTCTCACTCTACTTGGAGATTTGATTTGGGGTTTCTCCAGGGGTCTTTTTGCACTATTTCCTCCCCATAATTGCTGGTTATGAAGTTACTTAAGTTTGGTTAAAGATTAACTCATGGTTTGCACAAATGCTTATTCTCTCCCCCTTTCAACCATGGCTTTAGAAAGTAGGGTTTAAGAGAGGTCTAGGGTTCTCCCTCTTCTTGCCCAAGGTAGCAAGTGCACAAAAGCTTGAGTGATGCTCTTAGGTCATTAACAAATCTTGATTAACACAGGGTCTCCAAGGTTCTGATGTTCTCCTTAAGTTTCTACCACATGTGATCATAATCCTTAGTACCAAGGTGTGCTCTAGCCATGGTAACACCTGAGGTGTTACAGCCCTCCCCCCTTAAAGGAATCTCGTCCCGAGATTTTCAGGCAGAGTCCTCTAGAGAGGTGCTACTAAGGCACGATGGTGCTACTCTTCCTTATACTCGAGTTTCTCTTGTTAACTGTTCTTCGAATGTCATCCTCTTTGCAACTTCAGAAGGAAGCCCTTTTTAAGTTAAATCCACAACTTAGACTATCCTTGTTATCTAAGTTTTTCTTATAATTATTTTCAAAGGGCAGGTGGGGGTGGGGTTTTGGGGTTACGTACCGACTCTTTTGGGCAGAAAGTCGGGGAAGCGAGAGCGTAGGAAATCCTCAGTCTCCCATGTAGCTTCTTCCGCTGAATGGTGACTCCACTAAACTTTATACATTCTGATTGACCTTGCCCGTGTTGATCTCTCCTTCTGATCTAACACTTTGACGGGGTACTCTTGATAGGACAAGTCTGGTTCTATCTCAATGTCCGGTTCCGGTGCACTTCAGTGGGTAGGCGAACACATTTTTGCAGCTGAGATACATGGAACACATTGTGAACTGCTGACATGTGAGGTGGCAATTCCAATTGATAGGCTACAGGTCCACAACTTGCTTTTATCTCATAGGGTCCAATGTAGCGAGGAGCTAACTTGCCCTTGATTCAGAATCTATGGACACCCTTGGTGGGTGATACCTTAAGATAAACATGATCTCCCACCTCAAACTGCAGAGGTTTCTGCCACTTGTCATGATAGCTCTTTTGCCTGGCCTGAGCAGCTTCTAAGTTCTTTGTAATAACCCTGACCTTTTCCTCTGCCTCAAGTACCAAATCTGGCCCAAATATTTCCCTTTCTCCTGCTTGAGACCAATTCAGCGGGGTCCTGCATCTTCTTCCATACAAAGCTTCAAAAGGTGCCATCTTTAGACTGGACTGATAGCTGTTATTGTAAGAAAACTCTGCCAAAGAAAGACACTTGTCCCAATCCTTTCCGTAGTGTAGTGCATATGCCCTTAACATATCTTCCAAAATCTGGTTTACCCTTTCTGTCTGGCCATCTATTTGGGGATGGTAGGCTGAGCTTCGTATGACATGGGTCCCAAGTGATTCTTGGAGCTGCTCCCAAAAGCGTGCCACAAACAGTGCTCCTCTGTCAGACACAATGGTCTTTGGAATACCATGCAATCGCACTATTTGATCAACATAAATTTCCGCATACTTCTCTGTCTTGTGGGTAGTATGCACTGGCAAGAAGTGTGCAGTCTTGGTTAGCCTGTCCACAATAACCCAAATGGAATCATGGTGCCTGGAGGTATTGGGCAATCCCATGATAAAGTCCATGCAAATGTCCTCCCATTTCCAAGATGGTATGGGAAGGGGTTGCAAAGGGCCTGCTGCCTTCAAATGACTGGCTTTGATTCTCTGGCAAGTGTCACACTCGGATATATACTTGGCAATTTCCCTCTTCATTCTGGTCCACCAATATAAAGATCTGAGATCATGGTACATCTTGTTGCTACCAGGGTGCATGGAGAATTTTGAAAGGTGAGCTT
Source organism: Zea luxurians (assembly GCA_029449295.1). Taxonomy (NCBI): domain Eukaryota; kingdom Viridiplantae; phylum Streptophyta; class Magnoliopsida; order Poales; family Poaceae; genus Zea; species Zea luxurians. The sequence continues at coordinate 106,241,152 of JAOPSE010000010.1, forward strand.
CATCCAGTATCTTCTTTCTGAGCTCAGGGTCCTTTGGAACAACCAATCGATCTCCAAACCATAGAATTCCCTTGCTATCCTGACGGAAGCACTTGTATTTCTCTGCCTTCTGCTTGATCATGTCTTTGATAACCTGAACACCCTTATCCCCAATCTATGCCTGGACTATTTGCTCTTGCAATGTGGGCTCCACCGAGATATAACTTAAATCACCAAAAGGAACAACTTCCAGGTTCAGCTTACACAACTCATCACACAGGGTGGTAACTCTTGCATCCATACTCATACAATTGCACTGGGCCTTTCTGCTCAAGGCATCTGCTACAACATTGGCTTTACCAGGATGGTAATGCACCTCCAAATCGTAGTCCTTGATCAGTTCTAACCATCTCCTCTATCTCATGTTCAGATCTGCCTGAGTGAAGATGTATTTTAGACTCTTGTGATCCGTGTAGATGTTACAGTGAGCTCCCATCAAGTAGTGTCTCCATATCTTAAGAGCATGAACCACAGCTGCCAACTCCAGATCATGTGTAGGGTAGTTCTGCTCATGGGGTCTGAGTGCTCGGGAGGCATAAGCAATTACTCTGTTATCTTGCATCAAGACACATCCCAACCCCGTACCAGAAGCATCACAATATACTTCGAAGGGCTTGGTGTTATCAGGTTGAGCCAGCACTGGGGCTGTTGTCAAATGCTGCCTCAGCGTATGAAAAGCATCTTCGCACTTTTGGCTCTGTTGGGGGCCTTCGTCCTCCGAAGGTCCTCAAAAACATGATTTGACAATGTTTTCCAAGTGGATTATATGAACAGGTACCTTCGGACTCAGAATTATGAACACGAAGTACGATCAGGACGAAGCCTGAACCAGACGAAGGGGGTTGAAATGGAGGACGGGCTGATTACCAAGCCTTACGAAGGGTGGTGCACAGCCGAAGCTGTGCGCAGGAAGGCTTCGTCGCGATAGCAGAAAGGGGAACCGACTTAAAGATGAAAAGACTACTTAGGCCCTGACAGATTTCCATAAGTCATTAGCAAATGTAATGGACATGAATGTAATTTTACATGGGCTGTGTCTCACGCCTATAAATAGATGAACAGTACCCCCGTACTGTTCACGCTGACTTGTATTCACTCGCGCGTCACGCTTTTTGCCTTCTGTCGAGCCGAAGGTAAAAATGTAATTCAATATTGTCCAAGTACATTCATAATTATATGATTAAATGATATTAATGATGACACGTGACTATTCATGTTATTTCTCATGTTTCGTATGCTTCTCCTTTCATTGAGATATATTGTAATGTCGAAGGTATGTCCTTCATGACCTTCGTCTGAAGATCATTATGTCCCAAGGGAAATAATGCTCTGAAGGACGAAGGGCATTAATCATTAACCTTTTTGTGTTGCCTTGTTCTTAATTCATAGCACTTGAGAACAAGTCACCAACAGGCTCCAATTGTACTTGACTCCCTTCTTCAATAACTCAGTCATTGGCTTGGCAATTCTGGAGAAATCCGGAATAAATCGTCGATAATACCCTGCCAATCCCAGAAAACTCCGAATTTGCCTCACTGTAGTAGGAGGTTTCCAATCCATTACCTCTTGTACCTTCTCAGGATCAACAGATATCCCATCTTGAGAAATTGTGTGACCTAAGAATTTAATTTCCTTCAGCCAGAATTCACATTTAGACAACTTGGCATACAACTGATGGTCACGCAGTCTCTGAAGTATAGTATGCAAATGCTTGGTGTGCTCGGCCTCATTCTTGGAATAAACCAGAATATCATCAATGAAAACAACCACGAATTTGTCCAACTCTGGCATGAATACTGAGTTCATTAGGTACATGAAATAAGTTGGGGCATTGGTCAGCCCAAAAGACATTACCAAAAATTCATAGAGTCCATATCTGGTAGAGAAAGCAGTCTTCGGAATATCACTGGCATGGATCTTGATCTGATGGTAACCTGAGCGAAGGTCTATTTTGGAGAATACCTTGGCTCCCACCAATTGATCAAACAAGACATCAATGCGGGGCAGTGGATATTTGTTCTTGATAGTCACCCCGTTGAGAGGGCGGTAATCAACACACATTCTCAAACTCTCATCCTTTTTCTTCACGAATAAGGCAGGACATCCCCAAGGTGAAGTACTTGGGCGAATGAACCCCTTGTCCAACAATTCTTGCAGTTGTTTCTTCAGTTCTGCCAGTTCCGCGGGAGGCATCCTATAGGGTCTCTTAGAGATAGGAGCAGTCCCGGGTTGCAATTCAATTGCAAACTCAATGCCTCTGTCAGGTGGCATTCCGGGCAATTCATCCGGGAAAATGTCTGGGTAGTCACAGACCACTGGGATCCTTTCCACTGGGATTCTATCATAACGAAGGCACAAGAACGGGTACAACCCTGGTCAGGCAAATATAATGTGGTCTCACCACAGGTCGGTGAGTGCACTTCAATGGCCCTAGCTGCAATATCAATCACCGCCTGATGTTTGGTCAACCAGCCAGTTCCCAATATGATATCCACACTATCCAAACCCAAAATAAGAAGGTTGGTTTTAATTATCAGACTACCAAACTTTATAGGCACATTCTTGCTGATTTGATTGGTGGCAATCCTGCCTCCTGGTGTTGAAATTGTGATACCCCCATGGGTGTGATGAAAGGGCAATTGACACTTGACACTAAATTTGGCACTAACAAAGCTATGTGATGCACCAGAATAAAAAAGAATAATAGCAGGACAATTCAAAACTGTAAAGATACCAGTCATGACGGGTGCTCCCTCTGGAATATCGGCCATGGTGGTAAAGTTCAGCTTGCCCTGCCTCACTTGCACCTTCTGTCTCTTGCCTTGATTTTGATTAACATTCTGCCCCTGTCTCTGCTGGTTCCTGGGGCAATTCTTGGCATAGTGTCCGGTGTTGCCGCAAGTGAAACACCTGTTGTCATTTGCCTGGCGATACTGCTGCTGATGTTGATTGTTCCTCTGAGCTGGAAACTGGGTACGGTTGGGGGCCTGCTGCTGCTACTGTGGTCGGATCACCCAACGCCCTTGCTGCTGTTGGGGTCCCCTGTTCTGAGTGTCGGACACAATCCTGAAGCGCTGTGGCTGAGCTGAGGGTCCTGCCACAGGGGTCTTCCTCTTCTTCTCTGCCTGACGAGCTGTGATACAGTCCTCCTGGGAGATGGCCATGTTGACCAACTCGTTGTAGCTGTTAGCCCTGACGGTGTTGAGACGGTCACGGAGCTTAGTGCTGAGCTCCCATCTGAACCTGTCTCTCTTCTTCTCATCCGTATCTGCATGGTACCCAGCATACTGGCACAGGTCATTAAAAGCCTGAGCATACTGCAACACTGTCCTGTTACCCTGAGTGAGTGCCAGAAACTCGTTGAGCTTACGGTCCATAATGCCAGCTGGGATATGGTGTCCTCTGAAAGCTGCCTTGAACTCTCTCCAATCCACTTCATGGTCAGCTGGTTGCATAGCAAGATAGTGGTCCCACCATGTCTGCGCGGGTCCGCGGAGCTGCTGGGTGGCGAACCGGACCTTTGTCACCTCGGAACAAACTCCATTGAGTAGTGGGAATTTAGATTCCACTACCTCAGCCATACATCAGCATCAAGTGGGTCCTCTGCCCTGGTGAACAACAGCGGCTGAGTACTGAGGAATTCCTGGTAAGTGGCTGCTGCGGGGTGACGCTGATGATCTCCACCACCATAGTGCTGAGGTGGTGGCTGACGCTGAGCTAGCTGCCTCAAGATCTCATTCTGCTGAGCCATTAGCTCCTGCAGAGTGGGAGGCGGTGGCGGCGGTGGAGGAATGCGCTCATTCTGGCCACGACGCGCTCTCCCAGCCATCTGAAAAATCACATATATACTTAACACCATATCTCCAAGTTCAAGGTTTAATCGCGGCGAAAGAGTCAAAAGCAAATTGATAGATCCCAACATAAACCAAAAAACATAAACCTTCCGTTCAAATTTAAAACTGACATCATCCATCAACCAAACTTCCAAAAGAGTTTATCACGGTTACATCAATGATCCCGAAAAGACTCAACTCTACCTAGCCTAGTACCCCAAGGGTGCAAAAGCTAAGCTAGCGGCGAGGAGTCCTACCATCACCAACTCCTAACTCTATCCCTGACACCTAGTGAGTGAACGAGGCAACACTCGACTCGGGGGAAGGTGGTCTCCCGGAGCCAGCAGTGTCCACACTGGAAGCAGGCTCCTCCCCTCCCTCAATGTCGACGTCCTCGTTAGCCTCCACATCCTGGATCTCCTGGTGATGCATATCCAGGTGCTCATTGGCCTCGGCAAGCTGCTGCTGGGTGTTGAGGAGCTGATCCTCGAGAACCTCAATGGTGTTCTCCCTTGTCCCTACTAATTCCTCCAACTCTTGGATCTCATCTGACAACTGCTCCACTTGTAAATCCTTTTCCACCATCTCCTGGGACAAGTCAACCACAAGCTCCTCTCTGTTGTCCAGGGTGATCTTGGTTGCCTCCAACAATGCCATCAGATGGGACATTGCCTCGCCACGCATCACTTGCAGACGGTACAGAGCATTCATGCACCGTACGGTCAAGTGCGCAGTCTGCCCCGGGTAGATAGCCCAGATGTCCTTGGCATGCTCCACCCTATCCTTCCACATTGGGTCGTCCTCCCTCTCTGCGGGAAACAAGCCAATGGGGTGGGTGGAAAGCTCCAAGGGGTGGAATCCGCAGAAGGTAGTCAACCCGTGCAGAGCAATCGCCTCGATCGTGTCCTCAGCCCGGTATCCAAAGGACTCAGAGTCCAGTGAACGCCAGCCTAGCTGCAGGGGATGAGGCTCCAGGGTCATCCTCACCCTACAGCGGGGCACCCGATGCTTCTCGAACTGCTGCATCGCGTACTGAGGGGGGTGTCATATACCCGGCCCCCTGAAGTACCTCCCACAAAATGCGGGGAAAGCCCTCTTATGCAAGCCCGTCAGTGTGGGACAATGCATTCCCGTCGTCTGAGGATCTGTGGGAAGTCATCTGTGTACGGTTAAGCGTAAGTAAAAGAAAAAGAATTATAAAAAGAAAGGGAAACACAACTCAGCCTCTCTCTAAATATAACAATGGTACTGGGGTACTTGGTTGGTCATCGTTTTGCATTAAAGTCCTTACTCAATTATCTATGTGTTTATTTAAGAATGCATGCATGCTCGCCCTGAACGACCTCACAGCAAATGAAAAGGGATTAGGGAAGAACTCCCATCCCCTAAAGTGGCCTGTGGGGCCTAAATACTTAGCCACCTAACTACCCTTCTATCACGTCCTAGGTCTATCCTGCTCGTCCTACTATCTATCCAACATTGTTTCTATCAAGTTTTTTACTTCGGAAAAGGGTGGTATTTATATTTTATTGATTCCTCTGTGGTGGTACAAGCTCTGATACCAGCTGTGGCGGAACTGCCCGAATTATTCCGACTTAAGTGCCTAAGCCCCGCCTTAGAGGCTAGACCACACTTAAATGGGAATAACCCGTCAATTCCTCGGATCCAGTCCGACGAGGCCACTGACAGGATCAAGTACCACAATCTCACTCGAAGGTGAGTCACGGAGCAAATACAATAAAGCATAAAACCATACATTAAGGAGTATTAAATTATTACATCACCATCGGAGTTTTGCAAAAGTAGCCATCATAGTTCGAAGTGCAGCGGAATAAAACTAACGATAGATAAATTGAGAGATGGGGAAGCCTGTCCCATCACTCCTCATGCTCCTCCTCAGCCGAGGTGGGGTCCCACTCGACGGTCCAACCCGGTGGCAAGATGGACGACCAAGTCACTCCAGCAACCATGTCCTCCAGAGAACCTGTAAAATTATGCCACAAGCAAGGCTGAGTATACTAATACTCAGCTAGACTTACTCGGTGTGAGGAGTCTACTCCTCTACCTCTAGACATGCAGCTGTTTGGCCGTGGGGTTTGGTTGCCAAAAGCATTAGCTGAGTTTCTAAGTCACGTTTTAACTTTGTCAATTTAAGCGTGACTCTCTTAAGGCTAAATGTGTACTATTTACTCATACATAGTAGCAAACATTATTAGCATTCAACATCTTATATCAACTCATCATATTTCCACTTGTTACTCAATGCAATACAATGGATCAAGCAGTCTCATTAGCTGCGAGAAGCAGACGATTCGAATCGAGTTTTTATCCTTGCAAGGTAAACCTAAACACACGACATGCAGGGGCACTCCGTCCCCACACACATCAACCGTCCCCATCGATTCCCTGGCAGCAGATCAGGGCTCACCGCCTTGGCGTACAATGCCTCACTGACCCCGACTGCCGTCGTGCAGTGACCGCACTTGTACCCACCATAACCAGAATGGAAGACCACGTCTCAGGTCGCGTGAGGGGATATGTCCGCTGGCAGGTTCAATCAGGTACTAGGCTTACCGATTTACCATATTTCTCGGTATGTGTTTAGTACGTTCAAACGCTTGACACAGGTATCCGCACGTTAATCCTTATTTCAATTTCCTCTCGTAGACCACGCATCCCCATGGATCTGTGTCCATCAACCAACTATCAATATGATAAGAAAAGTGGGTACAACCAATTTCTGATCTCGCGCGTGTGCTAGAAAAATCACTCGTCTTCTACCGAGATCCTAATTAAATAAAGCAGCTACTCGACCTAGCATACTAGTATCCATCTCAAAAGGATTCCTGAGATCATGCAACTAGGGTTTCAAACAACTCCTACACTTAAGTGCACATTCAATACTACAATCATTAAGTATAATAAAATAGCATAAATAACAGGTTATGCATAAACCGGGGCTTGCCTTCCAAGGCTGTGGCAGGCAGATCCTCTGGTGCAGACTCGGGTGCTGGATCTGGGGCTACCTCCTGAGCAGCTCCTTGCTCCGGCACGAGGACGTACTCTCCGTCAGCAAGGTTACAGTCTATCGAAATGCAATGAACATGTATGTCAAGATTATGCAGGATTTAATAACATTATGCTAAGAGAAGATAAACTAAGTTAATGAGCAATTTAGGGTTTCTGGGTCATACGTGGCTTTCAATGGTTTATGCTTATCATTTCTAGGTTTGGGTTTTGCTAGGGATAGGCATAGTGAATTGGTATTGCCTTTAGATATTTCAGTGGACAGTTATAAAGGGTTTTAGGATGACACTCATTTTCTATTATCCATATTCCCCTTTCTTTATTTTCTATTTATGGTTTCTAGTGTAGGTTTGAACTACGACAGTGGTTTAATAATTTCCAAAAATTCTATAAAAATTACAGTGGGTTGCCATTGGTCATTATAGCCTGTTCTAGGAATTTTGAGGTTTAAAATAAAAGGCTATGCTTTAGATAAAAATAGCAAAAGTTGTGTGAAATGGGCCACTTTGCACTACATCTCTTAATTAGAGGTGAGTTCTGTCCTAAGGGTTATTTTTGTTGGTATCTAACAGTAATAATAAACCTCTGTACCGAAAATCACAAAAAGTTAATAGGTGGTTATTTAGTTGTGATTTTCTAAAGTTTTATGCCAAAAAGGTGCTTATAACTAACTTGTCATTTGAAAAATATCAAACAACAGATTTTGTATTTTTCCTATGTTCATAATAACAAAACATTAGTTATCCCAAGGGTTGGGGTGTTTTCACCTTGGGGGTTATTTTGTAGGGTTTTTCTAAGTTTTCCTTGTTCTCTTAAAATAAAAGGGATCCTACTTATTTCATACTAAACCAGGGTATAATAGATTTTTCTAGTAAACTACATTGAATAAGTACTCTAACAAAAATAGGGGTGTCCTCTGGTTCATTATTTAAATCACCTTTTCTATTTTTCTTAACCTTAAGCATATTGTAAATTAAATGGCAAAAACTAACTTAATGGGTTGGATAGAGAAGTTTAGCATTTTTAAACAGGTCAGTAGGTGGATATAAACTTCTCCAAATTTTTCTAACCCTAGTCAAATAGTGCAACTATTTTTATCCCTATTATTTAGCTTTTGGTCAAAACAATAATTAAATCAGATCCTTATAGTTTTCTGTAGTACTTAAGGGTTTTATATTTTTCCTAAATAGTTTACATTATTTATAGTCTGACAAAATTGGTTTGACCCAATTTGGATGAATAGAACAGGAGTTATGAATTATTAAAGTTCTGTTCAAATTTTAAAATCAGATTTAATAAAGGTTTTCTGGAAAAGCAGTTTACACCGAGGACCCTGGGTTATTTCCAAACTAACTCTCTCAGTTATACCCCCGCGCTACTATTCATTTGGGTCTCTGACATTTCACAAACCCCCCCAGACTTCCTTCCTTCTCCCCGCAGTCCCTCCGTGGGTTTAAACAGTGCCCGCGAGAAAGAAAAGGGTGGCGCGGCTTACCGGCGGCGAGATAGGTCCGGCGAGGGGCGGGGTTGGCTCGGGGAGGCTCTGGCGGTCACAGCGATGTACGGCTCGACAGCGGGGATGGCCGGAATCGTTTGGTCCACGTGCGCAGGCGGGTGTTCTCGTCGGCGGCGGGTGTGTCGGCCAAATCACGGCGATCTAATGCAATCCAATGGCACGGTGAGCTTCACGGGGTGATGTAGGGGCTGTGTGCACAAGGAATCGGAGAATGGTTCAGTGGATTACCCGGTCCACGCACTCCGGCGGGGTTGTGAACTCCGGCGACTGTGGACTGGCCTCTCCGGCGAAGCAGGCTTCGATTCCTCGCTCGGGGAGCTTCACCGAGGTGTGCTCACACGTTTCCGAGGGTTGGACGGGGTTGGGAAAGGCTGGGCTGGCCGGTCCACGACGGCAGGGGCTCGGGTGGCCACGGACACGCCGTGCACGGGCAAACGACGGTGAGTTGAGCTCCGGTGAGGTTTGAGCGTGCGCGGAGAAGTGTGGTCGACGCTTGAGTGGGTTTTATAGGCGCGGCGCACACAGGGGACACGGGCGCGGCTCGGCACGACGCGGGGTCGGGCGCGGGCGTGCTCTGGCGTGCGCAGGGCGCGTCGAACACGTGTAAGTTTTCTTCTGCCCTTGTTCCACAGCTCACCCAAGTCGCAAACGTGCGAATCTTGGCAAAAATCCGGCGCGAGTCTTTTCCTGGTACCTAGGGCTGTCTCTCATCCGTGAGTTGCCATGGCAGATATGGCCTAGGTAGGGAGATCTTCGGTCGCCAAATCAGGTACGTCACTCTGCCCACCTCGCGACAAAAGCCATGCCAAGGCATGTCAAACGTCAGGGTCTCGGGCTCAACTTTTTCCAGTGGGTGCCCTAGGTGGTATGCCACATTTTTGGTATAGAACATAGGTGGTTTTGGTGCCATCTTCAAGGTGAACACGGTTGATCTTTAGTGTAGGCATAGTTTTTGACTTAGAGAGAAATAGAGAGCTCTAGCTCTCACTCTACTTCGAGATTTGATTTGGGGTTTCTCCAGGGGTCTTTTTGCACTATTTCTTCCCCATAATTGCTGGTTATGAAGTTACTTAAGTTTGGTTAAAGATTAACTCATGGTTTGCACAAATGCTTATTCTCTCCCCCTTTCAACCATGGCTTTAGAAAGTAGGGTTTAAGAGAGGTCTAGGGTTCTCCCTCTTCTTGCCCAAGGTAGCAAGTGCACAAAAGCTTGAGTGATGCTCTTAGGTCATTAACAAATCTTGATTAACACAGGGTCTCCAAGGTTCTGATGTTCTCCTTAAGTTTCTACCACATGTGATCATAATCCTTAGTACCAAGGTGTGCTCTAGCCATGGTAACACCTGAGGTGTTACAGTAATTCTGTTATTTGGTGGGTCTCATCCTCCCTTTACAGAAAGGCTTGTACTTTGGACATTCTTTTCTTTCTTATAAATACAAAGATTTATGGTCTATTGCAAGTTAGAGGAAAAAATAGTGTGTTTGTGCAAGTATAAACTATTTTTTACATATCATTCACATTGTCGATTCTGGTATATTTTTTGCAGACTGAAAGTTACTGCCGTATGATGGTATATGTGGGATTTGCTTGTCAGTTTTTTCCTTCCAAGGTTGCGGGGGCTGCTATCTCAGGTGCTTCTTCTCTATAAGATTCACAAAACCCTCCCCGATCATCCTCGATAAGATTCACATTTGCCCTGTCAGCGTATTTTGTGATGCTCGAGCTCAAGTGGAGTGCCTTTCTAACCTGGGGTTTCTTTGCTTTCCTATCAGTCGTTTAAGGAGATCACACAACTTTTGACATTGGAGAACTTTAGGTAAAGAGTTGACTGGATAGCCTTGTCTTTTTGTATGCATGATCTGTTGTCATTGTTGTCATGGATTTCAACTATTTCTAGCTTGCTTAACGAGTGATTTCCGCTCTTGCCTTGTTATTAGGAAAAATGAGTGGCTTTCTAACTAGTGGCGGTGCCAGGCTTTAATGGAAGCCTAGGCACCATAGGCTGCCGTTAAATCCTAACCCATGACGTCCACCATATCTACAACGAGAGCTAGCTAATGAACGTGCTAAAGCGTGACCTACAACGCAAGAGTCAGCTCCTCAACATCAATTTCGGTGACCGCAAGATCATCCGCCACGCGAAATCGAGGCCTGCAAGCTCCAACGCTTCAACGAAGTCGAGCACCAGCTCCTCCTCCAAAAGCAGCGAAACTGAGCACTAACTCCTCCTTCAAACCCAGCACACACCTATTGATTCCTCCGCAAGCTCCATGCGTCCAGCCAACGGCGGAGCCCGGGCATGCGCTCAGGCTCGTCGGGCTGTGGCTCCGCCAATGTTTCTAAGTATGGTGTGCAAGAGCAATAATGCTTGTTGAGCCGAAGAAGCTGATTGAAGCTAACCCCTTGTTGCGTGACAAGCTACAATTTTCCAGCCCGAAGAATTCTAGGTGGGTTTGGATTGTGGAAATGGATTGCTATAAGGATATTGACATGAAACAAATAGCAAGTGACTGATGCAAGATATTGACGTACTCTCAATTGTGTATTTAGGTATTAAAAAGTAGCTATCTCAAATATCTGTGAACTCAAGTGACCGTCCAGTTTGATAGCTATTACTGATTCTTTTGATGTGTTGTTTGTTTGATAACTAGATTAAAATAACAAAATTTATGTATGATTAGGTTCACAAATGGATTACGAAATCTTTTTCTCATAACAGTATAACACACATTTGTACATAAGTTATTTTGGTATTATATGTTTCCGTTGCAACGCACAGGCACTCACCTAGTTTTACAATATAAGATTTAAGGATCAGATCAAATTAGGATCGAGCTTTATTTCTATTTATTTTTGAACTAAAATTTATTCAGAGTCCTACCATTTTGTGAAAAATCATTTGGATTGTGATCCATTACCACCCCTAAATGCGAGAGATGGGCATGCATTAGGGCATGTAGCTCAAAAACCACTTCTAATATATCTAAACAGAAGAAGTAATCGACAAACTGATTTTGTAGCCAAGGTTTCAACTCGTTATTAACCAGTACGCAATACAAAGTAGTTTTGTAGTCAAGTTTCAACTAGTAATTAACCAGTAACCACTAGCTAGATGATTGTAGCTACTTTGAATTAGTTTTTAGCTCTAACCAGTAAAGCACTGGCAATAGTAATGTACAAGGCCTTGCTCGACTTGAACCCAACTTGGCAGCTCGTCGCTGTGCGAATAGGAGTATAGGACTACGAGTTTTAAACGAGTATGCAAACTGTTTTGTGCAAATCACGATTGTAATCCTGTCAAAATTTAAATGAAGCTCTCAGGATTTATATCCTAAAATGAACATGGCTCTCGAGATTCGTTGTTTTTCTACACGAGCAAAGGTAAGTGACAACTGGAAAACGATGCTCTGACACATAATTACAGCCCATGGTACCCTTCTTCCTCCCCTTCGTTCTCCCCTGCTCCTCCCTTAGTCGGCGTGCCCTCCAACTTCGCAGCCTCCAGGCCACCGTCTCCATCGTTGTCCTCCCCGCCGGTGTCGGGCGCAGAGTAGAGCGGCAACGCGGTTGATTCGGGGGACTTGACGTGCAGTGCCCGCACATTCCGCCACTTCCTCGGTACGCAAGCGGCGACCGCCTCCACCGCGGCCACCACGTTCTCCACGGCCTCCTCCCGCGCCATCGCGTCGTGGGCCACGTGCACGGCGCGGCAAGTCCCGCCCTCCACCCGCAGGGCAACGCAGCGCGCCGCCTCACTGGCGGACTCCGCCCATGCCGGGTCAGACAGGTCCACGGGCACGGTCACGCCACGCTTCACGCCCGCCGCCTTGCTGCTGACGCCGGGAACCCAGAGGCGGCGATCGATAAGGATCAGGCCGCGCCGCGTGGCGGCGGGGAGGGACCAGAGCGTGGAGGAAGGGAGCGGGTCGATGTTGTTCGGGAGGTCGGCCGGGTGGCGGTCGGAGACGAGGGAGATGGAGGGGAACGGGGAGTGTGGGAGACAGAGTTGGTGCTCGAAGCGCCGGACAGGAGCACACTTGAGGGTGACGATGAGATATATGGGCTCCGGCGTCAAAGTAGGGTGCTTATGGAGCCATCGGAGGAGCGTGGCTACCGCACGGACCGCGGCCTCACGGCGGAGGCGACTCGTGGGGGTGGACGGAGTGGATGGCATTGCCATTGTTGGCGGCTACGGAAGGAGTCTGGGAATTGAGATTTGAGAGGAAGGGGATTAGCCGGTTAGGGTTTGGATCGATGCGTGCGTTCATGTCTGCTTGAAGTGTTGGGCCCGAAGTGAGTTGGGCCTTGTTGACTCGGACCACAAAGTTGATGGCTCGGCTTTCACGAAGGAAGTGAGCCAGAAAATTGCGTGCCTCAGCTGGGCTCGGCTCACGCTCAGCTCGTATCGTACCAACCGGATGGAGAAGGAGAGTGCAATGAGTTCGCAGAGCGCGGCCGACATGTGGGGCACTGTGGACGCCAAGTCTGATATGCTCGGAAGCCCCACCGTTGGAATTTGGAAACCTGAAAGCAACCCTCACGCAGCCCGAGGACACGTGCAGGGGAGCACCCCACCCCCAGCGGTCACCTGCCTACCTCCAAGTCCACCTCGCCGCCTCCCCTTTCTTCTCTCGTTCTCCCTTCGCGATGAGGCAACGACGCAGCGCCGTGAGGCTAGGCCGCTAGGGCTAGTACACGCCGCGGCTGGCTAGCTGGGCTCCGGTGTCCCACGCCGTGGCTGCTGTCTGTGGAACGCCATGACACGAGGGTTGGCCAGCCATTCGCCGTTGCTGGTCATCCGTCTCGCGAGTGTAGCCCGCAGAAGCTGTCGCTACCTCTCGACGCCGGAGCCGTGTGGTGCCGCCGCTGCGATGACCTCGTGAAGGTGCAACATTGCTCGCTCGCGGGCGGCCGTCGCGCTACCGCCTTCGCGAGCGGTGGGCGGCGTGCCCTAGCCGCTTGACGCAACGAGTGTCAGTTCCAAGTCGTCAGCTTTGGCGCCCGTGTGCGGAATCGTAGGACCACACCAGGTGCTACTCTTACACCAATCCTCGATCGCCTCGAGATTTCTCACGCTGTTCTATTTTGATTTTTAGATCCCCAGTGATCGTTGAGCGTCTCGAACCTTACCTCATGCTCACTCCCACGTTACAGTTATTATGCCTATGTATTTATGTAACTCTGGTCTCGCTACAACTAAGCCTATATATTTATTACATAAGCACAATTCTCACGGTACCAACTGATTAAAGTTTGTCCACATAATTTGATGCTTCAATCAATATATATTTAGATCTGAAACGTGCATTTCAAACCTGAAAGAAGAAAGACAAGGGGAGGAGAAAGGAATGCCAAGAGTATCTCCAACAATCTTAAAATGTATGGCTCAAATAGTCAAATCATAAAAAATAACTCCAATAGTATACTATTTTATAATTTTTTTGTCAAAAAATATAGGTCACTCAATAAAGTGACCTAAATATACTACACTCCAAGCTAATGTCATTTTCAACATTTTCTTTTCTAATAATGTTATTCGCTTCTAAAAGTACATAAATTTGAGTTTAACCGTTAGAGCCCAATTTATTTTTACTATCCTCAACACTTTGAATGACGTGGTATTTTTATTTTTGAGCATTATTTTGAGTTATTTGTTGCTGTAAGGCCTTCAGGCTACAGCTGTCGCGGTCAAAAGGTAGGCGGCCAGGCGGCTGTAACAAACAGGACAGGGAAGTGCCCTCCAAGAAAGAAGTGTGACATAATATCAGCGCACCGTATCGTGTTTCTTTCGAAATTTGGGCTTCACGTCGCCTTACCTTAATCCACTTTATCCTATTCGTATTATTAATAAACAGGGTTAATTGCCGAACCGCATTTTCTTTACTGCACGGCTTGCTATTGATGACAGTGGAATCTGGATTAACCATTTAACCGCCTTCTTGATTGGGCAAGTTAAGAAAAAGGCAGCAGAGGCGTGAGCTGTCTGGGCATGCCGCGTGTGCGCGAGGCCGAGCCGAAGCCAAGCCGGTGGAGCCGATCCATCGGCGCGTTGCCGCGTTGGCAGGCAGCGCACCCAACTATCCGAGCGAAGCAGGGAGTGGGTGGCGCTGGGTATAAGTGCAAAAGTGACTCTCCCTTGCATGGGACGACCGCATTCTCTTTCCTCTCTCTCGCAGTCTCGCCTCGCCCAGCCCAGTCCCTCGCGCGCGCTCTCTCTCCTGCAAGGACCGCCAGGGAAGGTGAGACTGATTTCTGTTCCCTTCCCCAAAACCCCGTCCTCCTCCTCCTCCTCCTCCTCCTCCCAAAGCTCGTAAGACCTCTCTGCCCTCGCGCTGCGATTTCGTCTCACCCGGTGCAATGTTCGTGGTGGTGTTTTGAATTAATGTTGCTGCTGTTTTTCCTTGTCCTCGACCGGATTCCATGCTCGGTGTGCTGATGATTTTGAATTTGCGAAACCCTGCGAGTTTTCGTCCCGCGCGGGTTTTGGTATTGTCGTGAGTTGTTCCTCCGTGTTTTTGGTGCTGTTGGTAGCGTTGTTGCTGTTTGTTGGTTGGTTTTACTGTCCTGGTGGTTTTTGTGGTGGCGAAGGAGGTCGAGGGGGCCGCGGGGCACCGATGGCTCCATGGTGATGATCTCCGCTGTCCGCTCGCCTCTCTCCTTCGAACTCGAGCATACAGCTGGTTCTTCTGGTTCTTGTCACCGTCGATCTCTTGACGGCTACTCTTTGCTTTTGTGGGCTAAGGCTTAAATTATAAATGTGGGAAGTGTGCGGTACTGGTGGGCGCTCTCGTTTGGAGTTCCATTCCATCCTTCTTCGCGAGGCCCTGGATCTCAGAAACTTTTTGCGTGGTTGTGTCACCAGTTCGGGCTTCGCTTGTGTTGTTGTTTCCGTATTCATTTTGCTGTTGCTTTTCATATGGTGGCTGATTCGGAGCGACGGCGGCTAATTAGCACCGCGACTCCTTGCATGGTGAACTCTATTCGCCTTTCCTCTCGAAAATTCTGACGTCCTTTCATCAACCGTTTATCGTTTAACGCCTCTTGTGTTGTTCTTGCTACTGCTTATGTGCGTCAGAACTCGAGGATAAATCTGCTCATGTTCTGTCTAATCTTTTTTGTTTTTGTTTTGGTATATGTTATGCTCGGCATGTTTGAGAGATCGCTCTTTTTGAATGTGGTCTTAGGGTTTTAGAAACGTGTGGATTTGAACCACTTTTTTCTTATCCCTTTTTCTGTTGATCTCTCGACACTACTGGGCGTGAGATAGGGTCCCTTTTCCTGTTTCCTTGCATTGTGCTCTTTGGCCGAACGTTGGACCTCCATCTTGATTTTCCTTTGCTGAACAATTTCAGATCGTTGTTCCGTGCCAGCATGCACTGCAAACTGCATGCCGTTTTATTTTCTCCCCCTTGCCTTTTATGTTTATGTCAGGGAGTTGGCATTTCTGGCTTACTATCAGTGTAAGGCCCTGTTTCAATCTCGCGAGATAAACTTTAGCAGTTTTTTTAGCTACTTTTAGTCATTTGTAATCTAAACAGTAGAGCTAATGGTGGTAATTGAAGCTAAACTTTAGCACTTCAATTCATATAGCTAAAGTTTAGCAGGAAGCTAAAGTTTATTCCGTGAGATTGAAACGGGGCCTAAGTTAAGCTTGCAAAATCGAGTGTATTTTCTTGTCTATTACTATAATTTCTTGTCAACAATGTTATGTAGTGGCATATCGCTATGTAGTTACTTCCTGTCAGTAAAGAGTGTAATGCTAAAGCACCACTAAATCATGGCTGTTGCTTGTTTCACTTCATCCAGATAAAGTGCCTATACGATTAGTTTGTCATTTAGTATGTTGAAGTGATGATCATCAAAATTCTACAAGCTGAAATTGATATTCTGATTTTGACATGAAGCTGCGTGTTATCGCAAAATCTCAATTCACTTTAGCGTTAGTTTTTGAAATAAATCTTAGGTTCAGAACCTTATTAATGCATCCTTGAAAACTGCTACTTCTCCCATGTTATACAATTGTTCTGTAATGCACCCAAATTAAAGGCCCTGTTTCCAAACCTCGGTAAAATCCTGCATGCCATTCAAAATTGTCTCTGTTGGTTCCTGACCATAGAAATGGTCAAGAGAAGGTGAGTTCTGCACTGAGCTTGACAAGCAATGATGTATGCCTACTATCTATGTTTTCTTTCTGCAATGAGATCCTAATTTACATAGGACAATGCCAGTGCTAGTGAATCTTTTTATTTGTATTTCATCAATGCTGGCACTTATGTGATCGTAGATCTGATGTTAGTCCATCTTAATATAAAGATAAGCAGCTCTCCTGTGTGTTCATTTCTAAAATCTGATGTTAATTTGTTCATTTCTAAAAAAAACTTGGTTGTGAATTTTTAGGATATTTACTCACACTAGTATGCAACAGGATATTACACTATGTCACTTGCTGTACCTGTGACACTAAAGACTACTCAGAGCGGTGAGAATGAAAGACTTGAATACGCCGTGTCAGCTATGCAAGGATACCGTTTAAATATGGAGGATGCTGTGAGTAATCTACCAGCCTTTTGTAGGATCATTGGGTGCATAGTTATATGAAATATGCATGATTGACTTGCTAGTCGCTAAAAATTGCTGCTAGACAAGTGAAGCCTCATGTGTAACCTTTCTCTGCAGCATGCAATTGTCCTGAATCTTGATGCTGCAACTGGCACATCATTCTTTGGTGTTTATGATGGCCATGGAGGTCCGATCTTCACCCTAATCCTCTTGAACAAGTTTCAAATGCATGATGCCAAAAGACAGGCCAATGTTTAGCTACTTGTGTCCATTGCATTCTTACTATGCATTCATGAGTACTGTTGACTCGTTATTTTGTTTCTAGCGTTTACCATGATATTTGATTTATTTGAAATTCTGTTTCAGGACCTGCTGTTTCAAAGTATTGTGCGAGACACCTACACGCTGAGCTTCGCCGACATGAAAGTTTTCGGGATAATCTCCAGACTGCAATTGAGAGAACGTTCTTAAGGTTTTCAACCTTTTGTAGCTCACGGAATTCATGCATTATATATTTTTAGATCGCATAAATTATTTCCCTCCATTACCATAGTGGAATGCAAAGCACCAATATTACCACATTCTTTGTTCATAGTTGATAGTTGAACTTGCTGCTCTTGCAAATAAGAAATATGTAATCATTGCTCCTACTTTGCTGCTGCAGGATGGATGAGATGATGAGAGACAGGAGGGCAGGGAGGGAATTATCTGGGTACGGTGGTAATGACAATTGGAAAGCATATAGAAAGGCTATCAACATGAGTCTATTTCTACCCTTCTGTCAGGTGCTTAATCAACTATTTTTTTTATAAAATCTAACATATGAAAGCTTGTAAGTTGTAACATTTCACTTCACCTTTGATCTTTTTCCAGAAGCCTGCTTATCAGGGGCCAGTAATGGATGGATGTACCGCGTGTGTGGCTCTCATTAGAGACAACCGAATCATTGTGGGAAATGCTGGTGATTCTCGTTGTGTACTCTCAAGGAATAATCAGGTCTGTTGACTCATTCTTTTGTCAAGCATATGTCTGATACCAAATCAGTCTGATATTTTGTACCAGTAAATGTATCATGGTGCCTAATACTCTGTTTATGTCCATTGCAATCAAAGGCGATTGATCTATCCACCGATTTTAAACCAAACCTTCCAGACGAAAGACAAAGAATAGAAGCTGCAGGACATGCGGTAACTTTTAGTGAGAGAGGAAATGTGCATCGTATTGATGATGGAATTGCGGTTTCAAGATCACTTGGTATAGTTCTGCCTGACTTTTTAGTCCGTTGTGGGATTCTACAATTGATTGTGTTATCAGTGTTTTACTTTCTTGCATACCAGGTGACCTAATGTACAAGGATAATAATGATTTAGGTCCCGTACAACAAGCAATTACTGCCTTTCCTGAAGTTCGCACTGTAAGTATTACTATATTCTGTCACCAAAATGTGATTTTATCCAGCTGGGTTGCCGTCTAATGAAAAATGCCCCCTTATTTGTTAGGAAGAGATAACTCAAGATGACCAGTTTCTTATTATAGCATGTGATGGAATCTGGTAAGTTTTCAGCTAAAAGACGCTGGTGCACTCTTTTGCAACCTGTTTTATTTTGTTTGCTTGGAGATCCCTTTGATCCCATGAAAATTACACCAAGTTAAAATTATAGTTATCTTCCACACGTTTGTCTCTTCGAAGTTAAAATTATTAGTGTTCAAACTGTCCAGAAGGGTTTGGGTTTGGGTTTGAGTTTTGGTGCAGTTAAGTTTTATTTACTTTGGACTGGGTCACTGCACCACCATGCTATTTTGTATGGTTTCTTGAATTTCTGGTTTGATGTGATGGGCCCAGAAGGGTCAGAGTTTACATGATGGTGCAGTAATATATGCCAATCCTCTGGTTGCTTATGTTTAAACTGTCTAGTCTCCAGATAACTGTAAAAATTAATCTGCTGAAAATTATCATGATATTTGTTTAGTTTATTTTGGAAGAACTTTGAAGAAAATGAATTTCACCATAGGTCTGGAACTCTGGTTAGTACTTAATGAAACATAATGGTGAAGTTGTGACAAGGATTCTGGAGAACCTGAGTAGTGCTCGCTGATGTAAATAAATTTTTTTATGTTGTTTGCTTTTTGGTAGGGATTGCCTAACAAGCCAGCAAGCAGTTGATTTTATAAGGATATACTCATTTGCTGTGAGTAATTCTCCCCCCTTGATCAGCATATCTGCTCGTTTGACAATGATACAGGATTTTTTTTTTTTTTTGCTATTAGATTCTTTGAAAAAGGTTTGGATGCACGATATGCTTATTCATTGAGAAATATACAATGCATGCAAACTTATCCCATCTGTGTAGTAGTCAAATTTTTATTAAAGAATTTTTATCTGCATGGGGAGTTGTGTGCTTGGCTGCTTGCCTTTTTTCTGGCTACCACCTGACTGATCGGCATGGTTTGCATCTTGTTCATCTTTTATTTGTCACCATTCCCCCTAACAAATGTTGTTGTTCAGGACGTAGGGCTGGCGTCCATCTGCGAGGCCCTCCTTGCACACTGCGTGGCACAACCTAGAGGGAGGGACAACATGACTGTCATACTGGTTCGGTTCAAGACGCCAGGCGCTTGCCAAGTTAGGGCCAGCAACGTACCGCCACCGCCGATCAGCCAAGCTGCTGCTGCGAGCCAAGCCGCTGGGAGCCAAGCCGCTGCTGCGAGCCAAGCCGCTGGGAGCCAAGCTGCTGCCGGCCACTAGAACTTCCGCACCGCCCACCCCCAGCTGGGTTTATGATGGCAATGTTCACCCTCGTCCCCCAGGCGGACCCAAGACCAAAAGCCCCCAGAGCTCCAAGAGCCTCAGAGCTTGGAGTTCGTTTTTTGTCAGGAAAAGATGAGGTTGCTTACCCTGGTTCTTTCATATGGTGCATCTTAACCCCCCGTAGACTTTGGGTTCATTTTACCAGGACAAGATAAACTTGATTTTGTTTTGCGTAGGATGATTTCCTGTGAGAGTAGCTTGTCGTTCTAGGCACTGACGATGAAGTTTTTTTTCCCTGTGAGTCATATGTTTGGATTACCACATCAATATTCTTGTTTTCCGCGGTTTGGAGGATACGTATTTGCTCTGCCTTAACATCGAATGCTTCACATACATCAGATTGCAATATCTTACAATGTGCTTGAAATTGCATATTTGTTTCAAGTTTTGTTTTTGAAAGCTTGATTGGAACTGAGAGTGCACCTTAGGCACTATTGAATATTGATTACTGTGGTCTGATACAACCATGGAGTTTATATATCACTAAATCAACGTATAGTAGGATCGGATGCTGAAACCCCGCGTTTATACAATTGTGCCAATTTACCACTTTGACCTTAGACATCTATCCCACTGTACAATCTACCACTTTAAACTTTACAAAAATCACTCAATCAAATTATCCTCCACTAAATACATCAAACAAACTACACCCAAACTAACACACTATCAAAATCAACCGCTCAGATCGTTGAATAATCCATCTCCCTTACTCACTCGAATCCAATAGATAATATATTTAGACCATCTCTCATCCTTCCCTTAACTCCACCGCCCTAGCCTCCCCTCCCTCCGTCCCTCTCACTCGTGTCGTCGCCGTCGACCTAGGTGTAACACCCGGTCTTAAAGGACAAAGCCGGGTGCATCTCATACATGCGCCAAAAAAGACAACATATATAATAACAGAGTGTGTAGAGATAAAAGTCATAAAACATCAGATTATTTATTACATAGCGGAAGACTTATTACAAAGTAAAAGAATAAATATAAAACAAACTAAGGATCATTGGCGTCAATGTCAACTGAGAAACGCCACCTAGATCAGATCGAATGCCTCAGTGTTAGGTGGCTCCTCTTCGACCACCTGTTCTTCTCCTGTGGGGGGGTGTGAGACAGCAAGAGTGAGCTCACATACGTTCATAGCTCAACAAGTCGTGGGGAATAATGTGGCATGAACTCACCAAAGGTGGGAGTTCATGAAGTGTAAGGCTAATCAATGGAATAAAGGCTGAGGCTGAGCATAGCTTTTATAAGTTGGTCAAAATTTTATTAGCATTTACTAAGTGTAAGTAAATATCAAACCTTAATAATAATAAAGAACAGTAATAGTAAAATAATCCCAAATGCGATGCAAATGTCAAATTAAATTTAAGTTCCATAATTAATCATGTGAGGGTCCGAGCCGCTCATGACCGTGAGCACGGCTAGTATACTAGTTTTACACTCTGCAGAGGTTGCGCATCTTTACCCACAAGTCATGTTACCCATCTGCCAAGAGACGGCCAATCCCATACACCTCTACCGAGGAGGCGAGGCAGGGTAACACTACGAGGCCTTTACAAAGTTCCACTAGCTTCAGAAATCCCGCTACAGTTTATAGGAAGCTCCAGTGCAGGGTTCTTGCCTGACCGCCATCGCAGCAAAATCAACCCAAGGACCTCTCTACACTGACCACTCCCCTACTGCCCTTGCCCCTTTCGGGTAAGGAAGACCTCCACTAGCTTTCCTAGTTAATCAGCCAAGGGCGTCCCATTAAACCCTTGTGGTAGCACTGTTTTCCCGGGTGGTCGCTCCATGTTCCCATTAATTTAATGATCTTAACATGAACAATAATAATAACAAGATAATAACAGAATAATCATGAATAGTGTATCTCCATACCCAATCCACATAAAGCAATAGCAAGTACTACCCAAAATTATTTCAGTGGTGAACAAGGTATAAAGATAACCAAAACTGGGGTAACCTCAAGGATCCCATCAAAATTAACCTATGCAGATCATTAAAATTAATAAGAACATGGCTGGGAAAAGTAAGTGATCAAGGGCACAACTTGCCTTCAATGAGCTCCTGCTCAGCTACTTCTACTTGCTGAACCTCAGATTCCACAGTGGCTTGTTCGTCTACTCGCATCAACACAATACATACATAGTATAGCAAAAATTAACATTGCACCAAACATATAACTAAAATGCACAGTAAAAATCTACACATTAAAATGAAATCATAGGAATAGGAATCACTAAATTTGGAGTTATAGAATTCAAGTTATGAATTTCCTAAGGTTTAATGTGATTAAAATAGGATTAGATGAGAAATAAATTTTCTAACTGTTTTCATGTCAAAACAGAGACACAAAGTGGTAGAGAATAAAATTATAAAATTTTAGAAAGTGGAATGGATTAATTTGGAGTTAAAATAGATTTTATATGAATTATATAAGTTCCTAGGATTATTTTTGTATTCAAATTCAATTTCTAAACTTGTTTATTTGATTTCTCTGAGCTCTGGACGGCGCGCCAAATAATAAAAGGCTCGAGGTCTAACCTGTAAAACTTTCCCAGACTCAGGTTACTGATGCCGAGGATGGCGGGTTTATTTGACAAAAGGACAGGGGCTCTTTAACAAAAATCCTTGTGAAAGGGTATCCACAATCCTCGGCCGCAGGATTAGATCTGGACGCCCCAAATTAGATCGATTATCCCTGAACCGGTATGCAATCACAGCCGCGAGATCGGACCTCGACGGTTTGGATTTAAAACGTTAGGATCACATCGCGACTGTCCATTTATGATCTAATGGACCAGATCGCCCACCCGCGGAAGGCTACACCCTAGATAGATCTGCACCGTTGACTGCTAAACCGACAACGTCTAGCCTTCTTCTATCGCCCAACTCCTACCATGGTGACGTGATTTCAGCCGCGGCGGCGCCATAACTGGTGAGAGCGAAAACACCGACCTCTACCCCAATCCTCGATGTAAACGGTGCTACACACTACGGCAACGATGGTGAACCGAGGGGTAGAATTCTCACCGAAGGTGATGGCGCGCAGAAGCTTAGCTCACGATGCGGCGTAGGTCGGCGATGAACCGTTGACTCAAGGAATAGGGCGCCGAGCAGAGTAAAAGGGCGCAGAGCCCGGAAGCGGTCGAGCAGAGGGCAGCGCAAGGTCGCGGCGGAGTCCGGTGATGCGCCACAGACAAGCTTCTTCGC
Source organism: Zea luxurians (assembly GCA_029449295.1). NCBI lineage: Eukaryota > Viridiplantae > Streptophyta > Magnoliopsida > Poales > Poaceae > Zea > Zea luxurians. The sequence continues at coordinate 106,264,152 of JAOPSE010000010.1, forward strand.
CACCCCAGACCGGCAGCGAACTCTCCCACCCTCTCGGCTTTCTCTCTCTTTCTTATATGCTTGGTGGGGGCAGCGAAGAAAAGGGGAGCACGCACGGATGAGGTCGAGCGCATCAGGGCTCCGATTTATACAGTTTGAGGTGGCAACAACCATCCTGAGATCCCCGGGTCAACACCCATGGCGGCGGATACGGTAGTGCACGCGTCTATCGCGCCCGAGAGCGAGTCTGGGGAAGAAGACCTGTGGGCCCCGCCTGGAGGTGACTGGCGCGAGGGAACACCCGGCTGACGAAAGGGCCCCACGCCCCAGAGACACAAGGCGCGCGCGGTGTGGGGGGGGGGTTTGGGCCGACGGAAGTCGTCTCTGCTGGGCCAAATTGAGGCAGGCGGCCCAACTGGCTTTTCTTTTCTATTTTATTTTCTATCCCATTTTCTCTATTTCCAAGTTTAAATTTGAATTCAAACCTCTATGGTTCATCACCACAACTTATATTTGTGAATTAGGGGTATTGGTTCTGGATATATTTATTTATGTATATTATTTATATTTTTCATATCATTTTTCTTCTTCTCGTTTCCAAAACCCTAAATTTTAATTTAGGGATCAATTCAACCTTTAGATTTATTATTATTATTATTATTAACATTATTATTTTATTTAATGCACAACCAATAAAAACTCCAACATGATGCATATTATTATATTTATTTATTATTATTTTTTTATCATTTGTCTTAATTCATCTCTAAATTCTATGTATGCTCTTTTCATGATGCAAATGAGGCACACAAAATGAGGAGCTCTCTCTATTACTCTTTGTATACAACTTTGAGTATTACAAATCCTACCCCCCTTAAAAATAATCTCGTCCTCGAGATTTAGGAAGATCTAGGGAAAAAGGTGGGGAAAATCTATACGAAGCTCTTCTTCTCTTTCCCAAGTTGCTTCATCTTCACCGTGGTGGCTCCATTGCACTTTGCACATCTTTATAACCTTATTTCTTGTAACTCGAGTCAGTGTATCGAGAATCTTGATGGGATACTCAGCATAAGTCAAATCCTCTTGAACACTAAGGTCCTCCATTGGTAACTGCTCCTCAGGCACCCTGAGACATTTCTTCAGCTGAGATACATGAAAGACATCATGAACATCCGCAAGATGATCCGGTAACTCCAATTGGTATGCAACCTCACCCACTCGCTTTAAGATTAAGAAGGGTCCAATAAAGCGAGGGGACAACTTTCCTTTGACTTTGAATCTTCTCATACCCCGGAGTGGTGACACCTTCAAATAGACATAATCTCCCTCTTTAAACTCAAGCAGTCTTCTCTGGGTGTCAGCATAGCTTTTCTGCCTGGATTGTGCAGTTCTCAAATTCTCCCTTATTTGCTGAACTTGTTCCTCTGCTTCTTGTATAATCTCAGGCCCAAACAACTGCCTTTCACCAGTTTGATCCCAATACAGGGGAGTCCTGCACTTTCTGCCATATAAAGCCTCAAACGGTGACATCTTCAAACTAGCCTGATAGCTATTATTGTAAGAGAACTCTGCATACGGCAAACTCTTATCCCAACTTCCACCATGCTTAAGGGCACAAGCTCTTAACATATCTTCCAGCACTTGGTTGGTCCTCTCAGTCTGCCCATCAGTCTGGGGATGGTAAGCTGAACTAAAGTTCAATCTCGTATCCAATGACTCGTGCAACTTCTTCCAATATCGAGAGGTAAACTGTGATCCTCGATCAGACACGATTTTCTTTGGCACACCATGCAGGCAGACAATCCGTGCCATGTACAACTCTGCCAACTTGGCTCCTGAATACGTGGTCTTCACTGGAATAAAGTGGGCTACTTTAGTTAGTCTGTCCACAATCACCCATATAGAATCATATCTAGCAGACGTGCGGGGCAATCCAACAATGAAGTCCATACCAATCTCTTCCCATTTCCACTCAGGTATTTTCAGTGGATGCAGTAGTCCGGCTGGCCTCTGGTGTTCAGCCTTAACTCTTTGGCACACATCGCACATAGCCACATGTGCAGCCACATCTCTCTTCAAACCATACCACCAATACTTTTGCTTCAAATCCTGATACATCTTAGTACTCCCAGGGTGAATAGAATAAACTGAGTCATGTGCCTCCTTCAATATAGTTTCCCGAAGACTATCAATATCGGGAACACAGATCCGATTCTTGAACCATATCGTGCCTTGCTCATCCTCTGTGAATTCCGGGCCTCTACCTTCTGTTATCAGATCCTTGATCTCCTGGATTTTGGCATCACCAACCTGACCTTTACGAATTTCTTGCTCCAAGGTAGGTTCCAATTCAATAGTCACTCCTTCCGTATGTGTAACAATCCCTAGGTTGAGTCTCTCAAAATCTTTTGCTAATTCATCAGGTAGCTGGACAACGGAAGCGGAGTGAACATGCTCCTTCCGACTCAAGGCATCTGCAACCAAATTCGCCTTGCCTGGGTGATAGTGAATCTCCAAATCATAATCCTTAATGAGCTCCAACCAACGGCGTTGCCTAAGGTTGAGGTCCTTCTGAGTAAATATGTACTTCAAGCTCTTATGGTCCGTGTATACTTGGCACTTAGTTCCCATAATGTAGTGTCTCCAAATCTTAAGTGCATGCACAACTGCTGCCAATTCCAAGTCATGAGTGGGGTAGTTCAATTCATGTTTGCGTAGCTGACGAGAAGCATAGGCAATCACATGTCCTTCTTGCATGAGCACACATCCAAGTCCTTGGCCACATGCATCACAATAAATGTCAAATCCCTTCTGCAGATCTGGCATAACCAATACTGGTGGCGACATTAGTCTCTCCTTCAATTGATCAAAACTCTCTTGGCATTTCTCATCCCACTTGAATTCTCTTCCTTTCTCCAAAAGCGAGGTCATAGGCTTGGCAATCTTAGAGAACCCTTCAATAAATCTCCGATAATATCCTGCGAGTCCCAAGAAACTCTGAATCTCCGTAACTGTAGTGGGCACTCTCCACTCCATTATCTCCTTGACCTTAGCAGGATCCACTGCTATTCCTCCATTAGAAATAATATGACCAAGGAATGGCACCTTGTCAATCCAAAACTCGCACTTGCTGAACTTAGCATAGAGTTGATCATCTCGCAACTTTTGTAGCACCAACCTTAGATGTTGTTCATGATCACTTTTATTCTTAGAATAGATCAGAATATCGTCGATAAACACCACGATGAATCTGTCCAAATACTCCATAAACACCTTATTCATCAAATTCATGAAATAAGCTGGTGCATTGGTCAATCCAAACGACATAACAGTAAACTCATATAATCCATATCGAGTCGAGAATGCTGTCTTGGGAATATCCGATGGTCTAATCCTCATCTGATGGTAACCCGATCGGAGATCAATCTTCGAGAATACTCTAGCACCTCTCATCTGATCAAATAAATCTTCAATACGGGGCAACAGATACTTGTTCTTCACAGTAACATCATTAAGTGATCTATAGTCCACACACATCCGTTGCGATCCATCCTTCTTCTGCACAAATAACACCGGTGCTCCCCAAGGTGAGGAGCTCGGATGAATATACCCCGCCTCCTGTAACTCAGTTAACTGCTTCTTAAGTTCCTTCAACTCCTCTACGGACATCCTATATGGCCGTTTAGAAATAGGAGCGGTTCCAGGTAAGAGATCAATAACAAACTCAACTTCTCTATCAGGTGGCATCCCTGGTAACTCCTCTGGAAAGACATCCAGAAAATCTCTAACCACCCGGATGTTGTTACCAACAAACTCCTCAAGCATAAAGAACATTGCACGCATGGATGAGCAGGTTACTGCAATATTAACTTGAAATCTTTCTCCTTTAGTGGTAGTGAGCTCTACGGTACCTCTTCCACATGCTATAACGGCCTTTGCCTTTCTTAGCCATGACATACCAAGGATCAGATCTATACTGCTTGACTCTAATATTATAGCAGTAACTCTAAATTCTCTACCCATAATGGTCAATGTCAATCTACGTGTCATATGATTCCCTCAACAGGCCCTTTAGGTGTAATTACTATCATGGGTTTTCTCATATTTAGCAGTGGTATTTCATTTGTGTTGGCATATCTAGCAGACATGAATGAATGTGTAGCACCAGAATCAAATAATATTGTTGCAGGGATTGCATTAACATAAAACATACCAAGTACGATGTCACCACCATCAGGAGTATCATCAACGCTGACTTGATTCACCCTGGCTATAGAATATCCCTTGCCAGGAGTCTGTTGCTTGTTCTGAACTGGAGTGGTAGCAATCCTCTGTGGGCAGACATTTGCATAATGACCAGTCTTCCCACACTTGAAACAAGTAGTGCCTGAACTCTGTCCTGAAAACTTCGTCGGGGTGCCAGTGGGGGTAGCCTGTCGAGGAGGTGGAGTCCTCAGTGGTGATTGCTGAACTGGGCGTGGTCCTCCCGGTCGAGTCGGTGTACCCTGTGGTGAGACATAGCGGGGACGAACACTGCTGCTACCCTGTCCCTGTGAGATAGCCTTCCTCTTCAAATCACCCAGTTGAACACGCTTGTGTTCAATAGCAAGAGCCTTATCCAGTAGCCTCTGAAATGATGGAAAGGTGTGTGCAACCAGTGCATACTGCAAGGGTCCATTAAGTCCTTCAATGAAGTGCTCCTGCTTCCTCTCATCCCCAGCAACTTCCTCTGGAGCATATCTCGACAGCTGAATAAATTTGTCTCTGTACTCGCTGACTGACATATTGCCTTGCTTCAATGACAGAAACTCCTTCTTCTTGATCTTTATCATACCAGCTGGAATATGGTAGTTCCTGAACTGTGTACTGAACTCCGCCCAAGTAATAGCATCAGCAGCATCGTGGGCAGCAGTGTAAGAATCCCACCAGTCAGCAGCAGGACCTGTCAGACGACCTGAGGCATAAAGAACTTTCTCCCGGTCTAAGCATTGGGCGATGTTGAGCATCTTCTCAATTGCTTTTAGCCAATCATCAGCATCTAGTGGATCTGGCGAGCTGGCGAAGGTCGGTGGCTTATGACTCATGAACTCCCTATGCTTATCACGAGGTGGAACTGGTGGTGGTAGTGGAGGCAGTGGTACTTGTTGTTGCTGTTGTTGCTGTTGTTGCAGCTGCTGTTGTTGTGCCCTCCTTTCCTGGCGTATCTCCTCTCGCTCCTGGCGTAACTCCTGACGTATATCTTCTCTTTCCTGACGCATCTCCTGGCGTTCTTGCTGCATCTGGGCACGCATGTCAGCCATAGTGTCCGCCATTTGCTGCATCACCGCTATCTGAGCAGCAACCAGTGGGTCAACTCCGCCTGGTGGAGGATTAGGAGGATTCATATCTGCAGGCTGTGGCTGAGGTTGTCTAAATATCCTTCGAGTGTGTCGATTAGGAGGCAAATCAATTCCACCACCCCTCCTGGTATTGACCATCTGAGTTAGATACATAAGGTAAGAAAATAGTAGACAGGGCAGTAATTACGAATCACGTTACTTTGGGGGATTTATTAGCTAAGCAGTTTAATGTTTTACCTACCATAGCTAATTTATTACCTTATGCTGGCACATACTAAGATGTCCATATATAATACTTCAATCAATCAAAGAAGCAAATCAGGCATTGATCAGCAGAACAATCAACCAACATTTTTAATAGAGAAAATAAATTTTTTTGTCTTAGGTCTCCTATCTCTTAAAAATGTCATAGGGGTAGGGATTCCAAGGTGTGAAATCCATCTTGTCTTAGAATAGAAAAGGTAAGAATGATCAAAGTAGAACAGTAGAAGGTGAGACAGGATCAAGATAAGTATAGAGAGATCCAGAGTAAGGTAAGTATAGAATGAATCAGAATGAGATAAGTAGGTAAGGGTTGTCCATTTCTATCTAGGTTTCGTCCTACAGTCAACATTCCTCTGATACCACTTCTGTAACACCCGGTCTTAAAGGACAAAGCCGGGTGCATCTCATACATGCGCCAAAGAAGACAACATATATAATAACAGAGTGTATAGAGATAAAAGTCATAAAACATTAGAGTATTTATTACATAGCGGAAGACTTATTACAAAGTAAAAGAATAAATGTAAAATGAACTAAGGATCGTTGGCGCCAATGTCAACTGAGAAACGCCACCTAGATCAGATCGAATGCCTCAGTGTTAGGCGGCTCCTCTTCGACCACCTGTTCTTCTCCTGTGTGGGGGGGGGGTGTGAGACAGCAAGAGTGAGCTCACATACGTTCATAGCTCAACAAGTCGTGGGGAATAATGTGGCATGAACTCACCAAAGGTGGGAGTTCATGAAGTGTAAGGCTAATCAATGGAATAAAGGCTGAGGCTGAGCATAGCTTTTATAAGTTGGTCAAAATTTTATTAGCATTTACTAAGTGTAAGTAAATACCAAACCTTAATAATAATAAAGAACAGTAATAGTAAAATAATCCCAAATGCGATGCAAATGTCAAATTAAATTTAAGTTCCATAATTAATCATGTGAGGGTCCGAGCCGCTCATGACCGTGAGCACGGCTAGTATACTAGTTTTACACTCTGCAGAGGTTGCGCATCTTTACCCACAAGTCATGTTACCCATCTGCCAAGAGACGGCCAATCCCATACACCTCTACCGAGGAGGCGAGGCAGGGTAACACTACGAGGCCTTTACAAAGTTCCACTAGCTTCAGAAATCCCGCTACAGTTTATAGGAAGCTCCAGTGCAGGGTTCTTGCCTGACCGCCATCGCAGTAAAATCAACCCAAGGACCTCCCTACACTGACCACTCTCCTACTGCCCTTGCCCCTTTCGGGTAAGGAAGACCTCCACTAGCTTTCCTAGTTAATCAGCCAAGGGCGTCCCATTAAACCCTTGTGGTAGCACTGTTTTCCCGGGTGGTCGCTCCATGTTCCCATTAATTTAATGATCTTAACATGAACAATAATAATAACAAGATAATAACAGAATAATCATGAATAGTGTATCTCCATACCCAATCCACATAAAGCAATAGCAAGTACTACCCAAAATTATTTCAGTGGTGAACAAGGTATAAAGATAACCAAAACTGGGGTAACCTAAAGGATCCCATCAAAATTAACCTATGCAGATCATTAAAATTAATAAGAACATGGCTGGGAAAAGTAAGTGATCAAGGGCACAACTTGCCTTCAATGAGCTCCTGCTTAGCTACTTCTACTTGCTGAACCTCAGATTCCACAGTGGCTTGTTCGTCTACTCGCATCAACACAATACATACATAGTATAGCAAAAATTAACATTGCACCAAACATATAACTAAAATGCACAGTAAAAATCTACACATTAAAATGAAATCATAGGAATAGGAATCACTAAATTTGGAGTTATAGAATTCAAGTTATGAATTTCCTAAGGTTTAATGTGATTAAAATAGGATTAGATGAGAAATAAATTTTCTAACTATTTTCATGTCAAAACAGAGACACAAAGTGGTAGAGAATAAAATTATAAAATTTTAGAAAGTGGAATGGATTAATTTGGAGTTAAAATGGATTTTATATGAATTATATAAGTTCCTAGGATTATTTTTGTATTCAAATTCAATTTCTAAACTTGTTTATTTGATTTCTCTGAGCTCTGGACGGCGCGCCAAATAATAAAAGGCTCGAGGTCTAACCTGTAAAACTTTCCCAGACTCAGGTTACTGATGCCGAGGATGGCGGGTTTATTTGACAAAAGGACAGGGGCTCTTTAACAAAAATCCTTGTGAAAGGGTATCTGAAAGGGAATTAGGCTTATACCTAGTTCCTAAATAATTTTGGTGGTTGAATTGTCCAACACAAATAATTGGACTAACTAGTTTGCTCTAGTGTATAAGTTTTACAGGTGCAAAAGGTTCACACTTAGCCAATAAAATGACCATGTGTTGAGTTCAACAAAAGGGCAAAGGAGCAACCAAAAGCCCCTCTGGTCTGGCACACCGGACTGTCCGGTGTATACCGGACAGTGTCCGGTGCACCAGAGGACTTCAGCTCAAACTCGTCGCCCTCGGGAATTTTCCAGAGCCAGCGCGCTAAAATTCACCGGACTGTCCGGTGTACACCGGACAGTGTCCGGTGCTCATTTGAGACGCGGCTCCGGAACTCGCCAGTCTCGGGAATTCGCGAAGACTGCTCCGCTATAATTCACCAGACATGTCCGGTGTACACCGGACTGTCCGGTGCAACCTCGGGGCAACGGCTACTTCGCGCCAACGGTCACCTGCAGGCGCATTTAATGCGCGCCAGAACCGCGCAGTTGTCAGGCACGCGGGAGCAGGCACACCGGACATCAAACAGTACATGTCCGGTGTGCACCGGACATCCGGGCGGGCCCAGAAGTCAGAACTCCAACGGTCATATTGCAACGGCTTTGGTGACGTGGCTGTCGCACCGGACATGTCCGGTGTGCACCGGACTGTCTGGTGCGCCATCGAACAGACAGCCTCACCAAACGGCTAGTTTGGTGGTTGGGGCTATAAATACCCCCAACCACCCCACATTCAAGTCATCCAAGTTTTCCAACTTCCAACCACTTACAAGAGCTAGGCATTCAATTCTAGACACACCAAAGAGATCAAATCCTCTCCAATTCCACTCAAGCCTTTAGTGACTAGTGAGAGAGATTTGCCGTGTTCTTTTGAGCTCTTGCGCTTGGATCGCTTTCTTTCTTTCTCATTTGTTCTTGTGATCAAAACTCAATTGTAACTAAGGCAAGAGGCACCAATTGTGTGGTGGCCCTTGCGGGGAAGTTTTGTTCCCGTTTGATTGAGAAGAAGAAAAGCTCACTCGGTCCGGGGGACCGTTTGAGAGAGGGAAGGGTTGAAAGAGACCCGGCCTTCGTGGCCTCCTCAACGGGGAGTAGGTTTGCAAGAACCGAACCTCGGTAAAACAAATCCGCGTGTCACACTCTTCATTTGCTTGCGATTTGTTTTGCACCCTCTCTCGCGGACTCGTTTATATTTCTAACGCTAACCCGGCTTGTAGTTGTGATTATTTTTGATTTTCAGTTTCGCCCTATTCACCCCCCCTCTAGGCGACTTTCAATTGGTATCGGAGCCCGGTGCTTCATTAGAGCCTAACCGCTCGAAGTGATGTCGGGAGATCACACCAAGAGGGAGATGGAGACCGGCGACAACAAGCCCACTACAAGCCAAGGGAGCACTTCATCGGAAGAGTCCCGCACCAAGAGAAGGGAGAAGAAGAAGAACTCCTCCAAGCGGAAGGAGAAAAGATCTTCCTCTTCTCACCACAAGGAGAAGAAGGAAAAATCTTCTTCTCACAAGCCGCATCGGAGTGGGGACAAGCACAAGAGGATGAGGAAGGTGGTCTACTACGAGACCGACACTTCATCAACATCCACCTCCGACTCCGATGCACCGTCCGTAACTTCTAAGCGCCAAGAGCGCAAGAAGTTTAGTAAGATCCCCTTAAACTATCCTCGTACATCTAGACATACTCCTTTACTTTCCGTTCCATTAGGCAAACCGCCGACTTTTGATGGCGAAGATTATGCTAGGTGGAGTGATTTAATGAAATTTCATCTAACCTCGCTCCACAAAAGTATATGGGATGTTGTTGAGTATGGTGTACAGGTACCATCTGTAGGGGATGAGGATTATGACACGGACGAAGTGGCCCAAATCGAGCACTTCAACTCCCAAGCCGCAACCATCCTCCTCGCCTCTCTAAGCAAGGAGGAATACAACAAAGTGCAAGGGTTGAAAAATGCAAAAGAGATTTGGGACCTACTCAAGACGGCGCACGAGGGTGATGAACTCACCAAGATCACCAAGCGGGAAACGATCGAGGGGGAGCTCGGTCGCTTCCGTCTTCGCCAAGGAGAGGAGCCACAAGACATGTACAATCGGCTCAAGACCTTGGTGAACCAAGTGCGCAACCTCGGGAGCAAAAAGTGGGATGACCACGAGGTGGTTAAGGTTATTTTAAGAGCTCTTATTTTCCTTAACCCCACTCAAGTTCAATTAATTCGTGGTAATCCTAGATATCCACTAATGACCCCCGAGGAAGTTATCGGGAATTTTGTAAGCTTTGAATGCATGATTAAGGGCTCAAAGAAGATCAACGAGCTTGACGAACCTTCCACATCCGAGGCGCAACCGGTGGCCTTCAAGGCAACGGAGGAGAAGAAGGAGGAGTCTACACCAAGTAGACAGCCAATTGACGCCTCCAAGCTCGACAATGAGGAGATGGCCCTAATCATCAAAAGCTTTCGGCAAATCCTCAAGCAACGGAAGGGGAAGGACTACAAATCCCGTTCCAAGAAGGTTTGCTACAAATGTGGTAAGCCCGATCATTTTATTGCAAAATGTCCTATGTCTAGTGACAGTGACAGGGGCGACGACAAGAAGGGAAAGAGGAGAGAAAAGAAGAAGTATTACAAGAAGAAGGGCGGCGATGCCCATGTTTGCCGGGAATGGGACTCCGACGAGAGCTCCACCGAGTCCTCCTCCGACGAGGACGCCGCCAACATCGCCGTCACCAAGGGACTTCTCTTCCCCAACGTCGGCCACAAGTGCCTCATGGCAAAGGACGGCAAAAGGAAGAAGGTTAAATCTAACTCCTCCACCAAATATGAATCTTCTAGTGATGATAATGCTAGTGGTGAGGAAGATAATTTGCGTATCCTTTTTGCCAACCTCAACATGGAACAAAAGGAAAAATTAAATGAGCTGATTAGTGCCATCCATGAAAAGGATGATCTCTTGGACTCCCAAGAGGACTTCCTAATCAAGGAAAATAAGAAACATGTTAAGGTTAAAAATGCTTATGCTCTAGAGGTAGAAAAATGTAACAAATTAACTAGTGAGCTAAGCACATGCCATGACACTATTGACAACCTTAGAAATGAAAATGCTAGATTAATTGCTAAGGTTGATTCACATGTTTGCAATGTTTCAACTTCCAATTCTAAAGATGATAATATTGATTTACTTGCTAGAATTGATGAGTTGAATGTTTCTCTTGCTAGCCTTAGAGATGAAAAAGAAAAATTGCTTGCTAAGGCTAGAGATTTTGATGTTTGCATTTCTAACCTTAGAGATGAGAATGATATACTACATGCTAAGGTTATAGAATTTAAAACTTGCAAACCCTCTACATCTACTGAGCATATTTCCATTTGTACTAGATGTAGAGATATTAATGTTGATGCTATCCATGATCACCTAGCCTTAATTAAAAAACAAAATGATCACATAGCACAACTTAATGCTAAGATTAGTGAGCATGACTTAGAAAATGAAAAATTTAAATTTGCTAGAAGCATGCTCTATAATGGGAGACGCCCTGGCATTAAGGATGGCATTGGCTTCCAAAGAGGAGACAATGTCAAGCTTAATGCCCCTCCTAAGAACTTGTCTAACTTTGTTAAGGGCAAGGCTCCCATGCCTCAGGATAACGAGGGTTACATTTTGTACCCTGCCGGCTATCCCGAGAGCAAAATCAAGAAAATTCATTCTAGGAAGTCTCACTCTGGCCCCAACCATGCTTTTATGTATAAGGGTGAGACATCTAGTTCTAGGCAACCAACCCGTGCTAAGTTGCCTAGAAAGAAAATTCCTAATGCATCAAATGATCATGCTATTTCATTCAAAACCTTTGATGCATCATATGTTTTAACTAACAAATCCGGCAAGGTAGTTGCCAAGATTGTTGGGGGCAAACACAAGGGATCAAAGACTTGTGTTTGGGTACCCAAAGTTCTTGTTTCTAATGCTAAAGGACCCAAAACCGTTTGGGTACCTAAAATCAAGAACTAAAATTGTTTTGTAGGTTTATGCATCCGGGGGCTCAAGTTGGATACTCAACAGCGGGTGCACAAACCACATGACAGGGGAGAAAAAGATGTTCTCCTCATATGAGAAAAACCAAGATCCCCAGCGAGCTATCACATTCGGGGATGGAAATCAAGGTTTGGTCAAAGGATTGGGTAAAATTGCTATATCACCTGACCACACTATTTCCAATGTTTTTCTTGTAGATTCTTTAGATTACAATTTGCTTTCCGTATCCCAATTATGTCAAATGGGCTACAACTGTCTATTTACTGATACAGGTGTTACTGTCTTTAGAAGAAGTGATGATTCAATAGCATTTAAGAGAGTGTTAGAGGGTCAGCTATATTTGGTAGATTTCGATAGAGCTGAACTCGACACTTGCTTAGTTGCTAAGACTAACTTGGGTTGGCTCTGGCACCGCCGACTAGCCCATGTTGGAATGAAGAATCTTCACAAGCTTCTAAAGGGAGAACACATTTTAGGACTAACCAATGTTCATTTTGAGAAAGACAGGATTTGTAGCGCATGCCAAGCCGGGAAGCAAGTTGGCACTCATCATCCACACAAGAACATCATGACTAGTGACAGGCCACTGGAGCTCCTACACATGGACCTATTCGGCCCGATCGCTTACATAAGCATCGGTGGGAGTAAGTACTGTCTAGTTATTGTGGATGATTATTCTCGCTTCACTTGGGTATTCTTTTTGCAGGACAAATCTCATACCCAAGAGACCTTAAAGGGATTCTTGAGACGGGCTCAAAATGAGTTCGGCTTAAGGATCAAGAAAATTAGAAGCGATAATGGGACGGAGTTCAAGAACTCTCAAATTGAAGGCTTCCTTGAGGAGGAGGGCATCAAGCATGAGTTCTCTTCTCCCTACACTCCACAACAAAATGGTGTAGTAGAGAGGAAGAATCGAACTCTATTGGACATGGCAAGAACCATGCTTGATGAGTACAAGACACCGGATCGGTTTTGGGCCGAGGCGGTCAACACCGCTTGCTACGCCATCAACCGGTTATATCTACACTGAATCCTCAAGAAGACATCCTATGAACTCCTAACCGGTAAAAAGCCCAATATTTCATATTTTAGAGTTTTTGGTAGCAAATGTTTTATACTTGTTAAAAGAGGTAGAAAATCTAAATTTGCTCCTAAAACTGTAGAAGGCTTTTTACTAGGATATGACTCAAACACAAGGGCATATAGAGTCTTTAACAAGTCCTCAGGACTTGTTGAAGTTTCTTGTGACGTTGTGTTTGATGAGACTAACGGCTCTCAAGTAGAGCAAGTTGATCTTGATGAGATAGGTGAAGAACAGGCTCCATGCATAGCGCTAAGGAACATGTCCATTGGGGATGTGTGTCCTAAGGAATCCGAAGAGCCTCCACATGCACAAGATCAACCATCCTCCTCCATGCAAGCATCTCCACCAACTCAAGTTGAGGATGAGGCTCAAGATATTGAACAAGAAGATCAAGAAGATGGGCCACCTCAAAATGACGGCAACGATCAAGGGGGAGATGCAAATAATGAAGACAAGGAGGATGAACAACCAAGGCCGCCACACCCAAGAGTCCACCAAGCAATACAACGAGATCACCCCGTCGACACCATTCTCGGCGACATTAATAAGGGGGTAACTACTCGATCTCGTGTTGCACATTTTTGTGAACATTACTCTTTTGTTTCCTCTATTGAGCCACACAGGGTAGAGGAAGCACTCCAAGATTCGGATTGGGTGATGGCGATGCAAGAGGAGCTCAACAATTTCACAAGGAATGAGGTATGGCATTTAGTTCCACGTCCTAATCAAAATGTTGTAGGAACCAAGTGGGTCTTCCGCAACAAGCAAGACGAGCATGGTGTGGTGACTAGGAACAAAGCTCGACTCGTGGCCAAGGGTTATTCACAAGTCGAAGGTTTGGATTTTGGTGAAACCTATGCACCCGTAGCTAGGCTTGAGTCAATTCGCGTATTATTAGCCTATGCTACTTACCATGGCTTCAAGCTTTATCAAATGGACGTGAAGAGTGCCTTCCTCAATGGACCAATCAAGGAGGAGGTCTATGTTGAGCAACCTCCCGGCTTTGAAGACAGTGAGTACCCTAACCATGTTTATAGGCTCTCTAAGGCGCTTTATGGGCTCAAGCAAGCCCCAAGAGCATGGTATGAATGCCTTAGAGATTTTCTTATTACTAATGGCTTCAAAGTCGGCAAAGCCGATCCTACTTTATTCACTAAAACTCTTGACAATGATTTGTTCGTATGCCAAATTTATGTTGATGATATCATATTTGGGTCTACTAACGAATCTACATGTGAAGAATTTAGTAGGATCATGACAAAGAAATTCGAGATGTCGATGATGGGGGAGTTAAAGTATTTTCTAGGATTCCAAGTCAAGCAACTCCAAGAGGGCACCTTCATTTGCCAAACGAAGTATACTCAAGACATCCTAACCAAGTTTGGAATGAAGGATGCCAAGCCCATCAAGACACCCATGGGAACAAATGGGCATCTCGACCTCGACACGGGAGGTAAGTCCGTGGATCAAAAGGTATACCGGTCGATGATTGGTTCATTGCTTTATTTATGTGCATCTCGACCGGACATTATGCTTTCCGTATGCATGTGTGCAAGATTCCAAGCCGACCCTAAGGAATCACACCTTACGGCCGTAAAACGAATCTTGAGATATTTGGCTTATACTCCTAAGTTTGGGCTTTGGTACCCTCGGGGATCCACATTTGATTTGATTGGTTATTCGGATGCCGATTGGGCGGGGTGTAAGATTAATAGGAAGAGCACATCGGGGACTTGCCAGTTCTTGGGAAGATCCTTGGTGTCATGGGCTTCAAAGAAGCAAAATTCGGTCGCTCTTTCTACCGCCGAAGCCGAGTATATTGCCGCAGGCCACTGTTGCGCGCAATTGCTTTGGATGAGGCAAACCCTGCGGGACTACGGTTACAAATTAACCAAAGTTCCTCTTCTATGTGATAATGAAAGTGCAATCCGCATGGCGGATAATCCCGTTGAGCATAGCCGCACTAAACACATAGCCATTCGGTATCATTTTCTTCGGGATCATCAACAAAAGGGGGATATCGAGATTTCATACATTAATACTAAAGATCAATTAGCCGATATCTTTACCAAGCCACTTGATGAACAATCTTTTACCAGACTTAGGCATGAGCTTAATATTCTTGATTCTAGGAATTTCTTTTGCTAATTTGCACACATAGCACACAAGTATACCTTTGATCATGTCTCTTTTATATGCTATGACTAATGTGTTTTCAAGTGTATTCCAAACCAAGTCATAGGTATATTGAAAGGGAATTGGAGTCTTCAGCGAAGACAAGGCTTCCACTCCACTCTACTACTCATCCTTCGCCGTCACTCCGAGCATCTCTCCAACTTTGGTATAATCTTCACTCATTTATTTTATGACCAAAGGAGGAGAAAGTACTTCTATGGGCTCTAATAATTCCGTTTTTGGCGATTCATGCCAAAGGGGGAGAAAATATGAGCCCAAAGCAAAAGGACCGCACCACCACCAAAAGGACCGCACCACCACCCTAATTTTAAAATTGATGATTTTCAATTGGTAAATTTCAAAATTGGTATCTCTTTGTGTTCTAAAGGGGGAGCAAGTAGTATTTTTAAAACTTGATATCTTAAAACCCTCTTGAACACTAAGAGGAGAATTTATTTGAGGGGGAGTTTTGTTTAGTCAAAGGAAAAGCATTTGGGACAAAGGAAGAAAATTTCAAAAACTTGAAAATGCTTTGCAAAATCTTATTCATTTACCTTTGACTATCTTGCAAAAGGACTTTGAAAAGAATTTACAAAAGAATTTGCAAAAACAAAACTTGTGGTGTAGGCGTGGTCCAATATGTCAAAAACAAAGAAAACAATCCATGTGCATCATGTAAGTATTTATTGGCTCAATTCCAAGCAACCTTTGCAAACTAGATCAATTATGCACTTCTATATTTGCTTTGGTTTGTGTTGGCATCAATCACCAAAAAGGGGGAGATTGAAAGGGAATTAGGCTTATACCTAGTTCCTAAATAATTTTGGTGGTTGAATTGTCCAACACAAATAATTGGACTAACTAGTTTGCTCTAGTGTATAAGTTTTACAGGTGCAAAAGGTTCACACTTAGCCAATAAAATGACCATGTGTTGAGTTCAACAAAAGGGCAAAGGAGCAACCAAAAGCCCCTCTGGTCTGGCACACCGGACTGTCCGGTGTACACCAGACAGTGTCCGGTGCACCAGAGGACTTCAGCTCAAACTCGTCGCCCTCGGGAATTTTCCAGAGCCAGCGCGCTAAAATTCACCGGACTGTCCGGTGTACACCGGACAGTGTCCGGTGCTCATTTGAGACGCGGCTCCGGAACTCGCCAGTCTCGGGAATTCGCGAAGACTGCTCCGCTATAATTCACCAGACATGTCCGGTGTACACCGGACTGTCCGGTGCAACCTCGGGGCAACGGCTACTTCGCGCCAACGGTCACCTGCAGGCGCATTTAATGCGCGCCAGAACCGCGCAGTTGTCAGGCACGCGGGAGCAGGCACACCGGACATCAAACAGTACATGTCCGGTGTGCACCGGACATCCGGGCGGGCCCAGAAGTCAGAACTCCAACGGTCATATTGCAACGGCTTTGGTGACGTGGCTGTCGCACCGGACATGTCCGGTGTGCACCGGACTGTCCGGTGCGCCATCGAACAGACAGCCTCACCAAACGGCTAGTTTGGTGGTTGGGGCTATAAATACCCCCAACCACCCCACATTCAAGTCATCCAAGTTTTCCAACTTCCAACCACTTACAAGAGCTAGGCATTCAATTCTAGACACACCAAAGAGATCAAATCCTCTCCAATTCCACTCAAGCCTTTAGTGACTAGTGAGAGAGATTTGCCATGTTCTTTTGAGCTCTTGCGCTTGGATCGCTTTCTTTCTTTCTCATTTGTTCTTGTGATCAAAACTCAATTGTAACTAAGGCAAGAGGCACCAATTGTGTGGTGGCCCTTGCGGGGAAGTTTTGTTCCCGTTTGATTGAGAAGAAGAAAAGCTCACTCGGTCCGGGGGACCGTTTGAGAGAGGGAAGGGTTGAAAGAGACCCGGCCTTCGTGGCCTCCTCAACGGGGAGTAGGTTTGCAAGAACCGAACCTCGGTAAAACAAATCCGCGTGTCACACTCTTCATTTGCTTGCGATTTGTTTTGCACCCTCTCTCGCGGACTCGTTTATATTTCTAACGCTAACCCGGCTTGTAGTTGTGATTATTTTTGATTTTCAGTTTCGCCCTATTCACCCCCCCTCTAGGTGACTTTCAGTATCCACAATCCTCGGCCGCAGGATTAGATCTGGACGCCCCAGATTAGATCGATTATCCCTGAACCGGTATGCAATCACAGCCGCGAGATCGGACCTCGACGGTTTGGATTTAAAACGTTAGGATCACATCGCGACTGTCCATTTATGATCTAATGGACCAGATCGCCCACCCGCGGAAGGCTACACCCTAGATAGATCTGCACCGTTGACTGCTAAACCGACGACGTCTAGCCTTCTTCTATCGCCCAACTCCTACCATGGTGACGTGATTTCAGCCGCGGCGGCGCCATAACTGGTGAGAGCGAAAACACCGACCTCTACCCCAATCCTCGATGTAAACGGTGCTACACACTACGGCAACGATGGTGAACCGAGGGGTAGAATTCTCACCGAAGGTGATGGCGCGCAGAAGCTTAGCTCACGATGCCACGTAGGTCGGCGATGAACCGTTGACTCAAGGAATAGGGCGCCGAGCAGAGTAAAAGGGCGCAGAGCCCGGAAGCAGTCGAGCAGAGGGCAGCGCAAGGTCGCGGCGGAGTCCGGTGATGCGCCACAGACAAGCTTCTTCACCACCCCAGACCGGCAGCGAACTCTCCCACCCTCTCGGCTTTCTCTCTCTTTCTTAGATGCTTGGTGGGGGCAGCGAAGAAAAGGGGAGCACGCACGGACGAGGTCGAGCGCATCAGGGCTCCGATTTATACAGTTTGAGGTGGCAACAACCATCCCGAGATCCCCGGGTCAACACCCATGGCGGCGGATACGGTAGTGCGCACGTCTATCGCGCCCGAGAGCGAGTCTGGGGAAGAAGACCTGTGGGCCCCGCCTGGAGGTGACTGGCGCGAGGGAACACCCGGCTGACGAAAGGGCCCCACGCCCCAGAGACACAAGGCGCGCGCGCGGTGTGGGGGGGGGGGGGGTTGGGCCGACGGAAGTCGTCTCTGCTGGGCCAAATTGAGGCAGGCGGCCCAAGTGGCTTTTCTTTTCTTTTCTGTTTTATTTTCTATCCCATTTTCTCTATTTCCAAGTTTAAATTTGAATTCAAACCTCTATGGTTCATCACCACAACTTATATTTGTGAATTAAGGGTGTTGGTTCTGGATATATTTATTTATGTATATTATTTATATTTTTCATATCATTTTTCTTCTTCTCGTTTCCAAAACCCTAAATTTTAATTTAGGGATCAATTCAACCTTTAGATTTATTATTATTTTTATTAACATTATTATTTTATTTAATGCACAACCAATAAAAACTCCAACATGATGCATATTATTATATTTATTTATTATTATTTTTTTATCATTTGTCTTAATTCATCTCTAAATTCTGTGTATGCTCTTTTCATGATGCAAATGAGGCACACAAAATGAGGAGTTCTCTCTATTACTCTTTGTATACAACTTTGAGTATTACACTAGGGCTGAAAAAAAACCCAAGCTCAACGAGCTGGCTCAGGCTCGCAGCGCAACTCGGCTCGGCTCAGATCGGCTCGACACTCTGAACCGAGCCTGCTTTTTGTGGCTCGTGAAAAGAGCGAGCCAGCTCGGCTCGGCTCGCTGCAGCTCGCAAGCTAGCTCATGTCTCGGCCCAACAATAATTTGTTACATAAAATCCTAATTAACATATAATATTAGTATCGAATAGACAATTAATTTATGTTATTTGAGATTATTATACAAAATTAATCTATTTTCTATATTATATTAGTAATATATCTATTTTACTAATTTAAAATATGTTATTTAAATTTTTTTAAAGATTTTATATTATAATTTAGAGAGCAAATTCGTGAATTTATGGCTAGGCTTGGCGAGTCGGCTCGCAAGCTAGGAGTGAGACGACCCGAGCCGATTTTTCAAGCTCGGTAGATGGACGAGCTGAGCCAAGCTTGGCTCGTTGCATGAGCGAGCCGCAGCGAGCCGAGCTTGGCTTGCCTCGTTTCCACCCTATGTCGACCCCTCTCCTCCCTTCCCGGGCGTTAGCACATGCTATATACTAGTAGAATAAAAACAAGTAACAATTATTTTATTTAATTATGTTTATTAGGATTCGAACTTAAAACCTCTATATCTGATACCACATTAATTGAATGGCTTTATTAACTTTGTGGAATGACATGTTATTTATATAGATTGATGAAACAAGTATTAGTACAGCCTTAGCATATCAGGGAGAAAATATAGGATACGCAACTTCTAAAATCAAGAAGATGTTTGTATAGGAAAAAATGATCTCCTACCATCTCTATATTTAATAACGTTGCTCTAGGAAATGATAATCCCCTATCATGTATATATGATTCAAACTATGTTTAACAGAATGTAAGCAGTCTTACAAAAATTTAACCTGCTTACGCCTTCTCTTCAAAGACCTTCATGTAGTTCTCATTTCTTATGGTAATTTACTACCCTACAATCTTTATCTTTAGTTTAATAGCCACGGATGCTCCAAAAATTGCATGTACCTATCTATTCCATGCATAGTATATACCACTATTGTCAGCGTTTCGACCCCGGGGGGTCTCTGTACCGACGAGTAAATTGTCGCTGCGTGTCCCAGCCCAGATGGGTCGGCGCGAGACGGAGACACAAGGGAGGAAAACAGTAAGGGGAACCGCGGCCTCGTGTTGTCCTGCGCCCAGGGCGGATGCGCTTGCAGTAGGGGGTTACAAGCGTTCGCGAGGGAGAAAGAGAGAGAGAGCCTGTGCGTCAGCCCATCCTCCCGCGTGGCCACCTTTTTCGTACGAGGGCCCTGGACCTTCCTTTTATAGACGTAAGGAGAGGGTCCAGGTGTACAACGGGGGGTGTAGCAGTGTGCTAACGTGTCTAGCAGAGGGGAGCCAGAGCCCCATGTACATGCCGACGTGGCTGTCGAAGAGGTGTTGGAGCCCTGTTCATGTGGCGTCGTGGCCGTCGGAGGAGCGCTTGAGCCCTGTAGAAGTACAGCTGTCGGGGCTGTCGGATCCTTGCTGACGTATCCTTGCTTCCGTAGGGGGCTGAGAACCGCCGTCGTCATGGAGCACGCGGGGTGCCATCATTACTTGTTTTACCGGGGCGAGCCAGATGGGACGCCGGTCTTGTTCCCTGTAGCCTGAGCTAGCTAGGGGTAGGGTAATGATGTACCCCCCTACGACGTAGTCGGTCCGAGCCCAAGGTCGGGCGAGGCGGTGGCTCCTCCGAGGTCGAGGCTGAGACCGAGCCCGGGGGTCGGGCGAGGCGGAGACCGTCGTCCGAGGTCGAGGTTGAGTCCGAGCCCTAGGGTCGGGCGAGGCGGAGACCGTCTTCCGAGGTCGAGGTTGAGTCCGAGCCCTGGGGTCGGGAGAGGCGGAGACCGTCGTCCGGAGTCGAGGTTGAGTCCGAGCCCTGGGGTCGGGCGAGGCGGAGACCGTCTTCCGAGGTCGAGGTTGAGTCCGAGCCCTGGGGTCGGGTGAGGCGGAGACCGTCGTCTGAGGTCAAGGTTGAGTCCGAGCCCTAGGGTCGGGCGAGGCGGAGACCATCTTCCGAGGTCGAGGTTGAGTCTGAGCCCGAGGGTCAAGCGAGGTGGAGACCGTCGTCCAAGGTCGAGGTTGAGTCCGAACCCTAGGGTCGGGCGAGGCGGAGACCGTCTTCCGAGGTCGAGGTTGAGTCCGAGCCCTGGGGTCGGGCGAGGCGGAGACCATCGTCCGGAGTCGAGGTTGAGTCCGAGCCCTAGGGTCGGGCGAGGCGGAGCTTCCTATGGCGCCCGAGGCTGGACTTGGCTGCTGTCAGCCTCACCCTGGCAGGTGGCACAGCAGTCGGAGTAGCGCAGGCGGCGCTGTTTTCCTGTCAAGTCAGTCAGTGGAGGGGCGAAGTGACTGCGGTCACTTCGGCCTTGTCGACTGGAGAGCGTGCGTCAGGATAAGGCGTCAGGCGATCCTTGCATTGAATGCTCCTGCGATACGGTCGGTTGGTGTGGTGATCTGGCCAAGGTTGCTTCTCCGTGAAGCCTGCCCGAGCTGGGCCTCGGGCGAGTCGAAGGTGCGCCCGTTGCTTGAGGAGACCCTCGGGCGAGGCGTGAAACTGCCTTGGTCTACCGTTCCTGCCCGAGGCTCGGCTCGGGCGAGGCAAGATCGTGTCCCTTGAGTGGACGGAGCCTTGACCGGAATTGCACCCATCAGGCCTTTGCAGCTTTGTGCTGATGGGGGTTACCAGCTGAGATTAGGAGTCTTGGGGGTACCCCTAATTATGGTCCCCGACAGTAGCCCCCGAGCCTCAAAGGGAGTGTGGGTACTCGCTTGGAGGCTTTGTCACACTTTTTTGCAAGGGGACCGACCTTTCTCGGTTGTATTTCGTTCCGGTGGGTGCGCGCGAACGCACCCGCCGGGTGTAGCCCCCGAGGCCTCGGAGGAGTGGTTTGACTCCTTCAAGGTCTTAATGCCTTTCGTGATGCCTCGGCCGGTCTGGTTGTTCCCTCATGCGAACTGGTCGTTGCCCGGGTGCATAGTCAGGTTCCGAATTCTCGGGCTGGTATGTTGACGCTGTCAACGGTTTGGCCGGAGCCGGGTTTGCGAGAGCAGCCCCCGAGCCTCTGCACAGGGCGAGAGGACGGTCAAGGACTGACTCGGCTTTTTTCATACGCCCCTTCGTCGCCTTTCCGCAAGGAGGAGGGGGGAAAGCGCCATGTTGCCCTCGGAGGGCACCGAACATGGTGTCTCCGGTGAGTTGCTAACAGGTGATCCGAGTGGACGCCCGTGCCCCGTTCGATAAGGGTCGGCTAGTGGCCCAGAGGCGCGCTCCAAAAGTACCTGCAGGTGATTTGCCGGACCCGGTCCCGTTCGATAGGGTCCGAGGGCTCGATGCCTTCCTCTAATATATGGGATTCCGTTACAGAATCGCACCTGCTGGTCTCGGAAATGTCCTAGGGTACCTCGGGAGTGTAGCCCGAGCCTCGGCCATGTATCGGACGTACCCAGAGTCATCCCTCGCTCTGCGTGTTCTGGGGCGGCTGTCGAACCCTTCGAGAGGCCAGCCTGCGAACCCCTGATCAGTAGTGGGCGCGGAGCCCGAGTGGCCTGAGGCGGCTGTTGAACCCTTCCGAGGGGCCAGCCTTCGAACCTATGACCAGTAGTGGGCGCGGAGCCCGAGTGCTCTGAGGCGGCTGTCGAACCCTTCCGGGGGCCAGCCTTCGAACCTCTAATCAGTAGGAGGACTCGGGGCCCGCTTCCTTCGCGGAGAAGGATCCCTTTCAGAGTATCCCCTTTCCCGGTACCTTTAGCAAGAGAGAGAAAGGGGAAGCGAAAAAAGATACGAAATTGAACGACGTGGCGTACCTTTTTTGACGCGGTCATTATGGCGGAGGTGAAGCGTCGCCCGCTTCGCCTGCCAAAGGTGTCGCCTGCCCTGCCGCAGAGTTAATGCGACGGGACGAGTGGTTCGCAGGGCAGTCGTTGTGCATGCGCGAGCCGTTCGAGGAACGGATGTTTCGCCTTCGAGTTTTGGATTTCGCGGCGGGTTCGGGTGGAGTGTTGAACGGGTCTTGCCCGGGTCTTTATATATTCGGAAGAGGGACTGGTGGTGGTTCTTTGCTCTGCTGCTCACCTCTGCTTAGGTTTCCGCAACCTGAGGGAATAGCCAGAGAAAGAAAACCTCGCACCTTGCCCGCTTCGTCGCCACCTTCTTCGCTTGGTGTTGGCCGACCGGGTAACCGTTGTTCCGCCGCGCGACCCGTGGCCTTTCTCCACCGTCACGGCGGACGATCTGGAGGCCCTTGTTGCCGACGGCTTGCTTCGTCCCCTCTCCGGTGACCCGCAGCCGGAGTGGATGGCTCCTCCGAGCGGAGCCGCCCCGTCCCCGCCGTCGGGGTATGTGCTGAGTTTCGTCTCTTTCCATGAGCGGGGGTTCGGAGTGCCAGCAAGTCGTTTCATGCGGGCGATTCTGCATTTCTATGGGGTGGAGCTGCACAATCTCAACCCCAACTCCATCGCGCAAGCAGCCATCTTCGTGGCGGTTTGCGAAGGATTTTTGGGGATTGACCCCCATTGGGATCTATGGACCCACCTCTTCTCTGTGGAGCCTTTTGCCTCGACGACGGGGGAGAAGAGAGTCCGCATGGCGGTGTGGCCCGGTGGCTGCATCCTCCAGTTGAGGCAGGCGCGTGCGCAGCAGTACATCCCGCCATCCTTGTGTCTTCGAACAAGGGGTGGCAGCGCCAGTGGTTTTACCTTCGGAATGACGATGGTAGGCTCCTGTCGTTTTCTCAACGAGTGGTGACCGCCGCCGGCAGCAACTGGCGCTATGGAGCTCCGCACGAGAGATAGAAGAATCTCCAGCCCCTTCTGGAGGCCTTGCAGGAGCTGCGGGATGGATGGCTCACCGCTGCGGGGGTGATTGCCGCCATCCATCGCCGGAGGGTGCTCCCCTTGATGGAGCGGCGACTGCTGCTTTTGGAGATGACGCCGGGGGTCGACTTGGGGGGTTCGCAGGTGTCCTTGGTCCCCCTCCCCACCGATGACCTCCACAGGCGGGTAGCCGGCACGGTAGGGAGGCTAGACGCTGGCGCCCTTACCCAGCTCCCGATGCGTCCCGAGCGCGGGTGCATATCCCTGGTGAGTGTCTGCTCCTTCTTCTTTCTTGTGTCAGATTGCCCTTGGTTCTCACAGTCGAGATTTTTCATCCGTCTCCAGGAGCTGGGGTTTCACAAGCCTTCCCTGCCACCGGTCCCGGAGGACGCGGTGAACCGAGCCGCGCGAAGGGTTGCTGCGGAGAAGAAGGAGAAGAAGGACGCGAAGAAGGCTCGGGCCCGCGAGCGGATGCAGGCTCGGGACGCCTTGGAGAAGCGTCGTCGGTGGCAGGAGAGGGACGGGCTCCCGAGGGAGCCATCGCCGGAGGCGCCTGACGATGACGATGATGACGACGATGATGAAGACGACAACATGGCCGCCCGCCTTGGCCTCAGCCCGGTTCTGAGGTTGGGCCAGGGGTCGTCGAGCCAGCCCCCGAGTGGGCTGATGCCGTCAGTATCTGGAGCCGGGACATCAGGGTCCCGATCCGAAGAACAGGGGCAGGCCGAGGGGGTACTTGACCCCTTGGCCAAGGTAGTTGCAGTGACCCCGGGGAGTCAGGCCGTCCCGCTTGCTCCCCAAGAGCCGTTGCCCGTGCCGGCAGCAGAGGAGGCTGATCCTCAGGTCACCATGTCCACGCCTGGGCGGACCGTCCCTTCGGCGCCCCAGGCGCCCGAGGCAGGGATGGTGCCGAAGCCGGCAGCGGGGCAAACCTTGGTGGTGCCCGCGGGAACCGAGGCTCGGGGGGCCTCCCCGCAGGCACGATTAGTCGTGGCCCAGAGTGGGTAAGTATCTGAGGATACCTCTGTCCCGGCTCCTTCTTCGTGTGTCCTGATCTTGCTCTTCCCTTTCTTCCCAGCAAACGGAGGCACGGTTCGACCGGTCTGGCTCCCCGGAAGGCCCTCAAGACGGCGCCAGCTTCTGCAGCCGGTGGCGCACCGGGCCTCGCCGGCCGGCTGGCCTCTACACAAGGTGCCCCCAATCAGGGGGCTCAGGCGGCACAAGTTGCCGTGGGGCGAGCTCCCGAGGTTGACCCCTCCGTCGAGGCGGCCGTCGTGTCGAGGGAGACTACTGGAGCGGCTGCGGCCTCGAGCCCACCAGACGTGTTGCCGGCGCTGGCACCGGCTTCTGCCGAGGCTGTTGCCGCTCTGGCTGTGGAGCCACCCGTTGCCGCCGATGCTGAGATGGTCGAGGCGCCGCTACTCGAGGCCGGCGATCGAAGACCTGCCCCCTTAGTCGAGGAGGTTCCCAATGCGCCGACTGCAGGGGGTGTCGATGCCTTAGAGGAGGGGGGCGCAGAACCGCGGCCCATCCTAGGGAGCGGCAACCTCGTCCTTGCGTGGCGCAGCCCCAACGAGCGGTGTCAGTCGCTCCGGTTCTGGGCCCGTGGTGCTTCAAAACCCCTCTTCGTTCTTGACGATGAGCGAGAGGAGCAATCTTGGGACGAGCTTTGTGAGTGTGCCGAGGCAACGGTGGGGTTGCTTCGGTCGACCCTGGAGGTCCTTTCCAGGGACGTTCCCAGGATCCTCCAGGTAAGGATTTCAGGCATACTTTTCACGTGATCAAGGCATTCTTTGTGACGCCCCGCTTCCCTTCCTCAGGATCTGACGGATCTGAGCACCGCCAAGTCGTCATTCATCCACCGCGAGGCCGACGTCTGGGGTTCGCTACGGTTTCTGAGGACCGCACTTGCCGAGGCTACCGAGCGCCTCTCCCAATGGAGCGCCGAGGCGGCGGACCTTCGGTTGCTTTGTGTAACACCCGGTTTTAAAGGACAAAGCCGGGTGCAACTCATACATG
Source organism: Zea luxurians (assembly GCA_029449295.1). Classification (NCBI taxonomy): domain Eukaryota; kingdom Viridiplantae; phylum Streptophyta; class Magnoliopsida; order Poales; family Poaceae; genus Zea; species Zea luxurians. The sequence continues at coordinate 106,289,660 of JAOPSE010000010.1, forward strand.
CGCCAAGAAGACAACATATATAATAACAGAGTGTATAGAGATAAATGTCATAAAACATCAGAGTACTTATTACATAGCGGAAGTCTTATTACAAAATAAAGATAAATATAAAACGAACTAAGGATCGTCGGCGCCAATGTCGACTGGGAAACGCCACCTAGATCAGATCAAACTCCTCAGTGTTAGGCGGCTCCTCCTGAACCACCTGATCTTCTCCTGTGGGGGGGGTGTGAGACAGCAAGGGTGAGCTCACACATGATCATAGCTCAACAAGTTGTGGGGAACCAGTGGACATAAACTCACAAAGGTGTGAGTTCATGTGATGTGTAAGGCTAATCAATAATAGGGGTTAAAGCTGAGCATTGCTTTTAAGTAGTTGGTCAAAATTTTATTAGCAGTTACTAAGTGTAAGTAAATACCAAACCATAAGTAAAGTAATAGAACAAAATTAATAACAAACCCATGCATATGCGAATGACAAATTGAATTTAAGTTCCATAATTTAAACATCAGAGAGTCCTGAGCTGCTCATGACCGTGAGCTCGGCTAGTATACCAGTTTTACACTCTGCAGAGGTTGTACCCTTTACCCACAAGTCATGTTACCCATCTGCCAAGGGGTCGCGAATCCCATACACCTCTACCTAGGAAGCGCGGCAGGGCAACACTACGAGGCCTTTACAAAGTTCCACTAGCTTCCGAAAACCCGCTACAGTTTATAGGAAGTTCCAATGCAGGGTTCCTAGCTGACCGCCATCGCAGCAAAATCAACCAGGGACCTCCCTACACTGACCACTCCCCTACTGCCCTTGCCCCTTTCGGGTAAGGTAGTCTTCCACTAGCTTTCCTAATTAGTCAGCCAAGGGGTCCCATTCCTCCCTTGTGGTGGCACGTGGTTCTCAAGTTAAGCTCTATGTTCCAATTAACATTAATGATCTCAACATGAACATACACAGAATAACAAGAATAATTGGAACATAGATATAATAAATGATTATCCCAAAACCATGTAAAGCAATAGCAAACTACCCAAGTGATTCAGGGGTAAACAAGGCAATAAGATAAACAATCTAGGGTGACCTATTGGGTCCCATCAAAATTAACCTATGCATGAGTATGTGATATTAAAGAACATTATTGGGTAAAAAGTGGTCAAGGGCACAACTTGCCTTCAATGAGCTCCTGCTCAGCTACTTCAATCTGCTGCTCACCAGGATCCTCAGCAACGGGCTCTTCTACTCGCCACAATACAAACAAGCACAGTGCATATAGAGAAATTAACATTACACCAAACATATAAATAAAATACACAGTAATAATCTACACCTTAAAATAAAATTCTAGGAACAGGAATCATAATTTTTGGAGTTATAGAATTTAAGTTATGCATTTTCAAAGGTTTTATGTGTTTTAAATAGGATTAAGTGATAAATAAATTTCCTACTGTTTTCATGACTTAACAGAGACACTAAGTGCTAGAGAATAAAATTACAAAATTTTAGGAACTGGAATGGATGAATTTGGAGTTAGTATGAATTTTCTATGAATTTATAAAGTTCTAGCAATTATTTTCCTATTAAAATCTATTTTCCAATTCCTTTATTCGATTTAAATAGGCTCTGGACTGGGCGTCAATTCCTGGAAAACTCAGGGGCTCTGTCGTAAGATTACCGAGACTCAGAGAATAGTGTTCTCTGGACGGCGGGTTGATTCAGTTGTTTCTCGGGGTCTCTTTAAGAAAAGTGCACGGCGAAGGGGCATTTGTTGATATGGACCATCAGATCTAAGATCAAGGGTCACGATTAGATGGCGCTATAAGTGAACCGGTACGCGATTACTAACGTCGGATCGGAGACCAACGGTAGAGATCTTCCTTTATCCTAGACTCGTTTCAGCCGCCCGATTGAGATCAATGGTTAGATCTACACGTTGAACCGGTATAAGCTCGTGACCGCCAGATCTTGATCCGACGGCCACGGAGGCTTCGTCTTCAACCCAGCCCGAGCCACCCAACCAGCCACTGCGCGCGGCGGCGGGGTCACCGGAGCCCACAAATCCGGCCAACCCGAGCGCCAGACCCAAATTCGTTCGGCCCCCACGAGATTGACGACCCCCTGAACTCAATTCCCAAACTAATTTCGGCCGACATCACGTGCAAGACTCGGTCCACGGCGCGCCGCGTTACCCCGGGCAGAGAAGTCCGGTGAGCTACCCAAGCGACGCTACGGTGCCTCGAACTACAACGGATAGATGCATGACGTTCCTACAAACGCGGTAAAAGTGATCGAAGGCCATACCGAAGGGTTGAAGCGACGACGAAGCCGGACCCCGTGATTCCGCGGCTGCCGCGGCGGTGGAGCACTACGGCGAGAAATTGCCTCGGACCCCGAAATCCCCACGCCCGCAGGTTCACGGCACAAGTGCTGCGATCCTCGACGGCTTCCCGGACACGGTTCGTGCACCGGAATTTTGGTGAAGACGATAATGGTGCTGGCGGCCGATTCCCAGCCGCAGTTCAAGCCTGAGCCACCCGCACTCGCCGCGATTTGCTAGATTAAAGGGGCTATGGGCACAGAAGTTCGTGGGGGTCAGGTCTTATAGGCTAACGGCTCGAATCAGCGAGAAACCAGGGCAGGGGCGAGTTCGCCGGAGGCATCGGAGGTCGCTGCGCGAAGTCCGTTGGCGAGCGCGATTGACCAGACGACATGGTCCCACCGGTCATGGACGCAGCGACGAAAGCGGGCGCAAGGGGCACTGACGGGTAGGCCCGGCCCGTCAGTGAGACCGGAACACAGGCGCGCGCGAGACGGGAAAACGAGGGAGTGGGCCGCGCGGTGTAGGTTCTTGAGTGGGCCGAATAGGGTTGAGTTGGCCCAATAAGCTCCTTTATCTTTTTCTTTTTATGTTTTATTTCCTATTTTCAAATTTAAATCCCAATTTGAATTCAAACTTGTTTGTGAGCTTCTTAACTGGGTTAAACACTTAAATTAAAATATTAGTGGGGACAAAATGTATTCTTTCATACATTTATTTTCCTCTATTTTGTATAACCTCCTCCTTCTCTCTTTTCTTAATTCTAGGATTATTTAGGATTAAAATCCCCATTTGGATATTCACCTATTTCTTTTTGCATTATTATAATATTGTCACAGAAATGCACACAAAAATATTCAGCATGATGCATTGATTTAATTGTTCTTGGACATGGTGTTCACATAGGATGATGCATCAAACTCACATAAAGAGAAAATGTTTCTCTATTGATATTATTTCTAGCAATTTACAAAGTGGGTGTTACACTTTGTGACGATCTGGGGGCAGAGGCAGCGGCGGCACGCGCAGAGGCGCAGCTACGGCAGTTGGAGCTTGGCCAGGTCATCGGTGAGCGGGACCAATCTCAGGGCTGGGCTGCCGAGGCTAAAAGCCGGGCTGAGGCCCTTGGAGGCCAGCTAGCCTAGGCGTCCGCTCGGGCCGAAGCCTTTGCGGCGGTCCTGGCCGTGGCCGTCGGGTCTGCTTAGTCCGCCCAAGCCGCACCCTCGGAGCAGCATGCCCGGGATGAAGGTATGTTTTGGCTATTTTGAGATTTTGATTTAGCTTCATTCTTCAACTTACGTTTGAAGACTTCTGCTTCTGCTGTTTGCAAAGCTCGAGTCTGCCCTCAATGAGTCCGCCAAGGCACTTGCCTAGGTGGCTGAGCAAAAGGAGGCCGACCGCATGGCCATGTCCGAGGCTATCTCGGCCTTCTGCCAGATCTTTGGCCTTGACGACGTCCCCTTAGGAAGCTCCCCTCAGAGTCGCCTGCAAGCCTTGGGTGACCACGCGCGCGGTAGACTCTGCGAGGCGCTGCATCACGGCGTTAGGCGGGCCTTCGCCGTGCTTGCTTCCCACTATGATGTGGATCTGGAGCGGGTCAGCGAGGGGTACTGCCTTCCCGACGAAGATGAAGTTGCCTTGGCCGAAGTCCAGAGGCTTGACGCGGCCGCCGCGGGCCCAAGCGTGGTGCTGGCGTCCACCTTCGAGGTGGAGATCCTTCCGCTTGCGCCGTCGTCCGAGGGCGGGGCGGATCTCGTCGAGGGTGGAAATGAAGCCGAGGGTGCAGCTCCTCCCCCGGGCGATGCCTGATTTTGCCGGAGCAGTTTATTCTGAATATGTATGTGTCCTTCGCGGCCACCGAGGCCTGAACACTTTGTCGTCGTGATATAAAGTTGTGTCTCTTTTCCTCCTGTTTTGTGTATCCGGACTTGTTCGTCAGTAGCAGGATCGCTTACCCAAGTAAGAGTTATTTTTCGCGGTAGGTGACGAGTGAGGTATCTGTATTCCGGAGGCGTAGGAGTCCCTCGGCTCGGTCGGCCTCGCCGCTTACATGCACTCTTATCTGTTTCTCAGGGTTTCTTTACTGATATAGCTGGAAAACACGAAAGTCGTTTTGGTGGAAGATTTTTTTTCGAGGAAAATTTTGACGCAGAGGGGGTTCCCCCCTTCTAGCCCCCGAGGGAGGGTCGGGCTTTGCCGAGGCAAGGCTGACCCTTCCTTGATGGTTTAGACTTTATTTGCGTAAGTGAACGAGGTATATGAACGACTTGAAAACATCTTAAGGGTAGAAGCGATGTAGTTGTCGGATGTTCCAAGCGTTGTTGTAGACCTTGCCTTGACTGTTGGCCAGCTTGTATGTTCCGGGCTTCAGAATCTTGGCGATGATGAACGGCCCTTCCCAGGGAGGCGTGAGCTTGTGGCGCCCTCGGGCGTCTTGTCGTAGCCGAAGCACCAAGTCACCCACCTGGAGGTCTCAGGACCGAACCCCTCGGGCGTGGTAGCGTCGTAGAGACTACTGATACCTTGCCGAGTGTAGTAGGGCCATGTCTCGAGCCTCCTCCAGCTAGTCCAGTGAGTCTTCTCGGCTGGTCTGGTTGCTCCGGTCGTCGTACGCTCTTGTCCTCGAGGAACCGTATTCTAAGTCTGTGGGCAAGATAGCCTCGGCCCCATAGACTAGAAAGAACGGCATGAAACCCGTGGCTCGGCTTGGCATCGTCTTTAGACTCCAGACCACCGAGGGGAGCTCCTTCATCCATCGCCTGCCGAACTTGTTGAGGTCGTTGTAGATCCTCGGCTTGAGTCCTTGCAGAATCATGTCGTTGGCACGCTCTACCTGCCCATTCGTCATGGGGTGAGCTACGGCGGCCCAGTCCACCCGGATGTGGTGGTCCTCGCAGAAGTCCAGGAACTTTCTGCCAGTGAACTAGGTGCCGTTGTCAGTGATGATGGAGTTTGGGACCCCGAAGCGATGGATGATGTTGGTGAAGAATGCCGCCACCTGTTCGGACCTGATGCTGTTTAGGGGTCGGACCTCGATCCACTTGGAGAATTTGTCGATGGTGACCAGCAGGTGCGTGAAGCCCCCGGGTGCCTTCTGCAAGGGACCGACGAGGTCCAGACCCCACACAGCAAACGGTCAGGTAATGGGTATTGTTTGCAAGGCCTGAGCGGGCAGGTGCGGCTGCCTTGCATAGAATTGACACCCTTGGCAGGTGTGTACAATCCTAGTGGCATCGGCCACCGCGGTTGGCCAGTAGAAACCCTGTCGGAAGGCGTTTCCAACGAGGGCCCGAGGTGCTGCGTGGTGACCGCAAGCCCCCGAGTGTATTTCTTGCAATAGCTCCTGTCCTTCGGCGATGGATATGCATCGCTGGAGGATGCCTGAGGGGCTGCGGTGGTAGAGCTCCTTTCCGTCACCCAGCAAAACGAACGACTTGGCGCGCCGCGCCAGTCGCCGAGCTTCGGCTCTTTCGAGGGGTAGCTCTCCTCGGTGGAGATATTGCAGATATGGGGTCTACCAGTTTCGATTACGCGTGACCCCATTCCGCTCTTCCTCGACGCGTTGTGCCGAACCCTCAGGGGCCGAGGGTGCCTCGGGCGGGGCCGAGGCTGCCTCGGGCTGAGCTGAGGGCGCCTCGAGCTGAGCTGAGGGCGCCTCGGGCAGAGCCGAGGCCTTCTCGGGCTCGGGCGTGTCGTCGATCTTGACGGAGGGTTGATGTAGGTCTCGGGAGAAGACGTCCAGAGGAACCGTTGTCCGCCCCAAGGCTATCTTAGCCAGCTCGTCTGCAGTCTCGTTGTATCGTCGAGCGACGTGGTTGAGCTCGAGCCCGTAGAACTTGTCCTCTAGGCACCGAACCTCGTCGCAGTAGGCTTCCATCTTCGAGTCGCGGCAATGGGAGTTCTTCATGACTTGGTCGATGACAAGCTGCGAGTCGCCACGAGCGTCGAGGCGCCGGACCCCTAGCTCGATGGAGATGCGCAACCCGTTAACCAGAGCCTCGTACTCGGCCACATTGTTGGACGCCGGGAAATGGAGGCGCAACACGTAGCGGAGGTGCTTCCCAAGGGGTGAGATGAAGAGCAGGCCCGCGCCCGCTCCTGTTTTCATCAGCGACCCATCGAAATACATGGTCCAGAGTTCCGGTTGGATCGGAGCTGCTGGAAGCTGGGTGTCGACCCATTCATCCACAAAGTCCGCCAAGACTTGGGACTTGATGGCCTTCCGAGGGGCGAACAAGATTGTCTCGCCCTTGATCTCCACTGCCCACTTTGCAATCCTACCCGAGGCCTCTCGGCACTGGATGATCTCCCCCAGGGGGAAGGATGACACCACAGTCACCGGATGAGATTCGAAGTAGTGTCGCAACTTTCGCCGCGTCAGAATTACCACGTACAATAGCTTTTGAATTTGCGGGTAGCGAATTTTGGTTTCGGACAGTACCTCGCTGATGAAGTAGACCAGCCTCTGGACGGGCAATGCGTGCCCTTCTTCTCGTCTCTCGACCACGATCGCGGCGCTGACCACCTGAGTGGTAGCGGCGACGTAGATCAAGAGGGCTTCTCCGGCCGCGGGGGGGCACCAAGATGGGCGCGCTTGTAAGGAGCGCCTTTAGGTTCCCGAGGGCTTCCTCGGCCTCGAGGGTCCAAGTGAAGCGCTCGGTCTTCCTCAAGAGGCAGTACCGGGGTAGGCCCCTTTTGCTGAGGCGCGAGATGAAGCGGCTCAGAGCCGCAAGGCATCCCATGACCCTCTGTACTCCTTTCAAGTCTTTGATGGGCCCCATGTTGGTTATGGTCGCGATTTTCTCCGGGTTGGCCTCGATGCCCCGCTTGGAGACGATGAACCCCAGGAGCATGCCTCGGGGGACTCCGAAGACACACTTCTCGGTATTGAGTTTTACGCCTTTCGCCTTGAGACACTAGAATGTCGTTTCAAGGTCGGAGAGAAGGTCGGAGGCTTTCCTCGTCTTGACTATGATGTCATCGACATAAGCCTCGACCGTTCGACCAATGTGCTCCCCGAACACGTGGTTCATGCACCTTTGGTATGTCGCACCCGCATTCCTCAAACCGAATGGCATAGTAATGTAGCAGTACATGCCAAAAGGTGTGATGAAAGAAGTCGCGAGCTGGTCGGACTCTTTCATCCTGATTTGGTGATACCCTGAGTAGGCATCAAGGAACGACAGGGTTTCGCACCCAGCAGTGGAATCCACGACTTGGCATAGCATGGTCTCCCCAGCACCGCGTGGTAGGTTCTTCGGAACCCGACCACCTCGAACGTGAGGGTTTCCTTTCGGAAGTTGGAGGGAGTCCTGAAGCAGACGGGCAGATCGAGTTGTCCAAGGGGCTGGACGCGCTTCCCGGGAATGATCCCATGAAAGGGCACCGCACTGGCCCGGATCGAGGACAAATCGATCTACAGGAGCCTGAGGGTGTTGGCGTAGATGATGTTGAGGCTGCTGCCTCCGTCCATGAGGACCTTGGTAAGCCTAACATTGCCGATGACGGGATCAACAACGAGCGGGTACTTCCCCGGGCTCGGCACGCGGTCGGGATGGTCGCCTTGGTCGAAGGTGATGGGCTTGTCGGACCAGTCTAGGTAGACTGGCGCCGCCACCTTCACCGAACAGACCTCCCGGCGCTCTTGCTTGTGGTGCCGAGCCAAGGCGTTCGCCACTTGCCCACCGTAGATCATGAAGCAGTCGTGGACCTCGGGGAACTCCTCTGCCTTGTGACCCTCCTTCTTGTCGTTGTCGGGGGCTCTGCCACCTTCCGCCGGGGGCCCGGCTTTGTGGAAGTAGCGCCGAAGCATGACGCACTCCTCAAGGGTGCGCCGAAGCATCTTGTCGAACAGGTTGGCGCCTCCGGGAGGCTTTCGAGGGTTCCTGTGCTCGGCGGCAGCGACAAGGTCTGCGTCGGCGGCGTCGCATTTCGCTTGCGACTTCTTCTTGCCCTTCTTCTTTGTGTCGCGCTGAGCGGACGCCTTGGGGACATCTTCCGGCTGGCGCCCCTGAGGCTGCTTGTCCTTCCGGAAGATGGCTTCGACCGCCTCCTGACCAGAGGCGAACTTGGTGGCGATGTCCATCAGCTCGCTCGCCCTGGTGGGAGTCTTGCGACCCAGCTTGCTCACCAGGTCGTGGCAAGTGGTGCCGGCGAGGAATGCGCCGATGACATCCGAGTCGGTGATGTTTGGCAGCTCGGTGCGCTGCTTCGAAAATCACCGGATGTAGTCCCGTAGGGATTCTTTCAGCTGCTGGCGGCAGCTTCGGAGATCCCAGGAGTTCCCAGGGCGCACGTATGTTCCCTGGAAGTTGCCGGCGAAGGCTTTGACCAGGTCGTCGCAGTTGGAGATCTGTGCAGGAGGCAGATGCTCCAGCCAGGCTCGGGCGGCGTCGGAGAGGAACAGGGGGAGGTTGCGGATGATGAGGTTGTCATTGTCCGTTCCACCCAGCTGGCAGGCCAGCCAGTAGTCCACGAGCCACAGTTCCGGCCTTGTCTCCCCTGAGTACTTGGTGATGGTAGTCGGGATTCGGAACCGGGTCGGGAACGGCGCCCGTTGTATGGCCCGGCTGAAAGCTTGCGGACCGGGTGGTTCGGGCGAGGGGCTCCGATCCTCCTCGCTGTCGTAGCGTCCCCCACGCCTGGGGTGGTAGCCTCGGCGTACCTTCTCGTCAAGGCGGGCTCGACGGTCGCGGCGGTGGTGCTCATTGCCGAGGCGACCCGGGGCCGCAGGCGCTGTGTCCCGCGTGCGCCCGGTGTGGATCAAGGCTTCTCGCATGAATCGGGAAGTCGCGGCGCGATGCTCCGGGGGGTATCCCTGCCTTCGGGAGGCAGAGCTTTCGGCCCGTCGGACCGCGACATCCTCCAGGAGATTCTTGAGCTCTCCCTGGATACGCCGCCCCTCGGTGGTGGATGGTTCCGGCATCGCTCGGAGTAGTATTGCTGCTGCAGCCAGGTTCTGGCCAACCCCACAGGAAGCCGGGGGCAGCCTTGCCCTGGCATTGTTGGTGATGCGGCACTGGACGTCCTGGGCTAGATGACGCGCTTCTCCGGCCGGTGCTCGGCCTGCCCACTCTTGCCCGATATTTTGCTGGAGCTGCACAAGTTGTCCTGCTTCCTCGTCGAGCCTAGCCTGCATCTCGCGGATTTGCTCGAGCTGTGCGTCCTGACTCCTCGCAGGGACTGGGACCATAGCTAGCTCTCGAAGGATGTCAACGCGAGGCGCATGCCTAGGGGGATCGCCATTCTCCGGCATACCAAGGTGGTTGCCTTCGTCGAGACCCCCTAGATCGACGTGGAAACATTCGCGTCTTTGGCCACAGTCCTCGTCGCCGAGGCTGTGGCTACCATCAGAGTAATAGGAGAGGCAGTAGTCGCATGCGGTCATGAAGTCCCGCATGGCACTAGGGTTATCGAGCCCGAAGAAATCCCAACCAGAGTCGGGCTCGTCGTCTTCCTCGGAACCCGGGGGCCCGTAGGTCGAGACGGCTGTCAATCTGTCCCAGGTTGACCACATATGGTACCCCGGAAGGTTTGGATATGCCTTTATGAAAGCGTCCACCGAAGCGGGGTTGCTTGGTGGGTCAAAGCTGAATCTAAAAGGCACAGGATGGGAAATGGACGGTACCTCTTGATCGACGGATGGTGACGAAGTCGCGTCGGGGACAGACTGCACCGTTATCTCAGGTACGAGGCTAACGCCCAGCAAGTCCTTCGCGAGCGTGCTGGCGTCGTCTGTCTGCTTGGGGTTGGCATGTTGCGGGGAAACGACGCTCGTCTTCGTCTCAGACGCGAGGTCAACGCCCGACGTGTCCCCCGCTGGGGCGCCGACTATCGGCGTTTCGACCCCGGGGGGTCCCTGGACCGACGAGTAAATTGTCGCTGCGTGTCCCTGCCCAAATGGGTCGGCGCGAGACGGAGACACAAGGGGGGAAAACAGTAAGGGGAACCGTGGCCTCGTGTTGTCCTGCGCCCAGGGCGGATGCGCTTGCAGTAGGGGGTTACAAGCGTTCGCGAGGGAGAAAGAGAGAGAGCCTGTGCGTCAGCCCATCCTCTCGCGCGACCACCTTTTTCGTATGAGGGCCCTGGACCTTCCTTTTATAGACGTAAGGAGAGGGTCCAGGTGTACAATGGGGGGTGTAGCAGTGTGCTAACGTGTCTAGCAGAGGGGAGCCAGAGCCCCATGTACATGCCGACGTGGCTGTCGGAGAGGTGTTGGAGCCCTGTTCATGTGGCGTCGTGGCCGTCGGAGGAGCGCTTGAGCCCTGTAGAAGTACAGCTGTTGGGGCTGTCGGATCCTTGCTGACATATCCTTGCTTCCGTAGGGGGCTAAGAACCGCCGTCATCATGGAGCACGCGGGGTGCCATCATTACTTGTTTTACCGAGGCGAGCCAGATGGGACGCCGATCTTGTTCCCCGTAGCCTGAGCTAGCTAGGGGTAGGGTAATGATGTACCCCCCTGCGACGTATTCGGTCCGAGCCCATGGTCGGGCGAGTTGGTGGCTCCTCCGAGGTCGAGGCTGAGTCCGAGCCCAGGGGTCGGGCGAGGCGGAGACCGTCGTCCGAGGTCGAGGTTGAGTCCGAGCCCTAGGGTCGGGCGAGGCGGAGACCGTCTTCCGAGGTCGAGGTTGAGTCCGAGCCCTGGGGTCGGGCGAGGCGGAGACCGTCGTCCGGAGTCGAGGTTGAGTCCGAGCCCTAGGGTCGGGCGAGGCGGAGACCGTCTTCTGAGGTCGAGGTTGAGTCCGAGCCCTAGGGTCGGGCGAGGCAGAGACCATTGTCCGAGGTCGAGGTTGAGTCTGAGCCCTAGTGTCGGGCAAGGCGGAGACCGTCTTTCGAGGTCGAGGTTGAGTCCGAGCCCGGGGGTCGGACGAGGCAAAGACCGTCGTCCGAGGTCGAGGTTGAGTCCGAGCCCTAGGGTCGGGTGAGGCGGAGACCGTCTTCCGAGGTCGAGGTTGAGTCCGAGCCCTGGGGTCGGGCGAGGCGGAGACCATCGTCCGGAGTCGAGGTTGAGTCCGAGCCCTAGGGTCAGGCGAGGCGGAGCTTCCTATGGCGCCCAAGGCTGGACTTGGCTACTGTTAGCCTCACCCTGGTAGGTGGCACAGCAGTCGGAGCAGCGCAGGCGGCGCTGTTTTCCTATCAGGTCAGTCAGTGGAGGGGCGAAGTGACTGTGGTCACTTCGGCCTTGTCGACTGGAGAGCGTGCATCAGGATAAGGCGTCAGGCGATCCTTGCATTGAATGCTCCTGCGATACGGTCGGTTGGCGTGGTGATCTGGCCAAGGTTGCTTCTCCGCGAAGCCTGCCCGAGCTGGGCCTCGGGCGAGTCGAAGGTGCGCCCGTTGCTTGAGGAGACCCTCGGGCGAGGCGTGAATCTGCCTTGGTCTACCGTACCTGGCCGAGGCTCGGCTCGGGCGAGGCGAGATCGTGTCCCTTGAGTGGACGGAGCCTTGATCCGAATTGCGCCCATCAGGCCTTTGCAGCTTTGTGCTGATGGGGGTTACCAGCTGAGATTAGGAGTCTTTGGGGTACCCCTAATTACAGTCCCCGACAACTATATAATCTACTAGTTTAATCTTTGCAAAACTCACCCAACCAAGTCACCCACACCCATAACCTCTACTTAATCCAGTAAACAAATTGCACCCAGACTTAATACACCATCAAAACCAACGATTTAGATCGTTGGATAACCCTCCCCTTGCTCAAATCCAATGAACAATATTATTTGAATAATCCCTCCCTCTCTCCCTAACTCTCGTGATAGCCGTCATTGACCTGTCTCACTGCATCGCCGCCACCAACGTCGACCCCTCCTCTCCCCTTCGCGAGATCGTAGCATTAGCACGTAGGGATGAAAATAGGCGGGAAAACCCCCGTTTCGTCCGCTACCGTATCCCGTTTTTACCAGCTGTTGGCACCTTTTTCGGGCACCAAACACTACACAAGGACCGATAGTGGTGCTCTCTGCATAGGGGCGGACGGTCCGCGACCTGGCACAGGGCTAGGGTTTCCTACCTGACGGCCGAACGGTCCACGCCCTGGGGCCGGATGGTCCGCGCGTGCGCAGGGGCGGTGGAAGGTCACCGACGGCGCCTGGATCTCGCTCCCGGGAGGGACCCTGTCGGGGAGTAGAGATCCTAGGTGGTGTCTAGGCTCGGGTAGACCGACCTAGACTCCTCTAATCGACGTAGAGTCGAAGAGAAGCGGAGGATTTGGGGGTTGGAAGACTAACCTAGAACTAGACTAGAACTACTCCTAAGAATAAATGTAAATTGTATTGATTGAGGATTCGATTGATTTATTCTAATCGGCCGTAATCCTCTATATTTATAGAGGAGGGGGTTGGACCCGTTACAAACTGATCTCCCAAGTTAATCCCACGAATTTCGCCAACAAACATAGCAAGAAACTCGAAACCCTAATATGTTCTACGCGCGCGCCGACCGTCCGGACTGTCCGCCACTCATTTTGGTGCTCAACATATGGCCCCTGCCTTTTGGTGGAGCTGAGCGAACCAAAAGCAACTAACTCGATATGATCACATCAGTTTTCTTAGGCATCTTGCCACTTACTAGGATGGTACATAGTGGCCTTGGTCCCAATGGTTGACTCAACGGACGTGACCCCTTTATCTTTGATCGAACTGTCCCCTTTATCTTTGATCGAACTGTCAATCCCAACACTGCCGAGCGTCATACTGGTCCTGACCAATTCGTCACCTTGCTTTCCTAATTTTCTAAGTCTTCTGGTGTAGTTTCGTAGTCGACCAGGTCTTCTCCTTGCAGGTAGTCTTCCCCATGGGTGTTGGTACGTCGTTGGATGTGTCTTGGTGTAGTGCGGATGGTTCGGCCTCAGGGGTCAGACGGTCCGCGCCCTGTACTGTTGGTCCGGTCTTTATAGCCGGACTGTCTGCCATACCTACAAAGAACTGCACAGTTGTTTTATTTTCCGTCTTTGTGGCCGTTTGATTTTCCTCAACGACCTTTGGTCTCCATCTCTTTTGTGGTGGCGGATACTGCAGATGCGTGTCATTGAATATTTTTTCCGCCTCCTTCTCCTGATTCTCCTTTGCTCTGAGGCGCTGTAATTTTCGCTTTTGCGATCGTGTCAATCCCGATGGGCACCATCGGGGCATGGAGTATTTTGGATCGGCTGTTTTGTTGACAGTCGTACCTTCTTTTTTGTTTGTGTTGGCCGATTCACCAAAAATCATCGGCCCTTCATTATTTTTTGTACGACGACATCTGTCGTTCCTATTTTAAAGACGTCTCCTTTTATCGTACTATTGGAGGTTGTAGTTGTATGCCCCCCTGCCAGATTAGTCAGCCTTTGGGGCTGAGTTGTTCGGCAATCTTGCTGGGCCTATGCTCATGGACCAGATTGAGGGGCTCTCAATCGGTCTTGTACTGGAGGTGTCAACCTATTGACTACAGATGTTTGGGGTGCCCCCCAAGTGGGGTACTATGGCATCCCAAATGGGTATGGTGGCATGCCCCACATTTGATTTGGGACATACGGTGAAGGTATGTATGTGTATGGATATGGCATAGGTGGGTATGGGGGTGGAGGTGTCCATGCAGGTACATTAGGTCTTAATTGAACATTATGACCTCCCGTCTTTTCCGATTGGTGAGGTGGTCCAATCGGCCTAACCTGTTGTCGCTCCTGGGTGGGTAAGCAATGTTGTTTTGGTGGCCGGTCGCTCGGGCCGGTCTTCTTTTTCACATATTTAGACAATAATTGATCAAAGGTCGGGCTAGATTTTACCAACCGACTAATTGCCTTGAACGTGTTAGTTTTCCACGTACCTATTTCTGGTCGTCGTGGTTTGAAGGTACGTGGTCGCCGTGGCTCTTTGGCGTTGCCAGACCGTCCGCTGGAACGCTCCGGACCGTCCGGTGATGTTACAGACCGTCCGCGCCTAGGCACCGGACCGTCTGCGATGCGTAGTATGGGTTCTCGCGCATGTCCCCTTGTTTGCGCTTGCCCTCTAGTGCCAGAGTTTGTGATGGTCACCTTCAGTGTCTCCCCTCCATCAGGAGTCTTCTCGGCCACCACTTTCCTGCAAGAAATTTTGTTGTTTCCATCGGCCTCCTGTGTGCAGATGATGACTTCTTTATCTTTGCCCCTATCGGTCGTGCTACTGAATTAGGACCTTTTGCCATTGAAGTCAATCACATTCATTGGGAAGGGCTTCGTGTCCTCTTGAAATTTCAATCGTCCCTCGTTAATGGCCGATTGGATTTATCGTCGAAACACATTACAATCATTAGTGGCATGAGAAAATGAGTTGTGTCACTTGCAATATGCACGACGCTTTAGTTCGTCGGCGGGTGGGACGGTATAATCAATCTTAATGTTACCATTTTTAGTAATTCGTCGAATATCTTTATCACATTTGCTGATATTAAATGTAAACTTAATCTCCTCCTACCGTTTCTTTTGAACTGACTGCAAGGAGGAGCAAGCCGAAGATTTGGCCTGTTCGGGCCAAACTATTTCAGCAGTGTAAACTTCCTTTGGTTCATCGTCCGAACTACTTTGATTGTGTTCTACTATATGGACATTATGATGAATCGTTTTGATTAGTTATTTGCTTCGGCTTTCACAAGCCAAAGCTCTCTGATGTAATTGTGCTAGCGTAAAGAACTGGATGCCTTCTAATTTCTCTTTTAAATAATAGCGCAACCCATCAAAGGATATTCTCGTTAGTTGTTTATCTGTTAAATAAATTTGAAAGCATCGATTTCTCATATCCCGGTATCTCCGGATGTAATCACTAACCGATTCATCTTTTTCTTGTCGCAAGGCCACTAAATCCACTAAATCTAACTCATAGTCACCGGAGAAAAGTGATCATGGAATTTTTGTTCTAAATCCCCCCATGACAAGATAGAATTAGGAGGTAATGTAGCGTACCATGCGAACGTGGTTCCTGTTAAAGACAGTGAAAATAAATGCACGCGAAATGCTTCTGTGTCGGCCAATTCTCCTAATTGTGCTAAGAACTGGTCTATGTGTTCGCACGTGTTTTTTCCTTGGTCACCCAAAAGCTTTGCGAATTCGGGTATTCTGGTCCCCTGTGGGTATGGGAGACAGTCAAACTGGCTGTCATAAGGTCTCCGATATGACTACCCTCAGGGACTATACTAACTCCGAGCTTATCTCAGAACGCCCCAGCTATTTCCTCTCTTACTATATCGATGGTAGCCGGTGGGAGATCACCGGCTCTTTGGTCGAATATGGGTGAGTTTGTTTGGATGTTGGTATGTTGTTTTCTTCCCCATTGGTTTGGGTTTTGCAGCGAGTTAATACATGCCCTATGAGGTTCATAGGGTTGGCCATTCCTTTCTGGCCTTCTGGGGGCTGGAAAGTACTCATTCTCACGGTTTTGGTAGATTATATTATGGTGCTGGTGTATCGTATGGTGAGATGGGGAGTCTAGCTGGGACAGATACGGAGTTGGATATCCATCCTCCTCAAAAAACTCTGTGCCGGACCATCCGGTTAAATACGCGGACCGTCCGGCTCCGTGCGCGGACTGTCCGGCCATGTGGTCGGACCGTCTGAGATTATATTCGGACTGTCTGGCGCCATATGCAGATGGTCTGAATGGGTTATCTAGGGTTTGCACGGCATGTGGCGGCTTGGGTGCAGGTCTCGGTAATTTGCTTCTAAAAATGGGATCGGCCGCCGCTGGCCTGGACGGTCCGCGCTCACGTGTGGACGGTCCGGACATGTGCAGATCGGCAAATTTATCGTCGATGTGCGTGGGAGGCTGTTGTTGCCCAAGGTACATGTCTATCGACATCTCATAAAGTGGTTGTGACTGGTTGTGACAACCTGTAGCCGATGAATTACGTGTGTATTCCCTCAATTCAACCTCGTGCGAAGGAAGATTTGCCATAGTAGACTTATCAAGCGCACACACTAGCCTTTTATAATCATTTTGTATATCCCCTACGATACGTTGCAACTGCTCTCGCTGTTCGTCTATGTAAACTTTAAGAGATTGGAGTTCGTTGGTGCCACTTACATTGGGGGTAATCGTAGTAGGTCGGAGCGAAGCCAGATTTGTCGCCCGTTGCCGAACGACTTTGTTGTTCCTGTCCACCTTAAAGTCGGCTAGGAACTTTGCCTTTGCTTCTTGGATCAGCTGCTCCTGGCGCTCCTCGAACAGGAGCTGTTCTTCAGCCGTCAAGGTTTCCCATGTCGGCGTGATGATATTGCTGGTGGAAACTTCAGAGCTATCCTTTGAACCGGCCATTGAGGGCCGATTTGATAGGTCTATATGTGTTGTCCCCAGCGGAGTCGCCAAAAAGTATGTTGGCATCTTTTTCGGGCGCCAAACACTACACAAGAATCGGCGACGGTGCTCGCTGCGCAGGGGGGGGGCGCGGCCAGGGGCCGGATGGTCCGCGGCCTGGCGCAGGGCTAGGGTTTCCTGTTTGACGGCCGGACGGTCCACGCCCTGGGGTCGGATGGTCCGCGCGTGCGCAGGAGCGGCGGAAGGTCGCCGACGGCGTCTGGATCTCGCTCTCGGGAGGGACCCTGTCGGGGAGTAGAGATCCTAGGTGGTGTCTAGGCTCGGGTAGACCGACCTAGACTCCTCTAATCGACGTAGAGTCGAAGAGAAGCGTAGGATTTGGGGGTTGGAAGACTAACCTAGAACTAGACTAGAACTACTCCTAAGAATAAATATAAATTGTATTGATTGAGGGTTTGATTGATTTATTCTAATCGACCGTAATCCTCTATATTTATAGAGGAGGGGGACTGGACCTGTTACAAACTGATCTTCCGAGTTAATCCCGCGAATTCGCCAACAAACATAGCAAAAAACTCGAAACCCTAATCTGTTCTGCACGCGCGGACCGTTCGGACCCGCGGCATGGACTGTGCGGACCATTGACCGTCTGTCACTCATTTTGATGCTCAACACCAGTACTTTTTTCGTATTAACGGGATAAATGGGAAATAGTATGGGAACCGGGGGAGTACTCAGCGGGAACGGGACCAAAAATGGTTTGTTGTGTTCCATTGGTATTTCTAAAATCTCGTTTTGCACTGGAATAACATCTGTTTTTCCTATTTTATTATCTACCGAACATCTAAGTCCACATGGCACATTCTCACTAGAACTGGGCAGAAAACCTGAGCCCGAAGCCCTAAACTCGAAATACTCGAACCCATACCCGTTTAGCCCGAAGCCCGTTACCCGAAGTATTCTAACGGGTAACGAAAATGAATACCCGAATTTAGTTCAGGCCTAATCGGGTTTTACCCCGCGGTACCCGAAGTATCCATTAAACCCGAAATTCAAAGAACCAGTACTAGCTGTAGCAGGCCGCCAGCGCCAGGCCGAGCACTAGCCCCCCCCCCCCCCCATGGCCCAGTTGGCAGTCAAGCACTAGCAGGCCGGAGGCCGCGACAAGCCGACAACGGCCGAGAGCCAAGAACCTGATATATAAGATACCGACCACTCCCTCCCTAACCCTAGCTCCTTGACGCGTCCTCGGCTCCTTGCCATTGCCACCTCGGGCTACTCGACGCCGGCGGCGCGCCACCATCGCCACCTGCCCACCTACAATGGCCGGCTGGCCGTCACGTGCCCAGCCGCCCATGCCACGCCGAGTCGTCGACGACCTCCCAGGTGCCGGTGGCCAGCTACGCAGCACATGTGTTCTTTGTAGATCCTTCCAGTCCCAGCCAGCCACCCCCGGCACGTCGCCACTTCCCAGTCCCAGCTGGCCAGCAGCACAGTGCCAACCCCGGCACACCACCACGCGTCGTATGCAAGTGCAACTGTCCAACTGGCGTATGCTGCTAGCCCGCTACAGTGTCATGTTCTTGTTTGCCTGGGTATAGGGTGTGTGCCGTGTTCTGCCCAGCCTAACTATGACGTGTTCTGTGAGTGTGACTGTGTTGTGTAGACAATGGATGTGTGTGCTGTTCGATGAATGTTTGGTAATATCGGGTAGTCTGCGGGTACCCAAACCCGAACCCGTAATTGCTGGTACCCGAAATTACAGGTACCCAAAATTTCGGACTCGAGTTCGGGTTGAGCTACTGAAAACCCGAAATATTAAAAACCCGAAAAGCCCGACCCGAAATTTCGGGTAAACCCGAATGCCCAGCCTTAATTCTCACTACCACGCCACACGGGCACATGACTAGGCGACCAGGCTTCAAGCCCAGCAGCAGCCTACTGAGCGTCTAAGAGCAACTCCAAAAGAACATCTAAACTAACCCCAAAACATATATATTAGTTAAGAATAGTGGTTTTTCTTACTCCAACAGCTCCTCCATTCTTTCTCAAAAAATTAGCGTCCCGCATTCACAGCCTCATCTTTCTCATATTTTAGTGTTTTCCATTCCTCCCTAAGAGCAACTCCAAAAGAATGTTAAAAATTTTACCCCAAAAATTGATTATTAAGAGCAGGCTAAAAAATTTTAAGAGTGAATTATGATGGGTACTCCAACAGTTCCTTTCTATACTATACTTAAAGCACCAGTTTCAACGGTCGTCATGCGTTATTTTTTTACAAAAATAACCCCTCACAGCTATTTCAAATTAATCCGCTGCACGTCTATAGATGCCAAACGACACCCGACACGGGCTAGATGCACGCGGGCCACAACTATAGCACAGACACGTCATGCCAGTCTGCTAACTGTGTCAGGCCAGCCCGTTAGCCCGTCGATCCATTTAATTAAATCAGCGTAACGACGCCCGACACGAGCTAGATACACACGGGCCACAACTATGGCACAGACACTTCATGCCGGCCTGCTAACTGTGTCGGGCCAGCCCGTTAGCCCGTCGATCCATTTAATTAAATCATCGTAAAATATTAAAAAATGGTGCAGGAGGTGGGGTTCAAACCCATGCCCTGATAGAAGAAGGGCAGAAGACACTGGGTGAAATTGTCTAACCACTAGAACATCACGCTAAGATATTTTAAATATTAAATATAAATTGTATATAGGTATATATGTTTTTTTTGTAAAATAAAAAAATAATCGTGTCGGGCGGGGCCAGCACTACGGGCCGAGGCTACAGCCCAAGCACGACACGGCGTTCTTGGCTCTTGCAAGCATTAGGTCGTTTCTAAGACCACATTGGCGCAATGGACTACATGGTGTTTGAGGTTGCTGAATTGGATGGAGCAGCAATGATTTGTCACACTAACAGCAAAATGAAAGGTTTTAAACGTTAGTAATTGCTAGGAAGTAGCATAATTTATATGGAGCGTATCCAGTTTTATTGATGACTGACTTTAGCAATCACTCTATATTTTGATCTATCTTTTTTATAAGTTTGACTTCATGGGACTTATTTTAGAAACTTGATCTCATAAACTTTCTTTTATTTGGTCTCTGTATGATGAAATTCTGTCATTTTATAATCTATGTTCATTCAGTCAATCGTTGTGAACTCTCTTCTAATCGCTCACTTTATTGACCGTGTTGTACCAAGACATATTTGTATTGAGTAAACAATAACATCAGTTAGCCAAATCAAAAAATATATTATACAGAGAGCGGAGACAATCAATAAAAAAATTTGAAATTTTTTTGATAGATAGTTTATGTGGGTATTATTATAAGCCGTCGCAACGCACGGACAACCGACTAGTAAATCTTTAAATGTGACATGTGGCACAATCTGTACAGCCGTCGGGAGGCCGTGGATGATCTGATACGTTGAGGAATTGATTGAGAAGGGATGAAACACACTAAAATATGAGGGAGAGGAGGCTGTGGATGCGGGACGCTAATTTTTTGGGGAAGAATGATGGAGTTGTTGGAGTAAGAAAAACAACTATTCTTAACTAATATCTGTTTTGGGGTTAGTTTACACGTTCTTTTGAAGTTACTCTGATCTATTCCTCAACGTATCAGATCACCCACAGCCTCCCGACGACTGTATAGATTACGCCACATATCAAATTTAAATGAACTATTGGAATACCAATTATAATTCACTTTTAAAACTTTTTAGCATACTCTTAATAATTAATTTTTAGATAAAATTTTTAACATTCTTTTAGAGTTGCTCTAAGCCTAGCCTACATGCAGTCTATAGAGTGCAGACGCGTCACGCACTCATGCGTGGGGACTGGGGACTGGGGAATCGCCGAATCAGGGATAAACCCTATCTCCATATTCCTCTGGCTCTAGCGGGCGGCGGCTGCCTGTGCGCCTCAACGCCTACGTCGCCTGCCGCCGTGTGTCCAGACGAGAGACGACTAGACCACCACAACCGCTTCCAGAATCCAGACCACAGCGCCCGCCAGGCCGTCACTCGACGTAAGCTGTCGCTGCTCCCGCCCGTGTTGTTTCCTAATGGCTCGCCGCCGACCGTCGTGCTTTTGTGTGAGTGCGGACGTGCAGTTGAGTGGACGTCATAGATTCACAATCATCCGTCTCGTGCAGACCTGGAGTGGAGCCGTGGAGCCGTGGAGCGGATGAGCCGTGGAGGTCCATCAAGCCGGCCTAGCATCATCCAAGCAGTTGCACCTTGCACGCCAATAGACAACAGGGCAACAGCCATGTCCAGGAGTGGTCGTGCTACCTCCATGCCGCCGCTAGAGAAACGTCTTGGCCTCGGCCTCTGGAGTTATTTGCTAGACTCGCCGCCGACACCATCTTCAAGCAAAGGCAGCAATGGTGTACCCATTTCAGGTACTATACTTGCATTGTACGACAGTAGTAGACAAAGACTCGCATTATACTCGCATAGCACCCATTTTAGGCATAATGCATTTAAAAGTGACATTTTTATCACTATTGTATGCATATTTAGCGGTGTTGGGGTCATCAGCTGCACCACCACCAGCCAATAATGATAAACAAGGGGGTTCAGGGCATGGCGCTAATGCAGGGGCTAACACACAAACAAAGAACCCAGATGTAGTGGCTCCTGATGCTGAGAAAGAAGAGGGAGAGGCTGTGGATATTAGTGGGACAAGAAAGAGGGCAAAAAGGACTAAATCTTTTGTGTGCGATTACTTCACCAAGAAAACAGAGAAACGATAAGGGCAAGTGAAATACCGAGGACTTTAGGAAGCAGGGGATAAATGCCTTACCGGCCGCGCGAGCATCAGAGTTGGCGAGTCGGTGAAAGGGAAATACGTTAACCTTTTCTTGCAAATAATTTTAGTGGTTGAATGCTTAATACAAATAATGGACTAACTAGTTTACTCTAAAATATATGTTCTACAGGTGCATAAAGGTTAAACACAAACCAATAAAAGATTAAAGATATGGTTCAAATACAAAGAAGAAAAAAACCAAGAATGCCCTGGTCTGGCGTACCAGACTGTCTGGTATGCCACCAGACAGTATCCGGTGCACCAGGTCCGTACCAGAGTGAACTGACCACTCTCGGGTTTCTTAGAGGGCGCTCCGCTATAATTCATCGGACTGTTCGGTGTGCCACCGGACTGTCCGGTGCACCAGCGGAGTAACGGCTATCCAGCGCAACTGTAACACCCTAGGTGTTTATCGTCTACTCGACCACGAGTGTGGACTTTAACACGTGGTAGCTGTAAATGTAAAGGTCACTAAATTTTAATCATCCTCATTTTTCACGATTTTGATATCGTCTCTGTCTAAATTGTCCAAATTTATTTTGCAAAGTTCAGACTTTGGTAATTTTTGGAACATCGAATCCAGTATCGTTTGGGTTAAGCCATCGACGTCTTGCCCAAACTCTAATCCTTGAAACTGAATCTGGTTTCTTAAACTTCGTTTGAAATTCTTTCACGCTTGCGTTGCACGTGTCTCTCTGTGGCCTAGCATCGTGGTGCGTGGCGGGTGCTAACCGGTATCTGGACAGCGCACAGCCTCTCGCCCACGTGAACGATGTATGACGTCGCTTCCGAAAGGATCATAATTTCGATGTCGTGTCGATCTCGCGTATTTATTTCGCGAAATGTCGAGTCTTATGCCTGTTTAAAATTTATAGATTAAGAAAACATGAATTTGGAATCTCGACCCGCTCTTGTGATTGTTGCCTTAAGCAAATATTATTAGAACTCGACAACAACAATATTACTGCACAATTAAATCGGACCGAGATAACTAGAACCGAACTGAATATTCGTAATTAATCTGATCCACTGTTTACAACTATGGAAATTTGTTTGATCCCAAAAATACCTACCAGTGTTAGCGTAGTCCAAAAATATTAAAATTGATATTGTTTTGATGGGTCTGTTTGCATCTCGTTCAGATTCAAATCCTAGATTTTTCACTTATTTGGATATTCTTTTGGTTAGAAATTGGAGGAGGAAAATCTGAATTTCTTATCCTCTTCCTGGCTGCCACCTCCTCCCCCACGTGGTCTTCCTTCTGGAATTCTCCCAGCCGACCTCATCCTCCTCTCTTGGTGGATCCCTCACACGAGCAGTTCCTGGCAGCAACACTGGCCGCCCTCCATTCCTAGCCACTCGGCTCTCTGCCTCACTGGTGCTCGCCTCTCCCCATGGTCGTCCCTCCCTCATCCCTCCCCATGGCCATCGGTCTCTCCTGCTGGGCGATCGCCCTGCTCCTTCCTCTGGTCGCCCATGGCCATGCTCGGCTCCCTCCGTTCCAGCCCCCATCACCCGCTCAGCATAGCTCTAGCTCTCCGACGCGCGCCATCTCCCTTACTCCAGTTCCTCCCATGGACGCCGCCCCCTCCCTCAGCTCATCCTTCCAGCCGCCATGGAGCTCACCAATACTCCCCACGCCGGTGAAACCCTAGGTCTCTCAAGGTGCTGCCTCTGCTCCATCTCTTCCTGTTCATATCTTGTTGTTGGTCCTGTGTCGATTATAAACTATTAACCATGTGTATGTTTGTGTGTGCTTGTGAGGAGAGAATCTCGGATGTTGGGCGAAGGCAAGCGTGGTCCGCGCGTCGCTTGTCAGGTGTCCGATAGAAGGACCGAACCCAAACCATCACCGTGTTCGCGGATGCTGTGTGTCGAGTTTAGTCGTGGTAAGTCGATCCATTGATTCTGTTGGTTGGATGGATGTTTTAATTACGTCGGTTCTCTTGACAGTAGCATGTGTGTGTCATGGTTGTAGGTATAATACTTATTGAAATGCACGAGTCACTTGCAGCGATTTGGTCGATGTCGTGTCTAAGTGTATGGAGAAGCAAGGTCCAAAGCGTCGCCTGCTAGGTATTCGATGAATTGCGTGGACTAGAGCCATCGTCGTTTTAGCGTACGTCGAGTCAGGTTCGAGCGTGCTGTGCTGTCTGGGAGCTCTCTAGATCCGTGATTTTTGCTCATGAGGTGTTTGCATAATGATATATCCTAGCTATGTGGTGGATTGAATAGATGTCTTAGTTGCACTCCCAATCTGAAAATAAAATTAAGGTTGCTTGTATGCTGTTTGATTAAATGCTTGAGCTAGGATTCGTCATCGTTTCACGAATCTGAGTCGAGTTTGGCGTACTGATCTATTTCGCTACTGCCGCTAGCCGATTCGTGAAGTAGATTGGGTTAGTATATGGGTTACTATGAATTCATGTCTAATGGATGAATTCCTTTCTAGTGGCACATATGCGTTGTGGTTACATTAAATATTTGTTAAAATTTCCCCTCATATGTAGTATGTGGTTATGATCATAAGTGTAGCCTATGCATTATCTTTGTTGGGTGATTTTAGATCTACTTTAATATAAGGTATTAGCATATTTGAAGTATCAAGTACATGAAAATTTTAGAAGTTAACTAGGAGCTAAATTAAAATTCTTGTTGTTCGGGACTGCAGGACCAGTTTTAGTTGTGCAGCTAGTTCAATCAAGTAAATCATGTTTTCTGTAGAAATGTTATATATAAAAGTTGTAGATAACTTATTTATAATGGTTGTGTAAAAAATCATGACCATAGGCTTAGCAGTTTAGAAGTTATGATTTTCTCAAGTCCAGTTTCAGAATCTATCCAAATTATGTACAGGTTTCGAAAATTGGATTGTTTGACTAAGCTAAACTGAGAATAAGTCATTAGTAATTATAGGAGAATTGTAGTACTTTCCTTAAGCTTTCCAACAAATTTTGGATCACCCTTTTTGGTGATCTATAAATTAAGTTACAGCTATTTGAGTTAGGATCTCTTAATCTGTCCTAATTTAGACAGCAGAGCCTTTCTCATGTTTTCTGACCTTGATATATATTGAATTAACCTGAGTTGTTTATAAATGAATTGTAGACAATTCTATTAGATTTATAAAAAGTCTAGGATCACCTGATTTGGATACCTGAAACTCCAGTTATGGATTTTTTAAGTAAGTAGTCGAGTTCTATCCAAGTCTGGACAACATTATCGGTTACTACTGATTGACTATTCTAAGTGTCTAATCTCATGGTGATGATTATACCAAATTTGTAGATGATTTCTTAGGATTTCCAGAAAGTCTTAGTTCACTATTTTTGGGTAAATAGTTTGTGAGTTATGAGCTAAACGAATAGCTGTTGTTCTGCTGTCCAAAAATCAGCAAGGATTAAAATGATTACTTGGAGTTTACTTTGTAAGGATACCTATATTTGGTTAGTTCTTGATTGGTTGATTGGTAGTCTTGTGGTTTTAAGTGTGACGTAAGTACCTTGTAATTTTGTAATAAAGTTTAGGTTATAAATGCTTGTGTTTCATAAAAGTTGAGTATGATTAACTCCAAGTGTGTGATTGTTATGGGTCAAAGTTAGCTAGTGTTTGCTCATAGGAATCGTGATGCTTGCCTAAAGTGTTTTGTCCTCTTCAGTTAGTTTATCTATTTGGTGTTATTTATGTTTGTTCTTATTCATATGCATGATGCATATCATATAGGTATGCTAATGATCGAGATGCGAAGGCCAGGGTCTAGGTTGACCCCAAGTGGTGTAAAGGATGACCTACTTCGAGAGGCGATGTCGACGGACCAATCTAGGAAATGAATCAAGCAAATGCCAGGATGGGAGATGCTCGCCAAGCGAGTATCATCTAACAACACTGACTTAGTGTTATCTCAGGCAAGCCACAGTGCATTTAGCCCTTATTATTTAAATGCTTTATCACCTTATATGATGCATTAGGTGATAGGAGTTGTGTGATAAACAATTTATGCATTACCTTTCCTTGGAATTCGATTACTATTCCTTGATACTTGTTTTATAAAAAGATCTGATAACACTTATCCCTGCTTAGAAGCTAAAAACCATTTGTTTAAAAAAGAATGATGTGGAACACTGTTATGGGATTTTGTTTAAAAATCAAAGCAAACTTATGGTGATGATTCCCCTTCGGTCGGAGTGGGTCCATCATTCGGAAAAGAGTACCCCTGTCAGGTACCAAAAACGGGAAAATGGTTGGAACAAATCTAGACCAGACGCTGAGCAGGAAAGGTCGCTCGTCTGTGTCGATTAAGGACCACATCGAAAGTAGGCTTGCTGATCTAGGACCCTTTAACTGGCCACATACCTCGTCATGGGTAAGCTTAGCCTCGGCTGGACCAATACCAGAACAGCTCGCATGCACTAGGAGTGGAGAGATGGCGAGAGTAATGTGTGCCCACCTGGCAAGTGGCTGGATGGTGGGGTGTTGTACTATCGGGTCACGTGAACCCGTTCTGGTCTTGAGAAACCTGTGGGCGAGTTGACATACGCAAGGGTTAAGTGCTACATATGTCGTGTGGTTGGAGATCCTCAACTGAGTATTAATCGATTCGGATCGTCGTTACTTCTCGGATATAAAGACTGGATCAATGCCCTGCATCGTAGATAACAAGTGAAACTAAAGCTGCTAAAATGAAGCTAGTGTAGGACAAGTGAATGCTCTAGATTAGGCAAATCTATATTAAGGAAAAGTACTTAACTTGTGATGTAAAATTTTGGCATAAGGATCCACTACTAGTAAGCTTTTCTGCAAAAATGAGTCTTTGAAACTTGATGAGCCTTACCTTGAATCCTTTTAAATCCAGCATACCCTTGAGAGTCTTTTCTTTAGTCGGGTAAGTCTTGCTGAGTAATTTGCGTACTCAGGGTTTTATTCCCATTGTTGCTGCAGGTTACGAGTCGCTTTGATTATGATTGATATTAAGTGCCAGTGGGCTCGGCCTTCTTATATAAGTATATCCCATCTTTAGCTTCTTTATTGAGGATTGTCACTTAAGATAGCATATATTTTCAAATGTACAAATATTTTATAACACTTCAAATTGTAATTCTTTTGAATCATTTTTATCACTCTGATGATGTATAATGAAATCTTGATGTAACTTGTAATCATTTTGTAATAAAGAGTTTATTTCTGCTGCAAGTGT
Source organism: Zea luxurians (assembly GCA_029449295.1). Lineage (NCBI taxonomy): Eukaryota > Viridiplantae > Streptophyta > Magnoliopsida > Poales > Poaceae > Zea > Zea luxurians. Next base: position 106,316,262 of record JAOPSE010000010.1, read on the forward strand.
TTATATGTGATTTGTGTTTACTTAATCCTGCGATCTTGGTAGTAAGTCATTTATCCGAGGTCCTTGGGACACTTGGACAGATCCTGTTAAGTTGCTTGGTGCACATGCATAGCCGTCTGAGGTCCTTAGAACGAGGATAGGTGCATGTGGGCCCAATAACTTGGGAGGTTCTGCGACAGCTGATATCAGAGCATGATTAAGTATAATACGGTCACATAGTATGTTCAAAATAAAGTTTTGGTTTCGAAAAACTTATTTTCAACTAAACACATTGTTTGGTTTTGAAAAACATCTTTGAAAAACTATAATGCTAGCGACATCCTCTGTTAAGCCCTAAATTAAGGACTACTAGGTGGCTTAGTTCATAATACTAACCCACAACCTGGGAAGGGTAATGCATACATGTGTAATGTTGTTTTTGGGGCCATTCAGTCTTGAATGGATCAATGCTCAGGTAAGGTGAGATGTGAGAGTGTGACCGGACAAACGTCGGTCTAGGGGAGAGCATAACTAGCGCTTGACTATATACATGTTTTAGTTATGTATATATGAAGGCTGCGATGTGGAGTATTTACTTTTCCGGGAATTCAGTACCCCATGAATGTGTATGGTATACAAGTATGGGAATACTGAGAAATGTAATGTACTTGTAACGACGCACATACGCTCAGGTAATAAGGTGAGTTACCATAATGAGCTGCCCTATGGCTAAAGTGTGGCAGCGGCGTCTATGCGTGGCTCGGCGCTTAATGAGGAGCTGGCCTCCTATAGAAATATATGGAGTATAAACTGTGATACACTGTCATTTGTGAATTGCATCATTGGGAACTGGGTTGTGATGAAATTTTATGTAGGTACACTAACTTCAAACTCGTAGGTGTAGCTGACGACTAGCAATATATCGAGAGAGACGTAGTTATGCCACCAATATAGAACGTTATTGTCACATTATGTTGGCAAAATCAGTGAGGACGAATAAGACGAGCATGCATCCTGATTGCTGCATTGTGTTTGTTGTTTGCGCAAAAAAAATGTTTCCCTCACCTTTATTCTAATAATTGGTAATTGTGAATGAACATGCTTCCCTCATCTTTATTCTGATAATAAATAATAGGAAACTGTGTGAAGTATCACTATCCTATAAACTTTGATACGCTCCTTGTTCTCTAACTTTTAGATTACCTTGTTAGGTAGTATATGTGTTTCTCTCGCTTGGTTGAGTAGAAGGTATGGTGATTGTCTAATCATTTGGCCATTAAACTACATGAGTTGTTGTTTGTTTGCTTATGAAAAGAAGCTAAGTCCAAATTAGAGGTCCTGTGCAGGTGTATGTGATCTCTCATAAATCTCTCCTTGGAAAGGATTTATATGTTATTTGGCAAAATTGATCACGACACATATGCCATCACTGTTGGATCAAAAGAGTATATAACTCTAATGTATTATTTAGTAGAATTTCCTACCAAGTCAGAAATTTCCATAAAAAAATCAAAATTTATCTATGTCTAATTGTGTGATAAAAATCACCCTTTTCATGTGTGGTCTCTTTTCTCTTGACTTTAGTGGTGACTACACATACAAGTTCCCTTTATGTCCTTTGTGTAAATGTGAAGCCTTGGAGCTTTTTAGTGTTGGAAGACAACTGATTAGTTCTCAAAATGGAGATTGACTTCCCTTACTGCTGAAATGCATGAGTTTGTTCATTCGCTCTCTTATCCAATACATGTGTTCCCTAACCAAGTCATTCCATCTCAGATGAAGAATTGGATGAACCACTTGACTGAATGGATCTTTATCCAAATACATGGCCTCCTGCTAGCAAACATGAACTCTCGACCATTGGATTGTCGATGGGTAATAAGAGGACCTATTCAATGTCAAAAGTAGTTCAACAAGTTGGTTTTACTAACTTGTAACTGCCCAATCAACAAAGATTGCGTTTAGAGATTGTTTTATCGAGTTGTCTAAACTCACTTTAGTTCAGCCTATCCTAAAGAAAACCTTATGAAGATCAAGTGAAGGTTATGAACATATGCGTAGATCTTGTGCCATATTGGATTAGATTATGAGCATATGCATCTTAACTCTACATTGTTGGCTGGGGTACTTTGTCACCCTTAGTCGATTGGTAACCACTCATCGCTCTAGTCATGCCTCGATTGCCTCACGTATGCTTTTCCAGCATGTGTGATCAAGTCGAGCCATGCTTAGCACGTGATAAAGTGGATTAATTGTAAAGTCAATATCTATGGATCTCGTCATTGATGTTTTCTCAAACTTTTATCATCTTCATTAAACTTGGATTCCCTGGCTAACCACGAGTTAATGGTGATGTTATTCGACATCCATCCTCGTCTTATGTGCTAGGAATTTCCAATGACCACTTGTTGGTAAACCTCTTTCTGTGTGTTTTACCCAAGAGGTTGCATCTCACAAGGTTTGTGTAATTGCTATCCATTTGTCCACCGTTCTCAACAGACTCAGATAGTACTGTGTCATCAGAAAAAGCAAACTGCACACATAGAACCTTATGTGTTCTTTTGTCAGTTATAGCTTGTTTGTTGACGTCTCTAGTTAAGCTAAAGTGGTATGTGCTATACCCACTAGAGAAGCAACATTTTGAGATGCTCGTCTTTGCTTGGAATTAGCTTGTGCTATCACTATTATGGACAGGGTTATACGCTTCCCTACTTTTAGAAGTCTTTCGTTCTAAATCTCGGGACGAGATTCTTTTAAGGGGGAAGGTTGTAACACCCCAGGTGTTTATCGTCTACTCGACCACGAGTGCGGACTTTAACACGTGATAGTTGTAAATGTAAAGGTCACTAAATTTTAATCATCCTCATTTTCACGATTATGATATCATCTCTGTCTCCATCTGTCTAAATTGTCCTAATTTATTTTGCAAAGTTCAGACTTTGGTAATTTTCGGAACATCTAATCCAGTATCGTTTGGGTTAAGCCATCGACGTCTTGCCCAAACTCTAATCCTTGAAATTGAATCCGGTTTCTTAAACTTCATTTGAAATTCTTTCACGTTTGCGTTGCACGTGTCTCTCTGTGGCCTGGCATCGTGGTGCGTGGCGGGTGCTAACCGGTATCTGGACAGCGTACAACCTCTCGCCCACGTGAACGATGCATGACATCGCTTCCGAAAGGATTATAATTTCGATGCCGCGTCGATCTCGCGTATTTATTTCGCGAAATGTCGAGTCTTATGCCTGTTTAAAATTTATGGATTAAGAAAACATGAATTTGGAATCCCGACCCGCTCTTGTGATTGTTGCCTTAAGCAAATATTATTAAGACTCGACAACAACAATATTACTGCACAATTAAATCTGACCGAGATAACTAGAACCAAACTGAGTATTCATAATTAATCTGTTCCACTGTCTACAACTATAGAAATTTGTCTGATCCCAAAAATACCTACTAGTGTTAGCGTAGTCCAAAAATATTAAAATTGATATTATTTTGATGGGTCTGTTTGCATCTCGCTCAGATTCAAATCCTAGATTTTTCATTTATTTGGGTATTCTTTTGGTTAGAAATTGGAGGAGGAAAATCTGAATTTCTTATCCTCTTCCTGGCTGCCACCTCCTCCCCCACGTGGTCTTCCTTCTGGAATTCTCCGAGTCGATCTCATCCTCCTCTCTTGGTGGATCCCTCACGCGAGCAGTTCCTGGCAGCAGCACTGGCCGCCCTCCATTCCTAGCCACGCAGCTCTCTGCCTCACTGGTGCTCGCCTCTCCCCATGGTTGTCCCTCCCTCATCCCTCCCCATGGCCATCGGTCTCTCCTGCTGGCCGGCTGCCCTGCTCCTTCCTCTGGTCGCCCATGGCCGCGCTCGTCTCCCTCCGTTCTAGCCCCCATCAGCCGCTCAGCATCGCTCTAGCTCTCTGGCGTGCACCATCTCCCTTACTCCAGTTCCTCCCATGGACGTCGCCCCCTCCCTCAGCTCATCCTTCCAGCCACCATGGAGCTCGCTAATACTCCCCACACCGGTGAAACCCTAGGTCTGTCAAGGTGCTGCCTCTGCTCCATCTCTTCCTATTCATATCTTGCTGTTGGTCCTGTGTCGATTATAAACTATTAATCATGTGTATGTTTGTGTGTGCTTGTGAGGAGAGAATCTCGGATGTTGGGCGAAGGCAAGCGTGGTCGGCGTGTCGCTTGTCAGGTGTCCGATAGAAGGACCGAACCCAAACCATCACCGTGTTCGTGGATGCCGCGCGTCGAGTTTAGTCATGGTAAGTCGATCCATTGTTTCTGTTGGTTGGATGGATGTTTTAATTAAGTCGGTCCTCTTGACAGTAGCATGTGTGTGTCATGGTTGTAGGTATAATACTTATTGAAATGCACGAGTCACTTGCAGCGATTTGGTCGATGTCGTGTCTAAGTGTATGGAGAAGCAAGGTCCAAAGCATCGCCTGCTAGGTATTCGATGAATTGCGTGGACTAGAGCCGTCACCGTTTTAGCGTACGTCAAGTCAGGTTCGAGCGTGCTGTGCTGTCTGGGAGCTCTCTAGATCCTTGATTTTTGCTCATGAGGTGTTTGCATAATGATATATCCTAGCTATTTGGTGGATTGAATAGATGTCTTAGTTGCACTCCCAATCTGATAATAAACTTAAGGTTGCTTGTATGTTGTTTGATTAAATGCTTGAGCTAGGATTCGTCATCGTTTCACGAATCCGAGTCGAGTTTGGTGTAGTGATCTATTTCGCTACTGCCACTAGCCGATTCGTGAAGTAGATTGGGTTAGTATATGGGTTACTATGAATTCATGTCTAATGGATGAATTCCTTTCTAGTGGCACATATGCGTTGTGGTTACATTAAATATTTGTTAAAATTTCCCCTCATATGTAGTATGTGGTTATGCTCATAAGTGTAGCCTGTGCATTATCTTTATTGGGTGATTTTAGATCTACTTTAATATAAGGTATTAGCATATTTGAAGTATCAAGCACATGAAAATTTTAGAAGTTAACTAGGAGCTAAATTAAAATTCTTGCTGTTCGGGACTGCATGACCAGTTTTAGTTGTGCACCTAGTTCAATGAAGTAAATCATGTTTTCTGTAGAAATGTTATATATAAAAGTTGTAGATAACTTCTTTATATTGGTTGTGTAAAAAATCATGACCATAGGCTTAGCAGTTTAGAAGTTATGATTTTCTCAAGTCCAGTTTCAGAATCTGTCCAAATTCTGTACAGGTTTTGAAAATTTAATTGTTTGGCTAAGCTAAACTGAGAATCGGTCATTTGTAATTATAGGAGAATTATAGTACTTTCCTTAAGCTTTCCAACAAATTTTGGATCACCCTTTTTGGTGATCTATAAATTAAGTTACAGCTGTTTGAGTTAGGATCTCTGAATCTGTCCCAATTTAGACAGCAGAGCCTTTCTCATGTTTTCTGACCTTGATATATATTGAATTAACCTGGGATGTTTATAAATGAATTGTAGACAATTCTATTAGCTTTCTAAAAAGTCTAGGATCACCTGATTTGGATACCTGAAACTCCAGTTATGGATTTTTGAAGTAAGTAGTCGAGTTCTATCCAAGTCTGGACAATATTATTGTTTACTACTGATTGACCTTTCTAAGTGTCTAATCTCATGGTGATGATTATACCAAAGTTGTAGAGGATTTCTTAGGCTTTTCAGAAAGTCTTAGTTCACTATTTTTGGATAAATATTTTGTGAGTTATGAGCTAAACGAATAGCTGTTGTTCTGCTGTCCAAAAATCAGCAAGGTTTAAAATGATTACTTGGAGTTTCCTTTGTAAGGATACCTATATTTGGTTAGTTCTTGATTGGTTGATTGGTAGTCTTGTGGTTTTAAGTGTGACGTAAGTACCTTGTAATTTTGTAATAAAGTTTAGGTTATAAATGCATGTGTTTCATAAAAGTTGAGTATGATTAACTCCAAGTGTGTGATTGTTATGGGTCAAAGTTAGCTAGTGTTAACTCATAGGAATCGTGATGCTTTGCCTGAAGTGTTTTGTCCTCTTCAGTTAGTTTATCTATTTGGTGTTATTTATGTTTGTTCTCATTCATATGCATGATGCATATCATATAGGTATGCTAATGATCGAGATGCGAAGGCCAGGGTCTAGGTTGACCCCAAGTGGTGCAAAGGATGGCCTACTTCAAGAGGCGATGTCGACGGACCAATCTAGCAGGTGAATCAAGCAAATGCCAGGATGGGAGATGCTCGCCAAGCGAGTATCGTCTAACAACACTGACTTAGTGTTATCCTAGGCAAGCCACGATGCATTTACCCCTTCCTTGTTATTTAAATGCTTTATCACCTTACATGATGCATTAGGTGATAGGAGTTGTGTGATAAACAATTGATGCATTACCTTTCCTTGGAATTCGATTACTATTCCTTGATACATGTTTTATAAAAAGAACTAATAACGCTTATCCCTGCTTAGAAGCTAAAAATCATTTGTTTAAAAAAGAATGATGTGGAACAATGTTATGGGCTTTTGTTTAAAAATCAAAGCAAACTTATGGTGATGATTTCTCTTCGGTCGGAGTGGGTTCATCATTCGGAAAAGAGTACCCCTGTCGGGTACCAAAAACAGGAAAATGGTTGGAACAAATCTAGACCAGACACTGAGCAGGAAAGGTCGCCCATCTGTGGCGATTAAGGACCGCGCCGAAAGTAGGCTTGCTGATCTAGGACCCTTTAACTGGCCACATGCCTCGTCATGGGTAAGCTTAGCCTCGGCTAGACCAATACCAGAACAGCTCACACGCACTGGGAGTGGAGAGATGGCTAGAGTAACGTGTGCCCACCTAGCAAGTGGCTGGATGGTGGGGTGGTGTACTCTCGGGTTGCGTGAACCTGTTCTGGTCTTGAGAAACCCGTGGACGAGTTGCATATGCAAGGGTTAAGTGCTACATATGTCGTGTGGTTGGAGATCCTGAAAGGGAAATGTGCCCTTGGGCCATTTCTATAATGTTTTGGTGATTAAGTGTCCAACACATAGTGAGTGAGATATTGTGTGCCAAACAAGCGAAAAGTGCAAATCATGTAACGAGGTACGTTTCTAGACTTAGTACATTGTTTTGAGTACTAACATATTTTGTCTAAGTGCTAGAAACAGGAGAAAAGGAATTGGAAAAGAGTTGGCTGCTCCTGCTCGGTCTGGGTGCACCGGACTGTCCGGTGGTGCACCGGATAGTGTCCGGTGGGGCACCGGACAGTGTCCGGTGCGCCAGGCCAGTCTCGGTGAATAGGCCGCTCTCGGGACTCGACGTCGGCGTACGACTATAATTCACCGGACTGTCCGGTGGTGCACCGGACTGTCCGGTGAGTCGTCCGCGGCGAACTCGTCGCTCTCGGGAAGATGATCGGCGGCGTACGGCTAAAAATCACCGGACTGTCCGGTGAGCCAATGGTCGACCGCGCAACGGTCGGTCGCGCAATCCGCGGGCGACGCGTGGCCCGTGTCAACGGTCGGCAGGGGGCACCGGACTATCTGGTGTGCACTGGATAGTGTCCGGTGCGCCAACTGCCATAAATCTGCAACGGTCGTCTGCGCTAGAATAGGAAAGAGACTTGCACCGGACTGTCTATAGTGACTGTCCGGTGGCGCACCGGACTGTCCGGTGCACCACCCGACAGAAGGCAATCTTAGCCTTCCTTGTTGGTCTCCAACGGCTCATAGCTGCCTTGGGGCTATAAAAGGGACCCCTAGGCACATGGAGGAGTCACCCAAGCACACTCTAAGCATTCCAAGACTTCTAGTCCTCACTTTCACGCAATCGTTTGTCGTTCTTGAGATTGGAGCACTTTTGAGTTGTTATCTCCCCGCGCGTGTTTTGTGTGCTCGTCTTCTCACTTGTGTGCGTGTTTGCAGTGTGGATTTAATTCTAGTGTGTGTTGCTCTTCCCAACCTTACTCCGTGCTTTCATTGTGATCTCTATTGTAAGGGCGAGAGACTCCAACTTGTGGAGATTCCTCGCAAACGGGGAAAAAAGATAAGAAAGAAAAGTTGTGGTATTCAAGTTGATCATTGGATCACTTGAAAGGGGTTGAGTGCAACCCTCGTCCATTGGGACGCCACAATGTGGAAGTCGGCAAGTGTTACTTGGCCGAACAACGGGATAAAATCGTGTGTCTCTTGTGTTGATCTCTTTGTGATTGTTTTGCCCACAAGAACTTGCTTCTCAACTACTTAGTCGCACTAACATTTCTATAACCAAGTTTTGTGGCTATTTGGAGTTGAATTTTACAGGATCACCATTTCACCCCCCTCTAGGTGCTCTCAATTGGTATCAGAGCTGTTCTCTTCATGTAAGGGACTAATCGCCCGAAGAGATGGATCCTAAGGGAAAGGGGATGGTGGTTAATGATAAGGAGAAGGAGTCCATCTTCAATGAGCCAAGAGATGACAAGCCCACTGACTCTGGCTCGAGTCACAAGAAGAAGGACGGGAAGAAGAAGAGGCGCATCAAGAAGATCGTCTACTACGACAGCGATGAATCTTCTTCTTCACCAAGAGACGATGACGACGAGAAAAAGAAATCGGTTAATTCAAATTATTCATTTGATTATTCTCGTATTCCATTTAATTCCAATGCTCATTTGCTTTCAATTCCTCTTGGTAAACCTCCACACTTTGATGGAGAGGACTACGCTTTTGGAGTCACAAAATGCATAGTCACTTATTTTCTCTCCATCCTAGTATATGGGAGATAGTTGAAAATGGAATGCATTTCGACAGTACTGATAACCCTGTGTTTATCAATGAACAAATTCATAAGAATGCACAAGCTACCACTGTTTTGCTAGCATCCTTGTGCAGGGACGAGTACAACAAGGTGAGCGGCTTAGACAACGCCAAGCAAATCTGGGACACCCTCAAAATATCACATGAGGGAAACAATGCCACCATGATCACCAAAATGGAGTTGGTGGAAGGCGAGCTGGGAAGGTTCGCGATGATCAGGGGAGAGGAGCCAACACAAACGTACAACAGGCTCAAGACCCTGGTCAACAAGATTAGGAGCTATGGAAGCACAAGATGGACGGACCACGACGTCGTCCGACTTATGCTCAGGTCTTTTACTGTTATTGACCCTCATCTTGTGAACCTCATCCGTGAAAATCCTAGGTACACAAAGATGACGCCCGAGGAGATACTCGGAAAATTTGTGAGCGGGCGCATGATGGTCAAAGAGGCAAGGTATGTTGATGATGCATTAAACGACTCAATGCCCATCTACGAGCCGCATCCCGTTGCGCTCAAGGCAACAAGCAGCAATGAGGCGCTACCAAGCAAGGTAGCACAAGTAGAGGCTGCCGGGCTCAACGAGAATGAAATGACGCTCATCATCAAGCGCTTCAAGACCGCTCTTAAAGGACGCAAGGAGCACCCCAACAAGAACAAAACAAAGGGAAAGCGCTCCTGCTTCAAATGCGGTAAGACTGGTCACTTTATTGCAAACTGTCCCGATAATGATAGTGACCAGGGACAAGAAAAGAGCGAGAAGAGGGAAAAGAAGAAGGCCTACATAAAGGCGAAGGGCGAGGCGCACCTTGGCAAAGAATGGGATTCGGACTGCTCTTCTTCCAACTCCGACGACAAAGGACTCTATGCCTCGGCCTTCAACAAGTCTTCTCTCTTCCCCAACGAATGCCACACTTGCCTCATGGCCAAGGAAAAGAAGGTAAGTGTTCGAGAAACCCCTAAGTATACTACTTCAAGCGATGATGATCCTAGTGATGATGAAGTAGATTATACTAATTTATTTAAGGGTTTAGATAGAGCAAAAGTAGATAAAATTAATGAGTTAATTGATGCTCTAAATGAAAAAGATAGGTTGCTAGAGAAGCAAGAGGACATTTTATATGAAGAACATGACAAATTTGTTAGTGTACAAAAGTCTCTTGCTTTAGAAACTAAAAAATGAAATGTTATCCTCTGAATTGTCTGTATGCCATGAATCAATCTCTAGTTTAAAGATATTGAATAATGATTTAAATGCTAAGCTAGAGGTAGCTAATAAATCTAATTCATGTGTAAAACATGTTGTAATTTGCAATAGATGCAAGGATTTTGATATTAATGCTTGTAATGAACATCTTGCATCCATTACTAAATTAAATGATGAGGTGGCAAGTCTTAATGCTCAACTTAAGACTTGCAAGATAGATTTTGATAAGTTAAAATTTGCTAGGGATGCCTACACCATTGGTAGACATCCCTCAATTAAGGATGGACTTGGCTTTCGGAAGGAAGCCAAGAACTTAACAAGCCAAAGGGCTCCCATTCTCAACAACGAGAAAGGGAAGGCCCCTATGGCTAGTAGTAATAAAAAGAATCATGCTTTCATTTATGATAGGAAATTTTCTAGGAATGCTTATTTTAATAGGAGTTATGTTGATTATAATGATTCACATGCTATGTTTGCCTCTAGCTCTACTTTTGTGCATGGTAGAAGTAGGCCTAGGAAAAGTAATATTGTGCATCATGTGCCTAGGAAAGTGTGTAATAAATCTACTACTATTTACCATGCTTGCAATACTTCATTTGCACTTATGTGTAAGAATGCAAAAGTAGTTGCTAGAAAGTTGGGGTCCAAATGCAAGGGAGACAAGACTTGTATTTGGGTCCCAAAGGCTATTGTGACTAACCTTGTAGGACCCAACAAGAGTTGGGTACCTAAAACCCAAGTGTAAATTGCCTTGCAGGTTTATGCATCCAGGGGCTCAAGCTGGATTATTGACAGCGGATGCACAAACCACATGAGGGGGAGAAGAAGATGTTCACCTCCTACGTCAAGAACAAGGATTCCCAGGACACAATCATCTTTGGAGATGGGAACCAAGGCAAGGTCAAAGGCTTGGGCAAGATAGCCATCACTAACGAGCACTCCATTTCAAATGTGTTTCTAGTCGAGTCGCTTGGTTATAATCTCCTGTCTGTAAGTCAATTGTGCCACATGGGCTACAATTGTTTGTTTACAAATGTTGATGTTTCTGTCTTTAGAAGGAGTGATGGTTCATTAGCATTTAAGGGTGTATTAGACGACAAACTCTACTTAGTTGATTTTTCAAAAGAGGAGGCCGATCTAGATACATGCTTAATCGCTAGGACTAGCATGGGCTGGCTGTGGCATCGCCGTCTAGCACATGTTGGGATGAAGAACCTTCATAAACTTCTAAAGGGAGAACATGTGTTAGGACTAACCAATGTATGCTTCGAAAAAGATAGACCTTGTGTAGCTTGTCAGGCAGGGAAACAGGTGGGAAGCACTCATCACAGCAAGAATGTGATGACAACATCAAGACCGCTGGAGCTTCTTCACATGGACCTCTTCGGACCCATCGCCTACCTTAGCATCGGGGAAGTAAGTATGGTCTAGTAATTGTTGATGATTTTTCCCGCTTCACTTGGGTGTTCTTTTTGCAGGATAAAACAGAAACCCAAGGGACCCTAAAGCGCTTTCTAAGGAGGGCTCAAAATGAATTTGAGCTCAAGGTGAAAAAGATAAGAAGCGACAGCGGGTCCGTGTTCAAGAATCTGCAAGTGGAGAAGTATCTTGAGGAGGAAGGCATCAAGCACGAGTTCTTTGCTCCTTACACACCACAGCAAAATGGTGTGGTAGAGAGGAAGAACAGGCGCTTATCGACATGGCGAGGATGATGCTTGGAGAATTCAAGACGCCTGAGCGGTTTTGGTTGGAAGCTGTGAACATAGCTTGCCATGCCATAAACCGGCTCTACCTACATCACCTCCTCAAGAAGACCTCGTATGAATTTCTTACCGAGTCTTCAACAAATCATCGGGTTTGGTTGAAGTCTCTAGCGACGTTGTATTTGATGAGACTAATGGCTCTCCAAGAGAGCAAGTTGATCTTGATGATGTAGATGAGGATGATGTTCCAACGACCGCAATACGCACCATGGCGATTGGAGATGTGCGACCACAGGAACAACAAGAGCAAGATCAACCTTCTTTCTCAACAATGGTGCATCCCCCAACTCAAGATGATGAACAGGTCCCTCAAGAAGAGGCGCGTGATCAAGGGGGAGCACAAGAAGAACAAGTTATGGAGGAAGAAGCACCACTGGCCCCTCCAACTCAAGTCCGAGCGACGATTCAAAGGAATCATCCCGTTGACCAGATTCTAGGTGACATAAGCAAGGGAGTAACTACTCGCTCAAGATTAGCTAACTTTTGTGAGCATTACTCGTTTGTCTCTTCTATTGAGCCTTTCAGGGTAGAAGAGGCCTTGCAGGATCCGGATTGGGTGTTGGCCATGCAAGAAGAGCTCAACAACTTCAAGAGGAACGAAGTTTGGAGCCTGGTGCCTCGTCCCAAGCAAAATATTGTGGGAACCAAGTGGGTGTTCCGCAACAAGCAAGACGAGCATGGGGTGGTGTCAAGAAACAAGGCTCGACTTATGGCAAAAGGTTATGCCCAAGTCACAGGTTGTTTTAAATGGACGTGAAGAGCGCTTTCCTCAACGGGCCGATCAAGGAGGAGGTATACGTGGAACAACCCCCTGGCTTTGAGGATGAATGGTACCCCGACCATGTGTGTAAGCTCTCTAAGGCGCTCTATGGACTTAAGCAAGCCTCAAGAGCATGGTATGAATGCCTTAGAGATTTCTTAATTGCTAATGCTTTCAAGGTTGGGAAAGCTGATCCCACTCTTTTCACTAAGACTTGTGATGGTGACCTTTTTGTTTGCCAAATTTATGTCGATGACATAATATTTGGTTCTACTAACCAAAAGTCTTGTGAGGAGTTTAGCAGGGTGATGACTCAAAAGTTTGAGATGTCGATGATGGGTGAGTTGAACTACTTCCTTGGGTTATAAGTGAAGCAACTCAAGGACGACACCTTCATCTCCCAAACAAAGTATACTCAAGATCTTCTCAAGCGGTTTGGGATGAAGGACGCCAAGCCCGTGAAGGCACCAATGGGAACCGACGGACATGTCGACCTCAACAAAGGAGGTAAGTCCGTTGATCAAAAGGCATACCGGTCTATGATAGGGTCATTACTTTATTTATGTGCTAGTAGACCGGATATTATGCTTAGCGTATGCTTGTGTGCTAGATATCAATCCAACCCAAGGGAATGTCACCTTGTGGCCGTTAAGCGGATTCTTAGATATTTAGTTGCTACGCCTTGCTTCGGGATCTGGTATCTAAAGGGGTCTACCTTTGACTTAATTGGATATTCAGACTCTGATTATGCTGGATGCAAGGTTGATAGGAAGAGTACATCAGGGACGTGCCAATTCCTAGGAAGGTCCCTGGTGTCTTGGAGTTCAAAGAAACAAACCTCCATTGCCCTATCCACCGCTGAGGCTGAGTATGTTGCCGCAGGACAGTGTTGCACGCAACTACTTTGGATGAGGCAAACCCTCTGGGACTTTGGCTACAATCTGAGCAAAGTCCCACTCCTATGTGACAATGAGAGTGCAATCCGCATGGCGGATAATCCTATTGAACACAGCCGCACTAAGCACATAGACATCTGGCATCACTTTCTAAGAGACCACCAGCAAAAGAGAGATATCGAGGTGTTCCATATTAGCACCGAGAACCAGCTAGCCGATATCTTTGCCAAGCCATTAGATGAGAAAACCTTTTGTGGGCTGCGTAGTGAGCTAAATGTCTTAGATTCGCGTAACTTGGATTGATCTATAGCATACATGTGTCTTATGCCTTTGATCATGTTACTTTATGCATTTATAAAATTTGTTGCTTATTTATGGTGCTCAAGTTGTGCAAGGGATTCCCGGACCTCACAAGTCCATATGTGAATGATGCACATATTTAGGGGGAGAAGTGCTACAACTTGATCTTTTGATACTAACCTTTGTGTTTGAGTGTATCTGATGTAGTCTCAAAGGTGCTTTGAAAGAGAAAGGTGAACTTGGACCATGCAAAGACTTCCACTGCACTCCGGTATTAGTGTACTCACCTCCAAGTTCATTCTTATGCTCTTATTGCCTTTTGCTCTTAATTGACAATTTTTGGTGAGGCAATGGGGTTAAAGGGCCGATAATGATCTTGTTTTGGTGCTTAATGCCAAAGGGGGAGAAATTAAGGCCAAAGCAAATGGATCAGCTACCACTTGAGAATTTTGAAAATAGTAGAGTTAGAATTTTTGATTTGTCAAAATACTCTTATTGTTAAAATTTGGTCTCTTGTGGGGAATTTATGATTATGGAAAAAAGGGGGAGCTTGGATCTTGATCAATTTCACTCTTGAAATATCTCTCTTTGTGCCCAAACAAGTGAGTTTGACTTAGAGATGGGAAAATGAATTTGATTTGCAAAAACAAACCAAGTGGTGGCAAAGAATGATCCAAATATGCCAAATTAGAGTCAAAAACGATTTGGTCCTTATTTGCATCGATGTTGCACTTATCTGTGTTGCTTTTTGATGTGTTGGCATAAATCACCAAAAAGGGAGAGATTGAAAGGGAAATGTGCCCTTGGGCCATTTCTATAATGTTTTGGTGATTAAGTGTCCAACACATAGTGAGTGAGATATTGTGTGCCAAACAAGCGAAAAGTGCAAATCATGTAACGAGGTACGTTTCTAGACTTAGTACATTGTTTTGAGTAATAACATATTTTGTCTAAGTGCTAGAAACAGGAGAAAAGGAATTGGAAAAGAGTTGGTTGTACTCCTGCTCGGTCTGGGTGCACCGGACTGTCCGGTGGTGCACCGGACAGTGTTCGGTGCGCCAGGCCAGTCTCGGTGAACAGGCCGCTCTCGGGACTCGACGGCGGCGTACGACTATAATTCACTGGACTGTCCGGTGGTGCACTGGACTGTCCGGTGAGTCGTCCGCGGCGAACTCGTCACTCTCGGGAAGAGGATCGACGGCATACGGCTAAAAATCACCGGACTGTCCGGTGGTGCACCGGACTGTCCGGTGGTGCACCGGACTGTCCGGTGAGCCAATGGTCGACCGTGCAATCCGCGGGTGACGCGTGGCCCGCGCCAACGGTCGGCAGGGGGCACCGGACTGTCCGGTTCGACAACTGCCACGAATCTGCAACGGCCGTATGCGCCAGAATAGGAAAGAGATCTGCACCGGACTGTCTACAGTGACTGTCCGGTGGCGCACCGGACTGTCCGATGCGCCACCTGATAGAAGGCAATCTTAGCTTTCCTTGTTGGTCTCCAACAGCTCCTAGCTGCCTTGAGGCTATAAAAGGGACCCCTAGGCGCATGGAGGAGTCACCCAAGCACACTCTAAGCATTCCAAGACTTCTAGTCCTCTTTCACGCAATCGTTCGTCGTTCTTGAGATTGGAGCACTTTTCGAGTTGTAATCTCCCCGCGCGTGTTTTGTGTGCTCGTCTTCTCACTTGTGTGTGTGTTTGCAGTGTGGATTTAATTCTAGTGTGCATTGCTCTTCCCAACCTTACTCCGTGCTTTCATTGTGATCTTTGTTGTAAGGGCGAGAGACTCTAACTTGTGGAGATTCATCGCAAACAGGAAAAAGAGATAAGAAAGAGAAGTCGTGGTATTCAAGTTGATCATTGGATCACTTGAAAGGGGTTGAGTGCAACCCTCGTCCATTGGGACGCCACAACGTGGAAGTAGGCAAGTGTTACTTGGCCGAACCGCGGGATAAAATCGTGTGTCTCTTGTGTTGATCTCTTTGTGATTGTTTTGCCCACAAGAACTCGCTTCTCAACTACTTAGTCGCACTAACATTTATATAACCAAGTTTTGTGGCTATTTAGAGTTGAATTTTATAGGATCACCTATTCACCCCCCTCTAAGTGCTCTCAGATCCTCAGCTGAGTATTAATCGATTCGGATCGCTGTTACTTCTCGGATATAAAGACTGGATCACTGCTCTGCATCGTAGATAACAAGTGAAACTAAAGCTGCTAAAATGAAGCTAGTGTAGGACAAGTGAATGCTCTAGACTAGGCAAATCTAGATTAAAGAAAAGTACTTAACTTGTGAAGTAAAATTTTGGCATAAGGATCCACTACTAGTAAGCTTTTCTGCAAAAATGAGTCTTTGAAACTTGATGAGCCTTACCTTGAATCCTTTTAAATCCAGCATACCCTTGAGAGACTTTTCTTTAGTCGGGTAAGTTTTGCTGAGTAATTGTGTACTCATAGTTTTATTCCCATTGTTGCTGCAGGTTACAAGTCGCTTTGATTGTGATTGATGTTAAGTGCCGGTGGGCTCGGCCTTCTTATATAAGTATATCCCATCTTTAGCTTCTTTATTGAGAATTGTCACTTAAGCTAGCATATATTTTCAAATGTATAAATATTTTATAACACTTCAAATTGTAATTCTTTTGAATCATTTTTTTATCACTTCGATGATGTATAATGAAATCTTGATGTAACTTGTAATCATTTTGTAATAAAGAGTTTATTTCCGCTGCAAGTGTTTGTTTGTGATTTGTGTTTACTTAATCCTGGGATCTTGGTAGTAAGTCGTTTATCCGAGGTCATTAGGACACTCGGACAGATCCTGTTAAGTTGCTTAGTGCACATGCATAGTCGTCTGAGGTCCTTAGAACGAGGACAGGTGCATGTGGGTCCAATAACTTGGGAGGTTCTGCGACATCAACGGTCGACTGCAAAAGTGCGGATGCAGAGCTACAGTGCGCGCAGAAGTCAGAGTAGTCGTCAGAGGCTCACCGGACAATGAACAGTGCCTGTCTGGTGCGGCACCGGACTATCCGGTGCCACAAGAAGTCAGCGCTCCAACGGTCAGAAGCTCTAGAACCCTAACGGTTGGGTGATGTGGCTGGCGCATTAGACAGTATCCGGTGGCGCACCGGACTGTCCGGTGCGCCCATCGACAGCAGCCTACCCCAACGGTGTTTTGGTGGTTGAGGGCTATAAATACCCCCCAACCACCACCACTCCAACCATCCAAGCATTCAACACATTGCATTCAATACAAGAGCAATAGACTTCACTCCAAGACACAAATCAAAGTGATCGATTCACTCAAAGTCCCAAATTCAACTCTAGTGCATTAGGACTTGTGAGAGGATCACTTGTGTTTCTTGTTGCTCTTGTCTGCTTGGTTGGCTTTCTTTTCTTTTCCTTGTTACTCTCAAGTGCTTTGTAAGCAAGGCAAGAGACACCAATTGTGTGGTGGTCCTTGCGGGGTCTAAGTGACCCGTGAGAAGTAAAGAAGAAAGCTCACTCGGTCTAAGTGACCGTTTGAGAGAGGGAAAGGGTTGAAAGAGACCCGGTCTTTATGACCACCTCAACGGGGACTAGGTTCTTTAGAACCGAACTTCGGTAAAAGCAAATCACCGTGTCATCCGCTCTATTTCTTGGTCGATTTGTTTCCCCCTCTCTCCTGGACTAGGATTTAATTCTAACTCTAACCCGGCTTATAGTTTGTGTTTTAAGTTGTAAATTTCAGATTATGCCTATTCACCCCCCTCTAGGCGACTTTCAATTGGTATCGGAGCCTGGTACTTCATTTGAGTCTACCACTCAAAGTGATGTCGGGAGATCACGCCAAGAGGGAGATCATGACCGACGGTGACAAGCCCACAAGCCTTGGGAAGGCTCCATCAAGGGAGTTTGGCAACAAGGTGAAGGAAGGATCCCCTTCACGCATCAGGTCAAATCGGAGTGGCGACAAGAAGAAAAAGATGAAGAAAGAGGTCTACTACGAGACCGGCTCTTCGTCACCCTCCACCTCCGGCTCCGACTCAGCATCCGTCACTTCTAAGTGCCATGAGTGCAAGAAGTATAGTAAGATGCCCCTACACTATCCTCGCATTTCTAAGCGCACTCCATTACTTTCCGTTCCATTAGGCAAGCCACCATTTTTTGATGGTGAAGATTATTCTATGTGGAGTGATAAAATGAGGCATCATCTAACCTCACTCCACGAAAGCATATGGAACATTGTTGAGTTTGGAGGGCTTTGTACTCAGTCACATTATTAGACTCTTGAAAACATAGTCACACAGCGTATCATAGTTGTCCCTCGATGGCAACATAAAAACAAGGCCAACACCAGCTCCCTCCTTTGTCAACAACCCATCAAAATGCATGATCCAACATTTCTTGATGGTCGGCACCAGCTCCATTTGGGTCTCAGTCCACTCCACGATGAAGTTAGCAAGGACTTTGATCGCTGTGTCAGATTTGATTGAGAAAATCATGGAGGTCTTCATGGATTATTTCACTGTGTGCGGATGGGACGGAATTTTGATGACTGTTTGGCCAATCTTGAGATTTTCTACAGCGTTGTCTTGAAGCTGATTTGGTACTCAATTGGGAGAAGTGTCATTTCCTAGTTCAAAGAGGGTATTGTCCTCGGTCATTTTGTTTCCTCGCGAGGAACTGAGGTTGATAAGGCCTAAGTTGACGTGATTAGTTGCTTGTCTCCTCCAATGAATGTGAAGGTCTATAGCTTCTTGGGTCATGCAGCTAATCACATGCATGAGCGGATCAAGCTACTATATAATAAGTAATAGCTGAAAAGCAATTCTTGGTAGATCCACTTGTTAAGGCCCACTGAATGTAGGAGATCCCATGTCCCATCAACTCAAGAGCCCATATGGCGATCCTATCAGAAATGTTCGGATTGCGGGTCACTTTGCCCTGGGGGAATGACATCACCAGAGTGTCAGGATGTGATTCGAAATAGTGTCTAAGCTTTGGTTTAGTAACTAAGACAGCATACAAGAGCATTTGTACTTGGGCGTAGCGAGTTTTCGCGCCGGTGAGGACTTCGTTTATGAAGTAGACGAGGAGTTGAAGCGGTCGTATGCCTTCTCCTTCCTGTCTTTTGACGACAAGGATCGAGCAGACCACCTGGGTAGTCCTTGTGACGTAGAGCAAGAGCGGTTCCTTATTCTCCGCCTAGACCAAGATGGGGGTTCGGGTCAGGAGACTCTTGAGGACGTTGAGGGCCTCCTGTGCCTCTACCAACCATTTGAAGCAGTCGATTTTCCTCGATAGTTTATAGAGCGGTAACCCGTGCTCCCAAAGGCGTCACACAAAATGACTGAGGGAAGCCAAGCACCCCACGACTCGCTGAACACCCTTGAGATCACATATGGGTCCCATATTTGAGATAACTGAAACTTTCTCCAGGTTGGCCTCGATACTCGCTCGGAGACTAGGAAGCCAACCAGCAAGCCCCCTAGAATGCCGAAGACACACATTTATGGATTCAATTTAATATCATTGGCCTTCAGCTTATCAAATGTTTCCCAAAGGTCACGGATGAGGCCTTCAGACTCTTGGACTTGACCACGATGTCATCAACATAGGCCTCTATTGTTCTTTTGATGAGGTCAACAAAACATTTGATCATGCACCATTGTTATGTGGCCCTGTGTTCTTCATAACGAACAACATCATCATGTAGCAATACGAGTCGAAAGGAGTAATGAAGGAGGTCGCGAGTTGGTTGGACTCCTTCATCGCGACGTGGTGATAGCTCGAGTAGGCGTTAAGGAAACTTAGAACCTCACAGCTAGAGGTAGAATCGACCACCTGGTCAATGTGCGGGAGGGGGAACAGATCTTTTAGCCATGCCTTATTTAGGCTAGTGTAATCAACACACATTATCCACTTCCCATTTTTTCTTTCAGACCAACATGAGGTTAGCCAGCGACTGGGGTGGTTAATCTCTTGGATAAATCCGATAGCGAGGAGCTTGCTAATATCTTCCCCGATGGGCTTGCGTTTTTCTTCGTCAAAGCAACACAGCCGCTGCTTCATCGGCTTAGATCAAAGATTTATTCGTAAAGAGTGCTCAGAGACCTCCCTCGAGATGCCCTTCATGTAGGAGGGCTTCTAGACAAAAATGTCCTTTCCTGCACGGAGGAAGTTGATGAGCGCGCTTTTCTATTTTAGAGAGAGGTTGGATCTGATGCACACTGTCCGTCTATCGGCGCGTTTAGGGTCCAAGGGCACCTCTTTTACATCATTTATTGGCTTGAAAGTCGTGCCCACCCTCTTTGCGTCAGGTGCTTGCTCGTTCGTGGTCTACAGCATCTGTAATAGCTCTTGTTTAACAACGGCTCCCTCAGCTAAGTTGTAGCACTGGACCTCACACTCACACGCATGGCGCACCGTGGTACCCACGGTGATGGTACGTGTGGAGCCCGACATTTTAAGCTTCAAGTAGGAGTAGTTAGGGATAGACATGAACTTCACGTAACATGGTCACCTGAGAATGTGTGGTAGTGAAAGCTCTCTTGTGAGTTTTGGTGTTTGGATGACAACTCAATTAAAGGACTAACAAGTGTACTGTGTTGAACAGGTGCTTAAGGTAAAGCTAACAAGGTTCAACAAGTGAACAAGTGTGATGGTCCAAGGACTAGATGATGATAGATAATGGGCATCACAAGTAAGATGGACATTGCAAAAGTGATACTCGGGTGCGTAGCTCGGAGACAACTGATCAAGCCAAGGACGGAGGCAAGAAGAGCTTCGAGGTACCAAGTGCATGGGAGAAGGTCAAGAAGGCTGAGGAACCCAAAGCCAAGGGTGAAGAAGAAGGCTTGCAAAGTCAAGGGTGATCGAGTTGAGAACAGCTACGGCACATCAAGGATCACTACATAAGGACGTGACTTACAACCAATGAGGCAACAACTACAGTTATGTGGTGTAAGTCATAAGGCTCAAGATCAAGCTCGAGAAATGAACAAGGGAGTTGGAGCTCAGATATGTCAATCTAGATCAAGTCAAGTTGACTTAATGGTTTAGAGTCCAACATCGACCTCAAACATGCCAAATTGGGTAAAATGGTGAAAAAGGTTAAGTATGTAAGGTTTGAGTGTTCAACCATGTTGCATACACCTCTTACTACAAATTTGGTGCTTTGGTTTGCTCTCTAACTCTTTCTGTAGAGAAAGTACCATTCTGAGCTCTGTTGCAGGAGAAACAGAAAAGCTAGGAGAAGAACAAGAAAGATGTAAGTTTCTAGGACTAAATCAATTGGATTATACTCTAAATGTGTTTGTTTAAGTCTCAGGAAAATCCTCTCAAAAGTTGAAGTCAAACGGAGAAAGAACGGAGGAAAAATCACTTAGTGTGCTGTTGGCTGGTGCACAGGACAGTGAATAGTAGCTGTCCGGTGCACAGGACAGTGAATAGTAACTCTGTCCGGTGCACAGGACAGTGAATAGTAACCTGTCCGGTGCACAGGACAGTGAATAGTCCCTGTCCGGTGCACATGACAGTGAATAGTCGCTGCGTCCGGTGCACAGGACAGTGAATAGTGCTATGTTCGGTGCACAGGACAGTGAATAGTACCTGTCCGGTGCACCAACGGCTAGCTGTTCCAGAGAAGGAAACTGCCAATCAGATCCGTTACTGTTCACTGTCCGGTGCGCCACCGGACAGTCCGGTGCACCCGCAACCAGGGAAGGCTGGGAGCTTCCAAATGAAGCTCCAACGGCTCCTAGGCCATTTGGGGCTATAAAAGGGACCCCTAGGCGCCTCAAACAAGCACACAAGTGCAGCCAACAAGTCCATACACCAATTGGATCAATTCTTTCTCTCCCTCTCTTGTGTATCTCTCTAGTTTGTGTAGAGGCGAAGTTATAAGCCTTTAGAGAGAGGGGAAGTGCTGCTAAGAGCTAGAGCAAAATCTTGAGCGCATTGTTACTCTGTCGGAGTGCTGTTGAGAAGATTGTAAGCAGCCACGACATCGTTGTAACTGATATCAACATAGTGGAAGGCTCTATCTGTCGTCCGACAGATCTGAGCAAACGGAGGAAGGAGTTGAAATAGACTCCAAGCCAAGGTGTGGCTAACTCCAACGAGGACTAGGCAAGCATTTCAGGCTTGGCCGAACCTCAGGATAAATCCCTGTGTCTGTGTGCTCTGCTCTGTGCTGTGTGCTGTTTCTCTGTCTTATTTGTTGTTTATACTTGCACTTCAATATTTATATGTGCTATAAGCTGTCTTCGAAGTGCAGGGTATTTTAAGACAGGAACTTCAATTCCGCTGCAACCTACTCGAAGGGTCCTTCATTCCACTGCGATCCAGCCTTCAAGTAGAGTAAGAATTTCCAGTTATAAAGTGATAATTTTTATTCGCCTATTCACCCCCCCCCCTCTAGGCGACATCCAGATCCTGTTCCCGGGCAAAGGGAACTTTCAGGTAGGTCCCTTGAAACCCGACTACCCCGAAGGTTAGGGTTTCGGTCCTAAAGTTGGCCAGCGTCCTGAAGGTAATGGAGAGGCCAATTCGACCGAGTGGGGTCGCCCGCCTTCCTGGTACAACCTCGTGGAAGGGCCCTCCTTCTAGTCGGCAGTGCTCCCGATCGAGACCCATGGTGTCTAGCGTGACAGATTACAGGATATTGAGTCCACCCCCTTCGTCCATCAACACCTTCGTTAGTCGCACTGACATGACAATGGGATTGATAATGAGAGGGTATCGCATGGGTCAGGGGATATGCTATGGGTGATCGATACGATCATAGGTAATAGCATGGTCGGACCAATTGAGGAAGGTTGGGGTTGCTTGCCGCGCTTGGAGTATTTCACGTCGTTCCGACTTCTGATGCCTTCTCGACGCATAGTAATCTGACCCTCCAAAGATCAATAGACACCCGATCTCGTCGGGGAAAGTGGCTCCCGCTTTCCCATGCTCGCGCGCTCTGCTGGGGTTCGACCCCTCTCTCGGGCGGCGTTGCCTTGCTCAGGAATTTCCTTAGCAACCCACAATTCTTATAGGCATGTCAGATCGGATAGCAGTGGTTCGGACACGGGGCCTCACACAGTTTCTCGAAATGGTTAGTGGCTTCCTCGGTCGGTGTTTTCCTTCCTTTCTAACCTGTTGCGGCTACTAGCACTTCGTCGTGCCTCTGCTTGTCTGTCTTTCTCTTATCGGGCCACCCTCGGGGCCTCCGTCGGGCTCTTTGTCGCGCTTGGTTTTCTGCTTATGGTGGTTGAAAATCGCCCCTACTGAAGCCTCCCCGATGTGTGGGTCGTCGCAATGTCCATAAGTTCCTTCGTAATTCGCGGGCTTTTATGCCCTAGCTTATGCACTAGAGTTTCACTTGTGGTTCCCGAGATGAATGCAGTAATAACATCGGCGTGGGCAAGGTTAGTCAGCTCATTGCGCTGTCGCGAGAAGTGACGGATGTAGTCAGCTCAAGGTCTCATCGGACTTCTGTCGATGGTTTGTGAGATCCCATGGGTTGCCAGGGCGAACGTACATGTAACACCTCAAAAATTCAAATCTAGAAAAATTCTTGAACTTGTTCTAAATTCAAAATGAATTTTAAAATTTTGTTTCAAATTGTTGACCTCAACAAATAAAATATAGCGGTCTATATTCTCTCCAAAATTCTCCCAAAATATCCTACATATATTTTCCAAGTGATTCTCTTCAAATCCTTTTCAGAAATACTACCTAAATATTCCATCGATACTTCTCCATGATGATTCTTGTTCGTCATCATCTTATCATCCTCCTCATGATCCTTCAGGTAGTGATCTTGCTCCCTCTCAGCCTGGTGATTAGGGATTTGCTGCAAATTTGGCTTTTCAATTATTTAGCCCTCCCCCTCATGGTGGTGGTGCTTATGGTGAATGATGATTGATTCCTTTCTTTTTGGTTCTTGTTGCCAAAAAGGGGGAGAAGTTCTAGCTTGATCCTGGATGATGTTGTTGTGTGGGGTGTTAATGTTAGCCCTAGGGGTTGTTTATCTTTTATGTCATAAACACTATTTGGTTACATGGTCTATAATATTTGTGTAATGATGGCCATGGGCCATGAACAACTTCATGTGACTTGTGATGATGATTTTTATTGTAATAGTTAGCTAAGATCTCTTTTCATGCTATGAGTGATTATGATATGTGATATTAATTTGTCATAATTGTCGCACCCGGATTTAACGACAAACCCGGGTGCGTCTCATATATGCGCCAAGTAAAGATCACACATACAATGACTTAGTGTATAGAGACGAATGCCATAATCTTTATTATATAACGAAAATGTCTTACAAAATAACTAATAATAAATAAATTGAACTAATATAATCATTTCCTCGGTGCCAACAGCTGACTGGGAAACAACACCTAGATCTCGTCGAACTCATCGTAGTAGTCCTCCTCTAGCGGTACATGCTCTTCACTCGGGGGAGGCGGTTATAGCAAGAGTGAGCTCATGGGGCTCGAGTGCTAGCATTTGGGCTATGCCGACCCCTGGTCGTCATAGCCTGGGGTTCGGTGCGGCTTGTCGTGTTGCGCCCCGCTAGTGGTTTGTGCGCTTAGGCCTAATTTGATAGGCCATGAGTGCGCCACAGGCCGAGGGATGCGTGGGCCATAAATGCATCGCAGTCCGAATGGTCCGCAAGTCATGAGTGTACTGTGGCCTAAGGGGTTCATAGGCCATGAGTGGGAGGCAGTCCGGTGCCTCCACCACAGCTTGTCGCCAGGTGTAGTTAATGCAACTAGTCACTATGACGGGTCGGTCTTGGGCCAGGCGTGGGACCACTCGAGTGGTTTTCTTTTGGCACCCCACCACTGTTAGGTTCCGCTACGCCTGACCCGGGCTCAATGCCTCGGGATTCATCCGGGGGTGGGTGCCACCAAGGTAGTCGACTAGTAGTTACCTATCTCTTTTAGCTGACCAGTGGACCTCAGTTGCTAGAGGCCTTTCCCTAATACACTTGCTGATCGGTGGGCCTCAGGGGCCTAGTATCTCATCTCCGACGGGTAGATTTTAGAAGATGTTAGAAATGGAGCCATAAAAAACTCTAGTGATAAGCAGTAATGGTGTGAGCATTCTTGTGGTAAAAGACAAAACCACATATATATTGAGGAATATTTGAAATCATGGAATCTTTTGTTGATTGTGGTGAATATTTGAAATGATCATGTGAATGGCTATTGACGTGTGTTCATGTTTCAGTTGTATGGAGAAGAAAAGTCTAAATGCTTGGAATAAGTATGAGTTAGCCAAAAGGAACCACACGTTATTTAGCATGTAGATGCCAGCATGTGTATCTTATTTTTTTGCAAGGTCTAGCATAAATGTCATAGAAACTGGTGCAGATATTAGCATGGTCTGGAGGTTACTAATCTTGGCAGATGATGTGGCAGCTCACAGGCACTCTACAAATCAGCCCACTTACATTCGTAGTTCTGTGTTAGCTGATGAATCGTGCACCTCGACGCTGCACCTAGCGATGTGGTTGTCGCTCTTCATGATCTTATCTCTAGCTCGGTCACTTCCTACCCTCCTTGGGGTCATAAGCTCATAGTTGTGCTCAGCGGCGGTCTTCATACACAATGCTCAAGGTCTCCTTTAATAGGGCTTAGCTTCTCCAAAAATAGGTTTGACTCTAGCTTGTCTACCAAAGATGCTTTTCTTGAGAAGCCAAATCCATTAAAAAATATTTAGCGAAACATCTTCTATGCAGTTTCTTAAAAAGAAAGCCTATAAGATTATAATAATTTTAGCTATTCATGAGTTATATAGTTGTTGGGAAGGAGGTTATAATTTTAGATATACATGGTTATAATTTTAGATATTCATGAGTCTACAAATCTTCTATGCTGATTTTAAAAAGAAAGCCTACACTTGTTCTAGGTGATGAAACAGTCTACAAAGCCCTATTGTTGAAGGAGCGTCATTCAATTCGTGAAAAGACTAAGGGGATAGAAGAAGACATACATGCCACATCTTGTCTACGAAAAGACGGAGATACCCTTCATCGATCATATAGATCTTATATTTAGAAGTTGTGGCATTTGTGTAATTCTGTACAAAGGTTTACATCGACACGCCCTATAAGAAGATACGATCTACTGTCGGAGGGCTCAGGCTATTAAGCACAACCTCATTTTACCCCTTTGAGATTACTAGAGACCTTTGAAGATATTTGTATTTACCATGTTGTAATATGATGTATGTGTATCCATACATTAAGGGAAGAAAAAAAGGAGCAAAAGTAAAAAAAAGTCGATGGGTCACTGCTAGGGGTGGTAATGGACCATGATTCAAATATTTATTCACAATTCGTTTAGGCCCTTAATTAGTTTTAGTTCAAAAATGAATATAAATAAAGTCCGATTCTAATATGATCTGATCTTATAAGCAAGTGACCAAGGAGACACAAATCAGATAAGATGAGAGTGGGAAAAATATTGACATGCCCTAGGATTGGTGGGGAAGGATGGCAGAAGTGACTTCATTATTTTCATTTTTACCATCTTTCATTTGATTCATGTTGCAACCTATTGTTGGTTTATCTTGGTTATATTGCACGCTACTAGCTCATGTAGATTTAAGACTAGATGGCTTTAAAATAAGGACAACTTAGCTTCTATGTTTGAAGACATGTGCAACACTAATGATAATCATTGGAGTGCATCCATTGGTGTACCACCTTTCCAAATAATCATTGAGGTCCAGTAGATGTTGATGTGGAATTGAAACATATTAATGAGGATGTGAGGAGTGTGAGCCTAAGGATGTCACTCCTAGTAGTAGCAAATAAAAGAGATATAGGATGGCTGTTAATAGTAGTATGATGGCTTATAGAAATAAACGTGAAGCCACAATAAAAACCGCTAGCGAGAAGCCCTGCTAAATGGGGCTTAAGTATAAATAGAGCAGAAACTGTGCCTAGAAACCCCCTGCTAATGGTCCGTTCGGTTTTCACGGAACCGTTGCCAGGAACGGTTCCTAGCCGGATTGTTTTCTAATTTATATAAGCTTTAATCAACAGGAACATTTCCTAGGTGCATTTCTAGAAAAACGAACAAACCTAAAGATGTCCTAGATTTAGGCTTTATCACCTAAAGATGTCCTAGATTTAGGCTTTATCGGCTAATCTCCGGCCACTTGACATGGGCTATCTTTCTCCATGTAGGTGAGCGGTGAGTCCGCTTGCCGCCGTCCTCGCTCATTGAATCCCTGAAGGTAGGCCGATATGCAGTATGACCACCGTTTCAAGTCTAATGATGTCTCCAACAGTTATATTATTATATCTCTTATTTCAAACTTTATTTTATAAAATAGTGTAATATACAATACAAATCCCTATTTTACACTAAGCAACCTAAATAAGCCCCTCCATATACAACCCATCCAGCAGATGATATCAGGATCCGGCGTGCATTCCTCATTCAGCCCACAAGGCCCACCTATCTTATGGGAGTGAGTCACTCGGGTCCATTCTTAAAAACCTCTGCTCGGGCCTAGGGTTTCCTCCCAGTCGTCATCGCTTGGCGTCCGCCTCAGCCCGCCGTCAGGAGAGGTAAGCCACCCACAGCCGCCGCCGCTCCCTACTCCCGCTCCATCTCTCCCCCGTCCGGTCGTCGTGCTCTTAGCCTTCAGAATCGGATGCTCTTCTATGTTGGGTAGCCGGCTCAGTCGGTTCGTCGAAGATCCCGGATCTGCTCTGTCACGAGGTCTTTCGGCGGGTGTTGTCTCGCGAGGTGTAGCGAGCCAAGGTCTGGTCGCCTGGTAGATTTCGTGTATCTGCTCGTATCGGTAGCTTTTGCTGTTAATCGTGAGAATGTTTTGTGGGGAGTCTCTTTGACCTTAGTACGCTGATCCCATCGGGGTAATGATATGTATGTAATACGGATGCTGCCTATGTTTCTAATATTCTTGCTATGGTTGATTTGGGCATGACGTTGATTTAGTAATGGTATTTCTATGATTATGTTTTTTGTTCTAACTTTGGGTTAACGTTAGACAGTGAACTCTAAACTGCACATACGGTTAGAGCTAGACCGAGAGCTGTTAATCAGTAGCTATTCATGTAGAGGACATCATTCTTCTTTGGTTCTCTGCATTTTTCATGATTTACTATTTTCTTCTTTGCTTCTTCACCCATCTGACATTGTGGTCTTCATTCTCTGTTTCCAGTTCAGGAGAGTTTCGAGAAGCTGAAATGGCTCCTAAAGGTACATGCCTAACATTGCATATTTCCATGGGTGCCATATACTTATCAAGAATGCCCTATGTCAAGTTGAGTTTCTGTGTCATGCATTTCCTTTTTTCTTTTGTTTTTGTGTCACCATTGCTGAATTGTATTAGGTATTAGTAGGTATTTCTACATTTAGCTCTATGATTTAACCACCCCCTGTTTTTGTACTTGCGCCTTGACTAGAACATGTGAAATTGTGAATCATCTCTACTTGTTTGTTTACTCGTGCCTTGATCAGAACATGTGAATTATCTGAAGGGAGGGGGTATATAATTAGCAAACTATGATTACTGCATTGTCTCTTAAATACAGATAGGATGCGCAATGCAATGTTATCAGACTGTGTCCAACAATACCCTGTAAAGCATCCGGTACGCTATATTTAGTGTTTCCGATCGTTTGCTACGCGTCCAACAAGGGTCGGTAAAACATCCGCTAAAACATAGCGTCTATCCAGCGATCGCTAACCGGCTGATTGGTTCCCCTGCTAGCGCGTGCCTGTCTCGAGCGAGCCTGGATCGCGAGGGAAGCTCATTTGCCACATCTCAATGCGTGCAGGCCAGATAGTAAAAAAAGATGCTAAACTGCATGCGCGCATGCAGGACGGTGGGAGAAGCCACAGGCAACCAAACGCGAGCCTGCACACGGTCAATGCATGGCGCGAGCCTGCACGCTTGAGGCACTGCAACCAATCAGCCCCTAAATGTGGCGTTTCTCTCTCCATCCTCTAACTATGCGCGCGCTTGATATTTTCGTACAAGTCGCCAGCAATGCTACGTCAGTTACCCATCCACCACCGTGCTATGGCTGTCGGGGCGGAGCTTCCACGCCACGGTGGTGCAGCTCGAGGACCAACAAGCGGGGATGGAGGCCCTCGGCGCCATCGCCGTTGGGGCAGAGCTTCGACGCTGCGGCAGCGCAGGTAGTAGCCTCGGCTGCGACATCCGCATCAGCATGCTCGAGCCAACAGGGGAGGCCGCCATTGTTGCCGGGGAAGGCCTACTATGATGGCCCGGTGGAGTAGCTTGCGAATGCAACGATGTGGGCAAATGCAGCGATATGGTGTTCATCGCGTGTGCGAGCAGCTAGGCCACCAACAGTGATCTGTGCCAAATGCTGGACGACGCATGATAAATGTTTGATGAAATGGTCAGCCGACGTCTAGTACCAGCTTATGTTCCTGTTTTGTTTGTCCATTTATTTATTAATTGTTAATTCACTTCTGGTACTTTATGCTGACAGATTGAAGTCAAAACTTTATTTAATTAGTATTTGTTGTTTTATAAAATAATATATTTTGTTAATTAAGTTGATATATTAAAACTGATGAGATATAGATGATGTATTTTAGAGGACGTTGTTGGAGACGAGAAAGATTTAGGGGACGAAATCTTTTAGAGTATACTGTAAAGGACAGAGAATGTTCTTTTAGAGGATGAAGTTTAGGGGACGTTGCTGGAGACAGCCTGATGCATATTGTAATACATTGATTGCTATGCGCAAAGTCTGTCTATTTTATTGCACAATCACCATGCACAAATTCGTAAACTACTTGTTGACACCTTTTCGGAGGCGCCAATTACTCAAGAGAACCAGCGGCAGTGCTTCTCTGGTCAGGCGCGGACGGTCCGTGGCACAGGGCCGGACGGTCCGCGACCTGGCGTGAGGCGGCGGTGCTCTCTGGTCAGGCGCAGACGGTCCGCGGCATAGGGCCGGACGGTCCGCGACCTGGTGCAGGAGCTCGGGTTCCCTGCCTGACGGCCGGACGGTCCGCGCCCTAGGGCCGGACGGTCCGCGCGTGCGCAGGGGCGGCGGAAGATCGCCGGCGGCGCCTGGATCTCGCTCCCGGGAGGGACCCCGTCGGG
The DNA here is from genome assembly GCA_029449295.1 of Zea luxurians. Classification (NCBI taxonomy): domain Eukaryota; kingdom Viridiplantae; phylum Streptophyta; class Magnoliopsida; order Poales; family Poaceae; genus Zea; species Zea luxurians. The sequence continues at coordinate 106,346,058 of JAOPSE010000010.1, forward strand.
GAGGAGAGATCCTAGGTGGTGTCTAGGCTCGGGCAGGCCGACCTAGACTCCTCTAATCGACGTAGAGTCGAGGAGAGGCGGAGAATTTGGGGATTGAAAGGCTAAACTAGGGCTAAACTAGAACTACTCCTAAGATAAAATGTGAAATAGAAGTTGTATTGATTCGATTGTTGATTACAAATCGGCCGTATACCTCTCTATTTATAGAGGAGGGGGGCTGGACCCTTTACAAACTAATTTCCGAGCTTTTCCCGTGATTTTAGCTAACAACCGTAGCACAAAACTCGGAACCCTAATCTGCTCTGCGCACGCGCGGACCGTCTGGCCCCCAGGCGCGGACTGTCCGGAGCTCAACATATGCCCCCTGCCTTTTGGTGGAGCTGAGCAAACCAAAAGCAACTAACTCGATGTGATTACATCGGTTCTCTTAGGCATCTTGCCACATACTAGGATGGTACTGTTTGAGGAAACGTCCATTCAAAGCCTTAGGTAAATCCTTGCCTTGTAATGTTTGTAATAAATAGGCGTTGCCAGACATCACCTGTTTTACTTTATAAGGACCCTCCCAGCTTGGCGACCATTTCCCGAACTTCCGGTCTTTATTCCTTAGAGGCAGAATGGTCTTCCACAGCAGGTCCCCTACTTAAAATGATTTTGCTTTGACCTTCTTGTTGTAGGCCTTGGCTACCATGATCTTGTCCTTTTCTATTGCTCCCAAAGCTATCATCCTCTTGTCGGTCACCTCATCAATATTATCCATCATTGAATTATAATAATCAGTAGCAGTTAGATCATTTTGTCTGGCGAAACTGACTGCATTCAAACTTATTTCCACAGGCAACACTGCTTCCTGCCCATAGACAAGCTCAAAAGGAGATACTTTAGTAGCCCTATGTTTATATATTCTATGAGCCCATAAAGCTTCAGACAAAATCTTATGCCAATGTTTAGGATTATCAGATATCTTCTTTTTTATCAAATTAATCAATGTCCTATTACTAGACTCGACCTGTCCATTGGCCTGAGCATAATATGGAGATGAATTAAGCAGCTTAATTCTGTATAATTCAGCAAATTCACGTACCTCCTTTGACATAAAAGAAGTACCTTGATCTGTAGTCAAGGTCTGGGGAATGCCGAATATATGAATAATATGCTTAGTTATGAACTCAATTACCTCCTTGTGCGTCATGTTCTTTAGAGCAACGGCTTCAGTCCATTTGGTGAAATAGTCAGTGGCAACTAACACAAACCGATGCCCCTTTGATGATGAAGGATGAATTTCTCCAATAAAGTCTAATCCCCATCCTCTGAACGGCCAAATCTTGATGATAGGATGTAATTCGGCTGCAGGGACCAACTGTAGGTCGCCGAATTTTTGACACACTTGGCAACCCTTGTAGTATTTGAAACAATCAGCTATCATACTAGGCCAATAAAAACTAGACCTTCGCAACAACCACTTTATCTTTGGAGCTGATTGATGAGTACCACAAATTCCTTCATGTACTTCGGCCATGGCTAATATAGCATCATCTGGGCCCAAGCACTTAAGCAGGACATCATTGACCGTTCGGCGGTAAAGTTCATCACTCATCAAAACATACTTGAAAGCTGTTCGCCGAATGTTCTTATCTGTCCTGATATTGGGATTTCGTAAATAATTAAGTATAGGTGTCCTCCAATCACTTGCATCGGCTTCATTGTCAGCCGAATCGATTAAGAGAACATTTCTGGTAACCCCGGACGGTCCGGCGTCATCACGCGGACGGTCCGCGACCTGGGAATTTGGCTCTGCACTGGTTATCAGATTTTTAGTTTTGTAAAATTTCCCTCTCTTTATCCGATAACCTGATGCATCTTGTGCCAAATCGTTAGCTCTATGATTCTCAACTCTAGAAATATGCCGAATACTGAATTCGTCAAAAGAATGGATTATGCTCCAACATTTCTCAAGGTAACTATTTAGAGTACCATCAAAACATTGATATTCTTCTAACACTTGTTGGACAACCAGCTGAGAATCACCAAATACCTTCACATGTTTTACTCCCATACCATTTAAAAGTTCTAAGCCGAATAGGAGGGCCTCATATTCAGCTTGATTATTAGTGCAATAAGTTTTCAATCGGCTAGAGAAGTCAAAGGAGACATTACTTGGTGAAACAAGCACAATGCCAATTCCTTGCCCTTCATTGCAAACTGATCCATCAAAATATAAAGTCCAAGGAGTAATAGTGAGGTATGACATGTCTAGTTCATGAATATCATTAACCCGATGTTCTACAATGAAATCCGCTACGACTTGGCCTTTCATAGATTTCAATGGTTCATAGGCCAAGTCATATTCTATGAGTGCATAAGCCCACTTACCAATCCTACCACTCATAATTGGGTTATGCAACATGTGTTTGATCACATCGGCTTGACCAGAAACAGTGCAATGACTAGACAGTAAATAACATCTACATTTGGTGCATGCATAAAACAAGCATAAGCATAACTTTTCAATAAAAGTGTACCTTGTTTCAGCATCCACCAACCTTCGGCTTAGATATGTCACCACATGCTCCTTTCCCTCAGTTTCTTGTGTCAGAACAGCCCCAATGACCTTATCCTCAGCTGCAATGTATAATCGGAATGGTACTCCTGCTCGTGGTGCTTTTAATACGGGAGCCGAAGATAAGTATTTTTTGATGAGATCAAATGCTTCTTGTTGTTCTGCCCCCCCCAAGCGAATTCGACATCATTCTTAAGCCGAAGAATAGGGGTGAACGCATCAATCTTCCCGGCTAGGTTAGAAATAAACCTTCATAAATAATTCACCTTGCCGAGAAACCTCTGTACCTCGACCTTACAGGTCGGAGGTCCCACATTCCGAATAGACTTGATTCGGTCAGGGTCTATCTCTATACCATGTTCATGTATGACAAATCCTAAAAACTTACCAGCCGACACTCCAAAAGCACATTTACGTGGGTTCATTTTCAAACCATACTGACACATTTTATCAAAGGCTTTGCGCAAATCAGCTATATGAGAACTAAACTCAGCCTATTTGACTACAATATCATCAATGTAAACTTCCACAGTGTTTCCTAACAATTCATGGAAGATCAAATTCATAGCCCTCTGATAAGTAGCACCAGCATTTTTTAGACCAAATGTCATGACAACCCACTCAAATAAACCAATGAAGCCTGGACATATAAAGGCCGTTTTAGACGCATCTTCTTCGGCCATGAAAATCTGATTATATCCGGCATTACCATCAAAAAAGCTAATAATTCTGTTTCCTGATGCATTATTGATTAATGTGTCGGCTATGGGCATGGGATATTCGTCTTTAGGAGTTGCTCTATTTAAATTGCGAAAATCAATGCATACTCTAAGCTTACCTGACTCCTTCTTCTCCACCAGCACAATATTGGAGACCCACTCTGCGTATCTACACGGTCTGATAAAATCAGCTTCTAGCAGCCGGTGGATTTCGTCCTTGATTCGTGGGAGAAGATCTGGACGAAATGTTCTAGCTTTTTGCTTGAAAGGTCTGAAACCAGACTTAATAGGCAGCCGATGTTCGACAATCTCTCGGCTTAGTCCAGGCATTTCAGTGTAATTCCAAGCAAAACAATCTGAATATTCCTTCAATAGACCGATCATCTCATTTCTAGAATCGGTCTCCAGGGTCTTGTTTACAAAAGTCGGCCTTGGAGTTTTACCATCTCCTATGTCAATCTCCTCCAAAGGATCGGCCGATGTAAACCCCTGTCCTAGTTTATCAAGATCTCTGAATTCCTCTATCATGTCCCCCACAGAGGAATCAGATGATCTTTGTGTGATGGCGGACTTTCCGGTCTCGGGGACTGGATCATCCGTAATACGGTCTTTTCACTGTGGTAGATGTTCGGTCTTAAAGTCCGAACTGTTTTGTGAAAGACCGGACCATCCGGCTTTGGGAGCCGAATTGTCCGTGATCAACGACTCATGAACTTTGTGTGTATTCATCATTTAAACTTTATTTGGGATTTAGCCGATTCTCCATCGGCTCTAGCATTACAGGAATGAAACCTTTATTATCTATACTTATGAACTGATAATCAGAAAAATCTACTCCTGTGAGACATGTAGCAGTCTCATAAGTCCAGGGTACAGGGGCATCGGCCACAGCGATGCAGGCCGATACATCAGCATGTACTTGTTCTACCTCATCGCCTACCCATTGTATTAGCATTTGATGTAATGTAGAAGGTATATATTGATTGGCATGAATCCAATCTCTGCCTAGAATTAAACTGTAATTCCCTTCTACATCAGCGACGAAGAATACAGCAGCAAGGGTCTTAGTCCCGATGGTTAATTCAACAGACGTGACTCCCTTGGCTTTAATCGAACTATCCCCAACACCGCTGAGGGTCATGTTGGTTTTGACAAGTTCGTCATCTTGTTTACCTAATTTTCTGTATAATGAATAAGGCATTAGATTTACAGCCTCCCCTCCATCTACCAACATCTTAGCAATCGGTATTCCATCAATGTGACCGCGCACGAAGAGCGGCTTTAAATGATTTACCGATTCCTTTGGTTTAGTAAAGGCGGCTTCTTTAGGACCGAAATCAAACTGGGCAACAACAGGTTCATCGTCGCCGATAATAGTACTGTCGGCGTTCCGAGACCGGGGGGTCCCTGGGCCGACGAGTGAATGTCGCCGTGTGCCCCAGCCCAGATGGGTCGAGCGCGAGGGCGAGCGCGAAGGGGGGAGAGCGAGGCGGCCGGAGACCGGCGTGAGAGAGGTGGGAATCCCGTGGCCCTCGTGTTCGTCCCGCGCCCAGGTCGGGTGCGCTTGCAGTAGGGGGTTACAAGCGTCCACGCGGGAGAGGGAGCGAGCGGCTCCAAGCGAGCGCCTGTTCTCGTCCTCGTCCCCGCGCGGCCAACCCTCTCTAAGAGGGCCCTGGTCCTCCCTTTCATAGGCGTAAGGAGAGGATCCAGGTGTACAATGGGGGGTGTAGCAGGGTGCTACGTGTCTAGCGGAGGTGAGCTAGCGCCCTAGGTACATGCCGTTGTGGCAACCGGAGAGATCTTGGCACCCAGCTGGTGTGATGTCGTGGCCGTCGAAGGAGCGATGGAGCTTGGCGGAGGGACAGATGTCGGAGCGGTTGAGTCCCTGCTGACGTCCTCTTGCTTCCGTAAGGGGGCTGAGAGTCGCCGCCGTCACAGAGCATGCGGGGCGCCATCATTGCCTATCTGGCGGAGCGAGCCAGATGGGACGCCGGTCTTGTTCCCTGCGGCCCGAGTCAGCTCGGGGTAGGGTGATGATGGCGCCTCCTATTGACGTGGCTGGTCTACGCCCTAGGTTGGGTGATGTGGAAGCTCCTCCGAAGCCGAGGTCGAGTCCGAGCCCCCGGGTCGGGCGAGGCGGAGATTGCCGTCTTCTGGGGCCGAGCCCAAGTCCGAGCCCTGGGTCGGGCGAGGCAGAGATCGTCGTCTTCTGGGGCCGAGCCCAAGTCCGAGCCCTGGGTCGGGCGAGGCGGAGATCGTCGTCTTCTAGGACTTAGCCCGAGTCCGAGCCCTGGGTCGGGCGGAGCGGAGTTCGCCGTCTTCCAGGACTTAGCCCGAGTCCGAGCCCTGGGTCGGGCGGAGCGGAGTTCGCCGTCTTCCGGGACTTAGCCCGAGTCCAAGCCCTGGGTCGGGCGGAGCGGAGTTCGTCGTCTTCTGGGGCCGAGCCCAAGTCCGAGCCCTTGGTCGGGCGAAGCGGAGCTTCCTATGGTGCCTCCAGCAGGGCCTGACTGCCTGTCAGTCTTACTCTGTCCAGTGGCACTGCAGTCGGTGTGGCGTAGGCGGCGCTGTCTGTCTGTCAGGCCGGTCAGTGGAGCGGCGAAGTGACGGCGGTCACTTCGGCTCTGCTGGCTGGGGGTGCGCGCCAGGATAAGGGCGTCAGGCCACCTTTGCATTAAATGCTCCTGCCACTTGGTCGGTCGGTGCGGCGATTTGGTCAGGGTTGCTTCTTAGCGAAGGCAGGGCCTCGGGCGAGCTGGGAATATGTTCGCCGCTGAAGGGGGGCCTCGGGCGAGACGGAAATCCTCCGGGGTCGGCTGCCCTTGTCCGAGGCTAGGCTCGGGTGAGGCATGATCGTGTCCCTCGAATGGACTGATCCCTGACTTAATCGCGCCCACCAGGCCTTTGTAGCTTCGTGCTGATGGGGGTTACCAGCTGAGAATTAGGAGCCTTGAGGGTACCCCTAATTATGGTCCCCGACAGTAGCCCCCGAGCCTCGAAGGAAGTGTTTGCACTCGCTTGGAGGCTTTCGTCGCACTGTTTTGCAAGGGGACCAGCCTTTCTCGGTTGCGTTTTGTTCCGGTGGGTGCGCGCGAGCGCACCCGCCGGGTGTAGCCCCCGAGGCCTCGGAGGAGTGGTTTCACTCCTTCGAGGTCTTACTGCCTCACGTAGCGCTTCGGCTGGTCTGGTCGTTCCCTCATGCGAACTGGCCGTAGCCCAGGTGTACGGTCGGGTCCCAAGTTCTCGGGCTGGTATGTTGACGCTGTCAACGGTTCGGCCGGAGCCGGGTTTGCGAGAGCAGCCCCCGAGCCTCTGCACAGAGCGAGAGGGCGGTCAGGGGTAGACTCGGCTTTTTTACATACGCCCATGCGTCGCCTTTCCGCAAGGAGGAGGGGGGAAATCGCCATGTTGCCCTCGATGGGCGCCGAACATGGTGTCTCCGATGAGCTGCAAGCGGGTAATCCGAGTGGACGTCCGTGCCCCGTTCGTTAGGGGTCGGCTAGGGGCCCAGAGGCACGCCCAAAAGTACCTGCAGGTGATATGCCAGACCCGGTCCCCTGGCGACGGGGTCCGAGGGCTCGATGCCTCCCTCTGGTGGGATTCTGTTACAAGATCGTTCCCGCCGGTCTCGGAAATGTCCTAGGGTACCTCGGGAGCGCAGCCCGAGCCTTGGTTATGTATCGAACGTACCCATGGTCATCCCTCGCTCGGCGTCTGAGGCGGCTGTGAACCCTTCGGGGGCCAGCCTTCGAACCCCTGATCAGTATTGGGCGCGGAGCCCGAGTAGCCTGAGGCGGTCGTTGAACCCTTTCGAGGGGCCGACCTTCGAACCTCTGACCAGTAGTGGGTGTAGGGCCCACTCGATCTGAGGCGGCTGTTGAACCCTTCCGGGGGGCCAGCCTTCGAACCTTTGATCAGTAGGGGGGCTCGGAGCCTGGTTCCTTCTCGGGGAAGGATCCTTTTCGGGGTGTCCCCTTTCCCGGTCCCTGTTGCAAGAGAGAGAAAGAGGAAAAATGGAAAAGGATACGAAATCGAACGACGCGGCGTACCTTTTTTGGACGCGTTCATTTTGGCGAAGGGGAAGCGTCGCCCGCTTCTCCTGCCAGAGGCGCCGCGTGTCCCATCGCAGAGTTAATGCGACGGGGCGAGTGGTTGGAGGGTAACTGGCCGAGGCCCCGGGGTGACCGGCCGAGCCGTCTGCTCGGGCCGGATTCCCAGAGAAGACCCTGGCGGCGATGGCCCGGGCGTGGTGATGACGTCGTCCTCCAGAGTGGAGATCCTCGGACCGCGTCGCCATCCGAGGCTAGGTTGGCCCTCGCCGAAGGTGTCGTCGATGCCAAGGGTGCTGCTGCTCCCTTCAGCCGTCAAGATCCGAGCCTGCAGGATCGGATTGTCTTGTAGCGTGTGTTTCCTGCGGCCGCCGAGGCCTAAACACACTCTCGCCGTGTTGTAAAGCTGCGTCTCTTTTCCTTTTATTTCGAGCATCTGGACTGTTTTGTCGGTAACAGAAATGTTTGTGCGAGCAAGAGTTGCTTCTCGCGGAAGGTGATGAGTGAGGTATCCGTATCCCGGAGGCATAGGAGTCCCTCGGCTCGGTCGGCCTTGCCGCTTACGCGCACTCTTACCCGTCCATGGGGCTCTGTCACCGACGCAGTCGAAAAGGCTCGAAGGATCGCTTCGGCAGAAGAGCTTTCGAGCGTGAAGACTTGTTCGGTCCGCAGAATCACTTATCCGAACGTGAGTTACTTATCGCAGAAGGTGATGAGTGAGGTATCCGTATCCCGGAGGCGTAGGAGTCCCTCGGCTCGGTCTGCCTTGGCTGCTTACGTGTACTCCGTCGTTTTCAGGATCCACTTTCGAAGTAGCCAAAAAGCGCGAAAGACATTCTGGCAGAAAAGATCTTTTTTCGAGGAAAATTTCGACGCAGAGGGGGTTCCCCCCCCCCTTTTAGCCCCCGAGGGAGGGTCGGGCTTTGCCGAGGCGAGGCCGACCCTTCCTTGACGACTAAACTTTGCGTGGGTGCGAGGTATATGATCAACTTGAAAACATCTTAAGGGTAGAAGCGACGTAGCTGTTGGATGTTCTAGGCGTTGTCGTAGACCTCGCCTTGGCTGTTGGCCAGCTTGTATGTTCCGGGCTTCAGAACCTTGGCGATGACGAATGGCCCCTCCCATGGAGGCGTGAGCTTGTGCCGCCCTCGGGCGTCTTGTCGCAGCCGAAGCACCAGGTCGCCCACCTGGAGGTCTCAGGACCGGACCCCTCGGGCGTGGTAGCGTCGCAGGGACTGCTGGCACCGCGCCGAGTGTAGCAAGGCCTGGTCCCGAGCCTCCTCCAGCTGGTCCAGCGAGTTTTCTCGGCTGACTTGGTTGCTTTGGTCGGTGTAGGCCCTCGTCCTCGGGGAGCCGTATTCTATGTATGTGGGCAAGATGGCTTCGGCCCCATAGACTAGAAAGAACGGCGTGAACCCCGTGGCTCGGCTCGGCGTTGTCCTCAGACTCCAGACCACCGAGGGGAGTTCTTCATCCATCGCTTGCCGAACTTGTTGAGGTCGTTGTAGATCCGAGGCTTGAGCCCTTGTAGAATCATGCCGTTGGCACGCTCCACCTGCCCATTCGTCATGGGATGAGCCACGGCGGCCCAGTCCACCCAGATGTGGTGATCCTCGCAGAAGTCCAGGAACTTTCTGCAGGTGAACTGGGTGCCGTTGTCGGTGATGATGGAGTTCGGGACCCCGTAGCGATGGATGATGTTGGTGAAGAACGCCACCGCCTGCTCGGACCTGATGCTGTTCAGGGGTCGGACCTCGATCCACTTGGAGAATTTGTCGATGGCGACCAGCAGGTGCGTGTAGCCCCCAGGTGCCTTCTGCAAGGGGCCGACGAGGTCCAGACCCCACACCGCAAAAGGCCAGGTGATGGGTACCGTCTGTAGAGCCTGAGCGGGCAGATGGGTCTGCCTCGCGTAGAATTGGCACCCTTCGCAGGTGCGGACGATTCTGGTAGCGTCGGCCACCGCCGTCGGCCAGTAGAAGCCTTGCCGGAAAGTGTTCCCGACAAGGGCTCGAGGCGCTGCGTGATGGCCGCAAGCCCCCGAGTGTATCTCTCGCAGGAGTTCCTGACCTTCGGCGATGGAGATGCATCGCTGGAGGATGCCTGAGGGGCTGCGGTGGTAGAGCTCCTTCTCATCTCCCAGCAAGACGAACGACTTGGTGCGCCGCGCCACCCGCCGAGCCTCGGCTCGGTCGAGGGGTAGCTCTCCTCGGTGGTGATATTGCAAGTACGGGGTCTGCCAGTTTCGATTAGGCGCGACCTTGCTTCGCTCCTCCTCGACACGCAGTGCCTCACCCTCGGGGGCCGAGGGTGCCTCGGACTGAACCGAGGGCTCCTCGGGTCGAGCCGAGGGTGCCTCGGGTTGAGCCGTGGGTGCCTCGGACTGGGCCGAGGGTACCTCGGGCTCGGACGTGCCGTCGATCTTGACGGAGGGTTGATGCAGGTCTCGAGAGAAGACGTCCGGGGGAACCGTCGTTCGCCCTGAGGCTATTTTAGCCAGCTCGTCCGCAGTCTCGTTGTAGCGCCGAGCGATGTGGTTGAGCTTGAGCCCGTAGAACTTGTCTTCTAGGCGCCGAACCTCATCGCAGTAGGCCTCCATCTTCGGGTCGCGGCAATGGGAGTTCTTCATGACTTGGTCGATGACGAGCTGCGAGTCACCACGAGCGTCGAGGCGTCGGACCCCTAGCTCGATGGCGATCCGCAACCCGTTGACCAGAGCCTCATATTCGGCCACATTGTTGGACGCCAGGAAGTGGAGGCGTAGCACGTAGCGTAGATGCTTTCCGAGGGGCGAGATGAAGAGTAGGCCTGCGCCGGCCCCTGTCTTCATCAGCGACCCGTCGAAGAACATGGTCTAGAGCTCCGGTTGGATCGGAGCCGTCGGTAGCTGGGTGTCGACCCATTCAGCCATGAAGTCCGCCAAGACCTGGGACTTGATGGCTTTCCGAGGAGCGAACGAGATTGTCTCGCCCATGATCTCCACCGCCCACTTTGCAATCCTACCCGACGCCTCTCGACACTAGATGATCTCTCCCAGGGGGAAGGATGACACCACAGTTACCGGATGAGATCGAAGTAGTGTCGCAGCTTCCGTCGCGTTAGGATCAGCGCGTACAGCAGCTTCTGAACTTGTGGGTAGCGGATCTTGGTTTCGGACAGTACCTCGCTGACGAAGTAGACTGGCCTCTGAACGGGCAATGCATGCCCCTCTTCTTGCCTCTCGACCACAATCGCGGCGCTAACCACCTGGGTGGTCGCGGCGACGTAGACCAGGAGGGCTTATCCGGCAGCTGGGGGCACCAAGATAGGCGCCTTTGTGAGGAGCGCCTTCAGGTTCTCGAGGGCTTCCTCGGCCTTAGGGGTCCAAGTGAAGCACTCGACCTTCCTTAAGAGGCGGTACAGAGGTAGGCCTCTTTCGCCGAGGCGTGAGATGAAGCGGCTCAGAGCCGCGAGGCATCCCATGACCCTCTGTACGCCTTTCAAGTCCATGATGGGCCCCATGCTGGTAATGGCTGCGATCTTTTCTGGGTTGGCTTCGATGCCCCGCTCGGAGACGATGAACCCCAAGAGCATGCCTCGGGGCACCCCGAAGACACACTTTTCGGGATTGAGCTTGACGCCTTTCGCCTTGAGACATCGGAATGTCGTTTCAAGGTCGGAAAGGAGGTCGGAGGCTTTCCTCGTCTTGACTACGATGTCATCGACGTAGGCCTCGACCGTGCGGCCAATGTGTTCGCCGAACACATGGTTCATGCACCGCTGGTACGTCGCGCCCGCATTCCTTAAACCGAACGGCATGGTGACATAGCAGTACATGCCGAAGGGTGTGATGAAAGAAGTCGCGAGCTGGTCGGACTCTTTCATCTTGATTTGATGATACCCTGAGTAGGCATCGAGGAAAGACAGGGTTTCGCACCCAGCAGTGGAATCCACGATTTGGTCGATGCGAGGCAGAGGGTAGGGAACCTTCGGACATGCTTTGTTGAGACCAGTGTAGTCTACACACATCCGCCATTTCCCCCCTTTCTTTCTCACAAGCACAGGGTTGGCAAGCCATTCGGGATGGAATACCTCTTTGATGAACCCTGCCACCATTAGCTTGTGAATCTCCTCGCCTATGGCTCTGCGCTTCTCCTCGTCGAATCGGCGCAGCGGCTGCTTGATGGGTCGGGCTCCGGCTCGGATGTCCAGCGAGTGCTCGGCGACATCCCTCGGTACGCCGGGCATGTCCGAGGGACTCCACGCGAAGACGTCGGCGTTCGCGTGGAGAAAGTCGACGAGCACTGCTTCCTATTTGGGATCGAACCCGGAGCCGATCCGGATCTGCTTGGAGGTGTCGCCGCTGGGGTCGAGGGGGACGGACTTAACCGTCTCCGCTGGCTCAAAGTTGCCGGCGTGACGCTTCACGTCTGGCACCTCCTTAGAGAGGCTCTCTAGGTCGGCGATGAGGGCCTCGGACTCGGCGAGGGCCTCGGCGTACTCCACGCACTCCACGTCGCATTCGAACGCGTGTTTGTACGTAGGGCCGACGGTGATGACCCCGTTGGGGCCCGGCATCTTGAGCTTCAGGTAGGTGTAGTTGGGGACGGCCATGAACTTCGTGTAGCATGGCCTCCCCAGTACCGCGTGGTAGGTTCCTCGAAACCCGACCACCTTGAACGTCAGGGTCTCCCTTCGGAAGTTGGAGGGTGTTCCGAAGCAGACGGGAAGGTCGAGCTGTCCGAGGGGTTGGACGCGCTTCCCGGGGATGATCCCATGGAAGGGCGCAACGCCTGCCCGGACAGAAGATAGATCAACACGCAGGAGCCCGAGGGTCTCGGCGTAAATGATGTTGAGGCTGCTGCCTCCGTCCATGAGGACCTTGGTGAGCCTGACGTCACCGATGACGGGGTCGACGACGAGCGGGTATTTCCCCGGGCTCGGCACATGGTCGGAGTGATCGTCTCGGTCGAAGGTGATGGGCTTGTCGGACCAGTCTAGATAGACTGGCGCCGCCAACTTGACCGAGCAGACCTCCCGGCGCTCTTGCTTGCGGTGCCGAGCCGAGGCGTTCGCCGCTTTCCCACCATAGATCATGAAGCAGTCGCGGACCTCGGGGAACTCTCCTGCCTGGTGATCTTCCTTCTTGTCGTCGTCGCGGGCCTTGCCACCCTCCGCGGGTGGCCCGGCCCTGTGGAAGTGGCGCCGAAGCATGACGCACTCCTCAAGGGTGTGCTTGACGGGTCCCTGGTGATAGGGGCACGGCTCCTTGAGCATCTTGTCGAAGAGGTTGGCACCTCCGGGGGGCTATCGAGGGTTCTTGTACTCGGCGGCGGCGACAAGGTCCACGTCGGCGGTGTCGCGTTTCGTTTGTGACTTCTTCTTGCCCTTCTTCTTGGCGCCGCGCTGAGTTGACGCCTCGGGAGTACCTTCCGATGGGCGGCCCTGGGGCTACTTGTCCTTTCGAAAGATAGCCTCGACCGCCTCCTGGCCGGAGGCGAACTTGGTGGCGATGTCCATCAGCTCGCTCGCCCTGGTGGGGGTCTTGCGGCCTAGCTTGCTCACCAGGTCGCGGTAGGTGGTGCCAGCGAGGAACGCGCTGATGACATCCGAGTCGGTGATGTTGGGCAGCTCGGTGCGCTGCTTCGAGAATCGCCGGATGTAGTCTCGGAGAGACTCTCCTGGCTGCTATCGGCAGCTTCGGAGGTCCCAGGAATTCCCGGGGCGCACATACGTGCCCTGGAAATTGCCGGCGAAAGCTTGGACTAGGTCGTCCCAGTTGGAGATCTGCCCCGGAGGCAGGTGCTCCAACCAGGCGCGAGCGGAGTCGGAGAGGAACAGAGGGAGGTTGCGGATGATGAGGTTGTCATCGTCCGTTCCACCCAGCTGGCAGGCCAGACGGTAGTCCGCGAGCCACAGTTCTGGTCTCGTCTCCCCCGAGTACTTTGTGATAGTAGCCGGGGGTCGGAACCGGGTCGGGAACGGCGCCCGTCGAATGGCTCGGCTGAATGATTGCGGACCGGGTGGTTCGGGCGAGGGACTCCGATCCTCCCCGCTATCGTAGCGTCCCCCACGCCTGGGGTGGTAGCCTCGGCGCACCCTCTCGTCGAGGTGGGCCCGTCGGTCGCGGTGGTGGTGCTCGTTGCCGAGGCGACCCGGGGCCGCAGGCGCGGTGTTGCGCGTGCGCCCGGTGTAGACCGAGGCTTCCCGCATGAATCGGGAAGTCGCAGCATGAGGTTCCGAGGGGTACCCCTGCCTTCGGGAGGCAGAGCTCTCGGCCCGTCGGACCGCGGCGCCTTCCAGGAGATTCTTGAGCTCTCCCTGGATTCGCCGCCCCTCGGTGGTTGATGGCTCTGGCATCGCGCGAAGAAGCATTGCTGCTGCCGCCAGGTTCTGGCCGACCCCACTGGATGCGGGTGGTGGCCTGATCCTGACGTCGTCGGTGATGCGGCGCTGGAAGCCCTGGGGTAGATGACGTATTTCTCCGGCCGGAGGTTGGCCCGCCCATGCCTGCCCGACGTCCCGACGGATCGGCTCCAGCGCTCCTGCTCCCTCGTCGAGCCCAGCCTGCACCCCGCGGATTTGCTCGAGCTGTGGGTCATGACCCCCCACCTGAACGGGGACCACAGCTAGCTCCCGTGGGATGTCAACGCGAGGCACCGGCCTAGGGAAGTCACCGTCCTCCGACATGCCGAGATGGTTGCCTTCGGGGGGACCCCCTAGATCGACGTGAAAGCATTCGCGACTTGGGCCGCGGTCCTCGTCGCCGAGGCTACGGCTACCGTCGGAACAGTCGGAAAGGCAATAGTCGCATGTGGTCATGAAGTCCCGCATGGCACTGGGGTTGCCAAGTCCAGAGAAATCCCAACAGATGCTGTGTTCGTCGTCTTCCTCGGACCCAGAGGGCCCGTAGGTCGAGACGTCCGTCAGCCGGTCCCAAGGTGACTGCACGCGAAACCCCAGAGAGTCTGGATTTGCCTCTACGAGAGCGCCCGCCAAAGCGAAGTCGCTAGATGGGTTGAGGCTGAAACCGAAAGACGCGGGATGGGAATCGATCGGTACCTTTTGGTCGACAGGCGGCGATAAGGTCGCGTCGGGGACTGACTGCGCCGTCGTCTCAGGTACGAGGGTGACGTCCAGCAAGCTTTTCGCGAGCGTGCTGGCGTCGTCCGCTTGCTCGGGATTGCCGTGTCGCGGGGAGACGGCGCTCGCCTTCGTCTCAAACGCGAGGTCGACTCCCGGTGCGCCCCCCGTTGGGGTGCCGGGACCATCGACTCGCTCGACAGCCGACGAGGCGCTGCCTCCTGCTTGGCCTTGGTTGCCCCGCCTCCTCCTCCGTCGGCGGGGGAGAGGACAGGGTGAGCTCGAAGGTTGCTCTTCCACCACGCGGGGAAGACGTCGCCGATTCCACCGCCGGCAGGCGGGTTGTCGGCCACCATCGTTGTTGTCGCACGGCGGTGGAAGGAGTATCATGTCGTAGCTGCCGTCGAGGGATATAAACTAAAGACTCCCGAAACGGAGCACCGTCCCGGGTTGGAGAGGTTGCTAGAGACTGCCCATCTGGAGCTTGACGGGAAGCTGTTCGTCAACACGCAGCAGGCCCCTACCTGGCGCGCCAACTGTCGGCGTTCCGAGACCGGGGGGTCCCTGGGCCGACGAGTGAATGTCGCCGCGTGCCCCAGCCCAGATGGGTCGAGCGCGAGGGCGAGCGCGAAGGGGGGAGAGCGAGGCGGCCGGAGACCGGCGTGAGAGAGGTGGGAATCCCGTGGCCCTCGTGTTCGTCCCGCGCCCAGGTCGGGTGCGCTTGCAGTAGGGGGTTACAAGCGTCCACGCGGGAGAGGGAGCGAGCGGCTCCAAGCGAGCGCCTGTTCTCGTCCTCGTCCCCGCGCGGCCAACCCTCTCTAAGAGGGCCCTGGTCCTCCCTTTCATAGGCGTAAGGAGAGGATCCAGGTGTACAATGGGGGGTGTAGCATGGTGCTACGTGTCTAGCGGAGGTGAGCTAGCGCCCTAGGTACATGCCGTTGTGGCAGCCGGAGAGATCTTGGCACCCAGCTGGTGTGATGTCGTGGCCGTCGAAGGAGCGATGGAGCTTGGCGGAGGGACAGCTGTCGAAGCGGTTGAGTCCTTGCTGACGTCCTCTTGCTTCCGTAAGGGGGCTGAGAGCCGCCGCCGTCACAGAGCATGCGGGGCGCCATCATTGCCTATCTGGCGGAGCGAGCCAGATGGGACGCCGGTCTTGTTCCCTGCGGCCCGAGTCAGCTCGGGGTAGGGTGATGATGGTGCCTCCTGTTGACGTGGCTGGTCTACGCCCTAGGTTGGGCGATGTGGAAGCTCCTCCGAAGCCGAGGTCGAGTCCGAGCCCTCGGGTCGGGCGAGGCGGAGATTGCCGTCTTCTGGGGCCGAGCCCAAGTCCGAGCCCTGGGTCGGGCGAGGCGGAGATCATCGTCTTCTGGGGCCGAGCCCAAGTCCGAGCCCTGGGTCGGGCGAGGCAGAGATCGTCGTCTTCTGGGACTTAGCCCGAGTCCGAGCCCTGGGTCGGGCGGAGCGGAGTTCGCTGTCTTCCAGGACTTAGCCCGAGTCCGAGCCCTAGGTCGGGCGGAGCGGAGTTCGCCGTCTTCCGGGACTTAGCCCGAGTCCGAGCCCTGGGTCGGGCGGAGCGGAGTTCGTCGTCTTCTGGGGCCGAGCCCAAGTCCGAGCCCTTGGTCGGGCGAAGCGGAGCTTCCTACGGTGCCTCCGGCAGGGCCTGACTGCCTGTCAGTCTTACTCTGTCCAGTGGCACTGCAGTCGGTGTGGCGTAGGCGGCGCTGTCTGTCTGTCAGGCCGGTCAGTGGAGCGGCGAAGTGACGGCGGTCACTTCGGCTCTGCTGGCTGGGGGGTGCGCGCCAGGATAAGGGCGTCAGGCCACCTTTGCATTAAATGCTCCTGCGACTTGGTCGGTCGGTGCGGCGATTTGGTCAGGGTTGCTTATTAGCGAATGCAGGGCCTCGGGCGAGCCGGGAATATGTTCGCCGCTGAAGGGGGGCCTCGGGCGAGACGGAAATCCTCCGGGGTCGGCTGCCCTTGTCCGAGGCTAGGCTCGGGTGAGGCGTGATCGTGTCCCTCGAATGGACTGATCCCTGACTTAATCGCACCCACCAGGCCTTTGCAGCTTCGTGCTGATGGGGGTTACCAGCTGAGAATTAGGAGCCTTGAGGGTACCCCTAATTATGGTCCCCGACAAGTACAATCGACAGAAAATGTAATAATATTTACATCCATACCTGGGCGTTCTGGAGAAGCCTCATAGTCGACCAGGTCTTCTCCCAACAGGTCGTCCTCTTCCATTGATGTTGTCGTGTCGTTTGAGGCTTCCTAGTGAACGGCGGACTGTCCGCGTGTGGGGGCCGGACGGTCCGCGCCTGGTGCAGGTTGTGCAGAGACTTCCTGGTGAACGGCGGACTGTCCGCGCGCAGGGGCCAGACGGTCCGCGCCTGGTGCAGATTGACTTTCTATTTCTGTGGCCGTTTGTTTTTTCTCAACGACCTTCGGTCTCCATTTCTTTTGCGGTGGCGGGTATAGTGGATGTGTGTCATTAAATGTCTTTTCCGCCTCCTTCTCCTGGCTCTCCTTTGCTCTTAGGCGCTGTAATTTTCTCTTTTGGAATCGTGTCAATCCCGCTGGGCACCATCGAGGCATGGAGTATTTTGGATCGGCTGTTTTGATGGTAGTCGTATCCTTTTCGGTTGTGTTGGCCGATTCGCCGAAAATCATCGGCCCTTTATTGTCTCCCTGTATGACAACATCTGCAGTGCCTATTTTGATGATGTCCTTTTTTGTTGTTTTTTGAGTTGCTGCAGGCATATGCCCCCCTACCGGATTGGTCGGTCTTGAAGGCCGAGTAGTCCGGCAATCCTGTTGGGTTTGTGCCCGGTGACCGGATTGAGCAGTGCTCAATCGGTCTTGTACTTGTGGCGTCAACCTGTCAAAAACAGATGTTTGGGGTGCCCCCCAGGCGGGGTACTGTGGCATCCCAAATGGATATGGTGGCATGCCCCACATTTGATTTGGGACATATGGCGTAGGTAAATATGTGTATGGATATGGCATAGGTGGATATGGAGGTGGAGGTGTCCATGCAGGTATGTTAGGTCTCACTTGTACAGTATGACCTTTCATTTCTTCCGATTGGTGGGGTGGTCCAATCGGCCTGACCTGACGCTGCTCATGAATGGGTGAGCGGGGTCGCTTTACTGGACGGTCACTGGGGCCGGCCTTCTTTTTTATGTATTTAGACAATAATTGATCAAAAGTTGGGTCGGCTTTAACCAACCAACCAGCTGCCTTGAATGTATTTGTTTTCCACGTACCTATCTCTGGTCGTCGTGGTTTGAAAGTACGTGGCCGTTGTGAGTCCTGAGTACGGCCAGACCGTCCGCCGGAGCTCTCCGGACCGTCCGGTGGGGTCCCGGACCGTCCGGTGGGGTCCCGGACCGTCCGGTGGGGTCCCGGACCGTCCGGTGGGGTCCCGGACCGTCCGCGCCTACGTGTCGGACCGTCCGGGATACGCAGCACGGGTTCCTGCATCTGTCTCCCTGTCTGCGCTTGCCCCCCAGTACTGGAGGCTGTGATGGTCACCTTTAGGGTCTCCCCTCCATCGGGAGTCTTCTCGGCTACCACTTTCCTGCAAGAAACTTTACGATCCCCATCGGCCTCTTTAGCATTGCCGATGATTGTCTCTTTGCCTTTGTCTTTATCGGCTGTGTTTGGCCGAACTAGGACTTTCTTGCCCTCGAAGTCAATCATGTTCATTGGAAAAGGCTCTGTATCTACCTGCATTTCCTGAAATTTTAATCGTCCTTCGTTAATGGCCGATTGAATCTATCGCCGAAATACATTACAATCATTAGTGGCATGAGAAAATGAGTTGTGCCACTTGCAGTATGCACGACATTTTAGCTCGTCGGCAGATGGAACGGTGTGATTTATTTTAATGTTGCCATTTTTGAGTAATTCATCAAATATTTTATCACACTTGCCAACATTAAACGTAAACTTTACATCCTCCTGCCGTTTCTTTTGAATCAGCTGTAGGGAAGCACAAGCCGAAGATTTGGCCTGCTTTGGCCAAACCATTTCAGCAGCATATATTTCTGTTGACTCGTCCTCTGAGCTACTTTGATCGCACTCTACTATATGTACGTTATGACGAATTGCTTTAGCAGTTTCTTTGCTTCGGCTTTCACAAGCCGAAGCTCTCTGGTGTAACTGTGCTAGTGTAAAAAATTGGATGCCTTCTAATCTTTCTTTTAAATAATATCGTAGACCATTAAAGGCTAATCCTGCTAGCTGTTTCTCTGCTAAATGAATTTGGAAGCATCGGTTTCTTGTATCTTGGAATCTCCGGATGTAATCATTAACCGATTCATCTTTTGCTTGTCGTAATGACACTAAATCTACCAAATCCAGCTCATAGTCACCAGAGAAAAAATGATCATGAAATTTTTGTTCTAGATCCCCCCATGATGAAATGGAATTAGGAGGTAAAGTGGCGTACCACGCAAACGCAGTTCCTGTTAAAGATAATGAAAATAAACGTATGTGAAATGCCTCTTGATAGTCGCCTAGAGGGGGGGGTGAATAGGGCGAAACTGAAATTTACAAAAATAATCACAACTACAAGCGAGGGTTAGCGTTAGAAATATAAATGAGTCCGCGAGAGAGGGCGCAAAACAAATCGCAAGCGAATAAGAGTGTGACACGAGGATTTGTTTTACCGAGGTTCGGTTCTTGCAAACCTACTCCCCGTTGAGGAGGCCACAAAGGCCGGGTCTCTTTCAACCCTTCCCTCTCTCAAACGATCCCACCGATCGAGTGAGCTATCTCTTCTTCTCAATCAACCGGGAACAAAAACTTCCCCGCAAGGGCCACCACACAATTGGTGCCTCTTGCCTTGGTTACAATTGAGTGATGATCTCAAGAACAAGTGAGAAAGAAAAGAATGCGATCCAAGCGCAAGAGCTCGAAAGAACACAAGCAAATCACTCTCTCTAGTCACTATGGGGTTGTGTGGAATTTGGAGAGGACTTGATCTATTTGGTGTGTCTAGAATTGAATGCTAGAGCTCTTGTAGTAGTTGAGAAGTGGAAAACTTGGATGGCAATGAATGTGGGGTGGTTGGGGTATTTATAGCCCCAACCACCAAAAGTGACCGTTGCTGGAACCCCTCTGTTCGATGGCGCACCGGACAGTCCGGTGCACACCGGACAGTCCGGTGCCCCTGCCACGTCACCATTGCCGTTGGATTCTGACCGTTGGAGCTTCTGACTTCTGGGCCCTCCTGGGTGTCCGGTGCACACCGGACATGTACTGTTTGATGTCCGGTGCACCGGTATGGGCGTGCCTGACGTCTGCGCGCGCTGCGCGCGCATTTAATGCACCGCAGGGAGCCGTTGGCGCCGCAGGGAGCCGTTGCTCCACTGGCCCACCGGACAGTCCGGTGCACACCGGACAGTCCGGTGAATTTTAGCGGAGCGGCTGCCGCGCGAACCCGAGGCTGGCGAGTTCCGAAGACGGCGTTTCCATGGGGCACCGGACATGTCCGGTGCACACCGGACAGTCCGGTGAATTATAGCGCGCCGTCTTCCGAGAAATCCCGAGAGCGAAGAGTTTGAAGTCTGAGTCCTCTGGCCGCACCGGACAGTCCGGTGCACACCGGACAGTCCGGTGCCTCTAGCCAGAGTTGCCCTCGGTTGCCTTGCAGCTCCTTTGTTGAATCCAACACTTGGTCATTTTATTGGCTAAGTGTGAACCTTTTGCACCTGTATAACTTGAGTACTAGAGCAAACTAGTTAGTCCAATATTTGTGTTGGGCAATTCAACCACCAAAATTATTTAGGAACTAGGTGTAAGCCTAATTCCCTTTCAATCTCCCCCTTTTTGGTGATTGATGCCAACACAAACCAAAGCAAATATAGAAGTGCATAATTGAACTAGTTTGCATAAGGTAAGTGCAGAGGTTGCTTGGAGTTGAGCCAATAAATATTTATATGATGCGCATGGATTGTTTTCTTTGTTTTTGACATATTGGACCACATTTGCACCAAAAGTTTTGTTTTTGCAAACTCTTTTGTAAATTCTTTTCAAAGTCCTTTTGCAAGATAGTCAAAGGTAAATGAATAAGATTTGCAAAGCATTTTTAAGTTTTGAAATTTTCTTCCTTTGTTCAAATGCTTTTCCTTTGACTAAACAAAACTCCCCCTCAAATAAGGTCTCCTCTTAGTGTTCAAGAGGGTTTTAAGTCATCAGTTTTGAAAATACTAGTTGCTCCCCCTTTAGAACACAAAGAGATACCAATTTTGAAATTTACCAATAAAATCATCAAATTTATAAAATTAGGTGGTGGTGCGGTCCTTTTGCTTTGGGCTCATATTTTCTCCCCCTTTGGCATGAATCGCCAAAAACGGAATCATTAGAGCCCAATGAAGTACTTTCTCCCCCTTTGGTCATGAAATGAATGAGTGAAGATAATACCAAAGTTGGAGAGATGAGTCGGAGCGACGGCGAAGAATGAGTAGTAGAGTGGAGTGGAAGCCTTTGTCTTCGCCGAAGACTCCAATTCCCTTTCAATATACCTATGACTTGGTTGGAAATACACTTGAAAACACATTAGTCATAGCATATATAAAAGAGACGTGATCAAAGGTATATTGATGAGCTATGTATGCAAGACTAGCAAAAGAAATTCCTAGAATCAAGAATATTGAGCTCATGCCTAAGTCGGGTAAAAGATTGTTCATCAAGTGGCTTGGTAAAGATATCGGCTAATTGATCTTTAGTGTTAATATAAGAAATCTCGATATCCCCCTTTTGTTGGTGATCCCGAAGAAAATGATACCGAATGGCTATGTGCTTAGTGCGGCTGTGCTCGACGGGATTGTCGGCCATTTTGATTGCACTCTCATTGTCACATAGCAAAGGAACTTTGGTTAATTTGTAACCGTAGTCCCGCAGGGTTTGCCTCATCCAAAGTAATTGCGCGCAACAATGGCCTGCGGCAATATACTCGGCTTCGGCGGTAGAAAGAGCGACCGAATTTTGCTTCTTTGAAGCCCATGACACCAAGGATCTTCCCAAGAACTGGCAAGCCCCCGATGTGCTCTTTCTATTAATCCTACACCCCGCCCAATCGGCATCCGAATATCCAATCAAATCAAAGGTGGATCCCCGAGGGTACCAAAGCCCAAACTTAGGAGTAAAAGCCAAATATCTCAAGATTCGTTTTACGGCCGTAAGGTGTGATTCCTTAGGGTCGGCTTGGAATCTTGCACACATGCATACGGAAAGCATAATGTCCGGTCGAGATGCACATAAATAAAGCAATGAACCAATCATCGACCGGTATACCTTTTGATCCACGGACTTACCTCCCGTGTCGAGGTCGAGATGCCCATTTGTTCCCATGGGTGTCTTGATGGGCTTGGCATCCTTCATTCCAAACTTGCTTAGAATATCTTGAGTATACTTCGTTTGACTGATGAAGGTGCCCTCTTGGAGTTGCTTGACTTGAAATCCTAAGAAATATTTCAACTCCCCCATCATCGACATCTCGAATTTCTGTGTCATGATCCTACTAAATTCTTCACATGTAGATTTGTTAGTAGACCCAAATATAATATCATCAACATAAATTTGGCATACGAACAAATCATTGTCAAGAGTTTTAGTGAACAAAGTAGGATCGGCCTTGCCGACTTTGAAGCCATTTGCAATAAGGAAATCTCTAAGGCATTCATACCATGCTCTTGGGGCTTGCTTGAGCCCGTAAAGCGCCTTAGAGAGCCTATAAACATGGTTAGGGTACTCACTGTCTTCAAAGCCGGGAGGTTGCTCAACATAGACCTCCTCCTTGATTGGTCCGTTGAGGAAGGCACTCTTCATGTCCATTTGATAGAGCTTGAAGCCATGGTAAGTAGCATAGGCCAATAATATACGAATTGACTCAAGCCTAGCTACGGGTGCATAGGTTTCACCAAAATCCAAACCTTCGACTTGTGAATACCCCTTGGCCACGAGTCGAGCTTTGTTCCTAGTCACCACACCATGCTCGTCTTGCTTGTTGCGGAAGACCCACTTGGTTCCTACAACATTTTGGTTAGGACGTGGAACTAAGTGTCATACCTCATTCCTTGTGAAATTGTTGAGCTCCTCTTGCATCGCCATCACCCAATCCGAATCTTGAAGTGCTTCCTCTACCCTGTGTGGCTCAATAGAGGAAACAAAGGAGTAATGTTCACAAAAATGAGCAACACGAGATCGAGTAGTTACCCCCTTATGAATATCGCCGAGGATGGTGTCGACGGGGTGATCTCGTTGGATTGCTTGGTGGACTCTTGGGTGTGGCGGTCTTGGTTGTTCATCCTCCTTGTCTGCATCATTTGAATCTCCCCCTTGATCGTTGCCGTCGTTTTGAGGTGGCTCATCTTCTTGATCTTCTTGTTCAACATCTTGAGCCTCATCCTCAACTTGAGTCGGTGGAGATACTTGCGTGGAGGAGGATGGTTGATCTTGTGCATTTGAAGGCTCCTCGGATTCCTTAGGACACACATCCCCAATGGACATGTTCCTTAGTGCTATGCATGGAGCCTGTTCTTCACCTGTTTCATCAAGATCAACTTGCTCTACTTGAGAGCCGTTAGTCTCATCAAACACAACGTCACAAGAAACTTCAACAAGTCCTGAGGACTTGTTAAAGACTCTATATGCCCTTGTGTTTGAGTCATATCCTAGTAAAAAGCCTTCTACAGTTTTAGGAGCAAATTTTGATTTTCTACCTCTTTTGATAAGAATAAAACATTTGCTACCAAAAACTCTAAAATATGAAATATTGGGCTTTTTACCGGTTAGGAGTTCATAAGATGTCTTCTTGAGGATTCGATGAAGATATAACCGGTTGATGGCATAGCAGGCGGTGTTGACCGCCTCGGCCCAAAACCGATCCGGTGTCTTGTACTCATCAAGCATGGTTCTTGCCATGTCTAATAGAGTTCGATTCTTCCTCTCCACTACACCATTTTGTTGTGGAGTGTAGGGAGAAGAGAACTCATGCTTGATGCCCTCCTCCTCAAGAAAGCCTTCTATTTGAGAGTTCTTGAACTCCGTCCCATTGTCGCTTCTAATTTTCTTGATCCTTAAGCCGAACTCATTTTGAGCCCGTCTCAAGAATCCCTTTAAAGTCTCTTGGGTATAAGATTTGTCCTGTAAAAAGAACACCCAAGTGAAGCGAGAATAATCATCCACAATTACAAGACAATACTTACTACCGCCGATGCTTATGTAAGCGATCGGGCCGAATAAATCCATGTGTAGGAGCTCCAGTGGCCTGTCGGTAGTCATGATGTTTTTGTGTGGATGATGTATGCCAACTTGCTTCCCGGCTTGACATGCGCTACAAATCCTGTCTTTCTCAAAATGAACATCGGTTAGTCCCAAAATGTGTTCTCCCTTTAGAAGCTTGTGAAGATTCTTCATTCCAACATGGGCTAGTCGGCGGTGCCAGAGCCAACCCAAGTTAGTCTTAGCAATCAAGCAAGTGTTGAGTTCAGCTCTATCAAAATCAACTAGGTATAGCTGACCCTCTAACACTCCCTTAAATGCTACTGAATCATCACTTCTTCTAAAGACAGTAACACCTGTATCAGTAAAAAGACAGTTGTAGCCCATTTTACATAGTTGGGATACGGAAAGCAAATTGTAATCTAAAGAATCTACAAGAAAAACATTGGAAATAGAATGGTCAGGAGATATAGCAATTTTACCCAAACCTTTGACCAAACCTTGATTTCCATCCCCGAATGTGATAGCTCGTTGGGGATCTTGGTTTTTCTCATATGAGGAGAACATCCTTTTCTCCCCTGTCATATGGTTTGTGCACCCGCTGTCGAGTATCCAACTTGAGCCCCCGGATGCATAAACCTACAAAACAAGTTTAGTTCTTTGTTTTAGGTACCCAAACGGTTTTGGGTCCTTTGGCATTAGATATAAGAACTTTGGGTACCCAAACACAAGTCTTGGAGCCCTTGTGTTTGCCCCCAACAATTTTGGCAACTATCTTGCCGGATTTGTTAGTTAAAACATAAGATGCATCAAAAGTTTTAAATGAGATAGCATGATCATTTGATGCATTTGAAATTTTCTTTCTAGGCAACTTGGCATGGGTTGGTTGCCTAGATCTAGATGTCTCACCCTTATACATAAAAGCATAATTAGGGCCAGAGTGAGACTTCCTAGAATGAATTTTCTTAATTTTACTCTCAGGATATCCGGCAGGGTACAAAATGTAACCCTCGTTATCCTGAGGCATGGGAGCCTTGCCCTTAACAAAGTTAGACAAGTTCTTAGGAGGGGCATTAATTTTGACATTGTCTCCCCTTTGGAAGCCAATGCCGTCCTTAATGCCCGGGCGTCTCCCATTATAGAGCATGCTTCTAGCCAGTTTAAATTTTTCATTTTCTAAGTCATGCTCCCTAATTTTAGCATTAAGTTGTGCTACGTGATCATTTTGTTTTTTTAATTAAGGCAAGGTGATCATGGATAGCATCAACATTAATATCTCTACATCTAGTGCAAATGGACACATGCTCAATAGTAGATGTAGAGGGTTTGCAAGACTTTAATTCAATGATCTTAGCATGCAACAAATCGTTTTTAGTTCTAAGGTCCGAAATATTAGCATTGCAAACATCAAAATCCTTAGCCTTAGCAATTAATTTCTCATTCTCATTTCTAAGGCTAGCAATGGAAACATTCAATTCATCAATCCTAGCAAGCAAATCAACATCATCATTTCTAGGATCAATGCAAACATGAGAATCAACCTTAGTAATTAATTTAACATTCTCATTTCTAAGGTTGGCAATAGTGTCATGGCATATGCTTAGCTCACTAGATAATTTGTTACATTTTTCTACTTCTAGAGCATAAGCATTTTTAACCTTAACATGTTTCTTGTTTTCCTTGATTAGGAAGTCCTCTTGGGAGTCCAAGAGATCATCCTTTTCATGGATGGCACTAATTAGCTCATTTAATTTCTCTTTTTGTTCCATGTTAAGGTTGGCAAAAAGAATACGCAAATTATCTTCCTCATTTTTATCATTATCCTCATCACTAGATGTTTCATATTTAGTGGAGGACCTTGATTTTACCTTCTTTTTGCCGTCCTTGGCCATTAGACACTTGTGGCCGACGTTGGGGAAGAGGAGGCCCTTGGTGACGGCGATGTTGGCGGCGTCCTCGTCGTCGGAGGAGTCGCTTGAGCTTTCGTCGGAGTCCCACTCCCGACAAACATGGGCATCGCCGCCCTTCTTCTTGTAGTATCTCTTCTTCTCCTTCCTCTTGCCCTTCTTGTCGTCGCCCCTGTCACTATCACTAGACATAGGACATTTTGCAATAAAATGACCGGGCTTACCACACTTGTAGCAAACCTTCTTGGAACGGGATTTGTAATCCTTCCCCTTCCGTTGCTTGAGGATTTGCCGGAAGCTCTTGATGATTAGGGCCATTTCCTCGTTGTCGAGCTTGGAGGCGTCAATTGGTTGTCTACTTGGTGTAGACTCCTCCTTCTTCTCTTCCGTTGCCTTGAAGGCCACCGGTTGCGCCTCGGATGTGGAAGGCTCGTCAAGCTCGTTGATCTTCTTGGAGCCCTTAATCATACATTCAAAACTAACAAAATTCCCGATGACTTCTTCGGGGGTCATTTGAGTATATCTAGGATTGCCACGAATTAATTGAACTTGTGTGGGGTTAAGGAAAATGAGGGCTCTTAGAATAACCTTAACCACTTCGTGGTCATCCCATTTTGCGCTCCCGAGGTTGCGCACTTGGTTTACCAAGGTCTTGAGCCGGTTGTACATGTCTTGTGGCTCCTCCCCTTGGCGAAGACGGAAGCGACCGAGCTCCCCCTCGATCGTTTCCCGCTTGGTGATCTTTGTGAGTTCATCACCCTCGTGCGCCGTCTTGAGTAGGTCCCAAATCTCCTTGGCGTTCTTCAACCCTTGTACTTTGTTGTATTCCTCCTTGCTTAGAGAGGCAAGGAGGATGGTTGTGGCTTGGGAGTTGAAGTGCTCGATTTGGGCCACTACGTCCGTGTCGTAGTCCTCATCCCCTACGGATGGTACCTGTACACCATACTCAACAACATCCCATAATCTTTTGTGGAGAGAGGTTAGATGAAATTGCATCAAATTACTCCACATAGCATAATCTTCACCATTAAAAGTTGGTGGTTTGCCTAATGGGACGGAAAGTAAAGGTGTATGTTTAGGAATGCGAGGGTAGCGTAGGGGAATCTTACTATACTTCTTACGCTCTTGGCGTTTAGAAGTAACGGATGCCGCGTCGGAGCCGGAGGTAGATGTCGATGAAGTATCGGTCTCGTAGTAGACCACCTTCCTCATCCTCTTGTGCTTGTCCCCACTCCGATGCGGCTTGTGAGAAGAAGATTTTTCCTTCTTCTCTTTGTGGTGAGAAGAGGAAGATCTTTTCTCCTTCCGCTTGGAGGATTTCTTCTTCTTCTCTCTTCTCTTGGTGAGGGACTCTTCCGATGAAGTGCTCCCTTGGCTTGTAGTGGGCTTGTCATCGCCGGTCTCCATCTCCCTCTTGGTGTGATCTCCCGACATCACTTCGAGCGGTTAGGCTCTAATGAAGCACCGGGCTCTGATACCAATTGATAGTCGCCTAGAGGGGGGGTGAATAGGGCGAAACTGAAATTTACAAAAATAATCACAACTACAAGCGAGGGTTAGCGTTAGAAATATAAATGAGTCCGCGAGAGAGGGCGCAAAACAAATCGCAAGCGAATAAGAGTGTGACACGAGGATTTGTTTTACCGAGGTTCGGTTCTTGCAAACCTACTCCCCGTTGAGGAGGCCACAAAGGCCGGGTCTCTTTCAACCCTTCCCTCTCTCAAACGATCCCACCGATCGAGTGAGCTATCTCTTCTTCTCAATCAACCGGGAACAAAAACTTCCCCGCAAGGGCCACCACACAATTGGTGCCTCTTGCCTTGGTTACAATTGAGTGATGATCTCAAGAACAAGTGAGAAAGAAAAGAATGCGATCCAAGCGCAAGAGCTCGAAAGAACACAAGCAAATCACTCTCTCTAGTCACTATGGGGTTGTGTGGAATTTGGAGAGGACTTGATCTATTTGGTGTGTCTAGAATTGAATGCTAGAGCTCTTGTAGTAGTTGAGAAGTGGAAAACTTGGATGGCAATGAATGTGGGGTGGTTGGGGTATTTATAGCCCCAACCACCAAAAGTGACCGTTGCTGGAACCCCTCTGTTCGATGGCGCACCGGACAGTCCGGTGCACACCGGACAGTCCGGTGCCCCTGCCACGTCACCATTGCCGTTGGATTCTGACCATTGGAGCTTCTGACTTCTGGGCCCTCCTGGGTGTCCGGTGCACACCGGACATGTACTGTTTGATGTCCGGTGCACCGGTATGGGCGTGCCTGACAGTCTGCGCGCGCTGCGCGCGCATTTAATGCACCGCAGGGAGCCGTTGGCGCCGCAGGGAGCCGTTGCTCCACTGGCCCACTGGACAGTCCGGTGCACACCGGACAGTCCGGTGAATTTTAGCGGAGCGGCTGCCGCGCGAACCCGAGGCTGGCGAGTTCCGAAGACGGCGTTTCCATGGGGCACCGGACATGTCCGGTGCACACCGGACAGTCCGGTGAATTATAGCGCGCCGTCTTCCGAGAAATCCCGAGAGCGAAGAGTTTGAAGTCTGAGTCCTCTGGCCGCACCGGACAGTCCGGTGCACACCGGACAGTCCGGTGCCTCTAGCCAGAGTTGCCCTCGGTTGCCTTGCAGCTCCTTTGTTGAATCCAACACTTGGTCATTTTATTGGCTAAGTGTGAACCTTTTGCACCTGTATAACTTGAGTACTAGAGCAAACTAGTTAGTCCAATATTTGTGTTGGGCAATTCAACCACCAAAATTATTTAGGAACTAGGTGTAAGCCTAATT
Organism: Zea luxurians; assembly: GCA_029449295.1. Classification (NCBI taxonomy): domain Eukaryota; kingdom Viridiplantae; phylum Streptophyta; class Magnoliopsida; order Poales; family Poaceae; genus Zea; species Zea luxurians. The sequence continues at coordinate 106,374,367 of JAOPSE010000010.1, forward strand.
CCCTTTCACCTCTGTGTCGGCCAACTCTCCTAATTGTGCTAAAAATTGGACTATGTGTTCACGTGTGTTCTTTCCTTGATCACCCAAAAAATTTGCGAATTCGGGTATCCTGGTTCCCTGTGGGTATGGGTGGTGATCAAATCGGCTGTCATAAGGTTTCCGATATGATTGCCCCCCAGGGACCATGCTTACTCCGAGCTTATCTCGGAACGCCCCGGCTGTTTCTTCCCTTACTATATCAATGGCAGCCGGTGCGAGACCACCGGCTCTCTGATCAAACATAGGTGGGGTTGGCTGGATATTAGCATATTGTCTTTCCCCCCCATTGGTTTGAACTACGTGGTGCATTGCCACTTGCCCTATATGGTTCATATGTTTGATCGTTCCTTTCCGGCCTTCTCGGTGGGGCCGGAAAGTTTTCCTGGGCTCTAGATCTCGAATTAATGGGTTGATGCATTGTATAGTGCGATGGGAAGTGCTGCTGGGACGGGTGAGGATTCAGGTAACAATCCTCCTCAAAAAGGTCATGTGCGGACTGTCCGGACATTGGCCCGGACCGTCCGTGATTATGTGCGGACCGTCCGTCGTTGTACGCGGACGGTCCGACTGGGTAGTTTAGATTCTGTGTTGTGTGTGGTGGTTCGGGCGCATGTCTAGGTAACTCATTAAAAATAGGCCCGACTGTTGTTGGTCCGGACGGTCCGCGCTCACGTGCGGACGGTCCGGGCATGTGCAGATTGGCTGATTTGCTGCCGATTTGCGGTTGCTCAGGGTATGTGTCCATCGGCATCCCATAAAGGGGTTGTGACTGGTCGTGACAACCTGTAGCCGATGTGTTACGCGTGTTACCTCTTAACTCAACCTCGTGTGAAGGAAAATTTGCGATACTAGATTTATCAAATGCACGTACTAGTTTCTTAAGATCGCTTTGCATACCCCCTATGATGTTCTGCATTTGTTCACGTTGCTCTTCTACATAATTTCTAAGAGATTGTAGCTCGTTGGTATTACTTACATTGGGGATATCTGGCGTGGGTTGGAGCGAAGCCGGATCCGTCGCCCGATGTCGGACGACCTTGTTGTTCATGTCCACTTTGAGGTTGGCCAAGAATTTTGCTTTTGCCTCCTGGATCATACGCTCCTTGTGCTCCTCGAATTGGAGCTGTTCGTCAACCGGCAAGGTCTCCCAAGTCGGCTCTATGATGTTGCTTGAGGAAATATCATAGCTATCTCTTGAACCGGCCATTGAGGGCCGATTTGAGGGAAATATTTGTTGTCCCCAGCGGAGTCGCCAAAAAGTATGTTGACACCTTTTCGGAGGCGCCAATTACTCAAGAGAACCAGCGGCGGTGCTTCTCTGGTCAGGCGCGGACGGTCCGCAGCACAGGGTCGGACGGTCCGCGACCTGGCGTGAGGTGGCGGTGCTCTCTGGTCAGGCGCGGACGGTCCGCAGCACAGGGCCGGACGGTCCGCGACCTGGTGCAGGAGCTCGGGTTCCCTGCCTGACGGCCGGATGGTCCGCGCCCTAGGGCCGGACGGTCCGCGCGTGCGCAGGGGCGGCGGAAGATCGCCGGCAGCGCCTGGATCTCGCTCCCAGGAGGGACCCCGTCGGGGAGGAGAGATCCTAGGTGGTGTCTAGGCTCGGGCAGGCCGACCTAGACTCCTCTAATCGACGTAGAGTCGAGGAGAGGCGGAGAATTTGGGGATCGAAAGGCTAAACTAGGGCTAAACTAGAACTACTCCTAAGATAAAATATGAAATAGAAGTTGTATTGATTCGATTATTGATTACAAATCGGCCGTATACCTCTCTATTTATAGAGGAGGGGGGCTGGACCCTTTACAAACTAATTTCCGAGCTTTTCCCATGATTTTAGCTAACAACCGTAGCACAAAACTCGGAACCCTAATCTGCTCTGCGCACGCGCGGACCGTTCGGCCCCCAGGCGCGGACTGTCCGGACCGCGGACCGTCCGGCCTCAGGGCCGGACCATCCGCAAGCCTCAATACGGTGCTCAACACTACTAATCGATAGGCTCACTGTACCAGTGTACTGTATTCATTACCTGACTATTTTATATAACTGTGATTTGATTAGCTGCTCCTGCCAAGAGTTATCTGAAGGGAGGGTATAGAATTAGCAGACTATAATTACTGCATTGTCTCCTAAATACAGATAGGATATGTAATGCAATGTTACCAATACATATTGTAGTATATTGTTTACTATGCACAAAACCTGTCTATTTTAGTGCACAATCACCATGCCCAAATCCACAAACTATTTCAATTTGATAGGCTTACTGTGCTGTATTCATGACCTGACTGTTTTATCTAACTGTGGTTTGATTAGCTGCTCCTGCCAAGAAGGGTGATGCCAAGACCCAGGCCTTGAAGGTTGCCAAGGCTGTGAAGTCTGGGGCAGTAAAGAAGACCAAGAAGATCTGCACGTCCGTGACATTTCACCGCCCCAAGACCCTGAAGAAGGCTAGGGACCCAAGTACCCAAGAATCAGCACTACCGGAAGGAACAAGCTTGATCAGTACCAAATTCTCAAGTATCCCCTCACCACAGAATCAGCGATGAAGAAGATTGAAGATAACAACACTCTGGTTTTCATTGTCGACCTCAAGGCAGACAAGAAGAAGATCAAGGCTGCTGTCAAGAAGATGTATGATATTCAGGCCAAGAAGGTCAACACCCTGATCAGGTTAGCACTTGGTCCAGTGTTATTTTCTTGTGCATAATTTATTATGTTGTGCAACTATGAGTTATTCTTAATTGTGTATGTTCAGGCCTGATGGAAAGAAGAAGGCTTATGTGAAGCTTATGCCTGACTATAATGCTCTTGATGTGGCCAACAAAATCGGCATCATCTAAAGTGACTGCGTCAGGCATCTGCTGTGCTCTATTTGTTGAACAATTAGACAAATTCCAGTTTAAATTCCGAATATAAATCATGACAAAATCACAAGCACTAAAATAACAAGCCAAATCAGATGATGCGTACTGATTAGACTTACTGATAGATGGCACGCGCCGGAATCAGCAGGGTCAACGATGTCGAAGTAGCGAAATCAGCAGGGTCGACGAGGTCAATCAGATCACGAGCAGTCGCGTGAAGACGCTTCCCAAAAACCTTATTCGGCCTCTCCTGGTGCAGGATCTAGAAGGCGAAGGGTTCCGGAGACCTGCTCTCCTAATCGCAGATGCACCTCTACGATCGGGACGAAGAGAACTGGAAGGCGGCTCAGCTGTGAAGAGAGGCGAAAGCGAATTGGGATGATTTGGAGGCTGGCTGCCGGGCTCCTTTTATAGGGCCGAGTCCGCGACCCCCCGTGCTTATCCGCCCACGAAAATCTCGCAATCAGTTGAGATTTTATAGCGATCGGTTAGGATAAGCGTAACAGCCAAGAAACCAAAAATCAAACGGCAAAAGGTAGCCGCGCCCCCGCAAGGCGAGGGGCCAGATTTCGGCGGACCATTCACGCGCATGTCGTGCGCCCGCGCCCTTCGCCCCGCCCCGCCCAGGCGAGGCGAGGCGAGCGAGCGCGCGCGCGCGTGTGGCTCTCCACACTCTCTCCTCTCATCCATGACTTGGTGAGTGAGTGTGGCTTCCATATTTAAGCTAGCTCTACTCCACTAGAGCTAGCAATATGGTGCTAATGGTTCCACCTATCCTCTAGCCATCCTCTTGTATGGGCTTTTGAGATTTTCTGGGATTTATTTGAATTTCTTAATTGGGCCAAGCCCATAAATCCTAACAATCCCCCACCAGATCTCAAATGCCCATCTGCAGTTTTCGCCATTGTTCACTACTGTTTAATATACTAGTTTTTCAGCGGAGACTGTTAAGTTGAACTTCCGCCTAGAACTCCAAGCTACACCAACCCACAACTTGGACAATTGACTATGCCTTGAATTGCAAGTTTTGCGTGAATGGGTTTCACTTGAAGTCATGACCAGTACTTGGCTACCAGTAGTCCCCTTCTCGGGTGGAGCATATACGTCGTACTCCAAGGTCTCTTCATGAGTTTACTAGAGATCACCCAAATCTCATAGACTGCGACGTTAGACAGTCTAACTCATATATGTGTTCTTTCAAAGAATGTTCTGTAGGACAACATCTTCGCTAATACAAGCCAACATAACACATTAAGGCACAAAGCCAACCTGCCTTACAGCATTTGAGAGTATTGCATCTTTACTTAGAGAGGGTCAAAGGTTACTCTCCTCAGTTCACCAATGGCTTGTTCTTCCCAGGACCTAATTCACGGGATCTCCGATCACATAGACTGGGTTTCCACCATGGCAACTTTATTCGGGTCTCATACCCATCTCTCTCGATGCGATTTCTATCACATTACGTGGTAGTCCCTTGGTAAAAGGATCTGCCAGATTTTTATCTGTTGAAATATAAGTCACACTTATAACTCCGGAGTTCCTCAACTTTCTGATAGACTTCAATCGTCTTTTGACATGTCTTGATGACTTTCCATTATCCTTAGAACTCGTCACTTTAGCAATCACTGTCTGATTGTCACAGTTCATAAGGATAGCTGGTATTGGTTTCTCAACCACCGGCAAGTCCATCAAGAGTTCACGCAACCATTCTGCCTCAACGGTTGCTGTGTCAAGTGCGGCTAACTCGGCTTCCATGGTTGACCTCGTCAAAATGGTCTGCTTGCATGACCTCCATGATACCGCACCTCCACCAATAGTAAAGACATAACCACTGGTGGCATAAAGCTCGTCTGCATCAGATATCCAGTTCGAATCACTATATCCTTCAAGTACTGCATGCTGACCAGAATAGTGAATTCCATAACTCATTGTACCTTGCAGGTAGCGCATAACCTGCTCAAGTGCATGCCAATGATCAGTCCCGGGGTTTGACATGAACCTGCTCAATTTGCTCACAGCAAACGAGATATCGGGCCTTGTTGCACCAGCAAGATACATGAGTGAACCGACAATCTGAGAGTATCTCAATTGGTCTAAACCAATTCTCTTGTTCTTTCGCAGTGTCACACTGGGATCATAAGGTGTTGGAGAAGGTTTGCACTCAGAGAAGCCAAATCGCTTCAAAACCTTTTCAACATAGTGAGATTGCGAGAGAGTAATCCCACCATCTGCCTTAATCAGCTTGATGTTTAGAATCACATCAGCTTCTCCCAGATCTTTCATATCAAAACTCTTTGATAGAAAAGACTTGACTTCATTGATCACATCAATGTTTGTGCCAAATATCAATATATCATCAACATATAAGCACAATATAACTCCTTCGCCCCCACCACAGCGATAATATACACACCTGTCTGCCTCATTAATGGCAAAGCCTGCAGACGTTAGAGTAGTGTCAAACTTCTCATGCCACTGCTTTGGTGCTTGCTTCAGACCATACAAAGATTTCAATAACTTGCACACCTTGCTTTCTTGACCCTTTACTACAAATCCATCAGGCTGTTCCATATAGATTTCCTCGTCCAGCTCTCCATTAAGAAAAGTTGTCTTTACATCCATCTGATGAACAAGGAGACCATACGAGGCAGCCAAAGAAAGTAGTACTCGAATAGTGGTCATTCTAGCAACAGGTGAGTAAGTATCAAAGAAGTCTTCTCCTTCTTTCTGAGTATAGCCTTTAGCCACAAGCCTAGCCTTGTACTTTTCAATTGTACCATCAGGCTTGAGCTTCTTTTTAAACACCCACTTACAACCCACAGGTTTGCATCCATAGGGTCGATCAGTGACTTCCCACGTACCATTTGAAAGAATAGAGTCCATCTCATTATGAACTGCTTCTTTCCAATCATCTGCATCAGAAGATGCAAATGCTTCTGCAATGGTAGTAGGAGTATCGTCCACAAGGTACACAATGAAATCATCACCAAAGGATTTTTCAACCCTTTGTCTCTTGCTCCTTTTAGGAGCATCATTGTCATCCTCCTCTAGGACAATTTCATGTGGCTGTTCAAAATTCTCAATAGGTGTACTATGTTCAGGAATTATCTCAGAAGAGTATCTAGAGTTGCTATGAATGTCTTTCATTGGAAATATATGTTCAAAGAAAGTAGCATCACGTGATTCCATAATAGTATCAACATACACATCAGGAACTTCAGATTTAACTACTAAAAATCTATATGCTATGCTACACGAAGCATATCCAAGAAAGACACAATCCACTGTCCTTGGACCAAGCTTGCGCTTTTTATTAATTGGTACATTAACTTTCGCCATGCACCCCCAAGTGCGCAAGTATGAAAGTGATGGTTTTCTTCCAACCCACTTCTCATAAGGGGTTTTCTCTTCTTTGCCCATAGGAATTCTATTCAGAACATGACATGAAGTCAGGACTGCCTCCCCCCACCATGCCTTAGATAAACCACAAGTGTCTAACATGGCATTCACCAGGTCAGTCAACGTACAGTTTTTCCTTTCAGCAATCCCGTTTGACTCGGGTGAATAGGGAGGAGTCCTCTCATGAATAATGCCATGTTCTGCACAGAAATCGTCAAAGACTTTGGGAAAGAACTCGCCACCACGATCTGATCTAAGACGTTTGATCTTTCTCTCTAGTTGGTTTTCAACTTCAGCCTTATAGATTTTAAAGTAGTCTAAAGCCTCATCTTTAGTTTTTAGCAAGTATACATAGCAAAATCTAGACGCATCATCAATCAATGTCATGAAGTATCTCTTACCACCCTTTGTCAACACACCATTCATCTCACAAAGATCAGAATGTATGAGTTCTAGAGGTGCCAGGTGTCTCTCCTCAGCAGCCTTGTGAGGCTTTCGAGGTTGCTTCGACTGCACACAACTATGGCACTTAGAACCTTTGACTATGGTGATATTCGGAATTAAACTCATGGTTGCAAGCCGAGACATAGAGCCAAAATTAATATGACACAAACGAGAATGCCAAATACTTGTAAGATCATCAACATTAGCGCAAATATGGTTCACAGACTTATTATTGAAATCTAACAGAGAAAAGCGGAACAAGCCTCCGCAGTCATAGCCTTTACCAATAAATTGTCCAGACTTAGACACAACTAATTTATTGGACTCCAAAACTACCTTGAACCCATCTCTACACAGAAGGGTTCCGCTAACGAGATTCTTGTGTATAGAAGGGACATGATGCACGTTCTTCAGCTGCACGATCTTTCCCGAAGTAAACTTCAGATCCACCGTGCCAGTGCCATGAACAGAAGCATGTGACCCATTCCCCATTAGGACGGAAGAATCCCGGGCACCCTGATAAGAAGAGAACAAGTTAATGTCAGAACACACATGAACATTAGCACCAGTATCAAGCCACCAACTAGGTGATTGAAATACTGAGAAGATGAAAGGTAGATTACCATACCCTTTGTCTTCCTCATTGCTAGCGATCACTGTGTTGACATTGCCCTTTTTGCCACGGCGATCCGCTCGATCAGGACAATCCTTGGCAAAATGACCCGTTTCGCCACATGCGAAACATGTCAGTTCAGCCTTGTTCTTCTTCTTCTTGAAGTTGGTAGTTTTGTTGGGCTTGTTAGATTTTGGCTTTCCTTTGCCCTTGTTGTGGTTCCTCTGAACCATGTTGGCACTGGAGTGGCCCTCGCCTCCTTTAGATCCCGTGTCCTTAGCCCGAGCTTTCTCCTCAACATCCAGAGACGCTATCAGATTTTCAACTGATATCTCCTGTCTCTTATGTTTCAGAGATGTGGCGAAGTTCCTCCATGTAGAAGGCAACTTTGCAATAATGCACCCAGCCACAAATCGGTCAGGAAGGACTATCTTAAGGTGGTCGAGTTCCTTGGCTATACACTGTATTTCATGAGCTTGCTCTACAATAGAGCGATTATCAACCATCTTATAATCATGAAAGCTCTCCATGATATACAGGTCACTGCCAGCATCCGATGCACCATACTTGGTAGTAAGTGCATCCCATAACTCTTTCCCGTCTGTATACTGAATATTCGCATCAACCAGACGGTCAACAAGGGCGCTAAGAACGGCTCCCGTAAAGATAGTATTGGCATGGTCGTACTCTTTCTCCTGTTCAGGAGTCAGTGGACCCTCAGGTCTGCCTTTACTAACATGGAAGACATTCATAGCAGTAAGCCAGAGCGTGGCCTTGACTTGCCATCTCTTAAAATGCATACCATTGAACTTTTCTGGCTTGAGCGCATCGGCAAAAGCAGCCATAGAAAAACTAGGAAATTGTCTACAATAAGGTTTTTGGATTGTTGAACAATTAGACAAATTCCAGTTTAAATTCCGAATATAAATCATGACAAAATCACAAGCACTGAAATAACAAGCCAATCAGATGATGCGTACTGATTAGACTTACTGATAGATGGCACGCGCCGGAATCAGCAGGGTCGATGATGTCGAAGTAGCGAAATCAGCAGGGTCGACGAGGTCAATCAGATCACGAGCAGTCGCGTGAAGACGCTTCCCAAAAACCTTATTCGGCCTCTCCTGGTGCAGGATCTAGAAGGCGAAGGGTTCCGGAGACCTGCTCTCCTAATCGCAGATGCACCTCTACGTTCGGGACGAAGAGAACTGGAAGGCGGCTCAGCTGTGAAGAGAGGCGAAAGCGAATTGGGATGATTTGGAGGCTGGCTGCCGGGCTCCTTTTATAGGGCCGAGTCCACGACCCCCCGTGCTTATCCGCCCACGAAAATCTCGCAATCAGTTGAGATTTTATAGCGATCGGTTAGGATAAGCGTAACAGCCAAGAAACCAAAAATCAAACGGCAAAAGGTAGCCGCGCCCCCGCAAGGCGAGGGGCCGGATTTCGGCGGACCATTCACGCGCATGTCGTGCGCCCGCGCCCTTCGCCCCGCCCAGGCGAGCGAGCGCGCGCGCGTGTGGCTCTCCACACTCTCTCCTCTCATCCATGACTTGGTGAGTGAGTGTGGCTTCTATATTTAAGCTAGCTCTACTCCACTAGAGCTAGCAATATGGTGCTAATGGTTCCACCTATCCTCTAGCCATCCTCTTGTATGAGCTTTTGAGATTTTCTGGGATTTATTTGAATTTCTTAATTGGGCCAAGCCCATAAATCCTAACACTATTTCCATGTGAAACCAGAGTTTTTGTAGCTATGGCTCAGTGGCTCCATGACCATGTCTCATGCACACTTACGAATTTGATATCATCCAAGTCACAGGCACTTATTAGTATTGGGTTGGTCTTTGGCTCTCACATTTCTTCGTATTGGGTTGGTGTTTTGATCTCACCTTTCTTCGCATTGGGTTGGTCTTTGGAAATTGGAACTCGGCCTGATAGCTGTTTGGAGTATATATTGTATGGATCTGCGTTCATAATGCGAGCAGCAGCGCATGGAAATTGGTTACGGCAATTGTGCATGCAATTTTCTTAAGTGTGTCAGATGGAGACTCGCTGCCTGTACACGTGAGCTTTTCTCCTATTTAAGCTCACGGCGCTGACCCGCTGGTCGTGTATTCGTTTCGCATAGCTTCACTTTACCGGTCTACTGTACACTTTTATTGTTGTTGTTGCTGGGTACTGCAAGTGACAGCGTTCCGCTGTGGAAGAGGAAAAACAGCCTAACAGATCAGTGCTGTTCTCTCTCTCCGCCTGGAGTAGTTTTTCCTAATTGCCTTCACGTGATAACGACACAGAGAGAGAGCAATGCCGACGCGTGGATTTGCACCTCGTCTCGAGAACGGAGTACAAACAAATTGGTTCTGGAGCTGCCTGCCATTGCTCACTGCTAGCCACACGGAATGCGTACACAGACTGGACCGGCACGTATCACATTTCCATTGGCGCGTTTTGGGAGGGACCAGCATGCAGCGTGTAGTGTTTTCGTGGCGGTTCATGGATGGCTGTCGTTTCTAATAATTTCTTCAGTCAGAAAGCGACCGCTGCTTGCTGAATGCTGATAGACCACAACCAGACGATTTTTGCTTCCACGTGGGGAAAAATGCGAGCAGGTAGACCACAACCAGACGATTTTCCATTTCTACTGGGACCTGTATACCACGGGGTCCACTTCCGAGGAGGTGCGCTTCTCGGTGCATCTGCTCAGTGTCTGGTGTTTGATTCCGGTGTCTAAACTTTAATTACTGTCATATCAAATGTTTGAAAGATAATTATCGGTATTAAATAGTCTAATGAAAAACTAATTACACGGATATAGACTAAAAGGCAAGAGAAACTTTTTAATCCTAATTATATCTATATATAATACTCATAATTAATTTTTAAATATTTGATGTGACACGAACTAATTAGTCAAGAGAACCGGTTCAAGCTAAGATTTAAACCATGGTTATTAGTTATAAACTCACATTCACACAACATAATATGTACTCATCTAACCAACAACAAAACACATGTTTTTTATATTTTATAATTATAAATAGAAACCTTAGTACCATACAAACACTTTGCTAGTAGTACTGGTGATCTAGCATTGATCACCTATATTCATAGCGAGAACGAGTTATAAGAGGTTGACTAAAGTTTAATCTATATATATATATATATATATATATATATATATATATATATATATATATATATATATATATATATATATTGTATATTAGGAGTCCTGGGCTTCCTTTAGTTATTGGAAGCACAGGCCAGACAGTGCAATCCGGTCGAGCCGGACCAGGTCCAGACGTCTATAAAAGAAAATCCATAGTGCTAAGGATCAGTTTTTCACGCCCCATCTCGATTCATTTGCGACGGCGGTTGCCCGATAGTGCACACGGCGGTGGCCGCGGCTCCCCGACCTCGATATGCGGTTGCGGCGGTTCCCAGGCCGGCGGTGGCGGCCCCCGATCCAGAGGGCGAGCGGCGGCGGCACCCTTGTGCGGTGGCGACGGTTCCCAGGCCGGCGGTGGCGGCCCCCGATACAGAGGGCGAGCGGCGGCGACGCCCTTGTGCGGTGGCGGCGGTTCCCAGGCCGGTGGCCGCAACTATATTACCTCGACACGCGGTGGCGGAGGTTCCTCGATCCGCAGCAGGGCTCTTGTGCGGGCAAGCGGCGGCGTCCCCGAAGCTCCGAGGAGGCGGCACTTCCAAGGCCGGCGAGCAAGCGACGCCCGTCGACGTGCGAGTAGCGACGGCGACACATGAGGCGCGATGTTCGAGCGAGCGACGTCACGGAAGGCGCGAGATACGCGCAGCGATGATCACGCGTGACATCCTCCGATCCGGCGCAATTTTCTTTTTTTGATTATTGTGTTTTATGCCTACCACATGTACTATTTACGCTAAAAACTGTACGATTTTATGCTTGAACACGGAGTTCGTATATCAGTTTACTGCATGCACATTGGAAAGACAATTCCTTAATTTATGCTGTTCGTAATTTGCGCGCATGCAAAGGAAACTCCTACGATTTTGCCATAATTTTTGGATCTATATAAAAATAGAAACCGCATGCATGCGGCTGCCATGTTTTTAGGATCTGTCATAAAAATAGGATCGTAATAACAACCTACTAGAGCTATCAACCTCTCATTGACTCGGTATTTACGCTTATAATTGAGGGATTTTATGCTCAAAATTTAAGGTTTTTACGCTTCACCCGGATATGCGTCCACCAGTGAACAACATGCCAGTTTTTTTACGCATTGTAAGAAATTGCATAAATAACTACACCGTGTCGTATAATTTGTTTCAATATACATCATAAATTAGTTATAATGCGTTTAGCTGCATGACTGTTGGAGGGATTCTATATTTATGAAGGAAATAAAACATTAAATGCGATTTTTTGTTTCTATGCATGCAATTCATTTCCTTTTATTGCATATTCTTTCCATCATAAATTCGTGTGCATACAGCTGGTAACAGATTTTTATGCAGTATACCCAATTGCATAATTATCTACATAGTGTAGCATATTTAGTATCACTATATATCATAAAATAATAATTACGAGTCTAGCTGCATTGCTGTTGCAGCGATCCTAAATTTATGGAGGAAATAAAGCATTTAAAATAGAAATCGTCACACATATCTTTTCCTAAATTTACGCACATGCAAGGGAACGTGTTTGACTCATGCATGCATTTTGTCATAATTTTTGGATCTATATAACCGCATGCATGCGACTGCCATGTTTTTCGGATCTGCCATAAAAATAGGATCATAATAACAAACTACTAGAGCTATCAACCTCTCACATTGGCTCGGTATATACGCTTATAATTGAGGGATTTTATGCTCAAAACTTAAGGTTATTACACTCCAACCCGGAGGTGCGTCCACCAGTGAACAACATGCCAGATTTTTTACGCAGTGTAACGAATTGCATAAATACCTACACCATGTAGTATAATTTGTATCAGTATATATCATAAACTAGATCTAATGTGTTTAGCTGCATGGCTGTTGAAAGATCTTATATTTATGAAGGAAATAAAACATTAAATACGATTTTTTGTTTCTATGTGTAATTCATTTCCTTTCATTGCACATTATTTGCATCATAAATTCGTGTGCATGCAGCTGGTAACAGATTTTTACGCAGTATACCGAATTGCATAATTATCTACACAGGGTAGCATATTTAGTCTCAGTATATATCATAAAATGGTCCTTACGAGTTTAGCTGCATGGCTGTTGCAGCGATCCTAAATGTATGGAGGAAATAAAGGATTTAAAAATAGAAACTGCCGCAAATATCTTTCCTAAATTTATGTGCATGCATTGGATCGTGTTTGACTCATGCATGTATTCCTTTTTTTGCGTTAATAGACATGGGGCAGGTGACACACCCGATAGCCTGGTTGGGCGCGCTGGTTGAACCAGTTTACAGGGGTGGTCGGTCTGGGCTTCCGTTAACTATTGAAAGCCCAGGGCTCCCGTTATACCTACCCTATATATATATATATATATATATATATATATATATATATATATATATATATATATATATACACTCCTGAAATTAATAAGAGACATCCAAACAGTCTATCTAACAGTTTAGATATTAGCTACTTGTAACAAATTAGCTAACAGTTAGCGGGAATCTATTTATTAGTCAATTAATTTCAATGATAATTTTTAATCAACTAACTATTAGTTCTAATGCATTTACTTTAAGTCTAATTAGTTAACGATTCACTCGTATAATATCACACTGAATATTTATTAATCCTACATTAACTATACTTAATAAATTTATCTTATCGTTTAAGATATAATTTTATAATTACTCATTGCTAGCTAGCCGCGGGAGATGCTCTCGTTCTCCCAGATCTCGTTCCCCTCCCCCTTGTCAATTGTCATTTCACCCGGGTCCAGACCGCACGACACACGCTAGGCGCGAGCCACCCAAGTTAGAGACAGAAATCACCAAGTGCCTCTCTACTTCTCTACCTTCCCTAGCCAAAATCTACTGCCGACCACCACCGCGGCAGGCACACGGAGCACCCTCCACTCCACCGACCAATACCAGCGGCAGTAAATTCCGAGGCCGAGCAGCCGCTGCTGAGCCTCGAGGCTCCCTTCTCGCTTCCCTCACCCGCCTACTCCTCCTAGGGTTTCCTCCCGCCTCGCTGGCGTGCCGCCTCCCCTCGCCATTGCCGCGGGGCGTTCCGCCGCTCGTGGGACCCGCATCGAGACTCGAGAGCTGTTCGTGCTGATTCCCGCGGAGCCTTGTGGCTGCGACTCTGCGGCGTCGGGTGAGGTGGGGAGGTTTTGACGCCCGTGGGGGTTTGGATCGAGGGCCCGGAGCTGTGTCTCCGCAATGCCGGGCTGGTCTGGCGGCGATTGCTAGGGTTTTCTGGTCGGATTTCGGTGGAAGAGCTGAGGTTTTGCTTCGAGTGCGGGAGCTGCCTGCAACCCCCCTGCTTGCCTTGGCCCGAGCTCGGTGTTTCCGCAGCAATGCCTAGCCGATTTTAGCTCGCTCTGGGGTTCCGAAGGGCGAAGGGGCTGTCGGGCGGTTCGAGATTGCAAGGAGTCGGTGGTTCGGCCCAATGTCCGGGGCAAGCGCGAGGGGGCGGCTGTCGCCAGCGTCCAGCGGCGCCGGGGACTCCGAACCGCGGTCCGCGGGGGCCAGGACGCGCTCGGTGTCCGCTACCCGCGGCCGGAAGCCCTCGCCGAGGCCCGGGAGGGATGCCGGGGCGGCGGCAGGGGCGACAGAGGAGAAGAAACCCGCCGCCGTGCCCACATTGCTGCCCTCGCTCAGCGCGCCCGCTGGGATGCGTCGGCAGGAGCTGCTGCTGCGCTCGGGTCTGTCTCTCGACGCGTCCTGCTCCTCGGACGCGTCCACGGACTCGTTCTGCAGCCGAGCATCCACAGGTCGGATTGGGAGGCCGGCGTTTGGGGCTAGGAAGAAGAAGACCCTCTCTCAGACTGATTACAAGCCTGTTTCCATGCTGGAAAGGGAGGGTGGATTGGCTTATCAGACCGATGCTGCTGGTGTCAAGAGGAGGTGCGCATGGGTGACAGCAAATACTGGTGCGTGCTTCTGGTTTTGCTTGCATGTTTTAGCATTTGATGTAGGGGTAACCTGCAATTAGTCCAGTATAACACTTTGCACTGATTCAATAGTTATTCTGGTGTAAACAGAGAAGCTAAATTTTGGGTCTATAATGCCCAACTAAAGGTCTATCTCTCAGTAAGACAGAGTCCAGAATGCTAGTTGACTTAAGCTTGGGCTTTGCATAGTGGGAACTGGGAGCTATGTCAACTGTTTATGATTGGGAGCATTGCAGTCTTCAGTTATCCTATGAGTATTATTCTGAGATCATAAAATCGGTTTTAAGAATGCTGTTTCTGTATGTTTACATTGCAATCTCTATGTTGTTTTGCACTGAACCAGTTCATTTTGGAGCAGAGATTTGAACGACCTGGAGGTATAGAATTGTGTTACAGTTTTTTCCCATTAGATTCATGCTCTACAGTTTTTATTTATTCAGGAATTAGAAAGTTTGCCTAAAAACATCCAAAATGGAAGGTGAGAATGTTATGCACCAAGGATCCTCGCTAACCTGTAGTTTGATAATGAAAACCACTGAAATTGAGTCTGCTGTTGAGGGTTACAAATTTAGTCAAGGTAGAGGATATTTGTTATCCTTCTGCCCAATAATAGACATGTTGAAATGAACTAGATGATATCTTTATTTGTAGGTTGTGTTAGCTTAATCTGCCCCTCATATATTACTCAGAAGTGACCGTTTATTCTGAAATCAAGTTTATGACTTTATATGTTTCAATGCATATGATTTACGGTTCGTTACACATAATTTCTTCATTGTCATTGACAGAGTAATAAAAACTTCTATTTTTTATTCTCCTTGTACGTATTGGATATTTAATTTGTTTTTTATATTGTTTACAAGTGCAGATCCTTGTTATTCTGCATTTCACGATGAAGAGTGGGGAGTTCCTGTTCACGATGACAGGTATGCAGAAATGGCTGCTGACATTTTTTTTTCCTCATAACAGCATCAACTATCAAATAGTCAAATGCTTCATATAAATTGCAGGAAGTTATTTGAGCTGCTAGTACTGTCAGGGGCATTAGCTGAACTGACATGGCCAGCAATTCTGAATAAGAGAGACATATTCAGGTACCACTTGGCATTTCCTTCTGTCCCCGAACCATGTTACTGTGTTTGGGAATCTTAGAAATCCACTGTTATGGTTCACAGGGAAGTTTTCATGGATTTTGACCCAGTATCGGTCTCAAAATTAAGTGAGAAGAAGATTATCGCACCTGGAAGCCCTAGCAGTTCCTTGTTATCCGAACAGAAACTGCGCGGTGTTATTGAAAACGCACGCCAAATACTCAAGGTTAGCACTTCACAGTTTGCACTCTTCACCTTTTTGTTGACATGGTAGAGTTAGATAGTGTTTTATTTAAAAATGATGATGTGGCATAGCTTGAAATAGAATCAGACATGTGTTTACCTCGCCCTTCTTAAAACAAGCACGATATACGCCTTTAGCTAAAGCCTTTCTTAGATAGTACTTGTCCTTATCTGAATTAAGTGCATGTCGTTGCAGATCATAGAGGAATTTGGATCGTTTGATAAATACTGTTGGAGCTTCGTGAATCATAAACCTATATTGAGCCGGTTCAGGTACTCCCGTCAAGTGCCTGTCAAAACATCGAAAGCAGACGCCATAAGCAAAGACCTGGTCCGAAGGGGTTTCCGCAGCGTCGGCCCAACGGTCGTTTATACCTTCATGCAAGTCTCTGGCATGACTAACGACCACCTTATCTCCTGCTACCGTTTTGCTGAATGCGTGGCCTCCTCTGCTGGTGCCGCTAAACTTGCCGATGGAAACCTAGCAGATGCAAGTGATAGCAACCATGCCACGGTGGAGCAGAAGGTGAACGGGACGAATGACATTGAACTGTCCAGGGCTATAGACGAGCTCAGCATTTCATAGCGGTTAGGAGGAGGTGCTGAGGCGAGACGGTGTTAGCTTGTGTATTTTGTGTGCTGTAGTGGAGGGTGTGATTCGGTGTCTTTTTTCTATAGTTTTTACCACTCGTTGATGTAGAGTAGAACAATCTTTAGTCTTTGGCTTGCCAGGACCATTGAGCGACAGCAGTGTAATGATGTATATTCTTTGTGATGCGAGTGCACCTGTTTTCCTGCATTTCAGTTGAGCTGGCTTTTCGCCAGTGTCGTCAATGCTGCCCCTCTTTTCCGCATCTGAGAAGTGTCCTTGCGAATGTTAAACTTGTATTGCAGGAACATGAAGTTCCGTATGCTTTTGTTCCCTATTCCCTCATGTGCTTAATATCTGCACTCGTGCGAGTACAAACCTGTCGTTCCTTAAAAATACCAGTCGTGGGCAGGAAGAAGGTTTCGGAATCAAATGGTATGGTTGAAACAACAACTAAGACCTTGTCCGGTTAATCCCGTTATCCATGGATTGGATGAGATTGAAAAAAATTAAGAAAGAGTTTGATTTAGTTGGGATTTAAACCCATCCAATTCCACTCAATCCATGTGGATTGAGAGCTAACCGAACAAGCCATAACAGAAATAGTTCGAACAGCAAGTTCAGAATTCAGAGATGCTGTGACCCAAAAGGGGTAGTTGTTATCGTCGTGAAGGCATGTGAGGGGATGTGGTGGTGGTTCAGATAGGGTAACGTATCCAAATGAATAGCTGGAATAGCAAGGTCAGGGTATATCTGGAAAGCTGAGTGCCGCGGCATTTTGGTTGTAAAGCCACCGGAGTCGACACCACAGCCAAGCCAAGCTACTCCTTCTGAACTTGCTGCTTGTAGCTCTCTTTGAACCATGCATCGATGTCTCTGCCACCGCTCACTTCCACTGCCATCGCGACCTCGTCTGGAGCCGTGCTCAACAGATTCGATTGATTGAGGGCTTGCACAGTGTGGACCGTGCGACCGAGACAAACGGCGAGTGACGTAAAAGTGTAAAACCGAAAACCGAGGTAGCCAGAATCCGCCGAGAAGTCCCATCTATCTAGAACAAAATGATATATATATATATATATATATATAGTTTTTATATTCAAACCACTGGGCTTACAGTAACTAGAGAAAATGGTACATTCGGATCCAACCACACTACCTCTATTGTTTTCAAGTGAACCATAATTAACGCCTACATTATGGTCCAGTCAATCCACGTTTCCTCATCCGATGGATTTGCACATCCCTATCCATTTCGTGGCACCCTCGCCTCCGCCGCCACCTCCAAACCGCTGGCAATCCGTACGATGATCCCACCAATTTTCCCCACCGTCATGCACAACCCTCTCTTGGCCTTCGTCTGTCGTCCTTTCTTGGCGGCATTGGTGGATCTTCATCGACCGTTCTTCATCGTTTGCACGCGCCGCCGTTGCTCCTCCACCGGCGTTGCACCCGCGCCCGCCTAACGCCGCCCGCGTCCGTGCCTGAGAACGACATCAGTGCCTAGGAACCCTCGCGTCGCGTTCGTGCCTGGGAGCCAGCTCCACCCACTGGGTCCACGCCTCTGTCCAACCGTCGGCCGCACCAGGTGAGCGCCCCCCGGTTCCCCATGGCACGCCCCAGAAGAAACTGATCTCGTCAGGGGGGGGGGGGTTCGTCTTGCCTCATGTCATGACCCAAATGGAGACCAAGAGAATCCCAAAAGCTATTAAGCCCAGTCATCAAGTTATATCCCAACTAAGGCCCAAGCATCCCCTACATAGAGCTCGGTCAGCAACTCAAGAGGGCAGACAACAAATAATTCAGAAAGAAGAGAAAACAGAGGGAACGGAAGAGCACCTTATTCCTCCACAAGCTATTCTGAGATCCTATCCCCCTCTTGATCTCTATTGTGGATGCTCACGCTCTCGGGTGATCTCGCCGGTGAGCTACGGGTGTGACAGTGGTATCAGAGGTAGTTATCCTCGGCATTGATGTGGCGGCAGCGCTGTTGCGGCGGCGGCGGTGCTCCCCACCCCAACCCAACCCTAGCCGGGGCGTTGCGGGCCCCATCCGGTCCGCGGTGCATCTTCTTTGGCCTCCCCGCACGCAAACGTGGACACGCGCAGATCAGGTGTGTAAGGAAAATGGACCCCGGGCCATTTGGCTAATTGAGTTTTGGTGTTTGATGAACAACACAATCCGTGAACTAATAAGTTTTCTAGTGTTTGTGTTTGTAGTTCACAGGATGCGAAGAGAATTGGACCAAGGCAATGAGGATGCAACACCTCAAAAGAAGACATAAAAAGATGCATAGGAGTCCAATACTCAAGAACAAAGAAGCCTGAAGAAATCAGCGAAGAAATCCAAGAAAAGGGCTGTCAGCCAGCGCCTGGTGGCGCACCGGACATTGGTGTCCGGTGTGCACCGGACTGTCCGGTGAGGAACCGGACAGTCTGCGCAGAGAGGCCACAGACAGGCGCTCTCTGGCTGTAGCACCGGACTGTCCGGTGTGCACCGGACTGTCCGGTGTGCCAACGGGCAGAAGGCAACGGTCGGATCCAACGGTCGACTGCTACAGGCGCCAACGGTCGGCTGACGTGGCATGCACCGGACATATACTGTGCACTGTCCGGTGTGCACCGGACTGTCCGGTGCACCCGACGACAGAAAGCTGTTGCTTTCTGTCTAACGGCTAGTTGGGGGCTTGGAGGCTATAAATACCACCCCAACCGGCCATTCTCAAGTGTGAGAGCCCAAGCAACATACCAAGGCACATAGTGCATATTTCCAAGAGCTCAAACACCCAAGTGCTTAATAGAATCACTCGGTGATTAGCGTAGGTGCTTTGCGAAGTGCTTAGGTTAGTTAGACCGCTTTAGCGCTTGCTCTAGGTGAATCCTAGTTAGTTGAGTGAGTTTTGTAAAACCACACAACCCCTCGGCTCTTGCGCGAGCCGTTGTAATTGTACCGAGTGGGGCGAGAGTCTTGCGAGACCGTGACAACCGCGTTTGTGTCACGGCCGCCACCGTGTACCGGAGGGAACGAGGCCCGCGGCGTTTCGGCCGGAAGCTCGATAGTGGAGACGGCGGGGAGCGTCCGAGAGGAGCCGGAAGCGGAGCACCACTTGCGCGTGGAGAAGGCCTGCGGCTCTCTACGGAGTTACTCGACCGTGGTGCTTGGCCCTCGCGTGGGCTTCCCTTTGCGTAGGGGCACCAACGAGGATTAGTCGGGACCTTGCGTGGTTCCGGATACCTCGGTAAAAATACCGGCGTCATCCACGAGAGTTTGCTTCTCTACTTAGCTCTTTACATTCCGCATTTATATTAAGCATTTAAGTTTCAATCTTGTAGTCATACTTATTTAGTATAGATTGAAACTTAGCTTTTTGCGGTAGAGATAGCAACACTTAGACAAAACCTAGTTTGCACATTCTAGTTTTGATCATTTGCATAGGTTTTGCTCTAGGGATTTATTTGTGGCCTAGTTTAGTAAAAGTTTTAGAAGTCCTAATTCACCCCCCCTCTTAGGCGTCACCCGTTTCCTACAAGTGGTATCAAAGCCCGGTTTGGCTCATTTGAAACGCTTTAGCTTCACCGCTAAAAGAGCCGACGCCTTTTAGAGGAAGGGATGGATACCCATAGGCCACCACACTTTGACGGCACTAACTTCCCATATTATAGTGCTAGAATGGCTTGTTACCTAGAGGCCGTTGATCTAGGTGTTTGGAGAGTCACTCGTGACGGGATGAAACCCCTCAAGAATCCCGAGAAACCCACCACGAGTGAGGAAAAAGAAATTCACTTAAATGCTAGAGCCAAAAATTGCTTGTATGAATCTCTTAGCATGGATATTTTTAATCAAGTATTTACCTTGAAAACTGCTAATGAGATTTGGCTAAAATTGCATGAGCTCCATGACGGCACATCCAATGTCCGTGAGCAAAAACATTGCCTAGTCTTAAATGAGTATAATTCTTTTGCCATGAAAGATGATGAGCTTGTTAGAGACATGTATTGTCGTTTGAATCTAATTATCAATGAGCTCAATTCTATTGGCATTAATAAGCTAGGTGATGCGGACATTGTGAGGAAGATTATCTCCCTGCTACCACAACAAAGATATGGGAGCATCATCACCATCCTTCACAACATGGAGGATTTAAGCAACATGACCCCGACCATTGTGATTGGGAAAATCGCGGCCTTTGAGATGTCGCGAAAAATGAGTCGGGGAGAGGAGCCAACTTCCTCAAGGCCATATGCTTTTGCATGTGATGAAAGGAAGGGCAAAAAGAAGGCTCCCACTCCAAGTTCCTCAAGTGAAGAAGAGGAAGAAGAAGAAAGTGATGATGATGAAGATAATCAACCATGCACATCATCCTCCGAGGACGAAGAAACAATCCGACGCGTCGGAAAGGTAATGAGGATGATCCGCAAGATTAATCTAATGGGTGTGCCCCTACAGGTCGAGGATCTTCTCTTTAACATTGACAGGAAAAAGCAAAGGAAGAGAGGATGCTTCGCATGTGGGGAGAAGGGCCACTTCAGGGACAACTGTCCAAATATGGCCAAACCCAAAAAGGAGAGGAGCAAAGGCAAGGCGCTCACAAGTGTTAGAACTTGGGATGATTCTTCAAGTGAAGATGAACCTCCAAGGACGCGCAGCCACCGGTCCTCATCACGATCATCACGGTCATCACACAAATGCCTTATGGCAAGAGGTAACAAAAGCATTCCATCCTCTAGTGATGAAAGTAGTAGTGATGATGAAGGTGAGGGAAAGGCCTCTCTAGAAGAGCTTGCGGAAGCCGTAAACTTTTTCCAGGATGTTTGCACTAAGCAAAAAGCTCAACTTAAAACTTTGAAAAATAAGTTGGTTAGCTCTCAAAATGATTACAAAGGTTTGCTAGAAAAATTTGAAACTTTTGCAAACTTAAATAGTGAGCTATCAACTAAAATTGAGCTATTAGAATCTAGTGCTCCATCCACTGCTACCGATGATAGCCTTATTAAAAAGAATGAAAAACTTAAGGCTAAGTTAGCTAGCTCCCAAGAAGCTATTGAAAATTTGCTAGAGAAAATGGAAATTCTTAGCATACACAATAATGAGCTAACTACTAAGCTAGAAAACATTGGTAGCACCCCAGCAGCATCTTTAGTTGAAATACCTGAAATAATTAAGAAAGATGCTTCTACTTCCTGCTTTGATTTAATTGATGATTCTAACTCCTGCAACCAAGTCGTTGTTGAGAATATTGTTGTAGAGACATGTTCGGATGAGGTTGCAAAGGAAAATGAACAATTAAAGCAAGAAGTGGCTCGCCTTGGAAAGGCTTTGTATGACAAGAAAGGCAAAGCCAAACAAATCCGACCTCCACAGGATAACACCACTGCGGGAGTGAACAAGCCTGTAGAGGGAGAAACTGTGATTTGTAGGCTATGTCACAAGGAAGGCCACAAGTCTTTCCAATGCAAGGCGATGACCGGGGATAAACAAAGGCAAAAGCTCAAGCAAAAGCCATCAAGCAAAATCTCCAACACCTACATCAAAAAGGTGAACAAAAAGGATGCTACACCATATTTGATCAAGAAGAAAAAGAATGGAAAGGTGATAGCAATCAAGGCCAACAAGCAAGCCAACAAAGGAAAGGGGCCAAACGCATCTGGGTGCCGAAGGAGATAATTTCAACCATGAAAAGCACCAAGAAGGTTTGGATCCCGAAAGGGAAGTAAGTGGACCGAAGGTCTTCGGGAAATTTGGAGACTTGGCAAAGTTGGGATGTATATCATGGGGTACATCATATTGGATAAAGTTTATTGCCAAGTGGGTAAGTAAAAACTTTGTACCCAAATTTCCCACCCATGACTAAGGTAACTAGATTTATTGTATTTCTTATTTTTAGATATGCGTATCTACTTACCTTGTATCTAGTTTACCTTCCTTGCCTAGTATTACATTTGTTATGTACTTTTGTTTAAAATCATGCATACTAGGTAAATCATATGGTAGGATTGCTTGTTTTCAATTCATATACTTAAGCAAACCTACATGGCTTAAAATGTTTGTTTAAGCACGGCACATAACTTCTATATCACTCCATAGTAAATGATGCATAAATTGAAAATTTTGATTTCTACAAAGTGTATCATTTAACTTATATGTGCCAAAGTTTGGATTATGGATAATTTGCCCCTCTTGATATCAAATCAAAGTGCATGTCTCCTACAAGTATTCAAAACTTGTATGCACACCTTTAGGGGGAGGTTACTCTATAATCTGACACTTTGAGACTAACACCTTTTCAAGTCTATTTCATGTGATAGTCTCATTGTAAGGAAAAATGAAGTCCCCGGAGAAAGACAACAATCTTCCACTGCAAAATCTCCAAGAACTCTTATGTCTCTCAAGCTCACCATTGACTTTCAATTGGTATCTTTTGAGACTACATTCAGTATCATTTACATGCCTTCTCCAATATTTGACTAGACTATATTTCATATCATATGCTTCCATGTTGCTATAAATGCATAAGTAGTTAACTCATATTCTGTTACCTATGCATAAGGGAAGTTAGTCTTTTCAAATCATGTCTTGCACCTCTAATTTTCACATGCTTTTTCCTAAGTAGAGGATCTCTGTCAGGGGGAGTATTTCTTCATCTCTAAAGGGGGAGAAAAACTCTTTCTAAAGGAGAATACTCATTTAGGGGGAGTAATCTTTTAAGGATTCCTACATGTGGTATCATTCATTGTTTAATTTAATATCCTTCAATTGTGGTATCACTTGATAGATTTCTTGATGAGGGCAAGCTTTTATTTACTTCCTACATGCTTTTAATGTCTTCCTTTTCGGTGGTTGATGCCAAAGGGGGAGAAGTTTAGGGACCAAAGCAATGAAAACTATATCAAACACCAAACACCACCAATTTAAAATTTTATATCTACAAATGGCTTTTCAAGTGGTTTTGGTTATTTGGTCCAAAAATAGGAAGTAAGTGAATTATGGAGTTAGGGGGAGGCTTAAGTCCATAATATCACATTGTGGGGGCAATCATGCATCTTAGCAAGTAGATTGCATATTTTTACTCAAATTCTTGTATTATTTGCTTGCTTTGGTTGTGTTGTCATCAATCACCAAAAAGGGGGAGATTGTAAGGAAAATGGACCCCGGGCCATTTGGCTAATTGAGTTTTGGTGTTTGATGAACAACACAATCCGTGAACTAATAAGTTTTCTAGTGTTTGTGTTTGTAGTTCACAGGATGCGAAGAGAATTGGACCAAGGCAATGAGGATGCAACACCTCAAAAGAAGACATAAAAAGATGCATAGGAGTCCAATACTCAAGAACAAAGAAGCCCAAAGAAATCAGCGAAGAAATCCAAGAAAAGGGCTGTCAGCCAGCGCCTGGTGGCGCACCGGACATTGGTGTCCGGTGTGCACCGGACTGTCCGGTGAGGAACCGGACAGTCTGCGCAGAGAGGCCGCAGACAGGCGCTCTCTGGCTGTAGCACCGGACTGTCCGGTGTGCACCGGACTGTCCGGTGTGCCAACGGGCAGAAGGCAACGGTCGGATCCAACGGTCGACTGCTACAGGCGCCAACGGTCGGCTGACGTGGCGTGCACCGGACATCTACTGTGCACTGTCCGGTGTGCACCGGACTGTCCGGTGCACCCGACGACAGAAAGCTGCTGCTTTCTGTCCAACGGCTAGTTGGGGGCTTGGAGGCTATAAATACCACCCCAACCGGCCATTCTCAAGTGTGAGAGCCCAAGCAACATACCAAGGCACATAGTGCACATTTCCAAGAGCTCAAACACCCAAGTGCTTAATAGAATCACTCGGTGATTAGCGTAGGTGCTTTGCGAAGTGCTTAGGTTAGTTAGACCGCTTTAGCGCTTGCTCTAGGTGAATCCTAGTTTGTTGAGTGAGTTTTGTAAAACCGCACAACCCCTCGGCTCTTGCGCGAGCCGTTGTAATTGTACCGAGTGGGGCGAGAGTCTTGCGAGACCGTGACAACCGCGTTTGTGTCACGGCCGCCACCGTGTACCGGAGGGAACGAGGCCCGCGGCGTTTCGGCCGGAAGCTCGATAGTGGAGACGGCGGGGAGCGTCCGAGAGGAGCCGAAAGCGGAGCACCACTTGCGCGTGGAGAAGGCCCGCGGCTCTCTACGGAGTTACTCGACCGTGGTGCTTGGCCCTCGCGTGGGCTTCCCTTTGCGTAGGGGCACCAACGAGGATTAGTCGGGACCTTGCGTGGTTCCGGATACCTCGGTAAAAATACCGGCGTCATCCACGAGAGTTTGCTTCTCTACTTAGCTCTTTACATTCCGCATTTATATTAAGCATTTAAGTTTCAATCTTGTAGTCATACTTATTTAGTATAGATTGAAACTTAGCTTTTTGCGGTAGAGATAGCAACACTTAGACAAAACCTAGTTTGCACATTCTAGTTTTGATCATTTGCATAGGTTTTGCTCTAGGGATTTATTTGTGGCCTAGTTTAGTAAAAGTTTTAGAAGTCCTAATTCACCCCCCCCTCTTAGGCGTCACCCGTTTCCTACAAGGTGGAGGCGTGCAGATCAGGCGCGCGACAGCGCACGTTGACTAAGCTCTCACGCGACGGCATCGACCACGAGCTTCCCACAGCGGTGGCCCCGAGCTCCTCCTGCGGTGGCTACGGGCTATTACAGTGAAGTGATTGGAAACTCGGCGGCATTGGTGGTGGAATGAAATCGGTGGCGCAGGCGACGACGTTGGGTTTTGGAGTGACACTGGCAGTAGCTCGGGCCAGGCTATGGCAAGGCTCTTCCTCTCCGAGATTGAGGGCGATGGATGGATTGGAGGTGAGTATTCCTACACGTAGCATGGGGGTTTGATACAAGGGACCCCAACAGTGCCATGGAATTTGAGGCCATAGGAGGAAACTGTGATGCGTGTTGTGGCAGGAGGCATACCCACCAAGTGTTCGATGGTTTGCCTGATTCAGAGTCATGAGAAGATTATGGTGAGTGGTGATGACAGTTACTTGCTGCAACAGGACCTGGTGGTACCTGATGCCTCTCAGGTGTTCGTGGGAATGTCACAGGAAGTAAGTGCAGATAAGGAATTAGATGAACTGCCTTATGTTGATGTTGTCTGGGATGATGAACCTCTAGATATAGAAACAATTGTTGGTGAGGATTGGGTCCATGCAGATCAAAAGCAGGTGCCTATCTTAGCTTCAGTGATGTGGGATAATGCAGGACAGGAAGGACCTGATGTAGCACCTTTTGTTGATGTGGCTTAGGATGCAGATTTGCAATTAGCTCAAGGGACTGAGGAGATGATGTGCAAACAGGTTCCATTGGAGGCATCAATTTTGTTGGAGGAAATGTATCAAGGTGGAGAGAACTTGCCATTATTTCTAGAATTCGACGTGTTTACTGTAGGAAAGGCTATTGAGGATAACAAGGTCGTGTGGGATAAAGAGCTGCTACAAGAGGTTGAGTCACATGACAGTATACTGATGCCAGTAGCTCAGGGAGAGTGCCTGAGTGTCATGGGTGACAAACCAGTTGTTAAGTTGGTCTCTTTCAAGGCTTCAATAGTGATAAATGATGAATTGATGATGAAGGGGAGTTATTCGATGAAAGGTCTCTTACAAATGTGATTTGGGATGATGAATTTGTACACGAGCTAGAGCTTAATGGTGGTCCATTAGTACTTGATGAGATGCCTCACGAGGACATCATATGGGATGAAGATTCATCTTCTGACCTCGGCTTGCAGCATGGATTACTGATTGGTGGTTATAATAGTGTGACCTGGTTATCATCTCTAGATTTTTTTCTCCTGAGAAAGACATACTGGTGGGTCTCGCACCAATGACTTCTCTATTTCATATGCATCTGTTGCTGCATTGGATGATCATATATGTGCTTTTGGTGGTGAAGAAAAGAAAGGAATTTTATGTAGTTTTGAGAAGTACGGAATGGACTCACTGAATGACAACGTATTATCATTGGGATGTTTCAGTCAGTACATTAAGGTCCACATCAACATGCTTGAGAAAATGACAGTATGGAGCAAGATTACACACATTGTTGATAACAAGGAGTTCATTTTCCCTGTCGTATTGATCATTAGGCCATGGGATCCGGGCATCATTACGGCCACAACTTGGGGACAAGTTGTGTTTCGAGGGAGCGGTAATGTCATGACCCAAATGGAGACCAAGAGAAGCCCAAAAGCTATTAAGCCCAGTCATCAAGTTATATCCCAACTAAATCCCAAGCATCCCCTACATAGAGCTTGGTCAGCAACTCAAGAGGGCAGACAACAAATTATTAAAAAGAAGGGAAAACAGAGGGAGCGGAAGAGCACCTTCTTCCTCCTCAAGCTATCCTGAGATCCTATCCCCCTCTCGATCTCTACTGTGGCTGCTCACGCTCTCTCGGGTGATCTCGCCGGTGAGCTATGTGTGTGACAGTGGTATCCGAGAAATGAAGCCTCCCTCCCGCATGCGTCTCATTCCTTGCATGCACGTAGTTTGTTTCCATTTACATGCACGAGAAATTAGGAAGCCCATCTGTTAACTGCTGCATACATGAAAACAAAAAGTCTAATTTTAATTCTTTATTTCGTACATAAATATGGGAAAATATCCTATGCAATCACTTATCCTGGTGCAAGCATGCAATCAAGCGATCTGGTGCATCCGATCTAGATCTAATGGTAACTGTTATTTTACATTTAACCCCTTCCACCTGAAACCTAGTGTCTATTTTACATTTAACCACTTCCATATGAAACCGTTGGATCTAGACTGGATGCTCTGGATAGTTTGATTGCACGCTTGCACCAAAATGAGTGATTGCACAGGATATGTCCTCCATAAATATATGATCTCTATAACAGCCATGTATTTAGGCTCGTTAGAAACATTTTATGATATATACTAAATTACTAATACTTATTATGCTATACGGTGTAGGTATTTATACAATACGATACGATGTGTAGAAATTCAGTTTCCTGCTGCATGTGCACAAATTTAGGATGACAAGAATATGCGTTGAGAGGAAATGGATTGACATGCATGTAAACAAAAAATCTAATTTAAATGCTTTATTTTTCCCATAAATATAGGATCTCTCCAACAGCAATGCAGCTAGCTTCGTTGCAACCAGTTTATACCATATACTGATACTAATTCTGTGAATATAGCAGGTAACCGAGGGTACAATGGTATTTAGATCCACCTACCCCACCAATTACCTATAAATACCCCGGTTCTGTATGTAACACCCCTGGTGTTACTGTAACTAAAACTTGAGCATGGCATCATAAACATTGGCATTGCATATGTTTGACACACCTAGAGTGCATTTACTAGGTAAAAATTTCAAACAAGTTGTATTGTTTTGGTGTTTTGCAAACAAGACCCTGGAATAGGAAACTCAACCCTAAATAGGGATTAAAGGGGTAAGACATAACCCAAATTAAGAAAACCTAAAAGCTTTAGGGGAATGGTCACAAAATGTTCCCAATAATGAACTTGAATCACTTTTATACCCCTGGGATACCAAAAATCCCCATTTGAACCCTGGAAAACCCTAAAACTAAAACCTAGGGGCTTATGTGCAAAATTGGTGAACATTTGGACTAAAGTGCAAAAAAATTAAGTTAAGTAAGTATCTTAAGTCACTTGGTTCACTAAGGTGTGATTTTGGAAGCCAAACCCTAAGAATTGGGCTCATTTGCAAAAAGGCCCCTAGTTGTGAATTCAGCCTAAGTCTGGATTTCAGTGTAGTTTGCTTAACTTTGGAGCCTTGTATCTTTCAAATTATGGAGTTTTTGCCCTAGGTCACCACATCAAAGTTATAGGCCTAACATAGGTGGACAACTTTGTTTAAGAATGTGAGCTCAGTTGTCAAGAAGATTTAGGAGATATTGAAGCCCAAAGTTGGACTGTCAGGCTGATACAGACTGAACTTCAGATTGACAGTGACTTTGGTCCAAGTTGAGAGCCATTTCGACTAAGATCCAGTGGGAATCTACCTAGGATTGCTATAACAAAGTTGTAGAGCTACTGTACAGGAACAACTTTGCTGCAGAACTTGGTAAGAGTTGCCATGAAGATTTGAGAGAAAAACCAGACCAAAGATTGGCTGTCAGATGCTCTGATGGGAGCTCGCGATGGTACAGTGTTCCCAACAGATCAGATCGGACGCAGCAGAAAAATCCCACCGCCGGTGACCTTCCCCGCCGTGATTCGCGTTGTCGGCGTCAAGATTTACGCTCAGGGTAAGTTGATAACGTCGCGGGGTCAAAATATCTTCGTCGCCGGTGACTTGGAAGCCACTCCGGCTAGCCGCAATTCATTCCCCCTGCTCACCGCCGTGGATAAAGCTGCTCGCCGCCGTCGTGCCATCTCCGTGTCCGCCGTGTGTCCGAGTCTTTCCACCGCGTCGCCATGACTCCCTATAGCAGTCCCATCGTCGCCGGTGAGCTCACCACGACTGTGGACACGCACTCACGCGGCCAGTGCCTTCTTCTTCATTTCCGGCCGCCGCGCGTCCTCCCTAAATTCGCTGGCCACCACTTTACCCTTCTATAAATTGAGGGCCAGGTCGGTTGCGCCATGTAATCGTCA
This sequence comes from Zea luxurians, assembly GCA_029449295.1. Classification (NCBI taxonomy): domain Eukaryota; kingdom Viridiplantae; phylum Streptophyta; class Magnoliopsida; order Poales; family Poaceae; genus Zea; species Zea luxurians. The sequence continues at coordinate 106,403,383 of JAOPSE010000010.1, forward strand.
AGCTATAGCACCCACTCTCATCTCCACTCGTTCACCGTAGCCCCGCAATTCGGATTTTCCCCCAAATCGACTCTCCGCCGCCGTGAACCACACATCACCGCGGCCAGCCCTTTCCAGGTCAGTTCATCCCTCACTCTTCTTCGTTTGAGCACTCTTGTCGCTCTGGGATGCTTACCGTGTCACCAACTCGCACTAGGAGTCCACCAATTGTCGGGAACACGATCAAGTGTCCGTAGTCTCCGCGGTTCTCGTGGACAGAAGAGAGTAGATCACCATTTGCACAATTAAGCTAGGGGAAAGACTTAGGATGGGTCCAATTTGGCGGTTGTTGCTCGGGGATGCCAGTACTTGCCCCAATCGGCCGGTACAGTGGCTCACCGGAGCGCGGCTGCGTTCACCGTCGTCGTGGACCGCGGGATGTAGAGAAATAGAAGACCGAGGACCTATCTGCAATCTGTCAGTGACTCTATGCAATAGTAAATGACCCCGCTTCGAGTTATTCGTTTGCTCAGGGCCCTTTCTGCAAAGTCACCAGCGCGCGCGGGCGCGGGCGCGCTTCTGTCCATTGTTGGATCAGCTGGGCTGAAATCAGCCCAATACTATTCATATAATACCCTAAAAACCAAACCATGTTTATAATCCTAATATGGTGTGTCCTACTGATGATCGGAGACCGTAGATGCATAGATATCGTCGAGACGATTCCGATCGACTACTAGTTTGCCTTGTTTGGAGTCTGAATGAGTTTTTTCATGTGCCGGTCGATCTGAGCCATTGGATATTAGGATTGAGGGAGTTTTCTTCTATTTATACCTCCCTAACCCTAGCAGCCACGTCCTCCCACCCTAGCAGCCATCCCCTTTTGTGCCTTGCCCAAGAGAAGAAAGGAAGAACAAGGGAGAGAAGAGAGGGAAGATTAGGGCACACAGTCGCCTGTCGTCGTCATCGTTCCTCTTCAAGAATTGGTTGGATTTCCTTTCCTCTCTCCATTGTCCCCACTTGATGGATGTTTTACCTTGTTTTGGATGAGTTTTAGGCCCTGCAATTATCCCTTTATGTTGGATTAGATGGGAGATTAGATTTTTGATCTCGAAATTAGTCTCTGCAGAATAACAGATTCGATAGTTTTTGTTCATGCCAGTTTTCCGTGGCCTTAGAGGCCTCAAAAAAATAAAAAGTATATTTATGAGTTGTAGATAATTTAGATATCTTTCCGTAGCCGCGAAGAACACCTCAATCGGACATCAGATCAGAAAGTTATTGCAGTTTTATTATAGCAGTTTTTCAGTCTCATAATTCTGTGCAGAATCTATTCTATTAAGATTTAGGCAATTTTATCAACAAAATTCAACCTTGGGTTTGTAAGAAAAGTTGTAGATAATTTCATAAGCTTTCCAGATTGTTAAAGAGTGTATTCATATGAATTATGAAACTCTAGTTATGTTTGTTTTACGGTGGCTGTTTCTGTTGGCCTGACAGAAATGAGCGGGTCTGTTCACTGGTAGGTTTCATCAAGTAAATGGCCGAATTGGCTCTCCCAGCTATGGAGACTCTTGTAGAGGGATAAAAGTTCTTACTTCCAGCAGAATTTCATGATTTTTGGTTGAGTAGTTTGTGAGATATCAAATTTTTAAAGTTAACTATGCGGCTGTCTAAAACAGATTCAGTCAGTTATCTTGTAATATGTTTTAGACTTATAGATGGCAGAATTTAATTATCTATTGAATACCGGAGTTGTAGAGTATTTTGTGTAGATACTTCTAGAGTATTTGTTTGATATCACCACTATTATAATTTTAAAGATACAAAATTAACACACAGCGCTGCTGCTGTTTGACATGTGGTTCACGGTGGCAGTCTTTTCACCAGGTCTTGGTTTCAAGCGTAGGAACAATTTGTTGATTGTTGGCAAATGTTTATGAAATATTTGTACTAAGTTTTATGCCCCGCAACAGGTGGTTATGCTCCGGATCATGCTTAGTACATTTTCTTCTTCGATGAAGGCAAGTGAATGTAGCGGTGGTTGCTACCGTTTTGACTTGTTGTTTCATCGCCTACACTCTAATATTCAGAATCATCGAATTCTTTCGTAATTGAACTCTATGGGATGCTTTACTTGATTGTATTATATTGATGCTTAATCATATATTGATGATGATGATGATTCGAGTATGACCCACGAGATTAATTCACACTCCTGAAGGTGAATGAAGTATTATTTGAGGTTTGTATTGTATCTGAAGGTAAACGAAGTATTGTTTGAGGTTTGTATTGTATTTGAAGGAAGTGAAGTATATTGATAAATGCAGCATGCCACATACATTGCATGATTCACTTGCATCTGAAGTTTTGTCGTGACCTATGGTCCGACCGTACCGGTACAACTTAGCATCGTACGTTGCCCGAGGAGGGGTACGATGCGGCTTCATACCCTTAGAGGTATGAAGGCAGAGGACATATGCATTGCATTCATATGCATTCATTGAAGTGATATTTGCAGATGGTGTGGTTTTATACTCTAAGAGATATGAAGGCAGAGGACTTACACATTGCATTCCTATGCATACATTGAAGTGATATTTGCAGGTATTGTTGACGCAGGGAAGTGTTATACAACCTATTGTGGTCGTTCGAGGAAATGAGATGGCATTGGTTATTTTGGGACTATTGAGTTCTATATCTACAAGTATTTCTGATCTCAATTGTGATCCCTTTTAAAATGTTGATTAATTCAATTCTTTTGGTTTAAATATCTCGTCAAAATATTTTACTTGCTGAGATGTTTCATCTCACTCTTGCATTACTCAATGCAGGTACTTAATTCATGTTGGGAATGAGGGAAGTAGCAGCACGTCCACCTTCACTCTCATAATAACGCTGCCCAGGCACAACCATGATTTAATTAGAAACTTCTTGTCAAGGATGTTTGTTTTTAACTAGTCGTGCACACTATTTAATTCAGTTTATGTCGTTATGGTTATCTTCCCATTGCTAGCAGATTATTAATGTCTAGTATGTTTTCTTATCATGATATCTGTTTATACTCTGTTGCTTCCACATTTATGCAAATTTCCAAAGGAGATGCTGTCGAAATTTTATATATGAATGTTAGTTGTGTAGTTTAGTAGCATTTCAGGGTGTTTGTGGATCCTGGGGTGTTACAGTTGGTATCAAAGCATAGGCTTTAGATTCTTGGCAATTTGAAGATAAATTTGACACACTTGCACATATAGGAAGGTTGTGGGTTCAAATATCTTTGATATATGTTAATGTCTTTGAAGTGCAGATGAAATAATTTCACCCTCCCTAATCCTTTACGGTGATGTGGTAAGTTGTTTATGACTTAATGCCTGATATAATTCATTTCTAAATTTTGATATTGTTTATTAATAAGATTGATATCACTGTTCTTTTGTGAGATTGAAGTCGTTATTATGCTTGTGATATACGTGTATGCCTATGTTGTTTTCAACATGTTTTTCATGGTTGAGTTTTATTATAATAATATTGTTATATATGTTTGATCGAGGATGTTTCCAAGAGGAGTGTGAATTGCATGTTTTGGGTTACAAGGTAACCATCGATTTGGATTTAAGTTGTTGAGCGGTTGGTGGATAGCTCCAACTATCTTTGCAAGGAATGATTGTTTATGCCGAGAAACCAGTTCTGAAAGAAATGAATATTGATACTTTTATATGGATTTTGGGGGGAAAGTCTTTACATAGCTAGCCAGAGTGGATTACATGTCTCCCTTCTATCTTGTGTTTTAGTAGCCACAAAGCCTAGATGTGGTTTAAAGTGGTTGCATGTTAGTCATGCTAATTGTAGAATAAATCTTTTATTTTCTTGATCCATTGATTATATATTAATACGTTGAGGATCTGATGGTTATCTCCCTGATGCATGCTTGTGGAGCCATTGTTGGACCACTTATCTATTGGTTTGAATGAAGTCATTGCCTAGCCTAGAGTTGGTTGGGTGTGGTAAGTCACCTATTTCTAAATGATGTGGTTCTTACATCAGATTGAGATGTTTGTCATGTGTGTGAAGGATTACAGGGTTATTATTGACCCTGTATGTCTGGTACTTTGAGTGCATCGTATGATGGAATGAAATGTAAGTTTCTGAACTACAGTAGATGAAGACTTATATTATGAGTAGGTTAACCTTACTAGTTTGGATATTTTTTTAGTTGAGTTGTTGGATGAAGTATAGTGACATTAGTTAAGCAAAGTATTGTGTTGTTGCTGTGCTGTCAGTGCTCTTTGTGGAGTTCTTGGCATTTGTTCGATGAACTGTGCCGCACAGAATGTTATTGGCTTCTTGTTGGCTTTATTGCTCCATTAGTTCTGTAGACTTTCTCCCTTTTGTGGGGTGTAAAGAACGTTAGATTACATGATTATCTTTTTCATGACGTCAAGAACAAGGTTTAGGAAGATTAGGAGTTTTGTTTCAATAGAACGACTTGTTTCGTGGTGCTTTGATGTGAGGTGTTTGATCTTCTTATGCATTCATCTGGTGTGGATGTTTGACAATTGAATTAAAATGAATTGTTGAAGTTGGTAAGAGTTGTTCTTAGTGCATATTACCTCTTCATAAAAAGAGTGTTGTTTTAAGACATTGATCTTGATGTATAGTTGCATCCAAATTCAATGATAGCAAATCCTAGTGTTGATTGCACCTATGACAATGCCTTGGGAATTCATTTTATATTGTTTTATGATTGTTGTCAAGGTGTGTCATTTTCTTTGGTAAATTAGTCCGACTTAGAGGTTATTTCATGAAAAACTCTTTTCATGATCTCGTCAAGGCTACTAGTCTACTATATGAGTCTATTTAGGGTGTTTGGTCGAGTTTTACCGTTGGTGAATGTCTTGATTTGTAGAAGTGGCTGAATTCGAGGACGAATTCTTTTAAGGGGGGTAGAATATAATACCCTAAAAACCAAACCATGTTTATAATCCTAATATGGTGTGTCCTACTGATGATCGGAGACCGTAGATGCATAGATATCGTCGAGACGATTCCGATCGACTACTAGTTTGCCTTGTTTGGAGTCTGAATGAGTTTTTTCATGTGCCGGTCGATCTGAGCCATTGGATATTAGGATTGAGGGAGTTTTCTTCTATTTATACCTCCCTAACCCTAGCAGCCACGTCCTCCCACCCTAGCAGCCATCCCCTTTTGTGCCTTGCCCAAGAGAAGAAAGGAAGAACAAGGGAGAGAAGAGAGGGAAGATTAGGGCACACAGTCGCCTGTCGTCGTCATCGTTCCTCTTCAAGAATTGGTTGGATTTCCTTTCCTCTCTCCATTGTCCCCACTTGATGGATGTTTTACCTTGTTTTGGATGAGTTTTAGGCCCTGCAATTATCCCTTTATGTTGGATTAGATGGGAGATTAGATTTTTGATCTCGAAATTAGTCTCTGCAGAATAACAGATTCGATAGTTTTTGTTCATGCCAGTTTTCCGTGGCCTTAGAGGCCTCAAAAAAATAAAAAGTATATTTATGAGTTGTAGATAATTTAGATATCTTTCCGTAGCCGTGAAGAACACCTCAATCGGACATCAGATCAGAAAGTTATTGCAGTTTTATTATAGCAGTTTTTCAGTCTCATAATTCTGTGCAGAATCTATTCTATTAAGATTTAGGCAATTTTATCAACAAAATTCAACCTTGGGTTTGTAAGAAAAGTTGTAGATAATTTCATAAGATTTCCAGATTGTTAAAGAGTGTATTCATATGAATTATGAAACTCTAGTTATGTTTGTTTTACGGTGGCTGTTTCTGTTGGCCTGACAGAAATGAGCGGGTCTGTTCACTGGTAGGTTTCATCAAGTAAATGGCCGAATTGGCTCTCCCAGCTATGGAGACTCTTGTAGAGGGATAAAAGTTCTTACTTCCAGCAGAATTTCATGATTTTTGGTTGAGTAGTTTGTGTGATATCAAATTTTTAAAGTTAACTATGCGGCTGTCTAAAACAGATTCAGTCAGTTATCTTGTAATATGTTTTAGACTTATAGATGGCAGAATTTAATTATCTATTGAATACCGGAGTTGTAGAGTATTTTGTGTAGATACTTCTAGAGTATTTGTTTGATATCACCACTATTATAATTTTAAAGATACAAAATTAACACACAGCGCTGCTGCTGTTTGACATGTGGTTCACGGTGGCAGTCTTTTCACCAGGTCTTGGTTTCAAGCGTAGGAACAATTTGTTGATTGTTGGCAAATGTTTATGAAATATTTGTACTAAGTTTTATGCCCCGCAACAGGTGGTTATGCTCCGGATCATGCTTAGTACATTTTCTTCTTCGATGAAGGCAAGTGAATGTAGCGGTGGTTGCTACCGTTTTGACTTGTTGTTTCATCGCCTACACTCTAATATTCAGAATCATCGAATTCTTTCGTAATTGAACTCCATGGGATGCTTTACTTGATTGTATTATATTGATGCTTAATCATATATTGATGATGATGATGATTCGAGTATGACCCACGAGATTAATTCACACTCCTGAAGGTGAATGAAGTATTATTTGAGGTTTGTATTGTATCTGAAGGTAAACGAAGTATTGTTTGAGGTTTGTATTGTATTTGAAGGAAGTGAAGTATATTGATAAATGCAGCATGCCACATACATTGCATGATTCACTTGCATCTGAAGTTTTGTCGTGACCTATGGTCCGACCGTACCGGTACAACTTAGCATCGTACGTTGCCCGAGGAGGGGTACGATGCGGCTTCATACCCTTAGAGGTATGAAGGCAGAGGACATATGCATTGCATTCATATGCATTCATTGAAGTGATATTTGCAGATGGTGTGGTTTTATACTCTAAGAGATATGAAGGCAGAGGACTTACACATTGCATTCCTATGCATACATTGAAGTGATATTTGCAGGTATTGTTGACGCAGGGAAGTGTTATACAACCTATTGTGGTCGTTCGAGGAAATGAGATGGCATTGGTTATTTTGGGACTATTGAGTTCTATATCTACAAGTATTTCTGATCTCAATTGTGATCCCTTTTAAAATGTTGATTAATTCAATTCTTTTGGTTTAAATATCTCGTCAAAATATTTTACTTGCTGAGATGTTTCATCTCACTCTTGCATTACTCAATGCAGGTACTTAATTCATGTTGGGAATGAGGGAAGTAGCAGCACGTCCACCTTCACTCTCATAATAACGCTGCCCAGGCACAACCATGATTTAATTAGAAACTTCTTGTCAAGGATGTTTGTTTTTAACTAGTCGTGCACACTATTTAATTCAGTTTATGTCGTTATGGTTATCTTCCCATTGCTAGCAGATTATTAATGTCTAGTATGTTTTCTTATCATGATATCTGTTTATACTCTGTTGCTTCCACATTTATGCAAATTTCCAAAGGAGATGCTGTCGAAATTTTATATATGAATGTTAGTTGTGTAGTTTAGTAGCATTTCAGGGTGTTTGTGGATCCTGGGGTGTTACAATTCACCAGTTTTTCCTTTTCTTTTTATTCCAAAGCTAAAACAATTATAGAAAATGGTAGAAAAATCCTAAAATTGTGAAACCAATTTTCCTAGGCTTCTTATTTTCCCTAGAATTTAATAAAAATAGTTTTATGATTTTTAGAGTAAATAAGGAATTTTGAGGTATTTTAAGTAGTTTAAAGTACTAGTTCTGGATTTTTAGAAAACATATAGTAATTCCAAAAATGTCCAAACTTTTTATGTGAGTCCTATGCATTATTTAGAAGCCTTGGGTAGAGTTTGGGTTGATTTGGACCTTGTTGATAACTAGAACCCAAAACCCCACCCCTGCCCTTTGAACTCCTTTACTGACTCCGGAAACCCTAAGTTCTCGGAGTTCTGTGAAGGAAAGTTGTATTCAAGACTTTAGATAATAAGTTTTTATTATCTTTGCACTCTCATGAACATTACATGGCATTCATTCTTATACATATATGTGGTTATGTTTAGAAAACGAAGAAGAAGTTGAAGTGAGTGAAGAGAAGGCACCACCACCTTCGGACTCTCAGGCAGGATCTTGTCTTTATTTTGACATCTGCGGGCCTGAGTCAGACTCACCTACTAACGAAGGCAAGCCCCGGTGCATTTGCCACCTCCTTGTGTTTTAAAAACCTTTTTCACTTGCTTGATGCTTTAGGTGATAGGGGTTGATTGCTAAAACAATTCCTGCATTATCTTCCTTGAATTTGATTACCTTCCTTGATCACCGTTTTACAAAAGATTTTTGATGCTTAGCCTTGCTTTAGAAAAACAAAATGTTTTGTTTTCACAAAAGATGATGTGGCAAAAGTGGGTGGGATGTTTTCAAAAATAAAACTTGATGGTGAATCTGTCAAAGGCCTTGATGGGTTCAACATCGGAAAAGATGTACCTCTGCCAGGTACCAGACTTTGGGTTTGAAATGATTAAGCTGAGACCGGGCGGGTGACTTGCACGAGAAGAGAGTCTCGGTGTAGTGTCTCCGTCTGAGTCGATTAAGGACCGTGTCGATGTAGGCCTGCTGACCGAGGACCCTTTAACTGGTCACATGCCTCATCATGGGTAAGCCTTGCCTCGGGCAGACTAAGGCCAGAATAAGATAACACGAAATGGGCGTGGAGCGGTGGCGAGAGTAGCGTGTACCCTCCGTGGCAAGAGGCTGGACGGTGGTGTATCTGTGCTCTCGGTTTGCGTGAACCTGATCTGGTCTTAAGAACCCCGGTGGCGGGTTGACATATGCAAGGGTTAAGTGCTACATATGTCGTGTGATTGGAGATCCTCAGCTGAGTATAATCGATTTGGATCACCGTACCTCCGCGGTTATGGAGACTTGGTCACTGACTTATACGTAGCAATCCACTAAAGATGATGGGTTTTGTTAAGAAATTGGCTAGTGCAGGACAAGTGATTGAACTAGGGTAGAAAGAATTCTAGTTACAGGTAATTTTACTTAACTTGACAAATAAAATTGGATTTTTAAGGATCCACTTTAGTAAGCATTTCTGCACAACAGAGTCTTTGATTATTGAAAAGCCTTACCTTGACTCCCTTAAGCCAGCATACCCTTGAGAGTCTTTTCTTTAGTCGGGTAAGACTTGCTGAGTAATTCCATACTCAGGGTTTATCCCTTCGTTGTTTTTAGGTGAGGAAGTACCAGATTTCTGTTGCTTCTGTACCAAGGTGGTTCCTCAGGAGGAAAAGCAAGAGTGAGGATGCGGGAGGACTTGGTCCTCCATAAGAGAACTTGTATATAAAAACTTATCGGGAGGAGTTTTTGCCTCCCTTGGTTATGTAATAATATCACTCTGCACTCGTTTACATTTTCTGGTCTGTATAAGCAACTTAATCTTACTTTTTAAATAAATGTAAGTTTATGTAATCACTTCCGCTTTCCGATATCTCCGATATTCTGTAATGTCTGCAAGACGGGTGAAACGTTCCTGGAAAGGTAAGAAAAGATACCGAACTTGTCAAGTGATTCAGGAACATCTACAGGGTTGTCTGATGTCTGTTAGACAAGGACAACTGTAGGTAGGCCTAATGACTTGGAAGGTTCCGTCACAGCTGGTATCGGAGCGTAGCCCTTCTTCGCAGATATTATGAGGCATTTTAAAAAGGATTTTCTAAAACTCACCTAGAAAAATTTCTTCTATTCTTATCCCCCATATCTGAAGAATCTTTATGAAAGACCAGATAGGAGGAGTGCAATGTATAGAAGGTATGAATCAACTAAGGTTGATTCTGTAATTACACATGCATCATGCTAAGAATTATACTAATAAAAATTTTCTCCCTAGAGAAATGCCGCCACGCACGAGGAAGACTGCACATAAGTCAACAGGCCCAATTGGAGTACCTCGTCATCAACTTGCCCCGCGGGATGAGGATAGTAGTAGTGGAAGCAACGATCCAATTGAGGATCTCGAAGCCCGCGTGAATCAGCTTCAAACGGAACTGCAACGCAGGACCAGTATGTGGGTCGCGGATGGCGATAGGATAAACGAATTAAGGGGTTATATCCGCCGTCTGCAGGATCAGCTTGCTGATCGGGATTTAGCGCTCGACTGGGCGGTACAGTCTCGTTCAGTGGCTTGGGCTAAGGCAGCAAAGGCTCGAGCCCGAGTCGAGGAACTTAGTTCTGCTATTGACAACCTGCAGGCATATTGCAATACTTTACATGAGGAAGTTCATGTACTGTATTCGCAACTACATTCCAGTGCCCCTATGGATCCTGCCGGGTCGGAAGCCGGACCCTCGCATGTTGCGGGAGAAGCGCTTGGTGGTGAGCTAGACCTTTTTAAGCCCCCTCCTTCTATGAGGCTGGTCGATGAATGGTCTCCCACACCCGACGACGAGGCTGCCAGGAACAACCAGAAGCGAGAATAGTAGTATAGTTGTAGGAATAGAAATAGTGTATTATAGTTTGTACTATTGTATAATAGGTAATGCTATTGTATACTGAGTAATGTATCCTGTTGTAAAATCGAGTCTGTACATTACTCTTTTTGGTAATGTAAATTGGATGGTTTTATCTTTGGCATATTATATTTGTTTCCAAATGTTTGATGCCACAGATGCCGTCCAAGACCCGATCCCAGGATGCAGCGGGACCCTCTAGTGGAAGGGAGTCTACACCGAATCCACCTCCTATTCCTCCCACACTGGCTGAGGCGATTGCCGCCTTAGTGAACGCAACTGCTGATAATACCCGCTTTCTGAGAGAAATGGCGGGCCAACAGTTCCAGCAGCATGGTGGGCGGGGTTATCAACAGGGCCCCCGCGAAACTTCTTATCTGGACTTTTCATAGACACGTCCACCCTTGTTTGTTAAAGCTGAAGATCCGTTGGAAGCCGATGAATGGCTCCGTATGATTGAACAAAAATTCGGACTTCTACGCTGTTCGGAGACCCAGAAGCCTTTATTTGCAGCCCAGCAACTACGTGGCCCTGCCAGTACTTGGTGGGGAAATTTCGTGGCCGTTCAACCGGCCAATCACCAAATAACCTAGGAAGAATTCAAAGTGGCATTCCGCGAGCATTATATACCCGAAGGTGTCCTACATATGAAGCAAGAAGAATTCATGAAGCTAAAGCAAGGAGGCAATACTGTTAATCAGTATCTCAATAAGTTCAATCATCTGTCACACTATGCAATCGATTAGGTGAACACTGATTTGAAAAAGAAGAATTGCTTTATGAGAGGTCTAAATGATCGGCTGCAGAGAAAAATGGCAACCTGCATAGATCTCACGTATGGGAGAGCTGTCAGTACAACCTTGGCTGTGGAAGCAAAGTATGCAGGTGTCGGAAAGTCTAAGGGATTTGGAGCTGATAGGCCTAGTCAGGGCCCGGTAAAGAGGCAACGGTTTATTCTCCGGCCTTCTAACCAGAATTGTTCACGTGCACCATCCTTCCCTTTCAAGCAGCCGATAATTATTCGTCCCAATAATGCCGCCACTGCCCCAAGTCAGCCGGGTGCCCCAGGCACTCGATTCCCTGCTTTGCCCAGCTCTTCAACCGGGTGTTTCAATTGTGGTAAGTCTGGGCATTTCATCAAAGATTGCCCCTATCCCAAGTAGAATCAGTCGAATAATCAGCAAGGGTCGGGGAATTCATCTCAAAGCAAGGGAAATGTTAAGGGCGGAAATTTCAAGAAAACGGGACGCGTATACTATACACAAGTGGCCACTACACCGGACGGAGAGCCGGTAATGATGGGTATGTTCCTCGTGGCCAATCATCCTGCAGTCATTCTTTTTGATTCTGGTGCTTCGCATACGTTCATTAGCAAGAAATTTGTGGAGCAACATCACATTGCATGCCATGAATCAATAGAGGGATTTAAAATACACTCACCTGGGGGACAAATCTTTACTAGAGAAGTGGCCTATCAAGTGCCCGTATCATTGGCCAGACGGAACTTTCCTACCAATATGATCGTTCTGAAAGGCCAAGACATAGATGTTATTTTGGGTATGAATTGGTTGGCCAAGCATAAAGCAACACTCAATACTGATCAAAGAACCATCAGGTTGAGTCACAATCAAGAAGAAATTTTCTTGCCCATCCCCATTCCAAACAAAACTACTGGCAGAATTTATGAAGTCATGATACCAGAAATCAAGGATATTCCGGTAGTATGCGAGTTTCCCGATGTCTTTCCCGAGGATTTGCCGGGATTGCCACCTGAAAGGGATGTAGAGTTTGTAATTGAGTTAAAGCCCGGTACGGCTCCCATTTCTCGAAGATCGTACCGTATGCCTCCGAATGAGTTGGCGGAATTGAAGATTCAATTACAAGACCTCCTAGAGAAAGGATTCATCCGGCCAAGCTCGTCGCCATGGGGTTGTCCAGCCATATTCGTCAAAAAGAAGGATCAAACCTTACGGATGTGCGTGGATTATCGACCCCTGAATGAGGTCACTATCAAGAACAAGTACCCTCTTCCAAGGATTGACATTCTGTTTGATCAATTGACCGGGGCGAGGGTATTCTCCAAAATTGATCTCAGGTCGGGCTATCATCAGATCCGTATCCGGCCCGAGGATATACCAAAAACCGCATTCACTACGCGGTATGGGTTGTTTGAATATCTGGTAATGTCTTTCGGGTTAACAAATGCTCCGGCCCACTTCACATATTTGATGAACTCGGTATTCATGCCCGAGCTAGACAAGTTTGTGGTGGTCTTCATTGACGATATTCTAATATATTCCAAGAATGAAGAGGAGCATGCGCAACATTTACGGATCGTGTTAACGCGCCTGAGGGAACATCAGTTGTATGTCAAGTTCAGCAAATGCGCGTTTTGGCTGGAGGAAATTCAATTTCTGGGACATGTTCTATCTGCCAGAGGGATTGCGGTAGACCCTAGCAAAGTCAAGGACATTTTGGAGTGGAAACCCCCAACCACTGTTCATCAAGTCCGAAGTTTCCTTGGACTGGCAGGATATTACCGCAGATTCATACCAGATTTTTCTAAGCTTGTGAAGCCAATCACAAGTTTATTAAAGAATGATATTAAATTCAATTGGTCTTCTAAGTGTAATGAAGCTTTTGAACAGTTGAAGACATTATTAACCACTGCTCCGGTATTGGCTCAACCGGACATCACCAAGCCTTTTGATGTATATTGTGATGCATCAGGCAGTGGACTCGGCTGTGTATTAATGCAAGAAGGCCGAGTAATTGCATATGCTTCAAGGCAGTTGCGCCGACATGAAGAGCATTACCTAACTCATGATCTGGAGCTAGCTGCTGTGGTTCATGCCCTAAAAATTTGGCGTCACTATCTGCTGGGAAATATTTATCACATTTATACAGATCATAAAAGTTTGAAGTATATCTTCATCCAGTCAGAATTGAATATGAGGCAGAGGCGATGGCTCGAGCTAATCAAGGATTATGAATTAGAAATCCATTATCACCCAGGAAAAGCAAATGTAGTGGCAGATGCGCTCAGTCGCAAGGCTTCCTGCCATTGTTTAACAGTGAGGACTTCTGACATTACATTATGCCAGGAGATGGAGAAATTAAACCTGGGAATGATTCAACATGGGACTTCAAATCATTTGAAGCTAGAGTCAATTATCTTACAAAGAATAATTGACGCACAAGGAAATGATGAGGGTATGAAGCACATACGGGAGAAGATAAGGGCTGGAACAGCCAAATGTTTCAAAGAAGACGATCAAGGTGTGGTATGGTTCACTAACCGCATAGTGGTGCCAAATAATGAAGAACTCCGCCAGCAAATCTTAGATGAAGCACATCTTAGTCGCTATTCTATTCATCCGGGAAGCACTAAGATGTATCATGATCTAAAGCAGCACTACTGGTGGACGAAGATGAAAATTGAAATTGCACGCTATGTGGCTAAGTGTGACACTTGCAGACGTGTCAAGGCCATACACATGAAGACAGCTGGTCCATTACAATCTTTGCCGATCCCAACATGGAAATGGGAAGATATTAGTATGGACTTCATTGTGGGATTGCCCAGGACTACAAAAGAGTATGATTCTATTTGGGTTATAATTGATCGGCTTACGAAGATTGCTCACTTTCTGCCGGTCAAGACAGATCACCCGGTTACTGTCTATGCCCAATTGTACATTGCTCGTATTCTTAGTCTGCATGGTGTTCCGAAGACCATAGTGTCGGATCGTGGACCTCAATTTGTAGCCAAATTTTGGGAAGCACTTCACAAATCCTTGGGTACTAAGTTGCTCCATAGTTCGGCCTACCATCCTCAAACCAGTGGGCAGACTAAGAGGGTAAATCAGGTACTGGAAGATATGCTACGGGCATGTGTTCTGGAATTTCCACAAAAATGGGATGAATGTTTGCCGTTAGCGGAATTTTCATATAATAATAGCTATCAAGAAAGTATCAAGATGGCACCCTTTGAAGCTTTATATGGACGACGATGTCGTACCCCGCTAAATTGGTCTGAACCTGGTGAAAGGTACTTTTTCAGGCCTCATATGGTGAAAGAAACTAAAGAAAAGGTTCAGAAAATAATTCATAATTTGAAGAAAGCTCAAGCCCATCAGAAGAGTTATGCAGACAAACGGCGAATGCCCTTATACTTCCTTGTGGGAGACTATGTCTACCTAAAAGTTTCACCAATGAAGGGGGTATCACGTTTCGGGGTTAAAGGAAAGCTTGCACCCCGGTATATTGGCCCATTCCCTATACTTGAGCAATGTGGACCAGTGGCATACGGACTCCAACTACCCGAAACATTGTCTGTCGTGCATAATGTGTTCCACGTGTCCCAATTGAAGAAGTGTCTTCGGATTCCTGATCGAACCGTTGAAGTGACGGATGTTGTCCTAGAACCAGACTTGACATATTCTGAGCACCCTATCCGAGTCTTGGATCAAAAGGACAGGATTACCCGGAGAAAAACTCTCAAGTTCTACAAGATACAGTGGAACCGGCATTCCGAAGATGAGGCTACATGGGAAACTCAAGACTTTTTAGATAAAAATTTCCCAGGCTTTTTAGCCTCATGTAATTTGTAAAGTATATTTAGTGTTGTAATAAAAAAATGACCCCCACATCACCCCTGTCTTGTACCAGAAATAAGGGAATAAAAATGTGACACATTTCCTTTTCCATTACTCGACCTAGGACTTTTAATCTCGGGACGAGATTCTTTTATGGGGAAAAGGATGTAACACCCCTGGTGTTACTGTAACTAAAACTTGAGCATGGCATCATAAACATTGGCATTGCATATGTTTGACACACCTAGAGTGCATTTACTAGGTAAAAATTCCAAACAAGTTGTATTGTTTTGGTGTTTTGCAAACAAGACCCTGGAATAGGAAACTCAACCCTAAATAGGGATTAAAGGGGTAAGACATAACCCAAATTAAGAAAACCTAAAAGCTTTAGGGGAATGGTCACAAAATGTTCCCAAGAATGAACTTGAATCACTTTTATACCCCTGGGATACCAAAAATCCCCATTTGAACCCTGGAAAACCCTAAAACTAAAACCTAGGGGCTTATGTGCAAAATTGGTGCACATTTGGACTAAAGTGCAAAACAATTAAGTTAAGTAAGTATCTTAAGTCACTTGGTTCACTAAGGTGTGATTTTGGAAGCCAAACCCTAAGAATTGGGCTCATTTGCAAAAAGGTCCCTAGTTGTGAATTCAGCCTAAGTCTGGATTTCAGTGTAGTTTGCTTAACTTTGGAGCCTTGTATCTTTCAAATTATGGAGTTTTTGCCCTAGGTCACCACATCAAAGTTATAGGCCTAACATAGGTGGACAACTTTGTTTAAGAATGTGAGCTCAGTTGTCAAGAAGATTTAGGAGATATTGAAGCTTAAAGTTGGACTGTCAGGCTGATACAGACTGAACTTCAGATGGACAGTGACTTTGGTCCAAGTTGAGAGCCATTTCGACTAAGATCCAGTGGGAATCTACCTAGGATTGCTGTAACAAAGTTGTAGAGCTACTATACAGGAACAACTTTGCTGCAGAACTTTGTAAGAGTTTCCATGAAGATTTGAGAGAAAAACCAGACAAAAGATTGGCTGTCAGATGCTCTGATGGGAGCTCGCGATGGTACAGTGTCCCCAACGGATCAGATCGGACGCAGCAGAAAAATCCCACCGCCGGTGACCTTCCCCGCCGTGATTCGCGTCGCCGGCGTCAAGATTTACGCTCAGGGTAAGTTGATAACGTCGCGGGGTCAAAATATCTTCGTCGCCGGTGACTTGGAAGCCACTCCGGCTAGCCGCAATTCATTCCCCCTGCTCACCGCCGTGGATAAAGCTGCTCGCCGCCGTCGTGCCATCTCCATGTCCATCACGTGTCCGAGTCTTTCCACCGCGTCGCCGTGACTCCCTATAGCAGTCCGATCGTCGCCGGTGAGCTCGCCACGACGGTGGAAACGCACTCACGCTGCCAGTGCCTTCTTCTTCATTTCCGGCCGCTGCGCGTCCTCCCTAAATTCGCTGGCCACCACTTTACCCTTCTATAAATTGAGGGCCAGGTCGGTTGCGCCATGTAATCGTCAAGCTATAGCACCCACTCTCATCTCCACTCGTTCACCGTAGCCCCGCAATTCGGATTTTCCCCCAAATCGACTCTCCGCTGCCGTGAACCACACATCACCGCGGCCAGCCCTTTCCAGGTCAGTTCATCCCTCACTCTTCTTTGTTCGAGCACTCTTGTCGCTCTGGGATGCTTACCGTGTCACCAACTCGCACTAGGAGTCCACCAATCGTTGGGAACACGATCAAGTGTCCGTAGTCTCCGCAGTTCTCGTGGACAGAAGAGAGTAGATCACCATTTGCACAATTAAGCTAGGGGAAAGACTTAGGATGGGTCCAATTTGGCGGTTGTTGCTCGGGGATGCCAGTACTTGCCCCAATCGGCCGGTACAGTGGCTCATCGGAGCGCGGCTGCGTTCACCGTCGTCGTGGACCGCGGGATGTAGAGAAATAGAAGACCGAGGACCTATCTGCAATCTGTCAGTGACTCTATGCAATAGTAAATGACCCCGCTTCGAGTTATTCGTTTGCTCAGGGCCCTTTCTGCAAAGTCACCAGCGCGCGCGGGCGCGCTTCTGTCCATTGTTGGATCAGCTGGGCTGAAATCAGCCCAATACTATTCACCAGTTTTTCCTTTTCTTTTTATTCCAAAGCTAAAACAATTATAGAAAATGGTAGAAAAATCCTAAAATTGTGAAACCAATTTTCCTAGGCTTCTTATTTTCCCTAGAATTTAATAAAAATAGTTTTATGATTTTTAGAGGAAATAAGGAATTTTGAGGTATTTTAAGTAGTTTAAAGTACTAGTTCTGGATTTTTAGAAAACATATAGTAATTCCAAAAATGTCCAAACTTTTTATGTGAGTCCTATGCATTATTTAGAAGCCTTGGGTAGAGTTTGGGTTGATTTGGACCTTGTTTGATAACTAGAACCCAAAACCCCACCCCTGCCCTTTGAACTCCTTTACTGACTCCGGAAACCCTAAGTTCTCGGAGTTCCGTGAATGAAATTTGTATTTAAGACTTTAGATAATAAGTTTTTATTATCTTTGCACTCTCATGAGCATTACATGGCATTCATTCTTATACATATATGTGGTTATGTTTAGAAAACGAAGAAGTTGAAGTGAGTGAAGAGAAGGCACCACCACCTTCGGACTCTCAGGCAGGATCTTGTCTTTATTTTGACATCTGCGGGCCTGAGTCAGACTCACCTACTAACGAAGGCAAGCCCCGGTGCATTTGCCACCTCCTTGTGTTTTAAAAACCCTTTTCACTTGCTTGATGCATTAGGTGATAGGGGTTTATTGCTAAAACAATTCCTGCATTACCTTCCTTGAATTTGATTACCTTCCTTGATCACCGTTTTACAAAAGATTTTTGATGCTTAGCCTTTCTTTAGAAAAACAAAATGTTTTGTTTTCACAAAAGATGATGTGGCAAAAGTGGGTGGGATGTTTTCAAAAATAAAACTTGATGGTGAATCTGTCAAAGGCCTTGATGGGTTCAACATCGGAAAAGATGTTCCTCTGCCAGGTACCAGACTTTGGGTTTGAAATGATTAAGCTGAGACCGGGCGGGTGACTTGCACGAGAAGAGAGTCTCGGTGTAGTGTCTCCGTCTGAGTCGATTAAGGACCGTGTCGATGTAGGCCTGCTGACCGAGGACCCTTTAACTGGTCACATGCCTCATCATGGGTAAGCCTTGCCTTGGGCAGACTAAGGCCAGAATAAGATAACACGAAATGGGCGTGGAGCGGTGGCGAGAGTAGTGTGTACCCTCCGTGGCAAGAGGCTGAACGGTGGTGTATCTGTGCTCTCGGTTTGCGTGAACCTGATCTGGTCTTAAGAACCCTGGTGGCGGGTTCACATATGCAAGGGTTAAGTGCTACATATGTCGTGTGATTGGAGATCCTCAGCTGAGTATAATCGATTCGGATCGCCGTACCTCCGCGGTTATGGAGACTTGGTCACTGACTTATACGTAGCAATCCACTAAAGATGATGGGTTTTGTTAAGAAATTGGCTAGTGCAGGACAAGTGATTGAACTAGGGTAGAAAGAACTCTAGTTACAGGTAATTTTACTTAACTTGACAAATAAAATTGGATTTTTAAGGATCCACTTTAGTAAGCATTTCTACACAATAGAGTCTTTGATTATTGAAAAGCCTTACCTTGACTCCCTTAAGCCAGCATACCCTTGAGAGTCTTTTCTTTAGTTGGGTAAGACTTGCTGAGTAATTCCATACTGAGGGTTTATCCCTTCGTTGTTTTTAGGTGAGGAAGTACCAGATTTCTGTTGCTTCTGTACCAAGGTGGTTCCTCGGGAGGAAAAGCAAGAGTGAGGATGCGGGAGGACTTGGTCCTCCATAAGAGAACTTTTATATAAAAACTTATCGGGAGGGGTTTTTGCCTCCCTTGGTTATGTAATAATATCACTCTGCACTCGTTTACATTTTCTGGTCTGTATAAGCAACTTAATCTTACTTTTTAAATAAATGTAAGTTTATGTAATCACTTCCGCTTTCCGATATCTCCGATATTCTGTAATGTCTGCAAGACGGGTGAAACGTTCCTGGAAAGGTAAGAAAAGATACTGAACTTGTCAAGTGATTCAGGAACATCTACAGGGTTGTCTGATGTCTGTTAGACAAGGACAACTGTAGGTAGGCCTAATGACTTAGAAGGTTCTGTCACACTGTACACGGATGGGACGTATAACAAGACACTATAGTTTCCTACCTACCGTTTGGTTGTGCACGTGAGCCCTATCAGCTTCCAAGTGCTTGTGCCCACCTGTCCACGTGTCAGCAGGTCCAACAGTATCCAATTTTCTTTTTCTCTCTTTTTTCTTTTCTTTTTTCTATTATTTGCTCTTTCCTTTTCTTTTTCCTTTTTTTCTTTCTTTCTTTTATCTTTTTTATTTTTTACTATTCTACCACAGAGGAAATTTCTGCCCTGACCTCCAAACTTCAGAGGCTGAGTTAGGTGTCTTCCCGACAAAATTGGGGCACCAAACTTTGATTGGATGCAGTGAAGCAAAAAAATTAAGATGTAAAATTTTCTTTCACATATTTTGAAAAAATAAAAGGCGGGTAGCGAGGGCAAATCAATTAGGGTTGTGTATCGATTGGTAGTTTAGGGTTGTGGATGGGATAGTAGAGGAAAACACGACACAGAAGAAATGAACTTGCCAGTTCTTTTAGCCTATTCTAATCAAACACTTGCCATCCACCATTTTCATTTTACTATATCACATTTCACTTCTTAAACTATAATGAGTGGTGAGAGGGTCGAGTCTCCATGACCGAGGAGCAATGGAGATTTCAACCAATTATACCTAGTTGAGGATCCCTAACCACATGACATATGTAGCACTTAACCATTGCATATTCAGCCTACCTTTGAGTACTCCAAGACCAGAAAGGGTTCGCACCACCCGAGAGCATAGTACTCCACCCTCCAGCTCATTGTTAGGTGTGTAAGGAAAATGGACCCCAGGCCATTTGGCTAAAAAGGTTTTGGTGTTTGATGATCAACATAACATGTGAACTAATGTGTTTGCTAGTGTTTATGTTTATAGTTCACAGGATGCAAAGAGGATTGGACTAAGACACTGAGGATGCAATACCTTAAAAGAAGACATAAAAAGAGCTTAGAAGTCCAAGACTCAAGAACAAAAGAAGCCTAAAGAATCAGCAAAGAAAACCATGAAGTGGGCAGTCAGCCAGTGCCGTGGTGGCGCACCGGAACCGGACAGTGAATAGTACCTTGTCCGATGCACACCGAACTATCCGGTGGGACACCCGGATAGTATGCGCAAAGGGGCCCGCAGACAGGCACCCTCGGGCTACAGCACCGGCGGACAGTCGAGCAACGGTCGGATCCAACGGTCGACTGCTGTAGACCTCAACAGTCGGCTGACGTGGTAGGGCACTAGACACTGAACAGTGCTTGTCTGGTGTGCACCGGACTGTCTGGTGCGCCCGTTGATAGAAAACTGCTACTTCTGTCCAACGGCCATAATTGGGGGAGAAGGCTATAAATACCCCCCAACTGACCATTTGGAGGTGTGGGAGCTTAAGCAACATACCAAGGCATAGTATAGACATTTCCAAGTGCTCATACACCCATGTGCTTAATAGAATCACTCGGTGATTAGCGTAGGTGCTTTACGAAGTCCTTAGGTTAGTTAGACCGCTTTAGCGCTTGCTCTAGGTGAATCCTAGTTAGTTGAGTGAGTTTAGAAAAACCACACAACCCCTCGGCTCTTGTGTGAGCTATTGTAATTGTACCGAGTGGCGCGAGAGCCTTGCGAGACGGTGACACCCGCGTTTGTGTCACGGCTGCCATTGTGTATCGGAGGGAACGAGGCCTGCGTCATTTCGGCCAGAAGCTCGATAGTGGAGATGGTGGGGAGAGTTCGAGAGGAGCCAAAAGCGGAGCACCACTCACGTGTGGAGATGGCCTGCGGCTCTCTACAGAGTTACTCGACGGTCGTGCTTGGCCCTCGCGTGGGCTTCCCTTTGTGTAGGGGCACCAACGAGTATTAGTCGGGACCTTGCGTGGTTCCGGATACCTCGGTAAAAATACCGGCGTTATCCACGAGAGTTTGCATCTCTACCATGCTCTTTACCTTCCACATTTATATTAAGTATTTAAGTTTCAATCTTGTCTTTCTAGTTAGATTATTTAGATTGAAACTTAGCCTTTGCAGTAGAGATAACAACACTTAGACAAAACCTAGTTTGCACATTCTAGATTGTTTATTTGCATAAGTTTTGCTCTAGGGATTTAATTGTGGCGTAGTGTAGAGAAAGTTTTAGAAGTCCTAATTCACCCCTCTTAGGCGTCACCTGTTTCCTTCAATTGGTATCAGAGCCAGGTTTGGCTTATTTGAAACGCTTTAGCTTCACCGCTAAAAGAGCTAACACTTTTTAGAGAAAGGGGATGGATACCCATAGGCCACCACACTTCGATGGCACTAACTTCCCATATTATAGTGCTAGAATGGCTTGTTACCTAGAGGCCATTGATCTAGGTGTTTGGAGAGTCACTCGTGATAGTATGAAACCACCAAAGAATCCCAAGAAACCCACCACGTGTGAGGAAAAAGAAATTTATTTAAATGCTAGAGCCAAAAATTGCTTGTATAAATCTCTTAGTATGGATATTTTAATCAAGTTTTTACTTAAAAACTGCTAATGAGATTTGGTTAAAATTGCATGAGCTCCATGATGGCACATCCAATGTTCGTGAGCAAAAACATTGCCTAGTCTTAAATGAGTATAATTCTTTTGCTATGAAGGATAATGAGCTTGTTAGAGATATGTATTCTCCTTTAAATCTAATCATCAATGAGCTCAATTCTATTGGCATTAATAAGCTAGGTGATGCGAACATTGTGAGGAAGATTATCTTCCTATTACCACAACAAAGATATGGGAGCATCGTCACTATTCTTCACAACATGGAGGACTTGAGTACAATGACCCCGACCATTATGATCGGAAAAATTGCGGCATTTTAAATGTCGCGAAAAATGGTCGACAAAAGGATCCAACTTCCTTAAGGCCATATGCTTTTGCATGTGATGAAAGGAAGGGCAAAAAGAAGGCTCCCACTCCAAGTTCCTCAAGTGAAGAAGAGGAAGAAGAAGTGATGATGATGAAGATAATCAACTATCAATATCAACCTCCGAGGACGAAGAAACAATCCGACGTATCAGAAAGGTAATGAGGATGATCCGCAAGATTAATCTAATGGGTGTACCCCTGTAGGTCAAGGATCTTCTCTTTAACATTGATAGGAAAAAGCAAAGAAACAGATGATGCTTCGCATGCGGAGAGAAGGACCACTTAAGGGGCACCTGTCCAAATATGGTTGAACCCACAAAGGGGAGGAACAAAGGCAAGGCGCTTACAAGTATCAAAACTTGGGATGACTCTTCAAGTGAAGATGAACCTACAAGGACGCGCAGCCATCGATCCTCATCATGTTCATCACGGTCATCACGCAAGTGCCCTATGGCAAGAGGTAAAATGAGTATTTCATCCACTAGTGATGAAAGCAGTAGTGATGATGAAGGCGAGGGAAAGATCTCCGTAGATGAGCTTACGGAAGCTATAAATGTTTTTCAGGATGTATGCACTAAATAAAAGGCTCAATTTAAAACTTTGCAAAATAAGTTGATTAGCTCTCAAAATGACTATAAAAGTTTGCTAGAAAAATTTGAAACATTTGCAAATTTGAATTGTGAGCTATCAACCAAAATTGAGCAATTAGAGTTTAGTGCTCCATCCAATGCTACCGATGATGAACTTATTAAAAAGAATGAAAAACTTAAGGTTAAGTTAGCTAGCTCCCAAGAAGCCATTGAAAATTTGATAGAGAAAATGGAAATTCTTAGCATACACAATGATGACCTAACTACAAAGCTAGAAAACATTGATAGCACCCCAAAAGTATCTTTGGTTAAAATACATGAAATTATTAAGAAAGATGCTTCTACTTCTTGCTTTAGTTTAATTGATAATTCTAACCCCTGCAATCAAGTTCTCGTTAAGAATGTTGTTATAGAAACATGTTCGGACAAGATTGCAATGAAGAATGAGCAATTAAAGCAAGAGGTGGCTCGCATTGGGAAGGCCTTGTATGACAAGAAAGGCAAAGCCAAACAAACCCAACCTCCTCAGGATAATACCACTGCAGGAGCGAACAAGCCTATGGAGGGCGAAACTGTTATTTTGTAGGCTATGTCAGAAAGAAGGTCACAAGTCTTTCCAATGCACGACGAAGATTGGGATAAGCAAAAGTTCAAGCAAAAGCCAACAAGCAAAATCTCCAACACCTACATCAACAAGGTGGGCAAAAAGGCTGCTACACCATATTTGATCAAGAAGAAAAAGACTGGAAAGGTTATAGCAACCAAGGCCAACAAGCAAGCCAACAAATGGAAAGGGACCAAACGCATCTGGGTGCCAAAGGTAATTATTTCAACGATGAAAAGCACCAAGAAGGTTTGGATCCCGAGAGGGAAGTGAGAAGTCCGAAGGACGTCAGGGAATTTGGAGACTTAGCAAAATTGGGATGTATATCATGGGATGCATCATAATGGATCAAGTCTATTGCCAAGTGAGTTAGTAAATATTTTGGACCCAAATTCCCCACCCATGACTAAGTTAACTAGATTTATTGTATTTCTTGTTTTTAGATATGCGTATCTATTTTTTGATATCTAGTTTTTACCTTTTATACCTAGTGCTACATGCGATATTTACATTTGATTAAAAATGCATGCTTACTAGATCAATCATATGGTAGGATTGCTCACTTTCAATTCATATTCTTGAGCAAACCTACATTGTTTAAAATGTTTAATTAAGTACGACACATAGCTTATTTAACATCTGTAAGAAAACGATACATCAATTGATATGACATATACTACAAGTGGTACAATACTTCAACTGTGTTTCAATTGGTATCATTTAACTTATATGTGGCAAAGCTCGGATTATAGATAATTTGCCCCTCTTGACATCAAATTCAAGTGCATGTCTCCTACAAGTATTCAAAACTTGTATGCACACTTTTAGGGGAGGTTACTCTATAATCTAAGTCTTTGAGACTAATAACTATTTTCAAGTCTATTATATGTAGTAGTCTCATTGAAGGAAAATGGAGTCCTGGAGAAAGACAATAAGCTTCCACTACAAATCTACAAGTATTCATATGTCTCACAAGTCTACAATTGGCCTTCATTTGGCTTTCAATTGGTATCTTTGAGACTACATTTGGTATCTGAAAGGGAAATGGGCTTAATCATTTCCAATACTCGATTTTGGTGGTTTACGTCCATCACAAACCGCGTGGACTAATTAGTTTGCCAAGATGTCTTTTATCTCAAGTGCATAAGGTTCAACATAAACCAAGAAAGAAGTTAAGTTGGGGACTCAAATAAAATTGGAGCAAAGGACTTGAGAGTGTGCTGCCAGTGGCGCACCGGACAGTGTCCGGTGCCCCAGGCCGAGCAGCACTCAAACCAACCACTCTCGGGTTTTCCTAGGGCGCGCTCCGCTATAATTCATCGGACTGTCCGGTGTGCACCGGACATGTCCGATAAGCCAACGGAGCAACGGTAACCTATGCTCAATGGTCGGCTGCAAAAGTGTACAGTGCAAAGTCAGATGTCAGGCTACGAAGTCAGAACGCATCGGACATGTCCAGTGTGCCACCGGACTGTCCGGTGCAGCTACAGGACAAAGGGTTGCAACGGTCGACCGCTCCAAACCCCAACGAGCGTGCTGACGTGGCATGCACCGGACAGTGAATAGTACCTATCCGGTGCACCAGCGGTCTATCGACATAAAAAACAGCCAACTGCTAGGAAGTGGTTGGAAGCTATAAATACAACCACCTCCTTCAATGGCATCCAAGTATTCTGGACATCACATTCATTGCAAGAGCAAAGGCAACCACTTCAAAGACACAACCAAAGCATACAATCCACTCCAAGCTCCAAAACCAACTCTATTGCTTAGAGACTTGTGAGAGGATCATTTGTGTTCTTTTGTTGCTCTTATTGCTTGGGTTGCTTTCTCCTTCCCTATTCTTATTCATCTAAGTACTTTGTAAAGCTAGCAAGAGACACCTAAGTGTGTGGTGGTCCTTGCGGGGTCTTAGTGACTGTTGGGGACTTGTTCTCAAATGCTATAAGTTAAGAACAAGGCAACACAAAATGTTAAACGTTAAAGACCTTCGTCCTCCGAAGCATTATTTCCCTTGGGACATAATGATTTTCGGAAGAAGGTTATGAAAGACAGACCTTCATCAATACAACGTATAATAATGAAGAAGGAATCATATGAAATATGAAGGATAACGTTAACAATTATGTATCATCGTCAACTCCTTTCTATATTATTATTATGGAAAAATAAAAATGATATCAAGTTACAAATGTACCTTCGGCTTGAAAGAAGGTAAAAATACAGGCGTGACGCAAAAGTAAATGCCAAGTCAGCGCGAACAGTACGGGGGCACTGTTCACCTATTTATAGGCACGGGACACAGCCCATGCAAAATTACATCCATGCCCTTTACATTTGGTAGTGATTCTATAGTAATCCACCGAGGCCTAAATAGCATTTTCATCTTTAAGTCGGTTTCCTTTTCTGCTATCATGCTAAAGCTTTCCTGCTCACAGCTTCGGCGCAGTATCAACCTTCGTATTCTTCTCCCACTGTGGTGCTGATTCGAGTCCGAAGATACCTGTTCACACATTATACTCCAGAAACACTGTTAAATCATATTTTTGAGGACCTTCGGAAGCCGAAGGCCCCCAACAGTAGCCCCTCGCAATATTAATTTGTTAGAATGATAAATTTAGATTGCGACATGGACGAAGGCCTTAAGCCGAAGGTCCGAAAAAACACCTTCCCTTTGCTAGAATAGCAACATTCACTGACAAGTAGGGTCTCCCAATTTTCAATGCACTGGGCATATAAATAAGAGCATACCACGAACTTATTTGGTACGCTTTCTTGCCGTCTGCTCTTGCTTACTAATTTTTTAGCTCTTGCGCACCAACTGCTTAGCTTTTTAAGTTTTTAAGCTTCGGCTTTGAAAACAGTTTTTAGCATTTTCGAAGATGTCCGAAGATAAAAAGGCTGCTGCCGAGATGAAGCTAAGTCTTTCTAAAGAGAAAAACCTGGGGTTTCTTGAAGCAATGTCGAAGACCAATACAGAAAAGATCACCAAAGAGATTTTAGAAGGTTTATCTGAAGATACTGATGACAGCGACAACTATGATGTGGATAGTGGTGGTGAGGACTCCAAAGATCGCCCTTGGCGACCAAGCCATGCGGTTTTCGGCAAATCAAGTATCAAAGAAAATCATCTTGTCAATATGAGGGGAAGATATTTCCGGGACTTGTCCGTTGTGAGGGCCGACAAAGGAGAGAAGACTTGTCCGACCCCTGAGGAAAATGAAGTCGTAGTGTTCCGAAGCTTTTTGAAAGCTGGACTACGATTTCCCCTGAGCAGCTTTGTCGTAGAGGTGCTGAAAATATTTGAAATCTATCTTCACCAACTTACCCCCGAAGCAATCATAAGGATGAATATCTTCGTGTGGGCCGTGAGAAGCCAAGGTCTGGAACCTGATGCGAAAAGTTTCTGCAACATACACGAATTGTTATACGAGACAAAACCCTGGGGTAAGGAGCAGTATCATAATAATTTCGGCTGCTACAGCTTCGTCGCTCGGACTGGGTGAAGCTGTCCCGTGCCAACCTTTCGGAAGAAATGGCCCGGCGACTGGATGACAGAATGGTTTTATGTGAAGAATGACCTGAAAACACGGGAAGATATTAAAGGTATAATTATGCGCCTTATTTGGCAACGCTTCGGCCTGCGGAAGCCAAAGGTTGAAATGAATGAAGCTGCCGAAGAATGCCAGAGAGCCTTCGGAGTTATTTGCTCTTTTATTGGAACGAGGGATTTGGTCCAAGAGCATATTGCCTTCAGAGTATGGCCGCTTGCAGAAAAATGGGAAATGCCGCAAAAGACCATAAAGGAGGCTGACGAAGGTGGCCTTATTAGACTGAAGTATACTTTCAAGTTTGGAGATAAATTCGTTGAGCCAGATGATGACTGGCTAAAAAGCATTGAAAATTTAAGTGATGAACTACTTGGGGTTTATTCAAAGGCCGAAGATACTGCATTGTCAGCAGCCTTCGGAGGCCGGAAAAAGAAAAGACTGAACCGAGTTTTTGACGCAATTGGGTTCGTGTACCCCGACTACCACTATCCAGCACGGGGCCAAAAAAGAAAAAGCGCAACTTCTGCACAAGAAACTGCTTCAGCCACTCCCAGCGAGCCAACGCCGAAGAGACGAAGGGTAAAGGTTCTCACACACCGGCCACGCTACATTGAACCAGCTACAGTACCTGAATTCGCCGGTGAAACCTCTTCGGCCACCGAAAAAGAACCAACTTCAGTGTCGAAGATCGAAGAAAAAACTGAAGCACCCTCAGCAGAGAAAGCAGAAAAACCGAGAACTGAAGGAACGAAAAAATTGGAAATTTTAAGTCCTTCAGCAAGTGTTGAGACAATAAAAAACCAAAAAGGCCCAGCAGTGACCCCGAAAAGAAAAAGAATGGTCAATGTGCTAGATGTACTGGAGACAGTTAAGTCTTCAAGCACGACTCCGAAGAAGACTGTTGAAACTTCCGAGCGGAAACTGAAATCTTTGACACTAAAACTCCAAAGCAACAAACTAAGACTGAGGCTGGGCCTTCAGAGCCCACAAAGGTAAAATCCTTGGAAACCGAGGAAGAAAAAATGACGGAGCCAATTCTTGTTGAAGAAGTCAGTGCTGTTGCCCCCGAAGCATCCTCCAAAGTCCTTGATTATATTGTTCGGCACGCTTCGAGGAAAAAGTTATCAGAAGAAGAAGTTTTTGAAGCTAATCACTATGCCAAAGAATTGAAATATCCGAAGGGGGCACTAGTGTTCAATGGTACAAATGAAGAAGATTTCCTATACTGCCTCCCGGATAACAAAGAATTACTCGTCTGCCGGGAAATGGCCCGAAGCATGGGGTTTCCTAAGCTGGAGGCTGGCCTCTGCGCGATGACAAAGGACGATCTTGCGGACAGCCTTGCGTATAATAGCCTGAAGGTACGAGATCTGCGCATTTTGAAACTTTATGATTTGAAATCTATTGTTTTATTTCTTATACTAACTCCTTTACATATAGGGTTTAATACTAAGCAACGCGCTGAGAGCGCAAAAGAATGCCGAAGACGAGAGCTACGAAATTGCTTTCAACAACCTTCGAACAGAGGTTATCAAACTAAGGAACGAAGCCTTGGAAAAGGACAAAATTCTAGTTACATTGGTGGATAAAATAAAGGAGGACGAAGCTGCATCTAAAGCACAAGCTGCAGCTCAAAAGCACGAGATTGACGATCTTCGGAAGCAATTAGCCCGGGCTAAAGAAGAACGCATACTTGAAGAAATGAAGCGAGAACTTAGCGACCAATGGGCAAATCATTTAGAAGGAACTGTTGAGAGCTTCGTTTGTCCAAGAAAAGATGCTATGACAAATCTATGGAGTGTGTTAAGAAAATGAAAGCTAGCTTCGCCAGCGTTGGCGCATTCTCGAGTGAAGAAAAGTTTACAAGAGGCAACCCCGAAGGTCCCATTGAATGGATTAATCACGAAGCTAAGGCTTTTGAGGAAATTTTAAATAGCCGCGGAGACATATGCGCTTTTTCGGGTGCCAGGGGGATTGCCACCATTTTGGAGAGAAAGGGCTGCGAGCATATAAAGATTTTAGCGCAATCCGAAGCTACCTTGTCCTTCGAAGATGCAAAAGATCCTTCAGCTGAAGCTAGTATGGTCGGTGGAAAATTTTTCACCGATATCTGGGACAATGGTGGTCGAGAAATGGCTCGAGAAATTATCCAAAAAAGCGAAAAAGGCATCCACGAAGCTAGAAAAGTAGCAGAGGCTGTTGAGAAAAGCGTAGAGCCCGAAGGGCAAATAGGTATTAACTAATGGTTTTTATTGTGTTGTAATTTTTTATTTTAAACTTCGTTCGTAATTTGTAATAGCAATGTAGCCGTATCCTGTCCTACCTCAGATCCTACTAAAGCGCCTCCGGGCCCTCACCCAAAAGATGACGATGAGATCAAAAAGATGGCCGAAGCTATCATGGATCAAGTTGTCAGTCAACTCCTGAACGAAGCTGCAGAAGTAGTACTTAGGGAAGACTAGGTGCTATTGTAAAAACATCTGAAATGTAATATGTGTAATATCTTGTAACCCTGAATGTAATATACTTGTTTTTTATGGTTCAATTCTTTACGATGCATGAAATTTTACATACATACCGTTTTTGAGTCTTTGACGAAAAAACACCTTCCCTTCTTTTCATGCTTCGTGAAGAAGAATTTTCATTTATCACAACGATATCCATAGTGCTCTGATGAAGAATTTCCAAGCTTCGTGAAAATATTTTCCGAAGCTACACTCCGAAGATCAATATTGTATCTCCTTGTGACTTTGCATAATTTTCCCTTTTTCAAAGCATTTTTCCGAAGATCGATATTGTGCCCCTTTCTTGTGCCATATGCAGCATGATGTATGATGCTTATGCTATGCGAAATGATGTGATGATGTTATGCTATGTAAAATGGTATTTATTCCGAAGATAGACGCACATCCTTGCAATAAAACACAATCTTTTTAAATCAGCGTTGACTTTTCGCTGTAAGCCTCCCTTAGGAGCTTCTTCGCCTTTTACTTCAGCGGAATCAGCGTTGACTTTTCGCTGTAAGCCTCCCTTAGGAGCTTCTTCGCCTTTTACTTAGGCAATATTCGCGTTGACTTTTCGCGCTTCGCCTTTTACATAGGCGGTATCAGCGTTTATTTTTCGCTGTAAGCTCTGCATTCCCTTTGGAACGACTTCTGAGCAGAAAACTTACACTGCGCTCCCTTTGGAACGGCTTTTTGTAACTTCAGCAAACTTACTCTGCCTTAGAACGACTTTTTGTTGCTTCGAAAAACTCATGCCGTGCCTTTTAAAATAAATTTTTGATAATTCGAAGGTCCTCCTTGTTATCGCAAATCTTTAAGCTTCAATAACTTAAGCCTATGGAGAAGACCTATTTTCCTTGCGGCTGACAACAAAACTATTACATGAGATTTAAAAAGTGTCCTTTATTACACAGAAAATAAAACTGAATGGAAAAGACTACTTTCAAGGTAGGATATTTGTCAATAAATGTGCTTCGACTCTGGCACAGTGCTATTGACTGTGCGAGCTTCGGACTGTTCTCTGAAGTCCCTTTGATGTTGAGCATATTGGCCCCCTTCTGGCTGCTGGCCTTGTTGCAGCGGTGGTGGAGGCGGAGGCTGTTGCCAGGAAGCTTGAGGTTGACTCGCCGAAGCAACAGAAACTGCAGGGTGATTGCCTACATATTCTGGGATGTAAGGCGAATGATACGAAGCAGTGTGCATAATCTGCTTCGGCTGACCCTGTTGTGCTACAGCTTCGGCTATCTCCTTTTGCTTCTGGATGGTAACATGGCACATCCTGGTGGTATGGCCCTTGTTTTCACCATAGAACAAGCAAAATGTTCTCCTTGGTTGATCTCCAAATCTTCCGCCGAAGCCCCTGGCGCCTCTGCCTCTTGGAGCTGGCGGTCGGAAGAAGCTTTATTGTTGCCCCGAAGCTTGTGAGGAGCAATGTGGCCTTTGCTGCTGACTCCCCTTATCATCATTTTGAGTAGAGTTGTGAATTGACCTGACATGCCTCGGATAAAATCTTCCTCCGAAGCCCCTGGTCATTTCGGAAAACCTGAAAGCTTCCTCCCTTCTTTGGCGAAAATCATTGTCGGCCCGAATATACTCGTCCATCTTCTGGAGCAGCTTCTCCAAAGTTTGAGGAGGTTTCCTAGCAAAGTACTGAGCTGAAGGTCCTGGCCGAAGTCCCTTGATCATGGCCTCAATTACAATTTCGTTGGGCACTGTTGGCGCCTGTGCCCTCAAACGTAAGAACCTCCGGACATACGCCTGAAGGTATTCTTCGTGATCCTGGGTGCACTGGAATAGAGCTTGAGCAGTGACCGGCTTCGTCTGAAACCCCTGGAAGCTGGTTAACAACATGTCCTTCAGCTTTTGCCATGAAGTGATCGTTCCTGGTCGAAGGGAGGAATACCAGGTTTGAGCAACACTCCTGACAGCCATAACAAAAGATTTTGCCATGACTGCAGTATTGCCACCATACGAAGATACTGTTGCTTCGTAGCTCATCAAAAACTGCTTCGGGTCTGAATGGCTGTCGAACATGGGAAGCTGGGGCGGCTTGTAGGATGAAGGCCAAGGTGTAGCCTGCAGCTCAGCGGACAGAGGAGAAGCATCATCAAAAGCAAAATTTCCATGGTGGAAATTCTCATACCAGTCATCTTCATTGAAGAAACCCTCCTGATGAAGATCCTTGTGCTGAGGCCTTCAGTTCTGCTCATCCTGAGTAAGATGACGAACTTCTTCAGAGGCTTCGTCTATCTGCCTTTGCAGTTCTGCCAGCCTGGCCATCTTTTCCTTCTTCCTCTGCACCTGTTGATGAAGCATCTCCATGTCTCTGATTTCTTGGTCTAGCTCCTCCTCTTGCGGTGTCGGGCTGACAGCCTTTGTAACACCCCAGGTGTTTACCGTCTGCTCGACAACGAGTATGAATGTAAGCACGTAATCAGTGGATAAAACGGATGCCAAAATTTTAGACATCTTCGTCTATCGCGATTTTAATATCGCATATGTTTCGTTTGTCGCGAGTTCGACATCGTTTTTATTTATTCGGGCTCTTCCAAAATTTTCGTGATATTCGGAACATCGTTGTTCCGAAAATCGGTGTGTTCGATGATTATTTAAAATTCGTCGCTCGCGCGAATACGACTTCGGAAGCCCGACTCACTCGGATGATTTTATCTCGGATGAATTAATTTGAACTCGACAACTAAATGTTGGGGGCAAAATAATTTGAATCTCGCATGTCTGAGAGAAATTGTGCGCGAGGTTGATAATCAAGGAATTATAATTGAGATCAGATTATCACACAAATTACCCGTAACCATGGAATCAGACGTTCAAACCGCAGGTAAATTTATCAAATTTCGAATCAAATTAAACTGTGTCGCATTAGTTCGGACCGGCATGAATTTAATTAAAAATTTAGATTCGAAATTAGTCCGATATAAATAACTGATAAAAAATTTAAAAATTATCTGATTTTAGGAGTATTCACCAAATCAAATCCTATCTAATTTTTCTTTTGTGCTTGATATTGTTTTGGGCCAACTTATTTGTATCTCTTTTAAACCTTAGTCCTATTATCCACTTACTTTTAAGTCTCCATTAACGAAAATGGGAGAAATCCCTTTATTATTTCAACCCATGTCACGCTTCAAGCCTTGTCTTCATCGACATTATCTTCAGCCACCACACAGCAGGTCACGTAAATCTCCTTCTCACGTCTCTTGCTCCCTTGTTCTTATCTCAAGCCATCGTAATATCCCAGATTCCAGTACACGTGCTAGCTCGGGAATTCTCTCTGCATTCTATCACAGCACGTCATCAGCCATGCA
Source organism: Zea luxurians (assembly GCA_029449295.1). Classification (NCBI taxonomy): domain Eukaryota; kingdom Viridiplantae; phylum Streptophyta; class Magnoliopsida; order Poales; family Poaceae; genus Zea; species Zea luxurians. The sequence goes on from JAOPSE010000010.1 coordinate 106,436,051, forward strand.
GATCAAGTCCTTGGTAAATTTTAGTGTTCGCCTCTATGTACATAAATGCACCATGCGCATAAGCTCAGCTCGCCGGTCTAGCCTCTGGTGCTTACCTCGACCGCCATAGCGTCCTCTACTGACATGTCGCACGTCTGCTCTAGGTCGCAGGTTTCTTCCTCGCCCAGTTCATGTCATCGTTACTACTCATCGGCCGCCCTCCCTGCTCCTACTTCATCCGGTCGACCACCGCCACATCCTGGTGGTCGGGCATATTTCCTCACTGTTGGTCGTGCGTAGCTCCTTCCCTGGCTGCTCGGGCTCGCTCTCAGCTTCCAGCCATGGAGCTCGCCTTTGCTCCTCTGCTGCGTGCCCAACTATCTCTCTCTCCCTCAGCTCGCCGGCGTCCCTCCATTGCTGGTCGTGCCCAGCGTTCTTCTCCTAGCTCCCTGCTTGGCTCTATCTTGTGCCGGCGTCCTCTACTCCATCTTTTTCCCCAGCGCGCCTTGGTATTCGCTCGCTGCTGCGCGCGCTCTCCCCTACCTACTCGTCGTGGACGTGGGCTGCTGCCCATGCCGAGCTCCCTATGCGCGCAGCCATGTCTCTCTATTCACCGTGGCCGGTTCCCTGCTCACGCCACGGTTCTCTTCCAACTCCCTGTGTGCACGCGCCGCCGCCGAGTTTTCTGGTGTCTGCGTGCCATAAAGTTCCTCAGCGCCGTGGCTTCCCAATTCCTTCTAGTCGCGCGCGCGAATTCTCTTCGTCAGGTCTTAATTCCCGTCGCGTTGTTGACCTCGCCAAATACGTTCATCATTTGGTCCTGTGTCGTTAAGCTCGTTGACCGTGTTCGCTACCGCGTGCGCTTGTTCTAATGCGCATCGCGCAGTAGTTGGGTCTCGCGCGCGTGGTTTTGAAGCTATGCGCGTTCGTCGTACCGCGTCATGTGTCGATATTCTCTCCCGGTAGACCTCGCCGTCAACCATGTTCAAATGATTGTTCGGCTCCTCGCATCCCGCCTATTCAATAAAACACCCAAATCTATAAACTGTCGATGCACTGCTGCCGTATGCGGCTGTCTCGGTCACTTGCGTCAGCTCGCCAGACCTACAACTCCATATACGTCGCTCTCCCGTATCGTCGTCGAGCCCGTCGAACCTTGTTCTTCCCTGCTCGATCTCGTCGAACCCCGAATCCCGGACATTAGGCAAAAATAAGCGAGGCCCGTGTGCATCGCTCATCAAGTGCTCGACACAAAGAGCTGAATCAGAATCCTTGCCGTGTTCGCGGATAGCGCGTCAGATTTAGAATGGTAAGTCGATTCAAAATTTCCATTAGCTTAATTATTGAAGTAGTTCGATGAATGTGATGTGCTTACTTTCGTTATTTTGAAGCAGTCGCGTCGCGGTAGGATTAAATATATGTGAAATACGATGAAGTTAGTAATGCGAAAGATAGATTAAGTATTTTATCTGGCTAGCTAGCAAGTTCAGATAACGTTGCCGTGCCGATTTAGTTGCTTAAATAAATTAATGCTTTGCTAGTAGACATTCTAATTAGCATAGTGAGTTAGAAAGTTATAAATGACTTCTACCAGTAGTCTTGAGCTTAATTATCTTAGAAACGTGAACCTAGTTTTCGTTAATTGTTTGGTATAGACTATAGCTTAGGAAAAATATAGAACTTATACTTAGGGTGTTGTTGCCTGATATATGAGTTAAATTCGGTGAAATAGGAAGGACGTGAGTATTGTACTTCTTGTATGTTTATAGATTATTGTTCCGTGATGTTTGAGCTAGCACCAGATAAATAAAAGAAGCACGAATATTATCGTTAGTATTATATCGGCAGCTGGCGTTCCTTGTAATTGGATATTTTGGCAAAAAAAACTTATACTTAGGTTGCTATTACTTGATGTTTGAAGTAGATGCAATTACGCTAGAAAAGTGAAATAATTGGGCGTAGTCGTACGTCGATAACTAGTATTTCCGTTTAAAATAGTACATCGTCTCACCGCTAGGAGTTTAATTCGCTATCGCGTAGTACTATTTAGGTTTGAAATATTCCTGTTTATATGCATTCATGTGCATCGTGCATCTCAATTTGGTACGATAATTGATCTCGTGATGCGGAAGACGAGCCAAGTCGACCCCAAGCGCGGGCTACTCCGCACGGTGATGCTGATGGATAGACGAAGCAAGTATCGGGACAAAGGATGGTCGTCAAGTGACCGACGCCTAACAAACACTAACCTAGTGTTACCCAGGCAAGCCCCGGTGCATGCAACCCCTTCCTTGTGTTTTTAAATAATTTTTACACACTTTAAGTCTAGTGAATGTGCATTAGGTTTATAGGAGTTGCTTGGAAACCCTTTGATGCATTGCCTACCTTGATATCCATACCTATATAGATACTTCTGGTGAAGTATCAAAATTATGATTTACAAAAAAATGCTTAGCCCTGCTTTTAAGCAGATAGAGTTTGTCCTTTGCACTTATGCCTAGCTCAGGTTTATCCTGAGGAAGGATGACCTCTACCTGCAAGAATATTTTTATTGGGAGCATGGTGGGATCTTACTGCAAAGTTCCCTATAATGCTCTTTTCATCCTAAGGAACACAAACAATCCTAAGGATGGAAGTACTTAAATCGGGACTTGGGCTAGGAACAGGTGATGCTCCGCCCGGGTCAATTAAGGATTGGATGCGTATGTAGGCCTGATAGATCAAGGACTATCTTAACTGGCCACATGCCCTGGAAATGGGACAGGGTAAGCTTGAACCCGGCTATTCCATACGTGAAAAGACAACCGCGCACTGGGCGTGGGAGATGGTGGGAGTAGCGTGTGCCCTCCTGGCTAGAGGCTGGATGGAGGAGTACTGTGCTCCCGGGTAGCGCGGACCGGTTCACGTTGTGGAGGATCTGTGGGAACGGTTGACATATGCAAGGGTTAAGTGCTACATATGTCGTGTGGTTAGAGATCCTCAGCTGAGTAAATCGATTCGGATCGCCGTTATATCCCCGGAGAGTGGAGACTTGATCACTGACCTGCAACCTAAGTCAGGATGTGAACCTCATGAATAAAAATGATGTTGTATTGATGAGATGGTGAAATTAGACCAGATGCAAATAGAGTCTATTAATATTTAATCTGGCGTTAAAATATTGAAAGTAAGGACTCACTTTAGTAAGCTATTTCTGCAAAAGTATCTAAGTTGATTCTTGCTAAAGCCTCTCCTTGATTTCCAAATCCAGCATACCCTTGAGAGTCTTTTCTTTAGTCGGGTAAGTCTTGCTGAGTAATTCCATACTCAGGGTTTTATTCCCTGTTGTTTTTCAGGTTCTAACTTTGTGCTGCTTTTGATGGTGTTAAGTGCCGGTGGGCTCGGCCTTCTTATATAAGTATAACCCGTCTTTATCTTCTTACTGAGGATGGTCATTTGAGCTAGCATATATTTCAAACTTATACTTTTGTAATCACTCCGATAAAATAATATAAAATTTTTGTAACTTGTAAAATTTGGTAATAAGATTTCCGCTGCAAAAATATTGGTGTGTGTGATTTGTGTTACTTAATCTCGCGGTTCTGGTTGTAAGTGGTTTATCCGGTGTCCTTGGGGCAAACGGACGGATCCTGTTAAGTTATCTGGTGCACATGCATGGCCGTCTGAGGTCTTCGAGACAAGGGCAGGTGCATGTGGGCCCGATAACTTGGAGGTTCTGCCACAGCTGGTATCGGAGCAGGATTAAGTATATACTGTCACATACGTATTTTTAAAACAAAAGTTTTGGTTTTGCAAAACCTATTTTCAACTAAACACATTGTTTGGTTTTGAAAAACAGTTTCGAAAAACTATAATGCTAGCGACATCCTCTGTTAAGCCCTAAATTAACGACTATCAGGTGGCTTATTTGAAAACCATAACCCATAACCGGGTGGGTGTTGCATACATGTGTAATGTTATTTTGAGGCCATTCAGTTTTGAATGGATTGTCGCTCAAGGTAAGGTGAGATGTGAGAGCATGACTGAACAACCGTCGGTCTAGGGGAGTGCTTAATTGTAGCGCTTGATTATATACATGTTACACATATGTATATATGAAGGCTGCAATGTGGAGTAATTACTTTTCCGGGAATTCAGTACCCCATGGATGTGTATGGGTATACAGACATGGGAATACTGAGAAGTGTAATGTACTTATAACGACGCACCTACGCTCAGGTAAGAAGGTGAGTTACCATAATGAGTTGCCCTATGGTTAAAGTGTGGCAACGGCGCCTATGCGTGGCTCGGCGCTTAATGATGAGCTAGCCTCCATATAGAAATATACGGAGTATAAACTGTGATAAACTGTCATGTGTGAATTGCATCATTGGGAAATTGGGCTGTGATGGATTTTTCTGCAGGTACACTAACCTCGAAAACGTATGTGTAGTTGACGACTAGCAAAATACCGTGAGAGTCGTAAGAATGCCACCGATATAGAACGTTATTGCCACATTATGTTGGCAAAATTAGTGAGGACGAATAGGACGAGCATGCATCCTGATTGTTGCATTATGTTTGTCACCTATACACCCAAAATGCTTCTCTCATCTTTATTCCAGTAACCATTGATTGTAGATAATATGGTGTAATGCTGAATTATGAACTTCGATGAAATAGGTGTCCTCCATTCTTTAGGTGACCTTTTAGGGTACTTTATGTTTGCTCTTGTACTTGATGTGCCAATAGAAGGTTAGTGACTTGTTTGCCTAAATCGAAAATTAGGCCATGTTCTTATTTGGTGAACCGAGACCCAAAATTGAATTTACCATTATCCCTCCATAACTAAACTCATGCAAATGAAGGTTTAGATAATCTCTTTATTGGACCTACGATGTACTCGGACTTCAAACAAGAATCTTGAGTCATATTTCCATCTTAGATCATGCCCTTCTTCGATTGGCACAAGTTGATGTCCCTTACCCAGTTGCCTGTTCTTAAGGATCGCCATGTTGCCTTATCAACCGAACCTAGGAAAGACATGTCCTATCACTTTCTTGAAGTTTGTTGCCTTTGGTTTCATCATATCTATCGAAGGCATACCAACTTAACCTTGTGATTGTTTCCCCTCCGTATCTAATCGAATACTAATTCTTGACCTTGTAATCTCTACGATGGGCATAGAAATATGCTTGAGGCTGAATTAACAGTCTCCCATCGTACTCCTTTCATTAATTTTAGGTTATGGCCACGCCTTGTTCATTTCATCGGGACATAATCTATTTGGCTCTCTACTTGTAACCATTTTTACAGGTGGAGTATCTCCTTGTATATTGTCACCCTTGTTCAATTCATTTGTATCGCGCGAGATTTCTTATTGGTTACGTCTGGTAATGGCATTATGGCTAAAACCTGTGGTGCCGTGACGAAACCGAGGGCCTTCTGTGTGTGCGCACACACGGTTGTGCTGCTCGGCACGCGCTGGTATCATGGTTAGTAGTTGTAATCCATTATGAGACTATGTCAATGCGTTATCTTGGCACAATCTATTTTTGCTACGTGAGATTTATTATTGGTGCCAGTTTTGTAATGGTGTCATGGTTAAGGACTTATGGTGCCGCTGCGAAACTGAGAGCCCCTTGTGAATGTACACGCAAGGTTATGCTGCTTGGCGCATGCTGGTATCGAGGTCTCTAGTCATGATCCATTATAGAACTACACTGATGTGTTATCTTCCCTGGACCTTCCCTTGAAATAAATTCGATGTTGTTTGTCGAAGTGATCAAGCAACATCTATCATCTCTGTTGGATAAAAGGGCACACCATTTTCTGGTGTGGTCTCTTTTCTTTTGATCTTGGTAGTGACTACCTACACAAGTTCCCTTTACGTCTTTTGTGTAAAGGTGAAGCCTTGGAGCTTTTTAGTGTTGAGAAACAACTGATTAGCTCTCAAAATGGAGACCTGTTTCCCCTGCTACTGAGATGCAGGAGTTTGTTCATTCGCTCTCCTATTTAATCCATGCATTCCTGAACCAAGTCAGTTCATCTCGCATGAAGAAACAGATGAACAACCTAACCAAATGGATTTCTACCCAAATGCATGATCCTCTGCTTGCAAATGTGAACTCTCAACCCTTGGCTTACCGATGGTACTGAGAGGACTTGTCCAATGTCAAAAGTAGTTCAACAAGTTGGTTTTGACTAACTTATAACTGCTCAATGAACGAAGATTGAGTTTAGAGATCGTTTTATCGAGTTGTCTAAACTCACTTTGGTTTAACCCATCATAAGGAAGTATTTTCAAGAATCAAGATTAAGTCGGCCAGTAACCACCTAATCATCGCTCTCCTCATGCCTCACGTGTGCTTTTCCAGCATGTGTGATCAAGTCGAGCCATGACTAGTGCTGGATAAAATGGACTGGTTGCAAAGTCAACATCAACGGATCTCTTCGTTGATATTTTCCAAGTCTTTATCGTTTTTCTTGGACTTGGATTCTCTGGCTGACACGAGTTAACTGTGATGTTGTTCGACATTTACACCTGTCTCGTGTACTATGAAATTCCAATGACCACTTGTTGGTAAACCTTGTTCTGTGTGTTTTACCTAAGAGGTTGCTTCTGATTCTATTTGGGTAAAATCGCCTATTTGCCACTTGCCCAATAGACTCAGATAGTACAGTGTCATCAGAAAAAGCAAACTGCACACATGGAACCTTATGTGTTCTTCTGGCAGACATCATTTCTATTGGTGGACATTTCTAAATTAGCCTAAGGCGATACATGATATGTCCACTAGAGAAACAACATCCTGAGACACTCACCTTTCCTTGGAACTGTCTTAGGGTTAACGCTGGTATGGACATGGTTACATGCTTCTCTACTCTTAAAAGTCTTTCGCTCCGAATCTCGGGACGAGATTCTTTTAAGGGGGGAGGGCTGTAACACCCCAGGTGTTTACCGTCTGCTCGACAACGAGTATGAATGTAAGCACGTAATCAGTGGATAAAACGGATGCCAAAATTTTAGACATCTTCGTCTATCGCGATTTTAATATCGCATATGTTTCGTTTGTCGCGAGTTCGACATCGTTTTTATTTATTCGGGCTCTTCCAAAATTTTCGTGATATTCGGAACATCGTTGTTCCGAAAATCGGTGTGTTCGATGATTATTTAAAATTCGTCGCTCGCGCGAATACGACTTCGGAAGCCCGACTCACTCGGATGATTTTATCTCGGATGAATTAATTTGAACTCGACAACTAAATGTTGGAGGCAAAATAATTTGAATCTCGCATGTCTGAGAGAAATTGTGCGCGAGGTTGATAATCAAGGAATTATAATTGAGATCAGATTATCACACAAATTACCCGTAACCATGGAATCAGACGTTCAAACCGCAGGTAAATTTATCAAATTTCGAATCAAATTAAACTGTGTCGCATTAGTTCGGACCGGCATGAATTTAATTAAAAATTTAGATTCGAAATTTGTCTGATATAAATAACTGATAAAAAATTTAAAAATTATCTGATTTTAGGAGTATTCACCAAATCAAATCCTATCTAATTTTTCTTTTGTGCTTGATATTGTTTTGGGCCAACTTATTTGTATCTCTTTTAAACCTTAGTCCTATTATCCACTTACTTTTAAGTCTCCATTAACGAAAATGGGAGAAATCCCTTTATTATTTCAACCCATGTCACGCTTCAAGCCTTGTCTTCATCGACATTATCTTCAGCCACCACACAGCAGGTCATGTAAATCTCCTTCTCACGTCTCTTGCTCCCTTGTTCTTATCTCAAGCCATCGTAATATCCCAGATTCCAGTACACGTGCTAGCTCGGGAATTCTCTCTGCATTCTATCACAGCACGTCATCAGCCATGCAGATCAAGTCCTTGGTAAATTTTAGTGTTCGCCTCTATGTACATAAATGCACCATGCGCATAAGCTCAGCTCGCCGGTCTAGCCTCTGGTGCTTACCTCGACCGCCATAGCGTCCTCTACTGACATGTCGCATGTCTGCTCTAGGTCGTAGGTTTCTTCCTCGCCCAGTTCATGTCATCGTTACTACTCATCGACCGCCCTCCCTGCTCCTACTTCATCCGGTCGACCACCGCCACATCCTGGTGGTCGGGCATATTTCCTCACTGTTGGTCGTGCGTAGCTCCTTCCCTGGCTGCTCGGGCTCGCTCTCAGCTTCCAGCCATGGAGCTCGCCTTTGCTCCTCTGCTGCGTGCCCAACTATCTCTCTCTCCCTCAGCTCGCCGGCGTCCCTCCATTGCTGGTCGTGCCCAACGTTCTTCTCCTAGCTCCCTGCTTGGCTCTATCTTGTGCCGGCGTCCTCTACTCCATCTTTTTCCCCAGCGCGCCTTGGTATTCGCTCGCTGCTGCGCGCGCTCTCCCCTACCTACTCGTCGTGGACGTGGGCCGCTGCCCATGCCGAGCTCCCTATGCGCGCAGCCATGTCTCTCTATTCACCGTGGCCGGTTCCCTGCTCACGCCACGGTTCTCTTCCAACTCCCTGTGTGCACGCGCCGCCGCCGAGTTTTCTGGTGTCTGCGTGCCATAAAGTTCCTCAGCGCCGTGGCTTCCCAATTCCTTCTAGTCGCGCGCGCGAATTCTCTTCGTCAGGTCTTAATTCCCGTCGCGTTGTTGACCTCGCCAAATACGTTCATCATTTGGTCCTGTGTCGTTAAGCTTGTTGACCGTGTTCGCTACCGCGTGCGCTTGTTCTAATGCGCATCGCGCAGTAGTTGGGTCTCGCGCGCGTGGTTTTGAAGCTATGCGCGTTCGTCGTACCGCGTCATGTGTCGATATTCTCTCCCGGTAGACCTCGCCGTCAACCATGTTCAAATGATTGTTCGGCTCCTCGCATCCCGCCTATTCAATAAAACACCCAAATCTATAAACTGTCGATGCACTGCTGCCGTATGCGGCTGTCTCGGTCACTTGCGTCAGCTCGCCAGACCTACAACTCCATATACGTCGCTCTCCCGTATCGTCGTCGAGCCCGTCGAACCTTGTTCTTCCCTGCTCGATCTCGTCGAACCCCGAATCCCGGACATTAGGCAAAAATAAGCGAGGCCCGTGTGCATCGCTCATCAAGTGCTCGACACAAAGAGCTGAATCAGAATCCTTGCCGTGTTCGCGGATAGCGCGTCAGATTTAGAATGGTAAGTCGATTCAAAATTTCCATTAGCTTAATTATTGAAGTAGTTCGATGAATGTGATGTGCTTACTTTCGTTATTTTGAAGCAGTCGCGTCGCGGTAGGATTAAATATATGTGAAATACGATGAAGTTAGTAATGCGAAAGATAGATTAAGTATTTTATCTGGCTAGCTAGCAAGTTCAGATAACGTTGCCGTGCCGATTTAGTTGCTTAAATAAATTAATGCTTTGCTAGTAGACATTCTAATTAGCATAGTGAGTTAGAAAGTTATAAATGACTTCTACCAGTAGTCTTGAGCTTAATTATCTTAGAAACGTGAACCTAGTTTTCGTTAATTGTTTGGTATAGTATAGCTTAGGAAAAATATAGAACTTATACTTAGGGTGTTGTTGCCTGATATATGAGTTAAATTCGGTGAAATAGGAAGGACGTGAGTATTGTACTTCTTGTATGTTTATAGATTATTGTTCCGTGATGTTTGAGCTAGCACCAGATAAATAAAAGAAGCACGAATATTATCGTTAGTATTATATCGGCAGCTGGCGTTCCTTGTAATTGGATATTTTGGCAAAAAAAACTTATACTTAGGTTGCTATTACTTGATGTTTGAAGTAGATGCAATTACGCTAGAAAAGTGAAATAATTGGGCGTAGTCGTACGTCGATAACTAGTATTTCCGTTTAAAATAGTACATCGTCTCGCCGCTAGGAGTTTAATTCGCTATCGCGTAGTACTATTTAGGTTTGAAATATTCCTGTTTATATGCATTCATGTGCATCGTGCATCTCAATTTGGTACGATAATTGATCTCGTGATGCGGAAGACGAGCCAAGTCGACCCCAAGCGCGGGCTACTCCGCACGGTGATGCTGATGGATAGACGAAGCAAGTATCGGGACAAAGGATGGTCGTCAAGTGACCGACGCCTAACAAACACTAACCTAGTGTTACCCAGGCAAGCCCCGGTGCATGCAACCCCTTCCTTGTGTTTTTAAATAATTTTTACACACTTTAAGTCTAGTGAATGTGCATTAGGTTTATAGGAGTTGCTTGGAAACCCTTTGATGCATTGCCTACCTTGATATCCATACCTATATAGATACTTCTGGTGAAGTATCAAAATTATGATTTACAAAAAAATGCTTAGCCCTGCTTTTAAGCAGATAGAGTTTGTCCTTTGCACTTATGCCTAGCTCAGGTTTATCCTGAGGAAGGATGACCTCTACCTGCAAGAATATTTTTATTGGGAGCATGGTGGGATCTTACTGCAAAGTTCCCTATAATGCTCTTTTCATCCTAAGGAACACAAACAATCCTAAGGATGGAAGTACTTAAATCGGGACTTGGGCTAGGAACAGGTGATGCTCCGCCCGGGTCAATTAAGGATTGGATGCGTATGTAGGCCTGATAGATCAAGGACTATCTTAACTGGCCACATGCCCTGGAAATGGGACAGGGTAAGCTTGAACCCGGCTATTCCATACGTGAAAAGACAACCGCGCACTGGGCGTGGGAGATGGTGGGAGTAGCGTGTGCCCTCCTGGCTAGAGGCTGGATGGAGGAGTACTGTGCTCCCGGGTAGCGCGGACCGGTTCACGTTGTGGAGGATCTGTGGGAACGGTTGACATATGCAAGGGTTAAGTGCTACATATGTCGTGTGGTTAGAGATCCTCAGCTGAGTAAATCGATTCGGATCGCCGTTATATCCCCGGAGAGTGGAGACTTGATCACTGACCTGCAACCTAAGTCAGGATGTGAACCTCATGAATAAAAATGATGTTGTATTGATGAGATGGTGAAATTAGACCAGATGCAAATAGAGTCTATTAATATTTAATCTGGCGTTAAAATATTGAAAGTAAGGACTCACTTTAGTAAGCTATTTCTGCAAAAGTATCTAAGTTGATTCTTGCTAAAGCCTCTCCTTGATTTCCAAATCCAGCATACCCTTGAGAGTCTTTTCTTTAGTCGGGTAAGTCTTGCTGAGTAATTCCATACTCAGGGTTTTATTCCCTGTTGTTTTTCAGGTTCTAACTTTGTGCTGCTTTTGATGGTGTTAAGTGCCGGTGGGCTCGGCCTTCTTATATAAGTATAACCCGTCTTTATCTTCTTACTGAGGATGGTCATTTGAGCTAGCATATATTTCAAACTTATACTTTTGTAATCACTCCGATAAAATAATATAAAATTTTTGTAACTTGTAAAATTTGGTAATAAGATTTCCGCTGCAAAAATATTGGTGTGTGTGATTTGTGTTACTTAATCTCGCGGTTCTGGTTGTAAGTGGTTTATCCGGTGTCCTTGGGGCAAACGGACGGATCCTGTTAAGTTATCTGGTGCACATGCATGGCCGTCTGAGGTCTTCGAGACAAGGGCAGGTGCATGTGGGCCCGATAACTTGGAGGTTCTGCCACAGCTGGTATCGGAGCAGGATTAAGTATATACTGTCACATACGTATTTTTAAAACAAAAGTTTTGGTTTTGCAAAACCTATTTTCAACTAAACACATTGTTTGGTTTTGAAAAACAGTTTCGAAAAACTATAATGCTAGCGACATCCTCTGTTAAGCCCTAAATTAACGACTATCAGGTGGCTTATTTGAAAACCATAACCCATAACCGGGTGGGTGTTGCATACATGTGTAATGTTATTTTGAGGCCATTCAGTTTTGAATGGATTGTCGCTCAAGGTAAGGTGAGATGTGAGAGCATGACTGAACAACCGTCGGTCTAGGGGAGTGCTTAATTGTAGCGCTTGATTATATACATGTTACACATATGTATATATGAAGGCTGCAATGTGGAGTAATTACTTTTCCGGGAATTCAGTACCCCATGGATGTGTATGGGTATACAGACATGGGAATACTGAGAAGTGTAATGTACTTATAACGACGCACCTACGCTCAGGTAAGAAGGTGAGTTACCATAATGAGTTGCCCTATGGTTAAAGTGTGGCAACGGCGCCTATGCGTGGCTCGGCGCTTAATGATGAGCTAGCCTCCATATAGAAATATACGGAGTATAAACTGTGATAAACTGTCATGTGTGAATTGCATCATTGGGAAATTGGGCTGTGATGGATTTTTCTGCAGGTACACTAACCTCGAAAACGTATGTGTAGTTGACGACTAGCAAAATACCGTGAGAGTCGTAAGAATGCCACCGATATAGAACGTTATTGCCACATTATGTTGGCAAAATTAGTGAGGACGAATAGGACGAGCATGCATCCTGATTGTTGCATTATGTTTGTCACCTATACACCCAAAATGCTTCTCTCATCTTTATTCCAGTAACCATTGATTGTAGATAATATGGTGTAATGCTGAATTATGAACTTCGATGAAATAGGTGTCCTCCATTCTTTAGGTGACCTTTTAGGGTACTTTATGTTTGCTCTTGTACTTGATGTGCCAATAGAAGGTTAGTGACTTGTTTGCCTAAATCGAAAATTAGGCCATGTTCTTATTTGGTGAACCGAGACCCAAAATTGAATTTACCATTATCCCTCCATAACTAAACTCATGCAAATGAAGGTTTAGATAATCTCTTTATTGGACCTACGATGTACTCGGACTTCAAACAAGAATCTTGAGTCATATTTCCATCTTAGATCATGCCCTTCTTCGATTGGCACAAGTTGATGTCCCTTACCCAGTTGCCTGTTCTTAAGGATCGCCATGTTGCCTTATCAACCGAACCTAGGAAAGACATGTCCTATCACTTTCTTGAAGTTTGTTGCCTTTGGTTTCATCATATCTATCGAAGGCATACCAACTTAACCTTGTGATTGTTTCCCCTCCGTATCTAATCGAATACTAATTCTTGACCTTGTAATCTCTACGATGGGCATAGAAATATGCTTGAGGCTGAATTAACAGTCTCCCATCGTACTCCTTTCATTAATTTTAGGTTATGGCCACGCCTTGTTCATTTCATCGGGACATAATCTATTTGGCTCTCTACTTGTAACCATTTTTACAGGTGGAGTATCTCCTTGTATATTGTCACCCTTGTTCAATTCATTTGTATCGCGCGAGATTTCTTATTGGTTACGTCTGGTAATGGCATTATGGCTAAAACCTGTGGTGCCGTGACGAAACCGAGGGCCTTCTGTGTGTGCGCACACACGGTTGTGCTGCTCGGCACGCGCTGGTATCATGGTTAGTAGTTGTAATCCATTATGAGACTATGTCAATGCGTTATCTTGGCACAATCTATTTTTGCTACGTGAGATTTATTATTGGTGCCAGTTTTGTAATGGTGTCATGGTTAAGGACTTATGGTGCCGCTGCGAAACTGAGAGCCCCTTGTGAATGTACACGCAAGGTTATGCTGCTTGGCGCATGCTGGTATCGAGGTCTCTAGTCATGATCCATTATAGAACTACACTGATGTGTTATCTTCCCTGGACCTTCCCTTGAAATAAATTCGATGTTGTTTGTCGAAGTGATCAAGCAACATCTATCATCTCTGTTGGATAAAAGGGCACACCATTTTCTGGTGTGGTCTCTTTTCTTTTGATCTTGGTAGTGACTACCTACACAAGTTCCCTTTACGTCTTTTGTGTAAAGGTGAAGCCTTGGAGCTTTTTAGTGTTGAGAAACAACTGATTAGCTCTCAAAATGGAGACCTGTTTCCCCTGCTACTGAGATGCAGGAGTTTGTTCATTCGCTCTCCTATTTAATCCATGCATTCCTGAACCAAGTCAGTTCATCTCGCATGAAGAAACAGATGAACAACCTAACCAAATGGATTTCTACCCAAATGCATGATCCTCTGCTTGCAAATGTGAACTCTCAACCCTTGGCTTACCGATGGTACTGAGAGGACTTGTCCAATGTCAAAAGTAGTTCAACAAGTTGGTTTTGACTAACTTATAACTGCTCAATGAACGAAGATTGAGTTTAGAGATCGTTTTATCGAGTTGTCTAAACTCACTTTGGTTTAACCCATCATAAGGAAGTATTTTCAAGAATCAAGATTAAGTCGGCCAGTAACCACCTAATCATCGCTCTCCTCATGCCTCACGTGTGCTTTTCCAGCATGTGTGATCAAGTCGAGCCATGACTAGTGCTGGATAAAATGGACTGGTTGCAAAGTCAACATCAACGGATCTCTTCGTTGATATTTTCCAAGTCTTTATCGTTTTTCTTGGACTTGGATTCTCTGGCTGACACGAGTTAACTGTGATGTTGTTCGACATTTACACCTGTCTCGTGTACTATGAAATTCCAATGACCACTTGTTGGTAAACCTTGTTCTGTGTGTTTTACCTAAGAGGTTGCTTCTGATTCTATTTGGGTAAAATCGCCTATTTGCCACTTGCCCAATAGACTCAGATAGTACAGTGTCATCAGAAAAAGCAAACTGCACACATGGAACCTTATGTGTTCTTCTGGCAGACATCATTTCTATTGGTGGACATTTCTAAATTAGCCTAAGGCGATACATGATATGTCCACTAGAGAAACAACATCCTGAGACACTCACCTTTCCTTGGAACTGTCTTAGGGTTAACGCTGGTATGGACATGGTTACATGCTTCTCTACTCTTAAAAGTCTTTCGCTCCGAATCTCGGGACGAGATTCTTTTAAGGGGGGAGGGCTGTAACACCCCAGGTGTTTACCGTCTGCTCGACAACGAGTATGAATGTAAGCACGTAATCAGTGGATAAAACGGATGCCAAAATTTTAGACATCTTCGTCTATCGCGATTTTAATATCGCATATGTTTCGTTTGTCGCGAGTTCGACATCGTTTTTATTTATTCGGGCTCTTCCAAAATTTTCGTGATATTCGGAACATCGTTGTTCCGAAAATCGGTGTGTTCGATGATTATTTAAAATTCGTCGCTCGCGCGAATACGACTTCGGAAGCCCGACTCACTCGGATGATTTTATCTCGGATGAATTAATTTGAACTCGACAACTAAATGTTGGAGGCAAAATAATTTGAATCTCGCATGTCTGAGAGAAATTGTGCGCGAGGTTGATAATCAAGGAATTATAATTGAGATCAGATTATCACACAAATTACCCGTAACCATGGAATCAGACGTTCAAACCGCAGGTAAATTTATCAAATTTCGAATCAAATTAAACTGTGTCGCATTAGTTCGGACCGGCATGAATTTAATTAAAAATTTAGATTCGAAATTTGTCTGATATAAATAACTGATAAAAAATTTAAAAATTATCTGATTTTAGGAGTATTCACCAAATCAAATCCTATCTAATTTTTCTTTTGTGCTTGATATTGTTTTGGGCCAACTTATTTGTATCTCTTTTAAACCTTAGTCCTATTATCCACTTACTTTTAAGTCTCCATTAACGAAAATGGGAGAAATCCCTTTATTATTTCAACCCATGTCACGCTTCAAGCCTTGTCTTCATCGACATTATCTTCAGCCACCACACAGCAGGTCACGTAAATCTCCTTCTCACGTCTCTTGCTCCCTTGTTCTTATCTCAAGCCATCGTAATATCCCAGATTCCAGTACACGTGCTAGCTCGGGAATTCTCTCTGCATTCTATCACAGCACGTCATCAGCCATGCAGATCAAGTCCTTGGTAAATTTTAGTGTTCGCCTCTATGTACATAAATGCACCATGCGCATAAGCTCAGCTCGCCGGTCTAGCCTCTGGTGCTTACCTCGACCGCCATAGCGTCCTCTACTGACATGTCGCATGTCTGCTCTAGGTCGTAGGTTTCTTCCTCGCCCAGTTCATGTCATCGTTACTACTCATCGACCGCCCTCCCTGCTCCTACTTCATCCGGTCGACCACCGCCACATCCTGGTGGTCGGGCATATTTCCTCACTGTTGGTCGTGCGTAGCTCCTTCCCTGGCTGCTCGGGCTCGCTCTCAGCTTCCAGCCATGGAGCTCGCCTTTGCTCCTCTGCTGCGTGCCCAACTATCTCTCTCTCCCTCAGCTCGCCGGCGTCCCTCCATTGCTGGTCGTGCCCAACGTTCTTCTCCTAGCTCCCTGCTTGGCTCTATCTTGTGCCGGCGTCCTCTACTCCATCTTTTTCCCCAGCGCGCCTTGGTATTCGCTCGCTGCTGCGCGCGCTCTCCCCTACCTACTCGTCGTGGACGTGGGCCGCTGCCCATGCCGAGCTCCCTATGCGCGCAGCCATGTCTCTCTATTCACCGTGGCCGGTTCCCTGCTCACGCCACGGTTCTCTTCCAACTCCCTGTGTGCACGCGCCGCCGCCGAGTTTTCTGGTGTCTGCGTGCCATAAAGTTCCTCAGCGCCGTGGCTTCCCAATTCCTTCTAGTCGCGCGCGCGAATTCTCTTCGTCAGGTCTTAATTCCCGTCGCGTTGTTGACCTCGCCAAATACGTTCATCATTTGGTCCTGTGTCGTTAAGCTTGTTGACCGTGTTCGCTACCGCGTGCGCTTGTTCTAATGCGCATCGCGCAGTAGTTGGGTCTCGCGCGCGTGGTTTTGAAGCTATGCGCGTTCGTCGTACCGCGTCATGTGTCGATATTCTCTCCCGGTAGACCTCGCCGTCAACCATGTTCAAATGATTGTTCGGCTCCTCGCATCCCGCCTATTCAATAAAACACCCAAATCTATAAACTGTCGATGCACTGCTGCCGTATGCGGCTGTCTCGGTCACTTGCGTCAGCTCGCCAGACCTACAACTCCATATACGTCGCTCTCCCGTATCGTCGTCGAGCCCGTCGAACCTTGTTCTTCCCTGCTCGATCTCGTCGAACCCCGAATCCCGGACATTAGGCAAAAATAAGCGAGGCCCGTGTGCATCGCTCATCAAGTGCTCGACACAAAGAGCTGAATCAGAATCCTTGCCGTGTTCGCGGATAGCGCGTCAGATTTAGAATGGTAAGTCGATTCAAAATTTCCATTAGCTTAATTATTGAAGTAGTTCGATGAATGTGATGTGCTTACTTTCGTTATTTTGAAGCAGTCGCGTCGCGGTAGGATTAAATATATGTGAAATACGATGAAGTTAGTAATGCGAAAGATAGATTAAGTATTTTATCTGGCTAGCTAGCAAGTTCAGATAACGTTGCCGTGCCGATTTAGTTGCTTAAATAAATTAATGCTTTGCTAGTAGACATTCTAATTAGCATAGTGAGTTAGAAAGTTATAAATGACTTCTACCAGTAGTCTTGAGCTTAATTATCTTAGAAACGTGAACCTAGTTTTCGTTAATTGTTTGGTATAGTATAGCTTAGGAAAAATATAGAACTTATACTTAGGGTGTTGTTGCCTGATATATGAGTTAAATTCGGTGAAATAGGAAGGACGTGAGTATTGTACTTCTTGTATGTTTATAGATTATTGTTCCGTGATGTTTGAGCTAGCACCAGATAAATAAAAGAAGCACGAATATTATCGTTAGTATTATATCGGCAGCTGGCGTTCCTTGTAATTGGATATTTTGGCAAAAAAAACTTATACTTAGGTTGCTATTACTTGATGTTTGAAGTAGATGCAATTACGCTAGAAAAGTGAAATAATTGGGCGTAGTCGTACGTCGATAACTAGTATTTCCGTTTAAAATAGTACATCGTCTCGCCGCTAGGAGTTTAATTCGCTATCGCGTAGTACTATTTAGGTTTGAAATATTCCTGTTTATATGCATTCATGTGCATCGTGCATCTCAATTTGGTACGATAATTGATCTCGTGATGCGGAAGACGAGCCAAGTCGACCCCAAGCGCGGGCTACTCCGCACGGTGATGCTGATGGATAGACGAAGCAAGTATCGGGACAAAGGATGGTCGTCAAGTGACCGACGCCTAACAAACACTAACCTAGTGTTACCCAGGCAAGCCCCGGTGCATGCAACCCCTTCCTTGTGTTTTTAAATAATTTTTACACACTTTAAGTCTAGTGAATGTGCATTAGGTTTATAGGAGTTGCTTGGAAACCCTTTGATGCATTGCCTACCTTGATATCCATACCTATATAGATACTTCTGGTGAAGTATCAAAATTATGATTTACAAAAAAATGCTTAGCCCTGCTTTTAAGCAGATAGAGTTTGTCCTTTGCACTTATGCCTAGCTCAGGTTTATCCTGAGGAAGGATGACCTCTACCTGCAAGAATATTTTTATTGGGAGCATGGTGGGATCTTACTGCAAAGTTCCCTATAATGCTCTTTTCATCCTAAGGAACACAAACAATCCTAAGGATGGAAGTACTTAAATCGGGACTTGGGCTAGGAACAGGTGATGCTCCGCCCGGGTCAATTAAGGATTGGATGCGTATGTAGGCCTGATAGATCAAGGACTATCTTAACTGGCCACATGCCCTGGAAATGGGACAGGGTAAGCTTGAACCCGGCTATTCCATACGTGAAAAGACAACCGCGCACTGGGCGTGGGAGATGGTGGGAGTAGCGTGTGCCCTCCTGGCTAGAGGCTGGATGGAGGAGTACTGTGCTCCCGGGTAGCGCGGACCGGTTCACGTTGTGGAGGATCTGTGGGAACGGTTGACATATGCAAGGGTTAAGTGCTACATATGTCGTGTGGTTAGAGATCCTCAGCTGAGTAAATCGATTCGGATCGCCGTTATATCCCCGGAGAGTGGAGACTTGATCACTGACCTGCAACCTAAGTCAGGATGTGAACCTCATGAATAAAAATGATGTTGTATTGATGAGATGGTGAAATTAGACCAGATGCAAATAGAGTCTATTAATATTTAATCTGGCGTTAAAATATTGAAAGTAAGGACTCACTTTAGTAAGCTATTTCTGCAAAAGTATCTAAGTTGATTCTTGCTAAAGCCTCTCCTTGATTTCCAAATCCAGCATACCCTTGAGAGTCTTTTCTTTAGTCGGGTAAGTCTTGCTGAGTAATTCCATACTCAGGGTTTTATTCCCTGTTGTTTTTCAGGTTCTAACTTTGTGCTGCTTTTGATGGTGTTAAGTGCCGGTGGGCTCGGCCTTCTTATATAAGTATAACCCGTCTTTATCTTCTTACTGAGGATGGTCATTTGAGCTAGCATATATTTCAAACTTATACTTTTGTAATCACTCCGATAAAATAATATAAAATTTTTGTAACTTGTAAAATTTGGTAATAAGATTTCCGCTGCAAAAATATTGGTGTGTGTGATTTGTGTTACTTAATCTCGCGGTTCTGGTTGTAAGTGGTTTATCCGGTGTCCTTGGGGCAAACGGACGGATCCTGTTAAGTTATCTGGTGCACATGCATGGCCGTCTGAGGTCTTCGAGACAAGGGCAGGTGCATGTGGGCCCGATAACTTGGAGGTTCTGCCACAGCTGGTATCGAAGCAGGATTAAGTATATACTGTCACATACGTATTTTTAAAACAAAAGTTTTGGTTTTGCAAAACCTATTTTCAACTAAACACATTGTTTGGTTTTGAAAAACAGTTTCGAAAAACTATAATGCTAGCGACATCCTCTGTTAAGCCCTAAATTAACGACTATCAGGTGGCTTATTTGAAAACCATAACCCATAACCGGGTGGGTGTTGCATACATGTGTAATGTTATTTTGAGGCCATTCAGTTTTGAATGGATTGTCGCTCAAGGTAAGGTGAGATGTGAGAGCATGACTGAACAACCGTCGGTCTAGGGGAGTGCTTAATTGTAGCGCTTGATTATATACATGTTACACATATGTATATATGAAGGCTGCAATGTGGAGTAATTACTTTTCCGGGAATTCAGTACCCCATGGATGTGTATGGGTATACAGACATGGGAATACTGAGAAGTGTAATGTACTTGTAACGACGCACCTACGCTCAGGTAAGAAGGTGAGTTACCATAATGAGTTGCCCTATGGTTAAAGTGTGGCAACGGCGCCTATGCGTGGCTCGGCGCTTAATGATGAGCTAGCCTCCATATAGAAATATACGGAGTATAAACTGTGATAAACTGTCATGTGTGAATTGCATCATTGGGAAATTGGGCTGTGATGGATTTTTCTGCAGGTACACTAACCTCGAAAACGTATGTGTAGTTGACGACTAGCAAAATACCGTGAGAGTCGTAAGAATGCCACCGATATAGAACGTTATTGCCACATTATGTTGGCAAAATCAGTGAGGACGAATAGGACGAGCATGCATCCTGATTGTTGCATTATGTTTGTCACCTATACACCCAAAATGCTTCTCTCATCTTTATTCCAGTAACCATTGATTGTAGATAATATGGTGTAATGCTGAATTATGAACTTCGATGAAATAGGTGTCCTCCATTCTTTAGGTGACCTTTTAGGGTACTTTATGTTTGCTCTTGTACTTGATGTGCCAATAGAAGGTTAGTGACTTGTTTGCCTAAATCGAAAATTAGGCCATGTTCTTATTTGGTGAACCGAGACCCAAAATTGAATTTACCATTATCCCTCCATAACTAAACTCATGCAAATGAAGGTTTAGATAATCTCTTTATTGGACCTACGATGTACTCGGACTTCAAACAAGAATCTTGAGTCATATTTCCATCTTAGATCATGCCCTTCTTCGATTGGCACAAGTTGATGTCCCTTACCCAGTTGCCTGTTCTTAAGGATCGCCATGTTGCCTTATCAACCGAACCTAGGAAAGACATGTCCTATCACTTTCTTGAAGTTTGTTGCCTTTGGTTTCATCATATCTATCGAAGGCATACCAACTTAACCTTGTGATTGTTTCCCCTCCGTATCTAATCGGATACTAATTCTTGACCTTGTAATCTCTACGATGGGCATAGAAATATGCTTGAGGCTGAATTAACAGTCTCCCATCGTACTCCTTTCATTAATTTTAGGTTATGGCCACGCCTTGTTCATTTCATCGGGACATAATCTATTTGGCTCTCTACTTGTAACCATTTTTACAGGTGGAGTATCTCCTTGTATATTGTCACCCTTGTTCAATTCATTTGTATCGCGCGAGATTTCTTATTGGTTACGTCTGGTAATGGCATTATGGCTAAAACCTGTGGTGCCGTGACGAAACCGAGGGCCTTCTGTGTGTGCGCACACACGGTTGTGCTGCTCGGCACGCGCTGGTATCATGGTTAGTAGTTGTAATCCATTATGAGACTATGTCAATGCGTTATCTTGGCACAATCTATTTTTGCTACGTGAGATTTATTATTGGTGCCAGTTTTGTAATGGTGTCATGGTTAAGGACTTATGGTGCCGCTGCGAAACTGAGAGCCCCTTGTGAATGTACACGCAAGGTTATGCTGCTTGGCGCATGCTGGTATCGAGGTCTCTAGTCATGATCCATTATAGAACTACACTGATGTGTTATCTTCCCTGGACCTTCCCTTGAAATAAATTCGATGTTGTTTGTCGAAGTGATCAAGCAACATCTATCATCTCTGTTGGATAAAAGGGCACACCATTTTCTGGTGTGGTCTCTTTTCTTTTGATCTTGGTAGTGACTACCTACACAAGTTCCCTTTACGTCTTTTGTGTAAAGGTGAAGCCTTGGAGCTTTTTAGTGTTGAGAAACAACTGATTAGCTCTCAAAATGGAGACCTGTTTCCCCTGCTACTGAGATGCAGGAGTTTGTTCATTCGCTCTCCTATTTAATTCATGCATTCCTGAACCAAGTCAGTTCATCTCGCATGAAGAAACAGATGAACAACCTAACCAAATGGATTTCTACCCAAATGCATGATCCTCTGCTTGCAAATGTGAACTCTCAACCCTTGGCTTACCGATGGTACTGAGAGGACTTGTCCAATGTCAAAAGTAGTTCAACAAGTTGGTTTTGACTAACTTATAACTGCTCAATGAACGAAGATTGAGTTTAGAGATCGTTTTATCGAGTTGTCTAAACTCACTTTGGTTTAACCCATCATAAGGAAGTATTTTCAAGAATCAAGATTAAGTCGGCCAGTAACCACCTAATCATCGCTCTCCTCATGCCTCACGTGTGCTTTTCCAGCATGTGTGATCAAGTCGAGCCATGACTAGTGCTGGATAAAATGGACTGGTTGCAAAGTCAACATCAACGGATCTCTTCGTTGATATTTTCCAAGTCTTTATCGTTTTTCTTGGACTTGGATTCTCTGGCTGACACGAGTTAACTGTGATGTTGTTCGACATTTACACCTGTCTCGTGTACTATGAAATTCCAATGACCACTTGTTGGTAAACCTTGTTCTGTGTGTTTTACCTAAGAGGTTGCTTCTGATTCTATTTGGGTAAAATCGCCTATTTGCCACTTGCCCAATAGACTCAGATAGTACAGTGTCATCAGAAAAAGCAAACTGCACACATGGAACCTTATGTGTTCTTCTGGCAGACATCATTTCTATTGGTGGACATTTCTAAATTAGCCTAAGGCGATACATGATATGTCCACTAGAGAAACAACATCCTGAGACACTCACCTTTCCTTGGAACTGTCTTAGGGTTAACGCTGGTATGGACATGGTTACATGCTTCTCTACTCTTAAAAGTCTTTCGCTCCGAATCTCGGGACGAGATTCTTTTAAGGGGGGAGGGCTGTAACACCCCAGGTGTTTACCGTCTGCTCGACAACGAGTATGAATGTAAGCACGTAATCAGTGGATAAAACGGATGCCAAAATTTTAGACATCTTCGTCTATCGCGATTTTAATATCGCATATGTTTCGTTTGTCGCGAGTTCGACATCGTTTTTATTTATTCGGGCTCTTCCAAAATTTTCGTGATATTCGGAACATCGTTGTTCCAAAAATCGGTGTGTTCGATGATTATTTAAAATTCGTCGCTCGCGCGAATACGACTTCGGAAGCCCGACTCACTCGGATGATTTTATCTCGGATGAATTAATTTAAACTCGACAACTAAATGTTGGGGGCAAAATAATTTGAATCTCGCATGTCTGAGAGAAATTGTGCGCGAGGTTGATAATCAAGGAATTATAATTGAGATCAGATTATCACACAAATTACCCGTAACCATGGAATCAGACGTTCAAACCGCAGGTAAATTTATCAAATTTCGAATCAAATTAAACTGTGTCGCATTAGTTCGGACCGGCATGAATTTAATTAAAAATTTAGATTCGAAATTAGTCCGATATAAATAACTGATAAAAAATTTAAAAATTATCTGATTTTAGGAGTATTCACCAAATCAAATCCTATCTAATTTTTCTTTTGTGCTTGATATTATTTTGGGCCAACTTATTTGTATCTCTTTTAAACCTTAGTCCTATTATCCACTTACTTTTAAGTCTCCATTAACGAAAATGGGAGAAATCCCTTTATTATTTCAACCCATGTCACGCTTCAAGCCTTGTCTTCATCGACATTATCTTCAGCCACCACACAGCAGGTCACGTAAATCTCCTTCTCACGTCTCTTGCTCCCTTGTTCTTATCTCAAGCCATCGTAATATCCCAGATTCCAGTACACGTGCTAGCTCGGGAATTCTCTCTGCATTCTATCACAGCACGTCATCAGCCATGCAGATCAAGTCCTTGGTAAATTTTAGTGTTCGCCTCTATGTACATAAATGCACCATGCGCATAAGCTCAGCTCGCCGGTCTAGCCTCTGGTGCTTACCTCGACCGCCATAGCGTCCTCTACTGACATGTCGCACGTCTGCTCTAGGTCGCAGGTTTCTTCCTCGCCCAGTTCATGTCATCGTTACTACTCATCGGCCGCCCTCCCTGCTCCTACTTCATCCGGTCGACCACCGCCACATCCTGGTGGTCGGGCATATTTCCTCACTGTTGGTCGTGCGTAGCTCCTTCCCTGGCTGCTCGGGCTCGCTCTCAGCTTCCAGCCATGGAGCTCGCCTTTGCTCCTCTGCTGCGTGCCCAACTATCTCTCTCTCCCTCAGCTCGCCGGCGTCCCTCCATTGCTGGTCGTGCCCAGCGTTCTTCTCCTAGCTCCCTGCTTGGCTCTATCTTGTGCCGGCGTCCTCTACTCCATCTTTTTCCCCAGCGCGCCTTGGTATTCGCTCGCTGCTGCGCGCGCTCTCCCCTACCTACTCGTCGTGGACGTGGGCCGCTGCCCATGCCGAGCTCCCTATGCGCGCAGCCATGTCTCTCTATTCACCGTGGCCGGTTCCCTGCTCACGCCACGGTTCTCTTCCAACTCCCTGTGTGCACGCGCCGCCGCCGAGTTTTCTGGTGTCTGTGTGCCATAAAGTTCCTCAGCGCCGTGGCTTCCCAATTCCTTCTAGTCGCGCGCGCGAATTCTCTTCGTCAGGTCTTAATTCCCGTCGCGTTGTTGACCTCGCCAAATACGTTCATCATTTGGTCCTGTGTCGTTAAGCTCGTTGACCGTGTTCGCTACCGCGTGCGCTTGTTCTAATGCGCATCGCGCAGTAGTTGGGTCTCGCGCGCGTGGTTTTGAAGCTATGCGCGTTCGTCGTACCGCGTCATGTGTCGATATTCTCTCCCGGTAGACCTCGCCGTCAACCATGTTCAAATGATTGTTCGGCTCCTCGCATCCCGCCTATTCAATAAAACACCCAAATCTATAAACTGTCGATGCACTGCTGCCGTATGCGGCTGTCTCGGTCACTTGCGTCAGCTCGCCAGACCTACAACTCCATATACGTCGCTCTCCCGTATCGTCGTCGAGCCCGTCGAACCTTGTTCTTCCCTGCTCGATCTCGTCGAACCCCGAATCCCGGACATTAGGCAAAAATAAGCGAGGCCCGTGTGCATCGCTCATCAAGTGCTCGACACAAAGAGCTGAATCAGAATCCTTGCCGTGTTCGCGGATAGCGCGTCAGATTTAGAATGGTAAGTCGATTCAAAATTTCCATTAGCTTAATTATTGAAGTAGTTCGATGAATGTGATGTGCTTACTTTCGTTATTTTGAAGCAGTCGCGTCGCGGTAGGATTAAATATATGTGAAATACGATGAAGTTAGTAATGCGAAAGATAGATTAAGTATTTTATCTGGCTAGCTAGCAAGTTCAGATAACGTTGCCGTGCCGATTTAGTTGCTTAAATAAATTAATGCTTTGCTAGTAGACATTCTAATTAGCATAGTGAGTTAGAAAGTTATAAATGACTTCTACCAGTAGTCTTGAGCTTAATTATCTTAGAAACGTGAACCTAGTTTTCGTTAATTGTTTGGTATAGACTATAGCTTAGGAAAAATATAGAACTTATACTTAGGGTGTTGTTGCCTGATATATGAGTTAAATTCGGTGAAATAGGAAGGACGTGAGTATTGTACTTCTTGTATGTTTATAGATTATTGTTCCGTGATGTTTGAGCTAGCACCAGATAAATAAAAGAAGCACGAATATTATCGTTAGTATTATATCGGCAGCTGGCGTTCCTTGTAATTGGATATTTTGGCAAAAAAAAACTTATACTTAGCTTGCTATTACTTGATGTTTGAAGTAGATGCAATTACGCTAGAAAAGTGAAATAATTGGGCGTAGTCGTACGTCGATAACTAGTATTTCCATTTAAAATAGTACATCGTCTCGCCGCTAGGAGTTTAATTCGCTATCGCGTAGTACTATTTAGGTTTGAAATATTCCTGTTTATATGCATTCATGTGCATCGTGCATCTCAATTTGGTACGATAATTGATCTCGTGATGCGGAAGACGAGCCAAGTCGACCCCAAGCGCGGGCTACTCCGCACGGTGATGCTGATGGATAGACGAAGCAAGTATCGGGACAAAGGATGGTCGTCAAGTGACCGACGCCTAACAAACACTAACCTAGTGTTACCCAGGCAAGCCCCGGTGCATGCAACCCCTTCCTTGTGTTTTTAAATAATTTTTACACACTTTAAGTCTAGTGAATGTGCATTAGGTTTATAGGAGTTGCTTGGAAACCCTTTGATGCATTGCCTACCTTGATATCCATACCTATATAGATACTTCTGGTGAAGTATCAAAATTATGATTTACAAAAAAATGATTAGCCCTGCTTTTAAGCAGATAGAGTTTGTCCTTTGCACTTATGCCTAGCTCAGGTTTATCCTGAGGAAGGATGACCTCTACCTGCAAGAATATTTTTATTGGGAGCATGGTGGGATCTTACTGCAAAGTTCCCTATAATGCTCTTTTCATCCTAAGGAACACAAACAATCCTAAGGATGGAAGTACTTAAATCGGGACTTGGGCTAGGAACAGGTGATGCTCCGCCCGGGTCAATTAAGGATTGGATGCGTATGTAGGCCTGATAGATCAAGGACTATCTTAACTGGCCACATGCCCTGGAAATGGGACAGGGTAAGCTTGAACCCGGCTATTCCATACGTGAAAAGACAACCGCGCACTGGGCGTGGGAGATGGTGGGAGTAGCGTGTGCCCTCCTGGCTAGAGGCTGGATGGAGGAGTACTGTGCTCCCGGGTAGCGCGGACCGGTTCACGTTGTGGAGGATCTGTAGGAACGGTTGACATATGCAAGGGTTAAGTGCTACATATGTCGTGTGGTTAGAGATCCTCAGCTGAGTAAATCGATTCGGATCGCCGTTATATCCCCGGAGAGTGGAGACTTGATCACTGACCTGCAACCTAAGTCAGGATGTGAACCTCATGAATAAAAATGATGTTGTATTGATGAGATGGTGAAATTAGACCAGATGCAAATAGAGTCTATTAATATTTAATCTGGCGTTAAAATATTGAAAGTAAGGACTCACTTTAGTAAGCTATTTCTGCAAAAGTATCTAAGTTGATTCTTGCTAAAGCCTCTCCTTGATTTCCAAATCCAGCATACCCTTGAGAGTCTTTTCTTTAGTCGGGTAAGTCTTGCTGAGTAATTCCATACTCAGGGTTTTATTCCCTGTTGTTTTTCAGGTTCTAACTTTGTGCTGCTTTTGATGGTGTTAAGTGCCGGTGGGCTCGGCCTTCTTATATAAGTATAACCCGTCTTTATCTTCTTACTGAGGATGGTCATTTGAGCTAGCATATATTTCAAACTTATACTTTTGTAATCACTCCGATAAAATAATATAAAATTTTTGTAACTTGTAAAATTTGGTAATAAGATTTCTGCTGCAAAAATATTGGTGTGTGTGATTTGTGTTACTTAATCTCGCGGTTCTGGTTGTAAGTGGTTTATCCGGTGTCCTTGGGGCAAACGGACGGATCCTGTTAAGTTATCTGGTGCACATGCATGGCCGTCTGAGGTCTTCGAGACAAGGGCAGGTGCATGTGGGCCCGATAACTTGGAGGTTCTGCCACAGCCTTCCTCTTCTGGCTTCGGGCCTCCTGAAGAGATAGAGTCTCCTGATTGGGGTCCAGCGGTTGTAGAACTGCAGCCCTAGTTGCTGAAGCTTTCTTCGGCGCCATAGCGAAGGTTTATGGTTGCCGAAGATGTTCAAAACTCAGAGTGGAAGTGAGTTCACCGGAGGTGGGCGCCAATGTTGGGGACTTGTTCTCAAATGCTATAAGTTAAGAACAAGGCAACACAAAATGTTAAACGTTAAAGACCTTCGTCCTCCGAAGCATTATTTCCCTTGGGACATAATGATTTTCGGACGAAGGTTATGAAAGACAGACCTTCATCAATACAACGTATAATAATGAAGAAGGAATCATATGAAATATGAAGGATAACGTAAACAATTATGTATCATCGTCAACTCCTTTCTATATTATTATTATGGAAAAATAAAAATGATATCAAGTTACAAATGTACCTTCGGCTTGAAAGAAGGTAAGAATACAGGCGTGACGCAAAAGTAAATGCCAAGTCAGCGCGAACAGTACGGGGGCACTGTTCACCTATTTATAGGCACGGGACACAGCCCATGCAAAATTACATCCATGCCCTTTACATTTGGTAGTGATTCTATAGTAATCCACCGAGGCCTAAATAGCATTTTCATCTTTAAGTCGGTTTCCTTTTCTGCTATCATGCTGAAGCTTTCCTGCTCACAGCTTCGGCGCTGTATCAACCTTCGTATTCTTCTCCCACTGTGGTGCTGATTCGAGTCCGAAGATACCTGTTCACACATTATACTCCAGAAACACTGTTAAATCATATTTTTGAGGACCTTCGGAAGCCGAAGGCCCCCAACAGTGACCCAAGTGATTAAGGAGAAGGCTCATCCGGTATAAGTGACCGATTAAGAGAGGGAAAGAGTTGGAATAGACACAGCCTTTGTGGCCTCCTCAACGGGGACTAGGTTCTTTGGAACAGAACCTTGGTAAACAAATCATCGTGTTCACTTGCATTGATCTTCACTTGATTTGTTTCCCCTTAGTCCTCTCTCTAAAGTTCCCTTGCTCATATCGATTTGAGTTTGCTCCCAAACGTTATCCGCATTGATTGAGCAACTCTAAGCAAGGAGAATTATCTTCATACTCGGATTTAATTCTAATGCTAACCCCAGCGTTAGTGCAAGTTTAAGTTTATAAATTTTAGGTTTTGCCTATTCACCCCCCCTCTAAGCGACTTTCAATTGGTATCGGAGCCAGTGCTTCACTAAGAGTCTGACAAACTCGAGGTGATGTCTGGAGATCACGCCAAGAGGGAGATTGTCATGGGCGACAAGGCCATGGGCTCGGGAAGGACTCTATCAAGGGAGTTCAGCGATAAATACAAAGGAGGGATCCTCTTCCTCCATCAAGTCACTAAGGAAGGGTCACAAGAAGAAAAAGAAAATGAAGAAGGTGGTCTACTACGAGACCGACTCTTCATCACCTTCCACATCCGGCGCCGAGTCTACAACTTCGAAGCGCCACGAGCATAAGAAGTATAGTAAGATGCCTCTACGCTATCCTCGCATTCCTAAACGCGCTCCTTTACTTTCGATACCCCTAGGCAAACTACCATACTTTGATGGTGAAGATTATTGCATGTGGAGTGATAAAACGAGGCACCATCTAACCTCACTCCAAGAAAGCATATGGGATATTGTTGAGTTTGGAGTGCAGGCACCACAAGTGCGCGACGAGGACTACAACTCGGATGAGGTCGCCCAAATTATGCATTTTAACTCATAAGCAACTTCTATACTCCTCGCCTCCTTGTGTCGAGAGGAGTATAATAAGGTGCAAGGGTTGAAAAATGCTACAGAAATTTGGGATGTCCTCAAAACGGCGCATGAAGGGGACGAGGTGACCAAGATCACCAAGCGCGAGACGATCGAGGGAGAACTTAGTCGATTCGTCCTCAACAAAGGAGAAGAGCCACAAGCAATGTAAAACTGGCTCAAAACAATGGTGAATCAAGTGCGCAACCTTAGGAGCACTAAATGGGATGACCATGAAATGGTCAAGGTTATTCTAAGATCTCTCGTTTTTCGTAATCCTACTCAAGTTCAACTAATCTGTGGAGATCCTAGATATAAACAAATGTCCCCCGAGGAAGTGATTGGCAAGTTTGTGAGCTTTGAACTTATGATCAAAGACTCCAAACATATTGTCAACTTGGAGCAAGGCGCCACCTCCACAGGTGCAACCCGTTGCATTCAAAGCAATGGAAGAAAAGGAGTCTACACCAAGTAGACTTCCAATCGACGCCTCTAAGCTCGACAACGAGGAGATGTCTCTTGTCATTAAGAGCTTTTGACAAATCCTCAAACAAAGGAAGGGGAAGGACTACAAGGACCGTTCCAAGAGGGTGTGCTACACAAGTGATAGTGATAGGGACAACGACAAGAAGAGGAAGAAAAAGATGGAGAAGAAAAGGTACTACAAGAAGAAGGGTGGCGAGGCACACATGTGGCGGGAATGGGACTCCAACGAGAGCTCCACTGACTCCTCCTCCGATGAGGACGCCGCCAACATCGCCATCAACAAAGGACTCCTCTTCCCCAACATCGGCCACAAGTGTCTCATGGCTAAGGAAGACAAGAAGAAGAAGGTACATTCTAGAGATACCACCGAATACACTACATCTGATGATGAGTGTAGCTCTAGTGATGATAATGATGATTTATTTTCTCTCTTTGCCAACCTTACCATGGACCAAAAGAAAAAAATAAATGAATTAATAGAAACCATTAATGAGAAGGTTGATCTCTTGGAATGCCAAGAGGACTTGCTCGTTAAAGAAAATAAAAAATTTGTTAAATTAAAAAATGCTTATGCTCTAGAGGTAGAAAATGTGAAATTTTGTCTAAAGAGCTTAGCATTTGCAATGATTCAATTTCCTGTCTTAGAGATAAAAATGTTGTTTTAAATGCTAAGATAGAAGAATTGAATGCTTACAAACCCTCTACATCTACTGTTGAGCATGTCACTATTTGCACTAGATGTAGAGATGTTAATGTTGAAGCTATTGATGATCACCTTGCCAAAATTAAAGAACAAAATGATCACATAGCCAAATTAAATGCTAAAATTACCGAGCATAAATTAGAAAATAAAAAATTTAAATTTGCTCGAAGCATGCTTTATAATGGGAGACACCCTGACATTAAGGATGCTATTGGCTTCCAACAAGGGAGCCAAAGCAACACCAAACTTAATGCCCCCAAGAAACTATCTAATTTTGTTTAGGGTAACGCTCCCATGGTTCACGATAGAGAAGGTTACATTTTATATCATAAGAACTATCCTGAGCACAAGATTAGAAAAATTGAGAGTACCTAGAGGGGGGTGAATAGGTGATCCTGTAAAATCAAGAGCTAAATAGCCAAAAAACTTAGATATTAAAGTGTTAGCGTGACTAAGCAGCTTTGAAGCGAGTTCTTGTGAACACAACAATCACAGAAAATTCAACACAAGAGACACATGATTTTTATTCTGTGGTTCGGCCAAGTAACACTTGCCTACTTCCACGTTGTGGCGTCCCAATGGACGAGGGTTGCACTCAACCCCTTTCAAGTGATCCAATGATCAACTTGAATACCATGGTCTTTTTGTTTAGAGTATCTTCCCGTTTGCGAGGAATCTCCACAATTTGGAGTCTCTCGCCCTTACAATAGAGATCACAAAGAAAGAACAAAGTAAGGTTGGGAGAAGCAACACACACAAGATTCAATCCGCAGTACACACACGCACACAAGTCAACACTTGAGCTCAAAGGATAACAAAGGGAGTTCACAACTCGAAATGAAGCTCAAATCACTATCACAATGAATCAAATGTGTGGGAGCGGAGTCTGGATGTCTTAGTATGCTTGGAGAATGCTTGGTATATTGCTCCATGCGCCTAGGGGTCCCTTTTATAGCCCCATGGTAGCTAGGAGCCGTTGGAGATCAAGATGGAAGGCTATCCTTGCCTTCTGTTGAATGGCGCACCGGACAGTCCGGTGCGCCACCGGACAGCCATTGTAGCATGTCCGGTGCGCGATTTCCTTCCAAATCGGGCACAGTCGACCGTTGCTCCTCGGAACCGGTTGGCGCACCGGACACTGTCCGGTGCACCCAGCCGACCGTTGGAGCGGGCCACGTGTCACGCATTGATCGCGCAGCAGACCGTTGGCGCTGGCGCCGTTGGCTCACCGGACAGTCCGGTGAATTATAGCCACGTCGCCTTGTTCCTTTTTCCAAGAGCGACGAGTTCGCCGCAGATGACTCATCAGAAAGTCTGGTGCACCACCGGACAGTCCGATGAATTATAGCCGTACAACTCCATCGATTCCCGAGAGCGGCCACTTCACTGTTGACCAGCCTGGCGCACTGGACACTGTCTGGTGCACCACCGGACAGTCCGGTGTGCTAGGCCGAGCTGGAGTTTGGCTGCATACAGCCAAGTCTTTTCCATTTCTTTTCCCTTTCTTTTCTCCTTGTTTCTAGCACTTAGACAAAACATATTAGTATTCAAAAACAATGTACTAAGTCTAGAAACATACCTTGTATCTTGATTTGCACTCTTCACACATTTACCACATGAGGATTCAATTAAGATGTGTTGGGCATCTAATCACCAAAATACTTATAGAAATTGCCCAAGGGCATATTTCCCTTTCAATCTCCCCCTTTTTGGTGATTTATGCCAACACATTAAAAAGCAACAACAGAGAGGTGCAACATCAATGCAATTGAAGACCAAATTATTTTTGCTTATGATTTGGCATATTTGGATCACTCTTTGCCACCACTTGATTTGTTTTTGCAAATCAAATTCATTTTCCTATCTCTAAGTCAAACACGCTTGTTTGGGCACATAGAGAGATATTTCAAGAGTAAAATTGATTCAAGTGCCTGAAAACTCTCCCTTTTCCCACAATCAAAATTCTCCCCCACAAGAGACCAAATTTGCAATAAGAGCATTTTGGACAAATCAAAAATTCTAACTCTATTGTTTTCAAAATCCACAAGTGGTTGGCTGATCCATTTGCTTTGGCCTTAATTTCTCCCCCTTTGGCATTAAGCACCAAAATGGAATCATTTTTGGCCCTTTAACCCCATGGCCTCACCAAAAATGTCAATTCAAAGCAAAAGGCAAATAGAGCATAAGAATGAACTTGGAATTAAATACACTAATACAGGAGTGCAGTGGAAGTCTTTGCATCGTCCAAGTCCATTTTCCCTTTCAATGTACCTTTGAGACTACAACAAGTGTTCTCAGCCAAACAGATTAGTCTCAAAGGGATCAAGTTGTAGCACACTCCCCCTAAATATGTGCACCATTTGCATATGGACTTGTGAGGTTCGGGGATCACTTGTACAACTTGAGCACCATAAATAGATAATAAATGATGCAAATGCATGAAGTAACATGATCATAGGCATAGAACACATGTATGCTATAGATCAATCCAAGTTACGCGAATCTAAGACATTTAGCTCACTACGCAACCTGCAAAACCTTTTCTCATCTAAAGGCTTAGTGAAGATATCAGCTAGCTGGTTCTCGGTGCTAATATGGTACACCGCGATATCTCCCTTTTGCTGGTGGTCTCTCAGGAAGTGATGCCGGATGTCTATGTGCTTAGTGCGGCTGTGTTCAACAGGATTATCCGCCAAGCGAATTGCACTCTCATTGTCACATAGGAGTGGGACTTTGTTCAGATTGTAGCCAAAGTCCCGGAGGGTTTGCCTCATCCAAAGTAGTTGCACGCAACATTGTCCTGCGACAACATACTCGGCCTCAGCGGTGGATAGGGCAACGAATGTTTGTTTCTTTGAACTCCAGGACACCAGGGACCTTCCTAGAAATTGGCACGTCTCTAATGTGCTCTTCCTATCAACCTTGCACCCGGCATAATCGGAGTCTGTGTATCCAATTAAGTCAAAGCTAGACCCCTTTGGATACCAGATCCCAAAGCAAGGCGTAGAAACTAAATACCTAAGAATTCGCTTAATGGCCACAAGGTGACATTCCTTGGGGTCGGATTGATATCTAGCACACATGCATACACTAAGCGTAATGTCTTGTCTACTAGCACATAAATAAAGCAATGAACCTATCATAGACCGATATGCCTTTTGATCAACGGACTTACCTCCTTTGTTGAGGTCAACATGCCTGTCAGTTCCCATCAGTGTCTTTGCGGGCTTGGCGTCCTTCATCCCAAACCTCTTGAGAAGATCTTGAGTATACTTCATTTGGGAGATGAAGGTGCTGTCCTTGAGTTGCTTCACTTGGAACCCAAGGAAGTAGGTCAACTTGCCCATCATCGACATCTTGAACTTTTGTGTCATCGCCCTGCTAAACTCCTCACAAGACTTTTGATTAGTAGAACCAAATATTATGTTGTCGACATAAATTTGGCACACGAAGAGATCACCATCACAAGTCTTTGTAAAAAGAGTGGGATCAGCTTTCCCAACCTTGAAAGCATTAGCAATTAAGAAATCTCTAAGGCATTCATACCATGCTCTTGGTGCTTGCTTAAGTCCATAGAGTGCCTTAGAGAGCTTATACACGTGGTCGGGATACCTGTCATCCTCAAAGCCAGGGGGTTGTTCTACGTATACCTCCTCCTTGATTGGCCCGTTGAGGAAAGCGCTCTTTACGTCCATTTGAAACAACCTAAAAGAGTGGTGAGCGGTATAGGCTAATAATATTCGAATAGACTCTAGCCTAGCCACAGGAGCAAAAGTCTCCTCAAAATCCAAACCTACGACTTGGGCATAACCTTTTGCCACAAGTCGAGCCTTGTTTCTTGTCACCACCCCGTGCTTGTCTTGCTTGTTGCGGAACACCCACTTGGTTCCCACAACGTTTTGCTTTGGACGTGGCACCAGGCTCCAAACTTTATTTCTCTTGAAGTTGTTGAGCTCTTCCTGCATGGCCAACACCCAGTCCGGATCCTGCAAGGCCTCTTCTACCCTGAAAGGCTCAATAGAAGAGACAAACGAGTAATGCTCACAAAAATTATCTAATCGTGAACGAGTAGTTACTCCCTTGCTGATGTCACCTAGAATCTGATCGACGGGGTGATGTCTTTGGATCTTCGCTCAGACTTGAGTTGGAGGGACCCATGGTGCTTCTTCCTCCATTGCTTGATCTTCTTGTGCTCCCCCTGGATCATGCCCTTCTTCTTGCAGTACCTATTCATCATCTTGAGTTGGGGGATGCACCATCGTGGAGGAAGATGGCTGATCTTGCTCCTATTGTTCCTATGGTCGCACATCACCTATCGCTATTTCGTGCGCATTGCGGCCGTCGGAACTTCATCTTCATCTATGTCATCAAGATCAACTTGCTCTCTTGGAGAGCCATTAGTCTCATCAAATACAACATCGCTAGAGACTTCAACCAATCCTAATGATTTGTTGAAGACCCGATACGCCTTTGTATTTGAGTCATACCCTAGTAAAAACCCTTCTACTGCCTTGGGAGCAAATTTAGAATGTCTACCTTTCTTCACCAGAATGTAGCATTTGCTTCCAAATACACGAAAGTAAGAGACATTGGGTTTGTTACCGGTAAGGAGTTCATAGGAGGTCTTCTTTAGGAGGCGATGCCGGTAGAGCCGGTTTATGGCGTGGCAGGCTGTGTTCACAGCTTTCGACCAAAACCGCTCGGGCGTCTTGAACTCTCCAAGCATCGTTCTCGCCATGTCGATTAGCGTCCTGTTCTTCCTCTCTACTACACCGTTTTCCTGTGGTGTATAGGGAGCGGAGAACTCGTGCTTGATGCCTTCCTCCTCAAGATACTCCTCAACTTGTAGATTCCTGAACTCGGACCCGTTGTCGCTCCTTATCTTTTTAACCTTTAGCTCAAATTCGTTTTGAGCCCTCCTTAGAAAGCGCTTTAGGGTCCCTTGGGTTTATGATTTGTCCTGCAAAAAGAACACCCAAGTGAAGCGGGAAAAGTCACCAACAATTACAAGACCGTACTTACTTCCCCCGATGCTGAGGTAGGCAACGGGTCCAAAGAGGTCCATGTGAAGAAGCTCCAGTGGTCTTGATGTTGTCATCTCGTTCTTGCTGTGATGAGTGCTTCCCACCTATTTCCCTGCTTGACATGCTGCACAGGGTCTGTCTTTCTCAAAATAAACATTGGTTAGTCCTAACATATGTTCTCCCTTTAGAAGTTTATGAAGGTTCTTCATCCCAACATGTGCTAGACGGCGATGCCAAAGCCAGCCCATACTAGTCTTAGCCATTAAGCATGCATCTAGATCGACATTCTCTTTCGAAAAATCAACTAAGCAGAGCTTGCCGTCTAATGCACCCTTAAAAGCTAATGAACCATTACTCCTTCGAAAGACAGATACATCAACATTTGTAAACAAACAATTGTAACCCATGTGGCACAATTGACTTACAGATAGAAGGTTGTATCCTAGCGACTCTACTAAAAATACATTTGAAATGGAGTGCTCACTTGTGATGGCTATCTTTCCCAAACCTTTGACCTTTTCTTGATTCCCATCTCCAAATATGATTGTATCCTGGGAATCCTTGTTCTTGACGTAGGAGGTGAACGTTTCTTCTCCCCCGTCATGTGGTTTGTGCATCCGCTATCGATAATCCAGCTTGAGCCCCCAAATGCATAAACCTGCAAGGCAATTTAAGCTTGGGTTTTAGGTACCCAACTCTTGTTGGGTCCTACAAGGTTAGTCACAATAACTTTTGGAACCCAAATACAAGTCTTATCTCCCTTGCATTTGGATCCCAATTTTCTAGCCACTACTTTTGTATTTTTGCATGTAAGTACAAAAGAAGTATTGCAAGCATGATAAATAGTAGAGGGTTTATTGCACATTTTTCTAGGAGCATGAGACACAACATGATTTCTCCTAGGCCTACTTCTACCATAATCATGAGTGGAGCTAGAAGCAAACATAGCATTTGAATCATAATAAGTAGCATGATCATAACTCCTATGAGAATGACTAGCAATTTTTCTATCATAAATAAAGGCATGATTCCTTTGAGGACTACTAGCCATGGGGGCCTTCCCTTTTCTCCTTGTTGAGAATAGGAGTCCTTTGGCTTGTTAAGTTCTTGGTTTCTTTTTGAAAACCAAGCCCATCCTTAATTGAGGGGTGTCTACCAACGGTGTAGGCATCCCTAGCAAATTTTAATTTATCAAAATCAACTTTGCAAGTCTTAAGTTGAGCATTAAGACTTGCCACCTCATTGTCAATTTAGTAATAGAAGCAAGAGTTCATCACATGCATCAACATCAAAATCCTTACATCTATTACAAATAACAACATGCTCTACACATGAACTAGTTTTGTTAACTTCCTCTAGCTTAGCATTTAATTCATCATTTAAACTCCTTAAACTAGAGACAAATTCATGGCAAGCAGATAACTCAGAAGATAGCATTTCATTTCTCTTAATTTCTAAAGCAAGAGATTTTTGCACACTAACAAATTTGTCATGTTCCTCATATAATATATCCTCTTGCTTTTCTAGCAATCTATCTTTTTCATTGAGAGCATCGATTAATTCATTAATTTTCTCTACTTTAGCTCGATCTAACCCCTTAAATAAATCAGAGTAATCTACTTCATCATCAGATGATTCCTCATCGCTAGAAGAAGTGTACTTAGGGGTATCTTGAACATGTACCTTCCTTTCCTTGGCCATAAGACATGTATGGCATTCGTTGGGGAAGAGTGAAGACTTGTCGAAGGCCGAGGTAGCAAGTCCTTCATCATTAGAGTCTGATGATGAGCAGTCAGAATCCCATTCCTTTCCTAGATGCGCCTCGCCCTTCGCCTTCCTGTAATTCTTCTTCTTTTTCTTCTTCCCGCTCTTTTCTTGTCCCTGGTCATTATCATTTTCGGGGCATTGTGCAATGAAATGACCAGTCTTACCGTATTTGAAGCAGGAGCGCTTTCCCCTTGTTTTGTTTTTGTTGGGGGTACTCCTTGCGTCCTTTAAGCGCGGTCTTGAAGCGCTTGATGATAAGCGCCATTTCGTCCTCGTTGAGTCCGGCAACCTCCACTTGAGCTACCTTGCTTGGTAGCGCCTCCTTGCTGCTTGTTGCTTTGAGAGCAACGGGCTGCAGCTCGTAGATGGCTAGTGGACCGTTCAAGGCGTCATCTACATATCTTGCCTCCTTAACCATCATGCGCCCGCTTACGATTTTTTCGAGGATCTCCTCGAGCGTCATTTTGGTGTACTTGGGGTTTTCACGAATAAAATTCACAAGATGGGGGTCAATTACAATAAATGACCTTAGCATGAGTCAGACGACATCATGATCCGTCCATCTTGTGCTTCTATAGCTTCGAATCTTGTTGACCAGGGTCTTGAGCCTGTTGTAGGTCTGAGTTGGTTCCTCTCCCCTGATCATCGCGAATCTCCCCAGCACGCCTTCCACTAGTTCCATCTTTGTGATCATAGTGGCATCGTTTCCCTCATGAGATATCTTGAGGGTGTCCCAAATTTGCTTAGCGTTGTCTAAGCCACTCACCTTATTATATTCATCCCTAGAAAGTGAAGCTAGCAAGACAATAGTAGCTTGGGCATTTTTATGGATTTCTTCATTTATAAAAACAGGATTATCAGTGCTATCAAAATGCATCCCATTTTCTACAATTTCCCATATGCTAGGATGGAGAGAGAACAAATGACTATGCATTTTATGGCTCCAAAACGAATAGTCCTCTCCATCAAAGTGTGGAGGTTTTCCAAGGGGAATTGAAAGAAGATGCGCATTTGAATTATAGAGAATGCGAGAGTAATCAAAAGAATAGTTTTGATTGGCCGTTTTCTTCTTTGACGAGGAGTCATCGTCGTCGTCCCTTGGTGAAGAAGAAGATGCATCACTGTCATAGTAGATGATCTTCTTGATGCGTCTCTTCTTCCCGTCCCTCTTCTTGTGACTCGAGCCGGAGTCGGTATGCTTGTCGTCTCTTGGCTCGTTGAGGAGGGACTCCTTCTCCTTGTCGTTAATCACCATCCCCTTACCCTTAGGATCCATCTCTTTGGATGGTTAGTCCCTTAAATGAAGAGTACGACTCTGATACCAATTGAGAGCACCTAGAGGGGGGTGAATAGGTGATCCTGTAAAATCATGAGCTAAATAGCCACAAAACATTGATATTAAAGTGTTAGCGTGACTAAGTAGCTTTGAAGCGAGTTCTTGTAAACACAACAATCAAAAAAAATTCAACACAAGAGACAAGCGATTTTTATTCCGTGGTTCGGCCAAGTAACACTTGCCTACTTCCACGTTGTGGCGTCCCAATGGATGAGGGTTGCACTCAACCCCTTTAAAGTGATCCAATGATCAACTTGAATACCATGGTCTTTTTGTTTAGAGTATCTTCCTGTTTGCGAGGAATCTCCACAATTTGGAGTCTCTCGCCCTTACAATAGAGATCACAAAGAAAGCACAGAGTAAGGTTGGGAGAAGCAACACACACAAGATTCAATCCGTAGCACACACACGCACACAAGTCAAGACTTGAGCTCAAAGGACAACACAGGGAGTTCACAACTCGAAATGAAGCTCAAATCACTATCACAATGAATCAAATACGTGGAAGTAGAGTCTGGATGTCTTAGTATGCTTGGTATATTGCTCCATGCGCCTAGGGGTCCCTTTTATAGCCCCAAGGCAGCTAGGAGCCGTTAGAGATCAACATGGAAGGCTATCCTTGCCTTCTGTCTAATGGCGCACCAGACAGTCCGGTGCGCCACCGGACAGCCACTGTAGCATGTCCGGTGCGTGATTTCCTTCCAAATCGGGCACAGTCGACCGTTGCTCCTCGGAACCGGTTGGCGCACCGAACACTGTCCGGTGCACACCGGACAGTCCGGTGCACCCAGCTGACCGTTGGAGCGGCCCACGTGTCACGCGTTGATCGTGCAGCAGACCGTTGGCACTAGTGCCGTTGGCTCACCGAACAGTCCAGTGCACCACCGGACAGTCCGGTGAATTATAGCCACGTCGCCTTGTTCCTTTTTCCAAGAGCGACGAGTTCACCGCGGATGACTCACCAGACAGTCCGGTGCACCACCGGACAGTCCGGTGAATTATAGTCGTACAACTCCGTCGATTCCCAAGAGCGGCCACTTCACCGTTGACCAGCCTGGCGCACCGGACACTGTCCGGTGCACCACCAGACAGTCCGGTGTGCCATGCCGAGCTAGAGTTTGGCTGCACACAGCCAAGTCTTTTCCATTTCTTTTCCCTTTCTTTTCTCCCTGTTTCTAGCACTTAGACAAAACACATTAGTATTCAAAAACAATGTACTAAGTCTAGAAACATACCTTGTATCTTGATTTGCACTCTTCACACATTTACCACATGAGGATTCAATGAAGATGTGTTGGGCATCTAATCACCAAAATACTTATAGAAATTGCCCGAGGGCATATTTCCCTTTCAAAAATCCATGCTATAAAACCTCATACTATTTCTCATCATGCTTATTTATACAGTAATAAGGCATCTA
Source organism: Zea luxurians (assembly GCA_029449295.1). NCBI lineage: Eukaryota > Viridiplantae > Streptophyta > Magnoliopsida > Poales > Poaceae > Zea > Zea luxurians. The sequence continues at coordinate 106,475,828 of JAOPSE010000010.1, forward strand.
GCTCTAGGCATTCCACTCATATCAAAATGCCTAAAAAGAAAATTGTCAATGCATCAAATGAGCATAACATTTCATTGAAAACTTTTGATGCATCTTATGTGCTTACTAACAAATAAGACAAAGTAGTTACCAAATATGTTGGGGGCAAACACAAGAGTCCAAAGACTTGTGTTTGGGTACCCAAGGCGCTTGTTTCTAATGTCAAAGAACCCAAGACGGTTTGGGTACCTAAGAACAAGGCTTAAATTTGTTTTGTAGGTTTATGCATCCGGTGGATCAAGTTGGATAATCGATAGCGGGTGCACAAACCACATGACAGGGGAGAAAAGGATGTTCTCCTCATATGAGAAAAATAAAGATCCCCAAAGAGCCATTACATTCGGGGATGTAAATCAAGGTTTGGTCAAAGGTTTGGGTAAAATTGCTATATCTCCTGACCATTCCATTTCCAATGTTTTTCTTGTAGATTCTCTAGATTACAATTTGCTTTCTGTTTCTCAATTATGTAAAATGGGCTACAACTGTCTTTTTACTGATATAGGTGTTACTGTCTTTAGAAGAATGGATGATTCAATAGCATTTAAGGGAGTGTTAGATGGTCAGCTATATTTAGTTGATTTTAATGATAAAAATGCTGAACTAGACATTTGCTTAATTGCTAAGACTAATATGGGCTGGCTCTGGCATTGCCAACTTGCCCATGTTGGGATGGAGAATCTTCACAAGCTTCCAAAGGGAGAGCACATTTTAGGACTAACAAATGTTCATTTTGAGAAAGACAGGATTTATAGCGCATGTCAAGCTGGGAAGCAAGTTGGAGTCCATCATTGCAAGAGCAAAGGCAACCACTTCAATGACACAACCAAAGCATTCAATCCACTCCAAGCTCCAAAACCAACTCTATTGCTTAGAAACTTATGAGAGGATCATTTGTATTCTTTTGTTGCTCTTGTTGCTTGGGTTGCTTTCTCATTCCCCATTCTTATTCATCTAATTACTTTGTAAAGCTATCAAGAGACACCTAACTGTGTGGTGGTCCTTGCGGGGTCTTAGTGACCCAAGTGATTAAGGAGAAGGCTCATCCGGTCTAAGTGACAGATTGAGAGAGGGAAAGGGTTTGAATAGACCCGACCTATGTGGCCTCCTCAACGGGGACTAGGTTCTTTGGAACCAAACCTCGGTAAAAAAATCACCGTGTTCACTTGCATTGATCTTCACTTGATTTGTTTCCCCTCACTCCTCTCTCTAAAGTTCCCTTGCTCATATCGATTTGAGTTTGCTCCCAAACGTTATCCGCATTGATTGAGCAACTCTATGCAAGGAGAACTATCTTCATACTCGGATTTAATTCTAACGCTAACCCCGGCCTTAGTGCGAGTTTAAGTTTATAAATTTCATGTTTCGCCTATTCACCCGTGTGAATCATCTAGGCCCCTAAGTGGTGTTTTGGTAATTAATTACAACTGATTGTGGACTAACAGTTCCTTGAGTGATAAGATTGCAGGACTGAACCACAAGGTACAGCAAAGATCTTGAGGAATCATAACCATTGATTGTGGATCAAGTGAAGGCAAAGGTAAAACATAGGTTTTTGCTTTTTCCAGTCAGTAGGTGTTTAGAGAAGAAACTGACTGGATTAATAGGATAGACAGTCATACTATTAAGAGGGGGTCAATGAACTTGAATGGTGTATAACTTAGTGCCTCATAGAGCATAAATGGTAACATGTGCATGAGGGCTAATAGCGCTACGGGTTCCAAAATTAAAATTCTTTTGAATTAGCGCAAAAACTTGTTTCCGTGAGGACGGTGGACCGTCTGGGCCATATGGCCGGACCATCTGTGACTCTGCTAGAGAGGTTTGTCCCTGCCTTGTTATGGCGGACCGTCCGGCCCCAGAAGGCAGACCGTCCGCATAGGAAAAATCGAGTTTGGGAAGGGACGGTGTGTTTTTGGGACTTTGTACTACGAACCATCTGGGGTTTTTAGCCAGACGGTAAGTGGTCCATGTGCGGACCGTCCGGCCATGATTGGCGGACCGTTCGCTCGTATTACTGAGACTGATCAAGCACTCTGTTACTTAAGTGTGTCAGGATCCGGACCGTCCGGTCCCAGTGGGTGGACCGACCAACCCTGACTTTTCTGACAACTCTGACAGGTTTCAAAAGGTAAATATAGCCGTTACTGGTACGACGAACCGTCCGACCATAAGGTGCGGACCGTCCGCGTGTGCGCAGAATCTGTGCAAGTTGCACATAACGGCTACATATGTGTTGAGGGGCTATAAATAGAAGTGTAGCTCGTGTGTGGAGGCTCTCTTGGCCATTTCTAGCAGACATTGGACCATTTGTGAGCCTCCCACTCAAACACTCACACTAGTTGATTGAGATCACATTCTAGTGAGTGATTGAGACACTCTAGTGCATTTGCATTCGTTGTAATCTTTGAGGCACTAGGTGATACACAGGGCAAGCGTCATCGGCTTGTTATTCTTGGAGGTTGCCGCCTCCTAGACGACTTGGGTGTTGTCTTCGTTGAGCTCTCCATGAAGATTGTGGAGGAGTCGCGGAGTTGATTATGAGAGGTTTGCGCCTACCTCGCCGGAGCGGCAAAGGTGACACTAGTGAAATCGAGGTATTAAGTGAATTCTTGTCCACTTGGCTCAAAGATCAAGCCGTGATTTGGTAGAGGAGCAAGTGAGAGCTTTAATTCCACCTCAACATGGATTAGGGGTGACCGGCAAATCACCAATACCACAGGATAAATCTCGGTGTCATTCTCTCAACTATTTTACATTGTTTACAAGTAGTTGGTAACTTATATATTGTTTATCTTTGTGGCATTAGATTAAATTGTTCATTACATTTTGTTGTGTCATCAAGGCTAGAAACATTTACATCTCTTGTTGTTTTGATTAAATTTGTCTAGTGTATTTTATTTTAGTCAAAACCGTCTATTCACCCCCCCTCTAGCCGGTGTCCTAGATCCTACAAATGGTATCAGAGGCAAGGACTCCATTGATTGTGGATTTTATCATCCCGTAGTTGGACAAAATGGCTAATAACAACAATGTGCACATTGGGAAGCTGCCACATTTTGATGGGAACAATTATGACTATTAGAAAATAAGAATGTCAATGCATCTTAAAGCTATGGGGGAAGATTTGGCCTATTGCTAGAGATGGATTTCTAGTATTGAAGGAAGATGAACCGTCTCCCAATGATCATGAGAATATTCTAACCAATGATCAAGCAATGAATGTATTATATGATGCATTAGACATAAATGAGTTCAACCGCATCAAAAATCTCACAACCGCTCATGAGATATGTACAAAGCTAATGGAAATTCATGAAGGAACCACAATTGTGAAGAGTGCAAAGTTATATGTATGCAAAGTAAAGTTTAAACAATTTCTCATGAAGGAAGATGAAAGTGTATCCGACATGTTTATTCGCTTAAATGAGATAGTGAACGAGCTCAAGGGACTTGGTTTTAATGTACCAAATGTGGATTTCACTCACAAGTTCCTTAGATCTCTTCCGGAAAAATATGACACTATTGTGACCATGTTAGTAAGGAGTGATTTGACCACTACCTCTCCAACGAAGTATTGGGAGAAATTCTCACTCAAGACACATTCAAGAAATCTCAAGCCGAGCTGAGTTTGGCTAAAAAGGTGAAAGGGGAATCAATAGCTCTCAAAGCTGAAGTTTCAAAGGCAATTGAAAAAGAAGAAAGTGAAGATGAAGGAAACAGAAGTGAAAGCGATGAGGAATTTGCTCTCTTTGTGAAGAAATTCAACAAATTCATGAGGAAAAAGAAGGGTCAACCTAGAAAGGGACAAACATCAAGAAGAAATGTCTTCAATGATAGAAAATGTTTTGAATGTGGGGAACCCGATCACATGGCACATGAATTGTCCAAACAAGAAGAACAAATGTAAGGATGGAGATGATAAGAAGAAAAAGAAGTTCTACCACAAGAAGAGGGATGGCAAAGCCTATCTAGTTGAATGGGATTCGGATGCAAGCTCGGATGATGATGATGATTCTTCATCTAAATTAAATGTCGGAATTGCAATCAAGGAGGCTCCCTCACTTTTCTCATCTCCTTATTGTCTTATGGCAAAAGGAGATGCTAAGGTAAAAATCATAACCGACTTAAATGACATTGATGATGATGATGACATTGATGATATTAATGTTGATGATGGATATTCTTATGACGATCTTGTTAGAATGTTGGGTGAGGCCGATGACTACATGCACAAAGAAAAAGAAAAATTAAGACCTTGAAGGAACTATACAAAAACCTTCAAGTGTCTTTTGAGGAGCTCAAGACTTCCCACAATAATCTAAAAGAAAGTTGTGAGAGCCTTGTGGAATCTCAAAACTCACCTCTTGTGCATGAAGTTGTGGTGGTCACCAAAGACGTTGGAATCACTTGTGACTTATTTGATAGCTCTACAAGTGATTCACAACCTACTAATTTCATTTGTGACAAGTATAAAATTTCTCTTGAAAATGATGATATTAGTTGTGATGAATCAAACATTATTGTTGAAAATGAAGTTTTGATAGAAAGAGTAAATGCTCGAACTCATGACTTAGAAAAGGCATATGGTGGAAAAGCTAAACTTGATTTTATCTTGGGAAGTCAACATTGCTCGCTTAACCGTGAAGGTCTTGGGTATCTTCCTAAGAAAGGAAAAAATGCATTTGTTAAGCAAAAGACCATGTTTGTGAAAGAATGTGACAAAGTATGTCACAAATGCCACAAGAAGGGACATGTCAAGAAAAATTGTCCTAAATTCAAAAATGTGTCCTTGCCATGTTTTGAGAATTGTTATGTCCTTTCACATAATGCAAAAGGTGTGCATGCTAAGTTTGTTGGCACTTCAATTGTTGGTACCAAAAAGAAAGAAATTTGGGTGCCAAAATCCTTAGTCACTAACATCCGAGGACCCAAACAAATTTGGGTACCTAAAAGAGATTGATTTCATTTTGTAGGTAAATTACAAGGCGGGAGGAAATCATTGGGTATTGGATAGTGGGTGTACTCAACATATGACCGGTGATATGAGAATGTTCACCGAAATGAATGAGGAAGGTTACTCAACCTATGATAGCATCACTTTTGGAGACAATCGCAAAGGAAAGGTTAAAGGTTTGGGTAAAATAGCTATTTCAAATGATCATTCCATTTAAAATGTACTCTTAGTTGATTCTCTTAACTTTAATTTGCTATTCGTAGCTCAACTATGTGATTTAGGTTTTAGTTGTAATTTTACCGTTGATGATGTCCTCATCTCAAGTGTTGATGGTAGCAATCTAATATTCAAAGGTTTTAGACATGAGAATCTTTATCTTGTTGATTTTTCATCTAATGAGGCAAACTTACAACTTGTCTATTCTCTAAGGCTTCACTAGGTTGGCTATGGCATAGGAGACTTGGTCATGTTGGTATGAGACAATTGAATCAACTATCCAAGCATGATTTAGTTCGACGGTTGATGTGAAATTTGAAAAGAACAAATTGTGTAGTTCATGTCAAGCCGAGAAGCAAGTGGCAAATACTCATCCCTACAAGAGTCAAATGTCTACTCATAGACCATTGAAATTACTTCACATGGATCTTTTTGGACCAACATCCTTCATAAGTATTGGTGGTAATTCCTATTGTCTTGTAATTGTGGATGATTATTCTAGATTTACTTGGGTCTATTTTCTTTGAGATAAATCAAATGTATTTGAAACCTTTAAGTCATTTGCTATACTGGCCCAAAATCAATTTGATTTTGACATCAAGAAAGTTAGGAGCGATAATGGGTCGGAATTCAAAAATGCTAGAATTGATGAATATTGTGATGATAAGGGCATTAAACATGAATTATCCTCCAAATACACACCGAATGAAAATGGAATTGTTGAGAGGGAAAATAGGACTCTTATTGATATGGCTAGGTCTATGTTAGCCAAATATAATGTGCCAGACTCCTATTGGGTCGAAGCCATTAATACCGCTTGTCATGCATCAAATAGATTTTATTGTCACAAGCTCTTGAAAAAGACTCCCTATGAATGGCTTATTGGAAGAAAGCCAAATATTTCTTATTTTAGGGTGTTCGGTTGCAAATGCTATATTTTGAGGAAGGGTAGTCGACTCTCTAAATTTGAGAAAAATGTGATGAAGGCTTTCTCCTTGGATATTCATCAAATAGCAAGGCATATAGAGTTTTCAACAAAAACTCATTGGATCATTGAAGAAGCATATGATGTAGAGTTTGATGAAACAAATGGTTCTCAAGATGAAAATGAAAACCTTGATGATGTTGGTGGAGTTCATTTGAGAAATGCTATGAAAACTATGGCTATCGGTGAAATAAAGCCAACAGAAGACGATGTTGATAGTATGGTTGTCATTCCATCCTCTTCAACTATTAATGAGGAAATTCAACAAAGCCAACATAATGATGATATTGAGGATGATCATGTTCAAGACATCTTGGGTCATGCAATTTCTCCTCAAAATACAACTAGTGATTTTCAAATTACGTCAAGAATTCATCATTCAATCATGAAAGGTCACCTACCAAATCAAATTGTGGGTGATATAAGTAAGGGTGTTCAAACTCGATCACGCGTAGCTTCTTTTTGTGAACACTTCTCTTTTGTATCTTGTATTGAACCAAACCGTGTAGATGAAACTTGTCGGCGTTTCGAGACCGGGGGGTCCCTGAGCCGACGAGTGAAGTGTCGCCGCGTGCCCCAGCCCAGATGGGTCGACGCGAGGCCGAGCGCGAAGGGGGGAAGTGAGGTGGCCGGAGATGGGCGTGAGAGAGGTGGAAATCCCGCGGCCTTCGTGTTCGTCCCGCGCCCAGGTCGGGTGCGCTTGCAGTAGGGGGTTACAAGCGTCCACACGGGGGAAGGAGCGAGCGGCCTCACGCGAGCGCCCGTCTCGTCCTCGTCCCCGTGCGGCCAACCCTCTCTAAGAGGGCCCTGGTCCTTCCTTTTATAGGCGTAAGGAGAGGGTCCAGGTGTACAATGGGGGGTGTAGCAGAGTGCTACGTGTCTAGCGGAGGAGAGCTAGCGCCCTAAGTCCACGCCATCGTGGCGGCCGGAGAGATTTTGGCGCCCGGTTTGTGTGATGTCGTCGCCGTCGGAGGAGCGCTGGAGCCTGGCGGAGGGACAGCTGTCGGGGCCATCGAGTCCTTGCTGACGTCCTCTTGCTTCCGTAAGGGGGCCGAGAGCCGCCATCGTCAAGGAGCGCGCGGGGCGCCATCATCGCCTATCTGGCGGAGCGAGCCAGATGGGACGCCGGTCTTGTTCCCCATAGCCTGAGTCAGCTTGGAGTAGGGTAATGATGGCGCCTCCTGTTGACATGGCCGGTCCGCGCCCTAGGTTGGGCGATGTGGAGGCTCCTCCGAGGTCGAGGTCGAGTCCGTCTTCCGTGGCCGAGGCCGAGGCCGAGTCCGAGCCCCTAGGTCGGGCGAGGCGGAGGCCGTTGGCTGAGGCCAGGGCGGAATTTGAGTCCTGGGGTCGGGCGAAGCGGAGTTCGTCGTCTTCTGGGGCTGAGCCCAAGTCCGTGCCCTGGGTCGGGCGGAGCGGAGTTCGCCGTCTTTCGGGGCTGAGCCCAAGTCCGAGCCCTGGGTCGGGCGGAGCGGAGTTCGCCGTCTTCCGGGGCTTAGCCCGAGTCCGAGCCCTGGGTCGGGCGGAGCGGAGTTCGCCGTCTTCCGGGGCTTAGCCCGAGTCTGAGCCCTAGGTCGGGCGGAGCGGAGTTCGCCGTCTTCCGGGGCTGAGCCCAAGTCCGAGCCCTGGGTCGGGCGGAGCGGAGTTCGCCGTCTTCCGGGGCTTAGCCCGAGTCCGAGCCCTGGGTCGGGCGGAGCGGAGTTTCCTATGGTGCGTGCGGCCGGGCCTGACTGCCTGTCAGCCTCACTCTGTCAAGTGGCACCGCAGTCGGAGCGGCGCAGGCGGCGCTGTCTTTCTGTCAGACCGGTCAGTGGAGCGGCGAAGTGACAGCGGTCACTTCGGCTCTGTCAGCTGAGGGGCGCGCGTCAGGATAAAGGTGTCAGGCCACCTTTGCATTAAATGCTCCTGCGATTTGGTCGGGGTTGCTTCTTGGCGAAGACAGGGCCTCGGGCGAGCCGGAAACGTGTTCGCCGCTAGAGGGGGGCCTCGGGCAAGGCGGAGATCCTCCGGGGTCGGCTGCCCTTGTCCGAGGCTAGGCTCGGGCGAGGCGTGATCGAGTCCCTCGAATGGACTGATCCCTGACTTGATCGCACCCATCAGGCCTTTGCAGCTTTATGCTGATGGGGGTTACTAACTAAGAATTAGGAGCCTTGAGGGTACCCCTAATTATGGTCCCCGACAGTAGCCCCCGAGCCTCGAAGGGAGTGTTAGCACTCGCTTGGAGGCTTTCGTCGCACTTTTTTGCAAGGGGACCAGCCTTTCTCGGTTGTGTTTTGTTCCGGTGGGTGCGCGCGAGCGCACCCGCCGGGTGTAGCCCCTGAGGCCTCGAAGGAGTGGTTTGACTCCTCCGAGGTCTTAACGCCTCGCGCAATGCTTCGGCTGGTCTGGTCGTTCCCTCATGCGAGCTGGCCGTAGCCCGGGTGTACGGTCGGGTCCCAAGTTCTCGGGCTGGTATGTTGACGTTGTCAACAGTTTGGCCGGAGCCGGGTTCGCGAGAGCAGCCCCCAAGCCTCTGCACAGGGCGAGAGGGCGATCAGGGACAAACTCGACTTTTTTACATACGCCCCTGCGTCGCCTTTCCGCAAGGAGGAGGGGGGGAGAGCGCCATGTTGCCCTCGGTGGGTGCCGAACATGGTGTCTCCGATGAGCTGCAGGCGGGTGATCCGAGCAGACGTCCGTGCCCCATTCGTTAGGGGTCGGCTAGAGGCCCAGAGGCGCGCCCAAAAGTACCTGCGGGTGATCTGCCGGACCCGGTCCCCTGGCGACGGGGTCCGAGGGCTCGATGCCTCCCTCTGATGGGATTCCGTTACAAGATCGTTCCCGCTGGTCTCGGAAATGTCCTAGGGTACCTCGGGAGCGCAGCCCGAGCCTTGGTTATGTATCGAACGTACCCATGGTCATCCCTCGCTCTGTGTCTGAGGCGGTTGTGAACCCTTCGGGGGCCAGCCTTCGAACCCCTGATCAGTAGTGGGCGCGGAGCCCGAGTAGCCTGAGGCGGCCGTTGAACCCTTCCGAGGGGCCGGCCTTCAAACCTCTGACCAGTAGTGGGTGTGGAGCCCACGTGCTCTAAGGCGGCTGTTGAACCCTTCCGAGGGGCCAGCCTTCGAACCTCTGATCAGTAGGGAGGCTCGGAGCCTGGTTCCTTCACAGGGAAGGATCCTTTTCAGGGTATCCCCCTTTCCCGGTCCCTGTTGCAAGAGAGAGAAAGAGGAAAAAAGGAAAAGGATACGAAATCGAACGACGCGGCGTACCTTTTTTGACGCGGTCATTATGGCGAAGGCGAAGCGTCGCTCGCTTCTCCTGCCAGAGGTGCTGCCTGTCCTGCCGTGGAGTTAATGCGACGGGGCGAGTGGTTCGCAGGGCAGCCGTTGCGCGTGCGCGAGCCATTCGAGGAACGAAACACGGGCGCGTTGTCTTCACGCCGTGAGAGAGGGTTCTCTCGCTGCCCCCGGATGGGACGTAAGCTTGGCTGACGACGTGACCGCTGCTCCTGCCTGCCTGCCACCGCCATTACTGCCGGCCCGTTTTCGGCTGCATTGACCGTCGCGCCAGGCTGGAGCCGCTGGGTCGTGCGCTGGGTCGCCTCGAGTCGCGGTATTGGTTCCGCAGTCGAGGAGGGGCGGTGGTGGCGCAGGTGGCGGTGCAGTTGCATGCACGAAGCATTCGGCGCGCCGGTTGCATGACACGTGGGTCTGGGCCTCCATGCCGGGCGTGTTGGGAGTCGGAGAAGCGCGCCCACTTGGCGTGGTTGCATGCCGCCTGCACGGCTGCCTGCCCTTTCGCCCGCTGGTCTGGGCAAAAGTGGAGAGCCGCTTGTAACCGCTGGGCGGTTGCACACACCGCGCACGGCGGTTTGGCTTCTTCTGCTCTGGGCCGGCTTGCATGACGTGTGGGACCCAGCCCCCGCGCCGTAGGGGGAGGACCTTGGAGCGTGTTGGAGAAGACTCAGCCCACGACGGCTGGGGACGCAAGTAGGGAGAGTCGCCTTTAAAAGGAGGGTGACCCTCTTGGAAGGCGACCGTGTCTTCGCGCTCCCTTATGCATCGTGTCTTTCCATCTTCCAAGCCCCCGGATGGGGGATATCCGCCGTCTTTCCGCTTCGTCGTTGGAGGAACGCAACTCTGCGGGAGTTGGTACCTTTTAGCCGTTGTTCGGCTTCAAGGATTTTCATCATGCAGCCCGGTCGCACCCCTCCGCCGGCGGTCACCCAAGATGGTGACCTCCAGTTCGATGGCGGGGGAGAGCGAACCGGGCCGCGACCTCTGCCCCTCCCTCAGCCTCAAGGATTTTCATCACCAGGGCTGGGGAGGGGAGTGTGCCGAGTTGGGGTCGGCCCCTGCGTGTGCGGTGGCCCGCTCCTTCCCTCAGTGATTGGGGGGAAGGGCGGGAGTCGTCCGTGGCGCTGGCAGCTGCAGCGTGCCCGGCTCTCTGAGCCGAGCGGCTTCGGAGCCGCTCCCGGTGCCGCCTTCCGCCACGGCAGCTGGAAGAGGTTCCGCCATCGACGAGCTTGCCGGCGCCACCCGCGGACCGACCTCCAACTCTACGGCCTTCTGCCCGTCCTTGCCTCACGAGTTTGGGCACGGGCGAGGGCCTCCTGGCAGCAGCATCCGCCCTGAGGTCATCGCTGCTGCTGTTCGGCCCCCCGGAGCAGAAGTCTTCATCGTCGCCGCTGCTGGGGCGGGCGACGGCGAGCCGTTCGTCGATCTTCTGTTGCTCCGCAGGCCCCCCCAGTCGCGTGGGGTTGTTCGTACCTGCGGAGGTGGAACCGGAGTTCCGTTTGTAATGGCACTTCGAATGCCAGTGTTTTTGTTCATTGTGGCTGTCGAGGCCTGAACATGTATGTAAATTCAGCACGGAGCCGTGTTTTTCCCCATTTTCGAGCACTAAGACTCGCCTATTGGTTGTCTGAACCGCTTCACCAAGCGTGAGTCGCCCCGTGTAAAGGTGACGAGTGAGGTATCCGTATCCCGGAGGCGTAGGAGTCCCTCGGCTCGGTCAGCCTTATTGTCCGAGGCTTCCCTTGCTTAGTTAGAGGAAACCCTCGGCCGCTCTTCGATGAGCCGAGGCTAGGGGTAGCAGTGCCAGCGCGAACAGAGGTAGAGTTGGCTCAAAAAGAAGACCAGGTCGGCCGAAGCCTGGCCGGGTCGTCCGTTAGCGGGACCAACGCCGGAATTGACCTGCCGAGGCCTCAGGCCGGGCTGATGTCCTTGGGGGACAGCTAGCCGAGGCCCCGGGGTGACCGGCCGAGCCACCTGCTCGGGCCGGATTCTTGAAGAAGACCCTGGCGGCGATAGCCCGGGCTTGGTGATGACGTTGTCCTTTAGAGCGGAGACCCTTGGACCACGTCGCCATCCGAGGCTAGGTCGGACCTCGCCAAAGGTGTTGTCGACGCCGAGGGTGCTGCTGCTCCCTTTAGCCGTCAAGATCCGAGCCTGCAGGATCGGATTATCTTGTAGCGTGTGTTTTCTACGGCCGCCGAGGCCGAAACACACCCTCGCCGTATTGTAAAGCCGCGTCTCCTTTCCTCTTGTTTCGAGTATCTGGACTTTTTGTCGGTAACAGAACTGTTTGTGCGAGCGAGAGTTGCTTCTCACGGAAGGTGATGAGTGAGGTATCCGTATCCCGGAGGCGTAGGAGTCCCTCGGCTCGGTCGGCCTTGCCGCTTACGTGCACTCTTACCCGTCCATGGGGTTCTGTCACCGACGCAGTCGAGAAGGCTTGAAGAATCGCTCCGGCAGAAGAGCTTCCGAACGTGAAGACTTGTTCAGTCCGCGGAATCACTTATCCGAACGTGAGTTACTTATGGCAAAAGGTGATGAGTGAGGTATCCGTATCCCGGAGGCGTAGGAGTCCCTCGGCTCGGTCAGCCTTGGCTGCTTACGTGTATTCCGTCATTTTCAAGATCCACTTTCGAAGTAGTCGAAAAGCACGAAAGACATTCCGGCAGAAAAGATCTTTTTTCGAGGAAAATTTCGACGCAGAGGGGGTTCCCCCCTTTTAGCCCCCGAGGGAGGGTCGGGCTTTGCCGAGGCAAGGCTGACCCTTCCTTGACGACTAAACTTTGCGTGAGAGCGAGGTATATGAACAACTTGAAAACATCTTAAGGGTAGAAGCGACATAGCTGTTGGATGTTCCAAGCGTTGCTGTAGACCTCGCCTTGACTGTTGGCTAGCTTGTATGTTCTGGGTTTTAGAACTTTGGCGATGACGAACGGCCCCTCCCAGGGGGGCGTGAGCTTGTGTCGACCTCGGGCGTCTTATCGCAGCCGAAGCACTAGGTCGCCCACCTTGAGGTCTCGGGACCGGACCCCTCGGGCGTGGTAGCGTCACATGGACTGCTGGTACCGCGCCGAGTGTAGTAAGGCCTTGTCCCGAGCCTCTTCCAGCTGGTCCAGCGAGTCTTCTCGACTAGCTTGGTTGCTTTGGTCGGCATAGGCCCTCGTCCTCGGGGAACCGTATTCTAGGTCTGTGGGCAAGATGGCCTCGGCCCCATAGACTAGAAAGAACGACGTGAAGCCCGTGGCTCGGCTCGGTGTCGTTCTCAAGCTCCAGACCACCGAGGGGAGTTCTTTCATCCATCGCTTGCTGAACTTGTTGAGGTCGTTGTAAATTCGAGGCTTCAGTCCTTGTAGAATCATGCCGTTGGCACGCTCTACTTGCCCATTCGTCCTGGGATGAGCCACGGCGGCCCAGTCCACCCGGATGTGGTGATCCTCGCAGAAGTCCAGGAACTTTCTGCCGGTGAACTGGGTGCCGTTGTCGGTGATGATGGAGTTCGGGACCCCGAAACAATGGATGATGTTGGTGAAGAACGCCACCGCCTGCTCGGACCTGATGCTGTTCAGGGGTCGGAGCTCGATCCACTTGGAAAATTTGTCGATGGCGACCAACAGGTGCGTGTAGCCCCGGGGTGCCTTCTGCAAGGGGCCGACGAGGTCCAGACCCCACACAGCAAAAGGCCATGTGATGGGTATCATCTGCAGAGCCTGAGCGGGCAGGTGGGTCTACCTTGCATAGAACTGACACCCTTCGCAGGCGCGGACAATTCTAGTGGCATCGGCCACCGCCGTTGGCCAGTAGAAACCTTGTCGGAAAGCATTTCCGACAAGGGCTCGAGGTGCTGCGTGGTGGCCGCAAGCCCCCGAGTGTATTTCTCGGAGGAGTTCCTGACCTTCGGTGGTGGAGATGCATCGCTGGAGGATGCCTGAAGGGCTGCGGTGGTAGAGCTCCTTCCCTTCTCCCAGCAAGACGAACGACTTGGCGCGCCGCGCCAACCGCTGAGCTTCGGCTCGGTCAAGGGGTAGCTCTCCTCGGTGGAGATCTTGCAGGTACGGGGTCTGCCAGTTTTGGTCAGGCGTGACCCCGCTTTGCTCCCCCTCGACACGCAACGTCTCGCCCTCGGGGGCCGAGGGTACCTCGGGCCGAACTGAGGGTGCCTCGGGCCGAGCCGAGGGTGCCTCGGACTGTGCCGAGGGTACCTCGGGCTGGGCCGAGGGTGCCTCAGGCTCGGGCGCGTCGTCGATCTTGACGGAGGGTTGATGCAGATCTCGGGAGAAGACGTCCGGGGGAACCGTTGTTCGCCCCGAGGCTATTTTAGCCAGCTCGTCCACAGTCTCGTTGTAGCGCCGAGCGATGTGGTTGAGCTCGAGCCCGTAGAACTTGTCTTCCAGGCGCCGAACCTCATCGCAGTAGGCCTCCATCTTCGGGTCACGGTAGTGGGAGTTCTTCATGACTTGGTCGATGATGAGCTGCGAGTCACCGCGAGCGTCGAGGCGTCGGACCCCTAGTGTTGGAACTTGCTCTCAGTTGCAAGGGGATCCAACAAGGGTGAATAATGACGTCAACAGGGTTCTCGCGCAAGATGGCAATAGCTCTGTTAATCTGCCCTCTCACGGGCACTGTGCGGGGGTATTTATAGGTGTCTGAGCGCCCAGCGTCTTGTGTTAAGGACGCATGTGCCCTCAGATACCTAGGTTATCCCCAGAATATTCCCATAAAGCAGGGTTACAGACTGTAATTACAGGAATGCCTCTACAAATTAGGCCCGTAACAAGCAGCGGCCACGCGGGGCCCGTTACAATGGGCCGGATCACACGTGGGCCTCCGAGCTGGACGAGGTCGCGCGGTGGGGTGACGACGTCGCAGGCCTTCGTCTGGCGCCGTATCAAGCGAAGGGTGTCCCTGCCCGTTATGTCTCCGTCGGACCAGCGACTGCAGCGAAGGCCTCGAGCGAAGGGTGGCGTCTTTGCCTTCGCCCCAACATTTGCCCTCCGAGGGACCAGTTCGACAAAGTCACCTGGTGCCGAAGACGTCGCTAGATGGCGGAGACGCTGCCCTCGCTCGAAGTGGTTCCGCGGGGGTTTTTGACATGACCGTTGATTGACGCCGTACTGTTGGATTGCGGGTTTCCCGAAGTGCCGCGCCCTGTTGGAGTGCGGGTTTCTCGAAGAGCCGCGCCCTGCCTATAAAAGGGGGCGGGGGTCGGCGCTTTTTGAACTTCACTTTCCGCGCTCTGTGCAAACCCTAGCCGGCTTTTCCACCGTCTTGCTGCTCGTCTGCCCGCCTTGCTTTTGTTCGCCGGAGATCTGGCTCGAGTGAAGTAGACCGCCCGCCGCCGCAGATAGTACGTAGCGATGCCGACCTCCTCTTCTTCTGCTGCCGCTACACCGCCGGCCGATGCCTCGCCGCCGGCCTACGCCTCGTCTGAGGAGACGCTGAGTAGTTTGGTGGCGGAGGAGTTGCGCGCCGGCGATTCTGTGGATTTTGGCGTGTCGCGGATGTCGTCGGCCCGCGTGCAAGATATGCAGCGGCTGGGTTACTTTGGTGGCGGAGTTGCTCGTGTCCTGGGGACGGAGGAAGTCCCCGAGCCGGAGGGCGAGTTGGTTGTGTTCGAGGCGTTCTTCGCCGCCGGTCTCCGCCTGCCTGCGCACCGATTTGTTGGCGAAGTCCTGCGCAGGTTTAACGTTCAGATACATCAGCTGACTCCGAATGCCGTGGTGGCTCTGTCGAAGTATGTCTGGGCAATGACTTCGTACGGCGGACAGCCATCAGTCGAAGTCTTTGCGAAGTACTACTGTCTGCACTGGCAGAAGAGGATGATTGGAGATGAAGTTGCCCAATTTGGGTCCTGTACGTTTACGCCGAAGACCGGCAAGACCACGATGCAGGTAGTCGAGTTGGTTCCCTGCGCCTGCAACAAGTGGGGCAACTGGAATGAGTTTTGCTTTTATGTCGCTGAGGGTACCGTCGAAGGCCATGAGGGGCTCCCCGTGTCCGAGATGTGTTCACATTTTTACTCAGCATACCCGTCCTTTGAGGTGGCGGAGGGGGATGCGGACGAAGGGGCCCTTCGGTGCGCCGCCGGCCTGAGCAGTGGGCGCGATTTGGTTGAAGAATTTGTGGCATACGGGGTATGGCCCTTGGCGCATGGCTGGGCATTGGGCGAAGTGTGCCCTCGCCGGATGCCTTCCCATGGTGGGAAGATGGTGCGAAGTCCTGCCTTCGCGCTGAATCTGCAAAGCCGCGATCCGGCCGCCTTTGTGCGTGAGGCGGAGGATGGGGCGGTGCGGCTCGTTGGTCGGTACGTGCCGAGGACAGAGGGCCAGCGTAGCTGGGATATCCGCGGGTCGAATGACCGTTTGAACAGGGTTTTTGAATTGAATCAATTGCCGTATGGCGGCTACCCCGGCCAAGACGATGTGGACCGCCGTGGGAAGAAGCCGGTGGTGGAGACTGGAGACGACCCTGCGCCGGCAGCCGCCCCATCCTCGAAAAAGAGGAAATTAGGTAATGATATGGGAGGAATTGGGGTTTCCGATGGTTTTGCTAGAGAGTTGATGAGGACTTGCGCGGCGCCGGGGGGAAGGATGTATTCGCCCGAGCTCCGGGAGTCTTCGGCGCGGATGCTGAGGGTTACCGGGGGTTGGTGGCCTAGGAATGTTCCTATCCCCCGCGCGGCCGGTGAAGACTTTTTTACATCTCGTATGGTTCGTGAATGGAAAGTGTTTCCTTACGGGCGGAATATTGCTGCTATTGTGTCGGCAGTGATGGAAAAGGATCGCCAGGGAGCTGCACAAAAGCGCCAGGCGGTTGTCAGGCTTCATGAAGCCCGGCCGAAGAGGCAGCGGGGGGCTGCGAAGGTTGCGGTCTCTGGCGGAGGCAAGCTGCCGCTGGCGGGGAAGTCGGGCGGCCCTGTATTTAGCAAGGCACCAGAGGCAGCGGCAGGTGCCGGTGGCTCCAAATCGACGAAGGCTGTGCCGCCGTCCAGCAGGGTGTCGGAGGTCGCGAAGGCGGCCCGAGAGTTGCCGTCGACGGGCAAGCGCGTCGCCGACTTCGCCACCGATATTAGTGTGGACGACTATCTTGGTGGTAAGCCCTTGGCTCGTTTTTTTTAATTCGTTGATACGTTGCAGGGTCGGACGAGGGCCAGCTTGCTATTGTTGCGCCTGCCGCGGCGACCATGGCGGCTGCCGTAGTGCCGAAGGCGAAGGGCGGTGCTCTTAGTGCCGGAGGCGAGATGTCGGCACTGGCGGCCGTCAGGGATGAGGCGGGCGCTGCGTCCCGCCGGCTGAAGGAGGTGACGGAGGCACTAAGTCAGGTCCGTTGAGCTAGACTCCGTTTTTTTGTGTGTAGCCGCGGTCTTACGTGTGTTCTGCAGGTGGCTGACTTCGCCAACCGCACGGCATCGGGGGCCCTCACAGCAGTTGTGTCTGCCGAAGTCGAGAGACTTCGGACGCAACACGCGGATGCCGTCCGTGAAAAATCGGCCGCCGACAGTAAGCGCCGCAAGCTGGCAGACAAGGTGGCCGCGCTGGAGGGGGAGAAGGCTGACCTCCGGCGCCAATTGGCGGGGGAGAGGAGGGAGACCAACGAGGCCCTCGCCAAGGCGCAGGCTGCGCAGGTGGAGGCCAATCTGGCGCGGGCGGAGGGCAATCTTGCCAGGGAGCGCGCCGAGCAGCTGCAGAAGCGGCTCATCGCCCTGGAGAGCCGCGTGGAGAGGGCCGAGGCCACGACGCGCGCGGAGGCCGAGCGGACGCGCAAACAGCTTATGGACTCGTACCATAAGCTGGGCGCGCGGACCAGTGACTTCGAAGTGCCGGACCGAGAGTCCGGACTTCGCTGCATGGAGTGGGTACAGGAGGAGTTGCAGGCGCTCCCTACTATCGTGGAGGGGTTCATGTCGTATGCCTCCCTGGTCACCTACGAGGGGGCGATGAACGCGCTCTCCCGCGAAGGGTGCCGGCACTTCGAGGTCTTCGACCAAGCTGATGAAGACTTTGAGCGAGATATCTACAAGGTTGAAGACCCCGTAGTGAAGGAATCCGCCGGAGCCATCTATGACCGGATGTGGGGTCCGCACGGTTGCGAGGTGGTCAGGGAGCGGGCCGAAACGGCGAGGGCTCAGGTAACGTTTGGCGTTTGCTTGGCTTTTGCTGGATGTGGGCTATGTGTGGGTTTGCTGAATTTGTGTGCTGTGTTTTAGGCGGCGCGTGGCGAGAGGGTGGATGACTTCGGGGCGTTGAACAGCTCGCTACCTGACCCGGAGCCGATCCCGGCGGAAGCCGTGTCCGGGGCCGTCCTAGAGGCGCCCCAGAGCCTGCGGAAGGCGCTCCGGATGCCCCCGCATCTGCTGCAGCCGGCGGGGACCTGCCTCGAGAGACCGCCGAAGGCGCGCCTGATGCCCCCGCAGCCGCTACGCCGAGGGCTGAAGATCCTGCGACGGTGGCGGCGGAGGCGACAGCGGAGGCAACGGCGGAGGCTCCTGCAACGGCTGGGTCTTCGCAGGTGGCGTAGTGGGTGTAGATAGTTAGGGAATTTTGGATATGTTGCTGAATTTTGGTTGCTGCGCAGATTCAAGATTTTGGGCCTGCGCACGCAACCGCCACTACTAATTTTTTGGCGGCTTCGACCGTGGATGGTGGTAATAAATGTGATGGGTCTGCAACTGAGTTTTCTGATTTTGCTGACTCTGGGAGCTCGGTTGAGTGGACTGAGGAGTCGACGAAGGAGGACTTGGACTATTTTGCGGCCTTGGATGTGGCAGCGGCGGAGGCTTCGCCGTGCACTGCCGACACAGATGATGTGCCTGGTCCGAGCACCGGGCGCCGGCGGCGAAGGGCGGTTGCGAAGCGTAGAGTGAGTGGGGCGGAGGGAGATCGGCTTCGTGTGAGTAGGGTTGGCCGGCAGGAACTGTTGTCTTTGCCAGCCACTGTGAGTATGGGTGAGGGGGAATTGCGACGTCTTTTTGCGGGTGAGGAGCTTAGGATAATGTTATTTAATTATAGGGAGATGGGAATTATTCCTAATGTTGAGCCGATGTAGAGTGTAGTGCCCTCGCTTGTACATGTGTAAAGGCTTGTGTGATGAGGTTGTGTGCCCCGCACACTTGGCTATGCTTGCGAAGGCGTTATGTACTTGGTCCGGTGTGTTTTGTTATGCTGTGCTGGTCCGGCTGCACCCTTAGGCGACTTATGCACGGATAGTCTTCGCGGTAGACTTAGGTTTTTTCGCACTTGTTGTGCTAGTCCGGCTGCACCCTTGGGCGACTTCTGCATGGATAGTCTTCACGGTAGACTTCGGTTTTTCGCACTTGTTGTGCTAGTCCGGCTGCACCCTTGGGCGACTTCTGCACGGATAGTCTTCGCGGTAGACTTCGGTTTTTCGCACTTGTTGTGCTAGTCCGGCTGCACCCTTGGGCGACTTCTGCGCGGATAGTCTTCGCGGAAGACTTCGGTTTTTCGCACTTGTTGTGCTAGTCCGGCTGTACCCTTGGGCGACTTCTGCGCGGATAGTCTTCGCGGAAGACTTCGGTTTTTCGCACTTGTTGTGCTAGTCCGGCTGCACCCTTGGGCAACTTCTGCACGGATAGTCTTCGCGGTAGACTTAGGTTTTTTCACACTTGTTGTGCTAGTCCGGCTACACCCTTGGGCGACTTCTGCACGGATTTGTCGCACGCGAGGGTGGCTAGCGCTGAGCCTCGCAGTGACCTCGTATTGGTCGAATGTCAAAGACCGTCGTCGCGGTCTTTTTTCGATGCATGTTTTTGCGGGGGATTTTTCAGACATATATTACATGGCTCCGCCTCGTTAAAAACCTCACCCCCTGGGAGGAAAAGAGTGTGGGCCAGAATAAGATTGTTTTTGCGAATTACAAGGGCGAATTAGCCCTGATGAGTCAAACAAAAAATTTGCGGAGGTTGTCGATGTTCCATGAGTGCTCCAGGTCTTCGCCGTTTGGCGTTGTGAGCCTGTAAGCGCTGGGGGAAGCTTTCGTCTTGACTATAAAGGGGCCCTCCCACTTGGGCTCTAGCTTGCCCCTGGACTCGGTCCGAGCTGTTCGGATGAGTACGAGGTCCCCTTCGCTAAATTCCCTCGGGATGACTGCGTGGTCGCGCCATGCTTTTGTCTGGGCTTGGTATTTGTTAAGGGCATGTAGAGCGAAGACTCGGTCTCCGTCAATGAGATCCTTTGAAGTTGGCTCGTCCACGTCGGGGACGGCTGACAGAACTGTTCGCGGGGACCCATGTTTTATTTCTTGTGGGGTCATGGCCTCCGATCCGTATAAGAGGCAGAAAGGAGTAAACCCGGTCGCCCTGCACTCAGTCGTGTTTAGTGCCCAGACTGCCTCAGGTAGCAAATCGGTCCATCTGCCCTTTTTTTCATCGAGGAGCATCTTTTTGACAGCTGTGAAGATTTTTCGATTGGCGCGTTCCACAACTCCGTTGGACTGCGGATGATAGACTGAGGCGAAGGCAAGCTTGGTGCCAATGGAGAAGCAAAAATCCTTGAAGTCTTGGTTGTCAAACTGCTTGCCGTTGTCAACTGTTAGTTCGGACGGTACTCCGAAGCGGCAAACAATGTTTTGCCAAAAGAACCTTTGGGCAGTTTTTGATGTTATTGTGGAAACAGCCCTTGCCTCGATCCATTTGGTGAAGTACTCGATAGCGACGAAGGCGAACTTAAGGTTCCCCTGAGCGGTGGGCAAGGGCCCGACAATGTCCAGGCCCCAGCGCTGGAGAGGCCACGTGTGGGCGATCAGCTTTGTATACTGCGAGGGGCTGCCTGACCGAGGAGAAAACTTCTAGCAGGCTTCGCAGGACCTTGTGACCCGATTTGCGGCGCAGATCATTGCGGGCCAGTAAAAGCCTTGGCGGATCACCTTAGTAGCTAGGGCCCTTGGCCCTGCGTGTGAGCCGCACGTGCCACTGTGGACTTCGCGCAGGATCTGGAAGCCTTCGGTTTCGGTGACGCACTTAAGCATCGGCTGACTGACCCCTTTTTTGTAGAGTTGGCCTTCAATTAGTGCGAAGTCTCGGCTTCGATGTCTGAGGCGCTTGGCCTCACTGATGTCGGCTGGATGATAGTACCCCTGTAGGAACAGGGTTATTGGTGCCCGCCAGTCTTCGGTCATGATAAGGTTGACTATGCGGTGGCCCTCGCTGTCGTTGGTTATTTGGAGCCCTTCGGGGCTCCGGACGGCTGGCGTGCCAATGACATGAAAGAACACGTCGGAGGGCAAAGATTCGCCCCTGGCGGCAGCCTTGGCCAATGCGTCGGCCTCTTCATTTTTGGCCCGATCCACATGCTGCAAGGTGAATCCCTTGAATTGTCTCTCGAGACTTCGGATGGCCGCGAGGTACTGCATGAGCGCGGGGTCCTTTGCTGCATAGTCTTTCTCGACTTGGCCGACAACTACCTTAGAGTCTGTTTTGATGATGCAGGTGGTGACTCCAAGGGCCCTTAGCTTGCGGAGGCCGAGGATGACTGCTTCGTATTCTGCTATATTATTTGTGCATCTGTCGGATTCCAGAGCGAAGCTGAGGCGTGCTGCATATCTGTGCTTGACCCCGACTGGTGAGGTGATGACTGCAGCGGCGCCTGCCCCCGCATGGCACCATGCGCTGTCGCAATGGATCGTCCAAACCTTCTCTACGGACGGGTCTGGCTGTGTTGTTGGCCCAGTCCAGTCAACGATAAAGTCTGCCAGGACTTGTGACTTGATGGTTGTCCTGGGCTCGAAGATGATGTGGTAGCCGGAGAGTTCGGCCACCCACTTGGCAATTGTAACACCCGGATTTTAGGGGTCCAAAACCCGGGGTTAACGTAAACACCAGGTATGCTGGGACCAAGTCTCAAACATATGATGTATAGTGGCACAGGATCGAATGTCACAACTTTATATATAACAGGAGTTCTATACAAATAAATAGTTACATTATAAGGAGACAACGGTCCAGCAACCCGAAAGTTGACTGGGAGACGACGACCTAGATCTCTCACGAACTCATCACAGCATCCTCCATGAGCATCATCCTGCAGTACCTGGTCTTGACCTGTGGTGTATGTGAGACAGCAAGAGTGAGCTCACATACGTTCATCGCTCAACAAGTTGTGGGGAATAATGTGCATGAACTCGCCAAAGGTGGGAGCTCACGTGAAGTGTAAGGCTTACCAAAGAAGAGGTTTAGAGCTGAGCATTGCTTTTAAAGTTGGTCAAAATTTTATTAGCAGTTACTAAGTATAAGTAAATACCAAACCCAATTAAGTAATAGAACAAAAGTATCAACATCACCTGCAATGCAATGCATATGACAAATTGAATTTAGTTCCATAAATTAATCATGTGAGGGTCCGAGCTGCTCATGACCGTGAGCACGGCTAGTATACCAGTTTTACACTCTGCAGAGGTTGCGCATCTTTACCCACAAGTCGTGTTACCCATCTGCCAAGGGGTCATGAATCCCATACACCTCTACCAAGGAAGTGAGGCAGGGTAGCACTACGAGGCCTTTACAAAGTTCCACTAGCTTCCGAAAACCCGCTACAGTTTATAGGAAGATCCAGTACAGGAATCCCTTGCAGGACCGCCATCGCAGCAAAATCCTCCCGAGGGCACTTCCCGCACTGACCTCTCCCCTACTGCCCTTGCCCCTTTCGGGTAAGGTAGTCTTCCACTAGCTTTCCTAATTAATCAGCCAAGGGCATCCCATACTACCCTTGTGGTAGCACTGTTTTCCCGGGTGGTCGCTCCATGTTCCAATTAACATAATGATCTTAACATGAACCATAAATAACAACTGATAACAAAAGTATAATCATGAATAGTAAGGTGTATCTCTATACCCAAAGCCACATATAGCACTAGCAAGTACTACCCAAAGATTCAGTGGTGAACAAGGTATAAAGATAGTCAAACTAGGGTAACCTATTGGGTCCCATCAAAATTAACCTATGCAGATCATTATGATTAATTAGAACATGAGTAGGTAAAAAGAAGTGATCAAGGGCACAACTTGCCTGGGCCTTGAGAATCCAGGTACCAGGATGATCTTCAGATTCTTGTGTCCTCACTGCTAGTCGTAGCAATACAAACATACATGGTATAGGCAAAATTAACATTACACCAAACAAGTATACAAAATATACAGTAATAAACTAGACATTAAAATAAGATCATAGGAACAGGAATCATTAATTTTGGAGTTATAGATTTTAAGTTATGAATTTTCAAAGGTTTTATGTGTTTAAAATGAATTAAGTGAGAGGTTAAATTTCTAATTGTTTTCATGACCAAACAGAGGCACTAAATGATGAAGAATATTATTACAAAATTTTAGAAACTAGAATGGTTCAATTTGGAGCTAAAATAAATTTTCTATGAATTATCTAAGTTCTAGTAATTATTTTTGTATTAAGAATCTAATTTCTAATTCATTTAATCATTTTATTACTGCACTGGACTGGGCCTCAATTTCTGGAAAGAACAGGGGGCTCGGTGTAATATTTCTAAGGCACAGGGAATAGTGACTAAAGGACGGCGGGTTCTATTTCCCGGGAATCCGAGGACTCTTTAACAAAAAGTCACGGCGAAGGGGTATCTCCAAATCTGGACCGTGAGATCTGAGATGGAGGGTTCGGATTAAATCCGCATATGCGCTGAACCGGTATGTGATTATAGTCGTTGGATCGAGGACCTATGGCCATGATTTTAAATAATCCGAGGTTGCGCTTGAGCCACAGGATCCCGATCCGACCGTTCACGCTTACACCAGCGAAAGGGTACGTTAACTTCTAATCCTAGCCGTTCATCAACCATCCCACGGCGCAAGTGCCATCTTCCTCCCCACAGCCCATACGCGGCGGCCAAGTATCTCGACCGCGGCGGCGCCGCCACCGGAGTACCATGCCGTCGCGCCCTAGTGCCCTAAACTCGAATCTAACCGGTGCTTATGCAAGAAGAGGGAAAGCGCAATGACCCAGATGAGTTCTCACCGGTGATTATGACGCCGTGGAGGCTGGCCACGACGAGGGGTGGTTCTACGGCGGAGCTTCAACTCCGGTGAGGAATTGCCGGTGTAGGCCGCCCTCCAACCCGATGTCGATGCCACGGAAACACCCGCCGAGTCAAGGCGAAGCTCCCCGACCACACGCGCAAACCCGAGCGCGAGTACAAAGGAGAGTCGCCGGCGACGGGTCGCTACGGCCCCACGAGCTCACGGCGGCGACGGTGTTGGTGCTCGGAGGCGGGTACAATTGGATGAGATGAGGGTGGGGATCACGGCGGTCTTCTTATATAGTCCAGGGCGCAACGGAAGCGCCGATCACCACGCGCCCGAGCGCGGAGTCCGCCGGCAAGGGACGAGATTCCCGGCGACGACGGAGGCGAGATCGCGCGCGTTTCTGTTGTGAGAGAACGAGCTGACATGTGGGTCCCGCGGAGCAGTGAGTCCGAGCTTAAGCGTGCGCGAGGCGAGAGACCGGGCAGCGGCCCCGCGATGTCAGCGAGAGGAGAACACGCAGGCGCGGGTGAGAGCGACTGAGCAGGGGGCCCCACCCGTCAGCGGTGACAGGAGCGCGGCAAGCGTGAGGATGACGCGCGGGCCCGGTCTGTCGGCGCCAGGTTTCTGGTGTGGGCTGCGCGGAGGCTGTTTCGTTAGGTGGGCCAAAAGCGACGAATTCGGCCCAGGTAAGTTCCTTTTTCCTTTTCTTTTTATATTTTCTGTTTTCTTTTTCATTTCTCTTTTCAAATTCAAACTTAAATCCAAATTCAAACTTTGTGGCAAGTTTATTCTCAGTTTATATATTCAATTTGAACTTACCAATATAGGATCTATTCATTTATGAATTTATCTTGTATTTTATAATATTTCTTTCTCTTTTCTCCCTTTCCCATTTATTTTCTATTTTCTATTTTTCCTTTTCATTTGAATTTCAAATCAACACAAGTTTAAAGTTCAAACACTTAATTTGGATACGCATATAGAACTTTTAGCATAATGTGCAAAAACATATTTTATATATTTCTTTATTTATTTTAGTTCTTTTAGACAAGTTTTTATTCATATAGTAGAGTAATTCCTACCTCATTAATTCTAGGGAAATCAAATTTAGACTTATATATGTTAAGAAATAGTTTAACCATAATTCTTTTATATATCCTAACCCAAAGGCAATTTAGATTATCTAAGTATCTTTAATTATGTATTTTTAACTTATTCATGAGTGGAAACTCCTAAATTATGATTATCTCTAAGGAAAGGTGTTTTGATTTAAAATCTTTGAGAATTTTTCCTTGTCTTCACAAAATTGAACTTTAGGGTGTTACAAATCCTACCCCCCTTAAAAATAATCTCGTCCTCGAGATCTGTAAGGAAAAAGGGTGCATGTTCATATTGATTCAACACATATGCATAAACAAAATCTCGGCATGATGCATATCTTATTAGCAAACACAGGGTCAAATGGACCTTATCATTATTACTAAAATAGTAAAATACTAACTAATAGCTAAACTAATATTTAGGTCTTACAAATAGTAAAATATATATATATATGTATCTATATCTATGTTTATCTTCTTTATTCTTGTTGCTCATTGACTTCTTCACCGACTACTTCGTCTCCGACTGGCTCTTCTTCTTGAATTTGAATTTCAAGTTCACTGGGTTCAGCTTCTACTTCTGTATGATGGGCATATCCTCGGTTGATGGATAGGGGCTGACTCTTCCCTGCCGAGGCTTGTCCTTGCTTCATCGGAGCCGGTGTAGTGTAGGCAGCTCTGTTGGGACAGTAGTTGGCATAATGTCCCGGTTGTCCACATTTGAAGCATGTTCTGATGGCGGTTGTGTTGGGAGCAACGGTTCCTCCTGGAGTGCTTGCTTTTGGAGGAGCAGTTGGTGTCTGTTGAGTTTGTTGTCCAGAACTGCCACTAGCTGGTGTACTTGGAGTGGTAGTATAGCGAGGACGGGAACTACTTCCGGCCTGCCCTTGGTTGACAGCCTTTCTTTTCTCTCCAAATATACTCCTCTTGTTTTCTACAGCAATAGCTTTATCAAGTAGCCTTTGGAAAGATGGGAATGTGTGCGATACCAGTTGATATTGCAAGGGTCCAATTAATCCATCCAGAAAGAGCTCCTGCTTTTGCTCATCATCTTCAACATCTCTGGGAGCATATCGAGATAACTGAATGAATTTGTCCCTATATTCACTCACGGACATACTTCCTTGCTTGAGGGATAGAAACTCCTTCCTCTTAATCTTCATGAGTCCAGCAGGAATATGGTAATTCCTGAATTGTGCGGAGAATTCTTCCCAGGTAATTGTATCGGCAGCAGCATGAGCTGCACAGTACGCATCCCACCAATCCGCAGCGGGACCAGCAAGACGACCCGGTGCATAGAGTACTTTCTCTCGATCCGAGCACTGGGCTATGTTGAGCATCTTCTCGATGGACTTTAACCAGTCATCTGCTTGCAGTGGATCTGCGGAGTTGGAGAAGGTTGGTGGTTTGTGGCTCATGAATTCCCGGTGCTTGTCCCGGGGTGGAACTGGTGGTGGAGGCAATGGCATTTGTTGTTGTTGCTGCTGTTGTTGAAGTTGTTGCTGCAGCTGTTGTTGTTGTACCCTCCTCTCCTGGCGTATTTCTTCCCGTTCTTGGCGCATTTCCCGACGTGCATCCTCTCTTTCCTGGTGCATTTCTTGGCGTTCTTGCTGCATTTGGGTGCGCATATCTGCCATGGTGTCCGCCATTTGCTGCATCATTCTCATTTGAGCTGCGACGAGTGGATCAACTCCGCCTTGTGGGGGATTAGGAGGATTCATTGCTGCTGACTGTGGTTGGGGTTGTTGATTAGCAGGTAAATCAATTCCACCTCCCCGCCTGGTATTGACCATCTAAGTTAGAAGCATATGGTAAGATAGCTTTGCAAGGGAATCATTTAGTAGACAAAATGAATAAGCTAATAGTTGGTTATGTACTGAAACTTCTTTGGCAGGGCTGGGCCAGATATTCTATGTCAAGACTAGGGTAATTAGTTGTACGAGGTGAATGTCCAAAGGTAAGATAGAATATGTTAAGATGAGATAGATACGGAATACCACCTATATTTTCTAAGGGGATAATCTAGTTTGTCCAGTTATCTTACAAATGTTATCCTTTATACCTAGATGTATATGCAGATGTAATTGTGGACATTACTCCACAACCCATCACACTCAATCAAAGATCCAAATCAAACAAGTATCATAAGAACAAACATTCAAATACATAAACACTCATAAAAATAGTTTTGTTTTTGTTCCTAGGATTAGGTCTCCTATTCCTAAAGTCACTTTAGGCACTGGATTTCAAAGTGTGAAATCCACATTTGTCTTTAGAAGGAAAAGGTAAGAATAATCAGAGTAAAGCGGAAATAGATGTGAAAAGATTAAGATAAGTTTAGAAAGAATCAGAGTAGCAGAGGTAAGTAGATAATGGTTGTCCAGTTCTATCTAGGTTTCGTCCTACAGTCAACATTCCTCTGATACCACTTCTGTAACACCCGGATTTTAGGGGTCCAAAACCCGGGGTTAACGTAAACACCAGGTATGCTGGGACCAAGTCTCAAACATATGATGTATAGTGGCACAGGATCGAATGTCACAACTTTATATATAACAGGAGTTCTATACAAATAAATAGTTACATTATAAGGAGACAACGGTCCAGCAACCCGAAAGTTGACTGGGAGACGACGACCTAGATCTCTCACGAACTCATCACAGCATCCTCCATGAGCATCATCCTGCAGTACCTGGTCTTGACCTGTGGTGTATGTGAGACAGCAAGAGTGAGCTCACATACGTTCATCGCTCAACAAGTTGTGGGGAATAATGTGCATGAACTCGCCAAAGGTGGGAGCTCACGTGAAGTGTAAGGCTTACCAAAGAAGAGGTTTAGAGCTGAGCATTGCTTTTAAAGTTGGTCAAAATTTTATTAGCAGTTACTAAGTATAAGTAAATACCAAACCCAATTAAGTAATAGAACAAAAGTATCAACATCACCTGCAATGCAATGCATATGACAAATTGAATTTAGTTCCATAAATTAATCATGTGAGGGTCCGAGCTGCTCATGACCGTGAGCACGGCTAGTATACCAGTTTTACACTCTGCAGAGGTTGCGCATCTTTACCCACAAGTCGTGTTACCCATCTGCCAAGGGGTCATGAATCCCATACACCTCTACCAAGGAAGTGAGGCAGGGTAGCACTACGAGGCCTTTACAAAGTTCCACTAGCTTCCGAAAACCCGCTACAGTTTATAGGAAGATCCAGTACAGGAATCCCTTGCAGGACCGCCATCGCAGCAAAATCCTCCCGAGGGCACTTCCCGCACTGACCTCTCCCCTACTGCCCTTGCCCCTTTCGGGTAAGGTAGTCTTCCACTAGCTTTCCTAATTAATCAGCCAAGGGCATCCCATACTACCCTTGTGGTAGCACTGTTTTCCCGGGTGGTCGCTCCATGTTCCAATTAACATAATGATCTTAACATGAACCATAAATAACAACTGATAACAAAAGTATAATCATGAATAGTAAGGTGTATCTCTATACCCAAAGCCACATATAGCACTAGCAAGTACTACCCAAAGATTCAGTGGTGAACAAGGTATAAAGATAGTCAAACTAGGGTAACCTATTGGGTCCCATCAAAATTAACCTATGCAGATCATTATGATTAATTAGAACATGAGTAGGTAAAAAGAAGTGATCAAGGGCACAACTTGCCTGGGCCTTGAGAATCCAGGTACCAGGATGATCTTCAGATTCTTGTGTCCTCACTGCTAGTCGTAGCAATACAAACATACATGGTATAGGCAAAATTAACATTACACCAAACAAGTATACAAAATATACAGTAATAAACTAGACATTAAAATAAGATCATAGGAACAGGAATCATTAATTTTGGAGTTATAGATTTTAAGTTATGAATTTTCAAAGGTTTTATGTGTTTAAAATGAATTAAGTGAGAGGTTAAATTTCTAATTGTTTTCATGACCAAACAGAGGCACTAAATGATGAAGAATATTATTACAAAATTTTAGAAACTAGAATGGTTCAATTTGGAGCTAAAATAAATTTTCTATGAATTATCTAAGTTCTAGTAATTATTTTTGTATTAAGAATCTAATTTCTAATTCATTTAATCATTTTATTACTGCACTGGACTGGGCCTCAATTTCTGGAAAGAACAGGGGGCTCGGTGTAATATTTCTAAGGCACAGGGAATAGTGACTAAAGGACGGCGGGTTCTATTTCCCGGGAATCCGAGGACTCTTTAACAAAAAGTCACGGCGAAGGGGTATCTCCAAATCTGGACCGTGAGATCTGAGATGGAGGGTTCGGATTAAATCCGCATATGCGCTGAACCGGTATGTGATTATAGTCGTTGGATCGAGGACCTATGGCCATGATTTTAAATAATCCGAGGTTGCGCTTGAGCCACAGGATCCCGATCCGACCGTTCACGCTTACACCAGCGAAAGGGTACGTTAACTTCTAATCCTAGCCGTTCATCAACCATCCCACGGCGCAAGTGCCATCTTCCTCCCCACAGCCCATACGCGGCGGCCAAGTATCTCGACCGCGGCGGCGCCGCCACCGGAGTACCATGCCGTCGCGCCCTAGTGCCCTAAACTCGAATCTAACCGGTGCTTATGCAAGAAGAGGGAAAGCGCAATGACCCAGATGAGTTCTCACCGGTGATTATGACGCCGTGGAGGCTGGCCACGACGAGGGGTGGTTCTACGGCGGAGCTTCAACTCCGGTGAGGAATTGTCGGTGTAGGCCGCCCTCCAACCCGATGTCGATGCCACGGAAACACCCGCCGAGTCAAGGCGAAGCTCCCCGACCACACGCGCAAACCCGAGCGCGAGTACAAAGGAGAGTCGCCGGCGACGGGTCGCTACGGCCCCACGAGCTCACGGCGGCGACGGTGTTGGTGCTCGGAGGCGGGTACAATTGGATGAGATGAGGGTGGGGATCACGGCGGTCTTCTTATATAGTCCAGGGCGCAACGGAAGCGCCGATCACCACGCGCCCGAGCGCGGAGTCCGCCGGCAAGGGACGAGATTCCCGGCGACGACGGAGGCGAGATCGCGCGCGTTTCTGTTGTGAGAGAACGAGCTGACATGTGGGTCCCGCGGAGCAGTGAGTCCGAGCTTAAGCGTGCGCGAGGCGAGAGACCGGGCAGCGGCCCCGCGATGTCAGCGAGAGGAGAACACGCAGGCGCGGGTGAGAGCGACTGAGCAGGGGGCCCCACCCGTCAGCGGTGACAGGAGCGCGGCAAGCGTGAGGATGACGCGCGGGCCCGGTCTGTCGGCGCCAGGTTTCTGGTGTGGGCTGCGCGGAGGCTGTTTCGTTAGGTGGGCCAAAAGCGACGAATTCGGCCCAGGTAAGTTCCTTTTTCCTTTTCTTTTTATATTTTCTGTTTTCTTTTTCATTTCTCTTTTCAAATTCAAACTTAAATCCAAATTCAAACTTTGTGGCAAGTTTATTCTCAGTTTATATATTCAATTTGAACTTACCAATATAGGATCTATTCATTTATGAATTTATCTTGTATTTTATAATATTTCTTTCTCTTTTCTCCCTTTCCCATTTATTTTCTATTTTCTATTTTTCCTTTTCATTTGAATTTCAAATCAACACAAGTTTAAAGTTCAAACACTTAATTTGGATACGCATATAGAACTTTTAGCATAATGTGCAAAAACATATTTTATATATTTCTTTATTTATTTTAGTTCTTTTAGACAAGTTTTTATTCATATAGTAGAGTAATTCCTACCTCATTAATTCTAGGGAAATCAAATTTAGACTTATATATGTTAAGAAATAGTTTAACCATAATTCTTTTATATATCCTAACCCAAAGGCAATTTAGATTATCTAAGTATCTTTAATTATGTATTTTTAACTTATTCATGAGTGGAAACTCCTAAATTATGATTATCTCTAAGGAAAGGTGTTTTGATTTAAAATCTTTGAGAATTTTTCCTTGTCTTCACAAAATTGAACTTTAGGGTGTTACAGCAATCCTCGCCGATGCCTCCGGGTTTCTGAACAATTCGCCGAGTCCCTTGTCTGAGGTGACTCAGACCTTGAATGCTTCGAAGTAATGGCGCAGTTTGCGCGAAGACATGACGACTGCGTAGGCAATCTTCTCCAGCTCTGTCATGTTGCACTTGGACGGTGTCAGCACTTCGGAGACATAGTAAACGGGGCACTGCCTGACCACACCCTCAACTGTCTGCTCCTACACTAGTGCCGCACTGACTGCATGCGGCGAAGCCGCGACGTAGAGCAACAGGGGGAGCGAGGAGTCGGGGCTTGTAAGGACGGCCAACTCTGTCAGGTTCTGTTTTAATGAGGCGAAGGCCGCCGCCTGCTCTGGTCCCCAGGCGAAGTCTTTTGCACCACGGAGTGTTTTGAGGAAGGGGAGACTTCATTCGGCGGACCTGGAGATGAATCTGTTGAGAGCGGCCAATCTGCCTGTCAGGCGCTGGACGTCCCTGGCGGACTGCGGAGGCGTCATGTCTATGATGGCCTGAATCTTGTTTGGGTTGGCCTCGATGCCGCGGTGTGATACCAGGTAGCCCAATATTTTGCCTTGGCGAACGCCGAAGACGCACTTTTCCGGGTTTAGGCGGAGTTGTGCGTCTCGCATGTTCGCGAATGTCTCGGCGAGGTCGGCGAGATGGTCCTCCTTGCTCTTGCTGGCGACGATGATGTCGTCCACATATGTGAATATATTTCTGCCAACTTGCCCTTCAAGCACTGTTTTGGTAAGCCTGGAGAAGGTGGACCCGGCGTTCTTGAGTCCCTCTGGCATTCAGATGAAGCAATATGTGCCGAAGGGTGTTATAAAGCTGGTGCTAGCCTTGTCTTCCTCCTTCATGTATATCTGGTGGTAACCGGAGAAGCAGTCGAGGAGGGACATGACTTCGCATCCGGCCGCGCTATCGACTATTTTGTCGATCCGCGGCAACGGGAAATTGTCCTTTGGGCAGGCTTTATTGAGACTGGTGAAGTCGATGCACATTCGCCACTTCCCGCTCTTTTTCTGCACCATCACGACATTGGAGAGCCATGTGGGGTAAGCCACTGGCTCAATGAATTTGGCTTCCAGGAGGCGGTGCACTTCTGCCTTGGCGGCCTCCGTCTTCTCGTCGGACATCTTGCGAAGCCGCTGTTTTTTCGGCCTTACCGAAGGGTCGATTCCCAAACTGTGCTCAATTATGGAACGGCTAACCCCGACCAGATCGAGGGCTGACCAAGCGAAGACATCTTTGTTCTTGGACAGGCAGCAGAGGAGCTTCTCCTCTTCATGCGAAGTAAGGTCTTCGCTGATAATGACTGTCTGCTTGGGCGTGGCCTGGTCGAAGGGGACAGTCTTGGTCCCGTCGTTGCTCTGCAGCTGTGCCTTGTCGTGCTGCTTATTGGTTGGGCTGGCGGGCGCGGGGACCTCGCGCTGGGCCGTGAGGCAGTGCATGTTTCTTTTACCGGGCACGAAGTCCCGCTCTATGTTGCGCAGTCTGTTGATTGCCGAAGACCGTAATGACGCCTAACGGACCTGGTATCTTCATACATAGGTACAGTCCGTGAATGGCTGCTTCGAACTTATTGATGGAGCCCTGGCCCATGATGGCATTGTATGGATATACCATATCCATGATATCAAAGGTTACTTGCTCACTTCGGGCATTGGGTTCTACACCGAAGGAGAGAGGCAGCTCTATTTTGCCGACGGGGAAGGTGCCCTTGCCGCCGAAGCCATACAACGGGTTGTCCGAAGGCTTAAGCAGGCTGTGGCTTATGCCCATGCGATCGAAGGCGTGGAGGAAGATGATGTCCGCCTGACTGCCGTTGTCAACTAGGACTTTGTGCAGGTCCCAGCCTGCCACGCTGCAATTGATAACCATGGCGTCGCTGTGGGGGGCGCTGCGCAGGTCGACGTCTCGTGCGTCGAAGGTTAGCGGTATGTGGGACCACTTTGTCTGCACGACGGGGCCAGTGACGGCGACGTGGTTGATGCTGCGGTATTGGTCCCGCTTCTGCCACTTTGTGTCGAAGTCGGTGCTGGACCCCCCAGTTATCATGTGAATGACTCCGCGATATGGTTGATCGGCGAAGTCTTCCTGCTTTGGAGCATGGGGGATGTTTTGATGTTGCTGGTGTGGTGGTGGGGGTGGGGGAGGTACGATTTGTACTTCCTGATGGCGTTGGTAAGCGTGGTGCGGTGGATGCGGGGCGGGGGCGTGGATATATGGTGGAGGGTGTTGCTGGTAAGTGTGTGCGACAACTCGGGGGTTGTCGGCTGGTTGCGCCCGTGCCATCCTGTCTCTGGTGGCCTTCGTTTCTGGGCAGTCTTTGGTTTGGTGGGCACAGTCTTCGCCGTGGAAGAGGCAGTAGAATCGGCGCGGCGGCTGCGCACGCCCCCGACCCCTACCGCGAGTTCCATTTCTGCGGCCCTGGGGGGATACTCCTGGCGACGAGGGGCGTCAGCAGCGGGGTGCTGGTTGGCGATGTTGTGCACTTGCTGTTGATTGCGACCGTCTCGACCGGAGTCCGGCTGCGGAGTCCTTGTCCACGTGCGGCTGGACTGTGGAGCATCTTTTGGCTTCCTTTGGGACTCAACCTTGCGCTGGTGGAGCTCTTCGGATTTGGCGTACTTTTCAAACAGCTGATATAATTCCTGGAGGTTCTTGGGCGGATCTCTGATGCAGTGGCTGTAAAGGACGCCGGCACGAAGGCCACTAATAGCGTAGTGGATGGCGATCTGGTCATCGACTGAGGGCAGCTGTGACTTGAGTGTTAAAAATTTGCGGTAATACTCCCGCAGAGTCTCCTTTTCCAGCTGCTTGCAGAGCGAGAGTTCGGCCAAGGCGTCGGTGTCTGGGCGGTACCCTTGGAAGTTGAGCAGGAACTTGTCCCGGAGACTTCTCTAGGAATCAATGGACAGCGGAGGCAACCTGGTGAACCAGGTGAGAGCTGGGCCCTCTAGGGCGATGATGAAAGACTTTGCCATTGTGGCGTCGTCCCCTCCGGAAGATGCAAACGGCGACCTGATAACTCATTATGTATTGTGCTGGGTCGGTGCTGCCGTTGTACTTGGGATAGGTCCCTGCCCGGAAGTTAGCTGGCCAAGGCGTCACTTGCAGGTGCGGCGCCAGGGGACTTCGCTCGTCGAGATAGTTGACCCCTTGGAATGGCGCGGCGTGCGGGAAGGTGTGGTCGCGCTGGGGGAAACGTGGGTCTTCCGGTTGCGCGCGGTGTTGCAGGGGTGGCCCATGCTACAGGCCGAGGTGGCCTTCGCGCGTGTCTTCCAGTTGTGCGCTGCTGGAGGGGTGGCTCGTGCTGCAGGCCAAGGTGGCCTTCGCGCTGCATCAGCGCGATCTCCCGCTCGAGGTCCTAGGCCTTCTGCTCTTCGTCGCGTATCATTTGCCGCACTTTAGCTAGTGCAGACACGCGCTGGCGCTTGGCCTCCAGTATCTCTTTCTGCCTCTGGAGATTGTGGTTCTTGAGGCGCAGGGCGCGCAGCTGTAGCTGTTCTTCCACTGAGACGCCGAGGACTTCACCGTCCTCGGTGAGGTCCGCGCCCTCCAGTGGTGCGAAGCCTAAGGGTGGCTGCGATTGTCCTTCAGGGCCGCAGGTGCGGAGAGTGTCGTCTTCACAGGTGCGGGGAACGTCGTCTTCAGTGGCCTCTTGGTGGGTGGATTGGGTGAGGGCGAGGGCCTTGCCCTTTCTTGCGGCGAGCAGTGCTGCCTTCGCAGCCTCGTCAGCCTTCGGGTTAGCTCTCTTGGGTGCCGTCGCGGGTGGTTTTCTCATAGCACGAACGGTGGGCGCCAAATGTTGGAACTTGCTCTCAGTTGCAAGGGGATCCAACAAGGGTGAATAATGACGTCAACAGGGTTCTCGTGCAAGATGGCAATAGCTCTGTTAATATGCCCTCTCACGGGCACTGTGCGGGGGTATTTATAGGTGTCTGAGCGCCCAGCGTCTTGTGTTAAGGATGCATGTGCCCTCAGATACCTAGGTTATCCCCAAAATATTCCCATAAAGCAGGGTTACAGACTGTAATTACAGGAATGCCTCTGCAAATTAGGCCCGTAACACGCAGCGGCCACGCGGGGCCCGTTACAATGGGCCGGATCACACGTGGGCCTCCGAGCTGGACGAGGTCACGCGGTGGGGTGACGACGTCGCAGGCCTTCGTCTGGCGCCGTATCAAGCGAAGGGTGTCCCTGCCCGTTATGTCTCCGTCGGACCAGCGACTGCAGCGAAGGCCTCGAGCGAAGGGTGGCGTCTTTGCCTTCGCCCCAACACCTAGCTCGACGGCAATCCGCAACCCGTTGACCAGAGCCTCGTACTCAGCTACATTGTTGGACGCCGGGAAGTGGAGGCGTAGCACGTAGCGTAGGTGCTTCCCGAGGGGCGAGATGAAGAGTAGGCCTGCGCCGGCTCCTGTCTTCATCAGCGACCCATCGAAGAACATGGTCCAGAGCTCCGGTTGGATCGGAGCTATTGGTAGCTGGGTGTCGACCCATTCAGCCACGAAGTCCGCCAAGACCTGGGATTTGATGGCCTTCCGAGGGGCGAACGAGATTGTTTCGCCCATGATTTCCACCGCCCACTTTGCAATCCTACCCGAGGCCTCTCGGCAATGGATGATCTCCCCCAGGGGGAAGGATGACACCACAGTTACCGGATGAGACTCGAAGTAGTGTCGCAACTTCCGCCGTGTCAGGATTACCGCGTACAGCAGCTTCTAAACTTGTGGGTAGCGGATTTTGGTTTCGGACAGTACCTCGCTGACGAAGTAGACTGGCCCCTGAATGGGCAATGCATGCCCCTCTTCTTGCCTCTCGACCACAATCGCGGCGCTAACCACCTGAGTGGTCGCGGCGACGTAGACCAAGAGGGCTTCTCCGACAGCTGGGGGCACCAAGATAGGCGCCTTCGTGAGGAGCGCCTTCAGGTTCCCGAGGGCTTCCTCGGCCTCAGGGGTCCAAGTGAAGCGCTCGGCCTTCCTTAAGAGGCGGTACAGGGGTAGACCTCTTTCGCCGAGGCGTTAGATGAAGCGGCTCAGAGCCGCGAGACATCCCATGACCCTCTGTACGCCATTCAAGTCCTGGATGGGCCCCATGCTGGTGATGGCTGCGATCTTCTCTGGGTTGGCTTCGATGCCCCGCTCGGAGACGATGAACCCCAAGAGCATGCCTCGGGGCACCCCGAAGACACACTTTTTGGGATTGAGCTTGACACCTTTCGCCTTGAGACATCGGAACGTCACTTCAAGGTTGGAAAGGAGGTCGGAGGCTTTCCTCGTCTTGACTACGATGTCATTGACGTAGGCCTTGACCGTGCGGCCAATGTGCTCGCCAAACACATGGTTCATGCACCGCTGGTACGTCGCGCCCGCATTCCTTAAGCCGAACGACATGGTGACATAGCAGTACATGCCAAAGGGTGTGATGAAAGAAGTCGCGAGCTGGTCGGACTCTTTCATCCTGATTTGGTGATACCCTGAGTAGGCATCGAGGAAAGACAGGGTTTCGCACCCAGCAGTGGAATCCCCGATCTGATCGATGCGAGGCAGAGGGTAGGGAACCTTCGGACATGCTTTGTTCAGACCAGTGTAGTCTACACACATCCGCCATTTCCCCCCTTTCTTTCTCACAAGCACAGGGTTGGCAAGCCATTCGGGATGGAATACCTCTTTGATGAACCCTGCCGCCATTAGCTTGTGGATCTCCTCGCCTATGGCTCTGCGCTTCTCCTCGTCGAATCGACGTAGAGGCTGCTTGACGGGTCGGGCTCCGGCTCGGATGTCCAGCGAGTGCTCGGCGACATCCCTCGGTATGCCGGGCATGTCCGAGGGACTCCACGCGAAGACGTCGGCGTTCGCGCGGAGAAAGTCGACGAGCACTGCTTCCTATTTGGGATCGAGCCCAGAGTCGATCCAGACTTGCTTGGAGGCATCGCTGCTGGGGTCGAGGGGGACGGACTTAACCGTCTCCGCTGGCTCAAAGTTGCCGGCATGACGCTTCACGTCTGGCACCTCCATAGAGAGGCTCTCCAGGTCGGTGATGAGGGCCTCGGACTCGGCGAGGGCCTCGGCGTACTCCACGCACTCCACGTCGCATTCGAACGCGTGTTTGTACGTGGGGCCGACGGTGATGACCCCATTGGGGCCCGGCATCTTGAGCTTGAGGTAGGTGTAGTTGGGGACGGCCATGAACTTCGCGTAGCAGGGCCTCCCCAATACCGCGTGGTAGGTTCCTCGGAACCCGACCACCTCGAACGTCAGGGTCTCCCTTCGAAAGTTGGAGGGTGTTCCAAAGCAGACGGGAAGATCGAGTTGTCCGAGGGGCAGGACGCGCTTCCCGGGGATGATCCCATGGAAAGGCGCAGCGCCCGCCCGGACCGAGGACAGATCGATACGCAGAAGCCCGAGGGTCTCGGCGTAGATGATGTTGAGGCTGCTGCCTCCGTCCATGAGGACCTTGGTGAGCCTGACGTCGCCGATGACGGGGTCGACGACGAGCGGGTATTCCCCGGGCTCGGCACATGGTCGAGGTGGTCGGCTTGGTCGAAGGTGATGGGCTTGTCGGACTAGTCTAGGTAGACTGGCGCCGCCACCTTCACCGAACAGACCTCCCGGCGCTCTTGCTTGTGGTGCCGAGCCGAGGCGTTCGCCGCTTGCCCGCCGTAGATCATGAAGCAGTCACGGACCTCGGGGAACTCTCCTGCCTGGTGATCTTCCTTCTCGTCGTCGTCGCGGGCCCTGCCACCCTCCACGGGTGGCCCGGCCCTGTGGAAGTGGCGTCGAAGCATGACGCACTCCTCAAGGGTGTGCTTGACGGGCCCCTGGTGATAGGGGCACGGCTCCTTGAGCATCTTGTCGAAGAGGTTGGGACCTCCGGGGGGTTTCCGAGGGTTCTTGTACTCGGCGGCGGCGACAAGGTCCGCGTCGGCGGCGTCGCGTTTCGCTTGCGACTTCTTCTTGCCCTTCTTCCTGGCGCCGTGCTGAGCTGACGCCTCGGGGGCATCTCCCGATGGGCGGCCCTGGGGCTGCTTGTCCTTCCAGAAGATAGCCTCGACCGCCTCCTGGCCAGAGGCGAACTTGGTGGCGATGTCCATCAGCTCGCTCGCCCTGGTGAGGGTCTTGCGACCCAGCTTGCTCACCAGGTTGCGGCAGGTGGTGCCGGCGAGGAACGCGCCGATGACATCCGAGTCGGTGATGTTGGGCAGCTCGGTGCGCTGCTTCGAGAATCGCCGGATGTAGTCCCGGAGAGACTCTCCCGGCTGCTGTCGGCAGCTTCGGAGGTCCCAGGAATTCCCAGGGCGCACGTACGTGCCCTGGAAATTGCCGGCGAAAGCTTGGACTAGGTCGTCCCAGTTGGAGATTTGCCCCGGAGGCAGGTGCTCCAACCAGGCGTGAGAGGTGTCGGAGAGGAACAGGGGGAGGTTGCGGATGATGAGGTTGTCATCGTCCGTTCCACCCAGTTGGCAGGCCAGACGGTAGTCCGCGAGCCACAGTTCCGGTCTCATCTCCCCCGAGTACTTTGTGATAGTAGTCGGGGGTTGGAACCGGGTCGGGAACGGCGCCCGTCCGGCTGAAGGCCTGCGGACCGGGTGGTTCGGGCGAGGGACTCCGATCCTCCTCGCTGTCGTAGCGTCCCCCACGCCTGGGGTGGTAGCCTCGGTGCACCCTCTCGTCGAGGTGGGCCCGACGATCGCGGTGATGGTGCTCGTTGCCGAGGCGACCCGGGGCCGCAGGCGCTGTGTTGCGCGTGCGCCCGGTGTAGACCGAGGCTTCCCGCATGAATCGGGAAGTCGCAGCATGATGTTCCGAGGGGTACCCCTGCCTTCGGGAGGCGGAGCTCTCGGCCCGCCGGACCGCGGCGCCTTCCAGGAGATCCTTGAGCTCTCCCTGGATTCGCCGCCCCTCGGTGGTTGATGGCTCCGGCATCGCGCGGAGGAGCATTGCTGCTGCAGCCAGGTTCTGGCCGACCCCACTGGATGTGGGTGGCAGCCTGACCCTGACATCGTCGGTGATGCGGTGCTGGAAGCCCTGGGGTAGATGACGCATTTCTCCGGCCGGAGGTTGGCCCGCCCATGCCTGCCCGACGTCCCAGCGGATTGGCTCAAGCGCTCCTGCTCCCTCGTCGAGCCTGGCCTGCACCCCGCGGATTTGCTCGAGTTGTGGGTCGTGACCCCCCGCCGGAACGGGGACCACAGCTAGCTCCCGCGGGATGTCAACGCGAGGCACCGGCCTAGGGAGATCACCGTCCTCCGGCATGCCGAGATGGTTGCCTTCGGAGGGACCCCCTAGATCGACGTGGAAACATTCGCGGCTCGGGCCGCAGTCCTCGTCACCGAGGCTATGGCTACCGTCGGAATAGTCAGAAAGGCAGTAGTCGCATGCGGTCATGAGGTCCCGCATGGCACTGGGGTTGCCAAGTCCGGAGAAATCCCAACAGAAGCTGGGCTCGTCGTCTTCCTCGGACCCAGAGGGCCTGTAGGTCGAGACGTCCGTCAGCCGGTCCCAAGGTGACCGCATACGAGACCCCAGAGGGTTCGGATTCGCCTCTACGAAAGCGTCCGCCAAAGCGGAGCCGCTAGGCGGGTCGAGGCTAAATCCGAGAGGCATGGGATGGGAATCGGTCGGTACCTCTTGGTCGACGGGCGGTGATGAGGTCACGTCGGGGACTGACTGCACCGTCGTCTCAGGTACGAGGGTGACACCCAGCAAGCCTTTTCGTGAGCGTGCTGGTGTCGTCCGTTTGCTCGGGATTGACGTGTCGCGGGGAGACAGCGCTCGTCTTCGTCTCAAGCGCGAGGCCGATGCCCGGCGCGCCCCCCGTTGGAGTGCTGGCGTTGTCGACTCGCTCGACGGCCGACGAGGCGCCGCCTCCTGCTTGGCCTTGGTTGCCCCGCCTCCTCCTCCTCCGTCGACAGGGAAGAGGACGGGGCGAGCTCGAAGGTTGTTCTTTCACCACGCGGGGAAGACATCGTTGATCCCGCCGCCGGCGGGCGGACTGTCGGCCGCCATTGTCGCTGTCGCCCGGCGGTGGAAAGAGTATCATGTCGTAGCTGCCGTCGAGGGACATGAACTCAAGGCTCCCGAAATGGAGCACCGTCCCGGGCTGGAGAGGTTGCTGGAGACTACCCATCTGGAGCTTGACGGGAAGTTGTTCGTCAACACGCAGCGTGCCCCTACCTGGCGCGCCAACTGTCGGCGTTTCGAGACCGGGGGGTCCCTGAGCTGACGAGTGAAGTGTCGCCGCGTGCCCCAGCCCAGATGGGTCAACGCGAGGCCGAACGCGAAGGGGGGAAGTGAGGTGGCCGGAGATGGGCGTGAGAGAGGTGGAAATCCCGCGGCGTTCGTGTTTGTCCCGTGCCCAGGTCGGGTGCGCTTGCAGTAGGGGGTTACAAGCGTCCACACGGGGGAAGGAGCGAGTGGCCTCACGCGAGCGCCCGTCTCGTCCTCGTCCCCGTGCGGCCAACCCTCTCTAAGAGGGCCCTGGTCCTTCCTTTTATAGGCGTAAGGAGAGGGTCCAGGTGTACCATGGGGGGTGTAGCAGAGTGCTACGTGTCTAGCGGAGGAGAGCTAGCGCCCTAAGTCCACGCCATCGTGGCGGCCGGAGAGATTTTGGCGCCCGGTTTGTGTGATGTCGTGGCAATCGGAGGAGCGCTGGAGCCTGGCGGAGGGACAGCTGTCGGGGCCGTCGAGTCCTTGCTGACGTCCTCTTGCTTCCGTAAGGGGGGCGAGAGCCACCATCGTCAGGGAGCGCGCAGGGCGCCATCATCGCCTATCTAGCGGAGCGAGCCAGATGGGACGCCGGTCTTGTTCCCCGTAGCCTGAGTCAGCTTGGAGTAGGGTAATGATGGCGCCTCCTGTTGATGTGGCCGGTCCGCGCCCTAGGTTGGGCGATGTGGAGGCTCCTCCGAGGTCGAGGTCGAGTCCGTCTTCCGTGGCCGAGGCCGAGGCCGAGTCCGAGCCCCTAGGTCGGGCGAGGCGGAGGCCGTTGGCTGAGGCCAGGGCAGAATTTGAGTCCTGGGGTCGGGCAAAGCGGAGTTCGTCGTTTTCTGGGGCTTAGCCCAAGTCTGTGCCCTGGGTCGGGCGGAGCGGAGTTTGCCATCTTCCGGGGCTGAGCCCAAGTCCGAGCCCTGGGTCGGGCGGAGCGGATTTTGCCGTCTTCCGGGGCTTAGCCCGAGTCCGAGCCCTGGGTCGGGCGGAGCGGAGTTCACCGTCTTCCGGGGCTTAACCCGAGTCCGAGCCCAGGGTCGGGCGGAGCGGAGTTCGCCGTCTTCCGGGGCTGAGCCCAAGTCCGAGCCCTGGGTCGGGCGGAGCGGAGTTCGTCGTCTTCCGGGGCTTA
Source organism: Zea luxurians (assembly GCA_029449295.1). Lineage (NCBI taxonomy): Eukaryota > Viridiplantae > Streptophyta > Magnoliopsida > Poales > Poaceae > Zea > Zea luxurians. Next base: position 106,516,725 of record JAOPSE010000010.1, read on the forward strand.
GCCCGTGTCTGAGCCCTGGGTCGGGCGGAGCGGAGTTTCCTATGGTGCGTGCGGCCGGGCCTGACTGCCTGTCAGCCTCACTCTGTCAAGTGGCACCGCAGTCGGAGCGGCGCAGGCGGCGCTGTCTTTCTGTCAGACCGGTCAGTGGAGCGGTGAAGTGATGGCGGTCACTTCGGCTCTGTCAGCTGAGGGGCGCGCATCAGGATAAAGGTGTCAGGCCACCTTTGCATTAAATGCTCCTGCGGTTTGGTCGGGGTTGCTTCTTGGCGAAGACAGGGCCTCGGGCGAGCCGAGAACGTGTTCGCCGCTGGAGGGGGCCTCGGGCGAGGCGGAGATCCTCCGGGGTCGGCTGCCCTTGTCCGAGGCTAGGCTCGGGCGAGGCATGATCGAGTCCCTCGAATGGACTGATCCCTGACTTGATCGCACCCATCAGGCCTTTGCAGCTTTATGCTGATGGGGGTTACCAGCTGAGAATTAGGAGCCTTGAGGGTACCCCTAATTATGGTCCCCGACAAAACTCTACTTGATGTTGATTGGGTGAATGCAATGCATGAGGAATTAAATAATTTTATCCATAATGAAGTTTGGGAGCTTGTTGAAAGACCAAAGAATCACAATGTTATTGGAACTAAATGGGTATTTTGAAACAAGCATAATGAAGATGGTTTGGTGATAAGAAACAAAGCAAGATAAGTGGCACAAGGTTATACACAAGTAGAAGGATTGGATTTTGGGGAGACATTCGCACCCGTGGCAAGATTGGAAGCCATTCGAATTCTTCTCGCCTATGCTTGTGCTCATAATATCAAGCTCTACCAAATGGAAGTTAAGAGCTGTTGGGTGCCTTCGGCTTCTGAAGGTCCTCAAAAACATGATTTAACTATGTCTCTGGAGTATAATGTGTAAATAGGTACCTTCGGACACAAATCAAAACCACAGCGTGAAGATGCACAAAGAGTATGAAGGATGGCGCAAAGCCGAAGCTATGCGCAGGGGAGCTTCGGCGTGATAGCAGAAAAAGAAACCGACTTAAAAGGGAAAAGGCTATTTAGACCCTAATGGATTGCTATAGAGTTATTAGCAAATGTAAAGGGCATGGATGTAATTTTACATGGGCTGCGTCCCGTACCTATAAATAGATGAACAGTGCTCCCGTACTGTTCACGCTGACCTGGCATTTTACTTTCGCGTCACGCTTGTGCCCCTGCTTTCCATCGAGCTGAAGGTACATTTATAATCTGTTATTATTGATACAGTAACGCAAATAAAAATAAGTTGATAATAACATTTAAAGTGTTTATATTATTTTTCATATCTTGTGTATGAATCCTTCTTCATCATTTATTATGCTTATGAAGGTTTGTCTTTCATAACCTTCGTCCGGAATTCATTATATCCGAAGGGAGATAATGCTTCGAAGGACAAAGGACTTTAACATTTAAAACTTTTTATGTTGCCTTGTTCTTAACCCTTAGCATTTGAGAACAAGTCCCCAACATTGGCGCCCACCTCTGGTGAACTCACTTCCACTTTTTGAGTTTCGAACACCTTCGGCAAGCATAGACCTTCGTCATGCCGCCAAAGAAAGCTTCAGCAACAGGGGATGTCGCTCTGCAGCCGCTGGACCCCAACCAGGAGACCCTCTCTCGTTGGGAGGCTCGAAGCCAGAAGAGGAAGGTCACCAGTCCAACGCCTTAGGAGGACGACTTGGACCAAGAGATCAGAAATATGGAGATGCTCCATCAGCAGGTGCAAAGGAAGAAGGAAAAGATGGCTAGGCTGGCTGATCTGCAAAGGCAGATAGACGAAGCCTCTGAAGAAGTTCGCCACCATACTCAAGATGAGCAGAACCGAAGGCCTCAACATAGAGAGCTTCATCAAGAGGGCTTCTTCAACGAGGATGACTGGTATGAGAATTTCCATCATTGGAATTTTGCTTTTGATGATGCTTCTCCTCTGTCAGCAGAACTGCAGGCTACACCTTGGCCTCCGTCTTACAAGCCACCTCAACTCCCCATGTATGACAGACACTCAGATCCGAAGCAGTTTCTGATGAGCTACGAAACAACGATATCTTCCTATGGTGGCAATACTGCAGTCATGGCGAAGTCTTTTGTCATGGCCGTCAAGAATGTTGCACAAACTTGGTACTCCTCCCTTCGGCCAGGAATAATCACATCATGGTAGAAGCTGAAGGATATGCTGATCACCAGTTTCCAAGGGTTTCAAACGAAGCCGGTCACCGCTCAAGCCTTATTCCAGTGCACCCAAGACCACGAAGAATATCTTCAGGCGTATGTCCGAAGGTTCTTACGCCTGACGGCACAAGCGCCAACAGTGCCTAATGAAATTGTCATTGAGGCCATGATTAAGGGGCTTCGGCCGGGACCTTCAGCTCAATATTTTGCCAGGAAGCCCCCTCAGACTTTGGAGAAACTGCTTCAGAAGGTGGATGAATACATCCGCGCTGACAATGACTTTCGGCAGAGAAGAGAGGAAGCTTACAGGTTCTCCAAAATAGCCAGGGGCTTCGGAGGGAGAATACATCCTAGACATGTCAGATAGATTCGTTCCACTCAGAATGATGATAGGGGAAGCCAGCAGCAGAGGCCGCAATATTCCTCCCAGGCTTTGAGGCAGCAGCAGAGCTATCCTCGGCCTCCAGCTCCAAGGGGCAGAGGTGCCGGGGGCTTCGGAGGAAGATTTGGGGATCAGCCCAGGAAAATTTATTGCCTATTATGTGGTGAGGACAAGGGCCACACCACCAGGATGTGCCATGTCACCATCCAGAAACAAAAGGAAATAGCAGAAGCTGCAGCCCAACAGACCCAGTCGAAGCAAGTTATGCATACGGCTTCGTACCACTCGCCTTATATCCCAGAGTATGTGGGCAACCACCCTGTAGCTTCTGTTGCTTCGGCAAGTCAATCTCAGGCATCTTGGCAACAGCCTCCACCTCCACCACCAATGCAACGAGGCCAGCAGCCAGAAGGGAGTCAGCATAATCAACACCAACGAGACTTCAGAGAAGAGTTCGAAGCTCGCACAGTCAACAGTACTGTGCCAGAATTGAAGCACATTTACTAACAAATATCCTACCTCGGCAGCAGTTTTTGCATTCAGTATCATTTTCTTTTTAATAAGGAACAATTATTGAAAGCCTAAGTGTTTTTTGTTGTTTTCATTTTCTTGTAATAGCTTCGCCTTTGCCATAGTACAAATATACTTTCTCCACAAAATAACGGAGTCCAAAAAGTTGCCGAAGCAAAAGAACTTATGGTTACAGGGAGAACCTCCGAAATAACAAAAAGTCGTTCCTAAGGGAGCGCAACGTAAGTTTTCTGCTCAAAAGTCGTTCCAAAGGGAATGCAGAGCTTACAGCGAAAAATAAACGCTGATTCCGCTGAAGTAAAAGGCGAAGAAGCTCCTAAGGGAGGCTTACAGCGAAAAATAAACGTTGATTCCGCTGAAGTAAAAGGCGAAGAAGCTCCTAAGGGAGGCTTACAGCGAAAAATAAACGCTGATTCCGCTGAAGTAAAAGGCGAAGAAGCTCCTAAGGGAGGCTTACAGCGAAAAATAAACGCTGATTCCGCTGAAGTAAATGGCGAAGAAGCTCCTAAGGGAGGCTTATAGTGAAAAATCAATGTCGATCTTCGGTAAATATCATTTTGCATAACATCACATCATCACATCATTTGCATAAGCATAACATCATACATCATATTGCATCAATAACGCAAGAAGGGGGTTCAATGTCGATATTCGGAGATTGTTTCGAAGAAACAGTGCCAAGGCACAAAAATAATTATTGAAGAAGCATACCTTCATCAAACTCTGAAATGAAAAGATCTATTGGTTACTGATTTTACGAAGATTGGATGTTTTTTATGAAAATACGGATATTATTTACGAAGCATGAAAAGAAGGGAAGGTGTTTTTTCGCCGAAGGCTCAAAAACGGTATGTATCTAAAGTTTCATGCATTGTAGAGAATTGAACCATAAATAGCTTATATATTACATTCAAAGTTACAAAATATTACACATATTGTTCAACAAATATTACATTCCAAATGTTTTTACAATAACATCTAATCTTCCCTTAGAACTACTTCTGCAGCTTCGTTTAGTAGTTGATCAACAACTTTGTCCATGATAGCTTCGGCCATTTTTCTAATCTCGTCATCCCCCTTTACGTTGGGGTCCGCTAATGGCTCGGCGGGCTCTGAGGGAGGAGAAGGTGCGGCTATGTTACAAAGTGTAGACAAGTTCGAAATCAAAAAGTTACAACAAAAACCCAAAAACTAGTAGTTAATACCTATTCGCCCTTCGAGATCCGCACTTTTCTCAGCGGCCTCTGCTACTTTTCTAGCGTCACGAATACTGTCGGCGTTTCGAGACCGGGGGGTCCCTGAGCCGACGAGTAAAGTGTCGCCGCGTGCCCCAGCCCAGATGGGTCGACGCGAGGCCGAGCGCGAAGGGGGGAAGTGAGGTGGCCGGAGATGGGCGTGAGAGAGGTGGAAATCCCGCGGCCTTCGTGTTCGTCCCGCGCCCAGGTCGTGTGCGCTTGCAGTAGGGGGTTACAAGCGTCCACACGGGGGAAGGAGCGAGCGGCCTCACGCGAGCGCCCGTCTCGTCCTCATCCCCGTGCGGCCAACCCGCTCTAAGAGGGCCCTGGTCCTTCCTTTTATAGGCGTAAGGAGAGGGTCCAGGTGTACAATGGGGGTGTAGCAGAGTGCTACGTGTCTAGCGGAGGAGAGCTAGCGCCCTAAGTCCACGCCATCGTGGCGGCCGGAGAGATTTTGGCGCCCAGTTTGTGTGATGTCGTGGCCGTCGGAGGAGCGCTGGAGCCTGGCGGAGGGACAGCTGTCGGGGCCGTCGAGTCCTTGCTGACGTCCTCTTGCTTCCGTAAGGGGGGCGAGAGCCGCCATCGTCAGGGAGCGCGCGGGGCGCCATCGTCGCCAATCTGGCGGAGCGAGCCAGATGGGACGCCGGTCTTGTTCCCCGTAGCCTGAGTCAGCTTGGAGTAGGGTAATGATGGCGCCTCCTGTTGACGTGGCCGGTCCGCGCCCTATGTTGGGCGATGTGGAGGCTCCTCCGATGTCGAGGTCGAGTCCATCTTCCGTGGCCGAGGCCGAGGCCGAGTCCGAGCCCCTAGGTCGGGCGAGGCGGAGGCCGTTGGTTGAGGCCAGGGCGGAATTTGAGTCCTGGGGTCGGGCGAAGCGGAGTTCATCGTCTTCTGGGGCTGAGCCCAAGTCCGTGCCCTGGGTCGGGCGGAGCGGAGTTCGCCGTCTTCCGGGGCTGAGCCCAAGTCCGAGCCCTGGGTCGGGCGGAGCGGAGTTCGCCGTCTTCTGGGGCTTAGCCCGAGTCCGAGCCCTGGGTCGGGCGGAGCGGAGTTCGCCGTCTTCCGGGGCTTAGCCCGAGTCTGAGCCCTGGGTCGGGCGGAGCGGAGTTCGCCGTCTTCCGGGGCTGAGCCCAAGTCCGAGCCCTGGGACGGGCGGAGCGGAGTTCGCCGTCTTCCGGGGCTTAACCCGAGTCCGAACCCTGGGTCGGGCGGAGCGGAGTTTCTTATGGTGCGTGCGGCCGGGCCTGACTGCCTGTCAGCCTCACTCTGTCAAGTGGCACCGCAGTCAGAGCGGCGCAGGCGGCGCTGTCTTTTTGTCAGACCGGTCAGTGGAGCGGCGAAGTGACGGCAGTCACTTCGGCTCTGTCAGCTGAGGGGCACGCGTCAGGATAAAGGTGTCAGGCCACCTTTGCATTAAATGCTCCTGCGATTTGGTCGGGGTTGCTTCTTGGCGAAGACAGGGCCTCGAGCAAGCCGGGAACGTGTTCGCCGCTGGAGGGGGGCCTCGGGCGAGGCGGAGATCCTCCGGGGTCGGCTGCCCTTGTCCGAGGCTAGGCTCGGGCGAGGCGTGATCGAGTCCCTTGAATGGACTGATCCCTGACTTGATCGCACCCATCAGGCCTTTGCAGCTTTATGCTAATGGGGGTTACCAGCTGAGAATTAGGAGCCTTGAGGGTACCCCTAATTATGGTCCCCGACAGTAGCCCCCAAGCCTCGAATGGAGTGTTAGAACTCGCTTGGAGGCTTTCGTCGCACTTTTTTGCAAGGGGACTAGCCTTTCTCGGTTGCGTTTTGTTCCGGTGGGTGCGCGTGTAACACCCACTTTGTAATTTGCAAGAAATAATACCAATAGAGAAACAAATTCTCTTTATGTGAGTTTGATCTTAATGCATCATCATATGTGAACACTATATTCAAAAGCAGATAATTAATAAAAGAATATATGCCATTAAAATTATGCATCATGCTGAACATTTTATTTTGTGTGCATTTTGTGACAAGAAAATAATAAAGACCAAAAGGGGGGGAAATTAAATCCTAAAAGAAATTCTTGAATCTAGAAAAGAGAAGGAAATAAATAATGTAAGTATAAAACGATGTAAATGAAAATACATTATTCCAACATTAGAGTGTGAATTTGTATAATGGACTCCAAATAGAAACTCACAATTCAAATTCAAATTTGGATTCAAAACAATTAAAGAAAACAGAAAAAAAAGAAAAAGGAAAAGAACCCACCTGGGCCGGCTGCTACCAATTCAGCCCATCAGGAGTTAGCACCCGCGCGGCCCACCTACCTGGGCGTAGCCACCACTCCCTCCATTGGTCACTTACGTGTGGGGCCCACCCATCAGGATCGTCTTCCTCTGGCGTTCGTTGCGTTGGGGCGATGTGGCCGCCTGGAATCTCGGCTGGAACTTCGGATGACTCAGCTCGGAACCCTCTCGTGGCGGCGTATAAATCCAACGCGCAACTGGGATCTCGAGACCGACTCCGCCGCCGCCATGACCTATGCATCGCACCGCCTCTGCCCATGGGCGTCCCTGCCATTCTCGTCCCGCCTCCGCAAGCCAGACGTTGGACGGAGTTGGCCCAGGCGTTCGCAGGTCGGACAGGGAGCAGAGCCTCAGCGGCGTGGGCGATTGATGTGGTCGTCAGTGCCGTCATCACGGGTAAGCACCAAAGCCTGAGCGAGTTTCCTCCATAATCCAAAATTTGTCGCCGTGCCGTTACTGCGGGGGTTTTGCTCACCGACGTTCTGCGACCACCACGGACCATACCTTGTCGTGGGTAGCTAATTGCACGACATAACCACCGGTAAGTTTGCCTCATTGTGTTCGCCGGTTGAAGTCACGCCACCATGGGGAATGCCAGCGCCGCTGCTCGTGTACGCATGGGGAAGAAGACGACGCGCAGGCCGTTGATTTGTTCACGGATGGCTTGGATTAGAGAAGTGTTCATCTGTTCGTCGCTTTAAGTTAGGGCCGTAGATTTTCGATCCAAGGAATACAACTCGATCTCGGGTATTTTGTATCTGAGCCGTTGATATAGGATCCAGCGGCTGGCAATGCATACCGGTTCGGGGATGAATGATCTAATCCGGGCCACTCATGCGCGATCGGGCGGCTCACGATGCCCCGTACCCCTTCGGTCCTCAATTTTTGCTAAAGAGTCCCTCGGGTTTAGGATAAATAACCCGCCATCCACGGGTGTTGTTCCCTGTGTCTATGGATTTTTACCCCGAGCCCCCTAGCTTTTCTGGAAAATGAGGCCCAGTCCAGAGATCTTTTAAATTAAATAAATAGGATAGAAAATAGATTTTTAATAGGAAAATAATTGCTAGAACTTACTAAATTCATAGAAAATTCATACTAACTCCAAATTACTCCATTCCAGTTCCTAAAATTTTATAATTTTATTCTCTATCACCTAGATCCTCTGTTATGTCATGAAAACAGTAAGAAATTTATTTATCACTTAATCCTATCTAAAGCACATAAAACCTTTGAAAATGCATAACTTAAAATCTGTAATTCAGAAAATTATGATTCCTGTTCCTAGGATTTTATTTTAATGTGTAGAATATTTCTGTGTATTTTATTTATATGTTTGGTGTAATGTTAATTTTTCTATATGCACTGTGCTTGTTGTATTGTGGCGAGTAGAAGAGCCCGTGACCGAGGATCCTGGTGAGCAGCAGGTTGAGATAGCTGAGCAGGAGCTCATTGAAGGCAAGTTGTGCCCTTGACCACTTTTTACCCAATAATGTTCTTTAATATCACTTATCCATGCATAGGTTAATTTTGATGGGACCCAATAGGTCACCCTAGATTTGTTTATCTCATTACCTTGTTTACCCCTGAATCACTTGGGTAGTTTGCTATTGCTTTATATGGTTTTGGGATAATCATTTATTACTTCTATGTTCCAATTCTTGTTGTTATTCTGTTTATGTTCATGTTGAGATCATTAATGTTAATTGGAACATAGAGCTTAACTTGAGAACCACGTGCCACCACAAGGGTGGAATGGGACGCCCTTGGCTGACTAATTAGGAAAGCTAGTGGAAGACTACCTTACCCGAAAGGGGCAAGGGCAGTAGGGGAGAGGTCAGTGCGGGGAGGTCCCTGGTTGATTTTGCTGCGATGGCGGTCAACCAGGAACCCTTTACTGGATCTTCCCATAAACTGTAGTGGGTTTTCGGAAACTAGTGGAACTTTGTAAAGGCCTCGTAGTGTTGCCCTGCCGTGCTTCCTAGGTAGAGGTATATGGGGAGTCGCGACCCCTTGGCAGATGGGTAACATGACTTGTGGGTAAAGGGTACAACCTCTGCAGAGTGTAAAACTGGTATACTAGCCGAGCTCACGGTCATGAGCGGCTCAGGACTCTCTGATGTTTAAATTATGGAACTTAAATTCAATTTTGTCATTTGCATTGCATGGGTTTTGTTATTAATTTTGTTCTATTACTTTACTTATGGTTTGGTATTTACTTACACTTAGTAACTGCTAATAAAATTTTGACTAACTACTTAAAAGCAATGCTCAGCTTTAACCCCTGTCTTTGATTAAGCCTTACACATCACATGAACTCACACCTTTGTGAGTTTATGTCCACTGGTTTCCCACAACTTGTTGAGCTATGATCATGTGTGAGCTCACCCTTGCTGTCTCACACCCCCCCCCACAGGAGATGATCAGGTGGTTCAGGAGGAGCCGCCTAACACTGAGGAGTTCGATCTGATCTAGGTGGCGTTTCCCAGTCGACATTGGCGCCGACGATCCTTAGTTTGTGTTATATTTATCTTTTATTTTTGTAAGTCTTCCGCTATGTAATAATTACTCTGATGTTAATGACATTTATCTCTATACACTCTGTTATTATATATGTTGTCTTCTTGGCGCATGTATGAGATGCACCCGGCTTTGTCCTTTAAAACCGGGTGTTACAGAAGTGGTATCAGAGGAAATGTTGACTGTAGGACGAGACCTAGATAGAAATGGACAAACCCTTTCCTACTTACCTTACTCTGACTCATTCTATACTCATCTCATCTAGATCTTGTCTCACCTTCTACTGTTCTACTCTGATCGTTCTTACCTTTTCTACTCTAAGATAAGATGGGTTTCACACCTTGGAATCCTACCATTATGATCATTTTAAGAGATAGGGAACCTAAGATGAAAATAAAACTATTTTCTCTATTTTAAAAAGGTTGGTTGATTGTTCTGATGATCAATGCTTGATTTGCTTCTTTGATTGATTGCAACATTATAGTCGGGCATCTTAGCATGTACCACTATAAGGTAATGTATTAGCTTTAGTGGATAACACACTAATCTACTTAGCTAATAAATCCCCCGCAGTAACATATCTCATAATTACTCGCCTTGTCTACAATTCTTCCTTTCTTACCCTGTATTTCTAACCCAGATGGGCTACCCCTATACTGTTAGAAGAGAGCAGTATAGACTTGATCCTTGGTATGTCATGGTTAAGAAAGGCAATGGTGGTTTATACACTGCGCTAAGGGAACCGTAGAACTCACCAGTTCCAAAGGAGAAAGATTTGAAGTTGGAATTGCAGTAACTACTGCCACCAGATATGGAAGTTGAGTTGGTCATTAATCTCTTACCTAAGACTGCCCCTATTTCTAAACGGCCATACATGATGTCCATAGAAGAGCTAAAGGAACTTAAGAAACAATTAACGGAATTACAAGAGGATGGATACATTCGTCTGAATTCTTCACCTTGGAGAGCACCAGTTTTGTTTGTAAAGAAGAAAAGTGGATTGCAAGGGATGTGCGTGGATTAAAGGTCCCTTAATGATGTCACTGTGAAGAACAAGTTTCTGTTACCCCGCATTAAGGATTTATCTAATCGGATGAGAGGAGCCAGGGTACTCTCGAAGATCGACCTCCGATCGGGATACCATCAGATGAAGATTGGACCAACAGATATTCCTAAGACGGCTTTCTCGACTCGATATGGATTATATAAGATCATCGTTATGTCGTTTGGATTAACTAATGCACCAGCTTATTTTATGGATTTGATGAATAAGATGTTTTTGGAATATTTGGACAGATTCGTCGTGGTGTTCATCGACGCTATTCTTATCTATTCTAAGAATGAGAGTGACCATGAAGAACATCTAAGGTTGGTGCTACAGAAGCTTTAAGATAATCAACTCTACGCCAAGTACGGTAAAAATGCGAGTTTTGGATTGGCGAGGTGCCATTTCTTGGACATATCATTTCTAATGGAGGGATATCAGTGGATCCTGCTAAAGTGAAGGAGATAATGGAGTGGAGAGTGCCCACTACAGTCACTGAGATTCGGAGTTTCTTGGGACTTGCAGGACCTCACTTCTGGAGAAGGAAAGAGAATTTAAGTGGGAACTAAGTGCCAAGTATATACGGATCATAAGAGTTTGAAGTATATATATTCACTCAAAAGGATCTCAACCTTAGGCAACGCCGTTGGTTGGAGCTTATTAAGGATTATGATTTGGAAATTCACTATCACCCGGGCAAGGCAAATTTGGTTACAGATGCCTTGAGTCAAAAGGAGCATGTTCATTCAGCTGTTGTTGCCCAGCTACCTGATGAGATTGTTGAGGATTTTAGGAGACTTAACCTGGGGATAGTTGCTCACACTAAAGGAGTTACTATCGATGTGGAACCTACCTTGGAGCAAGAAATCCGCAAAGGACAAATTGGTGATGCTAAAATAAAAGAGATTAAGGATCTGATTACTGAAGGTCGAGGTCCAGAATTCACAGAGGATGAGTAAGACACCGTATGGTTCAAGGATAGGATATGTGTTCCTGAGATTGAAAGCCTTCGTGAGACTATTCTAAAGGAAGCCCATGACTTGGATTATTCTATTCATCCTGGTAGTACCAAGATGTATCAGGATTTGAAGCGAAAGTATTGGTGGTATGGATTGAAAAGAGATGTAGCTGCACATATGGCTATGTGCGATGTGGGTCGAAGAGTTAAGGCTAAACACTAGAGGCCAGCTGGACTACTACACCCATTAAAGCTACCCGAGTGGAAGTAAGAAGAGATTGATATGGATTTCATTACTGGATTGCCTCGCACCCAGAAAGGATATGAGTATATATGGGTTATTGTGGATAGTCTGACTAAAGTGGCTCACTTCATTCCGGTCAAGACTACCTATAAGGGATCTTAATTGGCAGAGTTATTGTAACACCCTAAATCTCATTTTTGAGAATATAGTAAAAAAAAAAACTTTTCAAAGATCTTGCATTAGAATTTTTCTTTCCTCTCTTTAAGACTCTCATAACATTTGAAGACTCATCTCCCTCTTTAAAAGCATTTGCTTAAGTGAATTTGGCACTCATGATGGAGGTTTAATTGTATGTGCCTTTAAAATAATAATAAAATATAATAATGGAATTGAAAAATTTGAATTTGACCCAAAATTTCAATTTGGGGTTTTAGAAATAATATGTAAAAGAGAAAAGGAAAGGAAGGAATTATTATGTGAATAAAAAAAAATATTATGATATATATATTATTCTTGTACAGATTTGAGTTGGTACATTTGACTCAAAAGTGAAATTCATAACAAGATCCATATTCAAATTTGAATTTGAAAAGTAAAAAGAGTAAAACAAAACAGAAAAAGAAAAAGAGAAATAAAAGAGAAAACTGTACTTGGGCCGTTTCTCACCTCCTCGGCCCATCTCACCCTCCTCGCGCGGCCCAGCTTTCCCCACGGCGCCGACAGGTGGGGCCATCCCGTCAGCCTCCCCACTCACATGCCGCGCTCTCTCCTTTCACCGCCGTGTGGGCCCGCCTCGTCAGCCAGCGCCATCTCCCTTCTATGCGACTGGTGGACCCCGCTCGTCACTCTCACACGCCTCCTCTCAACTCCCTGCCGCGTGGGGCCCGGACGTCAGGACCTTCTTCACCGAACGGACTCAAGCAGCCGACTTCGACCAACAGAACGCGAGCTCCACCGAATCCCGTGATTCGCGCCTTGGGTAAGGACTCCGATTTTGGCCGGGCCTATATATGCACGAACCGCGACCCCTCCTCCTCACCCCAACCGTAACGGAAGCACCGTCGCCGAGCGCCACCATGACCGCATGCGGGGAAAAGTGCCGCCGCACCACCACATCATCGGCAACGACTTTTTGGGCACTGGATAATGGCAACAGAGCTTCGTGGGATCGCATGGGTCGTTTCTAGGGAAGCGTCGGCCAAAATCACGGGGGGAGGTACCGGCAATTGCTCACCGGAGCAATATCTCCGCCGCTCGCCGTGGCTAAGACCTTCTGCACCATATTGCGGGGTAAGTCCATGACCATCGCTTTCAGTGTACTTAGGGCATCGTATAGCTCGGTCCAATTCGTATATGACGCTCGGGAGCGGCCAATTGCATGCTCGCCGGTGAGGGCGCGCCGCGGGCGCGGCGGCGCCGCCGGCCTCCCGGGCGGGGTTGGGGGACGGTGTCCTGGCCGTTGGATCTAAGTGGGTGGCCAGGATTAGAAGGCGGGTAACGTTTTGGTAGGTTTCGCGTCAGCCGTTGATATCCGATCGGATGGATCGGGTGGCTCTGGACAAAATTAAATCTGTGCCGTTGATCTCGGATCCGACGGCTGTTATCGCGTACCGCTTCGGCGCCCTCCGGATTTAATCTGGGCGCTCGGTGTCTAATCCAACGGCCCAGATTGCACCGTACCCCTTCGCGGGTCATTTTGTTAAAGAGTCCTCGAGGTTTCCGGGAAATAAACCCGCCGTCCACCTGTTACTATTCACTGTGTCACGGAAAACTTACCCCGAGCCCCCTGCACTTCACAGAAATTGAGGCCCAGTCCACTGCTGTTTTAAAATGAGTAAATGAATTAGAAAATGTATTTTTAATACAAAAATAATTGCTAGAACTTAGATAATTCATAGAAAATTCATTTTAGCTCCAAATTGAGTCATTCCAATTCCTAAAATTTTGTAATAATATTCTCTACCATTTAGAATCACTGTTTTGACATGAACTCTGTCAGAAAATTTATTTATCATTTAATCATATCATAATCACCTTAAACCTTAGGAAAATCATAACTTGAATTCTACAACTCCAAAATTAATGATTCCTGTTCCTATGATCTTATTTTAATATGTATATTATTAATGAGTATTTTGTTCTTATGTTTGGTGTAATGTTAATTTTGCCTATACCATGTATGTTTGTATTGCTACGACTAGCAGTGAGGACACGAGTCACCTGAAGATCATCCTGGTACCTGGAATCTCAAGGCCCAGGCAAGTTGTGCCCTTGATCACTTCTTTTTACCCAGCCATGTTCTAATTAATCATAATGATCTGCATAGGTTAATTTTGATGGGACCCAATAGGTTACCCTAGTTTGATTATCTTTATACCTTGTTTACCACTGAACTTTTTGGGTAGTACTTGCTAGTGCTTTATGTGGTTTTGGGTATGAAGATACACTATTCATGATCACACTTTTATTATCTGTTTATTATCACTGTTCATGATAAGATCATTATGTTAATTGGAACATGGAGCGACCACCCGGGAAAACAGTGCTACCACAAGGGTAGTATGGGATGCCCTTGGCTGATTAATTAGGAAAGCTAGTGGAAGACTACCTTACCCGAAAGGGGCAAGGGCAGTAGGGGAGAGGTCAGTGTAGGGAGGCCCTCGGGAGGATTTTGCTGCGATGGCGGTCCTGCAAGGGATTCCTGCACTGGATCTTCCTATAAACTGTAGCGGGTTTTTGGAAGCTAGTGGAACTTTGTAAAGGCCTCGTAGTGGATCCCTAGCCATTCACCTCGGAAGTGTCTAAGGGCCTTGCAAACCCTGGCGACATGGGATACACGACTTGTGGGTAAAGATGCGCAACCTCTGCAGAGTGTAAAACTGGTATACTAGCCGTGCTCACGGTCATGAGCAGCTCGGACCCTCACATGATTAATTTATGGAACTAAATTCAATTTGTCATATGCATTGCATTGCAGGTGATGTTGTTGTTACTTTTGTTCTATTACTTAATTGGGTTTGGTATTTACTTATACTTAGTAACTGCTAATAAAATTTTGACCAACTTTAAAAGCAATGCTCAGCTCTAACCATCTTCTTTGGTAAGCCTTACACTTCACGTGAGCTCCCACCTTTGGCGAGTTCATGCACATTATTCCCCACAACTTGTTGAGCGATGAACGTATGTGAGCTCACTCTTGCTGTCTCACATACACCACAGGTCAAGAACAGGTACTGCAGGATGATGCTCATGGAGGATGCTGTGATGAGTTCGTGAGAGGTCTAGGCCGTCGTCTCCCAGTCAACTTTGGGTTGCTGGACCGTTGTCTCCTTATAATGTAACTATTTATTTGTATAGAACTCCTGTTATATATAAAGTTGTGACATTCGATCCTGTGCCACTATACATCATATGTATGAGACTTGGTCCCAGCATACCTGGTGTTTATGTTAACCCCGGGTTTTGGACCCCTAAAATCCGGGTGTTACAGAAGTGGTATCAGAGGAATGTTGACTGTAGGACGAAACCTAGATAGAACTGGACAACCAATACTTACTTACCTTTGCTACTCTGATTCTTTTCTAAACTTTTCTTAATCTTTTCTCATCTAATTCCGCTTTACTCTGATTATTCTTATCTTTTCTTTCTAAAGACAAATGTGGATTTCAAACTTTGAAATCCTGTGCCTAAAGTGACCTTTAGGAATAGGAGACCTACTCTTAGGAATAAAAAAAAAGAACTATTTTTATGGTTATCTATGCACTTGAATGTTTGTTCTTATGATATATGTTTGATTTGGATCCTTGATTGAGTGTGATGGGTTGTGGATCAATGTTCACAACTACATCTGCATATACAACTAGGCATAAAGGATAGCATTTGTAAAATAACTGGACAAACTAGATCATTCCTCATTAAAGTATCTAGCCAAAAATATCCATCTCATCTAAAAAGATTCTATCCTACACTCATAGATCCATCTCATCCCAAAAGATCCTAACTTATCCTAATTAAAATATATTTAACTTAATAGATCCATTTTGGCTTAAAAGATTATCTCTTATCTTAATAAATTCGTCTCACCTTGACATATTCATCTTATCCTAACAACTTTGCTTATCTCATCCTAAAGTAACAACCATGATCTAATGCAACTTAATTAGATCTTATCTAGTCAAACTAGTCACACCAATCTAACCTAGATCTGATCAAATCTAAAGTGACTTATCAAACATGCTAGATAATACTGATGAAATAGATTAGACTCTACTCCTATAGAACATGTCTTAACTTAGTTCACCCTGCACTAGATTAAGAACGACAAGACCAACTTGGCCTCATGCAACTATCCTAACCATCCGATGGATGCATAATCCCTCTGTGTTAACCTAATAGAGCTTCTAACTTACCTACACCGTATGATCCAAACTATCCCAACAGATTCTAACAGATTCTAATAAGACATATCCTACCCTAGTGGATTTATCTAAATTAAACTAGTCTAACCTAGTTATATACAACCTAATCTAGATTTTATCTAATCTATTATGATCCGACCTAGTGTGAGTTACTTAATGCTAGTACAAGGATAAGGCCATACTCCTAAATTACTTAAACCTAATTTGGAGACTTATATCAACTTGGCCATACCCAACAACTTGACCTATATAACAAGTTACATAACAACCCAACCAATAGAGTGATGATGGATTGCATAGTCTATCAACCCCTACCTAAAACAAATTCGTAACCTACATCATGTAGTCTATCTCATCCATACCTATATTAACCATATTCCCCAGCCAATAATATACACTAACTCCTAATCAATGAGATAAGACCAAAGAAGATGATCACCTTCATCAAGGAAGGATGAACACCAACCCAAGTCTTCAAGGATCAAGTAAGGTCACCAAGATGAATCAAGATACACAAATCTTGGATGGAGTCTTTTCTTATCCTACTCTTTCTTACCCCAAACCTATATATGCTTTAAAGACATCTTCTATCCTACATAATTATGTGGACATACATATATATACCCCTGCTCTCCTAATCACTTACTAATGAAAAGAAAGAGAGACTCTTGATTTTGAACTAATTAGAAACTAAAAGCTAAATTGCAAACCACTCTTCCTATATCCTCTTTCTTACTAATCTCGAGGACGAGATTATTTTTAAGGGGGGTAGGATTTGTAACACCCTAAATCTCATTTTTGAGAATATAGTAAAAAAAAAAAACTTTTCAAAGATCTTGCATTAGAATTTTTCTTTCCTCTCTTTAAGACTCTCATAACATTTGAAGACTCATCTCCCTCTTTAAAAGCATTTGCTTAAGTGAATTTGGCACTCATGATGGAGGTTTAATTGTATGTGCCTTTAAAATAATAATAAAATATAATAATGGAATTGAAAAATTTGAATTTGACCCAAAATTTCAATTTGGGGTTTTAGAAATAATATGTAAAAGAGAAAAGGAAAGGAAGGAATTATTATGTGAATAAAAAAAATATTATAATATATATATTATTCTTGTACAGATTTGAGTTGGTACATTTGACTCAAAAGTGAAATTCATAACAAGATCCATATTCAAATTTGAATTTGAAAAGTAAAAAGAGTAAAACAAAACAGAAAAAGAAAAAGAGAAATAAAAGAGAAAACTGTACTTGGGCCGTTTCTCACCTCCTCGGCCCATCTCACCCTCCTCGCGCGGCCCAGCTTTCCCCACGGCGCCGACAGGTGGGGCCATCCCGTCAGCCTCCCCACTCACATGCCGCGCTCTCTCCTTTCACCGCCGTGTGGGCCCGCCTCGTCAGCCAGCGCCATCTCCCTTCTATGCGACTGGTGGACCCCGCTCGTCACTCTCACACGCCTCCTCTCAACTCCCTGCCGCGTGGGGCCCGGACGTCAGGACCTTCTTCACCGAACGGACTCAAGCAGCCGACTTCGACCAACAGAACGCGAGCTCCACCGAATCCCGTGATTCGCGCCTTGGGTAAGGACTCCGATTTTGGCCGGGCCTATATATGCACGAACCGCGACCCCTCCTCCTCACCCCAACCGTAACGGAAGCACCGTCGCCGAGCGCCACCATGACCGCATGCGGGGAAAAGTGCCGCCGCACCACCACATCATCGGCAACGACTTTTTGGGCACTGGATAATGGCAACAGAGCTTCGTGGGATCGCATGGGTCGTTTCTAGGGAAGCGTCGGCCAAAATCACGGGGGGAGGTACCGGCAATTGCTCACCGGAGCAATATCTCCGCCGCTCGCCGTGGCTAAGACCTTCTGCACCATATTGCGGGGTAAGTCCATGACCATCGCTTTCAGTGTACTTAGGGCATCGTATAGCTCGGTCCAATTCGTATATGACGCTCGGGAGCGGCCAATTGCATGCTCGCCGGTGAGGGCGCGCCGCGGGCGCGGCGGCGCCGCCGGCCTCCCGGGCGGGGTTGGGGGACGGTGTCCTGGCCGTTGGATCTAAGTGGGTGGCCAGGATTAGAAGGCGGGTAACGTTTTGGTAGGTTTCGCGTCAGCCGTTGATATCCGATCGGATGGATCGGGTGGCTCTGGACAAAATTAAATCTGTGCCGTTGATCTCGGATCCGACGGCTGTTATCGCGTACCGCTTCGGCGCCCTCCGGATTTAATCTGGGCGCTCGGTGTCTAATCCAACGGCCCAGATTGCACCGTACCCCTTCGCGGGTCATTTTGTTAAAGAGTCCTCGAGGTTTCCGGGAAATAAACCCGCCGTCCACCTGTTACTATTCACTGTGTCACGGAAAACTTACCCCGAGCCCCCTGCACTTCACAGAAATTGAGGCCCAGTCCACTGCTGTTTTAAAATGAGTAAATGAATTAGAAAATGTATTTTTAATACAAAAATAATTGCTAGAACTTAGATAATTCATAGAAAATTCATTTTAGCTCCAAATTGAGTCATTCCAATTCCTAAAATTTTGTAATAATATTCTCTACCATTTAGAATCACTGTTTTGACATGAACTCTGTCAGAAAATTTATTTATCATTTAATCATATCATAATCACCTTAAACCTTAGGAAAATCATAACTTGAATTCTACAACTCCAAAATTAATGATTCCTGTTCCTATGATCTTATTTTAATATGTATATTATTAATGAGTATTTTGTTCTTATGTTTGGTGTAATGTTAATTTTGCCTATACCATGTATGTTTGTATTGCTACGACTAGCAGTGAGGACACGAGTCACCTGAAGATCATCCTGGTACCTGGAATCTCAAGGCCCAGGCAAGTTGTGCCCTTGATCACTTCTTTTTACCCAGCCATGTTCTAATTAATCATAATGATCTGCATAGGTTAATTTTGATGGGACCCAATAGGTTACCCTAGTTTGATTATCTTTATACCTTGTTTACCACTGAACTTTTTGGGTAGTACTTGCTAGTGCTTTATGTGGTTTTGGGTATGAAGATACACTATTCATGATCACACTTTTATTATCTGTTTATTATCACTGTTCATGATAAGATCATTATGTTAATTGGAACATGGAGCGACCACCCGGGAAAACAGTGCTACCACAAGGGTAGTATGGGATGCCCTTGGCTGATTAATTAGGAAAGCTAGTGGAAGACTACCTTACCCGAAAGGGGCAAGGGCAGTAGGGGAGAGGTCAGTGTAGGGAGGCCCTCGGGAGGATTTTGCTGCGATGGCGGTCCTGCAAGGGATTCCTGCACTGGATCTTCCTATAAACTGTAGCGGGTTTTTGGAAGCTAGTGGAACTTTGTAAAGGCCTCGTAGTGGATCCCTAGCCATTCACCTCGGAAGTGTCTAAGGGCCTTGCAAACCCTGGCGACATGGGATACACGACTTGTGGGTAAAGATGCGCAACCTCTGCAGAGTGTAAAACTGGTATACTAGCCGTGCTCACGGTCATGAGCAGCTCGGACCCTCACATGATTAATTTATGGAACTAAATTCAATTTGTCATATGCATTGCATTGCAGGTGATGTTGTTGTTACTTTTGTTCTATTACTTAATTGGGTTTGGTATTTACTTATACTTAGTAACTGCTAATAAAATTTTGACCAACTTTAAAAGCAATGCTCAGCTCTAACCATCTTCTTTGGTAAGCCTTACACTTCACGTGAGCTCCCACCTTTGGCGAGTTCATGCACATTATTCCCCACAACTTGTTGAGCGATGAACGTATGTGAGCTCACTCTTGCTGTCTCACATACACCACAGGTCAAGAACAGGTACTGCAGGATGATGCTCATGGAGGATGCTGTGATGAGTTCGTGAGAGGTCTAGGCCGTCGTCTCCCAGTCAACTTTGGGTTGCTGGACCGTTGTCTCCTTATAATGTAACTATTTATTTGTATAGAACTCCTGTTATATATAAAGTTGTGACATTCGATCCTGTGCCACTATACATCATATGTATGAGACTTGGTCCCAGCATACCTGGTGTTTATGTTAACCCCGGGTTTTGGACCCCTAAAATCCGGGTGTTACAGTTATATATGGCTCAGATTGTGTCTCTACACGGTGTACCAAAGAAGATCATTTTGGATAGAGGATCACAGTTTATCCCTAGATTTTGGAAAAGTTTTCATGAGAATATGGGTACGAAGTTGAATTTTTGGTTTGACCTACCATCCTCAGACTAATGGACAGACTAAAAGGACTAATTAAGTATTGGAAGACATGTTGAGAGCTTGTGCCCTTCAGCATGGTAATAGTTGGAACAAGTGTCTAACTTATGCTGAGTGCCCCATCAAGATTTTGGATACATTGACTCGAGTTACAAGAAGTAAGGTTATAAAGATGTGCAAAGTTCAATGGAGTCACCACAGTGAAGGTGAAGCAACTTGGAAAAGAGAAGAAGAGCTTCGTATAGATTTTCCCCCATCTGTTTCCTAGACTTTCTTAAATCTCGAGGACGAGATTATTTTTAAGGGGGGTAGGATTTGTAACACCCACTTTGTAATTTGCAAGAAATAATACCAATAGAGAAACAAATTCTCTTTATGTGAGTTTGATCTTAATGCATCATCATATGTGAACACTATATTCAAAAGCAGATAATTAATAAAAGAATATATGCCATTAAAATTATGCATCATGCTGAACATTTTATTTTGTGTGCATTTTGTGACAAGAAAATAATAAAGACCAAAAGGGGGGAAATTAAATCCTAAAAGAAATTCTTGAATCTAGAAAAGAGAAGGAAATAAATAATGTAAGTATAAAACGATGTAAATGAAAATACATTATTCCAACATTAGAGTGTGAATTTGTATAATGGACTCCAAATAGAAACTCACAATTCAAATTCAAATTTGGATTCAAAACAATTAAAGAAAACAGAAAAAAAAAAGAAAAAGGAAAAGAACCCACCTGGGCCGGCTGCTACCAATTCAGCCCATCAGGAGTTAGCACCCGCGCGGCCCACCTACCTGGGCGTAGCCACCACTCCCTCCATTGGTCACTTACGTGTGGGGCCCACCCATCAGGATCGTCTTCCTCTGGCGTTCGTTGCGTTGGGGCGATGTGGCCGCCTGGAATCTCGGCTGGAACTTCGGATGACTCAGCTCGGAACCCTCCCGTGGCGGCGTATAAATCCAACGCGCAACTGGGATCTCGAGACCGACTCCGCCGCCGCCATGACCTATGCATCGCACCGCCTCTGCCCATGGGCGTCCCTGCCATTCTCGTCCCGCCTCCGCAAGCCAGACGTTGGACGGAGTTGGCCCAGGCGTTCGCAGGTCGGACAGGGAGCAGAGCCTCAGCGGCGTGGGCGATTGATGTGGTCGTCAGTGCCGTCATCACGGGTAAGCACCAAAGCCTGAGCGAGTTTCCTCCATAATCCAAAATTTGTCGCCGTGCCGTTACTGCGGGGGTTTTGCTCACCGACGTTCTGCGACCACCACGGACCATACCTTGTCGTGGGTAGCTAATTGCACGACATAACCACCGGTAAGTTTGCCTCATTGTGTTCGCCGGTTGAAGTCACGCCACCATGGGGAATGCCAGCGCCGCTGCTCGTGTACGCATGGGGAAGAAGACGACGCGCAGGCCGTTGATTTGTTCACGGATGGCTTGGATTAGAGAAGTGTTCATCTGTTCGTCGCTTTAAGTTAGGGCCGTAGATTTTCGATCCAAGGAATACAACTCGATCTCGGGTATTTTGTATCTGAGCCGTTGATATAGGATCCAGCGGCTGGCAATGCATACCGGTTCGGGGATGAATGATCTAATCCGGGCCACTCATGCGCGATCGGGCGGCTCACGATGCCCCGTACCCCTTCGGTCCTCAATTTTTGCTAAAGAGTCCCTCGGGTTTAGGATAAATAACCCGCCATCCACGGGTGTTGTTCCCTGTGTCTATGGATTTTTACCCCGAGCCCCCTAGCTTTTCTGGAAAATGAGGCCCAGTCCAGAGATCTTTTAAATTAAATAAATAGGATAGAAAATAGATTTTTAATAGGAAAATAATTGCTAGAACTTACTAAATTCATAGAAAATTCATACTAACTCCAAATTACTCCATTCCAGTTCCTAAAATTTTATAATTTTATTCTCTATCACCTAGATCCTCTGTTATGTCATGAAAACAGTAAGAAATTTATTTATCACTTAATCCTATCTAAAGCACATAAAACCTTTGAAAATGCATAACTTAAAATCTGTAATTCAGAAAATTATGATTCCTGTTCCTAGGATTTTATTTTAATGTGTAGAATATTTCTGTGTATTTTATTTATATGTTTGGTGTAATGTTAATTTTTCTATATGCACTGTGCTTGTTGTATTGTGGCGAGTAGAAGAGCCCGTGACCGAGGATCCTGGTGAGCAGCAGGTTGAGATAGCTGAGCAGGAGCTCATTGAAGGCAAGTTGTGCCCTTGACCACTTTTTACCCAATAATGTTCTTTAATATCACTTATCCATGCATAGGTTAATTTTGATGGGACCCAATAGGTCACCCTAGATTTGTTTATCTCATTACCTTGTTTACCCCTGAATCACTTGGGTAGTTTGCTATTGCTTTATATGGTTTTGGGATAATCATTTATTACTTCTATGTTCCAATTCTTGTTGTTATTCTGTTTATGTTCATGTTGAGATCATTAATGTTAATTGGAACATAGAGCTTAACTTGAGAACCACGTGCCACCACAAGGGTGGAATGGGACGCCCTTGGCTGACTAATTAGGAAAGCTAGTGGAAGACTACCTTACCCGAAAGGGGCAAGGGCAGTAGGGGAGAGGTCAGTGCGGGGAGGTCCCTGGTTGATTTTGCTGCGATGGCGGTCAGCCAGGAACCCTTTACTGGATCTTCCCATAAACTGTAGCGGGTTTTCGGAAACTAGTGGAACTTTGTAAAGGCCTCGTAGTGTTGCCCTGCCGTGCTTCCTAGGTAGAGGTATATGGGGAGTCGCGACCCCTTGGCAGATGGGTAACATGACTTGTGGGTAAAGGGTACAACCTCTGCAGAGTGTAAAACTGGTATACTAGCCGAGCTCACGGTCATGAGCGGCTCAGGACTCTCTGATGTTTAAATTATGGAACTTAAATTCAATTTTGTCATTTGCATTGCATGGGTTTTGTTATTAATTTTGTTCTATTACTTTACTTATGGTTTGGTATTTACTTACACTTAGTAACTGCTAATAAAATTTTGACTAACTACTTAAAAGCAATGCTCAGCTTTAACCCCTGTCTTTGATTAAGCCTTACACATCACATGAACTCACACCTTTGTGAGTTTATGTCCACTGGTTTCCCACAACTTGTTGAGCTATGATCATGTGTGAGCTCACCCTTGCTGTCTCACACCCCCCCCCCCACAGGAGATGATCAGGTGGTTCAGGAGGAGCCGCCTAACACTGAGGAGTTCGATCTGATCTAGGTGGCATTTCCCAGTCGACATTGGCGCCGACGATCCTTAGTTTGTGTTATATTTATCTTTTATTTTTGTAAGTCTTCCGCTATGTAATAATTACTCTGATGTTAATGACATTTATCTCTATACACTCTGTTATTATATATGTTGTCTTCTTGGCGCATGTATGAGATGCACCCGGCTTTGTCCTTTAAAACCGGGTGTTACAGCGCGCGAGCGCACCCGCCGGGTGTAGCCCCCGAGGCCTCGGAGGAGTGGTTTAACTCCTCCGAGGTCTTAACGCCTCACGCAATGCTTCGGCTGGTCTGGTCGTTCCCTCATGCGAGCTGGCCGTAGCCCAGGTGTACGGTCGGGTCCCAAGTTCTCGGGCTGGTATGTTGACGCTGTCAACGGTTTGGCCAGAGCTGGGTTCGCGAGAGCAGCCCCCGAGCCTCTGCACAGGGCGAGAGGGCGATCAGGGACAGACTCGACTTTTTTACATACGCCCCTGCGTCGCCTTTCCGCAAGGAGGAGGGGGGAGAGCACCATGTTGCCCTCGGTGGGCGTCGAACATGGTGTCTCCGGTGAGCTGCAGGCGGGTGATCCGAGCGGACGTCTGTGCCCCATTCGTTAGGGGTCGGCTAGAGGCCCAGAGGCGCGCCCAAAAGTACCTGCGGGTGATCTGCCGGACCCGGTCCCCTGGCGACGGGGTCTGAGGGCTCGATGCCTCCCTCTGATGGGATTCCGTTACAAGATCGTTCTCGCTGGTCTCGGAAATGTCCTAGGGTACCTCGGGAGCGCAGCCCGCGCCTTGGTTATGTATCGAACGTACCCATGGTCATCCCTTGCTCTGTGTCTGAGGCGGCTGTGAACTCTTCGAGGGCCAGCCTTCGAACCCCTGATCAGTAGTGGGCGCGGAGCCCGAGTAGCCTGAGGCGGCCGTTGAACCCTTCCGAGGGGCCGGCCTTCGAACCTCTGACCAGTAGTGGGTGTGGAGCCCACGTGCTCTGAGGCGGCTGTTGAACCCTTCCGAGGGGCCAGCCTTCGAACCTCTGATCAGTAGGGAGGCTCGGAGCCTAGTTCCTTCACAGGGAAGGATCCTTTTCGGGGTATCCCCCTTTCCCGGTCCCTGTTGCAAGAGAGAGAAAGAGGAAAAAAAGGAAAAGGATACGGAATCGAACGACGCGGCGTACCTTTTTTGACGCGGTCATTATGGCGAAGGCGAAGCGTCGCTCGCTTCTCCTGCCAGAGGCGCCGCCTGTCCCACCGCGGAGTTAATGCGACGGGGCGAGTGGTTCGCAGGGCAGCCATTGCGCGTGCGCGAGCCGTTCGAGGAACGGAACACGGGCGCGTTGTCTTCACGCCGTGAGAGAGGGTTCTCTCGCTGCCCCGGATGGGACGTAAGCTTGGCTGACGACGTGACCGCTGCTCCTGCCCGCCTGCCACCGCCATTACTGCCGGCCCATTTTCGGCCGCATTGACCGTCGCGCCAGGCTGGAGCTGCTGGGTCGTGCACTGGGTCGCCTCGAGTCGCGGTATTGGTTCCGCAGTCGAGGAGGCGCGGTGGTGGTGCAGGTGGCGGTGCAGTTGCATGCACGAAGCATTCGGCGCGCCGGTTGCATGACGCGTGGGTCTGGGCCTCCATGCCGGGCGTGTTGGGAGTCGGAGAAGCGCGCCCACTTGGCGTGGTTGCATGACGCCTGCATGGCTACCCGCCCTTTCGCCCGCTGGTCTGGGCAAAAGTGGAGAGCCGCTTGTAACCGCTGGGCGGTTGCACGCACCGCGCACGGCGGTTTGGCTTCTTCTGCTCTAGGCCGGCTTGCATGACGTGTGGGACCCAGCCCCCGCGCCGCAGGGGGAGGACCTTGGAGCGTGTTGGAGAAGACTCAGCCCACGACGGCTGGGGACGCAAGTAGGGAGAGTCGCCTTTAAAAGGAGGGTGACCCTCTTGGAAGGCGATCGTGTCTTCGCGCTCCCTTATGCATCGTGTCTTTCCATCTTCCAAGCCCCCGGATGGGGGATATCCACCGTCTTTCCGCTTCGTCGTTGGAGGAACGCAACTCTGCGGGAGTTGGTACCTTTCAGCCGTCGTTCGGCTTCAAGGATTTTCATCATGCAGCCCGGTCGCACCCCTCCGCCGGCGGTCACCTAAGATGGTGACCTCCAGTTCGATGGCGGGGGAGAGCGAACCGAGCCGCAGCCTCTGCCCCTCCCTCAGCCTCAAGGATTTTCATCACCAGGGCTGGGGAGGGGAGTGTGCCGAGTTGGGGTCGGCCCCTGCGTGTGCGGTGGCCCGCTCCTTCCCTCAGTGATCGGGGGGAAGGGCGGGAGTCGTCCGTGGTGCTGGCAGCTGTAGCGTGCCCGGCTCTCTGAGCCGAGCAGCTTCGGAGCCGCTCCCGGTGCCGCCTTCCACCACGGCAGCTGGAAGAGGTTCCGCCGCCGACGAGCTTGCCGGCGCCACCCGCGGACCGACCTCCAACTCTACGGCCTTCTGCCCGTCCTTGCCTCACGAGTTTGGGCACGGGCGGGGGCCTCCTGGCAGCAGCATCCGCTCTGAGGTCATCGCTGCTGCTGTTCGGCCCCCCGGAGCAGAAGTCTTCATCGTCGCCGCTGCTGGGGCGGGCGACGGCGAGCCATTCGTCGGTCTTCTGTTGCTCCGTAGGCCCCCCAGTCGCATGGGGTTGTTCGTACCTGCGGAGGTGGAACCGGAGTTCCGTTTGTAATGGCACTTCGAATGCCAGTGTTTTTGTTCATTGTGGCTGTCGAGGCCTGAACATGTATGTAAATCGGCATGGAGCCGTGTTTTTTCCCCCATTTGCAAGCACTAAGACTCGCCTGTTGGTTGTCTGAACCGCTTCACCAAGCGTGAGTCGCCCCGTGTAAAGGTGACGAGTGAGGTATCCGTATCCCGGAGACGTAGGAGTCCCTCGGCTCGGTCGGCCTTGCCGCTTACGTGCACTCTTACCCGTCCATGGGGTTCTGTCACCGACGCAGTCGAGAAGGCTCAAAGAATCGCTCCGGCAGAAGAGCTTCCGAACGTGAAGACTTGTTCGGTCCGCGGAATCACTTATCTGAACGTGAGTTACTTATGGCAGAAGGTGATGAGTGAGGTATCCGTATCCTGGAGGCGTAGGAGTCCCTCGGCTCGGTCGGCCTTGGCTGCTTACGTGTACTCCGTCGTTTTCAGGATCCACTTTCGAAGTAGTCGAAAAGCACGAAAGACATTCCGGCAGAAAAGATCTTTTTTCGAGGAAAATTTCGACGCAGAGGGGGTTCCCCCCTTTTAGCCCCCGAGGGAGGGTCGGGCTTTGCCGAGGCAAGGCTGACCCTTCCTTGACGACTAAACTTTGCGTGAGAGCGAGGTATATGAACAACTTGAAAACATCTTAAGGGTAGAAGCGACGTAGCTGTTGGATGTTCCAAGCGTTGTTGTAGACCTCGCCTTGACTGTTGGCCAGCTTGTATGTTCCGGGTTTTAGAACTTTGGCGATGACGAACGGCCCCTCCCAAGGGGGCGTGAGCTTGTGTCGACCTCGGGCGTCTTGTCGCAGCCGAAGCACCAGGTCGCCCACCTGGAGGTCTCGGGACCGGACCCCTCGGGCGTGGTAGCGTCGCATGGACTGCTGGTACCGCGCCGAGTGTAGTAAGGCCTTGTCCCGAGCCTCTTCCAGCTGGTCCAGCGAGTCTTCTCGACTAGCTTGGTTGCTTTGGTCGGCATAGGCCCTCGTCCTCGGGGAACCGTATTCCAGGTCTGTGGGCAAGATGGCCTCGGCCCCATAGACTAGAAAGAACAGCGTGAAGCCCGTGGCTCGGCTCGGTGTCATTCTCAGGCTCCAGACCACCGAGGGGAGTTCCTTCATCCATCGCTTGCCGAACTTGTTGAGGTCGTTGTAAATCCGAGGCTTGAGTCCTTGTAGAATCATGCCATTGGCACGCTCTACTTGCCCATTCGTCCTGGGATGAGCCACGGCGGCCCAGTCCACCCGGATGTGGTGATCCTTGCAGAAGTCCAGGAACTTTCTGTCGGTGAACTGGGTGCCGTTGTCGGTGATGATGGAGTTCGGGACCCCGAAACGATGGATGATGTTGGTGAAGAACGCCACCACCTGCTCGGACCTGATGCTGTTCAGGGGTCGGACCTCGATCCACTTGGAAAATTTGTCGATGGCGTCCAACAGGTGCGTGTAGCCCCCGGGTGCCTTCTGCAAGGGGCCGACGAGGTCCAGACCCCACACAGCAAAAGGCCATGTGATGGGTATCGTCTGTAGAGCCTGAGCGGGCAGGTGGGTCTGCCTTGCATAGAACTGACACCCTTCGCAGGCGCGGACAATTCTAGTGGCGTCGGCCACCGCCGTTGGCCAGTAGAAACCTTGTCGGAAAGCATTTCCGACAAGGGCTCGAGGTGCTGCGTGGTGGCCGCAAGCCCCCGAGTGTATTTCTCGGAGGAGTTCCTGACCTTCGGTGGTGGAGATGCATCGCTGGAGGATGCCTGAAGGGCTGCGGTGGTAGAGCTCCTTCCCTTCTCCCAGCAAGACGAACGACTTGGCGCGCCGCGCCAACCGCCGAGCTTCGGCTCGGTCAAGGGGTAGCTCTCCTCGGTGGAGATATTGCAGGTACAGGGTCTGCCAGTTTTTGTCAGGCGTGACCTCGCTTTGCTCCCCCTCGACGCGCAGCGTCTCGCCCTCGGGGGCCGAGGGTACCTCGGGCCGAACCGAGGGTGCCTCGGGCCGAGCCGAGGGTGCCTCGGACTGTGCCGAGGATACCTCGGGCTGGGCCAAGGGTGCCTCAGGCTCGGGCGCGTCGTCGATCTTGACGGAGGGTTGATGCAGATCTCGAGAGAAGACATCCAGGGGAACCGTTGTTCGCCCCGAGGCTATTTTAGCCAGCTCGTCTGCAGTCTCGTTGTAGCGCCGAGCGATGTGGTTGAGCTCGAGCCCGTAGAACTTGTCTTCCAGGCGCCGAACCTCATCGCAGTAGGCCTCCATCTTCGGGTCGCGGCAGTGGGAGTTCTTCATGACTTGGTCAATGACGAGCTGCGAGTCACCGCGAGCGTCGAGGCGTCGGACCCCTAGCTCGACGGCAATCCGCAACCCGTTGACCAGAGCCTCGTACTCAGCTACATTGTTGGACGCCGGGAAGTGGAGGCGTAGCACGTAGCGTAGGTGCTTCCCGAGGGGCGAGATGAAGAGTAGGCCTGCGCCGGCTCCTGTCTTCATCAGTGACCCATCGAAGAACATGGTCCAGAGCTCCGGTTGGATCGGAGCTGTTGGTAGCTGGGTGTCGACCCATTCAGCCACGAAGTCCGCCAAGACCTGGGATTTGATGGCCTTCCGAGGGGCGAACGAGATTGTTTCGCCCATGATTTCCACCGCCCACTTTGCAATCCTACCCGAGGCCTCTCGGCAATGGATGATCTCCCCCAGGGGGAAGGATGACACCACAGTTACCGGATGAGACTCGAAGTAGTGTCGCAACTTCCGCCGTGTCAGGATCACCGCGTACAGCAGCTTCTGAACTTGTGGGTAGCGGATTTTGGTTTCGGACAGTACCTCGCTGACGAAGTAGACTGGCCTCTGAACGGGCAATGCATGCCCCTCTTCTTGCCTCTCGACCACAATCGCGGCGCTAACCACCTGAGTGGTCGCGGCGACGTAGACCAAGAGGGCTTCTCCGGCAGCTGGGGGCACCAAGATAGGCGCCTTCGTGAGGAGCGCCTTTAGGTTCCCGAGGGCTTCCTTGGCCTCAGGGGTCCAAGTGAAGCGCTCGGCCTTCCTTAAGAGGCGGTACAGGGGTAGACCTCTTTCGCCGAGGCGTGAGATGAAGCGGCTCAGAGCCGCGAGACATCCCATGACCCTATGTACGCCTTTCAAGTCCTGGATGGGCCCCATGCTGGTGATGGTTGCGATCTTCTCCGGGTTGGCTTCAATGCCCCGCTCGGAGACGATGAACCCCAAGAGCATGCCTCGGGGCACCCCGAAGACACACTTTTTGTAACACCCTGAATTTGGGGGTATAAAATTTCTTTGCTCATATTCACAAATTCAGGTGTTACTTCCCTTTTCTCACCCTTCCCAATCCTCTCTTTCTCTTTTTTATATAGAAGAAAAGGGGCTATTTACTTTGTGTAATTAAAGTTTATTAGATTAAAACTCCAAGGGGTATGAAATGTTGCATCATGTCAAACCCTAAATTCTACTTTAGTTTGGTGCATAATTCTTAGAAATGTTAATTTGAATTTGTGGCTTATTTGGATTTGAATCAAATAGAGTAAATAAAAAGAAAAAGGGAAAACAAATGCCAGAATAAAAGAAAAAGGAAAGAAGCCCACACCCCCGCCCCCCTCGGCCTTTCGGCCCATCAGGCCCATCCCGCGCGCGCGCCCTCCCCCCCGCTCTCTCTGCCCTGGCGGGCCCGCCTGTCAGCCCCGCCTTCCCCGCGCCCGCGTTCGCTTTCCTCTCTCTCTCTCTGCTCGCGGACCCGGGCTGTCAGCCCCGTCGTCCCCGCGTAACCGCCGCCGCGCGTGCCGCGGACTCCGCGCCCACGTCGCGCGTGGAGCTCGCCCCCACCTCGCCTCGGCCACTAGAGCCCAGAGCCCCACTCGCCCTCTCCCCCTCCCTCATTTGCGCACCTGCCGACCCCTCTCTCACCTCCCCCTCGCTGCGCGCACGCCAGAGCGCCATCGCCGCGAACCGCCGCCGTCCCGAGCTCGTTTCCCCGTCGTCGTTGGAGCTCCGCCGTGCCTTTTGCCACGGTAAGCTTCGCCCCGACGTCCACAACCCGGGACGCGCTCCAATTTCCCCTTTCCCTCCCTATTTCCCTCTGCCCGCGCTCACCCGCCGTCCACCGTGCAGCCGCGGAGGTCCGCCACCGCCGACCCGGGTCATCGTCGCGCCATCGCCGCCACCGAGGAGTCCCCGGAGCCCGCCTTGAGGTAAGGAACCTCCCATGCCCCCTATTGACCCTTGTTTTGCACTCTATCGCGTTTGATTCCTCGCCGGAGTTGTTCAACGTCGCCGCCGAGCCGCTCCACCGTGAACCGCCCCCCTCCGGTGCCCCTGCCCCGACCCAGACCCCACCAAAGGATTCCCCGTGCCCTTCCCAACCTTCCCGGCCACTTAGGTCGCCCCAGAGACCCGCCAAGCGCCCGCGCCCCTCGTCTCCGGCGAGTCCTCCGCCGCGGGGACGAGCGCCGCCGCCCCAGCTAGCCGTAGGAGAAGCCCAGGCCGGCCACCCAATCCCCATCGTCCGTCCCAGATCGGGCGGTCCCGTTTTAATTAGGCCAAACCTGATCCTGGCCGTCCACCGGAGATCCAGCGGCCCAGGCCCGCTTCCCCCACACCCCGTCTCCCTGCCGTTTGGGCCCCACCTGTCAGCCCGCCCGCGCGCTCGCGCTGCCCGCCGGTCCCGCCTGTCAGCCCGCCCGCGCGCTCGCGCTGCTCGCCGGTCCCGCCTGTCAGCCCGCCCGCGCGCTCGCGCTGCCCGCCGGTCCCGCCTGTCAGCCACCCAGGCCGCCGCGCGCCCGCGCGCCCGCCCGCAGGATCTAATCCTGGCCGTCCGCCTGAGATCCGACGGCCGTGGGAGTCCGATACCCCTTCGCCCGCGCGTTTTCTTAAAGAGCCCCCCGGTTTTCTGGAATTTGAACCCGCCGTCCCTGGTTTCTTACAGTTAGGTCCTCGGACCTTTTATTTAATTCAAAATAGGTCCTTAGGGTATATTTTTAACCCCTAAACTTGTAAAATTCATAACTTGGCCATATGAACTCCAAATTAGGTGCTTCTAATTGCAAAATGTTCATAATATTATTATCTATCTGTTTATGCAATGTTTCCCTGCTGTTTCTATGTCCCAATTAATAGTTGATCATTAGGGTAAAATTAATGTTATTGGAATCCTATTTGAGATAAATAAAAAATAGTAGACTTTAATAAAAGTTGGAGCACTTAAGTTTATGGACTTAACACTATGTAATGATTAAACCCCACCACTGACTTAAACCTGATTAGTGGATAATGAATCATTTTGTATAGTCCTCTACCCTAGACCTAGGGAATACCAGAGTGCCTATCCCTTTTCTACTATGAACTTGTGATCTCTCTCTACTGCATATGTTTGGTATATTGTTTTTGTTTGTTATTTCCCAAGTGCATAGTGTGAATGATTACTTTACGTAGACAACGAGCAGTCTGTGTTTCCCGAGGAAGTTGCAGAGGAAGTCCCTGATCAGCAGTTTGGTGAAGGCAAGTGTCCTCTGACCCATTATGTCCTATTCACTTATAACTTACTACCCCGCATTACTTACTTGAAACCTAAGGATTGACTAGCTTTACACTTTACTTTATCCTTGATGACCTTATGGGCTGTTATGGTTAGCATTCTGCTATTGCCTTAACTTAATCAATGAACATGATGTGAATATTTATGATACTGTTATCCTGATGATGTTGATGATCTTGTGATACTCTAGGGGGCTCAGGCTGTTTCCTGAGTACCTCTCCGTAAGGACCTGTTTGTTGAGAGACCACCCGGGATAACAGTGCAACCATGAGGGTGAAATGGGGTGCCCTTAGCTAATTAATTAGAGGAACTAGAGGTGTAGTTGCTTCGCCGTCGTGCCGTCAATGGGGTCCAGGCACAGTGCTTGCTCTGCCGAGGCTGAGTGCCGAGGTTCTTTCGTTTTGCTTTTGTTAGTCACTCTCCTGCGGGGAGGAGTACTGTGTTTATCAAACTGGAGAAACCTAACGGGCAGCTATGATCTCTAGGGAATCTTTGTAACAGCTACGTAGTGATACCCTGCCGGACCACCTAGGTAGTGGTCAATGGGGATTAGCTCTCCCCGGGCAGAAAGGGAATCATGACTCATGGGTAAAGTGTGCGACCTCTGCAGAGGGTAGTGAAACTGGTATATCAGCCGTGCTCACGGTTAAGAGCAGCCTTGGGATCCTCTTTGATTAGAGATACAGATGGTTCGAGATACAAGGATTATGTTATGGTTTTGGTTCGGATATGATGATGTTGTTCCTCGATGAGGAAATGGTTCATGGGATTGGTTAATGCTAAAATCTGGCTTCTACTAATGATAAATACCTGACCAACTAAAAGCAACTGCTTGAGCCTAACCCCACATAAAGCTAGTCCACCTCAGCCAAACGGGACATTTGCTGAGTACGTTGATGTGTACTCATCCTTACTTTACCACCAAACACCAGGTTGTCCGCATTGTAACCACTGCTCAGGAGAAGGCGAAGTCGTGGAAGGAGACTTCCAGGAGTTCCAAGACTATGACGAATTCTAGGTGTGGGTTGGCGGCAACCCCCAGTCAGCTGCTTGTGAAGGCCTTATCTTTACTGCGTTTCGCTAGCACTTTGATTTAACTGTTAACTTGATGACTATGTGGATGTCTATGACTCTGTGATGTAATAAGTTAATTCTCTTTTATGTTATTATTCGAGCATTGTGCGACGATGTTCATTTATGTAATCGCTGTGTACGTGAGTTCTGATCCTGGCACGTACATAGTTCGCACTTGGTTTGCCTTCCAAAACCGGGTGTGACATAAGTGGTATCAAAGCCGTGCTGACTGTAGGACCGCTGACCTAGAGTAGCACTGGTCGTACTAAGGACTATTGACCTTCCCCCTCACCTTGACCTCTGATGTTACTTCAAAAGTCGGTCACCTCGACCAACCCTATGTTTTACTACATATATATATACTATATTATACCTTGCTAAAATTTTTATTTTTATTCTGTCTATGGTTTATTCACTTGTCATATTAGTTCTGCTCTTACTCTCATGCTTACGGTGTCTTTTGTAGATGGCTCGTCTTAGACACACAGCACGTAAGTCGGTGATTCCTTTCCTGCCGTCTCGACTTGCGGAGCGTCCTCTGCACCGCACCGTGTCCGGTCAGTCGAGTCACCTGGAGAGACTGCACCACCGCCTGCGTGAGGAGCAGGAACGCCGGCGCCAGCACAGAGAGCAGCAGGGCTCTTCCTCCCCATCCCAGCAAGAGGTGGAGTCCGTGAGGCCCCGTTCCTCTGTTGCCCAGCTGGAGGCGCCCCCTGCACCACCGCGGGACGCCCCGGCTGTTGGAGGAGCTACTGGAGGAGGTCTTGGAGGAGACCCCGACGACGACGACTCAGACCACAGCACGGAGTCCTCTGAGCCGCAGGAGGCGGAAGGGTGGGTCGCCCGACCCATCACCCGTGACGCCGCTCGCGGTTGTCACTTCCACGATGCGCTCGACACCTTGCTGCGCCAGGCTTTTGACCGGCACACCTGGTCGATCGAGTATCGTTGTGTAGTCTACCAGCACAGTCGCGGGAGGTACCCGGACCGCTGGGAGGCTACCTGCCTAGTTCGCCGTCCGGAGGATGACCTCCGGGGTGCGGAGGCCGTTTCGGAGCACTATTCCATCTCCGAGAGGGACACTGCAGAGGCGGCTATGCAGGATGCAGCACGACGTGCACTCTCCCAGTACTGTTCTTTGTTCGGTGGCGTGGCCGACGGTCTTAACCTTCGGTACTACCCCCGCCGCCCTACTGGCAGCACAGAGAGTGTGGTTGTCTCACCTGTTGGTGAGGCTAACCCCAGGTTGAGCAGCACTGTCAACCTAGTCGCAGTGCTTAACACTGAGCTGGATCACTCTCTGGACGAGCTGAGCAGGGCTCGAACGGAGATTGCGGAGTTGCGTGCTGAGCTGGCAGAGCGCCATCACCAGGAGGGTGGTTCTCCCGCTCCTGTTGGGACTCAGCACCCATACCGCTCGCCGCCACGTGGTCACCACACTTATGGTTCCCCTGCCTGTAAGACCAGGATAGATCTGGATCCTTAGATCGTTAGCGTCAAAGTTTGTAATAATTCTTAAATCAGATGTCTCAGTCTTAGATAGTCAGTTTAGTTTGCTTACCAGTTGTTTCCAATTAGCTTAGTTTGCTTATCAGTTGCTTGCATGCTTGTTATGATGAACTTGTGCTGGATTTGAATCTTTGTAATGACTGTTGCCAACCTGTGGGTTTCTCCTGCAGTTTGGCCTAGCTATAATGTTAATAAAGTCAGTTATTTAGTTGGGAAGCCATTTACTTCTACTTTCCTTTCTATCTGAGAAGCTGTGTTGAATCATAATGAGGATCAGTGAAGCTCTTTGTTCACTTAGTGTCATGAAGAATTCTGGGTTCTCTTTTCTTATGCTGGAGGGTTGTAAGATCAACGCTGATGTATGAATGTCTTCCACAGATGTCTGACAACAGACGCCGATGCAACAGGCGTGCTCAGCAAGAGCAGCATGACCAGTAGGAAGAACAACAGAGGCAGCCTCCCCCGCCACCCCCGATGTCAGTGGAGCAGATGTTCTTGATGCAGACTCAGGCAGTGCAGGCCATTGGGCAGACTCTGGCAGCCATGCAGCAGGCTCAACAGCAACCCCAACCCCAGTTGCAAGTGCAGATGCCCCAGATGCCACGGGATAAGCATGGTGAGTTCATGAGAGGGCACCCTCCTACCTTCGCCCATTCTGCCGACCCCATGGATGCAGAAGACTGGCTGCGCGCAGTGGAAAGAGAACTGCGCACCGCCCAATGCAACGACAGGGAGAAGGTTCTGTATGGTCCCCGTCAGCTAAGGGGAGCAGCCCAGTCCTGGTGGGAGTCCTACCTCGCCACCCATGCTGACCCCGAAGCCATCACCTGGGAAGAATTCAGCGAGAGTTTCCGCAGGTACCATGTGCCAGAGGGACTGATGATCGTGAAGAAGGAGGAGTTTCTGGCTCTGAAGCAGGGACCCCTGTCTGTTAGTGAATACAGAGACAAGTTTCTGCAGCTATCTCGGTATGCACCTGAGGATGTCAACACTGATGCTAAAAGGCAGTACAGGTTCATGAGGGGTTTGGTGGATCCCCTGCATTACCAGCTGATGAATCACACCTTCCCCACCTTCCAGCACCTGATCGATAGGGCAGTTATGACTGAGAAGAAGCGTAAGGATATGGAAGATCGGAAGCGCAAGATGAGTGGACCCCAGTCCGGAAGCATCAGCCGTCCACGTTTCTCAGGCAGTTCATCTCAGCAAGGCAGGCCTGGTCACCCACAGGGATATCAGAATCAGAATCAGCGTCCGCATCAGCAGCAGTTTCAGAGGCAGTATCAACAGCAGCAGCAGCAGTATCGTCAGCACAGCCAGTAGGGAGGTAATCAGTATCAGAAGCAGAACAACCAGGCACCTCGCCTTCCTGCCCCAGCAGCAAACCAGAGCAACCAAGCAGCCCCAGCACAAGGAGGAGGCAGAGGATGTTTCCACTGTGGAGAACAAGGCCACTGGGCGATGCAATGCCCGAAGAAGATGGCGCAGCAGCAGACCAACCCCAATGCTCCAGCAAGGCAAGGTGTACTGCAGTCGACAGCAGGCAATCGTAACCAAGCGTACAACCGTGGAAAGGTGAACCACTTGGAGGCCGAAGCGATCCAGGATGCACCAGATGTGGCAGTAGGTATGTTCTCAGTCGAATCTCATCCCACGAAAGTGCTATTTGATACTGGTGCAACTCATTCATTTGTCACTGCAACCTGGGTAGAATTGCATAACATCTCAGTAGAGGCAATGATGCCGCCCATGAGGATTAATTCGGTTGGTGGCAAGGTGCAAACAGATAAAATATGCTCAAATATAAGGGTGGAAATAAGGGGGATAGGATTCCCCAGTGACTTAATAGTAATAGACACCCCTGGGATAGATCTCATTCTAGGGATGAATTGGTTAATGAAGTATGAAGCGAATGTTAGCTGTGACAAGAGGACCGTAACATTGAAGTCCCCGTCAGGAGAAGAGGTAGTGGCCGAGCTAAGGATGCCTAAATCAGCGGAGGGTGTCTGTCACTAGATTTCAGTTGATAGTAAGGAGCCCAACCCGCTCGAGGCTATTAAGGTTGTGTCGGACTTTCCGGACGTATTTCCCGAGGAGCTAACGGGCATGCCACCCGAGAGGAAAGTCGAATTTGCCATAGAGCTTATCCCTGGTACCGCCCCCATTTCCAAAAGAGCCTACCGAGTGTCTGGACCAGAATTGGTGGAACTCAAGAAGCAGATAGATGAGATGTTGGAGAAGGGTTACATCAGACCAAGTACCTCGCCTTGGGCCGCTCCGGTGTTGTTTGTAGAGAAGAAAGATGGTACCAAAAGGATGTGCATAGATTACAGAGCCTTGAATGAAGTCACTGTCAAGAACAAGTACCCCCTACCAAGGATAGAAGATTTGTTCGACCAGCTCAGAGGTGCCAGCGTATTCTCGAAGATAGATCTG
Source organism: Zea luxurians (assembly GCA_029449295.1). Lineage (NCBI taxonomy): Eukaryota > Viridiplantae > Streptophyta > Magnoliopsida > Poales > Poaceae > Zea > Zea luxurians. Next base: position 106,553,278 of record JAOPSE010000010.1, read on the forward strand.
AGATCAGGTTACCATCAACTCAGAATCCGACCCTCGGACATACCGAAGACGGCATTCATCACCAAGTACGGGTTATATGAATTCACAGTTATGTCCTTTGGTTTGACAAATGCGTCAGCCTTCTTTATGTACCTGATGAACAGTGTGTTCATGGATTATCTGGACAAGTTTGTGGTAGTGTTTATCGATGATATTCTTATATACTCTCAAAGTGAGGAAGATCATGTAGAGCATTTGAAGATGGTATTGCAAAGACTTCGAGAGCATCAGTTGTATGCCAAGCTGGGCAAATGCGAGTTCTGGATTCATGAAGTCCTGTTTCTGGGTCACATCATAAATCAAGATGGGTTGGCAGTGGATCCAAAGAAAGTAGCAGATATCCTGAACTGGAAAGCACCGAAGGATGTTCGTGGGATCAAGAGCTTCATTGGAATGGCTGGGTATTACAGGCGTTTTATCGAAGGCTTCTCAAAGATTGCTAGACCAATGACAGCGTTGCTAGCGAAGAAAGTTGAGTTTAAGTGGACCCAAAAGTGTCAGGAAGCATTTGAGGAACTGAAAAATAGATTGACTACAGCTCCGGTGTTAGTCCTTCCTGATGTTCACAAGCCATTCTCAGTGTATTGCGATGCTTCTTACACCGGATTGGGGTGTGTGCTAATGCAAGAAGGAAGAGTTGTAGCATACTCATCTCGACAGCTGAAGATCCATGAGAAAAATTATCCCACACATGACCTGGAGTTGGCAGCAGTGGTTCATGCTCTAAAGACCTGGAGACATTACCTGTATGGGCAGAAGTGTGACATCTACACAGATCATAAAAGTCTGAAGTACATATTCACCCAGTCAGAGTTAAACATGAGACAGCGAAGATGGTTGGAATTGATCAAGGACTATGAGTTGGAGATACATTACCATCCAGGCAAAGCCAATGTGGTTGCAGATGCTCTGAGCAGGAAGAGTCAAGTCAATATGCTGGCCACGTACCCAATGCCATATGAGTTAGCCGAGGAGTTCGACAGACTGAGTCTCGGTTTCCTGAATAGTACGCAAGGAGTAACAGTGGAATTAGAGCCCACCCTAGAGCGGGAGATCAAAGAAGGGCAGAAGGGTGATGAAAGCATCAACAAGATCTGGCAGCTAATTTTAGAAGGAAGAGGCAAAGACTTTCGAGAGGATGAAGAGGGAGTAATATGGTTCAAGGACCGATTGTGTGTCCCCGACCTCAAACCTATTCGGGAGCTGATCCTAAAGGGAGCTCATGAGACAGCCTACTCCATACACCCGGGAAGTGAAAAGATGTACCAGGATTTAAAAAGGAGGTTTTGGTGGTATGGCATGAAAAGAGAAATCGCAGAATATGTCGCCATCTGTGATAGCTGTCAGAGGACCAAAGCAGAGCATCAAAGGCCCGCTGGATTGTTGCAGCCATTGCGGATTCCTCAGTGGAAGTGGGATGAGATCGGGATGGATTTTATAGTTGGCCTACCTCGTACCCGGGCCGGCTATGATTCCATCTGGGTGGTCGTGGACCGCTTAACAAAGGTGGCCCATTTCATACCTGTGAAGACCACATACACCGGAGCAACGTTAGCTGAGTTATACATGTCACGGATAGCTTGCCTTCATGGTGTGCCGAAGAAGATAGTGTCAGATCGAGGAACGCAGTTCACCTCTCATTTTTGGCAGCAGCTACAAGAAGCTTTGGGCACCCATTTGAACTTCAGCTCGGCTTATCATCCGCAGACAGACGGTCAGACTGAAAGAACTAATCAGATCCTAGAAGATATGCTGAGAGCCTGTGCGTTGCAAGACAAGTCAGGATGGGACAAAAGGTTACCTTATGCAGAATTCTCCTACAACAATAGCTACCAGGCCAGCTTGAAGATGTCACCGTTTCAGGCACTCTATGGGCGGAGTTGTAGGACTCCTCTGCATTGGGACCAGCCTGGAGAGAGACAGGTGTTTGGCCCCGACATTTTGCTTGAAGCCGAAGAGAATATCAAGATGGTCCGGGAGAATCTGAAGATAGCACAATCAAGGCAGCGAAGCTATGTGGACCGAAGGAGAAGGGAACTGAGTTTTGAAGTGGGAGATTACGTCTATCTGAAGGTGTCACCTATCAGGGGAGTCAGAAGGTTCGGAGTTAAAGGCAAGTTAGCACCCCGGTATGTTGGACCATATCAGATTCAAGCAAAGCGTGGAGAAGTGGCTTACCAACTCAACCTACCAGAAAGTTTGTCAGCAGTGCACAATGTGTTCCACGTGTCGCAATTGAAGAAGTGTCTGCGAGTACCAGAAGAACAGTTGCCAGTGGAGGGTTTGGAAGTCCAGGAGGACCTGACATACATAGAGAAGCCAACGCAGATTCTGGAGTTTGCAGACAGAGTCACCCGGAGGAATACCATCAGAATGTGCAAAGTCAGATGGGGTCACCACTCCGAGGAAGAAGCAACCTGGGAACGAGAAGATGATCTGAAAGCCAAATACCCTGAACTCTTTGCTGACCAACCCTGAATCTCGGGGCGAGATTCTTTTAAGGGGGATAGGTTTGTAACACCCTGAATTTGGGGGTATAAAATTTCTTTGCTCATATTCACAAATTCAGGTGTTACTTCCCTTTTCTCACCCTTCCCAATCCCCTCTTTCTCTTTTTTATATAGAAGAAAAGGGGCTATTTACTTTGTGTAATTAAAGTTTATTAGATTAAAACTCCAAGGGGTATGAAATGTTGCATCATGTCAAACCCTAAATTCTACTTTAGTTTGGTGCATAATTCTTAGAAATGTTAATTTGAATTTGTGGCTTATTTGGATTTGAATCAAATAGAGTAAATAAAAAGAAAAAGGGAAAACAAATGCCAGAATAAAAGAAAAAGGAAAGAAGCCCACACCCCCGCCCCCCTCGGCCTTTCGGCCCATCAGGCCCATCCCGCGCGCGCGCCCTCCCCCCCCCCCCCCCCCCCCCCCCCCCCCGCTCTCTCTGCCCTGGCGGGCCCGCCTGTCAGCCCCGCCTTCCCCGCGCCCGCGTTCGCTTTCCTCTCTCTCTCTGCTCGCGGACCCGGGCTGTCAGCCCCGTCGTCCCCGCGTAACCGCCGCCGCGCGTGCCGCGGACTCCGCGCCCACGTCGCGCGTGGAGCTCGCCCCCACCACGCCTCGGCCACTAGAGCCCAGAGCCCCACTCGCCCTCTCCCCCTCCCTCATTTGCGCACCTGCCGACCCCTCTCTCACCTCCCCCTCGCTGCGCGCACGCCAGAGCGCCATCGCCGCGAACTGCCGCCGTCCCGAGCTCGTTTCCCCGTCGTCGTTGGAGCTCCGCCGTGCCTTTTGCCACGGTAAGCTTCGCCCCGACGTCCACAACCCGGGACGCGCTCCAATTTCCCCTTCCCCTCCCTATTTCCCTCTGCCCGCGCTCACCCGCCGTCCACCGTGCAGCCGCGGAGGTCCGCCACCGCCGACCCGGGTCATCGTCGCGCCATCGCCGCCACCGAGGAGTCCCCGGAGCCCGCCTTGAGGTAAGGAACCTCCCATGCCCCCTATTGACCCTTGTTTTGCACTCTATCGCGTTTGATTCCTCGCCGGAGTTGTTCAACGTCGCCGTCGAGCCGCTCCACCGTGAACCGCCCCCCTCCGGTGCCCCTGCCCCGACCCAGACCCCACCAAAGGATTCCCCGTGCCCTTCCCAACCTTCCCGGCCACTTAGGTCGCCCCAGAGACCCGCCAAGCGCCCGCGCCCCTCGTCTCCGGCGAGTCCTCCGCCGCGGGGACGAGCGCCGCCGCCCCAGCTAGCCGTAGGAGAAGCCCAGGCCGGCCACCCAATCCCCACCGTCCGTCCCAGATCGGGCGGTCCCGTTTTAATTAGGCCAAACCTGATCCTGGCCGTCCGCCGGAGATCCAGCGGCCCAGGCCCGCTTCCCCCACACCCCGTCTCCCTGTCGTTTGGGCCCCGCCTGTCAGCCCGCCCGCGCGCTCGCGCTGCCCGCCGGTCCCGCCTGTCAGCCCGCCCGCGCGCTCGCGCTGCCCGCCGGTCCCGCCTGTCAGCACGCCCGCGCGCTCGCGCTGCCCGCCGGTCCCGCCTGTCAGCCACCCAGGCCGCCGCGCGCCCGCGCGCCCGCCCGCAGGATCTAATCCTGGCCGTCCGCCTGAGATCCGACGGCCGTGGGAGTCCGATACCCCTTCGCCCGCGCGTTTTCTTAAAGAGCCCCCCGGTTTTCTGGAATTTGAACCCGCCGTCCCTGGTTTCTTACAGTTAGGTCCTCGGACCTTTTATTTAATTCAAAATAGGTCCTTAGGGTATATTTTTAACCCCTAAACTTGTAAAATTCGTAACTTGGCCATATGAACTCCAAATTAGGTGCTTCTAATTGCAAAATGTTCATAATATTATTATCTATCTGTTTATGCAATGTTTCCCTGCTGTTTCTATGTCCCAATTAATAGTTGATCATTAGGGTAAAATTAATGTTATTGGAATCCTATTTGAGATAAATAAAAAATAGTAGACTTTAATAAAAGTTGGAGCACTTAAGTTTATGGACTTAACACTATGTAATGATTAAACCCCACCACTGACTTAAACCTGATTAGTGGATAATGAATCATTTTGTATAGTCCTCTACCCTAGACCTAGGGAATACCAGAGTGCCTATCCCTTTTCTACTATGAACTTGTGATCTCTCTCTGCTGCATATGTTTGGTATATTGTTTTTGTTTGTTATTTCCCAAGTGCATAGTGTGAATGATTACTTTACGTAGACAACGAGCAGTCTGTGTTTCCCGAGGAAGTTGCAGAGGAAGTCCCTGATCAGCAGTTTGGTGAAGGCAAGTGTCCTCTGACCCATTATGTCCTATTCACTTATAACTTACTACCCCGCATTACTTACTTGAAACCTAAGGATTGACTAGCTTTACACTTTACTTTATCCTTGATGACCTTATGGGCTGTTATGGTTAGCATTCTGCTATTGCCTTAACTTAATCAATGAACATGATGTGAATATTTATGATACTGTTATCCTGATGATGTTGATGATCTTGTGATACTCTAGGGGGCTCAGGCTGTTTCCTGAGTACCTCTCCGTAAGGACCTGTTCGTTGAGAGACCACCCGGGATAACAGTGCAACCATGAGGGTGAAATGGGGTGCCCTTAGCTAATTAATTAGAGGAACTAGAGGTGTAGTTGCTTCGCCGTCGTGCCGTCAATGGGGTCCAGGCACAGTGCTTGCTCTGCCGAGGCTGAGTGCCGAGGTTCTTTCGTTTTGCTTTTGTTAGTCACTCTCCTGCGGGGAGGAGTACTGTGTTTATCAAACTGGAGAAACCTAACGGGCAGCTATGATCTCTAGGGAATCTTTGTAACAGCTACGTAGTGATACCCTGCCGGACCACCTAGGTAGTGGTCAATGGGGATTAGCTCTCCCCGGGCAGAAAGGGAATCATGACTCATGGGTAAAGTGTGCGACCTCTGCAGAGGGTAGTGAAACTGGTATATCAGCCGTGCTCACGGTTAAGAGCAGCCTTGGGATCCTCTTTGATTAGAGATACAGATGGTTCGAGATACAAGGATTATGTTATGGTTTTGGTTCGGATATGATGATGTTGTTCCTCGATGAGGAAATGGTTCATGGGATTGGTTAATGCTAAAATCTGGCTTCTACTAATGATAAATACCTGACCAACTAAAAGCAACTGCTTGAGCCTAACCCCACATAAAGCTAGTCCACCTCAGCCAAACGGGACATTTGCTGAGTACGTTGATGTGTACTCATCCTTGCTTTACCACCAAACACCAGGTTGTCCGCATTGTAACCACTGCTCAGGAGAAGGCGAAGTCGTGGAAGGAGACTTCCAGGAGTTCCAAGACTATGACGAATTCTAGGTGTGGGTTGGCGGCAACCCCCAGTCAGCTGCCTGTGAAGGCCTTATCTTTACTGCGTTTCGCTAGCACTTTGATTTAACTGTTAACTTGATGACTATGTGGATGTCTATGACTCTGTGATGTAATAAGTTAATACTCTTTTATGTTATTATTCGAGCATTGTGCGACGATGTTCATTTATGTAATCGCTGTGTACGTGAGTTCTGATCCTGGCACATACATAGTTCGCACTTGGTTTGCCTTCCAAAACCGGGTGTGACACTTTTCGGGATTGAGCTTGACACCTTTCGCCTTGAGACATCGGAACGTCACTTCAAGGTCGGAAAGGAGGTCAGAGGCTTTCCTCGTCTTGACTATGATGTCATCGACGTAGGCCTCGACCGTGCGGCCAATGTGCTCACCGAACACATGGTTCATGCACCGCTGGTACGTCGCGCCCGCATTCCTCAAGCTGAATGGCATGGTGACATAGCAGTACATGCCGAAGGGTGTGATGAAAGAAGTCGCGAGCTGGTCGGACTCTTTCATCCTGATTTGGTGATACCCTGAGTAGGCATCGAGGAAAGACAGGGTTTCGCACCCAGAAGTGGAATCCACGATCTGATCGATGCGAGGCAGAGGGTAGGGAACCTTCGGACATGCTTTGTTCAGACCAGTGTAGTCTACACACATCCGCCATTTCCCCCCTTTCTTTCTCACAAGCACAGGGTTGGCAAGCTATTCGGGATGGAATACCTCTTTGATGAACCCTGTCGCCATTAGCTTGTGGATCTCCTCGCCTATGGCTCTGCGCTTCTCCTCGTCGAATCGGTGCAGAGGCTGCTTGACGGGTCGGGCTCCGGCTCGGATGTCCAGCGAGTGCTCGGCGACATCCCTCGGTATGTCGGGCATGTCCGAGGGACTCCACGCGAAGACGTCGGCGTTCGCGTGGAGAAAGTTGACGAGCACTGCTTCCTATTTGGGATCGAGCCCGGAGCCGATCCGGACTTGCTTGGAGGCGTCGCTGCTGGGGTCGAGGGGGACGGACTTAACCGTCTCCGCTGGCTCGAAGTTGTCGGCATGACGCTTCACGTCTGGCACCTCCTTAGAGAGGCTCTCCAGGTCGGCGATGAGGGCCTCGGACTCGGCGAGGGCCTCGGCGTACTCCACGCACTCCACGTCGCATTCAAACGCGTGTTTGTACGTGGGGCCGACGGTGATGACCCCGTTGGGGCCCGGCATCTTGAGCTTGAGGTAGGTGTAGTTGGGGACGGCCATGAACTTCGCGTAGCAGGGCCTCCCCAATACCGCATGGTAGGTTCCTCGGAACCCGACCACCTCGAACGTCAGGGTCTCCCTTCGGAAGTTGGAGGGTGTTCCGAAGCAGACGGGAAGATCGAGTTGTCCGAGGGGCTGGACGCGCTTCCCGGGGATGATCCCATGGAAAGGCGCAGCGCCCGCCCGGACCGAGGACAGATCGATACGCAGAAGCCCGAGGGTCTCGGCGTAGATGATGTTGAGGCTGCTACCTCCGTCCATGAGGACCTTGGTGAGCCTGACGTTGCCGATGACGAGGTCAACGACGAGCGGGTATTTCCCCGGGCTCGGCACATGGTCGGGGTGGTCGGCTTGGTCGAAGGTGTGGGCTTGTCGGACCAGTCTAGTTAGACTGGCGCCGCCACCTTCACCGAACAGACCTCCCAGCGCTCTTGCTTGCGGTGCCGAGCCGAGGCGTTCGCCGCTTGCCCGCTGTAGATCATGAAGCAGTCGCGGACCTCGGGGAACTCTCCTGCCTGGTGATCTTCCTTCTTGTCGTCGTCGCGGGCCCTGCCACCCTCCGCGGGTGGCCTGGCCCTGTGGAAGTGGCGCCGAAGCATGACGCACTCCTCAAGGGTGTGCTTGACGGGCCCCTGGTGATAGGGGCACGGCTCCTTGAGCATCTTGTCGAAGAGGTTGGGACCTCCGGGGGTTTCCGAGGGTTCTTGTACTTGGCAGTGGCGACAAGGTCCGCATCGGCGGCGTCGTGTTTCGCTTGCGACTTCTTCTTGCCCTTCTTCCTGGCGCCACGCTCAGCTGACGCCTCGGGGGCATCTCCCGATGGGCGGCCCTGGGGCTGCTTGTCCTTCCGGAAGATAGCCTCGACCGCCTCCTGGCCAGAGGCGAACTTGGTGGCGATGTCCATCAGCTCGCTCGCCCTGGTGAGGGTCTTGCGACCCAGCTTGCTCACCAGGTCGCGGCAGGTGGTGCCGGCGAGGAACGCGCCGATGACATCCGAGTCGGTGATGTTGGGCAGCTCGGTGCGCTGCTTCGAGAATCGCCGGATGTAGTCCCAGAGAGACTCTCCCGACTGCTGTCGGCAGCTTCGGAGGTCCCAGGAATTCCCGGGGCGCACGTACGTGCCCTGGAAATTGCCGGCGAAAGCTTGGACTAGGTCGTCCCAGTTGGAGATCTGCCCCGGAGGCAGGTGCTCCAACCAGGCGCGAGCGGTGTCGGAGAGGAACAGGGGGAGGTTGCGGATGATGAGGTTGTCATCGTCCGTTCCACCCAGTTGGCAGGCTAGACGGTAGTCCGCGAGCCATAGTTCCGGTCTCGTCTCCCCTGAGTACTTTGTGATAGTAGTCGGGGGTTGGAACCGGGTTAGGAATGGCGCCCGTCGTATGGCCCGGCTGAAGGCCTGCGGACTGGGTGGTTCGGGCGAGGGACTCCGATCCTCCCCGCTGTCGTAGCGTCCCCCACGCCTGGGGTGGTAGCCTCGGCGCACCCTCTCGTCGAGGTGGGCCCGACGATCGCGGTGATGGTGCTCGTTGCCGAGGCGACCCGGGGCCGCAGGCGCTGTGTTGCGCGTGCGCCCGGTGTAGACCGAGGCTTCCCGCATGAATCGGGAAGTCGCGGCATGATGTTCCGAGGGGTACCCCTGCCTTCGGGAGGCGGAGCTCTCGGCCCTCCGGACCACGGCGCCTTCCAGGAGATCCTTGAGCTCTCCCTGGATTCGCCGCCCCTCGGTGGTTGATGGCTCCGGCATCGCGCGGAGGAGCATTGCTGCTGCAGCCAGGTTCTGGCCGACCCCACTGGATGCGGGTGGCGGCCTGACCCTGACATCGTCGGCGATGCGGTGCTGGAAGCCCTAGGGTAGATGATGCATTTCTCTGGCTGGAGGTTGGCCCGCCCATGCCTGCCCGACGTCCCGGCGGATTGGCTCAAGAGCTCCTGCTCCCTCGTCGAGCCTGGCCTGCACCCCGCGGATTTGCTCGAGTTGTGGGTCGTGACCCCCCGCCGGAATGGGGACCACAGCTAGCTCCCGCGGGATGTCAAAGCGAGGCACCGGCCTAGGGAGATCACCGTCCTCCGGCATGTCGAGATGGTTGCCTTCGGAGGGACCCCCTAGATCGACGTGGAAACATTCACGGCTCGGGCCGCAGTCCTCGTCGCCGAGGCTACGGCTACCGTCGGAACAGTCAGAAAGGCAGTAGTCGCATGCGGTCATGAGGTCCCGCATGGCACTGGGGTTGCCAAGTCCGGAGAAATCCCAACATAAGCTGGGCTCGTCGTATTCCTCGGACCCAGAGGGCCCGTAGGTCGAGACGTCCGTCAGCCGGTCCCAAGGTGACCGCATACGAGACCCCAGAGGGTTCGGATTCGCCTCTACGAAAGCGTCCGCCAAAGAGGAGCCGCTAGGCGGGTCGAGGCTAAATCCGAGAGGCGTGGGATGGGAATCGGTCGATACCTCTTGGTCGACGGGCGGTGATGAGGTCACGTCGGGGACTGAATGCACCGTCGTCTCAGGTACGAGGGTGACACCCAGCAAGCCTTTCACGAGCGTGCTGGCGTCGTCCGTTTGCTCGGGATTGACGTGTCACGGGGAGACAGCGCTCGTCTTCGTCTCAAGCGCGAGGCCGATGCCCGGCGCACCCCCCGTTGGAGTGCTGGCGTTGTCGACTCGCTCGACGGCCGACGAGGCGCCGCCTCCTGCTTGGCCTTGGTTGCCCCGCCTCCTCCTCCGTCGACGGGGAAGAGGACGGGGCGAGCTCGAAGGTTGTTCTTCCACCACTCGGGGAAGACGTCGTCGATCCCGCCGCCGGCGGGCGGACTGTCGGCCGCCATTGTTGCTGTCGCCCGGCGGTGGAAAGAGTATCATGTCGTAGCTGCCGTCGAGGGACATGAACTCAAGGCTCCCGAAACGGAGCACCGTCCCGGGCCGGAGAGGTTGCTAGAGACTACCCATCTGGAGCTTGACGGGAAGCTATTCGTCAACACGCAGCGTGCCCCTACCTGGCGCACCAACTGTCGGCATTTCGAGACCGGCGGGTCCCTGAGCCGACGAGTGAAGTGTCGTCGTGTGCCCCAGCCCAGATGGGTCGACGCGAGGCCGAGCGCGAAGGGGGGAAGTGAGGTGGCTGGAGATGGGCGTGAGGGAGGTTGAAATCCTGCGGCCTTCGTGTTCGTCCCATGCCCAGGTCGGGTGCGCTTGCAGTAGGGGGTTACAAGCGTCCACACGGGGGAAGGAGCAAGCGGCCTCACGCGAGCGCCCGTCTCGTCCTCGTCCCCGTGCGGCCAACCCTCTCTAAGAGGGCCCTGGTCCTTCCTTTTATAGGCGTAAGGAGAGGGTCCAGGTGTACAATGGGGGGTGTAGCAGAGTGCTACGTGTCTAGCGGAGGAGAGCTAGCGCCCTAAGTCCACGCCATCGTGGCGGCCGGAGAGATTTTGGCGCCCAGTTTGTGTGATGTCGTGGCCGGCGGAGGAGCGCTGGAGCCTAGCGGAGGGACAGCTGTCGAGGCCGTCGAGTCCTTGCTGACGTCCTCTTGCTTCCGTAAGGGGGCTGAGAGCCGCCATCGTCAGGGAGCGCGCGGGGCGCCATCATCGCCTATCTAGCGGAGCGAGCCAGATGGGACGCCGGTCTTGTTCCCCATAGCCTGAGTCAGCTTGGAGTAGGGTAATGATGGCGCCTCCTGTTGACGTGGCCGGTACGCGCCCTAGGTTGGGCGATGTGGAGGCTCCTCCGAGGTCGAGGTCGAGTCCGTCTTCCGTGGCCGAGGCCGAGGCCGAGTCTGAGCCCCTAGGTCGTGCGAGGCGGAGGCCGTTGGCTGAGGCCAGGGCGGAATTTGAGTCCTAGGGTCGGGCGAAGTGGAGTTCGTCGTCTTCTGGGGCTGAGCCCAAGTCCGTGCCCTGGGTCGGGCGGAGCGGAGTTCGCCGTCTTCCGGGGCTGAGCCCAAGTCTGAGCCCTGGGTCGGGCGGAGCAGAGTTCGCCATCTTCCGGGGCTTAGCCCGAGTCCGAGCCCTGGGTCGGGCGGAGCGGAGTTCGCCGTCTTCCGGGGCTTAGCCCGAGTTCGAGCCCTGGGTCGGGTGGAGCGGAGTTCGCCGTCTTTCGGGGCTGAGCCCAAGTCCGAGCCCTGGGTCGGGCAGAGCGGAGTTCGCCGTCTTCCGGGGCTTAGCCCGAGTCCGAGCCCTGGGTCGGGCGGAGCGGAGTTTCCTATGGTGCATGCGGCCGGGCCTGACTGCCTGTCAGCCTCACTCTATCAAGTGGCACCGCAGTCGGAGCGGCGCAGGCGGCGCTGTCTTTCTGTCAGACCGGTCAGTGGAGCGGTGAAGTGACGACGGTCACTTCGGCTCTGTCAGCTGAGGGGCACGCGTCAGGATAAAGGTGTCAGGCCACCTTTGCATTAAATGCTCCTGCGATTTGGTCGGGGTTGCTTCTTGGCGAAGACAGGGCCACGGGCGAGCCGGGAACGTGTTCGCCGCTGGAGGGGGGCCTCGGGCGAGGCGGAGATCCTCCGGGGTCGGCTGCCCTTGTCCGAGGCTAGGCTCGGGCGAGGCGTGATCGAGTCCCTCGAATGGACTGATCCCTGACTTGATCGTACCCATCAGGCCTTTGCAGCTTTATGTTGATGGGGGTTACCAGCTGAGAATTAGGAGCCTTGAGGGTACCCCTAATTATGGTCCCCGACAAATACCTTTTTCGCTTCTTCGTATAATTTCTTGAGCCATCTCTCGGCCACCATTTTCCCAGATGTCGGTGAAAAATTTTCCACCAACCAAACTTGCCTCGGCCGAAGGGTCTTTTATGTCTTCAGAAGATAAATCGATTTCGGTCTGTGCCAACGATTTCACGTGATCGCAACCTTTTTTCTCCAAAACAGTGGCAATCCCCCTAGCACCCGAGAAGGCACATATGTCTCTGCGGCTATTCAAGACTTCTTCAAAAGCTTCAGCTTCGTGGCTGATCCATCCAATTGGACCTTCGGGGTCGCCCCTTATGAAATTTTCTTCGCTTGAGAACGCGCCAATGCTGGCGAAGCTGGTTCTTATTTTCTTAACACATTCTATAGATTTTTCATAACACCTTTTCTTGAATGCACGAAGCTCTTCAACGTTTTTTAAATGATTTGCCCATTGTTCACTAATTTCTTGTTTTGCTTCTTCAACTGTGCATTCTTCTTTAGCTCTAGCTAGCTGTTTCCAAAGATCCTCAAGTTCGCGCTTTTGAGCCTCAGCTTGAGCTTTGAAAGCAGCTTCATCTTCTTTTATTTTATTTACCAACGAATGTAATATTTTATCTTTTTCGAGACCTTCGTTCCTTAGTTCAATTACCTCGGAACGAAGGTTGCTCAAGGCTATGGTACACCCTTCATCTTCGGCATCTTTTTGTGCCTTGAGGGCATTGCTAAGTATAAGGCCCTGCAAAAAATGCGTTAATAAGTTTAAGCAAATGAAAATTTTTGGTTTCAAGGAATAATACAAAGATCTCATTTTTTCACCTTTAAACTATTGTACGCTAAGCTGTCGGCCAACTCGTCCTTTGACAACACCGAGAGCCCGTCTTCTAATGTTGGGAATCCGAAGCTCTTGCTCATCTCCTGACAGACAGAAATCTCCTTGCTGTCAGGGAGACAATACAAGAAGTCTTCTTCTCCACTGCCGTTGAATATTAGCGCCCCTTTTGGATATTTCAATTTTTGCGCATAGAATTGAGCTTCTCTTTTTTCTTTTTCGCTCAGATTTTTACCCGAAGCATGACGTAATACATAGTCAGAAGCTTCAGAAGATGCTTCGGGAATAGGTGTGGCGATTTTCTCAGATAAAGCTTCTTCTGCAGATTCTTTTTCCGTTTCTTTTTCAATTTCCAAGAATTCCCTCTTGGTAGGCTCTAAAAGCCCAGTTTCAATTTCCGCTTGACTTTTGACAGCTTCGGCCTCAGTATGTGTCTTTGGAACTTCGGCAGCTATCTTCGGAGTAGCGTTTGAAGATTTTATCGTTTCTAGTACATCTAGCACGTTTACCATTCTTTTCCTCTTGGGGGTTGTAGTAAGGTCTTTTTGTGTCATCGGCATTGGCATTAGCACCCCAACTCTTGCTGAAGGACTTAAAATTTTCGATGTCTTTGTTTCTTCAGCTCTCAGTTCTTCTATTTTTTCCATCTCCGGCATTTTGACCGACTCTTCAATATTCGACAGGGGAGTCGGCTCCTTGGCTTCGGTGGCCGAAGAGGTCTCACCGACAAACTCAGGCACTGTGGCCGGTTCAATATAGCGTGGCCGGTGTGTAAGAACCTTCATCTTTTTCCTCTTCGGCGCTGGCTCACTAGGAGCGGCTGAAGCAACTTCCTTCACAGAAGTCGTATCTTTCCTTTTTTGACCCCGTGTTGGGTAACGATAGTCAGGATAGACGAACCCAATGGCATCAAATACTCGACTGAGTCTTTTCTTCTTCTGGCCTCCGAAGGCCGCAGACAGTGCAGTATCTTCTGCCTTCGAGTATGGTCCAAGCAGTTCATCGCTTATGGCCTCAATACATTTTAACCAGTCATCATCTGGCTCGACAAACTTATCTCCATATCTGAAGGTGTATTTTAACCTAACTAGTCCACCTTCGTCAGGTTTGCTGATGGTTTCCTTTGGCATTTCCCACTTTTCTACAAGTGGCCATACTCTGAAGGAAATGTGTTCCTGGATCAAATCCCTCGTCCCAATGAAAGAGCAAACTACACCGAAGGCTCTCCGGCATTCTTCGGCTACTTCGTCAATATCCACCTTCGGTTTTCGAAGGCCAAAACGCTGCCAGATGGGGCGCATGATGATACCTTTAATATCTTCTCACGTTTTCAAGTTGTTTTTCACATAGAACCATTCCTTCATCTAGTCCCCGAGCCATCTCTTTCGAAAAGTTAGCACGGGACAGCTTGACCAAGAGCGGGCACCAAAGCTATAACAACCAAAATTGTTATGATATTGCTCTTTACCCCATGGTTTCGTCTCATATAATAACTCATGCATACTGCAGAAACTTTTTGCATTTGGCTCCAAACCTTGGCTCTTCACGGCCCATACGAAGATTCCCATCCTTATGATTGCTTCGGGAGTAATTTGATGAAGGCAGATTTCAAATATCTTCAAAACTTCTACCACAAAGTTGCTCAAAGGAAACCGAAGTCCAGCCTTGAAGAACTTCAGAATATCACGACTTCATTCTCCTCGGGAGTCGGACAAGTTTTCTCTCCTTCGTCAGCCCTCACAATAGATAAATCCCGAAAATATCTACCCCTCATATTGACAAGATGGCTTTGCTTTATGCTTGATTTTCCAAAAACTGCATGGCTTGGTCGCCAGGGTCGATCTTCAGAATCTTCACCACCACTTTCCACATCATAGCTGTCATTATCACCAGTGTCTTCAGATAAACCCTCTAAGATCTCCCTAGTAATCTTCTCTGTATTTGTCTTTGCTATTGATTCAAGAAAGCCGAGATTCATCTCCTCAGAAAGGCTCAGCTTTGATTCAGCGACAGCTTTCTTATCTTCAGACATCTTTGAAAATGCTGAGAAAGTGCTCTCAAAACCGAAGCTTAAAAATTTAAAAAGCCAAGCAAGTGTTGGTGCGCAAGGGCTAAAAGTTGGGTGAGCAAGAAGCAGATGGCAAGAAAGCGTGCCAAATGAACTCGTGGTGAGCTCTTATTTATACGCCTAGTGCGTTAAAAGCTGGAGGGTCCCGCTTGTCAATGACTGTTGCTATTCTTGCAAAGGGAAGGTGTTTTTTCGGACCTTCGGCTTAAGGCCTTCGTCCATGTCACAATCTGAATTTATTACTTTAACAAATTAATATTGCGAGGGGCTACTTTTGGGGGCCTTCGGCTTCCGAAGGTCCTCAAAAACATGATTTAACTATGTCTCTGGAGTATAATGTGTAAACAGGTACCTTCGGACACAAATCAAAACCACAGCGTGAAGATGCACAAAGAGTATGAAGGATGGCGCAAAGCCGAAGCTATGCGCAGCGGAGCTTCGGCGTGATAGCAGAAAAAGAAACCGACTTAAAAGGGAAAAGGCTATTTAGACCCCGATGGATTGCTATAGAGTTATTAGCAAATGTAAAGGGCATGGATGTAATTTTACATGGGTTGTGTCCCATACCTATAAATAGATGAATAGTGCTCCCGTACTGTTCACGCTGACCTGGCATTTTACTTTCGCGTCACGCTTGTGCCCCTGCTTTCCTTCGAGCCGAAGGTACATTTATAATCTGTTATTATTGATACAGTAACACAAATAAAAATAAGTTGATAATAACATTTAAAGTGTTTATATTATTTTTCATATCTTGTGTATGAATCCTTCTTCATCATTTATTGTGCTTATGAAGGTTTGTCTTTCATAACCTTCGTCCGGAATTCATTATATCCGAAGGGAGATAATGCTTCGAAGGACGAAGGACTTTAACATTTAACACTTTTTATGTTGCCTTGTTCTTAACCCTTAGCATTTGAGAACAAGTCCCCAACAAGAGCACTTTCCTGAATGGTAAGATTACTGAATTAGTGTATGTGGAACAACCTCCTGGTTTTGAGGATCCCAAAAGACCTAACCACGTGTACAAGCTCTCTAAGGCTCTCTATGGGCTTAAGCAAGCTCCAAGCGCTTGGTATGAAAGGCTTAGGGATTTCTTGCTTTCCAAAGACTTCAAAATTGGGAAAGTTGACACTACTCTATTCACTAAAAGAATTGGTAAAGATTTTGTTTGTCAAATTTATGTTGATGATATCATTTTTGGATCAACTAATGAGCTATTCTATGATGAGTTTGGTAGAATGATGTCAAATGAGTTTGAAATGTCCATGATAGGAGAATTGAGCTTCTTTCTCGGTCCTCAACTCAAACAACTGAAAGATGGAATCTTTGTAAGTCAATCTAAATATTTGAAGTATATGCTCAAAAAGTTTGGATTGAAAAATGCAAAGTCTATTACCCCTATGGCAACAAATGGTCATCTTGATTTAGATGAGGGAGGTACCATCGTTGATCAAAAACTTTTTCGTTCAATTATTGGTAGTTTGCTCTACATTACCACATCTAGGTCTGATGTTATGTTTAGTGTTTGCATGTGGGCTCGTTTTCAAGCATCACCTAGAGAGGTTCACTTAAAGGCCGCCAAAAGAATCCTAAGATATTTGAAGCATACCCCCAATATTGGTCTTTGGTATTCTAAGGGTGCTCAATTTGAATTAATTGGTTATTCGGATTTAGACTATGCGGGGTGTAAAGTTGACAGAAAAAGCACATCTGGATGCTGTCAATTTCTTGGAAGGTCTCTTGTTTCATGGTCATCCAAGAAACAAAATTCGGTTGCTCTCTCCACCGCCGAGGCAGAATATATATTGGCCGGTAATTGTTGTGCTCAATTACTATGGATGAAACAAACCTTATTGGATTATGGGATTTCATTCAAAAATATTCCTCTCTTGTGTGACAATAAAAGTGCCGTAAAATTGGCTACAAATCTTGTTCAACACTCAAGAACGAAGCACATTGATATTAGGCATCATTTCTTAAGAGATCATGTTGGCAAAGGAGATATCTCCGTTTATTTTATCGGAACAGATGATCAACTGGCAGATATTTTTACAAAGCCACTAGATGAAGCAAGATTTTGCAAATTGTGGAGTGAAATGAATATAATTGATCTCTCGAATGTTGCTTGAACATGAGTACATACGTATTACACTTAGTTTGATTACTTTTGATGATTCTTATCTTCTATTTTTGATATGTTGAAACTCATTGTCAATAACTACACAAGATATGGAAATCACTCTGTCAGGCCGCGGACCGTCCGCCCCTGACAGTGGACCATCCGGCGCTTTGGTTGTGGGACTGTCTGGATAGCCGAGCAGACAGTCTGTGTATATCAGGTCACGGACCGTCCGCGCGTGGGTTTTTATGTAACCCGACGCCACCAGCACACTTTCATCTCTCTTTTTTCTCACTCGCTCTCACCTATCCCCTGTTTTGAAACAATTCTCTGTGATTGCTGTCACTTTCGATTTTAAAGCGCAGACTGTCCGAGAATTCCTGTGGTGATCCTCTACGATGTCTTCCTCTCGGTATTAACTTTTCTTATGCAATTTCTCAAATTATTACAATTTTTAGGGTTTACATAAATCATTCCCTGATCTGCTCTTGGATATATTTTTCTTCAAACCGATTGGTAGACTTTGATAAGATTGTTCCAATGAACCCTCTACAAAAATTTGGTTTCACTCTTTTGGGTATTTTGTATCAATGTTGGGATTCTTGTTTGGAGCACATTAGGATCCAAAATCGCCTCTGACCAGTCGCGGACCGTCCGCCAGTGTAGCGTGGACCGTCCGGCCCTAGATGCCGGACCATCCGGTACACTAGCGCGGACCGTCTGCCCCTGACAGATTACCCCATTACTCTTACTATCATTCTTTTTCTCTTGATATTATCTTGGTATTGGGATTATTTATATTGTGTTTTTCAGTGGACTCGGTGGTATCAAGAAGAAGCTGGCAGGGCGATTTCTGTCCAAACGTCGTCGTGCAGACGATTCAGACTATAATCCTGCCACAGACTCTGAAGCCCAATCCTCAGCTGGGGCAGTGTTTCATTGGATACCGAAGATGCTCCTCATTCTCACCTAGACTACCCAATTGATATTACAGGATGGACTTATCCCAAGATGCGTTTTTCAATGGCTAAGTATTCCTCAAGAAGGACTATGGATCAATTCTCTCTGCCCAGTGTCACCAACATTCAATACTTCCATACTCAACTACAGTTTGATGTGTTTTGGGGTACTCTGATGGATATCAAATTTCATAAACATCAAGTTATTGACTGGGACTACATGTAGGGCCAAACTGTTATAGAAGGTTTACTCGCTAAATTCCAGGCCTGTGGTCTATATGAGTTCATGGGTCAAAGAACTGACTATAATGAATTAACTGTCAAGCAGTTTCTTGCAACTGCTAAAATCAACATTGATGATCAGCTCATTGTATGGATGACTGGGTTTAAAAGATATATGGCTACATTTGCTGAATTCACAGCAGCTAATAGCCTGGATTATGCACTTGTATCTCTGGGAGTCGATCTTTATACTAAGGATCAGTTTGAAGATTTCGCTCAATATTACGAACCTGCCAGGCTAGGTATACCTAGGCAGTTCGGCGAGACTCTAGGGCTATGCCATCATCCGGCTGTCATCAACAAGATTGCTAGAGTCACCATTCTTCCAAAAAGTGGAGACAAAAGCAGGATCCATGACAAATTCTAGAACATTATTGATCATGTCATGAAAGGGGAAGTCATGGATGTTGTTCTTTTCATGATGCGCCAATTAAATGATCTGAAGATGGATAAGAACCAGAATCTGGCATATGCACCATATATTATGGCCTTGATTAAAGCCAAACCAGATTCGAAGGGCGGTGTGAAACTGCTCACACCCTGTTCAGGCCTTTCAAAAATGAAATTGGTTTTCTTACCAGGCCTCTCACATCGTCCCCTGATAATGAGGAAGCTCAGGGACATGATTTTGATGATCAGCCTGTAGAGCAGCACATGCCACCACCTCCACCTCCACAACAGCAAGGTCAGTACTGGCAGCCTACCCCTGGTTATTTTGATCCTTATTTTAACCAGATGCATCAAGGGCTCCAGACTCATATTGATGGCTAGTTTCAAAGCATGATGTCACATGTAGATGACCGGTTTGATCATTTGCACTCCACATTTGATGGCTAGTTCTCTGACTTACATGAGAGATTTATAGTTGTTGACACTCAACTGGATGGGGTGCATACACAGTTTAATGATCTTTGTTCTCATATTCACACTACTATGCATGATCCTATTATGAACAGAATTAACAATATGCAACAAAGCTTTTAGGACACTATGGGTGCCTTGTCCAGTCAGTTTGAAACTCTCTCTACTAGTGACAGTGTTCATGCTCTGGATGAAAGACAGCAGCAACTCCAGAATGATTTTAGTCAGTTCACTTCGATATTTGACCGCTTCAACTCTCATTTTTACAGCATGTATCCTCGACCTCCACCGAGTGCGCAGTGATATTCGCTTCATGGAAATTGATGCCAAAGGGGGAGAGAGCAGTGATAATTCAAGGGAGAGCTGGAGAGCTTGCTGATCTTGCTGCATATTTATGCTACTTATGCTGCATTTGTGTTTGATGCTACTCAGTAATTATGTCGCTACTTAGTTATTATGTCTCTTAAAACCTTGTTTACACTGTTATGTTTAAAGCTCTATCCATTTGAATTCTTTATGGTTAATCAAGGAAGTTTTTCACTTGCCGCTTCCATTCTTCATACTACCACATGCCTCAATAACTAAGATTATAGGAAGGTCTTCGCCAAAAACTCTAATATGCTATGTGTGTAAATTTGTGATCTGGATATTCTCTATGCACACATTTAGGGGGGGTTATTCCTATTCTCCGAGTTTTTCTGTGATGGCTTATCAATATTTCAAATGAACTTCAAAATCTAGATAAGTCACTCAAAAGCTCATCTCAAATCTTTCTTATACCCAGAATGTAAGAAAGATTGGGAAACAAAATCTTCTTTACACAAAAATATGCGATGTTGTCATCAATTACCAAAAAGGGGGAGATTGTGAATCATCTAGGCCCCTAAGTGGTGTTTTGATAATTAATGACAACTGATTGTGGACTAACAGTTCCTTGAGTGATAAGATTGTAGGACTGAACCACAAGGTACAGCAAAGATCTTGAGGAATCATAACCATTGATTGTGGATCAAGTGGAGGCAAAGGTAAAACATAGGTTTTTTGCTTTTGCCAGTCTGCAGGTGTTTAGAGAAGAAACTGACTGGATTAATAGGATAGACAGTCGTACTATTAAGAGAGGTCAATGAACTTGAATGGTGTATAACTTAGTGCCTCGTAGAGCATAAACGGTAACATGTGCATGAGGGCTAACAGCGCTACGGGTTTCAAAATTAAAATTCTTTTGAATTAGCGCAAAAACTTGTTTCCCTGAGGACGGCGGACCGTCCGCGACTCTGCCAGAGAGGTTTGTCCCTGCCTTGTTGTGGCAAACCGTCCGGCCCCGAAAGGCAGACCATTCGCATAGGAAAAATCGAGTTTGGGACTTTGTACTACAAACCGTCCAGGGTTTTTAGCCAGATGGTAAGTGGTCCATGTGCGGACCGTCCGGCCATGATTGGCGGACCGTCCGCTCGTATTACTGAGACTGATCAAGCACTCTGTTATTCAAGTGTGTCAGCATCCGGACCGTTCGGTCCCAGTGGGCGGACCGTCCAACCCTGACTTTTTCTAACAACTCTGACAGGTTTCAAACAGTCGATATAGTCGTTATTGGTACGACGGACCGTCCGGCCATATGGCGCGGACCGTCCGCGTGTGCGCAGAATCTGTGCAAGTTGCACATAACGGCTACATATGTGTTGGGGGGCTATAAATAGAAGTGTAGCTCGTGTGTGGAGGCTCTCTTGGCCATTTCTAGCAGACATTGAACTCATTTGTGGGCCTCCCACTCAAACACTCACACTAGTTGATTGAGACACTCTAGTGCATTTGCATTCATTGTAATATTTGAGGCACTAGGTGATACATCGGCCAAGCGTCATCGACTTGTTACTCTTGGAGGTTTCCACCTCCTAGACGGCTTGGGTGTTGTCTTCGTTGAGCTCTCCGTGAAGATTGCGGAGGAGCCGCGGAGTTGATTGTGAGAGGTTTGCGCCTACCCCGCCAGAGCGGCAAAGGTGACACTAGTGAAATCGAGGTATTGAGTGAATTCTTGTCCACTTGGCTCAAATATCAAGTTGTGTCTTGGTAGAGGAGCAAATGAGAGCTTGAATTCCACCTCAACATGGATTAGGGGTGACCGACAATCACCGATACCACGGGATAAATCTCGGTGTCATTCTCTCAACTATTTTACATTGTTTACATGTAGTTGGTAACTTATATATTATTTATCTTTGTGGCATTAGATTAAATTGCTCATTACATTTTGTTGTGTCATCAAGGCTAGAAACATTTACATCTCTTGTTGTTTTAATTAAATTTGTGTAGTGTATTTTATTTTAGTCAAAACCGTCTATTCACCCCCCTCTAGCCGGTGTCCTAGATCCTACAACCCCGCCTCTAGGCGACCTTCAGTATCATTTACATGTCTTCTCCAATATTTGATTAGGCTATATTTCACATCCTATACTTCTCATGTTGCTATAAATGCATATGTTGTTAAATCATATTTTGTTACATATGCATAAGGGAAGTTAATCTAATCAAATCATGTCTTGTTCCTCTATTTCTCACATGCTTTTTCTTGAGTAGAAGATCTCTGTCAGGGGAAGTATTTCTTCGTCTCTAAAGGGGGATAAATTTCTTCCAAAAGGAGAACACTCGTTTAGGGGGGAGTAATCTTTTAGTGCTTAAATTGTTAAATCTTTTAAGAGGGCAAGTTTTATTTGCTTGCTACATGCTTTTAATATCTTCCTTTTCGGTGGTTGATGCCAAGGGGGGAGAAGTTTTAGGGACCAAAGCAATAAAAAAGATATCAAACACCAAACACTACCAAATTAAAACTTTGGTCTTGCACCTGGTCTAAAATAGGAAGCAAGTGAATTATGGAGTTAGGGGAAGGCTTAAGTCCATAATATCACATTCTGGAGACACTCATGCATCCTAGCAAGTAGATTGCATATTTTCATTCAAACGTTTGTTATATTTGCTTGCTTTGGTTGTGCTGTCATCAATCACCAAAAGGGGGGGAAATTGTAAGGAAAACGGATCCCGGGCCATTTGGCTAAAAAGGTTTTGGTGTTTGATGATTAACATAACCTATGAACTAATGAGTTTGCTAGTGTTTATGTTTATAGTTCACAGGATGCAAAGAGGATTGGACTAAGACACTGAGGATGCAAAACCTCAAAAGAAGACATAAAAAGAGCTTAGAAGTGAGAGCACCTAGAGGGGGGTGAATAGGTGATCCTATAAAATCAAACACTAAATAGCAACAAACTTGATTATGAAAGTGTTAGTGTAATTTAACCAAGTTGCTATGGAGCGAGCTCTTGCGAACAAAACAATCACAGAAAAGCAATACAAGAGATACGCGATTTTTATCCAGTGGTTCGGCCAAGTAACACTTGCCTACTTCCACGTTGTGGTGTCCCAATGGACAAGGCTTGCACTCAACCCCTTTCAAGTGATCCAATGATCGACTTGAATACCACGGTCTTTTCCTTTTGAGATCTTTTCCCGTTTGCGAGGAATCTCCACAAGTTGGAGCCTCTCGCCCTTACAAAGTTTTGATCACAAGAAGCACAAGAGTAAGGAGGGGAAAGCAACGCACACAAGATTCAATAATGGTAAATGACCTGAGCATGAGTCGGACGACATCATGATCTGTCCATCTTGTGCTTCCGTAGCTTCGGATTTTATTGACCAGAGCCTTGAGCCTGTTGTGGGTCTGTGTTGGCTCTTCTCCCCTGATCATCGCGAACCTCCCTAGCTCGCCTTCCACCAGTTCCATCTTGGTAATCATGGTGACGTCGTTACCCTCATGTGATATCTTGGGAGTATCCCAGATTTTGCTTAGCATTGTCTAAGCCACTCACTTTATTGTACTCATCCCTGCAAAGAGATGCTAGCAGAACAGTAGTAGCTTGGGTATTTTTATGAATTTGTTCATTTATAAACACAGGATTATCCGTACTATCAAAATGCATCCCATTTTCCATAATTTCCCAAATGCTAAGATGGAGAGAAAATAGGTGACTACGCATTTTATGACTCCAAAATGAGTAATCCTCTCCATCAAAGTGTGGGGGTTTTCCAAGAGGAATAGAAAGTAAATGGGCATTTGAATTATACGAAATACGGGAATAATCAAAGGAGTAGTTTTGATTAACCGTCTTTTTCTTGGACGAGGAGTCGTTGTCGTCATCATCCCTTGGTGAAGAAGAGGAGGTGTCGCTGTCGTAGTAGATGATCTTCTTGATACGCTTCTTCTTCTTTCTGTCCCTCTTTTTGTGACTCGAGCCTGAGTCAGTGGGCTTGTCGTCTCTTGGCTCGTTGAAGAGGGACTTCTTCTCCTTGTCGTTGACCACCATCCCCTTACCCTTAGGATCCATCTCTTCGAGCGGTTAGTCCCTTAGATGAAGAGTACGACTCTGATACCAATTGAGAGCACCTAGGGGGGTGAATAAGTTATCTTGTAAAATCAAACACTAAATAGCCACAAACTTGATTATGAAAGTGTTAGTGTAATTTAACCCAAGTTGCTATGGAGCGAGCTCTTGCGAACAAAACAATCACAGAAAAGCAATACAAAAGACACATGATTTTTATCCCGTGGTTCGGCCAAGTAACACTTGCCTACTTCCACGTTGTGGCGTCCCAATGGACGAGGGTTGCAGTCAACCCCTTTCAAGTGATCCAATGATCGACTTGAATACCACGGTCTTTTCCTTTTGAGATCTTTTCCCGTTTGCGAGGAAGTTCCACAAGTTGGAGCCTCTCGCAATTACAAAGTTTTGATCACAAGAAGCACAAGAGTAAGGAGGGGAAAGCAACGCACACAAGATTCAATCCGTAGCACACCCATGCACACAAGCCAAGACTTGAGCTCGAAACGTTGCACAGTGAGTTCACGACTCAAACGGAGCTCAAATCACTAACACAATCGATCAAATGCGTGGAAACGGAGTCTGGGAGTCTTAGGATGCTTCGTGAATGCTTGGTGTAGTGCTCCATGCGCCTAGGGGTCCCTTTTATAGCCCCAAGGCAGCTAGGAGCCATTGGAGACCAACTTGGAAGGCAATTCCTGCCTTCTGTCGAGTGGCGCACCGGACAGGTCCTGGAGCTGTCCGGTGCACGATCTCCTTCCATATTGGGTGCATCCGACCGTTGAGCCGGCGGCCCCGTTGACGCATCGGACACTGTCCGGTGCACACCGGACATTCTGGTGTGCCCAACCGACCATTGGCTCGGGCCACGTGTCGCCCGCTGATTTCGCTGTCGACCGTTGGCTCGGGCGGCTCTGACTCACCGGACAGTCTGGTGAATTTTAGCTGCGGTGCTATTTGGTTTTCCCAAGAGCGACGAGTTCGTCGCTGAAGGACTTGGGCGCGGACGCTGAAGACTCACCGGAAAGTCCGATGCACCACCGGACAGTCCAGCGATTTTTAGCCACTTCGCCGCGCTGATTCCCGAGAGCGGAGAGTTCACCGTCGGGCCAGCCTGGGACACCGGACACTATCCGGTGCACCACCGGACAGTCCGGTGTGCCAGGCTGGTGCTAGTTTTGGTTGTACTTGGCCAACTCTTCTTTGATTCAAATCTTCTTTTCTTGGCACTGTTTCTAGCACTTAGATAAACACGTTAGTATTAAAAAACAATTCACTAAGTCTAGAAACATACCTTATTATTTGATTTGCACTTCTCACTCATTTTGCACATTGGAACTCAATCAATATGTGTTGGGCATCTAATCACCAAAACACTTATAGAAATGGCGCAAGGGCACATTTCCCTTTCAAGAAGTCTAAGACTCAAGAATAAGAGAAGCCCAAAGCATCAGCGAAGAAATCCATGAAGTGGGCAGTCAGCCAGCGCCCGGTGACGCACCTGACAGTGAACAGTACCCTATCCGGTGTGCACCGGACTGTCCGGTGGGACACCCGGATATTCTGCACAGAGGGACCCACAGACAGGCACCCTCGGGCTGCAGCACCGGCCGATCAGATCCAACAATCGACTGTTGTAGACCTCAACGTGTGGCTAACGTCGCAAGGCATCGGACAGTGAACAGTGCTTGTCCGGTGTGCACCGGACTATCCAGTGTGCCCATCGACAGAAAGTTGTTGCTTTTGTCCAACAACTATAATTGGGGGAGAAGGCTATAAATACCCCCAACCAGCCATTTGGAGGTGTGGGAGCCCAAGCAACATACCAAGACATAGTATAGACATTTCCAAGTGCTCATACACCCAAGTGATCACTCAGTGATTAGCGTAGGTGCTTTGCGAAGTTCTTAGGTTAGTTAGACCGCTTTAGCGCTTGCTCTAGGTGAATCATAGTTAGTTGAGTGAGTTTAGAAAAACCACACAACCCCTCGATTCTTACATGAGCTGTTGTAACTGTACCGAGTGGGGCAAGAATCTTGCGAGACCTTAATAACCGCGTTTGTGTCACGGCTGCCACCGTGTACCGGAGGGAACAAGGCCTGTGGCATTTCGGCCGGAAGCTCGATAGTGGAGACGGCGGAGAGCATCCGAGAGGAGCCGGAAGCAGAGCACCACTCGCGCGTGGAGAAGGTCCGTGGCTCTTTGTGGAGTTACTCGATCGTGGTGCTTGGCCCTCGCGTGGGCCTCCCTTTGCATAGGGGCACCAACAAAGGATTAGTCAGGACCTTGCGTGGTTCCGAATACTGTTAGGGGCCTTCCTTTTCTGAAGGTCCTCAAAAACACAACTAACCTTTTGTTTCTAGAACAATATTGAATATTACAGGAGCTTCGTCATAAGCAAAGGTTTGTGATGGGAGTCTTCTTCTTCACTGATGGACCTTAAGACGAAGACATTGCATAAAAACGACAATAATAAATGCTGAAGCTATAGCTGAAGAGCAGCAGCTTCGGCTTAAAGTGGCGATGAAGATCAAGCATGATGCCGAGCTGAAGAGGAAGGGACTAGTTAGTCCTTAGTGATTCATGCTACAATTATGAGCACATGTTAAGGACATAAATGTATTTTTACTCGGGCTGCGTCCCGTGCCTATAAATAGGTGAACAGTACCTTCGTGCTGTTCACACTGAATGGTAATTGCTCTTGCATAAACACATAACTCGAAGCTAGTTAGCTAGGTTTGTTCGACCACCATACAACTTGACTGATGTTGGCTTGATGTTTTTTTACCTAGTGGGCCCTGCTCAAGTAGCTTGTGAATGCCTTGATGATGGTTGCCCTGAGGCCATCAAGAATCAACTCCCACTAAACTCTATCATAGTTTGAGCCTTCATGTTCATGATCGTGTCTCTCAGCTTCAAGATGCCCCCATTCCTAGTCTTGGTGCCTAGCACTGATGTGATTACATAAACTTCTATCAAAAATGTCTATTTGGTTCATCTTGAAGGTCTCAACCATGAGGCGGGATTCAAACTCAATCCTGGTTAGACCAAGCCATCAACCAAGCCACCTTGGTATTATTGTGAAGTGGGTCGTTCATTCTGAGATGGTCTAGCCGAGGGCTTAGATGATATCTTGTATGGCCGCATAAGTCAATATGTAGTTGATCTGATTCATGTCCTCTTGGGCCTATGCATAAGTCAATCAAATAGTAGCTTTACCATAATAACATTTTTTGTACATGTCGCGTAGACCTAATGTCCATGAAATAAATCATCTAGATTTGGTCATGGATATATCTTCCATGCTCATGTAGATTCTCAACTAGTAGTCGATGCTCTTGTGACTTGGTATTGCGATCCTACCCTTCAAGGATGGCGACTTGCATGCCATCCACGAGATGTGGTTTGTTGAGATTTCTCTAATCCCTATCCACCACCTCATCATCGTCATCTTCCTCGTTTCTGGTGAGGTGACCATCTCGGTGTCCATTTGTCGAGCTAGACATGAGCATGAACTAGTCCTCTAATATATTGGTCCAATCTGAGTCTAAATCAAAGTCAAGGTTGGGGTTGGGATAACAATCCAAGTCAAATCCAAGTCCCAGTTGAAGTCGAGAATGGAGTCGAATACAAGTCCAAGTCTGAGCCAGGGATCTAATCAATTTCGAGCCACCGTAAATGTAGTTGAATAACCATCGTCTTGATCATATTGTGTTGACATTAACGAAGGGTCTAGGACAAACCAACATAATAGGTGGTGAGATTTCCCAACATGTTAGCGACGAATCACAAGACACTAAATGTGAATTCATCTCTTGATGCATACTTCATAGATGTCATCAACTCTTGGTTGATCTTCGTGACACCCCTAACTAGGGTGCCAACTACCAAAAATTGGTTGACGATGATTTGATAGGGTATGTCTCAAGAGCGAAATTTGAAGGTTAAAGCACGAGAGCGACATTTGAAGGTTATATAGATTCAAGCTCTCAATGTCCTATATGTAATGGATCTCTTGTATCTTGATCTTTTAGGAGGGTCCCCTTTCCTCCTTTAATATGGAGGGATACCGATTACATAGAAGGCACTAAGTTAGATACCAAGTTTATGAAGAAGTCAAGTCGGTTATCAAGTTGTACATGAGTCTGACTCTATATTTACGAGTTTATCTCTTACTCATTTGAGATGCTTGCCATATCTAATCTTCTGGAAGCCTATAATTTGCGGACCTCCCTTATGGGCTCATAGCAGAGTCCATGGACCCATCCGCTCGAACTTTTCTTTACCAGACTCAGTCTAGTACCCATAGTGCATATCATTATCAAACTTTAATGTTTTCTAATGTATTACTTAAGGTGTTGGTCATTTTATCTAAGCCCAACTCCACCTTACATACTGCTGGATTATACCTTGTATAGTATAAAACAATATTAGTCCAAATAGTTGCTTTAATCAAACACCAAAAGTCCAAACTTAATGACAAATGGGGTATATTTTCATTACAATCTCGTTTTTTTTTGTGCTTGATGACAACACGATCAAAGCATGCAAATAATAAATATAAGAATCAAAATTCACTAACTACTTACTAGGATGCAACGCAAGAGCACAATCATATGATGCTAAAAGATACCATTGAAAAGCAAAAAGTAATGCTTATCTTGCCTTTGCCTAACTCTATAATCCACTTTCTACCTTTCTTGATCATCACCTAAAATAGAAATATTGCCATTTACCAATTGTAGACTTAAAATTAAATTTCAATTGCACCTGGCCCAATCGAGATGAATAGCTACAAAACACAGCTAAGCTGCAAGCCCAACATATCAGTACGATTTTCATATATTCTTTTTTACATAATATGACATTCCTTCCGTCCTAAAATATAGTTCTTTCTAGCTCATTTTTTCCATCCATATTCATTCAAATGATAATCTCTACTACTTATTAAGACGGTAAGAGGTAGGCTGTCATTCCTATTCCGCCCTCCCCGCAAAGCCCATTCCTATTTCCGGCTGCCATTCTGTGTTCTGTCTTTCTCATTCCCCCTCCCCGCAAAGCTCATTCTCATTCTCGGCTGTCATTCTGTATTCTGTCATTCTCATTTCACCCTCCCCGTACTGTCTTTCTCATTCCCCCTCCTACAAAGCTCATTCTCATTCCCACGTGCATCCCACGCCTAGCTAAAATTAAATTAAAAAAACATAAATGTGGCCCCAATGGGATTCAAACCCGTGACCCCTCAAGCAAATGTGCTCGTAGCTACCACTACACCACATGTGTGTTTATATCAATATTTGTTACAGTAAAAATATCTACTACATCTCTCCCAAATCCCACCTGCTACCCTTGCACAATGTGTAGTAGTAGATAATTATCAACGAGATTACTGAATTATATTTTTGGACAAAGGCAGTAGTATTTAAAGAAGAGCCTTGCATGCAACTTCTTTTATTTTTATAATATTTTCAACTTAAATTCATTTTTTATATGTGTAACATTTATTCTCCGTAATATTTTTTCCATGGATCTGACTTGTAAGTCATTTTCATAAACCAACGCCAAAGATGAATCCATGTTTCTTACTTGGAAACCCCGAACAAACACCACTGGCAAGAGACGCTCGCGTTGGCGTTGCTCATCGACGAACGAGAAGAAGCTTGGTGACTACCAGTTCGACCTCTGGAAGCAGTCCTACGTGTCCGCATGCGCCGCTGTGTTCGGCAAGCTCCGGCGCAGCTGCCGCTTGGACGTGGTCCAGAGTGGTTGCACCGCGCTGTCCATCTTCAAATAGGGGGACCTCATGGTCGTCCCCAACGCTGGCGACTCTTGGGTTGTTCTAGGCACCACATCCGGCGACGGCGCTGTCACGCCGTCCAGCTCATCATCCATCTGAAGCTCAACCTGCCACGTAAGTCGCTACTGGTCGGCCATGAATTCTTGTGCGCTAGGACGATGGCCGTTGCTGACGTTGTGTGAGTGTCCTCGAACAAGATGTATGTAGAGGAGTAGCACATCCGGTGGTGCAATGACTAGGTGTACTACCTCGCTGATGAGCCTGAGGTGCACTTCGTTTGGCAGCCCAGCCAAGAGTCATCGGTACTCGCCATATCGTGCGCGTTCGACGACTACTATATCAAGGTATGTGGCGTCATCTTGGCGCCAGAGGTAACGCAGAGGAGGACCGACAGAAATGACCACTTGCCATCGTCATGGTAGCTTTTATACCGGCCTGCCTTTAATTCTCTTTGCAGACACATACACTTGCCTTTTTTGTTTAAGCAAGCGCGTATGGTGGTGCGTACCTGATGCCTAACAATGTACGAGGGAACTTGTACCGACAGGTATGGCACGTGCTCTTCAATGATGAGACCATGCAAACACTAGTATAATTTGGCTCTACACAAGCGGTAGGCTTTTTACATCACAGGCGGTTCGGTTAGAAAACCGCCTGTGATGTCCCAGGCGGTTCAGTACGCCTGTGATGTAATAGTATCACAAGCGGTTTTTGTTTAGGACCGCCTGTGGTGCTCTATCCTTTTCACAAACGGACCCTAAGAAAAAACCGTCTGTGATTGTAAAAATAATTTTAATTTTTAACAGAAATATGCAAATACAATTTAAATGAATTAATATTTAATTTTTAACAGAAATATGCAAATACAATTTAAATGAATTAATATTTAATTTTTAACAATAATATGCAAATACAATTTAAATGAATTATAATAGCACACATAGATAACTAGAGAGATTTTAAATTAATTGGCAACCACAATTCATAGTCGATCATACATGATAACAAGTACAATTTGATTCATACAATTTTTCATGAACTACCATTTTTCCGCATGTATGGCTTTAAGTTCTTATCAATTTTCTTTTCCACACGCTTGATTCTCTCTGGATCGTTAAAGACGAACATCTCTTCATACTTATTGTATTCCTCATCTTGGTCTCCCACATTCTCAACTCCAACAATTTTTTGCTTTCCAGAAATAACTACATGCATCTTCTCATCTGCTGGATCGAGTACATAGAACACTTGTGCAACACATTCCGCGAGAACCCACGGGTCATCTTTATATCCTACTTTCTTTAAGTCTACCAGTGTGAGTCCGTAGTTATCCACTATCACCCCCATGGGATGTTGTACCCATTGGCACTTAAATAAGGGTATTTTCATGCTTGGGCCATAATCAAGTTCCCATATTTCCTCTATGAATCCAAAATATGTGGTCTTCTGTCCATGTAGGTCAAAAGCATCGATACGAACACCGCTATTTTGTGCAACACTTTTCATGTCTTTTGATTTAGTGTAGAATGTGTACCCATTGATGTCATATGCTTGCCATGATGTCACAAAACACGATGGCCCAGAAGCCAAATTCTTCATTGTTTTCTCTTCCAAAGAGTCTACGAATGGGATGTTTTTGTCCATTAACCATTCGCTGAAACGATGTTTGTGCTCCCTCATGATCCAGTCCTCTGTGCGGTTCTGATTTTCTTTACGAAGCTCATCCAGGTGTTCCTCTATGTAAGGCTCGGCTATCGTGAGATGTTGTAGTACACTACCATGAGCACAATGTACTAGCTTGTAATCCTCAACGCGAAAAGTTTTCTTGCCCATTCTCCCTCTCCCACATAGTTTACCCTCATGTTTAGGTACAGGCACACCTATCATTGTTCCGTCACTGATGTAATCTATACAGCTCTCAATCACTTCTTCTGTAGTGTATCCCTCCATGATTGAACCCTCTGGGTGAGCGCGATTTCGCACATAACCTTTTAATACTCCCAGGTATCGCTCCAACTGAAACATATGATGTAAATATAGTGGCCCTAATATTTTTATCTGATCCACGAGATGTATGATTAGGTGTACTTGCATATCAAAAAATGATGGAGGAAAACACATTTCAAGCTTGCACATAGTCTCGATGATGTATGCCTTTAGATAGTCCAAGTCTTCTAAAGCTATTACTTTTTGTGAAACCGCATTGAAAAAGTAACACAAGCGTGTGATGACAACTTTGACATGCTCTGTTTCGAGGGCTCTTACCGCAATTGGGAGGAACACCGTCATCATCACATGGCAGTCATGAGAGTTGTAGCCAAATAGAGACAAGTCCTTCATCCTGACTAGTCTGCTGATATTGGATGAGAAACCTGTGGGCACTTTGACCCCACGCAAACATTTGCAAATCTTTGTTCTCTCCTCAACTGACAAGTTGTAGCTAGCTGGGGGGAGGTAAGGCTTCCCTTTGCCACTATCCACTGGATGAAGTTCCGGTCTGATTTGAAGATCTACTAGATCATTGCGTGATTTGAGTCCGTCTTTTGTCTTACTCGGCATGCCCAGCAAGGTTCCAATGATGCTGTCAAAAACATTTTTTGTTACATGCATCAAATCAATGCTGTGGCAAATTTCCATATCCTTCCAGTATGGGAGGTACTTGAAAAAAATTGATTGCTTCTTGAAAGTTGTGTAAGTTGAAGGGTCAGTTCTCTTTCTCTTTTCTCCTTTGTTTTTTCCCTTTCCGAATACAACATGAATGTTCTTTACAATTTCAAAAACAAGTTTCCCACTATAAGGCTTTGGTGCACCTTCACTTTCCAGTTGATTGTTAAATTCCGCTTTCATCTTTTGGTACTTATGCTGCTTCATCAAGAACCGTCTGTGTCCCATGAACACCAACTTCTTGGATGATTTAAGGTACATGGAAGCAGTTCCATCGACGCACACTACACAACCATTCTTTCCTTTAGTCTTTTGCCCTGATAGTGTGGCGCCACCGGGAGAATCATGGATGGTAACAAATATAATTGCTCTTAAGTTGAAATACTCATGGCAATACTCATCCCATATTCTAACTCCTTCATTCCAGAGCTTTGTCATATCTTCCATAAGAGGTTCTAGGAACACATCAATATCAACACCAGCTGATTTCGGACCTTGAATAAGAATAGTCAATATAATGTACTTTCTTTTGTGACACAGCCATGATGGAAGGTTGTACATCGTTAAAGTCACGGGCCAGGTGCTATGTACACTTCTTTTTTCACCAAATGGATTCATTCCGTCTGTACCCAAAGCAAATCTTACATTTCTGGTTTCTTTGGCAAACTCAGGATACATAAGATCAAAATTTTTCCATTGTGATGCATCAGCAGGGTGTCGAATCTATTTGTTATTCTGCTTGCGATTTTCAGCATGCCAACGCATAAGCTCAGCCTCCCTAGGATTTGACAACAAACGTTTTAAGCGATCAATTACTGGAAGATACCACATCACCAAAGCTGGGTTCTTTGACTTCTTTTTTCCATCCATGTCATCCAAAGTGTCATCGTCACTTTTAGGTCCAATAGTGGATTTCTTGTTTTTATTTTTCTTCGGGAATTTTTTTACACAGTCTTGATTGTAGCTTTTCTTGTATCGACTGACATTGCAAACTGGGCATCTTGATGCGTTCTCAAAATCGCCACGATACAGAATACAATGGTTCAGACATGCATGAATTTTTTGCACACCCAGAGCTATGGGAGATATAAGCTTCTTCGCTTTATAAGTGCTTGTTGGTAGTTTGTTGGGTTTTGGTAGTAATTGGGACAGAAAATTCAAAAGATCTGTGAAGCTAGTATCAGACCATCTGGCGCTAGCCTTCAACTTCAGAAGTTCTAGAACTGTACGCAGTGTAGTAAACTCTTTGTCACAACCCTTTGATTCATCATATAAAGGTTCTTTTGAAGCACTTTCCAGTCCCTCCATTTTAGATAGCCCTTTCTGCGATCCCACAGAACTCAACATTTCTGGTTCCATATGGCGCAACATCTCTTCGCAATCAAATTCTTCAAAATCTTGATTAGCATCCACATTATCCACTTTACCATCAACTTTAAGATCTAAAATTCCGACAACTCTCTCGTCATTACCAGGCACTTCAGACGGATCCAACTCACCATGTTCTTACCATATCGTGTAATTGTCTTTAAACCCTCTTTTTAGCAGATGTGATTGGATTACTCCTGTATCTCTCCAAGCTATCTTATTATCACAGTCGATGCACGGACATAATATCTCCTTGCTCTTTCGCAAATTCGCGTGCTTGTTGGCCGCTTCAATAAAGCTTCTCAAATTTCGAATATACAACGGATGTGGTCTTCGCACATTGTACATCCAACCTCGGTCCATTACCTATCCTTATATTGATTAACATCAATAAAATCATTAATTAATTGAATTCATCCATAAAACATGAAACGAATTGATGTGCATGAAAATGAAACAAACATTGCAACAATAGGTACCTTGAGGTGAGACAACTGTGTTTTTAAAGAATCTTTAAACTAGATCAACTATTATAAGTCCAAATCTTGAATTCCAAAGCTTTTCTTCAAATCCGGTCTATATTACAAAATTGAGGCAAAAAATCGCATCAAAATGAGAAAGAAAACAAATGGAGATCATATATATGCATAAACTATTGAAATCAATCAATAAACTCAAAAACAAAACCTTCTCCCTGTAGATCTCAAAAAAAAACCCGCCGCCGCTACAGTGCTGTGAAGGTTCTGGGAGTAAGGGTTCTGGAACCCGTGGGGGGCGATTCCTTTTATAGTGTACACACATCACAGGCGGATATTTAGCAAAACCGCCTGTGATAGACAACATCACAGACGGTTTTTTACGTCGACCGCCTGTGAAGTTAATTTATCACAGACGGTCGGAATTAACAACCGCCTGTGATGTTGTCTATCACAGGCGGTTTTGCTAAATATCCGCCTGGGATTATTTACAATATATAAAAGGCTCGCGATAGGAACCCTAACTCTGATCCCGCCCGAGCACGAACCCGAGCGCCGCCGTCCCCGTCCCCGAGCTCGAGCGCCGCCGTCCCCGTCCCCGAGCCCGAGCGCCGCCGTCCCCGTCCCCGAGCCCGAGCGCCGCCTTCCCCGAGCGCCCGAGCAACGCCGTCCCCTTCACCTTCCCCGAGCGCCGCCGTCCCCTTCACCTTCCCCGAGCGCTGTCGTCCCCTTCACCTTCCCCGAGCGCCGTCGTCCCCTTCACCTTCCCCGAGCACCGTCGTCCCCAAGCTCTTTCTTCTTCCTCTCGTAGTAAGGTCAAAGTTCAGGTTCATTTCTTCTAAGTTCATGGCTCGAATTTCCTATATGTGTTTCAATCATATATGTGTTTGAATCATATATGTTAATTGATGGCAGATTACTTGTGTTTGAATCATATATGTGTTTGAATACACAGCTGGATATATATGTGTTTGAATCATAGCTTAGGTTAATCAAATGGTTAGGTTAATCAAATGCTTAGGTTAATCAATGGTTCAAACACATTAATGTGTTAATCAATGGCTATCCCTGATTATCAGTTCTTAGAATAATTACTGTTTGTGTTTTCACTTACATATTTTGTTTGGTTGTCAATATGCTTATTGCTTATTGCTTGGTTGTCAATTACTTGTTTGGCTATCCGTGAATCATATGCTTATTGCTTGGTTGTCAATTACTTCTCATGTATCAATTTTTTTATTTCTTTTATCCCTTCTGATTAAATGTTTGTATACCATTAAGGTGTTAGTATCCTTCGAATGAAGAATTTTGTGTCCCTCCATCGATTGGGATCTATTTTTATCCCTTCTGATTAAATGTTTTTTCACTTACATATTCAGTTATAAGAAAATCTCCATAGTGATTGGGGCTACAAGTCTATTTTTAGTGTTTTTTGACTACCTATCTTTGTTTGATAATCATTAGGGCAAATGTGCTTATGGCCACATACATCATGGAAGTACATAGCCATGACAATGTTATTATCTCCCTATGTTATAAGACTTGTTCTTATCTCCCTTCTTAGTTTTTTGACTACCTATCTTTGCTTCCCAACCCTATGTTATAAGACTTGTTCTTATCTCCCATCTTTGACTTGTTCATAGCCATGACAATGTTATTTGGACCCCTCTTTTTGCCCTATAAGCCACATCCTTGTTTTCCCTCTGATCCCTGCCTTTGTTGCGATCTCAATTTTGATTGTGAGACTTGGCCATTTTCAGTTTTAGAGATGGAAAAAGAGCCACTTGACATGGTTGAGAGCTCAGTTCGAGTCATCGAGACACATGTTGACATCATTCGCAGTCTAGTGACTGATGGGGTTGTGGATACTAGTGAACCGGAATCAGTGTACACACTTAAGACCACTTTGTTTCAAATTGGAGATGTATGCGACATGCTTGAGAAGTGTGCTCTGTCCATCAAAAAGTATGCTGACTCCAAGAGGGCTAAAATTATTCAAGATGAAGCCCTGCAATATGCTGAAGATGATGAAGCTGCAGATGATTTGGAGGAACTCCCAAGCCCAGATCTCCTTACTCAAGCCGACATATTGGAAAAATATTTTGGAATTGAGTATGATAGCGACCAGTCAAGGGGTTGTTGATGTTTCACTCTATATGAGTATCGTAGGTTTCAGTCTTAGAGATAATGTATTTTGTATGAACCTCTTAGAGAGTGTCAAGTCAATGAACTATCTTCGAGTACTATTGGGAAGTGGATCTCTTTGATGTATTTTTTTTCTAGTGATATCGATGGTGCCGAGTAGCACCAAATTTGGACTTGTGTCCATATCTATATATGCTAGAAGTTGAGCACTAGCGCCTACAATCTTGACTACCTCATCCCTATTCTCTATTTGGGACTATGGAGAATGGCATCGGCGGAATGCCTGAATCGGGTCGGGAAGCAAGCTCGTAGATAGAAGTGCACTTTCCAATGCAGTTAGACAGAGAAGGCATGGCTGTGATGTTATAATGCTGAAGGACCCCAAGAAGAGATTAAGCCCTGTAGTCTACCACCTCTTGTTATTTGTGGGCTTCACCGATGGCTGGAAATATTTGGTGATAGCAAACGACCTTCGGGCTGAAGACGTCTGCGAGCTTGTTAAGGGGCCAGACGATGGTGAGCCGGTGTACTATGTCCGGATGTGTGGTCACAAAATTTTGCAGCCGCCCCGGCTGCATGTGTGTGCTTCTCTTCTCTTAGGTGGGGTGCTAAGTGATCTTAGTAGCCGACATAAGAGAAGAGAAGCGCACAGATGAAGCCGGGGCGGCTTTAAATTTTGTGACCACACATCCGGACAGAGTACACCGGCTCACCATCGTCTGGCCCCTTAACAAGCTCGTAGACGTCCCCAGCCCGAAGGTCGTTTGATGTCACCAAATGTTTCCCGCCCTCGGTGAAGCCCACAAATAACGGGAGGTGGTAGACTATAGGGCATAATCTCTTCGTGGGGTCCTTCAGCATTATAACATCATAGCCATGCCTTCTCTGTCTAACTGCATTGGAAAGTGCACTTCTATCTGCGAGCTTGCTTCCCGACCCGATCCTGCCCCGGAGGCGGGTTTAGGCTCGATTTCTTTTGAATCACCTTTTCTCCAAGTTCCCTTATTGATGGAACCAGTATATCAGACTAACAGTATATCCCTTTATCGATGGAACCAGCTTGAATGGCAGACAACGAGCAGCCTAGTATGGATGTGGTCTGCACCGGTGCGTCTAACAAAGTTGATGAAGACGCGACCAAACTTGAATGGCAGACAACGAGCAGCTCCGGTGAAGGGAGCGTGGAGGATAGTTCTAGTGACGACAATCCTTGTACTCCTATACCTCCAAAAAAGAAAAAAACATCAGATGAGCTTGATGCCGACTATATTCCCAACGATGAAGAGGTAAATAGAAATATGCCGACTATATTCTAAAATAATGTTCATATATGAAAGGCCATTAATTGTTTCACTATATAGATTTCAAATGAAGAGAAGAAAGAGGATGCATGTTCTACACGAAACACGGAGGATGCTCCGATGCCTGAATCATCCGTTTCACATAAGCGGAAACGAGGGCGACGAGGTCCGAATCAGATGAAAGAAGGTGCAGTTATGTACGTAACAAAACTAAATGCAGAGGGGTTTCCTGAAGAACCACTTGACGTGGTTACAAAGTTTTGAAATTCCTGCGGGTCTACTGTTAGAGATATAGTGCCAATCACACTTCAAAAATGGAAGGATTTAGATGAAGACACCCGCAATAAGCTATGGGCTAAGTTGTCTGAGTCATTCAAGTTCCCAAAAGGCACAGAGGATGCAGTAAGGAAGTCGATGCTCTCTGCTATGGCCAAGATGTTTCGTGGGTGGAAGGCCGAGATGAATAGGGAATTTGTTAAGAAGAATAAGGTTCCTCCGCCCAAGAAAATGGGGAAAATCACTCAAGCTCAGTGGGAGGAATTTGTTCATCAGAAGACCGAACTGAAGGCCAAAGAACTGGGCGAAACTAATTCTCAGAGAGTGAAGATGAACAAACACCCCCATCGCCTGGGGTCAACCGGATATCACCATAAAGTTGTGAAGTGGAACAGGATAATCGAGGAAGCTATAGCTAACGGCACTTTGGACCCAGTATTAAAAGATATCGATGAGCGAGCTATTCGTTGGATCTTAGGTCGGGCAGGTTTGAGTGAGGACGGTAAACTTTTGCATCCAGAATTGGTAGGCGAAGTTTCGACAAAAATTCAAGAATATGCAGATAAGAGAAAAAAAAGGAGAATTTAAGCCTCGGAGGGAGAATGACATACTAACTGCAGCACTAGGCAATCCTGAACACACTGGATGGGCTCAGGGAATCTCTTCTAAGATTTCCTGGAGACAGGCTTTTCCAGAGTATGCATCGTCATATAGGAAACACGAGAAGTCGAAAAGGACCCTTGAAGAGACTATTGATGAAAGGGTACAAAAGGCTATTAATGACGTGATGAACAAAATGAAGAAAACAGAATGCATATCATTTGAACTCAAGCCAAAGCACAAGAGTCCACCTATAGTCCCTAGCAGCGTAGGATCTGTGCAAGAGTTGACCAAGTACCCTGTAGACGATATTGTTGAGGACAAGCCTTGCTTTCTTCATATTCCAATCAATCGATCTGGGACAAAAACAAAGCAAGCTGCTACTGGTTTGGTAAAACCAGGACTTGTTAACTACAAGGATAATCCTGTCCCGACACACTATGTTGTGGTCCAATTTCTAGAAATCACAGACAGTGGTTGTGAAGATTGGGAGATAGATTTTCCAGTTGAGGGGATCATAACTTTGCAGGAGGCAATGAACGAGTTGGTCCTTTGGCATCGACGCGACATCAAGTTGGGTGATGAGCCGAATTCAACACCAATGCAACAAAAAGATAGTTCGATCATTCCACACCCCATGGTGCAGGAAGATCTGACACCGACCTCCAAAAAAATCGTTGAAACAATCATATCGCCTCTTGCGAAGGAACTCGACGAGGGGGACGTAGACAAAATTGTTTCTCAGAATGTCGACGTCAACATCAAAAAGGAACCAAAGGTTGGCACCAATGTTGAAGGGCCAACTATTTCAAAGAAAATTCATAAGCGAATCGCCACTGACGATGTCAAGAAACTGTTAGAATCAGTGGCACGCTACCTGCATAAATTGCAGAGAGTTATGACAAATCAATCAAAAGCGGAATCAGCATCTCATGGAGTAGGCACACGGTCCCAAATAGACAATTTCGAAGTATGGGAAGAAGATGGAATGATTCATACTCGAGAATCATTACGTCTTAAAACCAATACCTCGGTATACAAGAAGGAGGATGTTCCTCCAAAATTTGTGAATGGGAGGTCGTTCTTGACGACGGTGCAACTTTCTAAGTTGTCGACTCCGGAGATTAGAATGCATGAGTGATACATGGTGGCTAGCAACAAATACAAACTCGAGGACTTCACATTTGTTGTGCCAGAAGATGCATTTTGGAGCAATGATCATATAGATCCTGTGCGGCATTTATTCTTTGATGATCTCTGGTCGTTGTACCACCGACAAAGGATGGAAACCAACTACTTAACCCTCTTTTGCTTGTAAGTACCTCTAAACTTTCATATTTATTAGTTTTATACACGCACACATAAACGAGAGTCTAACGATTAACACTATTACACGTAGGATGCAATACATGGATGATAAGAAGAAACAACTTAAGACAGGGTTTCTTGACCCGTTGATGATATCCCAAGCTCGCTACAAAGTAGTTGCTCGGAGGCATGGAGAAAAATACAAAGACTTGGACGATGCTGAATTTGAGAAAGCCGTCAAACAGAAGCAGAGAAACAAAATGAAGGTAATGGCGGCATACATTGGACGAGCTATGTATAATCATGTACAACATGGCAAGGACTTAATAATAGCTCCGCACCACTTTAAGTAAGTTATCGACATGGTTTAATTTTGAACTATAAATTATGGCAATCGTGATCTTAACATGTGTTTTCGTCTATGTCTATATAGTGACCACTACATTTGTATCATGATCTTTCCAAAGGATGGTAAAGTCGTGGTCTTCGACTCACTGAGAATGGAAAAGGCTACGTATAATGACTTCTTGAAGATTTTAGAGAAGTATGATTATTATTGCACACTTGTACGTATTACAACTTAACAAATGTATTCTTAATCTCACAATGCTATTCTTATATGCAGTGCATACCGTTTTTATTGGAAAGATCTTGGCGGCGAACATCTAGAGGACAAGCCTAATTTGTCAATATCATTATTTCCATATGGTGACAAACAACCTCCGGGTACTGTCCTGTGCGGTTATTATGTATACGAATGGTGTCGTGTCACCTTCCATTACATGGTCAATCGTGAGGATATAAGTTCGCTATCATTGTCTATGTTGCAATTTTTATGTTATATTAATGTTGCTCATCACATTACTCTTAGCACCGCTTGCTTTTTGCTTTCATTGCAAGTTCCTTGTAACACCCTGAATTTGGGGGTATAAAATTTCTTTGCTCATATTCACAAATTCAGGTGTTACTTTTCTTTTCTCATCCTTCCCCAATATTTTCTTTCTCATTTCTATAGGAGAAAAGTGCTTATTTTATTTGTAATAATAGTGTGCTAGGTTAAACCCTAAGGGAGTATGAAATGTTGCATCATGTTGAACCCTAGATTTCACTTTTGTTTGGTGCATAATTCTCAAAAGGGCTAATTTGAATTTGTGGCACATTTGAATTTGAATCAAATGGAGAAAAATAAAAAGAAAAGAGAAAGGAAATTACAAAATAAAAGAAAAAGGAGAAGCAGCCCGTTACCTCAGCCCGCTCGGCCTTTCGGCCCACCAGGCCCAACCCGCGCGCCCGCGCGCGCGTTCTCCCTCCCGCCCCTTCTCTCTCTGCGCGAGCGGGCCCGCCTGTCGGCGCGGCCGCCGTCTCCGCGCTCGCTCCCCCGCTCTCTCTGGTTGCCCGGTCCCACCTGTCGGCGCTCTCGTTTCACCGCGCGTGCGCCATCTCCCTCTCTCTGCCCGTGGGCCCTCCCGGTCAGCCCCGCTTTCCTCGCGCCCGCGCCCGACTTCTTCGCTCTCTCTGCGTCGCGGGCCCCGGCTGTCAGCTTCGCCGTTCTCGCGTAACCGCCGCCGAGCCGCGCGCGCCCGCCTTCCTCGCGCCCACGTCGCGCGTGGGGAGCTCGCCCTACCTCGCCCTCGGCCACTTGAGCCCCGAATCCCACTCGCCCTCTCCCCCTCCCTCATTTGCGCACCAACCGGCCCTCTCTCTCGCCCTCTCCCTCGCTGCGCGCACGCCCAAGCGCCACCGCCGCGAACCGCCGCCGCCCGAGCTTGTTCCTCCGTCGCCGTTGGAGCTCCGCCGCGTCCCTTGCCACGGTGAGCTCCGCCCCGACGTCCACAACCCGGGACGCGCCCCAATTCCCTCTCCCCCTCCCTATTTCTCTCTGCCCGCGTTCACCCGTCGTCCGCCGTGCAGCCGCCGCCGTCGACCCGGGCCACCGTCGCGTCTCCGTCGTCGCCGAGGAGTCCCCGGAGTTCGCCGTGAGGTAAGGAACCTCTCCCGCCCCTATTGGCCCTTGTCTTGCACTCTAGCGCGCTTGATTTCTCGCCGGAGTCGCTTAGCGCCGCCGCCGAGCCGCCTCGCCGTGAACCACCCTCCTCCGGCGCCCCTACCCCGACCCAGACCCCGCCAATAGGTTCCCCGTGCCCTCCCCAACCTCCCCGGCCACTCAGGTCGCCCCGGGAACCCGCAGGGCCCCCGCTCCCCTCGTCTCCGGCGAGCTCTTCCGCCGCGGGGGCGAGCGCCGCCGCCCCAGCTAGCTGAAGGAGACGGGAGCCAGCCACCCCATCCCCGCCGTCTATCTCAGATCGGACGGCACGGATTCAAATAACCCGAACCCAATCTCAACCGCCCGCCCAAGATCCAACGGCCCAGAGCCGTTTCCCCGCGCCCTGTCCCTCTGCCCGCTGGGCCCCGCCTGTCGGCGCGCCCGCGCACTCGCTCTGCCCGCTGGCCCCGCTTGTCAGTCGCCGCGCCCGCGCTCGCGCTGTCCGCTGGCCCCGCCTGTCAGCCACCCCGAGCCGCCGCGCGCCCGCGCGCCCGCCGCAGGATCTAATCCTGGCCGTTGATCTGAGATCTAACGGCTGTAAGCGCCCGATACCCCTTCGCCCGCGCTTTTTCTTAAAGAACCCCTCGGTTTTCTG
Source organism: Zea luxurians (assembly GCA_029449295.1). Taxonomy (NCBI): domain Eukaryota; kingdom Viridiplantae; phylum Streptophyta; class Magnoliopsida; order Poales; family Poaceae; genus Zea; species Zea luxurians. The sequence continues at coordinate 106,595,133 of JAOPSE010000010.1, forward strand.
GATTTTGCGCCCGCCGTCCCTGGTTTCTCACAGTTAAGTCCTCAGCCCTTTTATTTAATTCAAAATAGGTCCTTAGGGTATATTTTTAACCCCTAAACTTGTAAAATTCATAACTTTGCCATATGAACTCCAAATTAGGTGCTTCAAATTGCAAAATGTTCATAGAATTATTATCTATCTGTTTATGCACTGTTTCCCTGCTGTTTCCATGTTCCAATTAATGGTTAATCACTAGGATAGGATTAAGGTTATTGGAACCCTATTTGAGATAAATAAAAGGTAGTAGACTTTAATAAAAGTTGGAGCACTTAAGTTTATGGACTCAAACACTTAAGTTTAGGAACTTAAACCAGATAATTATTTAATCCCACCACTGACTTAAACCTGAGTAGTGGATAATGACTCATTTTGTATAGTCCTCTACCCCAGACCTAGGGAACACCAGAGTGCCTATCCCTTTTCTATTATGAACTTGTGATCTCTCTGCTGCATATGTTTGGTATATTGTTTTTGTTTGTTATTTCCCAAGTGCATAGTGTGAATGATTGCTTTACGTAGACAACGAGCAGTCTGTGTTTCCCGAGGAAGTTGCAGAGGAAGTCCCTGAGCAACAGTTTGGTGAAGGCAAGTGTCCTTTGACCTATCTCTGTCCTATTCATTCTTTAATTCACCTCCCGCATTACACATTTATACCTAAGGATTGACTAGCTTTTGTTATTCATGTCCTTGTTTACCTATTTGGGTTGGATTATTACTGCTTAGTCTGATGCTAATGCTCAACTCTAATCAATGAACATGATGTGATTATCTATGATACGCTGTTTTCCCCTTCTTATTTATGATTATATTTGTGACCTTTAAGGGGACTCGAGCGGTTTCTCGAGTGCCTCTCCGTAAGGACCTGTTCAATGGATGACCGCCCGGGAAAACAGTGCAACCATGAGGGTGGAATGGGACGCCCTTAGCTGAATAATTGGAGGAACCGGGGTGTAGTTCGCTTAGCCGTTGTGCCGTCAATGGGGCTCGGTGTATGCGGCTCGCTCTGCCAAGGTTGATTTGTCCCTTGGGGAGGAGTGCGGTACATTTAGGAAACCTAACGGGCGGCTACAGCCTCGGGGAATCTTTGTAAAGGCTACGTAGTGATGCCCTGCTGGACCACCTAGGTAGTGGTCAATGGGGAGTCGCTCTCTCCGGGCAGAAAGGGAATCACGGCTTGTGGGTAAAGTGCACAACCTCTGCAGAGTGTTATGAAACTGATATATCAGCCGTGCTCGCGGTTATGAGCGGCCAAGGGAGCTCCAGAGATTAGTGATACTTGATCAGAGAGACTTTGGTACAGGTGGCAATGAGATTGATGGTTCTGATTATGATTATGGTGCTGGTAAGTGGTATTCTTTCCGTTTGGAAAGGATACATTGGGCTAATAACTTGGGTTAATGTTAAAACCTGGCTTTCTACTAGTAAGTAATAACCTGACTAACTAAAAGCAACTGCTTGACTTATCCCCACATAAAGCTAGTCCACTACAGCTAAACGGGATGCTTGCTGAGTATGTTGATGTGTACTCACCCTTGCTCTACACACCAAACCCCCCCCCCAGGTTGTCAGCATTGCAACCACTGCTCAGGAGAAGATGAAGCTGTGGAAGGAGACTTCCAGGAGCTCCAAGACTACGACGAGTTCTAGGTGTGGGTTAGCGGCAACCCCCAGTCGGCTGCCTGTGAAGGCCGCGTTATCTACGTTTCTTTTCCGCACTTTGATTTATTGTAAGAACTATATGGACGTCTCAGACGTATGATGTAATCGACTATTATTTCCCCTTTTAATACTATTTGAGCACTGTGTGATGATGTCCATGTTATGTAACTGCTGTGTACGTGAATAACTGATCCTGGCACGTACATGGTTCGCATTCGGTTTACCTTCTAAAAACCGGGTGTGACATAAGTGGTATCAAAGCCGTGCTGACTGTAGGACCGCTGACCTAGAGTAGCACTGGTCGTACTAAGGACTATTGACCTTCCCCCTCACCTTGACCTCTGATGTTACTTCAAAAGTCGGTCACCTCGACCAACCCTATGTTTTACTACATATATATATATACTATATTATACCTTGTTAAAGTTTTTATCTTATTCTGTCTATGGTTTATTCACTTGTCATATTAGTTCTGCTCTTACTCTTATGCTTACGGTGTCTTTTGTAGATGGCTCGTCTTAGACACACTGCACGTAAGTCGGTGATTCCTTTCCTGCCGTCTCGACTTGCGGAGCGTCCTCTGCACCGCACCGTGTCCGGTCAGTCGAGTCACCTGGAGAGACTGCACCACCGCCTGCGTGAGGAGCAGGAACACCGGCGCCAGCACAGAGAGCAACAGGGCTCTTCCTCCTCATCCCAGCATGAGGTGGAGTCCGTGAGGCCCCGTTCCTCTGTTGCCCAGCTGGAGGCGCCCCCTGCACCACCGCGGGACGTCCCGGCTGCTGGAGGGGCTACTGGAGGAGCTACTGGAGGAGACCCCGACGACGACGACTCAGACCACAGCACGGAGTCTTCTGAGCCGCAGGAGGCGGAAGGATGGGTCGCCCGACCCATCACCCGTGACGCCGCTCGCGGTTGTCACTTCCACGACGCACTCGACACCTTGCTGCGCCAGGCTTTTGACCGGCACACCTGGTCGATCGAGTATCGTTGTGTAGTCTACCAGCACAGTCGCGGGAGGTACCCGGACCGCTGGGAGGCTACCTGCCTAGTTCGCCGTCCGGAGGATGACCTCCGGGGTGCGGAGGCCGTTTCGGAGCACTATTCCATCTCCGAGAGGGACACTGCAGAGGCGGCTATGCAGGATGCAGCACGGCGTGCACTCTCTCAGTACTGTTCTTTGTTCGGTGGGGTGGCCGACGGTCTTAACCTTCGGTACTACCCCCGCCGCCCTACTGGCAGCACAGAGAGTGTGGTTGTCTCACCTGTTGGTGAGGCTAACCCTAGGTTGAGCAGCACAGTCAACCTAGTCGCAGTGCTTAACACTGAGCTGGATCACTCTCTGGACGAGCTGAGCAGGGCTCGAACGGAGATTGCGGAGTTGCGTGCTGAGCTGGCAGAGCGCCATCACCAGGAGGGTGGTTCTCCCGCTCCTGTTGGGACTCAGCACCCATACCGCTCGCCGCCACGTGGTCACCACACTTATGGTTCCCCTGCCTGTAAGACCAGGATAGATCTGGATCCTTAGATCGTTAGCGTCAAAGTTTGTAATAATTCTTAAGTCAGATGTCTCAGTCTTAGATAGTTAGTTTAGTTTGCTTATCAGTTGCTTCCAATTAGCTTAGTTTGCTTATCAGTTGCTTGCATGCTTGTTATGATGAACTTGTGCTGGATTCGAATCTTTGTAATGACTGTTGCCAACCTGTGGGTTTCTCCTGCAGTTTGGTCTAGCTATAATGTCAATAAAGGTAGTTATTTAGCTGGGAAGCCATTTACTTCTACTTTCCTTCTTATCTGAGAAGCTGTGATGAATCATAATGAGGATCAGTGAAGCTCCTTGTTCACTCAGTGTCATGAAGAATTCTGTATTCTCTTTTCTTATGCTGGAGGGTTGTAAGATCAATGCTGATGTATGAATGTCTTCCACAGATGTCTGACAACAGGCGCCGATGCAACAGGCGTGCTCAGCAAGAGCAGCATGACCAGCAGGAGGAACATCAGAGGCAGCCTCCCCCGCCACCCCCGATGACAGTGGAGCAGATGTTCTTGATGCAGACTCAGGCAGTGCAGGCCATTGGGCAGACTCTGGCAGCCATGCAGCAGGCTCAACAACAACCCCAACCCCAATTGCAAGTGCAGATGCCCCAGATGCCACGGGATAAGCGTGGTGAGTTCATGAGAGGGCACCCTCCTACCTTCGCCCATTCTGCCGACCCCATGGATGCAGAAGACTGGCTGCGCGCAGTGGAAAGGGAACTGCGCACTGCCCAATGCAACGACAGGGAGAAGGTTCTGTATGGTCCCCGTCAGCTAAGGGGAGCAGCCCAGTCCTGGTGGGAGTCCTACCTCGCCACGCATGCTGACCCCGAAGCCATCACCTGGGAAGAATTCAGCGAGAGTTTCCGCAGGTACCATGTGCCGGAGGGACTGATGATCGTGAAGAAGGAGGAGTTTCTGGCTCTGAAGCAGGGACCCCTGTCTGTTAGTGAATACAGAGACAAGTTTCTGCAGCTATCTCGTTATGCACCTGAGGATGTCAACACTGATGCTAAAAGGCAGTACAGGTTCATGAGGGGTTTGGTGGATCCCCTGCATTACCAGCTGATGAATCACATCTTCCCCACCTTCCAGCACCTGATCGACAGGGCAGTTATGACTGAGAAGAAGCGTAAGGATATGGAAGATCGGAAGCGCAAGATGAGTGGACCCCAGTCCGGAAGCATCAGCCGTCCACGTTTCTCAGGCAGTTCATCTCAGCAAGGCAGGCCCGGTCACCCACAGAGATATCAGAATCAGAACCAGCGTCCGCATCAGCAGCAGTTTCAGAGGCAGTATCCACAGCAGCAGCAGCAGTATCGTCAGCACAGCCAGCAGGGAGGTAACCAGTATCAGAAGCAGAACAACCAGGCACCTCGCCTTCCTGCCCCAGCAGCAAACCAGAGCAACCAAGCAGCCCCAGCACAAGGAGGAGGCAGAGGATGTTTCCATTGTGGAGAACAAGGCCACTGGGCGATGCAGTGCCCGAAGAAGGTGACGTAGCAGCGAACCAACCCCAATGCTCCAACAAGGCAAGGAGTACTGCAGCCGACAGCAGGCAATCGTAACCAAGCGTACAACCGTGGAAAGGTGAACCACTTGGAGGCCGAGGCGATCCAGGATGCACCAGATGTGGCAGTAGGTATGTTCTCAGTCGAATCTCATCCCACGAAAGTGCTATTTGATACTGGTGCAACTCATTCATTTGTTACTGCAACCTGGGTAGAATTGCATAACATCTCAGTAGAGGCAATGATGCCGCCCATGAGGATTAATTCAGTTGGTGGCAAGGTGCAAACAGATAAAATATGCTCAAATATAAGGGTGGAAATAAGGGGGATAGGGTTCCCCAGCGACTTAATAGTAATAGACACCCCTGGGATAGATGTCATTCTAGGGATGAATTGGTTGATGAGGTATGAAGCGAATGTTAGCTGCGACAAGAGGACCGTAACATTGAAGTCCCCGTCAGGAGAAGAGGTAGTGGCCGAGCTAAGGATGCCTAAATCAGCGGAGGGTGTCTGTCACCAGATTTCAGTTGATGGTCAGGAGCCCAACCCGCTCGAGACTATCAAGGTTGTGTCAGACTTTCCGGACGTATTTCCCGAGGAGCTAACGGGCATGCCACCCGAGAGAAAAGTCGAATTTGCCATAGAGCTTATCCCTGGTACCGCCCCCATTTCCAAAAGAGCCTACCGAGTGTCTGGGCCAGAATTGGTGGAACTCAAGAAGCAGATAGATGAGATGTTAGAGAAGGGTTACATCAGACCAAGTACCTCGCCTTGGGCCGCTCCGGTGTTGTTTGTAGAGAAGAAAGATGGTACTAAAAGGATGTGCATAGACTACAGAGCCTTGAATGAAGTCACTGTCAAGAACAAGTACCCCCTGCCAAGGATAGAAGATTTGTTCGACCAGCTCAGAGGTGCCAGCGTATTCTCGAAGATAGATCTGAGATCGGGTTACCATCAGCTCAGGATCCGACCTTCGGACATTCCGAAGACAGCATTCATCACCAAGTACGGGTTATATGAATTCACAGTTATGTCCTTTGGTTTGACAAATGCGCCAGCTTTCTTTATGTACCTGATGAACAGGGTGTTCATGGATTATCTGGACAAGTTTGTGGTAGTGTTTATTGATGATATTCTCATATACTCTCAAAGTGAGGAAGATCATGTGGAGCATTTGAAGATGGTATTACAAAGACTTCGAGAGCATCAGTTGTATGCCAAGCTGAGTAAATGCGAGTTCTGGATTCATGAAGTCTTGTTTCTGGGTCACATCATAAACCAAGATGGGTTGGCAGTGGATCCAAAGAAAGTGGCAGATATCCTGAACTGGAAAGCACCAAAGGATGTTCGTGGGATCAAGAGCTTCATTGGAATGGCTGGGTATTACAGGCGTTTCATCGAAGGCTTCTCAAAGATTGCAAGACCAATGACAGCGTTACTAGCGAAGAAAGTTGAGTTCAAGTGGACCCAAAAATGTCAGGAAGCATTTGAAGAACTGAAAAATAGATTGACTACAGCTCCGGTGTTAGTCCTGCCTGATGTTCACAAGCCATTCTCAGTGTATTGCGATGCTTCTTACACTGGATTGGGATGTGTGCTAATGCAAGAAGGAAGAGTTGTAGCATATTCATCTCGACAGCTGAAGATCCATGAGAAAAATTATCCCACACATGACCTGGAGTTGGCAGTAGTAGTTCATGCTTTGAAGACATGGAGACATTACCTGTATGGGCAGAAGTGCGACATTTACACAGATCATAAAAGTCTGAAGTACATATTCACCCAGTCAGAGTTAAACATGAGGCAGCGAAGATGGTTGGAATTGATCAAAGACTATGAGTTGGAGATACATTACCATCCAGGCAAAGCCAATGTTGTTGCAGATGCTCTGAGCAGGAAGAGTCAAGTCAATATGATGGCCGCGTACCCAATGCCATATGAGTTAGCCAAGGAGTTCGACAGACTGAGTCTCGGTTTCCTGAACAGTACGCAAGGAGTAACAGTGGAATTAGAGCCCACCCTAGAGCGGGAGATCAAAGAAGGGCAGAAGGATGATGAAAGCATCAACAAGATCCGGCAGCTAATCTTAGAAGGAAGAGGCAAAGAATTTCGAGAGGATGAAGAGGGAGTAATATGGTTCAAGGACCGATTGTGTGTCCCCGACCTCAAACCTATTCGGGAGCTGATCCTAAAGGAAGCTCATGAGACAGCCTACTCCATACACCCGGGAAGTGAAAAGATGTATCAGGATTTAAAAAGGAGGTTTTGGTGGTATGGCATGAAAAGAGAGATCGCAGAATATGTCGCCATCTGTGATAGCTGTCAGAGAACCAAAGCAGAGCATCAAAGGCCAGCCGGATTGTTGCAGCCTTTGCGAATTCCTCAGTGGAAGTGGGATGAGATCGGGATGGATTTTATAGTTGGCCTACCCCGTACCCGGGCCGGCTATGATTCCATCTGGGTGGTTGTGGACCGCTTAACAAAGGTGGCCCATTTCATACCTGTGAAGACCACATACACCGGAGCAACGTTAGCTGAGTTATACATGTCACGGATAGTTTGCTTTCATGGTGTGCCGAAGAAGATAGTGTCAGATCGAGGAACGCAGTTCACCTCTCATTTTTGGCAGCAGCTACAAGAAGCTTTGGGCACCCATTTGAACTTCAGCTCGGCTTATCACCCGCAGACAGACGGTCAGACTGAAAGAACTAACCAGATCCTAGAAGATATGCTGAGAGCCTGTGCGTTGCAAGACAAGTCAGGATGGGACAAAAGGTTAACTTATGCAGAATTCTCCTATAACAATAGTTACCAGGCCAGCTTGAAGATGTCACCGTTTCAGGCACTCTATGGGCGGAGTTGTAGGACTCCGCTGCATTGGGACCAGCCTGGAGAGAGACAGGTGTTTGGCCCCGACATCCTGCTTGAAGCCGAAGAGAATATCAAAATGGTTCGGGAGAACCTGAAGATAGCCCAGTCAAGGCAGCGAAGCTATGCGGACCGAAGGAGAAGAGAACTGAGTTTCGAAGTGGGGGATTTCGTCTATCTGAAGGTGTCACCTATCAGGGGAGTCAGAAGGTTCGGAGTTAAAGGCAAGTTAGCACCCCGGTACGTTGGACCATATCAGATTCAAGCAAAGCGTGGAGAAGTGGCTTACCAACTCAACCTACCAGAAAGTTTGTCAGCAGTGCACAATGTGTTCCACGTGTCACAATTGAAGAAGTGTCTGCGAGTACCAGAAGAACAGTTGCCAGTGGAGGGTTTGGAAGTCCAGGAGGATCTGACCTACATAGAGAAGCCAACGCAGATTCTGGAGTTTGCAGACAGAGTCACCCGGAGGAATACCATCAGAATGTGCAAAGTCAGATGGGGTCACCACTCGGAGGAAGAAGCAACTTGGGAACGAGAAGATGATCTGAAAGCCAAATACCCTGAACTCTTTGCTGACCAACCCTGAATCTCGGGGGCGAGATTCTTTTAAGGGGGATAGGTTTGTAACACCCTGAATTTGGGGGTATAAAATTTCTTTGCTCATATTCACAAATTCAGGTGTTACTTTTCTTTTCTCATCCTTCCCCAATCTTTTCTTTCTCATTTCTATAGGAGAAAAGTGCTTATTTTATTTGTAATAATAGTGTGCTAGGTTAAACCCTAAGGGAGTATGAAATGTTGCATCATGTTGAACCCTAGATTTCACTTTTGTTTGGTGCATAATTCTCAAAAGGGCTAATTTGAATTTGTGGCACATTTGAATTTGAATCAAATGGAGAAAAATAAAAAGAAAAGAGAAAGGAAATTACAAAATAAAAGAAAAAGGAGAAGCAGCCCGTTACCTCAGCCCGCTCGGCCTTTCGGCCCACCAGGCCCAACCCGCGCGCCCGCGCGCGCGTTCTCCCTCCCGCCCCTTCTCTCTCTGCGCGAGCGGGCCCGCCTGTCGGCGCGGCCGCCGTCTCCACGCTCGCTCCCCCGCTCTCTCTGGTTGCCCGGTCCCACCTGTCGGCGCTCCCGTTTCACCGCGCGTGCGCCATCTCCCTCTCTCTGCCCGTGGGCCCTCCCGGTCAGCCCCGCTTTCCTCGCGCCCGCGCCCGACTTCTTCGCTCTCTCTGCGTCGCGGGCCCCGGCTGTCAGCTTCGCCGTTCTCGCGTAACCGCCGCCGAGCCGCGCGCGCCCGCCTTCCTCGCGCCCACGTCGCGCGTGGGGAGCTCGCCCTACCTCGCCCTCGGCCACTTGAGCCCCGAATCCCACTCGCCCTCTCCCCCTCCCTCATTTGCGCACCAACCGGCCCTCTCTCTCGCCCTCTCCCTCGCTGCGCGCACGCCCAAGCGCCACCGCCGCGAACCGCCGCCGCCCGAGCTTGTTCCTCCGTCGCCGTTGGAGCTCCGCCGCGTCCCTTGCCACGGTGAGCTCCGCCCCGACGTCCACAACCCGGGACGCGCCCCAATTCCCTCTCCCCCTCCCTATTTCTCTCTGCCCGCGTTCACCCGTCGTCCGCCGTGCAGCCGCCGCCGTCGACCCGGGCCACCGTCGCGTCTCCGTCGTCGCCGAGGAGTCCCCGGAGTTCGCCGTGAGGTAAGGAACCTCTCCCGCCCCTATTGGCCCTTGTCTTGCACTCTAGCGCGCTTGATTTCTCGCCGGAGTCGCTTAGCGCCGCCGCCGAGCCGCCTCGCCGTGAACCACCCTCCTCCGGCGCCCCTACCCCGACCCAGACCCCGCCAATAGGTTCCCCGTGCCCTCCCCAACCTCCCCGGCCACTCAGGTCGCCCTGGGAACCCGCAGGGCCCCCGCTCCCCTCGTCTCCGGCGAGCTCTTCCGCCGCGGGGGCGAGCGCCGCCGCCCCAGCTAGCTGAAGGAGACGGGAGCCAGCCACCCCATCCCCGCTGTCTATCTCAGATCGGACGGCACGGATTCAAATAACCCGAACCCAATCTCAACCGCCCGCCCAAGATCCAACGGCCCAAAGCCGTTTCCCCGCGCCCTGTCCCTCTGCCCGCTGGGCCCCGCCTGTCGGCGCGCCCGCGCACTCGCTCTGCCCGCTGGCCCCGCTTGTCAGTCGCCGCGCCCGCGCTCGCGCTGTCCGCTGGCCCCGCCTGTCAGCCACCCCGAGCCGCCGCGCGCCCGCGCGCCCGCCGCAGGATCTAATCCTGGCCGTTGATCTGAGATCTAACGGCTGTAAGCGCCCGATACCCCTTCGCCCGCGCTTTTTCTTAAAGAACCCCTCGGTTTTCTGGATTTTGCGCCCGCCGTCCCTGGTTTCTCGCAGTTAAGTCCTCAGCCCTTTTATTTAATTCAAAATAGGTCCTTAGGGTATATTTTTAACCCCTAAACTTGTAAAATTCATAACTTTGCCATATGAACTCCAAATTAGGTGCTTCAAATTGCAAAATGTTCATAGAATTATTATCTATCTGTTTATGCACTGTTTCCCTGCTGTTTCCATGTTCCAATTAATGGTTAATCACTAGGATAGGATTAAGGTTATTGGAACCCTATTTGAGATAAATAAAAGGTAGTAGACTTTAATAAAAGTTGGAGCACTTAAGTTTATGGACTCAAACACTTAAGTTTAGGAACTTAAACCAGATAATTATTTAATCCCACCACTGACTTAAACCTGAGTAGTGGATAATGACTCATTTTGTATAGTCCTCTACCCCAGACCTAGGGAACACCAGAGTGCCTATCCCTTTTCTATTATGAACTTGTGATCTCTCTGCTGCATATGTTTGGTATATTGTTTTTGTTTGTTATTTCCCAAGTGCATAGTGTGAATGATTGCTTTACGTAGACAACGAGCAGTCTGTGTTTCCCGAGGAAGTTGCAGAGGAAGTCCCTGAGCAACAGTTTGGTGAAGGCAAGTGTCCTTTGACCTATCTCTGTCCTATTCATTCTTTAATTCACCTCCCGCATTACACATTTATACCTAAGGATTGACTAGCTTTTGTTATTCATGTCCTTGTTTACCTATTTGGGTCGGATTATTACTGCTTAGTCTGATGCTAATGCTCAACTCTAATCAATGAACATGATGTGATTATCTATGATACGCTGTTTTCCCCTTCTTATTTATGATTATATTTGTGACCTTTAAGGGGACTCGAGCGGTTTCTCGAGTGCCTCTCCGTAAGGACCTGTTCAATGGATGACCGCCCGGGAAAACAGTGCAACCATGAGGGTGGAATGGGACGCCCTTAGCTGAATAATTGGAGGAACCGGGGTGTAGTTCGCTTAGCCGTTGTGCCGTCAATGGGGCTCGGTGTATGCGGCTCGCTCTGCCAAGGTTGATTTGTCCCTTGGGGAGGAGTGCGGTACATTTAGGAAACCTAACGGGCGGCTACAGCCTCGGGGAATCTTTGTAAAGGCTACGTAGTGATGCCCTGCTGGACCACCTAGGTAGTGGTCAATGGGGAGTCGCTCTCTCCGGGCAGAAAGGGAATCACGGCTTGTGGGTAAAGTGCACAACCTCTGCAGAGTGTTATGAAACTGATATATCAGCCGTGCTCGCGGTTATGAGCGGCCAAGGGAGCTCCAGAGATTAGTGATACTTGATCAGAGAGACTTTGGTACAGGTGGCAATGAGATTGATGGTTCTGATTATGATTATGGTGCCGGTAAGTGGTATTCTTTCCGTTTGGAAAGGATACATTGGGCTAATAACTTGGGTTAATGTTAAAACCTGGCTTTCTACTAGTAAGTAATAACCTGACTAACTAAAAGCAACTGCTTGACTTATCCCCACATAAAGCTAGTCCACTACAGCTAAACGGGATGCTTGCTGAGTATGTTGATGTGTACTCACCCTTGCTCTACACACCAAACCCCCCCCCCCCCCAGGTTGTCAGCATTGCAACCACTGCTCAGGAGAAGATGAAGCTGTGGAAGGAGACTTCCAGGAGCTCCAAGACTACGACGAGTTCTAGGTGTGGGTTAGCGGCAACCCCTAGTCGGCTGCCTGTGAAGGCCGCGTTATCTACGTTTCTTTTCCGCACTTTGATTTATTGTAAGAACTATATGGACGTCTCAGACGTATGATGTAATCGACTATTATTTCCCCTTTTAATACTATTTGAGCACTGTGTGATGATGTCCATGTTATGTAACTGCTGTGTACGTGAATAACTGATCTTGGCACGTACATGGTTCGCATTCGGTTTACCTTCTAAAAACCGGGTGTGACATTCCTAAATCCAAGATCAATGCTGAATGGTTAGAAAGAGATATGGTTTCCGTCGGCGTTGCTAAGGTTGTAAGAGACTTGCTTTACTTTATGCGCCGTGAAGTTCTTCATCAACAAGGGCTATTCTATAATACAAATGGAAATTTGCAAAAATTCCCAGAACTAAGTTTGTACACAATATCACACAGTGTTTAGGTCTTTAGTTAGGAACTTTAGATGTTTAGTTGTCTATGGAACTTTGAGATGTTTAGTTGTATATGGAACTTGATATGTGTATAAATCTGTGTATGACGATGGAACTTGATATGTGGATGAATCTGTGTATTATACCTGTTATGGAACTTGTAATATGTGTATGAAATCTGTGTATGCAATCTGTGTGAATCTATGTATAATCTGTGTATGAAATCTGTGTATATTTTGTGTTTAAAAATTCTGTATATATGAATCTGTATAATGAAAACCGTCTGTGATTTATATTGTATGCAGTCGGACTTATATAAAAAACCGTCTGTGATGTGTGTCTATCACAGGCGGCTAGGATAAGAAACCGTCTGTGATATGTGTCTATCACAGGCGGTTCCTTTGAACTGGACCGCCTGTAATCTGTGTTTTTTACAGGCGGTTTTTGATTGACCACCTGTGATGTTGTTTTACATCACAGGCGGTGCACCACAAGCGGTTCCAGGAACCGTCTGTGTAGAGGCTAACCGGACCGTCTGTGCAGAGGTATGCTGTAGTAGTGAAATCGTGACATATATCGAAGTCTGCATGATACTGATGGTTGCAATATAGTAGTGAAACAGCTAAATTAAAATAACAAAATTTATGTATGACCAGAATTACAAATGGATTATGAAACATTTCTTATAACAATATAAGACACATTTTGTATATAAGTTATCATGTTATTATATGTTCCTGTTGCAACGCACGGGCACTCACCTAGTGTATAGTATATATACATAAATGTAGAATGTATTTATATTTTGGTACGAGGGAATATAATTTACATATAAAGTTTCGAATCTGATTTCACGGAGTTTTGATTTTTTATTTTTTTACATCTCAGATCATTACCAAAACGTCCTAGTATTTTACAAGGAAGCTCTGACATTGGAAATTTTTTTCCAGATTCTATTATCAGCCACGGACCACGGAATGACCTACTCCGTACCCTACTTCCTAATGCAGACTATATATGTTCTGGGTTTGTACGCTGATTCACTACCGGAATCAGGTCCTTTGCCGTGTGTCTGAGACACACGGCAAAGACTATTTTACACTCGGCAAATCGGTCGTAACTTGTGCTAAATAGCATGGATATCATTTTTGCATGCACGGTTTTCCAAGTTTCAAGTGACCTGCAGTTCAAATCTGAATTTTCCGAAGAAATTCAAATAAACAACCTAAATGTACTAGCTATAGAAAATATTGTTATAACTGTCCCAAAATGGTACATGTAGGTCTACATAGTGTAGGAACATACCACAAAAAGTTTGGTGACCAAAATAAAAAAAAATAAAAATATGCTTTGCCGAGTGTCTACATAGGACATTCGGCAAAGACTGTCTTTGCCGAGTGCTAGATATTTGACACTCGGTAAAGACTGACGGCCGTCAGTTGTAGACGGCCGCTAACGGCCCTTTGCCGAGAGCCATGTTTGCCGAGTGCTTGACCCTCGGCAAAACAGTCTTTGCCGAGTGCTTGGCGGTGCCGAGTGCCCTGCACTCGGTAAACAATCTCTTTACCGAGCGCAGGACTCTGCCGAGGGCGGCACTCGGCAAAGTCGGCTTTGCCGAGTGCCCGATAAAAAGCACTCGGCAAAGCCTCCGGCACTCGGCAAAGGGCCGGATTCCGGTAGTGATTATATTCAATATCTAGCAGTTCTGGTGAGCATTATTGTTTAGACAATCTCTTGTTATGTACAAATTTAAAGAGATAGATATGACCAAGAAAATATCTGAATAGTAACATCATACACAATCTAAGATTGGCTAGTAAGATCGGGAAATTAAAAGACCAGCGTACTTCATAAAACTGAAATGCAATTGCGCATTTTTAATGGTTCTTGGTGACACTTAACTTACTTCATATATCCTCGTGCTGCCAGCATAAACATGACTTGTGAGATCAGCGCTTACTTACCTTTTTTCTACCTCGCTCCATCTTTTCCTTCTTACCTCTACATCGTCTTTTATAAATACTCTTCTTCCTCTCCATCCATCTATGGCCGGCAAAAACTTATACAAAAACTAGAGGCTTTATGGCCCTGGATCCGCCCCCGTGTGAGACAATGTGGCGCTGCAATTACATGTGTGACACAACATGTGCTTAGAGGTCAACTAGAGCCAAGAGGATAATAATCTTGAGATGAGAATTCCAGGATGGCGCATGGCATGTCACTACCGGAATCCGGCTCTTTGCCGAGTGACTGCAACACTCGGCAAAAAACTCAGTTCTGGTAGTGTGTATATATGATGGTATCATTTCACTAACCATCAGAGCTGTGCTAGAATCAAGCAAATGAAGACGATTCAAAACATTCTCCACACATGTCGACCCACCTATTATTATATAGGTAGGACAACAATTTTATTACTTCCAATAAAATGGTCAAACATGGAGCCATCCAATTAATTTGAATCCATGTAAAGGGCTCAATAAAACAAATTCCACTCAACTAGTAACTTTCAGGTACTATTCCAACAAGTGACATACGTATCTTGTTAACATCATTATCACAACGATACACTCTGCACTTGTTATTTCTACTGAGGGCGGGAACAGCCAACATATATCCACATTAATCTTATTATAGAAAATTTCGTGAAATTCATTTTTTTTAAATGTCACGGTAGAACTTCTGATGATAAAATGTAGTACACGGTAATGTGTGAAATCATCAGCCCTCCAGAGCCTGTTCGCTGCGGTTTGTTAACTAAAAACAACCTTGTCTATTTATATCTATTCAATAAACTACTCAACCTTATCTTGAGATGATGACGGGAGAAACGTTATCACGTCATCAGCATATATAAAAGGACACATGATGGTTTATCTGTTGTGTTATTAGATTTATCATGGGATATGTTGTGTTATTAGACTTATCATGGGATATGTTTATAGCTATACCTATTAACTTTATTGATACTATCTTCTACAAACTTGGTCAAACTTTAACATATGATCCAAAAATAGCTGCAGTTACATTTTTTTTGGGACCAAGGCACTAAAATTCATGCGGGTCACAAAATGAAGACCGAAATAAATAAAATATATGTTCATATATATCATACCTCTCCACTTTAAATGACTTTATGTGTGTGTAAGCTGCTCCAAGGAAGTAAACAGATAGAAGGCCATATGCTGAACTAACACTATATGCATGCTCGGTCGTTCTGCCATGCATAGGTTGTTACATTCTAATAAATTTTTAATTGTTGTAATGTACTAAGTCTCTGGTCTTTCCCCCTGATCACAACTACAAGTTGTTTACTACATCAACAAGTTCAGGTAATTTATGTGAAAGCATAAAATCCAAACGAACAAATATGCAAGTATTTGCCAGGATAAATTCACTAACATCAGCCTTACGTCAACAATTGTCTATTGATCATCAAAGTTCAAAAGACTTGATTGCAAGAATCCTAAAATAATGTATATACAATTGAACAAATCATCAATGAACCATTACCAGTAAAAGAGATAGGTTTAATCAAGCGAGCACTATTACTCAAAACTTTAAATAAAACCGTCTCTTGTTTTAATTTCTTGATCACACGTTTTAATTTCTTGCATGGTAATTATATACTTCATCCGTTCCAAAATATATTTTTAAAATAAAAAAGGACGCTTTGATGTGCAGGTGCACAACTACATAGATATATTATTAGATATAAGAATAGATTGAGCTAACATACATGATGATACAGAAGTGGGAATGGATTAAGAGAGTATATGTAGCACCCTGAGTATATATGATGAAACAGAAGTTGCCCTAGCTTCATTACATATATTTTTAAAATAAAAAGGAAGCTTTGATGTGCAAGTGGTTTACATGCTAATGAAATGAGAGTATATGTATCACCCTGATTATTCCTATGCTGGATTAAGACTTTATATATACTTGAAAATTTCTATGCACTGCCATTAACCGTTGTAGCGCCATGTTGGAACTGGAAAACTAACAAAAATAGTCTTTTGCCTGTAAGCGAGCAGTTTAAAAGCAACATCAGACTTTACTAATTGTAAAGAAAGCATGCAATAATATTGCAACATAGGAAAAAGTTGAAATAAGTTCAACGTTTGTCCAGTAAAAAAGAACTGGCAGCAACTAGCTTGGCCGCCCTTCTTTTTTATAGAATGGTTGTGTGTGAAAAATCAACACTCCTGCTGGTGAGAAGTTCGTAGCTAGCAGGTTGAATTCTAATTTAGAAACCCCACCGCAAACTTTGGCTACATATACCAGAAAATGTTTATTTCTTAACTAACCTACAACTTTCACCAGGGACCATGCTAGCGCGTACCTTGAAACCTTCAATGCTATTATTTACAGCCGACTTGACTTTTACTTGCCCATATAATAAAGACAGAAAAAAAATAAAGCTTACAATGTCCCAGATAATCGAAGTATAAAACAATATAAATCCTGCAAAGCCCAATAATTCAACAAAACCTCCGGAACTATAATTTGTTTCACACTATTCAATGAAATTATGCCGTCTTTATGAACATCAAACGCCGATATATCAACTTAATTTGCGCAAGGAAAAAAAAAGAAATTCAGGAATGCATATCGATCGCCCGAGCCCCTTAATTTATTAGACCGAGCGGCAGCACAAAAGTCAAAGAAATGGCGTGTGCGGCCAGGAATTCGATCGGACGAGTACAAGCACCATGAATGGAACGGCGGCCGGCTAGCTATCTCAACAGTATCCTGCATATATGCATATCCGGAGCCATTAGGGAACAACGCATCGTTGCACCATTACTCCTACCTTTGAATTCCAACCAGCGACATGGCTATTCAAGAACAGAAAGGACGGCAGTAGAAGACAACTGACCGATCGAGATATCGTGCGGAGACGGCGGCAGCCACAGATCTGCCGGCCGACCGTGTCACCGTGCTCCTGTGCCTCGCTCTCCTTGGCGTCACAATTCCATGCGTCTTCTTGCTCTTCCTTGGCATCTCGTATCTGGCACACGGCGGAGGTGCTTGTGGATCAGGTCTTTCCTCAGACTTCAACGGTAACCCTGAAAGGGAAAGAAGAAAAGCAAACGAGGAGAGGAAGAAGCGACTTGGTAAATAGATCTGGTCAAAAACACCATGGAGGGGACTACGGATCCGCATCCAGCATCCGGGTAGATTCCTGACGATGCCGCTGCCATATACCAGGTTCCAAAGGTTCATCAATGGCACAGTGAATATATCCGCCGCCCCGGGAAGGGAGTAAAAAATAAATGCGTGATGGTATAGGGTTCCTCGGAAAGACGAACGGGGGGCGTCGTACGAGGCCGAGGAAGAAACAAACAACGAGAAAAGTACAGCGGCAGCGAGAAGGAAGAAATAAACCCCCCGCGGTTGCATCAATCATCAAATCGAACAGTGCCATGAATACGAATGGAGTACGATAACGAATCGGAGAGAAATCCAAAAGATTGAGATTGAAATTCTCTCTTGTGGAAGGAAGACGATGAGACGATCTAAATTAGAGAACCGGCCTGTGATCCAGGCAGGTCATGGGTGGCGCAGCACGAGATAGGGGGGCAACGGCTTAGACAGTACATGCATAGGGCGTGGCGCTGGCGCAGCGGAGGCAGCTAGCGCCGGCCGGCGGTGAGCGAAAGCCGGGCGTGGCTTGAGAGGCCCGGACCAGCGGATGACAGAAAGAGCAGTGAGCACGCGGCCGCGACGGCACGTGCCGTCACGCCCGGCCGTGTGCTCACTCTCTTCTGTCACCGCGCGCGCGCGAGCCCGCCCCCCGCCGGACCGGCGGCAGCCGCCCCGCGCCCGCCCCGCCTTGCCGGTCCCGCAGTACTAGCACAGCCACAGACGCGAAAACCTGGGTGCATGCTCTGGCCGCTAATCTGGGCGACTGGCGATGGGGTCGAGTAGGAGCGCGTACCGGCGGCTTCGCTTTATAGCGGGGAGGTGGGCCCCAGCCCAGGCGTGTGGCAGGCTGGACGCTCCAGGCCTCCACAGCTGATCCCATCCAGCATAGAGGTCGAGCGGAGGCTTTTTAGCCCTCCCCTCCATCGATCGGGCCTGGGGCGGTGGATGCTGCATGCGAGCGGGCGGCCGGCTGCCGTGACCATGAACCCTGCCCATGAGAGGTGGGTGGGAGCTTTTGGCAACGGTGAGTGGAGTGAGAGGTCTGAGGAGGTGGGTAGACTTGGGTTGTGGAAATGTGAGCGGGGTGCTATGATATGACAGTACTACGACGGGCGGGGTGCGCGGCCTGGGCGATCGGCGCCGGCACCGAGGCCGGTGGTGAAGCAGCGGCATGCCTACCCCGTGGATTTCTTTTTCTGGGGCGTGCCTGCCAACTGCTGCGAGTCCCGAAGCATGCATGTACCCTTCTCTGCCATGCCCCGGCCCCGCTTGAGACTGGGACCAAGATAGTACGCTACAGCCAAGGCCCGGTGCGCCCCCGGTACGTGCACGCAATTCGTACCGGGGTGGTCCATATATGGTACGAGCACGCCCCGTTTGGAACACAAAAGCATTACTAGTAGTATGGGTTTTTAGTACGATCTTTATGGAAATCAGCAAAAGCTTACGAACTTTTTTCAAATGGATAAGAACGCTTTCTTTTATACTCCAGTATCATTATTTGACTACATCTACTAGAGTCTATACTTACTAGTACTTGCAAAGACTATACATGTTCAGCGCCGCTTATAGCTAGCCCAAGTATAATTACGATTTGTGATTTAATTTGTTGCTGAGATTAACCTGCTATATCGAACTGTTTCGACGGCCATCGGTTTGTAGGGCCCTCGCGCTGTCAAGCTTAATCAATCTTCTATAATTTCATGTGCCTATTTTGTTTTAATATTGATGGGCACGGTTCATAATCTCAGAGCAGATTACGGTGCGGTGGTGTCATTAACTGTTTTCTAAAATTATTCGTGGGGGCCCTTGATGATCTTAATCCATTCATTTGGAAAAGGACAATAGCTTATTATGTTCAATTGAGAGAGACCAGATTTGATTGGAAATTTCTGCTTCCGGACTCCACCCTAAATTAACACAGAAAGGAGAGACTACGCATAGAACTTGGCAAAAGTTTCACTTGTCTAGCTAGAAACGAAAACATCGTTCAAGCAACACAAACCACGTCGTGCTACTTTGAAATCAGAGAAACAGTTTTAAACTGGTGGTCCTGTATCAACGAGACCAATTAATGGCCGGGTTTGAATAGCAGATCAGGATGAGACCAGAGGTAGTGATTTTATATGTGTTTGTTACCAAATGCATGGGCCGGGCTTGAGGAAATGGGACGACCATATCTCTGTTTTTGAATTATGAGTTGCTCAGGAGTCAGGACCGGGTACAAATTATTTCTTTAATGCATAGATGATTTTTCCCCCAAAGTTTGTTTGCCTTTTTTTACGTTACTTTTTTCTCTATCATTTAACTATCACATCTCTTGGAATGTCGTTTAAAATATATGCTATTAAAAGTTATGGCTGTTTAAAAATTGTAGCTCCAAAGTACTATTTTAAGCTCCAAACTTCATTTTTTGTGTTTAACTAAACAGTGCATGACAAGAGAACCAACCATTACTTAGGTCGTTAGTTAACGTTTGCTACATAGCAAATGTGACGCTTGGCTTTAATCCGTACCGGCTTCTACTGTTTATACAATATTTTTGTATCTATAGATTACAGCAGTCTGAACAACTGGGTTTAATCCGAAGAGAACGTTGTATTCCGTCTTTATCTTTCTTTAAAAGCCACATATGCATGATCTGAAGCTTATTAGGAAGACTCACTAGTACATAGAAGCTCTATAGTGGCGGTTCTAAACCTATTTACACTGGCGTTTTTCAGTACCGCCAGTGCTAGGGGTCAGTGGAAATCAGCATTTCCACTGGCGGTTATTTTGGAACCGCCAGTGAAAAGTGCATTTTCACTGGCGGTTTTCTTAAGGAACCGCCAGTGAAAAGTGCATTTCCACTGGCGGCTGAATAAAGAAAACCGCCAGTGAAAATGCATTTCCACTGGCGGTTTTATAAAGCAAACCGCCAGTGGAAATGCACTTTTCACTGGCGGTTTTCTTTATTTAGCCGCCAGTGGAAGTTTTCCCGCCTTTTTTCAAAATTTCAAACAATACTGAATTATATATATATTTATTTACACACACACAAACATATATATATATAGATCTATATTGATATTGAAAGCAACATGAAATTAAATTCTATCATACATTTATATACATCAAAGTATTCTGTTTACAACCATATATGCTTCATGCATTCTATACATCATAAGTTTTCACCTAAGCTCTAATAACTATCTCGGCTAAGAGATAATCTACTAATTTCTGTTAGTATTCTAAACTCTGGCAAAGCTAATGTTCCGGAAGCATCGTGATATTTTCCTTCTGCGGGAATGACCTCTTTCAATATGAATGTGCAGAGGTCCTCGACTATGCCATACAATGCAGCTTCGGTCAAGTTCTCCGGGTTTCCTCGTTGAAATTGCTGTAAAGGAATTTTATAAACATCATCTATTTATACTCAATAATAACACATTTGCATCTTTAATGACATAAATACATACTTGACTATTACTAATAATACCTTGTCAGGGTTCGTGATGTATCGTCTGTTCACTCTCATGAACTCGCACGCATAGAATCCACATAGGACCGATCCTTGTGGTTGCTTGTGGCACTACATAACGGGAGATTGGTTATTTAGTTGCAACATTGTGTATGATATGTATTCATAAAATCACATACTTACCGGCCAGTGATGATGGATGTCTAGTGGCACGCATTGTTTCGACAGGTCGTACTTTCCACCTCTCATCTTATAGAATCTATAAGCCCTGTGATCTCAAATAGAATCACCATGTTATTCTCAAATTTTAATCGATAAAAGTATGCATGCATAGAAAAGGCTTACAGCTCTAAGATGTTGAGGAATGTTGCATATGTCGAAGGGTCGAAGTTCAAGGAGTCGAGCACCAGCACCTTTCCAACCTTAGGATAAATGAGGAAGCATATCCAGTGGTCCCTGTGCGAATCAAATTTGTGATGCATGTGTATTGAAATTATTAATTTTATTTATGCAAAATCACACTTACTTAAAGTTGTACGGGGCCATTATGGCTTCCCTGTCTTGAAATTGAAGCATTGCATGTCCTATGTAGGTGGCGTATCGAGCTTCAAAATCCTTCTTCATATCCTTTATACGCTTCTCAACTTCTTCGTCCGTCTTTCCCTGTATTTCATCGTTGTCTTTCCCGATTCTAAAAGTGTGGCTTTCCTCGGATATAAGTATTGGGTTGAGATACCCAACCCTTTTACTGGCACTAGCATTGGGCTTGGTACCGTAAAGGATCTCCTGCTGATCATGTTGCATTCTGCAAGTCACACGTGCATGTCAGATATTGAAATTTTATACAGCTCACTAATAATAACACACATATGTGGAAGTATGAGCGACACTTACAATGCAAACATCGTTACAAGTTGCACGTCGAGTCTCTGAAGGTTCATCATTAACCACATGTCCTCGAATGTAACAACGGCCTTTTGGTCCGAACCAATAAAAGCATGGTCTGGTATATGCACACTGATGGTGTCGATGCCAACCGATGATGCCCGCATGTACCAGTCATGCAACCTTTTAACACCAGCCGGGACCTTTCTTAGTTTCTCAAGAGGTAGCAGAGGTCTGCCCGGCACATATTTTTTAGGCACGTTTTTGTAATCTGCCTTAGTTGGCTTCTTTATCTTTGCGGCCATTGCCTCAGCCTTTTTTGCAGACTCCTCGTGCTTGGCCAAATCAACAGTTTGTGACGTGAGGCTCCGTCCAATCCCTTTCAAAAACCGAGCTGTGCCAGTAGTAGTAGCTTTACTCTTCTTTTTCTGATACGGGGACACCAATTTTGGTATAGGAAGTTTAGATTTCTTTGATGGCCTTGGATCCTTTGATGGTTGTGGAGAAGGTGGATCCCTTGATGGTGGCGTAGACAGTGGGTCACCAAGAGGATGGGGAGGAGAAGGTGGTGGAGCCCTGAATGGTGATGCTTGTGGCGGAGACGGTGGGTCAGAAAAAGGATGAGGAGCAGCATGTGAAGTTTGAGGAGGTGATGATGGATGTACAATAGGAACAACAATTTGAGAAGGCGGAGACGGTTGGGCCTGCGACGCCTGTGACGAATTCGACCAATCAAGCAATTCGACATCCCTTCGAGGCCAAAGGATAAAATTCTTGATAGCTTGTCCAAGTTTCTCGATACCTTCGGGCCCAGGGATGTCTAGCATGTCGTCCTCGGATCCTTGGACGACCGTCGTCACTTCTACTTTGCAATAATCATCTGGAATATCGTTTCCATGGAACTTGCGTCCTGGGATCGCAAGGCCTGTGGCTACTTTCTTTGTACGTTTATTGTTAATACCATATCTTATAACCAGTGTGCACGCCACAGGCCTTGTGATGTCATCAACTGGATAACGGTCCTTATTTCCCGTTGAAGCAACAGAGCTTGGTAATGTCGTACAATCTGTGGAAGCCGGCGGTTGAGCTGCTGGAATTATTTGTATCTGTGGAGTGGTCATCTGTTGAACAGACATCGCACTCGCCAACTGTTGCATCAATTCTGGAGGAGGATTCGATAGCATTTGAGACATCATGGCTTTGAACTCTTTCTTGGCCTCCTCCTTAAAATAATCCGCCATCTCTTCCTTGTATCGATCACGTTTCTTGTACAGACCTTCCCACTGTGGTCCGAATCCTTCCTTCCATCCTTCCTTAGACGAGATTCCTCGTACACGGCCAGGATGCTCAAGGTTACCGAGACCAGCCGTTAGGATGTCTCTTTCCCTTTGTGGCTTAAAAGTTCCTTGGCTCTGCTTAGCTGCCATTGTATATATGTTTTTTGCCGCTTCTTCGACAATGGGATCATCAAAAGATACACCGGTCTCGGTTTCCCTTGGTTTTCTAGCACGGAGCCAATTTGCCGCCCTTTCACCAAGTTGCTCGGACAGCGTCGGCAACCCTGCGGCCTTCTTCTCGGCGTCTTCTTGTCTCCATTTAGGAACCTGATGCTTGTAACCACCTGTGCCTAGGTGGTGGCGGTACTTGTTCTTCTTTGATAGTTCCGAATTTGCCTCACTTAGAGATATGAAATCAGGGCTGCTCCTCTGCTCTAGAAATACTGCCCACTGACCTGCTGAGATTTTATATTTTTTGGTCGGGTCCAGACCTTTCTTTGCAAACTTTGTGTTCATCTCAGACCTCCAGTTTCGGAAATTGATTGCAAGCTGCTTCATCGTGTATTCCTTCACGAGTTCTTCTGAACCCCGAGGCAGAACGAACCTCATTAATAGCTTATTCCATATTTGATTCTTGACATCATCTGACACATCTCTCCACTGTCGTATTGTTATGTCAAGATTATCTCTAATTAAAAACCCAAGTGCATTCCGGAACTTAGGTAGTGCCTCTTCTGGAGCTAGGGGCTGACCTTTCGGGCTCACGTCTGAGATTTTGTATGTTTTGTCGAGAAACTTGTTCAGCCCCCTATCACCTCTTTTTCGATCGCTCTGCTTCCTTTTCCTTGACGTCTCGGTTGTTGTCTTGGTCTGTTCCGGTGCGTCTTGGGTCGGCTCCGGTACGTCTTCGTATCGTGCCACGGCTTCTTCGAGTATCGCACGAAATTCAGACACGACCTCCTATTCATGTAATAAAATGCACAAGAGATCATGCATGTGAAATCAGTAGGGTACACATACGAAGCTAAAGATGCGTACTTTTACCTCAGCTTCTCGTGGATCATAAGTAGGGTCACGTTGCAACTCACGGAGAGCGGCCCTATCTATGCTAGTGGTAGGAAAAGGGTCGCTAGGCGTTTCATATCCTTCACTGCTGGATTGTTCTTGAGCAACACTCTTGTCCATGTGCTCGGGCACTAATCCTTGGTCCTTGATCGGAGAACTCATTGAGCTATATATATACAAATACATAAGCAATAATTAAATACATATTAACACATATTAACGTAAGCAATAATTAAATTCATATTAACAAATACCCTAAACCCTTAACCCTAACCCTAACCCAAAACCCGAACCCTTAACCCTAACCCTAACTATAACCCTTAACTATAACCCTTAACCCTAACCCTTAACTATAACCCTTAATCCTAACCCTTAACCATAACCCTAACCCTAACCCTAACTATAACCCTTAACCCTAACCCTAACCCTAACCCTTAACCCTAACCCTAACCCTTAACCATAACCCTAACCCTAACCCTAACCCTAAACCCTAACCATATAGTATCGTATAGTCGTATAGTATCGTGTTACGGATATTATCGAGTTACGTATATTATCGAGTTACGTATAGAGAGGGAGAGAGGGAGAGAGGGAGAGTCGTATAGGACGGGGAGAGAGGGACAGAGGGAGAGTCGCATAGGACGTATAGAGAGGGAGAGAGGGAGAATCGTATGGATATTATCGAGTTACGTATAGAGAGGGAGAGAGGGAGAGTCGTATAGGACGAGGAGAGGGAGAGAGGGAGAGTCGCATAGGACGTATAGAGAGGGAGAGAGGGAGAGTCGTACGGAAAAATTATCGAGTTCAGATCGAATTCGGATCGGATCGGATACGTATATTATCGAGTTGTGACGGATAAAATTACAATGTATATATTCAACCCGATGATTTTTATCGAGTTTAGCTCTTAATTTTTATGTATATATTCAACTAGATGAACACACACACATATATATATATTAAACACATACATTTGAACACATATGAACACACATATATATATTGAACACATATATTTGAACACATATAAACACACATATATATATATTTGTCAGGGACCATAATTAGGGGTACCCTCAAGACGCCTAATTCTCAGCTGGTAACCCCCATCAGCATAAAGCTGCAGAGGCCTGATGGGTGCGATTAAGTCAGGGATCAGTCCATACGAGCGACTCGATCACGCCTCGCCCGAGCCTAGCCTCGGGCAAGGGCAGCCGACCCTGAGGTGTTTCCGTCTCGCCCGAGGCCCCCTTTTTACGGCAGACGCATCTCCGGCTCGCCCGAGGCCTTGCCTTCGTTAAGAAGCAACCCTGACTAAATCGCCGCACCGACCGACCGAGTCACAGGGGCATTTAACGCAAAGGTAGCCTGGCACCTTTATCCTGACGCGCGCCCTCTGGCAGAGACGAAGTGACCGCCGTCACTTCGCCGCTCCACTGACCGGTCTGACAAAAGGACAGCGCCGCCTGCGCCGTCCCGACTATGGTGCCACTTGACAAGAGTGAGACTAACAGGCAGCCAGGACTTGCCAAAGGCGCCATAGGAAGCTCCGCCCGACCCAGGGCTCGGACTCGGGCTAAGGCCCCGGAAGACGGCGAACTCCACTCCGCCCGACCCAGGGCTCGGACTCGGGCTAAGGCCCCAGAAGACGGCGAACTCCGCTCCGCCCGACCCAGGGCTCGGACTCGGGCTAAGGCCTCGGAAGACGGCGAACTCCGCTCCGCCCGACCCAGGGCTCGGACTCGGGCTAATGCCCCGGAAGACGGCGAACTCCGCTCCGCCCGACCCAGGGCTCGGACTCGGGCTAAGGCCCCGGAAGACGACGAACTCCGCCTCGCCCGACCACAGGGGTCGGACTCCGCTCTGGCCTCTGCCGAACGACCTCCGCCTCGCCCGAGCCAGGAGCTCGGACTCGGCCTCGGCCATGCAGGACAGACTCGACCTCGGCTTCGGAGGAGCCTCCACGTCGCCCGACCTAGGGCACAAGTCCGCCACGTCAACAGGAAGCGCCATCATCACCCTACCCCGAGCCGACTCGGGCCGCAGAGAACAGGACCGACGTCCCATCTGGCTAGCTCCGCTAGATAGGCAATGATGGCACCCCGCTAGACCCATGACGACGGCAGCTCTCAGCTCTCTTACGGAAGCAGGGGGACGTCAGCAAGGGCCCAACCACTCCGACAGCTGTCCCTCCGCCAAGCTCCATTGCTTCTCCGACAGCCACGACGCCACACCAGCTGGGCGCCAAGATCTCTCCGGCTGCCACCTTGGCATGTACTTAGGGCACTAGCTCTCCCCCGCTAGACACGTAGCACCTTGCTACACCCCCATTTGTACACCTGGATCCTCTCCTTACGCCTATAAAAGGAAGGACCAGGGCCTTCTTAGAGAAGGTTGGCCCCGTGGGAACGAGGGCAGGGGCAGGCGCTCTCTTGGGGCCGCTCGCTCCCCTCACCCGCGCGGACGCTTGTAACCCCCTACTGCAAGCGCACCCGACCTGGGCGCGGGACGAACACGAAGGCCGCGGGATCTCCACCTCCCCCTCGACTCGGCTCCGGCCGCCTCGCTCTTCCCCCCTTCGCGCTCGCCCACGCGCTCGACCCATCTGGGCTGGGGCACGCGGCACACTCACTCGTCGGCTTAGGGACCCCCCGGTCTCGAAACGCCGACAGTTGGCGCGCCAGGTAGGGGCCTGCTGCGTGTTGACGAGCAGTTTCCCGTCAAGCTCCAGATGGGCAGTCTCCAACGACCTCTCCAACTCGGGACGGTGCTCCGTTTCGGGAGTCTCGAGTTCATGTCTTTCGACGGTGGCTACGACATGATACTCCTTCCACCGCCGCGCGACGGCGACAATGGTGGCCGACAGTCCGCCCGCCGGTGGCGGAATCGACGACGTCTTCCCCGCGTGGGGGAAGAACAACCTTCGAGCTCGCCCCATCCTCTCCCTCGCCATCGGAGGAGGAGGCGGGGCAACCAGGGCCGAGCGGGAGGCTGCGCTCCGTCGGCTGTCGAGCGAATCGACATCCCCAGTGCCCCAACGGAGGACGCGTCGGGCGTCACCCTCGCGTTTGAGGCGAAGGCGAGCGCCGTCCCCCCGCAACACGCCAACCCCGAGCAAGTGGACGACGCCAGCACGCTCACGGAGGACCTGCAGGACGTCGCCCTCGTACCCAAGACGACGGCGCGATCAGCCCCCAATGTGACTTCGTCGCTCCTCGTCGACCAAAAGGTACCGACCGATTCCCATCCTTCGTCATTTCGACTCGACCTCAACCCGCCTAGCGACCTCGCTCTGGCGGGCGCTCACGTTGAGGCGAGTGCAACTTCTCTTGGGTTTCGTGTGCGGTCGCCTTGGGACAGATTGACGGGCGTCTCGACCTACGGGCCCTCTGGGTCCGAGGAAGATGACGACCCCAGCATCTGCTGGGATTTCTCCGGATCTGGCAACCCTAGTGCCATGCGGGACTTCATGACCGCATGCAACTACTGCCTCTCCGACTGTTTCGACGGCAGCCGCAGCCTTGACGACAAGGACTGCGGCCCGAGCCGCGAATGTTTCCACGTCGAGCTAGGGGATCCCTCCGGAGGCAACCGTCTCGGCATGCTGGAGGATGGTGATCTCCCTAGGCCAGTGCCTCGCGCTGACATCCCGCGGGAGCTAGCTGTGGTCCCCGTTCCGGCGGGGGGTCACGACCCACAGCTCGAGCAAGTCTGCGGGGCGCAGGCCGGGCTCGACGAGGGGGCAGGAGCGCTCGAGTCGATCCGCCGGGACGTCGGGCAGGTATGGGCGGGCTAGCCCCCGGCCGGAGAAATACGTCACCTGCCCCAGGGTCTCTAGCACCGCATCGCCAACGATGCCAGGGACAGGCCGCCACCCGCATCCAGCGGGACCGGTCAGGACCTGGCAGCCGCAGCGATGCTCCTCCGCGCGATGCCGGAGTCATCAACCACCGAGGGTCGGCGAATCCAGGGAGAGCTCAAGCATCTCCTGGAAGGCGCTACGGCCCGGCGGGCCGAGAGCTCTGTCTCCCGAAGGCAGGGGTACCCCTCGGAACCTCGTGCCGTGACTTCCCGACTCATGCGGGAAGCCTCGGTCTACACCGGGCGCACGCGCAACACCGCGCCTGCGGCCCCGGGCCACCTCGGCGACGAGCGCCCTCATCGCGACCGTCGGGCCCGCCTCGACGAAAGGGTGCGCCGAGGCTACCACCCCAGGCGTGGGGGACGCTACGACAGCGGGGAGGATCGGAGTCCCTCGCCCGAACCACCCGGTCCGCAGGTCTTCAGCCGGGCCATTCGGCGGGTGCCGTTTCCGGCCCGATTCCGACCCCCGACTACTATCACAAAGTACTCGGGGGAAGCAAGACCGGAATTGTGGCTCGCGGACTACCGCCTTGCCTGTCAACTGGGTGGAACGGACGACGACAACCTCGTCATCCGCAACCTCCCCCTGTTCCTCTCCGACACTGCTCGCGCTTGGTTGGAGCACCTGCCTCCGGGGCAGATTTCCAACTTGGAGGATTTGGTCCAAGCTTTCACCGGCAACTTCCAGGGCACGTACGTGCGCCCCGGGAATTCCTGAGACCTCCGAAGCTGCCGGCAACAGCCGGGAGAGTCTCTTCGGGACTACATCCGGCGGTTCTCGAAGCAGCGCACCGAGCTGCCCAACATCACCGACTCCGATGTCATCGGCGCGTTCCTTGCCGGCACCACTTGCCGTGACCTGGTGAGCAAGTTGGGTCGCAAGACCCCCACCAGGGCGAGCGAACTGATGGACGTCGCCACCAAGTTCGCCTCTGGCCAGGAGGTGGTCGAGGCCATCTTCCGAAAGGACAAGCAGCCCCAGGGCCGCCCGTCGGAAGATGCTCCCGAGGCGTCTACTCCGCTCGGCGCCAAGAAGAAAGGCAGGAGGAAGTCGCAAGCGAAACGCGACGCCGCCGACGCAGACCTTGTCACCGCCACCGAGTACAAGAACCCTCGGAAGCCCCTCGGAGGTGCCAACCTCTTCGACAAGATGCTCAAGGAGACGTGCCCTTACCATCAGGGGCCCGTCAAGCACACCCTCGAGGAGTGCGTCATGCTTCGGCGCCACTTCCACAAGGCCGGGCCACCCGCGGAGGGTGGCAGGGCCCGCGACGACGACAAAAAGGAAGATCGCCAAGCAGGAGAGTTCCCCGAGGTCTGCGACTGCTTCATGATCTATGGAGGGCATGCGGCGAATGCCTCGGCTCGGCATCGTAAGCAAGAGCGTCGGGAGGTCTGCTCGGTGAAGGTGGCGGCGCCAGTCTACCTAGACTGGTCCGACAAGCCCATCACCTTCGACCAAGATGACCACCCCGACCACATGCCGAGCCCGGGGAAGTACCCGCTCGTCGTCGATCCCATCATCGGCGACGTCAGGCTCACCAAGGTCCTGATGGATGGGGGCAGCTGCCTCAATATCATCTACACCGAGACCCTCAGGCTCCTGCGCGTCGATCTGTCCTCCGTCCGAGCAGGCGCTGCGCCCTTCCACGGGATCATTCCTGGGAAGCGCGTCCAGCCCCTCGGACGGCTCGACCTTCCTGTCTGCTTCGGAACACCCTCCAACTTCCGAAGGGAGACTTTGACGTTCGAGGTGGTCGGGTTCCGAGGAACCTACCACGCAGTGTTGGGGAGGCCATGCTACGCGAAGTTCATGGCCATCCCCAACTACACCTACCTGAAGCTCAAGATGCCGGGCCCCAACGGGGTCATCACCGTCGGCCCCACGTACAAACACGCGTTCGAATGCGACGTGGAGTGCGTGGAGTACGCCGAGGCCCTCGCCGAGTCCGAGGCCCTCATTGCCGACCTGGAAAACCTCTCCCGAGAGGTGCCGGACGTGAAGTGACACGCCGGCAACTTCGAGCCAGCGGAGACGGTTAAGGCCGTCCCTCTCGACCCCAGTGGCGACACCTCTAAGCAGATCCGGATCGGTTCCGGGCTCGACCCCAAATAGGAAGCAGTGCTCGTCGACTTTCTCCATGCAAACGCCGACGTCTTTGCGTGGAGTCCCTCGGACATGCCCGGCATACCGAGGGATGTCGCCGAGCACTCGCTGGATATTCGGGCCGGAGCCCGACCGGTCAGGCAGCCTCTGCGCCGATTCGACGAGGAAAGGCGCAGGGTGATAGGCGAGGAGATCCACAAGCTAATGGCAGCAGGGTTCATCAAAGAGGTATTCCATCCCGAATGGCTTTCCAACCCTGTGCTTGTGAGGAAGAAAGGGGGGAAATGGCGGATGTGTGTAGACTACACTGGTCTCAACAAGGCATGTCCGAAGGTTCCCTACCCTCTACCTCGCATCGATCAAATCGTGGATTCCACTGCTGGGTGCGAAACCCTGTCTTTCCTCGATGCCTACTCAGGGTATCATCAAATCAAGATGAAAGAGTCCGACCAGCTCGCGACTTCTTTCATCACGCCCTTCGGCATGTACTGCTATGTCACCATGCCGTTCGGTTTGAGGAACGCGGGTACAACGTACCAGCGGTGCATGAACCATGTGTTCGGCGAACACATTGGTCGCACGGTCGAGGCCTACGTCGATGACATCGTAGTCAAGACAAGGAAAGCCTCCGACCTTCTCTCCGACCTTGAAGTGACATTCCGGTGTCTCAAGGCAAAGGGCGTCAAGCTCAATCCCGAGAAGTGTATCTCGGGGTGCCCCGAGGCATGCTCCTGGGATTCATCGTCTCCGAGCGGGGCATCGAAGCCAACCCGGAGAAGATCGCAGCCATCACCAGCATGGGGCCCACCAAGGACTTAAAAGGCGTACAGAGGGTCATGGGATGTCTCGCGGCCTTGAGCCGTTTCATCTCGCGCCTCGGCGAAAGAGGCCTGCCTCTGTACCATCTCTTAAGGAAGGCCGAGTGCTTCGCTTGGACCCCCGAGACCGAGGAAGCCCTCGGGAACCTGAAGACGCTCCTCACCCAGGCGCCCGTCTTGGTACCCCAAGCTGATGGAGAAGCCTTCTTGGTCTACGTCGCCGCTACCACTTAGGTGGTTAGCGCCGCGATCATGGTCGAAAGGCAAGAAGAGGGGCATGCATTGCCCATTCAGAGGCCAGTTTACTTCGTCAGCGAGGTGCTGTCCAAAACCAAGATCCGCTACCCACAAGTTTAGAAGCTGCTGTATGCAGTGATCCTGACGAGGCGAAAGTTGCGACATTACTTCGAGTCTCATCCGGTAACTGTGGTGTCATCCTTCCCCCTGGGGGAGATTGTCGGCGTTTCGAGACCGGGGGGTCCCTAAGCCGACGAGTGAGTGTGCCACGTGCCCCAGCCCAGATGGGTCGAGCGCGTGGGCGAGCGCGAAGGGGGGAAGAGCGAGGCGGCCGGAGCCGAGTCGAGAGGGAGGTGGAGATCCCGCGGCCTTCATGTTCGTCCCGCGCCCAGGTCGGGTGCGCTTGCTGTAGGGGGTTACAAGCGTCCACGCGGGTGAGGGGAGCGAGCGGCCCCAAGAGAGCGCCTGCCCCTGCCCTCGTTCCCGCGGGGCCAACCTCCTCTAAGAAGGCCCTGGTCCTTCCTTTTATAGGCGTAAGGAGAGGATCCAGGTGTACAAATGGGGGTGTAGCAAGGTGCTACGTGTCTAGCGGGAGAGAGCTAGTGCCCTAAGTACATGCCAAGGTGGCAACCGGAGAGATCTTGGCACCCAGCTGGTGTGGCGTCGTGGCTGTCGGAGAAGCAATGGAGCTTGGCGGAGGGACAGCTGTCGGAGTGGTTGGGCCCTTGCTGACGTCCCCCTGCTTCCGTAAGAGAGCTGAGAGCCGCCGCCGTCATGGGTCTAGCGGGGCGCCATCATTGCCTATCTGGCGGAGCTAGCCAGATGGGACGTCGGTCCTGTTCTCTGCGGCCCGAGTCGGCTCGGGGTAGGGTGATGATGGCGCTTCCTGTTGACGTGGCGGACTTGTGCAATAGGTCGGGCGACGTGGAGGCTCCTCCGAAGCCGAGGTCGAGTCTGTCCTACATGGCCGAGGCCGAGTCCGAGCTCCTGGCTCGGGCGAGGCGGAGGTCGTTCAGCAGAGGCCAGAGCAGAGTCCGACCCCTGTGGTCGGGCGAGGCGGAGTTCGTCGTCTTCCGGGGCCTTAGCCCGAGTCCGAGCCCTGGGTCGGGCGGAGCGGAGTTCGCCGTCTTCCGGGGCATTAGCCCGAGTCCGAGCCCTGGGTCGGGCGGAGCGGAGTTCACCGTCTTCCGAGGCCTTAGCCCGAGTCCGAGCCCTGGGTCAGGCGGAGCGGAGTTCGCCGTCTTCCGGGGCCTTAGCCCGAGTCCGAGCCCTGGGTCGGGCGGAGCGGAGTTCGCCATCTTCCGGGGCCTTAGCCCGAGTCCGAGCCCTGGGTCGGGCGGAGCGGAGTTCGCCGTCTTCCGGGGCCCTAGCCCGAGTCCGAGCCCTGGGTCGGGCGGAGCTTCCTATGGCGCCTTTGGCAAGTCCTGGCTGCCTGTCAGTCTCACTCTTGTCAAGTGGCACCGCAGTCGGGACGGCGCAGGCGGCGCTGTCCTTTTGTCAGACCGGTCAGTGGAGCGGCGAAGTGACGGCGGTCACTTCGGCTCTGCCAGAGGGCGCGCGTCAGGATAAAGGTGCCAGGCTACCTTTGCGTTAAATGCCCCTGTGACTCGGTCGGTCGGTGCGGCGATTTAGTCAGGGTTGCTTCTTAACGAAGGCAAGGCCTCGGCGAGCCGGAGATGCGTCTGCCGTAAAAAGGGGCCTCGGGCGAGACGGAAACACCTCAGGGTCGGCTGCCCTTGCCCGAGGCTAGGCTCGGGCGAGGCGTGATCGAGTCGCTCGTATGGACTGATCCCTGACTTAATCGCACCCCATCAGGCCTCTGCAGCTTTATGCTGATGGCGGTTACCAGCTGAGAATTAGGCGTCTTGAGGGTACCCCTAATTATGGTCCCTGACAGTAGCCCCCGAGCCTCGAAGGGAGTGTTGACACTCGCTTGGAGGCTTTCGTCGCACTTTTTTGCAAGGGGACTAGCCTTTCTCGGTTGCATTTTGTTCCGGTGGGTGCGCGCGAGTGCACCCGCCGGGTGTAGCCCCCGAGGCCTCGGAGGAGTGGTTTCACTCCTTCGAGGTCTTAATGCCTTGCGTAACGCTTCGGCTGGTCTGGTGGTTCCCTCATGCGAACTGGCCGTAGCCCGGGTGCACTGTTGGGGCCCAAGTTCTCGAGCTGGTATGTTGACGCTGTCAACGGTTTGGCCGGAGCCGGGTTTGCGAGAGCAGCCCCCGAGCCTCCGCACAGGGCGAGAGGACGATCAGGGACAGACTCGGCTTTTTTACATACGCCCCTACGTCGCCTTTCCGCAAGGAGGAGGGGGGAGAGCGCCATGTTACCCTCGATGGGCACCGAACATGGTGTCTCCGGTGAGCTGCAAGCGGGTAATCCGAGTGGACGTCCGTGCCCCGTTCGTTGGGGGTCGGCTAGGGGCCCGGAGGCACGCCCAAAAGTACCTGCGGGTGATCTGCCGGACCCGGTCCCCTGGCGACGGGGTCCGAGGGCTTGATGCCTCCCTCCGATGGGATTCCGTTACAGGATCGTTCCCGCTGGTCTCGGAAATGTCCTAGGGTACCTCGGGAGCGCAGCCCGAGCCTCGGTTATGTATCGAACGTACCCCTGGTCATCCCTCGCTCGATGTCTGAGGCGACTGTGAACCCTTCGGGGGGCCAGCCTTCGAACCCCTGATCAGTAATGGGCGCGGAGCCCGAGTAGCCTGAGGCGGCCGTGGAACCTTTCGGGAGGCCGACCTTCGAACCTCTGACCAGTAGTGGGTGTCGGGCCCACGCGATCTGAGGCGGCTGTTGAACCCTTCGGGGGGCCAGCCTTCGAACCCCTGATCAGTAAGGAGGCTCGGAGCCTAGTTCCTTTGCGGGGAAGGATCCCTTTAGGGGTATCCCCTTTCCCGATCCCTGTTGCAAGAGATAGAGAAAGAGGAAAAAGGAAAAAGGATACGAAATTGAACGACGCGGCGTACCTTTTTTGGCGCGGTTGTTTTGGCGAAGGCGAAGCGTCGCCAGCTGCTCCTGCCAGAAGCGCCGCCTGTCCAGTCGCGGAGTTAATGCGACGGGGCGAGTAGTTGGCGAGGCTGCCGTTGCGCGTGCGCGAGCCGTTCGAGGAACGGGTCACGGGCGCGTCGTCTTCACGCTGTGAGAGGGGGTTCTCTCGCTGCCTCCGGATGGGACGTGAGCTTAGCTGACGACGTGACTGCCGCTCCCGTGTGCCTGCCATCGTCATTACTGCCGGCCCACTTTTGACCGCGTTTGACCGCTGCGTCAGGCTGGCGCTGCTGGGTCGCGCGCTGGGTCGCCTCGGGTCGCGGCATCGGTTCCGCAATCGAGGAGGTGCGGTGGTGGCGCAAGTGGTACAGTTGCTTGCATGCAGCATCCGGCGCGCCGGTCGCACGACGCGTGGGCTTGGGCCTCCGTGCTGGCACGTCAGGAGTCGGAGAGGCGCGTCCACTTGGCGCGGTTGCATGCCGCCTGCATGGCTGCCTGCCCCTTTTGCCCGTTGGTCTGGGCAAAAGTGGAGGGTCACTTGTAACCGCTGGGTGGTTGCGTGCGCCGTGCGCGGCGGTTTGGCTTCTTCTGCCCGGAGCCGGTCTGCATGACATGCGGGACCCAGCCCCCGCGCCGCAGGGGGGTGCCTTGGAGCGTGTTGGAGAAGACTCGGCCCGTGAAGGTTGGGGGGCGCAAGCAGGGAGAGTCGCCTTTAAAGGGAGGGCGACCCCTTCCGTAAGGCGACCACGTCTTCCTTCTCCCTTATGCACTGTATTTTTCCACCTTCCAAGCCCCCGGATGGGGGAAACCGCCGTCTTTTCGCCTCATCGTTGGAGGGACGCGACTCCATGGGAGTTGGTACCTTTCAGTCGTCGTTCGGCTTCAAGGATTTTCATCAGGCAGCCCGGTCGCTCCCCTCCGCTGGGGGTCACCCGAGACGGTGACCACCAGCTCCCGGATGGGGAGGAGCAAACCGGGCTGCGATCTTGGTCCCACCCTCAGCTTCAAGGATGTTCATCATCCTCGCTGGGGTGGGTGCCGGGCTGAGCCGGCGCTCTACCTCCCGCACGGGTTCGTGGGTCATCCTCTCCCGCAACATTCGAGGGAGAGGGCGCTCACTGGCCCTGCGGGCGGCCCGGACTTCGACAACGCGGGGTGGATCGATGGCGGGCGTCGTCACCTCCAGCGTGTCGGGTCCGCTGGCTTGGCTCCCGGCGGCCCCTTCTGTTGGGGGGCGGCTGCCGCGCCGTGTACACGGGAGGACCACCTTAGATGCCGCGCGCTGCTAGGGCGGCGTTCGTGCTCTGGGGTGGTCCTGCCTTTGCACCGGGACAACGCCTTCACGCGGAGGCCGGCACCCCACTCATCTGGGAGGACTTGAGTGGGGATCTGCCGAAGGGCTGATGGCTCCTGCCGTCGGTGCCGAGGCGGAGGCGGCTCGAGAAGTCCCCGTCGCCGGCGGAATCACCGCCACCATCCGCGCTTCGGGCCTTCGGCTCTTTGTACTTGTCCTCGCCCCTCGAGCGTCGGCATGGGCGAGAGCAAGACTGCAACAGTGCCTTCCCTGAGGCCTGCGCTGCAGCAGTTCGGCCGTCCGGAGTGGGGGCCGTTGCCGTCGTGGTCAGAGCGGGCGGCGGCGAGTCGCCCGTTAGCCTTCTGTAGCCCCGCAGGCCCGCCCCTATCGAGTGGGGTTGTTCGTGCCTGCAGAGGCGGAACCGGAGTTCCGTTTGTAATGGCACTTCGAATGCCAGTGTTTTTTGTTCATTTCGGCTTTCGGGGCCTGAACATGTATGTAATTTCGGCACGGAGCCGTGTTTTTTCCTCATTTCCGAGCACTAAGACTCGTCTGTTGACTATCTGAACCGCTTCACCAAGCATGAGTCACCCTGCGTCAAGGTGACGAGTGAGGTATCCGTATCCCGGAGGCGTAGTAATCCCTCGGCTCGGTCGGCCTTGCCGTCCGAGGTTCCTCTAGCTTAGTTAAAGAGACCCCTCGGCCGCTCTTCAACGAGCCGAGGCTAGGGGTAGCGATATCAGTATGAACAGAGGCGGAGTTGGCTCGAAAATGAAACCTGGTTGGCCGGAGCCTAGCCGGGTTGTCTGTTGGCAGGATCGACGTCGCAGTTGATCATCCGAGGCTTCGGGCCGGGCTGGCGCCCTCGGAAGATGGTTGGCCGAGGCCTCAGGGGTGACCGGCTGAGCCGCCTGCTCGGGCCGGATTCCCGGAGAAGTCCCTGACAGCGATTGCCCGGGCGTGGTGATGACGTCGTCCTTCGGAGCGGAGACCCTCGGACCGCGTCGCCGTCCGAGGCTAGGTCGGGCCTCGCCGAAGGTGCCGTCGATGCCGAGGGTGTTGCTGCCCCCTTCCAGCGTCAAGACTCGAGCCTGTAGGATCAGATTGTCTTGTAGCGTGTGCCTTGTGCGGCCGTCGAGGCCAGAACACACACCCTCGCTGCGTTGTAAAGCCGCGTCTCTTTTCCTCTTGTTTCGAGTATCTGGACTCTTTGTCGGTAACAGGGATGTTTGTGCGAGCGAGAGTTGCTTCTCGCGGAAGGTGATGAGTGAGGTATCCATATCCCGGAGGCGTGGGAGTCCCTCGGCTCGGTCGGCCTTGCCGCTTACGTGTACTTTCACCCGTCCGTGAGGCCCTGTCGCCGATTCGGTCGAGAAGGCTCGAAGGATCACTTCGGCAGAAAGGCTTCCGAACGTAAAGGCTTGTTCGATCCGCGGAGCCACTTTATCCGAACGCGAGTTACTTATCGCAGAAGGTGATGAGTGAGGTATCCGTATCCCGGAGGCGTAGGAATCCCTCGGCTCGGTCAGCCTTGACTGCTTACGTGTACTCCGTCGTTTCCAGGACCCACTTTTCGAAGTAGTCAAAAAGCACGAAAGATATTCTGGTAAAAGAGATTTTTTTTCGAGGAAAATTTTGACGCAGAGGGGGTTTCCCCCCTTTTAGCCCCCGAGGGAGGGTCGGGCTTTACCGAGGCGAGGCCGACCCTTCCTTGTTGACTAAACTTTGCGTGAGTGCGAGGTATATGAACAACTTGGAAACATCTTAAGGGTAGAAGCGACGTAGCTGTTGGATGTTCCAGGCGTTGCCGTAGACCTCGCCTTGACTGTTGGCCAGCTTGTACGTTCCGGGC
Organism: Zea luxurians; assembly: GCA_029449295.1. Classification (NCBI taxonomy): domain Eukaryota; kingdom Viridiplantae; phylum Streptophyta; class Magnoliopsida; order Poales; family Poaceae; genus Zea; species Zea luxurians. The sequence goes on from JAOPSE010000010.1 coordinate 106,632,233, forward strand.
TTCAGAACTTTGGCGATGACGAATGGCCCCTCCCAGGGGGGCGTGAGCTTGTGCCTCCCTCGGGCGTCTTGCCGCAGCCGAAGCACCAGGTCGCCCACCTGGAGGTCTCGGGGTCGGACCCCTCGGGCGTGGTAGCGTCGCAGGGACTGCTGATACCGCGCCGAGTGTAGTAAGGCCTTGTCCCGAGCCTCTTCCAGCTGGTCCAGCGAGTCTTCTCGGCTAGCTTGGTTGCTTTGATCGTCGTAGGCTCTCGTCCTCGGGGAGCCGTACTCCAGGTCCGTGGGCAAGACGGCCTCGGCCCCATAGACCAGGAAGAACGGCGTGAAACCCGTGGCTCGGCTCGGCGTCGTCCTTAGGCTCCATACCACCGAGGGGAGTTCCTTCATCCATCGCTTGCCGAACTTGTTGAGGTCGTTGTAGATCCGAGGCTTGAGCCCTTGTAGAATCATGCCATTGGCACGCTCCACTTGCCCATTCGACATGGGATGAGCTACGGCAGCCCAGTCCACCCGGATGTTGTGATCCTCGCAAAAATCCAAGAATTTTTTGCCGGTGAACTGGGTGCCGTTGTCGGTGATGATGGAGTTTGGGACCCCGAAGCGATGGATGATGTTGGTGAAGAACGCCACCGCCTGCTCGGACCTGATGCTGTTCAGGGGTCGGACCTCGATCCACTTGGAGAATTTGTCGACGGCGACCAGCAGGTGCGTGTAGCCCCCGGGCGCCTTCTGCAGAGGGCCGACGAGGTCCAGACCCCACACAGCGAAGGGCCAGGTGATGGGTATCGTCTGCAGAGCCTGAGCGGGCAGGTGGGTCTGCTTCGCATAGAATTGACACCCTTCGCAGGTGCGGACAATTCTAGTGGCGTCAGCCACCGCCGTCGGCCAGTAGAAGCCTTGCCGGAAAGCGTTCCTGACGAGGGCTCGAGGCGCTGCATGATGGCCGCAAGCCCCCGAGTGTATCTCTTGCAGGAGTTCCTGACCTTCGGCGATGGAGATGCACCGCTGGAGGATGCCCGAGGGGCTGCGGTGGTAGAGCTCCTTCTCATCGCCCAGCAAGACGAACGACTTGGCGCGTCGCGCTACCCGCCGTGCTTCGGCCTGGTCGAGGGGTAGCTCTCCTTGGCGGAGATATTGCAGGTACGAGGCCTACCAATCCTGATCAGGCGTGACCCCGCTCTGCTCCTCCTCGATGCGCAGCGCCTCGCCCTCGGGAGCCGAGGGTTCCTCGGGCCGAACCGAGGACGGCTCGGGCTGGGCCGAGGTTACTTCGGACGGGGCCGAGGGCGCCTCGAGCTCGGGCGTGTCGCTGATCTTGATGGAGGGTTGGTGCAGATCCCGGGAGAAGACGTCCGGGGGAACCGTCGTTCGCCCCGAGGCTATCTTTGCCAGCTCGTCCGCAGTCTCGTTGTAGCGCCGGGCGATGTGGTTAAGCTCGAGCCCGTAGAACTTGTCTTCCAGGCGTCGAACCTCATCACAATAGGCCTCCATCTTCGGGTCGCGGCAGTGGGAGTTCTTCATGACCTAGTCGATGACGAGCTGCGAGTCGCCGCGAGCGTCGAGGCGTCGGACCCCTAGCTCGATGGCGATTCGCAATCCGTTGATCAGAGCTTCGTACTCAGCCACATTGTTGGACGCCGGGAAATGGAGGCGCAGCACGTAGCGCAGGTGTTTCCCGAGGGGCGAGACGAAGAGCAGGCCCGTGCCGGCTCCCGTCTTCATCAGCGACCCGTCGAAAAACATGGTCCAGAGCTCCGGTTGGATCGGAGCCGTCGGCAACTGTGTGTCGATCCATTCGGCTACGAAGTCCGCCAGTGCCTGGGACTTGATGGCCTTCCGAGGGGCGAACGAGATTGTCTCGCCCATGATTTCCACCGCCCACTTTGCGATCCGTCCCGAGGCCTCTCGGCACTGGATGATCTCCCCCAGGGGGAAGGATGACACCACAGTTACCGGATGAGACTCGAAGTAATGTCGCAACTTTCGCCTCGTCAGGATCACTGCATACAGCAGCTTCTGAACTTGTGGGTAGCGGATCTTGGTTTCGGACAGTACCTCGCTGACGAAGTAAACTGGCCTCTGAATGGGCAATGCATGCCCCTCTTCTTGCCTTTCGACCACGATCGCGGCGCTAACCACCTGAGTGGTAGCGGCGACGTAGACCAAGAGGGCTTCTCCATCAGCTGGGGGTACCAAGACGGGCGCCTGGGTGAGGAGCGTCTTCAGGTTCCCGAGGGCTTCCTCGGCCTCGGGGGTCCAAGTGAAGCACTCGGCCTTCCTTAAGAGACGGTACAGAGGCAGGCCTCTTTCGCCGAGGCGCGAGATGAAACGGCTCAAGGCCGCGAGACATCCCATGACCCTCTGTACGCCTTTTAAGTCCTTGATGGGCCCCATGCTGGTGATGGCTGCGATCTTCTCCGGGTTGGCTTCGATGCCCCGCTCGGAGACGATGAATCCCAGGAGCATGCCTCGGGACACCCCGAAGACACACTTCTCGGGATTGAGCTTGACGCCCTTTGCCTTGAGACACCGGAATGTCACTTCAAGGTCGGAGAGAAGGTCGGAGGCTTTCCTTGTCTTGACTACGATGTCATCGACGTAGGCCTCGACCGTGCGACCAATGTGTTCGCCGAACACATGGTTCATGCACCGCTGGTACGTTGCACCCGCGTTCCTCAAACCGAACGGCATGGTGACATAGCAGTACATGCCGAAGGGCGTGATGAAAGAAGTCGCGAGCTGGTCGGACTCTTTCATCTTGATTTGATGATACCCTGAGTAGGCATCGGGGAAAGACAGGGTTTCGCACCCAGCAGTGGAATCCACGATTTGATCGATGCGAGGTAGAGGGTAGGGAACCTTCGGACATGCCTTGTTGAGACCAGTGTAGTCTACACACATCCGCCATTTCCCCCCTTTCTTCCTCACAAGCACAGGGTTGGCAAGCCATTCGGGATGGAATACCTCTTTGATGAACCCTGCTGCCATTAGCTTGTGGATCTCCTCGCCTATCACCCTGCGCCTTTCCTCGTCGAATCGGCGCAGAGGCTGCCTGACCGGTCGGGCTCCGGCCCGAATATCCAGCGAGTGCTCGGCGACATCCCTCGGTATGCCGGGCATGTCCGAGGGACTCCACGCAAAGACGTCGGCGTTTGCGCGGAGAAAGTCGACGAGCACTGCTTCCTATTTGGGGTCGAGCCCGGAACCGATCCGGATCTGCTTGGAGGTGTCGCCACTGGGGTCGAGAGGGACGGCCTTAACCGTCTCCGCTGGCTCGAAGTTGCCGGCGTGTCGCTTCACGTCCGGCACCTCTCGGGAGAGGTTTTCCAGGTCGGCAATGAGGGCCTCGGACTCGGCGAGGGCCTCGGCGTACTCCACGCACTCCACATCGCATTCGAACGCGTGTTTGTACGTGGGGCCGACGGTGATGACCCCGTTGGGGCCCGGCATCTTGAGCTTCAGGTAGGTGTAGTTGGGGATGGCCATGAACTTCGCGTAGCATGGCCTCCCCAACACTGCGTGGTAGGTTCCTCGGAACCCGACCACCTCGAACGTCAAAGTCTCCCTTCGGAAGTTGGAGGGTGTTCCGAAGCAGACAGGAAGGTCGAGCCGTCCGAGGGGCTGGACGCGCTTCCCAGGAATGATCCCGTGGAAGGGCGCAGCGCCTGCTCGGACGGAGGACAGATCGACGCGCAGGAGCCTGAGGGTCTCGGCGTAGATGATATTGAGGCAGCTGCCCCCATCCATCAGGACCTTGGTGAGTCTGACGTCGCCGATGATGGGATAAACGACGAGCGGGTACTTCCCCGGGCTCGGCATGTGGTCGGGGTGGTCATCTTGGTCGAAGGTGATGGGCTTGTCGGACCAGTCTAGGTAGACTGGCGCCGCCACCTTCACCGAGCAGACCTCCCGACGCTCTTGCTTACGATGCCGAGCCGAGGCATTCGCCGCATGCCCTCCGTAGATCATGAAGCAGTCGCGGACCTCGGGGAACTCTCCTGCTTGGCGATCTTCCTTTTTGTCGTCGTCGCGGGCCCTGCCACCCTCCGCGGGTGGCCCGGCCTTGTGGAAGTGGCGCCGAAGCATGACGCACTCCTCGAGGGTGTGCTTGACGGGCCCCTGATGGTAAGGGCACGTCTCCTTGAGCATCTTGTCGAAGAGGTTGGCACCTCCGGGGGGCTTCCGAGGGTTCTTGTACTCGGTGGCGGCGACAAGGTCTGCGTCGGCGGCGTCGCGTTTCGCTTGCGACTTCCTCCTGCCTTTCTTCTTGGCGCCGAGCGGAGTAGACGCCTCGGGAGCATCTTCCGACGGGCGGCCCTGGGGCTGCTTGTCCTTTCGGAAGATGGCCTCGACCGCCTCCTGGCCAGAGGCGAACTTGGTGGCGATGTCCATCAGTTCGCTCGCCCTGGAGGGGGTCTTGCGACCCAACTTGCTCACCAGGTCACGACAAGTGGTGCCGGCAAGGAACGCGCCGATGACATCGGAGTCGGTGATGTTGGGCAGCTCGGTGCGCTGCTTCGAGAACCGCCGGATGTAGTCCCGAAGAGACTCTCCCGGCTGTTGCCGGCAGCTTCGGAGGTCCCAGGAATTCCCGGGGCGCACGTACGTGCCCTGGAAGTTGCCAGCGAAAGCTTGGACCAAATCCTCCCAGTTGGAAATCTGCCCCGGAGGCAGGTGCTCCAACCAAGCGCGAGCAGTGTCGGAGAGGAACAGGGGGAGGTTGCGGATGATGAGGTTGTCGTCGTCCGTTCCACCCAGTTGACAGGCAAGGCGGTAGTCCGCGAGCCACAATTCCGGTCTTGTTTCCCCCGAGTACTTTGTGATAGTAGTCGGGGGTCGGAATCGGGCCAGAAACGGCGCCCACCGAATGGCCCGGCTGAAGACCTGCGGACCGGGTGGTTCGGGCGAGGGACTCCGATCCTCCCCGCTGTCGAAGCGTCCCCCACGCCTGGGGTGGTAGCCTCGGCGCACCCTTTCGTCGAGGCGGGCCCGACGGTCGCGATGAGGGCGCTCGTCGCCGAGGTGGCCCGGGGCCGCAGGCGCGGTGTTGCGCGTGCGCCCGGTGTAGACCGAGGCTTCCCGCATGAGTCGGGAAGTCGCGGCACGAGGTTCCGAGGGGTACCCCTGCCTTCGGGAGGCAGAGCTCTCGGCCCGCCGGTCCGCAGCGCCTTCCAGGAGATGCTTGAGCTCTCCCTGGATTCGCCGACCCTCGGTGGTTGATGACTCCGGCATCGCGCGGAGGAGCATCGCTGCGGCTGCCAGGTCCTGACCGGTCCCGCTGGGTGCGGGTAGCGGCCTGTCCCTGGCATCGTTGGCGATGCGGTGCTGGAGACCCTGGGGCAGGTGACGTATTTCTCCGGCCGGGGGCTGGCCCGCCCATACCTGCCCGACGTCCTGGCGGATCAACTCGAGCGCTCCTGCCCCCTCGTCGAGCCCGGCCTGCGCCCCGTGGACTTGCTCGAGCTGTGGGTCGTGACCCCCCGCCGGAACGGGGACCACAGCTAGCTCCCGTGGGATGTCGGCGCGAGGCACTGGCCTAGGGAGATCACCATCCTCCGGCATGCCGAGACGGTTGCCTCCGGAGGGATCCCCTAGCTCGACGTGGAAACATTCGCGGCTCGGGCCGCAGTCCTTGCCGTCAAGGCTGCGGCTGCCGTCGGAACAGTCGGAGAGGCAGTAGTTGCATGCGGTCATGAAGTCCCGCATGGCACTGGGGTTGCCAGATCCGGAGAAATCCCAGCAGATGCTGGGGTCGTCATCTTCCTCGGACCCAGAGGGCCCGTAGGTCGAGACGCCCGTCAATCGGTCCCAAGGCGACCGCACACGAAACCCAAGAGAAATTGCACTCGCCTCAACGTGGGCGCCCGCCAGAGCGAGGTCGCTAGGCAGATTGAGGTCGAGTCGAAATGACGAAGGATGGGAATCGGTCGGTACCTTTTGGTCGACGAGGGGCGACGAAGTCACATCGGGGGCTGATCGCGCCGTCGTCTTGGGTACGAGGGCGATGTCCTGCAGGTCCTCCATGAGCGTGCTGGCGTCGTCCACTTGCTCGGGGTTGGCGTGTTGCGGGGGGACGGCGCTCGCCTTCGCCTCAAACGCGAGGGTGACGCCCGACGCGTCCTCCGTTGGGGCGCTGGGGATGTTGATTCGCTCGACAGCCGACGGAGCGCAGCCTCCCGCTCGGCCCTGGTTGCCCCGCCTCCTCCTCCGATGGCGAGGGAGAGGATGGGGCGAGCTCGAAGGTTGTTCTTCCCCCACGCGGGGAAGACGTCGTCGATTCCGCCGCCGGCGGGCGGACTGTCGGCCACCATTGTCGCCGTCGCGCGGCGGTGGAAGGAGTATCATGTCGTAGCCGCCGTCGAAAGACATGAACTCTAGACTCCCGAAACGGAGCACCGTCCCGGGTTGGAGAGGTCGTTGGAGACTGCCCATCTAGAGCTTGACGGGAAACTGCTCGTCAACACGCAGCAGGCCCCTACCTGGCGCGCCAACTGTCGGCGTTTCGAGACCGGGGGGTCCCTAAGCCGACGAGTGAGTGTGCCGCGTGCCCCAGCCCAGATGGGTCGAGCGCGTGGGCGAGCGCGAAGGGGGGAAGAGCGAGGCGGCCGGAGCCGAGTCGAGAGGGAGGTGGAGATCCCGCGGCCTTCGTGTTCGTCCCGCGCCCAGGTCGGGTGCGCTTGCAGTAGGGGGTTACAAGCGTCCGCGCGGGTGAGGGGAGCGAGCGGCCCCAGGAGAGCGCCTGCCCCTGCCCTCGTTCCCGCGGGGCCAACCTCCTCTAAGAAGGCCCTGGTCCTTCCTTTTATAGGCGTAAGGAGAGGATCCAGGTGTACAAATGGGGGTGTAGCAAGGTGCTACGTGTCTAGCGGGAGAGAGCTAGTGCCCTAAGTACATGCCAAGGTGGCAGCCGGAGAGATCTTGGCACCCAGCTGGTGTGGCGTCGTGGCTGTCGGAGAAGCAATAGAGCTTGGCGGAGGGACAGCTGTCGGAGTGGTTGGGCCCTTGCTGACGTCCCCCTGCTTCCGTAAGAGAGCTGAGAGCCGCCGTCGTCATGGGTCTAGCGGGGCGCCATCATTGCCTATCTGGCGGAGCTAGCCAGATGGGACGTCGGTCCTGTTCTCTGCGGCCTGAGTCGGCTCGGGGTAGGGTGATGATGGCGCTTCCTGTTGACGTGGCGGACTTGTGCCCTAGGTCGGGCGACGTGGAGGCTCCTCCGAAGCCGAGGTCGAGTCTGTCCTGCATGGCCGAGGCCGAGTCCGAGCTCCTGGCTCGGGCGAGGCGGAGGTCGTTCGGCAGAGGCCAGAGCGGAGTCCGACCCCTGTGGTCGGGCGAGGCGGAGTTCGTCGTCTTCCGGGGCCTTAGCCCGAGTCCGAGCCCTGGGTCGGGCGGAGCGGAGTTCGCCGTCTTCCGGGGCATTAGCCCGAGTCCGAGCCCTGGGTCGGGCGGAGCGGAGTTCGCCGTCTTCCGGGGCCTTAGCCCGAGTCCGAGCCTTTGTAACACCCTGAATTTGGGGGTATAAAATTTCTTTGCTCATATTCACAAATTCAGGTGTTACTTCCCTTTTCTCATCCTTCCCCAATCTTTTCTTTCTCATTTCTATAGGAGAGGAGTGGTTATTTTATTTATAATTATAGTCTATTAGCTCAAACTCCAAGGGAGTATGAAATGTTGCATCATGTTGAACCCTAGATTTCACTTTTGTTTGGTGCATAATTCTCAAAAGGTCTAATTTGAATTTGTGGCTTATTTGAATTTGAATCAAATAGAGAAAATAAAAAAGAAAAGGGAAAACAAAAATCAGAATAAAAAGAAAAAGCAAAGAAGCCCGCTTCCCCCCCCCCCTCGGCCTTTCGGCCCATCAGGCCCACCCCGCGCCCCCGCCTCTCTCTCTCTCTCTCTGCTCGCCCGGCCCCACCTGTCGGCGCGGCCGCCTTCCGCGCGCCCGCCTCTCTCTCTCTCTGCTCGCCCGGCCCCACCTGTCGGCGCAGCCGATCCCCGCGTGCGCCCGCTCCCTCGCTCTCCCTCTGCCCGTGGGCCCGGCCCGTCAGCCCCGCTTTCCTCGCGCCCGCGCCCGCTTTCTTCTCTCTCTCTGCGCCGCGGGCCCGAGCTGTCAGCTCCCTCGTCTTCGCGTAACTGCCGCCGAGCTGCGCGCGCCCGCCTTCTCCGCGCCCACGTCGCGCGTGGGGGCTCGCCCCAACCCCGCTCCCGGCCACTAGAGCCCCGAACCTCACTCGCCCTCTCCCCCTCCCTCATTTGCGCACCAACCGGCCTCCCTCTTCCGCCTCTCCCTCGCTGCGCGCACGCCCAAGCGCCATCGCCGCGAACCGCCGCCGCCCGAGCTCGTTTCCCGGCCGCCGTTGGAGCTCCGCCGTGTCCGTTGCCACGGTGAGCTTCGCCCCGGCGTCCGCAACCCGGAACGCGCTCCAATCTCCTCTTCCCCTCCCTATTTCTCTCTGCCCGCGCTCACCCGCCGTCCGCCGTGCAGCCGTCACCGTCGACCCGGGCCACCGTCGCGTCTCCGTCGCCGCCGAGGAGTTCCCGGAGGCCGCTTTGAGGTAAGGGACCTCTCCCGCCCCTATTGGCCTTTGTCTTGCTCTCTATCGCGTTTAATTCCTCGCCGGAGTAGTTTAGCGCCGCCGCCGAGCCGCTCCACCGTGAACCGCCCCCCTCCGGTGCCCCTGCCCCGACCCAGACCCCACCAGAGAGTTTCCCGTGTCCTCCCCAACCTCCCCGGCCACTCAGGTCGCCCCGGGAACCCGCAGGGCCCCCGCTCCTCTCATCTCCGGCGAGCTCCTCCGCCGCGGGGACGAGCACCGCCGCCCCAGCTAGCCGAAGGAGACGGGAGCCAGCCACCCCATCCCCGCCGTCTATCTTAGATCGGACGGCACGGATTCAAATAACCCGAACCCAACCTCAACCGTCCGCCCAAGATCCAACGGCCCAGAGCCGTTTCCCCGCGCCCCGCCTCTCTGCCAACCGGGACCCGCCTGTCAGCCGTTCGCCCGCGCGCTCGCTCTGCTCGCCCGGTCCCGCCTGCCAGTCGCCTGCGCCTCGCTCTGCTCGCCCGGTCCTGCCTGTCAGCCGTTTGCCCGCGCGCTGCCCGCCCGGTCCCGCCTGCCAGTCGCCTGCGCCTCGCTCTGCTCGCCCGGTCCTGCCTGTCAGCCGTTTGCCCGCGCGCTGCCCGCCCGGTCCCGCCTGTCAGCCGCTCAGGCTGTCGCGCGCCCGCGCGCCCGCCGCAGGATCTAATCCTGGCCGTTGATCTGGGATCTAACGGCTATTAGCGCCCGATACCCCTTCGCCCGCGCGTTTTCTTAAAGAGCCCCCCGGTTTTCTGGAAATTGCGCCCGCCGTCCCTGGTTTCTCGCAGTTAGGTCCTCAGCCCTTTTAGTTAATTCAAAAAAGGTCCTTAGGGTATATTTTTTTAACCCCTAAACTTGTAAAATTCATAACTTTGCCATATGAACTCCAAATTAGGTGCTTCAAATTGCAAAATGTTCATAAAATTATTATCTATCTGTTTATGCAATGTTTCCCTGCTGTTTCTGTGTCCCAATTAATGGTTAATCATTAGGATAGAATTAATGATATGGGAACCTTATTTGAGATAAATAAAAGATAGTAGACTTTAATAAAAGTTGGAGCACTTAAGTTTATGGACTCAAACACCTAAGTTTAGGAACTTAAAACCAGATAATGATTTAATCCCACCACTGACTTAAACCTGAGTAGTGGATAATGAATCCTTTTGTATAGTCCCCTACCCCAGACCTAGAGAATACCAGAGTGCCTATCCCTTTTCTATTATGAACTTGTGATCTCTCTCTGCTGCATATGTTGGTATATTGTTTTTGCCTGTTATTTCCCAAGTGCATAGTGTGAATGATTACTTTACGTAGACTACGGGCAGTCTGTGTTTCCCGAGGAAGTTGCAGAGGAAGTTCCTGATCAACAGTTTGGTGAAGGCAAGTGTCCTCTGACCCATTATGTCCTATTCATTTATAACTTACTACCCCGCATTACTTACTTGAAACCTAAGGATTGACTAGCTTTACACTTTACCTTATCCTTGATGACCTTATGGGCTATTATGGTTAGCATTTTGCTACTGCCTTAACTTAATCAATGAACATGATGTGAATGTTTATGATACTGTTATCCTGATTATGTTGATGATCTTGTGATACCTTAAGGGGGCTCAGGCTGTTTCCTGAGTACCTCTCCGTAAGGACCTGTTCGTTGAGAGACCACCCGGGATAACAGTGCAACCATGAGGGTGAAATGGGACGCCCTTAGCTAATTAATTAGAGGAACTAGAGGTGTAGTTGCTTCGCCGTCGTGCCGTCAATGGGGTCCAGGCACAGTGCTTGCTCTGCCGAGGCTGAGTGTCGAGGTTCTTTCGTTTTGCTTTTGTTAGTCACCCTCCTGCGGGGAGAGGTACTGTGTTTATCAAACTGGAGAAACCTAACGGGTGGCTATGACCTCTAGGGAATCTTTGTAAAGGCTACGTAGTGATACCCTGCCGGACCACCTAGGAAGTGATTGTAATACTCCAAGTTGTATACCAGGAATAATAGAGAGTTATTCTCAATTTTGTATGTCTCATTTGCATCATGAAAAGAGCCTACACAAAATTTAAGAGTTTAATTCCAACAAATGATAAAGAAATTTGCAACATGTTGGAGTTTTATTGTTTGTGCATTAAATAAAATAATAATGTTAATAATAATAATAAAACAATGATTCTAAAGGTTGAATTCATCCCTAAATTAAAATTTAGGGGTTTGAAAATAAGAAGAATAGGAAAGACATAGAAATACAAAAAATATAAATATTCTTAGGCTTACTACTTTTTACTGTACAAACATAGTGTAAATGTGGCCACAAAGTTTGAATTTAAAACTTGAATCCAAATTGGATTAGAAAATGGAGAAAAAGGAAAGAAAAACAGAAAATATTAAAAAAAAATAAAAAACGATACATGGGCCAACTGCACTCCATTCGGCCTACTCAGGAAAACACACCATGGCGGCCCAATTACCCACTCCCGCGCCTACCGCCTTCGCTTACACCGACACGCGGGACCGGCGTGTTCGACTCGCTGTCGTGTGGGCCCGCTCGCTCAGGGGCATCAACCACCTCGCGAGCTTCGCGCGGGCGGCCGTCAACCAGCCGAATCCGTGGGCACGGCCAAGCCTTATCCTTACCTAGCATATAAATCTCCGCTCGGCCCCGTCTCGGCGCCTCCTCTTCAGCCGCATCCGCGCTGCCGAGATATCCCGGGCGTGTTGAGGACCAACTGTGCCGCCGTCACCTCGTGCTTGGATCCGCCGCCGTAGACAGCGACGAGTAGCAAATTCCAGGCCCCAATTTGGCAAACCAAGGCTTGTGCGGTTCGCGTAGAAGCGGTGCGTGGGCGCAATCGGTGAAGGGGGTCTTCGACGCCGCAAGAATTCGTCGCCGGGCTTGAAGATCCGCCGCCCTTCGTGACCAAGCCTCCCTGCGATGCCTTACGAGGTATGTGCAGGACCGACGTATTTCCCTTGCCCTGGGCGTCGTTGTGGACCTTTTGGTTTAGGGTTTAGTGCACGGGACGCAAGATGGGTGATCCCCGGCCATGGCACCACCGTGCGCCGGGACAGGCCGCCGTCGTGCTCTGGCGAGGCTGGGAGGTGGAAGACGGCTGTGGGGCGTTCATCCGGAGATCTGCGGCTGAGATTAGATCAAGTCGTAACGGTTCGTTTGGACGGGGGGGGGGAAACCGTTGATCGTTCATCGTGGGGCTGGGAATGATTTGGGTTTCAGTGGATCCGGTTCATCGGATCTTAATCCGAGGGCTGTCCTGGCATGCTATTTCTGTGTGGGCGCGATCAAATCCTAGCCGCGAGATCTGATCTGAACGGCCAGAATTGAAGCGTACCCCTTCGGCTCTGGATATTTGCTTAAGAGACCTTCAAGTTAAAAGAAATCAACCCGCGGTCCTAGCTATTGGGAATCTGAGTCTTGGGAATTATTGCGAGTTAGCCCCTGTATTTCTACTTATTTAGCGCGTAGTCCAGACACCTATTAAAACCAGGAAATTCGTTTAGAAAATGGTTTTTAGTACAAATTTAATTGCAGAAACTAGTTTAATTCATAGAAAATGCTTATGAACTCCAAATTGATCCATTCCAGTTCCTAAATTTTTGTAATAATATTGTCTACCCATTAGTGCCTCTGTTCTGACATGACAAACACATTAAAATTATTCTTTCACTTAATCTTGTATTAAGCACATAAAACCTTAGAAAATCCATAACTTAAAATATATAACTCCAAATTTGATGATTCCAGTTCCTGTGATCTTGTTTTAATGTCTAGTTTATTACTGTATATTCTATTTGCATGTTTGATGTGATGTTAATTTATGCTATGCCATGTATGTATTGTATTGATGCGAGTAGACGAGCAACCCACTGTGGAACCTGTGCTTCAACAAGTAGAGACTGCTGAGCAGGAGCTCGTTGAAGGCAAGTTGTGCCCTTGATCACTTCTTTTACCCATTCATGTTCTTATTACTCATAATGATCTGCATAGGATAATTTTGCTGGGACCCAATAGGATACCCTAGATTTGACTATCTTTATACCTTGCTTCACCACTGGTTTTACTACTAAAGTTTTGGGTAGTACATGCTATTGCTTTATGTGGATTTGGGTATAGAGATATTCATCACTCATTGTTATACTATTTATTGTTATTTGTTTTATTCTTCCTTGTTCATGTTAAGATCATTATGTTAATGGGAACATGGAGAACCACCCGGGAAAACAGTGCTACCACAAGGGTTTAATGGGACGCCCTTGGCTGATTAACTAGGAAAGCTAGGGGAGGGCTACCTTACCCGAAAGGGGCAAGGGCAGTAGGGGAGAGGTCAGTGTAGGGAGGTCCCTGGTTGATTTTGCTGCGATGGCGGTCAGCCAGGAACCCTGCACTGGATCTTCCTATAAACTGTAGCGGGTAGTCTGAAGCTAGTGGAACTTTGTAAAGGCCTCGTAGTGGTACCCTGCCTCGCTTCCTAGGTAGAGGTGTATGGAGTCTGATCAACTCTGTGGCAAATGGGTAACACGACTTGTGGGTAAAGATGCGCAACCTCTGCAGAGTGTAAAACTGGTATACTAGCCGTGCTCACGGTCATGAGCGGCTCGGACACTCACATGATTAAATTATGGAACTTAAACTTAACCTGTCATTTCATTGCATTTGGGATTATTTTATTATTACTTTTACTTATCATTACTATGGTTTGGTATTTACTTACACTTAGTAATTGCTAATAAAATTTTGACCAACTTATAAAAGCAATGCTCAGCTTCAGCCTTTATTTCATTGATCAGCCTTACACTTCATGAACTCCCACCTTTGGTGAGTACATGTCACATTATTCCCCACGACTTGTTGAGCTATGATCGTATGTGAGCTCACTCTTGCTGTCTCACACCCCCCCACAGGAGAAGAGCAGGTGGTCGAAGAGGAGCCGCCTAACACTGAGGAGTTTGATCTGATCTAGGTGGCGTTTCTCAGTCGACATTGGCGCCATCGATCCTTAGTTCGTTTTATATTTATTATTTTAATTTGTAATAAGTCTTCCGCTATGTAATAAATACTCTGATGTTTTATGACATTTATCTCTATACACTCTGTTATTATATATGTTGTCTTCTTTGGCGCATGTATGAGATGCACCCGGCTTTGTCCTTTAAAACCGGGTGTTACAGAAGTGGTATCAGAGCAAATGTTGACTGTAGGACGAAACCTAGATAGAAATGGACAACCCTTACCTACTTATCTCATTCTGATTCATTCTATACTTACCTTACTCTGATTCTTTCTACACTCATCTTGATATTGTCTCACCTTCTACTGTTCCACTCTGATCATTCTCATCTTTTCTATTCTAAGACAAGATGGATTTCAAACCTTGGAATCCCTACCCTATGACATTTTCTTTAAGAGAAAGGAAGCCTAAGACAAAATTAAAACTATTTTCTCTATTTAAAATGTTGTTTGATTGTGCTGATGCTAAATGCCTGATTTGCTTCTTTGATTGATTGAATTATGGACATCTTAGTATGTACCACCATAAGGTATTGAATTAGCTAGGATAGGTAAAATATTAATCTGCTTAGCTAATAAATTCCCCCAAAGTAACCTGATTTGTAAATACCTGCCTTGTCTGCTATTCTCTTACCATATGTATCTAACTCAGATGGTCAATACCAGGCGGGGTGGTGGAATTGATCTTCCTCCTAATCAACACACTCGAAGGATATACAGACAACCTCAGCCACAGCCAGCAGAGATGAATCCTCCTAATCCTCCACCAGGCGGAGTTGACCCACTGGTTGCTGCTCAGATGGCGGTGATGCAGCAAATGGCGGATACTATGGCTGATATGCGTGCCCAGATGCAGCAAGAACGCCAAGAGATGCGTCAGGAAAGAGAAGATATACGCCAGGAGTTGCGCCAGGAGAGAGATGAGATACGCCAAGAAAGGAGGGCGCAACAACAGCAGCTGCAACAACAACTTCAACAACAGCAACAACAGCAACAAGTGCCATTGCCTCCACCACCACCACCAGTTCCACCTCGTGATAAGCACCGGGAGTTTATGAGTCATAAACCACCGACCTTCGCCAGTTCGCCAGATCCACTTGATGCAGATGATTGGCTGAAAGCAATTGAGAAGATGCTCAACATTGCACAATGCTCAGACCGGGAGAAAGTTCTTTATGCCTCAGGTCGTCTGACAGGTCCTGCTGCTGACTGGTGGGATTCTTATACTGCTGCCCATGATGCTGCTGATACTATTACTTGGGCAGATTTCAGTACACAATTCAGGAACTATCATATTCCAGCTGGGATGATAAAGATCAAGAAGAAAGAGTTTCTGTCCTTGAAGCAAGGTAACATGTCGGTCAGCGAGTACAGAGACAAATTTATTCAGCTGTCGAGATATGCTCCGGAGGAAGTTGCTGAGGATGAGAGGAAGCAGGAGCATTTTATTGAAGGACTTAATGGACCCTTGCAGTACGCACTGGTGGCACACACCTTTCCATCCTTTCAGAGGCTACTGGATAAGGCTCTTGCTATTGAACACAAGCGTGTTCAACTGGGTGATTTGAAGAGGAAGGCTATCTCGCAAGGACAAGGTAGCAGCAGTGTTTGTCCTCGCTACAGTTCACCACAGGGTACACCGACTCGGCCAGGAGGACCACGCCCAGTTCAGCAATCACCACTTAGGACTCCACCTCCTCGACAGGCTACTCCCACGGGCACCCCGACGAAGTTTGCAGGACAGAGTCCAGGCACTCAATGTTTCAAGTGTGGGAAGATTGGTCATTATGCAAATGTCTGCCCACAGAGGATTGCTACTACTCCAGCTCAGAACAAGCAACAGACCCCTGGCAAGGGATATTCTATAGCCAGGGTGAATCAAGTCAGCGTTGATGATACTCCTGATGGTGGTGACCTCGTAATTGGTATGTTTTATGTTAATGCAATTCCTGCAACCATATTATTTGATTCTGGTGCTACACATTCATTCATGTCTGCTAGATATGCCAACACAAATGAAATACCACTGCTAAATATGAGAAAACCCCTGATAGTAATTACACCTAAAGGGCCTATTGAGGCGAATCAAATGACACGTAGATTGACATTAACCATTATGGGTAGAGAATTTGGAGCTACTGCTATAATATTAGAGTCAAGCAGTATAGATTTGATCCTTGGTATGTCATGGCTAAGGAAGGCAAAGGCCGTTATAGCATGTGGTAGAGGTACCATAGAACTCACTACCACTAAAGGAGAAAGATTTCAAGTCAATATTGCAGTAACCTCCTCATCCATGCGTGCAATGTTCTTTATGCCTGAGGAGTTTGTTGGTGACAACATCCGGGTGGTTAGAGATTTTCCGGATGTCTTTCTAGAGGAGTTACCAGGGATGCCACCTGATAGAGAAGTTGAGTTTGTGATTGATCTCTTACCTGGAACCGCCCCTATTTCTAAACGGCCATATAGAATGTCCGTAGAGGAGTTGAAGGAACTGAAGAAGCAGTTGACGGAGTTACAAGAGGCTGGTTACATTCGTCCAAGTTCCTCACCTTGGGGAGCACCGGTGTTATTTGTGCAGAAGAAGGATGGATCGCAACGGATGTGTGTGGATTATAGATCTCTTAATGATGTTACGGTGAAGAACAAGTATCCGTTGCCCCGTATTGAGGATTTATTTGATCAGATGCGAGGTGCAAGAGTATTTTCGAAGATTGATCTCCGATCCGGTTACCATCAGATGAGGATTAGACCATCGGATATTCCCAAGACAGCATTCTCGACTCGATATGGATTATATGAGTTTACTGTTATGTCATTTGGACTAACCAATGCACCAGCTTACTTCATGAATTTGATGAATAAGGTGTTTATGGAGTATTTGGACAGATTCGTCGTGGTATTCATCGACGATATTCTTATCTATTCTAAGAATGAAGGTGATCATGAACAACATCTAAGGTTGGTGCTACAGAAGTTACGAGATAATCAACTCTATGCTAAGTTCAGCAAGTGCGAGTTTTGGATTGACAAGGTGCCATTCCTTGGTCATATTATTTCTAATGGAGGAATAGCAGTGGATCCTGCTAAAGTGAAGGAGATAATGGAGTGGAGAGTGCCCACTACAGTTACTGAGATTCGGAGTTTCTTGGGTCTCGCAGGATACTATCGGAGATTTATTGAGGGATTCTCTAAGATTGCCAAGCCTATGACATCGCTTTTGGAGAAAGGAAAAGAATTTAAGTGGGATGAGAAATGTCAGGAGAGCTTTGATCAATTGAAGGAAAGATTGATGTCACCTCCAGTATTGATTATGCCAGATCTGCAGAAGGGATTTGACATTTATTGTGATGCATGTGGCCAAGGACTTGGATGTGTGCTTATGCAAGAAGGTCATGTGATTGCCTATGCATCTCGTCAGTTGAGGAAGCATGAATTGAACTACCCCACTCATGACTTGGAATTGGCTGCCGTTGTGCATGCACTTAAGATTTGGAGACACTACATTATGGGAACTAAGTGCCAAGTATACACGGATCACAAGAGTTTGAAGTATATATTCACTCAGAAGGATCTCAACCTTAGGCAACGCCGTTGGTTGGAGCTTATTAAGGATTATGATTTGGAGATTCACTATCATCCGGGCAAGGCGAATTTGGTTGCAGATGCCTTGAGCCGGAAGGAGCATGTTCACTCCGCTTTCGTTGTCCAACTACCCGATGAATTAGCAAAAGACTTTGAGAGACTCAACCTGGGAATTGTTACTCATACTGAAGGAGTTACCATTGAATTGGAACCTACCTTGGAACAAGAGATTCGTAAAGGTCAGGTTGGTGATGCTAAAATTCAAGAGATTAAGGATCTTATTACTGAAGGAAGAGTTCCGGAGTTCACGGAGGATGAGCAAGGTACTATATGGTTCAAAGATCGGATATGTGTCCCAAAGATCGACAGCCTCCGTGAGGCTATATTGAAAGAAGCTCATGATTCTGATTACTCCATCCACCCTGGAAGCACTAAGATGTATCAAGATTTGAAGCGAAAGTATTGGTGGTATGGACTGAAAAGAGATGTGGCTGCTCATGTGGCTAAGTGTGATGTATGTCAAAGAGTTAAGGCTGAACATCAAAGACCCGCTGGATTATTGCACCCATTGAAGATACCTGAGTGGAAATGGGAAGAAATTGGTATGGATTTTATTGTTGGACTACCCCGCACTCCAGCAGGATATGACTCTATTTGGGTAATTGTGGACAGATTGACAAAGGTGGCTCATTTTATACCTGTGAGGACTAATTATACGGGAGCCAAGCTAGCGGAATTGTATATGACTCGGATAGTTTGTCTACATGGAGTGCCTAAGAAGATCGTGTCTGATCGAGGATCACAGTTTACTTCTCGATTTTGGAAGAAGTTGCATGAGAGCTTGGATACAAAGTTGAATTTTAGCTCAGCCTACCATCCCCAGACTGATGGACAGACAGAGAGAACCAATCAAGTGCTGGAAGATATGTTAAGAGCTTGTGCTCTCAAGCATGGTGGCAGTTGGGAGAAGAGTTTACCATATGCTGAGTTTTCTTATAATAATAGCTATCAGGCCAGTTTGAAGATGTCACCATTTGAGGCTTTGTATGGCAGGAAATGCAGGACTCCCCTGTATTGGGATCAGACTGGAGAAAGACAGTTCTTCGGGCCTGAGTTGATTCAAGAGGCAGAAGAGCAAGTTCGAATGATAAGAGAAAATTTGAGAATTGCACAATCAAGGCAAAAGAGCTATGCTGATAATAGAAGGAGACTCCTAGAGTTTAAGGAGGGTGATCATGTCTACTTGAAGGTGTCACCACTTCATGGTATGAGGAGATTTAAAGTAAAAGGGAAGTTGTCCCCTCGCTTCATTGGACCTTACTTGATCTTAAAGCGAGTGGGTGAAGTTGCATATCAACTGGAGTTACCCGATCATCTGTCAGATGTACATGATGTGTTTCATGTGTCTCAGCTAAAGAAGTGCCTCAGGGTACCTGAGGAGCAGCTACCACTAGAGGACCTTAGTGTTCAAGATGACCTGACTTATGCTGAGTACCCTATCAAGATTCTGGATACTTTGACTTGAGTTACGAGAAATAAGGTTATAAAGATGTGCAAAGTTCAATGGAGTCACCACGGTGAAGATGAAGCAACTTGGGAAAGAGAAGAAGAGCTTCGTATAGATTTTCCCCACCTTTTCCCTAGTTCTTCTTAAATCTCGAGGACGAGATTATTTTTAAGGGGGGTAGGATTTGTAATACTCCAAGTTGTATACCAGGAATAATAGAGAGTTATTCTCAATTTTGTATGTCTCATTTGCATCATGAAAAGAGCCTACACAAAATTTAAGAGTTTAATTCCAACAAATGATAAAGAAATTTGCAACATGTTGGAGTTTTATTGTTTGTGCATTAAATAAAATAATAATGTTAATAATAATAATAAAACAATGATTCTAAAGGTTGAATTGATCCCTAAATTAAAATTTAGGGGTTTGAAAATAAGAAGAATAGGAAAGACATAGAAATACAAAAAATATAAATATTCTTAGGCTTACTACTTTTTACTGTACAAACATAGTGTAAATGTGGCCACAAAGTTTGAATTTAAAACTTGAATCCAAATTGGATTAGAAAATGGAGAAAAAGGAAAGAAAAACAGAAAATATATAAAAAAAACGATACATGGGCCAACTGCACTCCATTCGGCCCACTCAGGAAAACACACCATGGCGGCCCAATTACCCACTCCCGCGCCTACCGCCTTCGCTTACACCGACACGCGGGACCGGCGTGTTCGACTCGCTGTCGTGTGGGCCCGCTCGCTCAGGGGCGTCAACCACCTCGCGAGCTTCGCGCGGGCGGCCGTCAACCAGCCGAATCCGTGGGCACGGCCAAGCCTTATCCTTACCTAGCATATAAATCTCCGCTCGGCCCCGTCTCGGCGCCTCCTCTTCAGCCGCATCCGCGCTGCCGAGATATCCCGGGCGTGTTGAGGACCAACTGTGCCGCCGTCACCTCGTGCTTGGATCCGCCGCCGTAGACAGCGACGAGTAGCAAATTCCAGGCCCCAATTTGGCAAACCAAGGCTTGTGCGGTTCGCGTAGAAGCGGTGCGTGGGCGCAATCGGTGAAGGGGGTCTTCGACGCCGCAAGAATTCGTCGCCGGGCTCGAAGATCCGCCGCCCTTCGTGACCAAGCCTCCCTGCGACGCCTTACGAGGTATGTGCAGGACCGACGTATTTCCCTTGCCCTGGGCGTCGTTGTGGACCTTTTGGTTTAGGGTTTAGTGCACGGGACGCAAGATGGGTGATCCCCGGCCATGGCACCACCGTGCGCCGGGACAGGCCGCCGTCGTGCTCTGGCGAGGCTGGGAGGTGGAAGACGGCTGTGGGGCGTTCATCCGGAGATCTGCGGCTGAGATTAGATCAAGCCGTAACGGTTCGTTTGGACGGGGGGGGGGGGGGAAACCGTTGATCGTTCATCGTGGGGCTAGGAATGATTTGGGTTTCAGTGGATCCGGTTCATCGGATCTTAATCCGAGGGCTGTCCTGGCATGCTATTTCTGTGTGGGCGCGATCAAATCCTAGCCGCGAGATCTGATCTGAACGGCCAGAATTGAAGCGTACCCCTTCGGCTCTGGATATTTGCTTAAGAGACCTTCAAGTTAAAAGAAATCAACCCGCGGTCCTAGCTATTGGGAATCTGAGTCTTGGGAATTATTGCGAGTTAGCCCCTGTATTTCTACTTATTTAGCGCGTAGTCCAGACACCTATTAAAACCAGGAAATTCGTTTAGAAAATGGTTTTTAGTACAAATTTAATTGCAGAAACTAGTTTAATTCATAGAAAATGCTTATGAACTCCAAATTGATCCATTCCAGTTCCTAAATTTTTGTAATAATATTGTCTACCCATTAGTGCCTCTGTTCTGACATGACAAACACATTAAAATTATTCTTTCACTTAATCTTGTATTAAGCACATAAAACCTTAGAAAATCCATAACTTAAAATATATAACTCCAAATTTGATGATTCCAGTTCCTGTGATCTTGTTTTAATGTCTAGTTTATTACTGTATATTCTATTTGCATGTTTGATGTGATGTTAATTTATGCTATGCCATGTATGTATTGTATTGATGCGAGTAGACGAGCAACCCACTGTGGAACCTGTGCTTCAACAAGTAGAGACTGCTGAGCAGGAGCTCGTTGAAGGCAAGTTGTGCCCTTGATCACTTCTTTTACCCATTCATGTTCTTATTACTCATAATGATCTGCATAGGATAATTTTGCTGGGACCCAATAGGATACCCTAGATTTGACTATCTTTATACCTTGCTTCACCACTGGTTTTACTACTAAAGTTTTGGGTAGTACATGCTATTGCTTTATGTGGATTTGGGTATAGAGATATTCATCACTCATTGTTATACTATTTATTGTTATTTGTTTTATTCTTCCTTGTTCATGTTAAGATCATTATGTTAATGGGAACATGGAGAACCACCCGGGAAAACAGTGCTACCACAAGGGTTTAATGGGACGCCCTTGGCTGATTAACTAGGAAAGCTAGGGGAGGGCTACCTTACCCGAAAGGGGCAAGGGCAGTAGGGGAGAGGTCAGTGTAGGGAGGTCCCTGGTTGATTTTGCTGCGATGGCGGTCAGCCAGGAACCCTGCACTGGATCTTCCTATAAACTGTAGCGGGTAGTCTGAAGCTAGTGGAACTTTGTAAAGGCCTCGTAGTGGTACCCTGCCTCGCTTCCTAGGTAGAGGTGTATGGAGTCTGATCAACTCTGTGGCAAATGGGTAACACGACTTGTGGGTAAAGATGCGCAACCTCTGCAGAGTGTAAAACTGGTATACTAGCCGTGCTCACGGTCATGAGCGGCTCGGACACTCACATGATTAAATTATGGAACTTAAACTTAACCTGTCATTTCATTGCATTTGGGATTATTTTATTATTACTTTTACTTATCATTACTATGGTTTGGTATTTACTTACACTTAGTAATTGCTAATAAAATTTTGACCAACTTATAAAAGCAATGCTCAGCTTCAGCCTTTATTTCATTGATCAGCCTTACACTTCATGAACTCCCACCTTTGGTGAGTACATGTCACATTATTCCCCACGACTTGTTGAGCTATGATCGTATGTGAGCTCACTCTTGCTGTCTCACACCCCCCCCCACAGGAGAAGAGCAGGTGGTCGAAGAGGAGCCACCTAACACTGAGGAGTTTGATCTGATCTAGGTGGCGTTTCTCAGTCGACATTGGCGCCATCGATCCTTAGTTCGTTTTATATTTATTATTTTAATTTGTAATAAGTCTTCCGCTATGTAATAAATACTCTGATGTTTTATGATATTTATCTCTATACACTCTGTTATTATATATGTTGTCTTCTTTGGCGCATGTATGAGATGCACCCGGCTTTGTCCTTTAAAACCGGGTGTTACAGTGATCAATGGGGAGTCATGATCCCCGGGCAAAACGGGAATCACGGCTCATGGGTAAAGTGTGCGACCTCTACAGAGGGTAGTGAAACTGATATATCAGCCGTGCTCACGGTTAAGAGCAGCTTGGGATCCTCTTTGATTAGAGATACAGATGGTTCGAGATATAAGGATTATGTTATGGTTTTGGTTCGAATATGATGATGATGTTCCTCGATGAGGAAATGGTTCATGGGTTGGTTAATGCTAAAATCTGGCTTCTACTAATGATAAATACCTGACCAACTAAAAGCAACTGCTTGAGCCTAACCCCACATAAAGCTAGTCCACTTCAGCCAAACGGGACATTTGCTGAGTACGTTGATGTGTACTCATCCTTGCTTTACC
Source organism: Zea luxurians (assembly GCA_029449295.1). Taxonomy (NCBI): domain Eukaryota; kingdom Viridiplantae; phylum Streptophyta; class Magnoliopsida; order Poales; family Poaceae; genus Zea; species Zea luxurians. The sequence goes on from JAOPSE010000010.1 coordinate 106,654,694, forward strand.
ACCAAACACCAGGTTGTCCGCATTGTAATCACTGCTCTGGAGAAGGCGAAGTCGTGGAAGGAGACTTCTAGGAGTTCCAGGACTATGACGAATTCTAGGTGTGGGTTGGCGGCAACCCCCAGTCAGCTGCCTGTGAAGGCCTTATCTTTACTGCGTTTCGCTAGCACTTTGATTTATCTGTTAAGTTGATGACTATGTGGTTGTCTATGACTCTGTGATGTAACAAGTTAATACTCCTTTATGTTATTATTCGAGCAATGTGCGTTGATGTTCATTTATGTAACTGCTGTGTACGTAAGTTCTGATCCTGGCACGTACATGGTTCGCATTCGGTTTGCCTTCCAAAACCGGGTGTGACATAAGTGGTATCAAAGCCGTGCTGACTGTAGGACCGCTGACCTAGAGTAGCACTGGTCGTACTAAGGACTATTGACCTTTCCCTCTCACCTTGACCTCTGATGTTACTTCAAAAGTCGGTCACCTCGACCAACCCTATGTTTTACTACCTATATATATATACTATACTATACCTTGTTAAAATTTTTATCTTATTCTGTCTATGATTTATTCACTTGTCATATTAGTTCTGCTCTTACTCTTATGCTTACGATGTCTTTTGTAGATGGCACGTCTTAGGCACACTGCACGTAAGTCGGTGATTCCTTTCCTGCCGTCTCGACTTGTGGAGCGTCCTCTGCACCGCACCGTGTCCGGTCAGTCGAGTCACCTGGAGAGACTGCACCACCGCCTGCGTGAGGAGCAGGAACGCCGACGGCAGCACAGAGAGCAGCAGGGCTCTTCCTCCTCATCCCAGCGAGAGGTGGAGTCTGTGAGGCCCCGTTCTTCTGTTGCCCAGCTGGAGGCGCCCCCTGCACCACCGCGGGACGCCCCGGCTGTTGGAGGAGCTACTGGAGGAGACCCCGACGACGACTCAGACCACAGCACGGAGTCTTCTGAGCCGCAGGAGGCGGAAGGATGGGTCGCCCGACCCATCACCTGTGACGCCGCTCGCGGTTGTCACTTCCACGACGCACTCGACACCTTGCTGCGCCAGGCTTTCGACCGGCACACCTGGTCGATCGAGTATCGTTGTGTAGTCTACCAGCACAGTCGCGGGAGGTACCCGGACCGTTAGGAGGCTACCTGCCTAGTTCGCCGTCCGGAGGATGACCTCCGGGATGCGGAGGCCGTTTCGGAGCACTATTCCATCTCCGAGAGGGACACTGCAGAGGCGGCTATGCAGGATGCAGCACGACGTGCACTCTCTCAGTACTGTTCTTTGTTCGGTGGCGTGGCCGACGGTCTTAACCTTCGGTACTACCCCCGCCGCCCTACTGGCAGCACAGAGAGTGTGGTTGTCTCACCTGTTGGTGAGGCTAACCCTAGGTTGAGCAGCACAGTCAACCTAGTCGCAGTGCTTAACACTGAGCTGGATCACTCTCTGGACGAGCTGAGCAGAGCTCGAACGGAGATTGCGGAGTTGCGTGCTGAGCTGGCAGAGCGCCATCACCAGGAGGGTGGTTCCCCCGCTCCTGTTGGGACTCAGCACCCATACCGCTCGCCGCCACGTGGTCACCACACTTATGGTTCCCCTGCCTGTAAGACCAGGATAGATCTGGATCCTTAGATCGTTAGCGTCGAAGTTTGTAATAATCCTTAAATCAGATGTCTCAGTCTTAGATAGTCAGTTTAGTTTGCTTACCAGTTGTTTCTAATTAGCTTAGTTTGCTTATCAGTTGCTTGCATGCTTGTTATGATGAACTTGTGCTGGATTCGAATCTTTGTAATGACTGTTGCCAACCTGTGGGTTTCCCCTGCAGTTTGGCCTAGCTATAATGTTAATAAAGTCAGTTATTTAGTTGGGAAGCCATTTACTTCTACTTTCCTTCTTATCTGAGAAGCTGTGTTGAATCATAATGAGGATCAGTGAAGCTCTTGTTCACTCAGTGTCATGAAGAATTCTGTATTCTCTTTTCTTATGCTGAAGGGTTGTAGGATCAACGCTGATGTATGAATGTCTTCCACAGATGTCTGACAACAGGCGCCGATGCAACAGGCGTGCTCAGCAAGAGCAGCAGGACCAGCATGAGGAACAACAGAGGCAGCCTCCCCCGCCACCCCCGATGACAGTGGAGCAGATGTTCTTGATGCAGACTCAGGCAGTGCAGGCCATTGGGCAGACTCTGGCAGCCATGCAGCAGGCTCAACAGCAACCCCAACCCCAATTGCAAGTGCAGATGCCCCAGATGCCACGAGATAAGCGTGGTGAGTTCATGAGAGGGCACCCTCCTACCTTCGCCCATTCTGCCGACCCCATGGATGCAGAAGACTGGTTGCGTGCAGTGGAAAGAGAACTGCGCACCGCCCAATGTAACGACAGGGAGAAGGTTCTGTATGGCCCCCGTCAGCTAAGGGGAGCAGCCCAGTCCTGGTGGGAGTCCTACCTCGCCACCCATGCTGACCCCGAAGCCATCACCTGGGAAGAATTCAGCGAGAGTTTCCGCAGGTACCATGTGCCGGAGGGACTGATGATCGTGAATGTTGGGGGCCTTCGTCCTTCGAAGGTCCTCAAAAACAAGATTTGACAATATTTTCCAAGTGAATTATATGAACAGGTATTCTCGGACTCAGATTGTGAACATGGAGTACGGACAGGACGAAGCTTAAGTCAGACGAAAGGAGGTTGATGAAGGACGGGCTGGTTACCATGCTGTACGAAGGATGGCGCGCAGCCGAAGCTATGCGCAGGAAAGCTTCGTCGCGATAGCAGAACGGGGAACCGACCTAAAGATGAAAAGACTACTTAGACCTTGACAGACTCCCATAGGTCATTAGCAAATGTAATGGACATGAATGTAATTTTACATGGGCTGTGTCCCACGCCTATAAATAGATGAACAGTACTCCCGTACTGTTCACGCTGACTTGGCATTTGCTTTTGCGTCATCTTTGTACTTTTGCCTTCCTACAATCCGAAGGTACATTTGTAATTTGAAGTCATTTCTATTGTTACATAATAATAAAATAGAAATGACATTGTGATAAAATGCAATGTTTACATTACTTTTTATGCTATGCATAAGTTCTTCGTCATAATTTATCGTGCTTACGAAGATATATTGTTTATGACCTTCGTCCGGAGCACGTTATATCCTGAGGGGAAATAATGTTTCAAAGGACGAAGGACCTTATCATTTAACACTTTTTTATGTTGCCTTGTTCTTAATCCGAAGCATTTGAGAACAAATCACCAACATTGGCGCCCACCTCCGGTGAACTCACTTCCACTTTGAGTTTTTTGAACACCTTCGGAAGCCATAGACCCTCGCTATGGCGCCGAAGAAAGCTTCAGCGACTGGGGCTGCAGCACTGCAACCGCTGGACCCCAACCAGGAGACTGTCTCTCTTCGGGAGGCCCGAAGCCAGAAGAGGAAGGTCGTCAGCCCGACGCTTCAGGAGGATGAGCTAGACCAAGAGATCAGGGATATGGAGATGCTTCATCAACAGGTGCAGAGGAAGAAGGAAAAGATGGCCAGGCTAGCTGAGCTGCAGAGGCAGATAGACAAAGCTTCTGAAGAAGTTCGCCATCTTACTCACGATGAGCAGAACAGAAGGCCTCAACAAAAAGACCTTCATCAGGAGGGCTTCTTCAACGAAGATGACTGGTATGACAATTTCCATCATGGAAATTTTGTTTTCGATGATGCTTCTCCCCTGTCCGCTGAGCTGCAGGCTACACCTTGGCCTCCGTCCTACAAGCCACCACAGCTTCCCATGTTCGATGGCCATTCAAACCCGAAGCAGTTTTTGATGAGCTACGAAGCAACAGTGTCTTCGTATGGTGGCAATGCTGCAGTCATGGCAAAGTCTTTTGTTATGGCTGTCAGGAGTGTTGCTCAGACCTGGTATTCCTCCCTTCGACCAGGAACGATTACTTCATGGCAAAAGCTGAAGGACATGTTGTTAACTAGCTTTCAAGGGTTTCAGACGAAGCCGGTTACTGCTCAAGCCTTGTTCCAGTGCACTCAGGATCATGAAGAATACCTTCAGGCGTATGTCAGAAGGTTCTTACGTTTGAGGGCGCAGGCACCAACGGTCCCCAATGAAATTGTCATCGAAGCCATGATCAAGGGACTTCGACCTGGACCTTCAGCTCAACACTTCGCCAGGAAGCCTCCTCAGACTTTGGAGAAGCTGCTCCAGAAGATGGACGAGTACATTCGTGCCGACAATGACTTTCGCCAAAGAAGGGAGGAGGCTTTCAGATTTTCTAAAATGACCAGGGGCTTCGGAGGAAGATTCTATCCGAGGCATGTCAGGTCCATCCACAACTCTACTCAAAATGATGATAAGGGGAGTCAGCAGAACAGGCCACAGAGCTCCTCACAGGCTTCGGGGCAACAGCAAAGTTTCTTCCGGCCACCAGCTCCAAGAGGCAGAAGCGCCAGGGGCTTCGGCGGAAGATTTGGAGATCAACCAAGGAAAATGTTTTGCTTGTTCTGTGGAGAAAACAAGGGCCATACCACCAGGATGTGCCATGTTACAATCCAGAAGCAAAAGGAAATAGCCGAAGCTGCAGCGCAACAAGCTCAGCCGAAGCAGGTCATGCATACTGCTTCGTACCATCCGCCTTACATCCCACAATACATAGACAACCACCCTGCAGTTTCTGTAGCTTCGGCAAGTCAACCTCAAGCTTCCTGGCAACAGCCTCCGCCTCCGCCTCCGCCACAACAAGGCCAGCAGCCAGAAGGGAGTCAATATGCTCCACACCAAAGGGACTTCAGAGAACAATCCGAAGCTCGCACAGTCAATAGCACTGTGCCAGAGTCGAAGCACATTTATTGACACATATCCTACCTTTGATAGCAGTCTTTTCTATTCAGTTCTATTTTCTGTGTCACAAAGAACATTGTTAGTTTTCATGTAATAATTTCGTTGTTTCCCACGAGGAAAACCTATTTTCTCCATAGGCTTAAGTTGCTGAAGCTTAGAAATTTGTGATAACGAGGACCTTCGAATTATTAAAAATCCTTCGAAGCAACAGAAAGTCGTTCTAAGGAACGCAGAGTAAGTTGCTGAAGTCACAAAAAGCCGTTCCAAAGGGAGCGCAGTGTAAGTTTTCTGCTCAAAAGTCGTTCCAAAGGGAATGCAGAGCCTACAGCGAAAAGTCAACGCTGATACCGCCTAAGTAAAAGGCGAAGAAGCTCAAAAGACGTTCCTAAGGGAATGCAGAGCTTACAGCGAAAAGTCAACGCTGATACCGCCTAAGTAAAAGGCGAAGAAGCTCCAAAGACGTTCCTAGGGGAATGCAGAGCTTACAGCGAAAAGTCAGCGCTGATATAAAAAGATATGTGTGTATCTTCGGAATCAAATTCATCTACATAACATAACATCATCACATCATTTTGCATAGCATAAGCATCATACATCATATTGCATATGGCAAAAGAAGGGAGGACAGTATCAACCTTCGGAAGAATGCTTTGAGAAAGTAAAAATCTTCGGAATATAGCTTCGGAAAATGTTCTCACGAAGTTTGGATATTTTTCATCAGAGTGCTACGGCTTTTGTGATGCATAAAAGTTTTTCTATCTTCACGAAGCATGAAAAGAAGGGAAGGTGTTTTTTCGCCGAAGGCTTAAAACGGTATGTATGTAAAGTTTCATGCATCGTAAAGAATTGAATAATGAAAAGAAACTTATATATTACATTCAAATGTACAAAATATTACATAGATCACATTTCAAATGTTTTTTCTAATACCATCTAGTCTTCTCTTAGTACTACTTTGGCAGCCTCATTTAGAAGTTGTTCAACAACTTTATCCATGATAGCTTCGGCCATTTGTTTAATTTCGTGATCCTCTTTCGTGTGAGGGTCAACAGACGATCCAGTAGGTTCTGAGGGAAGGGAATATGTCTACATTACTATCACAAACCGCGAACAAAGTTTGAAATAAAAATTACAGCACAACAAGAACGACTAATTAATACCTATTTGCCCTTCGGGCTCTGTACTTTTTTCGGCAACTTCTGTCACTTTCCTAGCATCATGGATGCCTTTTTCACTCCTTTGAATAATCTCTTGCGCCATTTCTCGGCCGCCGTTGTCCCAGATATCAGTAAAGAATTTCCCGCCAACCATGCTTGCTTCGGTCGAGGGGTCTTTGATGTCTTCGGAGGACAGGGCAGCTTCGGACTGAGCTAAGGATTTTACATGCTCACAACCTTTCTTCTCCAAAACAGTAGCAACTCCTCTGGCGCCTGAAAAAGCGCAGATGTCACCGCGGCTGCTCAGGATTTCCTCGAAGGCCTCTGCTTCGTGACTGATCCAGTCCAGTGGACCTTCGGGATTGCCTCTTGAGAAATTCTCTTCACTAGAAAATGCGCCAACGCTGGCGAAGCTGGATTTTATCTTTTTGACGCATTCTATAGATTTAACATAGCATTTCCTCTGGGATGCACGAAGCTCCTTAACACTTAACTCTAAATGATTGACCAACTGATCACTAAGCTCTCGTTTTGTTTCTTCAAGCACACGTTCCTCTTTAGCTCTAGCTAGCTGTTTCTGAAGATCTTTAATCTCACATTTTTGGGCTTCGGCCTAGACCTTTGAGGCAGCTTCGTCCTTTTTTACTTTGTCTACCAATGTAAGCAGAATTTTATCCTTTTCCAGAGCTTCGTTTCTCAGTTTAATAACTTCTGATCGTAGGTTGTTGAACGCAATTTCATAGCTCTCATCTTTGGCACTCTTTTGTGCTCTTAATGCGTTGCTTAGAATTAAACCCTACATGTAAAAAGTTGTAAAAAGTTGGTATAAGAATAAAAGAATGAGTTACGAATTAAAATTTTTTTTTTCAAGCGCCTAATTCCCATACCTTTAGGCTATTGTACGCAAGACTGTCCGCGAGATCCTCCTTCGTCATAGCACATAATCCAGCTTCGAGCTTCGGGAACCCCATACTTCTAGCCATCTCCCGGCAGACAGATAATTCTTTGTTATCAGGGAGGCAGTATAGGAAGTCATCTTCATTTGTCCCATTGAACACTACTGCCCCCTTCGGATATTTTAACTCTCTAGCATAGTGATTGGCTTCATAAGTCTCTTCTTCAGATAATTTCTTCCCCGAAGCATGTCGCACGATGTAATCGCATATGTCGGAAGGAGCTTCGGGGGCGGCAGTGTCAATTTCTTCAACCAAAACTGGTTCTGATATTTTTATTTTTTCGGTCTCCAAAGATTGTTCCTTGGTGGGCTCTGAAGTCCCAGCTTCAGCTTCCAGTTGTTGCTTCGAAGCTTCAGTAGACGCTTCAGCAAGTTCAACAGTCTTCTTTGGAGTTGTGCTTGAAGACTTAATTGTCTCCAAGACATCTAGCACGTTCACCATTCTTTTTCTTTTTGGGGTTACCGATGGGCCCTTTTGATTTTTTATTGTTTCAACATTTACTGAAGGACTTAAGATTTCCGATATTTTTGGCCCTTCAATTCTCGGTTTTTCTGCCTTCTCTGCTGAAGGCGCTTCAGTTTTTTCTTCTATCTTCGGCACTGGGGCTGGTTCTGTAGCTTCAGAGGCCAAAGAGACTTCACCAATAAATTCTAGCACTGTGGCCGGCTCAATAAAGCGTGCCCGGTGGGTGAGCACCTTCATCTTTTTTCTTTGCGGCGCTGGCTCACTAGAAGCACTTGTGGCAACTTCTGTTGCAGGAGAAATATTTTTTCTTTTGCGGCCCGGCACCGGATAATGGTAGTCAGGGTAGACAAACCCGATTGCATCAAATACCCGGTTGAGCCTTTTCTTCTTTCGGCCTCCGAAGGCTGCCGATAATGCAGTGTTCTCGGCCTTCGAATACACCCCAAGCAGTTCGTCACTTAATGTTTCAATGCTTTTCAACCAGTCGTCATCAGGTTCAACAAACTTATCCCCGTATTTGAATGTGTATTTCAGTCTGACCAGTCCGCCTTCGTCGGACTCTTTGATGGTCTCCTTCGGCATCTCCCACTTTCCTGCAAGTGGCCACACCCTGAAGGCAATATGCTCTTGGACCAAGTCTCGTGTCCCAATAAAAGAGCAGATTACGCCGAAGGCTCTTTGGCATTCCTCGGCTGCTTCATCCATTTCAATCTTCGGCCTTCGAAGTCCGAAGCGTTGCCAGATGGGGCGCATAATGATACTCTTAACATCTTCCTGCGCTGTTAAGTCATTCTTTACATAGAACCACTCTGTCATCCAGGCTCCGGGCCACCTCTTCCGAAAGGTTGGCACAGGGCGGCTTGACCCGGAGCGGGCACCGAAGCTGTAACACCCAAAGTTGTTGTGATATTGTTCTTTCCCCCAGGGCTTCGTCTCATATAGCAACTCATGAATGTTGCAAAAGCTTTTAGCATTTGGTTCTAAACCTTGGCTCTTCGCAGCCCAGACAAACATCCCCATTCTTATGATAGCTTCGGGAGTAATTTGATGAAGGTAGACTTGAAATGTTTTCAGTACTTCGACAACAAAGCTGCTTAGGGGGAATCGAAGCCCAGCCTTGAGAAAGCTTCGGAAGATTACGACTTCATCTTCTTCAGGAGTGGGAGAAGTTTTTTCTCCAGCATCAGCCCTCACAATAGATATATCTCGAAAATATCTCCCCCTCATATTGTCAATATGGCTCTGCTTAATAGTGGTTTTCCCGAAAACCGTGTGACTTGGCCGCCATGGTCGATCTTCGGACTCTTCCCCACCACTTTCTACATCATAACTGTCGCTGTCACCAGTATCTTCAGACAAACCTTCCAGAATCTCCTTGGTAATTTTCTCCGTATTGGTCTCCGCCATTGCTATAAGGAACCCCAAGTTCTTCTCTTCGTCGAGACTCAGCTTCATCTCAGCAGGGACCTTCTTATCTTCAGACATCTTCGGAAACACTAAAAAACTGTTTTCAAGGCCGAAGCTTCAAAACCAAAAGATCAGCAAATCTTAGTGCGCAAGAGCTAAAAATTTAGTGGGCGGAAGCAGATGGCAAGTGAGAGTACCAAAATGAGTTTGCGGTATGATCTTATTTATACTCCCAGTGCGTTGAAAATTGAAAGACCCCGCTTGTCAGTGAATGTTGCTATTCTAGCAAAGGGAAGGTGTTTTTTCGGACCTTCGGCTTAAGGCCTTCGTCCATATCGCAATCTGAATTTGTCACTAACAAATTAATATTGCGAGGGGCTACTGTTGGGGGCCTTCGTCCTCCGAAGGTCCTCAAAAACAAGATTTGACAATATTTTCCAAGTGAATTATATGAACAGGTATTCTCGGACTCAGATTGTGAACATGGAGTACGGACAGGACGAAGCTTAAGTCAGACGAAAGGAGGTTGATGAAGGACGGGCTGGTTACCATGCTGTATGAAGGATGGCGCGCAGCCGAAGCTATGCGCAGGAAAGCTTCGTCGCGATAGCAGAACGGGGAACAGACCTAAAGATGAAAAGACTACTTAGACCTTGACAGACTCCCATAGGTCATTAGCAAATGTAATGGACATGAATGTAATTTTACATGGGCTGTGTCCCACGCCTATAAATAGATGAACAATACTCCCGTACTGTTCACGCTGACTTGGCATTTGCTTTTGCGTCATCTTTGTACTTTTGCCTTCCTACAATCCGAAGGTACATTTGTAATTTGAAGTCATTTCTATTGTTACATAATAATAAAATAGAAATGACATTGTGATAAAATGTAATGTTTACATTACTTTTTATGCTATGCATAAGTTCTTCGTCATAATTTATCGTGCTTACGAAGATATATTGTTTATGACCTTCGTCCGGAGCACGTTATATCCTGAGGGGAAATAATGTTTCAAAGGACGAAGGACCTTATCATTTAACACTTTTTTATGTTGCCTTGTTCTTAATCCGAAGCATTTGAGAACAAATCACCAACAGTGAAGAAGGAGGAGTTCCTGGCTCTGAAGAAGGGACCCCTGTCTGTTAGTGAATACAGAGACAAGTTTCTGCAGCTATCTCGTTATGCACCTGAGGATGTCAACACTGATGCTAAAAGGCAGTACAGGTTCATGAGAGGTTTGGTGGATCCCCTGCATTACCAGCTGATGAATCACACCTTCCCCACCTTCCAGCACCTGATCGACAGGGCAGTTATGACTGAGAAGAAGCGTAAGGATATGGAAGATCGGAAGCGCAAGATGAGTGGACCCCAGACCGGAGGCATCAGCCGTCCACGTTTCTCAGGCAATTCATCTCAGCAAGGCAGGCCCGGTCACCCACAAGGATATCAGAATCAGAACCAGCGTCCGCATCAGCAGCAGTTTCAGAGGCAGTACCCACAGCAGCAGCAGTATCGTCAGCACAGCCAGCAGGGAGGTAATCAGTATCAGAAGCAGAACAACCAGGCACCTCGCCTTCCTGCCCCAGCAGCAAACCAGAGCAATCAAGCAGCCTCAGCACAAGGAGGAGGCAGAGGATGTTTCCACTGTGGAGAACAAGGCCACTGGGCGATGCAGTGCCCGAAGAAGATGGCGCAGCAGCAGACCAACCCCAATGCTCCAACAAGGCAAGGTGTACTGCAGCCAACGGCAGGCAATCGTAACCAAGCGTACAACCGTGGAAAGGTGAACCACTTGGAGGCCGAAGCGATCCAGGATGCACTAGATGTGGCAGTAGGTATGTTTTCAGTCGAATCTCATCCCACGAAAGTGCTATTTGATACCGGTGCAACTCATTCGTTTGTCACTGCAACCTGGGTAGAAATGCATAACATCCCAGTAGAGGCAATGATGCCGCCCATGAGGATTAATTCAGTTGGTGGCAAGGTGCAAACCGATAAAATATGCTCAAATATAAGGGTGGAAATAAGGGGGATAGGATTCCCCAGTGACTTAATAGTAATAGACACCCCTGGGATAGATGTCATTCTAGGGATGAATTGGTTAATGAGGTATGAGGCGAATGTTAGTTGTGACAAGAGGACCGTAACATTGAAGTCCCCGTCAGGAGAAGAGGTAGTGGCCGAGCTAAGGATGCCTAAGTCAGCGGAGGGTGTCTGCCACCAGATTTCAGTTGATAGTAAGGAGCCCAACCCGCTCGAGGCTATCAAGGTTGTGTCGGACTTTCCGGACGTATTTCCCGAGGAACTAACGGGCATGCCACCCGAGAGAAAAGTTGAATTTGCCATAGAGCTTATCCCTGGTACCGCCCCCATTTCCAAAAGAGCCTACCGAGTGTCTGGACCAGAATTGGTGGAACTCAAGAAGCAGATAGATGAGATGTTAGAGAAGGGTTACATCAGACCAAGTACCTCGCCTTGGGCCGCCCCGGTGTTGTTTGTAGAGAAGAAAGATGGTACCAAAAGGATGTGCATAGATTACAGAGCCTTGAATGAAGTCACTGTCAAAAACAAGTACCCCCTGCCAAGGATAGAAGATTTGTTTGACCAGCTCAGAGGTGCCAGCGTATTCTCGAAGATAGATCTGAGATCAGGCTACCATCAACTTAGAATCCGACCCTCGGACATACCGAAGACGGCATTCATCACCAAGTACGGGTTATATGAATTCACAGTTATGTCCCTTGGTTTGACAAATGCGCCAGCTTTCTTTATGTACCTGATGAACAGTGTGTTCATGGATTATCTGGACAAGTTTGTGGTAGTGTTTATCGATGATATTCTCATATACTCTCAAAGTGAGGAAGATCATGTAGAGCATTTGAAGATGGTATTGCAAAGGCTACGGGAGCATCAGTTGTATGCCAAACTGAGCAAATGCGAGTTCTGGATTCATGAAGTCTTGTTTCTGGGTCACATCATAAATCAAGATGGGTTGGCAGTGGATCCAAAGAAAGTAGCAGATATCCTGAATTGGAAGGCACCGAAGGATGTTCGTGGGATCAAGAGCTTCATTGGAATGGCTGGGTATTACAGGTGTTTCATCGAAGGCTTCTCAAAGATTGCTAGACCAATGACAGCGTTACTAGCGAAGAAAGTTGAGTTTAAGTGGACCCAAAAGTGTCAGGAAGCATTTGAAGAACTGAAAAATATATTGACTACAGCTCCGGTGTTAGTCCTGCCTGATGTTCACAAGCCATTCTCAGTGTATTGCGATGCTTCTTACACCGGATTGGGATGTGTGCTAATGCAAGAAGGAAGAGTTGTAGCATATTCATCTCGGCAGCTGAAGATCCATGAGAAAAATTATCCCACACATGATCTGGAGTTGGCAGCGGTAGTTCATGCTTTGAAGACCTGGAGACATTACCTGTATGGGCAGAAGTGCGATATCTACACAGACCATAAAAGTCTGAAGTACATATTCACCCAGTCAGAGTTAAACATGAGGCAGCGAAGATGGTTGGAATTGATCAAGGACTATGAGTTGGAGATACATTACCATCCAGGCAAAGCCAATGTTGTTGCAGATGCTCTGAGCAGGAAGAGTCAAGTCAATATGATGGCCACGTACCCAATGCCATATGAGTTGGCCAAGGAGTTCGACAGACTGAGTCTCGGTTTCCTGAACAGTACACAAGGAGTAACAGTGGAATTAGAGCCCACCTTAGAGCGGGAGATCAAAGAAGGGCAGAAGGATGATGAAAGCATCAACAAGATCCGGCGGCTAATCTTAGAAGGAAGAGGCAAAGACTTTCGAGAGGATGAAGAGGGAGTAATATGGTTCAAGGACCGGTTGTGTGTCCCCGACCTCAAACCTATTCGGGAGCTGATCCTAAAGGAAGCTCATGAGACAGCCTACTCCATACACCCGGGAAGTGAAAAGATGTACCAGGATTTAAAAAGGAGGTTTTGGTGGTATGGCATGAAAAGAGAAATCGTAGAATATGTCGCCATCTGTGATAGCTGTCAAAGAACCAAAGCAGAGCATCAAAGGCCCGCCGGATTGTTGCAGCCATTGCGGATTCCTCAGTGGAAGTGGGATGAGATCGGGATGGATTTTATAGTTGGCCTACCCCGTACCCGGGCCGGTTATGATTCCATCTGGGTGGTTGTGGACCGCTTAACAAAGGTGGCCCATTTCATACCTGTGAAGACCACATATACCGGGGCAACGTTAGCTGAGTTATACATGTCACGGATAGTCTGCCTTCATGGTGTGCCGAAGAAGATAGTGTCAGATCAAGGAACGCAATTCACCTCTCATTTCTGGCAGCAGCTACAAGAAGCTTTGGGCACCCATTTGAACTTCAGTTCGGCTTATCACCCGCAGACGGACGGTCAGACTGAAAGAACTAATCAGATCCTAGAAGATATGCTGAGAGCCTGTGCGTTGCAAGACAAGTCAGGATGGGACAAAAGGTTACCTTATGCAGAATTCTCCTATAATAATAGTTACCAGGCTAGCTTGAAGATGTCACCGTTTCAGGCACTCTATGGACGGAGTTGTAGGACTCCGCTGCATTGGGACCAGCCTGGAGAGAGACAGGTGTTTGGCCCCGACATCCTACTTGAAGCCGAAGAGAATATCAAAATGGTTCGGGAGAATCTGAAGATAGCACAATCAAGGCAGCGAAGCTATGCGGACCGAAGGAGAAGAGAACTGAGTTTCGAAGTGGGGGATTTCGTCTATCTGAAGGTGTCACCTATCAGGGGAGTCAGAAGGTTCGAAGTTAAAGGCAAGTTAGCACCCCGGTACGTTGGACCATATCAGATTCAAGCAAAGCGTGGAGAAGTGGCTTACCAACTCAACCTACCAGAAAGTTTGTCGGCAGTGCATAATGTGTTCCACGTGTCGCAATTGAAGAAGTGTCTGCGAGTACCGGAAGAACAGTTGCCAGTGGAGGGTTTGGAAGTCCAGGAGGATCTGACATACATAGAGAAGCCAACGCAGATTCTGGAGTTTGCAGACAGAGTCACCCGGAGGAATACCATCAGAATGTGCAAAGTCAGATGGGGTCACCACTCCGAGGAAGAAGCAACCTGGGAACGGGAAGATGATCTGAAAGCCAAATACCCTGAACTCTTTGCTGACCAACCCTGAATCTCGGGGGCGAGATTCTTTTAAGGGGGATAGGTTTGTAACACCCTGAATTTGGGGGTATAAAATTTCTTTGCTCATATTCACAAATTCAGGTGTTACTTCCCTTTTCTCATCCTTCCCCAATCTTTTCTTTCTCATTTCTATAGGAGAGGAGTGGTTATTTTATTTATAATTATAGTCTATTAGCTCAAACTCCAAGGGAGTATGAAATGTTGCATCATGTTGAACCCTAGATTTCACTTTTGTTTGGTGCATAATTCTCAAAAGGTCTAATTTGAATTTGTGGCTTATTTGAATTTGAATCAAATAGAGAAAATAAAAAAGAAAAGGGAAAACAAAAATCAGAATAAAAAGAAAAAGCAAAGAAGCCCGCTTTCCCCCCCCCCCCTCGGCCTTTCGGCCCATCAGGCCCACCCCGCGCGCCCGCCTCTCTCTCTCTCTGCTCGCCCGGCCCCACCTGTCGGCGCGGCCGCCTTCCGCGCGCCCGCCTCTCTCTCTCTCTGCTCGCCCGGCCCCACCTGTCAGCGCAGCCGATCCCCGCGTGCGCCCGCTCCCTCGCTCTCCCTCTGCCCGTGGGCCCGGCCCGTCAGCCCCGCTTTCCTCGCGCCCGCGCCCGCTTTCTTCTCTCTCTCTGCGCCGCGGGCCCGAGCTGTCAGCTCCCTCGTCTTCGCGTAACTGCCGCCGAGCTGCGCGCGCCCGCCTTCTCCGCGCCCACGTCGCACGTGGGGGCTCGCCCCAACCCCGCTCCCGGCCACTAGAGCCCCGAACCTCACTCGCCCTCTCCCCCTCCCTCATTTGCGCACCAACCGGCCTCCCTCTTCCGCCTCTCCCTCGCTGCGCGCACGCCCAAGCGCCATCGCCGCGAACCGCCGCCGCCCGAGCTCGTTTCCCGGCCGCCATTGGAGCTCCGCCGTGTCCGTTGCCACGGTGAGCTTCGCCCCGGCGTCCGCAACCCGGAACGCGCTCCAATCTCCTCTTCCCCTCCCTATTTCTCTCTGCCCGCGCTCACCCGCCGTCCGCCGTGCAGCCGTCACCGTCGACCCGGGCCACCGTCGTGTCTCCGTCGCCGCCGAGGAGTTCCCGGAGGCCGCTTTGAGGTAAGGGACCTCTCCCGCCCCTATTGGCCTTTGTCTTGCTCTCTATCGCGTTTAATTCCTCGCCGGAGTAGTTTAGCGCCGCCGCCGAGCCGCTCCACCGTGAACCGCCCCCCTCCGGTGCCCCTGCCCCGACCCAGACCCCACCAGAGAGTTTCCCGTGTCCTCCCCAACCTCCCCGGCCACTCAGGTCGCCCCGGGAACCCGCAGGGCCCCCGCTCCTCTCGTCTCCGGCGAGCTCCTCCGCCGCGGGGACGAGCGCCGCCGCCCCAGCTAGCCGAAGGAGACGGGAGCCAGCCACCCCATCCCCCCCGTCTATCTTAGATCGGACGGCACGGATTCAAATAACTCGAACCCAACCTCAACCGTCCGCCCAAGATCCAACGGCCCAGAGCCGTTTCCCCGCGCCCCGCCTCTCTGCCAACCGGGACCCGCCTGTCAGCCGTTCGCCCGCGCGCTCGCTCTGCTCGCCCGGTCCCGCCTGCCAGTCGCCTGCGCCTCGCTCTGCTCGCCCGGTCCTGCCTGTCAGCCGTTTGCCCGCGCGCTGCCCGCCCGGTCCCGCCTGCCAGTCGCCTGCGCCTCGCTCTGCTCGCCCGGTCCTGCCTGTCAGCCGTTTGCCCGCGCGCTGCCCGCCCGGTCCCGCCTGTCAGCCGCTCAGGCTGTCGCGCGCCCGCGCGCCCGCCGCAGGATCTAATCCTGGCCATTGATCTGGGATCTAACGGCTATTAGCGCCCGATACCCCTTCGCCCGCGCGTTTTCTTAAAGAGCCCCCCGGTTTTCTGGAAATTGCGCCCGCCGTCCCTGGTTTCTCGTAGTTAGGTCCTCAGCCCTTTTAGTTAATTCAAAAAAGGTCCTTAGGGTATATTTTTTTAACCCCTAAACTTGTAAAATTCATAACTTTGCCATATGAACTCCAAATTAGGTGCTTCAAATTGCAAAATGTTCATAAAATTATTATCTATCTGTTTATGCAATGTTTCCCTGCTGTTTCTGTGTCCCAATTAATGGTTAATCATTAGGATAGAATTAATGATATGGGAACCTTATTTGAGATAAATAAAAGATAGTAGACTTTAATAAAAGTTGGAGCACTTAAGTTTATGGACTCAAACACCTAAGTTTAGGAACTTAAAACCAGATAATGATTTAATCCCACCACTGACTTAAACCTGAGTAGTGGATAATGAATCCTTTTGTATAGTCCCCTACCCCAGACCTAGAGAATACCAGAGTGCCTATCCCTTTTCTATTATGAACTTGTGATCTCTCTCTGCTGCATATGTTGGTATATTGTTTTTGCCTGTTATTTCCCAAGTGCATAGTGTGAATGATTACTTTACGTAGACTACGGGCAGTCTGTGTTTCCCGAGGAAGTTGCAGAGGAAGTTCCTGATCAACAGTTTGGTGAAGGCAAGTGTCCTCTGACCCATTATGTCCTATTCATTTATAACTTACTACCCCGCATTACTTACTTGAAACCTAAGGATTGACTAGCTTTACACTTTACCTTATCCTTGATGACCTTATGGGCTATTATGGTTAGCATTTTGCTACTGCCTTAACTTAATCAATGAACATGATGTGAATGTTTATGATACTGTTATCCTGATTATGTTGATGATCTTGTGATACCTTAAGGGGGCTCAGGCTGTTTCCTGAGTACCTCTCCGTAAGGACCTGTTCGTTGAGAGACCACCCGGGATAACAGTGCAACCATGAGGGTGAAATGGGACGCCCTTAGCTAATTAATTAGAGGAACTAGAGGTGTAGTTGCTTCGCCGTCGTGCCGTCAATGGGGTCCAGGCACAGTGCTTGCTCTGCCGAGGCTGAGTGCCGAGGTTCTTTCGTTTTGCTTTTGTTAGTCACCCTCCTGCGGGGAGAGGTACTGTGTTTATCAAACTGGAGAAACCTAACGGGTGGCTATGACCTCTAGGGAATCTTTGTAAAGGCTACGTAGTGATACCCTGCCGGACCACCTAGGAAGTGATCAATGGGGAGTCATGATCCCCGGGCAAAACGGGAATCACGGCTCATGGGTAAAGTGTGCGACCTCTGCAGAGGGTAGTGAAACTGATATATCAGCCGTGCTCACGGTTAAGAGCAGCCTTGGGATCCTCTTTGATTAGAGATACAGATGGTTCGAGATATAAGGATTATGTTATGGTTTTGGTTCGAATATGATGATGATGTTCCTCGATGAGGAAATGGTTCATGGGTTGGTTAATGCTAAAATCTGGCTTCTACTAATGATAAATACCTGACCAACTAAAAGCAACTGCTTGAGCCTAACCCCACATAAAGCTAGTCCACTTCAGCCAAACGGGACATTTGCTGAGTACGTTGATGTGTACTCATCCTTGCTTTACCACCAAACACCAGGTTGTCCGCATTGTAATCACTGCTCCGGAGAAGGCGAAGTCGTGGAAGGAGACTTCCAGGAGTTCCAGGACTATGACGAATTCTAGGTGTGGGTTGGCGGCAACCCCCAGTCAGCTGCCTGTGAAGGCCTTATCTTTACTGCGTTTCGCTAGCACTTTGATTTATCTGTTAAGTTGATGACTATGTGGTTGTCTATGACTCTGTGATGTAACAAGTTAATACTCCTTTATGTTATTATTCGAGCAATGTGCGTTGATGTTCATTTATGTAACTGCTGTGTACGTGAGTTCTGATCCTGGCACGTACATGGTTCGCATTCGGTTTGCCTTCCAAAACCGGGTGTGACAGCCTTGGGTCGGGCGGGGCGGAGTTCGCCGTATTCCGGGGCCTTAGCCCGAGTCCGAGCCCTGGGTCGGGCGGAGCGGAGTTCGCCGTCTTCTGGGGCCCTAGCCCGAGTCCGAGCCCTGGGTCGGGCGGAGCTTCCTATGGTGCCTTTGGCAAGTCCTGGCTGCCTGTCAGTCTCACTCTTGTCAAGTGGCACCGCAGTCGGGACGGCGCAGGCGGCGCTGTCCTTTTGTCAGACTGGTCAGTGGAGCAGCGAAGTGACGGCGGTCACTTCGGCTCTGCCAGAGGGCGCGCGTCAGGATAAAGGTGCCAGGCTACCTTTGCGTTAAATGCCCCTGTGACTCGGTCGGTCGGTGCGGCGATTTAGTCAGGGTTGCTTCTTAACGAAGGCAAGGCCTCGGGCGAGCCGGAGATGCGTCTGCCGTAAAAAGGGGGCCTCGGGCGAGACGGAAACACCTCAGGGTCGGCTGCCCTTGCCCGAGGCTAGGCTCGGGCGAGGCGTGATCGAGTCGCTCGTATGGACTGATCCCTGACTTAATCGCACCCATCAGGCCTCTGCAGCTTTATGCTGATGGGGGTTACCAGCTGAGAATTAGGCGTCTTGAGGGTACCCCTAATTATGGTCCCCGACAGAGATCATCCAGTGCCGAGAGGCCTCGGGACGGATCGCAAAGTGGGCGGTGGAAATCATGGGCGAGACAATCTCGTTCGCCCCTCGGAAGGCCATCAAGTCCCAGGCACTGGCGGACTTCGTAGCCGAATGGATCGACACACAGTTGCCGACGGCTCCGATCCAACCGGAGCTCTGGACCATGTTTTTCGACGGGTCGCTGATGAAGACGGGAGCCGGCGCGGGCCTGCTCTTCGTCTCGCCCCTCGGGAAACACCTGCGCTACGTGCTGCGCCTCCATTTCCCGGCGTCCAACAATGTGGCTGAGTACGAAGCTCTGATCAACGGATTGCGAATCGCCATCGAGCTAGGGGTCCGACGCCTCGACGCTCGCGGCGATTCGCAGCTCGTCATCGACCAGGTCATGAAGAACTCCCACTGCCGCGACCCGAAGATGGAGGCCTATTGTGATGAGGTTTGACGCCTGGAAGACAAGTTCTACGGGCTCGAGCTTAACCACATCGCCCGGCGCTACAACGAGACTGCGGACGAGCTGGCAAAGATAGCCTCGGGGCGAACGACGGTTCCCCCGGATGTCTTCTCCCGGGATCTGCACCAACCCTCCATCAAGATCAGCGACACGCCCGAGCCCGAGGCGCCCTCGGCCCCGTCCGAAGTAACCTTGGCCCAGCCCGAGCCGTCCTCGGTTCGGCCCGAGGAACCCTCGGCTCCCGAGGGCGAGGCGCTGCGCATCGAGGAGGAGCAGAGCGGGGTCACGCCTGATCAGGATTGGCAGGCCCCGTACCTGCAATATCTCCGCCAACGAGAGCTACCCCTCGACCAGGCCGAAGCACGGCGGGTAGCGCGACGCGCCAAGTCGTTCGTCTTGCTGGGCGATGAGAAGGAGCTCTACCACCGCAGCCCCTCGGGCATCCTCCAGCGGTGCATCTCCATCGCCGAAGGTCAGGAACTCCTGCAAGAGATACACTCGGGGGCTTGCGGCCATCATGCAGCGCCTCGAGCCCTCGTCGGGAACGCTTTCCGGCAAGGCTTCTACTGGCCGACGGCGGTGGCTGACGCCACTAGAATTGTCCGCACCTGCGAAGGGTGTCAATTCTATGCGAAGCAGACCCACCTGCCCGCTCAGGCTCTGCAGACGATACCCATCACCTGGCCCTTCGCTGTGTGGGGTCTGGACCTCGTCGGCCCTCTGTAGAAGGCGCTCGGGGGCTACACGCACCTGCTGGTCACCGTCGACAAATTCTCCAAGTGGATCAAGGTCCGACCCCTGAACAGCATCAGGTCCGAGCAGGCGGTGGCGTTCTTCACCAACATCATCCATCGCTTCGGGGTCCCAAACTCCATCATCACCGACAACGGCACCCAGTTCACCGGCAAAAAATTCTTGGATTTTTGCGAGGATCACAACATCCGGGTGGACTGGGCTGCCGTAGCTCATCCCATGTCGAATGGGCAAGTGGAGCGTGCCAATGGCATGATCCTACAAGGGCTCAAGCCTCGGATCTACAACGACCTCAACAAGTTCGGCAAGCGATGGATGAAGGAACTCCCCTCGGTGGTCTGGAGCCTGAGGACGACGCCGAGCCAAGCCACGGGTTTCACGCCGTTCTTCCTGGTCTACGGGGCCGAGGCCGTCTTGCCCACGGACCTGGAATACGGCTCCCCGAGGACGAGAGCCTACGACGATCAAAGCAACCAAGCTAGCCGAGAAGACTCGCTGGACCAGCTGGAAGAGGCTCGGGACAAGGCCTTACTACACTCGGCGCGGTATCAGCAGTCCCTGCGACGCTACCACGCCCGAGGGGTCCGACCCCGAGACCTCCAGGTGGGCGACCTGGTGCTTCGGCTGCGGCAAGACGCCCGAGGGAGGCACAAGCTCACGCCCCCCTGGGAGGGGCCATTCGTCATCGCCAAAGTTCTCAAGCCCGGAACGTACAAGCTGGCCAACAGTCAAGGCGAGGTCTACGGCAACGCCTGGAACATCCAACAGCTACGTCGTTTCTACCCTTAAGATGTTTCCAAGTTGTTCATATACCTCGCACCCATGCAAAGTTTAGTCAGCAAGGAAGGGTCGGGCTCGCCTCGGCAAAGCCCGACCCTCCCTCGGGGGCTAAAAGGGGGGAAACCCCCTTTGCGTCAAAATTTCCCTCGAAAAAAAATCTCTTTTACCAGAATATCTTTCGTGCTTTTTAACTACTTCGAAAAGTGGGTCCTGGAAACGATGGAGTACACGTAAGCAGTCAAGGCCGACCGAGCCGAGGGATTCCTACGCCTCCGGGATACGGATACCTCACTCATCACCTTCTGCGATAAGTAACTCGCGTTCGGATAAAGTGGCTCCACGGATCGAACAAGTCTTTACGTTCGGAAGCCTTTCTGCCGATGCGATCCTTCGAGCCTTCTCGACCGAGTCAGCGACAGGGCCTCACGGACGGGTGAAAGTACGCGTAAGCGGCAAGGCCGACCGAGCCGAGGGACTCCCACGCCTCCGGGATACGGATACCTCACTCATCACCTTCCGCGAGAAGCAACTCTCGCTCGCACAAACATCCTTGTTACCGACAAAGAGTCCAGATACTCGAAACAAGAGGAAAAGAGACGCGGCTTTACAACGCAGCGAGGGTGTGCGTTCTGGCCTCGACGGCCGCACAAGGCATACGCTACAAGACAATCTGATCCTGCAGGCTCGGGTCTTGACGCTGGAAGGGGGCAGCAACACCCTCGGCATCAACGGCACCTTCGGCGAGGCCCGACCTAGCCTCGGACGGCGACGCGGTCCGAGGGTCTCCGCTCCGAAGGACGACATCATCACCACGCCCGGGCAATCGCTGTCAGGGACTTCTCCGGGAATCCGGCCCGAGCAGGCGGCTCAGCCGGTCACCCCTGGGGCCTCGGCCAACCATCTTCCGAGGGCGCCAGCCCGGTCCGAAGCCTCGGCTGATCAACTCCGACGTCGGTCCTGCCAACGGACAACCCGGCTAGGCTCCGGCCAACCAGGTTTCATTTTCGAGCCAACTCCGCCTCTGTTCATACTGATATCGCTACCCCTGGCCTCGGCTCGTCGAAGAGCGGCCGAGGGGTCTCTTTAACTAAGCTAGAGGAACCTCGGACAGCAAGGCCGACCGAGCCGAGGGACTCCTACGCCTCCGGGATACGGATACCTCACTTGTCACCTTGACACGGGGTAACTCATGCTTGGTGAAGCGGTTCAGATAGTCAACAGACGAATCTTAGTGCTCGGAAATGAGGAAAAAACACGGCTCCATGCCGAAGTTACATACATGTTCAGGCCTCGAAAGCCGTAATGAACAAAAAACCCCCTGGCATTCGAAGTGCCATTACAAACAAAACTCCGGTTCCCCCCCCCCCCCGCAGGTACAAACAACCCCACTCGATAGGGGCGGGCCTGCGGGGCGGCGGAAGGACTTTCACCCCCCGAGGACGAGAGGCAGCCATTCAGGCCAGGAGACGGAGACCCAGGGCTACTGACGGAGTTGGCAATCTCATCGGTAGGGAAGCCACCTCCGTCCGCCGACGCCTCGAAGCGCGCCGGCAGGTCTTCGCCCTTGCTGGGGCCGTCCAGGGCGTGGGCACTGCCCTCGTGGGGCGCGGCGCAATCGTCATCCGGACGAAGGACGCGGCGCTGCGCCCTGACTATGTGACGACGACCCGCCTCTCCCGGCATGGCTGGAGGAAGTCTCCGTGAAGCTGGAGGATGCCGTTCTCCCCCAGGCGCCCGGGGAAGAAGAGGGCAACCGACCCACACGGAGGCAGCCCCCTGACTCGCCTCGTCCTCCATCTTGGCCTGGTGATGAAAGTCCTTGAGGCCGAGGAAGGGGCAGAGGCCGCAGCCCGGCTCGCTTTCCCCCACCATCAAGCCGGAGGCCACCATCTTGGGTGACCGCCGGTGGAGGGGTGCAGCCGGGCTGCATAATGAAAATCCTTGAAGCCGAACGATGGCTGAAAGGTACCAATTCCCACGGAGTTGCGTTCCTCCAACGATGAGGCGAAAAGACGGCGGTCTCCCCCATCCGGGGGCTTGGAAGGTGGAAAGACACGGTGCATAAGGGAGGAGGAAGACATGGTCGCCTTACGGAAGGGGTCGCCCTCCTTTTAAAGGCGACTCTCCCTGTAACACCCTAAATCTCATTTTTGAGAATATAGTAAAAAAAAAACTTTTCAAGGATCTTGCATTAGAATTTTTCCTTTTCTCTCTTTAAGACTCTCATAACATTTGAAGACTTATCTCCCTATTTAAAAGCATTTGCTTAAGCAAATAAAATAATAAATAGAACCATATTTGGCACTCAAGATGGAGTTTTA
Source organism: Zea luxurians (assembly GCA_029449295.1). Classification (NCBI taxonomy): domain Eukaryota; kingdom Viridiplantae; phylum Streptophyta; class Magnoliopsida; order Poales; family Poaceae; genus Zea; species Zea luxurians. Next base: position 106,677,451 of record JAOPSE010000010.1, read on the forward strand.
ATTGTATGTGCATTTAAAATAATAATAAAATACAATAATGAGATGGAGATTTAAAATTAACCAAAGTTGCACTTTGGGGTTTTAGAAATAATATGTAAAAGAGAAAAGAGAAGGAAGAAAATTACTATGTGAATAAAAATAACTATAATATATATATTATTCTTGTACAGATTTGAGTTGGTACATTTGACTCAAAAGTGAAGTTCATAACAGGATTCAAATTCAAATTAGAGATTCAAATGGAAAGGAAATAAATCAAAAAGGAAAAGGAAAAATAGAAAAGAAAAAGGAAAAAGAATAAAACCTGCTGTTGGGCCGCAACCTGGAATTCGGCCCAATCCCGAAATCACACCCGCGCGAGCCCATTAACCTTGCCACCGGCGCCGACAGGTGGGGCCCACGCTCCAGTCTCTGCCGCACGCTTGCTCCCTTTCACCGCCGTGTGGGGCCCGCGCGTCAGCAGCTCATCTCTTCACAACGCGCGTCTGTGTTTACTACCCGAGCCACTGACCGGTGGGTCCACCTCGTCAGTCGTCTTCTTCCACAAGTCCGAAGTCCGAACCGGGAGCCGCGCTTGGTCACGTCCGTGATCTCCTGGAGAATTTGTTGCGAATCTTTCTCTGATGGCCGCCTCATGGCTATATAACCCGTGCTCCCCGCAATTGAACGAATCCATGGGACGCTAGCTCCGGAAACCATGGCGGCGACCAGAGAAAGAGTCAGGGTGGGCCGCCGCCGGAGATCTCCGCCCACGGTGGCGAATCACCCTCGGCGTGTGGACCTGGGGCTTCGGGGTGATACACTGGTGGTGCACGGGGACATCCCAGGCTCGATTGGGGGCCAACTGTGCCGCGATTTCTCGCCGTGGGTTCAACGCCGCCACGAATCCGCCCCGCACCGTGGACCAGGAGCTCTCGGCGTCATCCGTGGTAATACTCTGCTCCACCTCGTTCACCGTTGATCGTGCTATGTTTATCGCCTTGCGGATTGGGCCTGGGACGCCTGTTCTTGGTCGGATGCCTCGCCGGAGTCTTCTCCGCCGCGGTGGGGAGCTCGTCGTCAACGCTCAGCCGGGTTGTGGAGGAAGAATAGGTTTCGCGCCGTCGGATGCGTTTTGAACGGCCATGATTAGATCTGGGGATAGGGTGATTTCGTGCCGTTAATGGCACGATCTGCGGTCCAGATTAGAGAGAGCATATCGATTGAGTTTGGGTCACGAGCTCCGTCCGATTATGATCCGGTGGTGGATATCGGATCGTGATTCATTAAACTGTGTCCGTTGGATTCGGATCCGATGGCTTCGATCCCGCATCGGCTCAGGCGGGGGTCGATCTAATCTGGGCGCTCAGCTTTCGATCCAACGGCCCACGAAGACCGATACCCCTTCACCGAGCCATCTTTGCATAAGAGCCCCTCGGTTAGTTAGGAATTAACCCGCCGTCCTTGCCCAGGGTATTCTGAGTCTCGGGTTTCTTGCGCCGAGCCCCCTGTGCTTCTGTTTAATTGAGGCCCAGTCCAGTGAGCGTTTAAATTGAATAAATAAAATAGAAAATAGATTTTTAATATGAAAATAATTGCTAGAACTTAGATAATTCATAGAAAATTCATTTTTGCTCCAAATTGAACCATTCCAGTTTCTAAAATTTTGTAATAATATTCTTCATCATTTTGTGCCTCTGTTTTGGCATGAAAGGCTCATTTAAATTTATCTAAAACTTAATCTTGTATTAAATACATAAAAGCTACAGAAATTCATAACTTGAAATATATAACTCCAAATTTAGTGATTCCAGTTCCTATGGTCTTATTTTAATGTGTAGATTATTATTGTGTATTTTGTGTACATGTTTGGTGTAATGTTAATCTTGCCTATACACTGTTTGTTTGAATTGCTACGACTAGCAGTGAGGCCACGAGAACCTGAAGATCATCCTGGTACCTGGATTCTCAAGGCCCAGGCAAGTTGTGCCCTTGATCACTTCTTTTTACCCAGCCATGTTCTGATTAATCATAATGATCTGCATAGGTTAATTTGATGGGACCCAACAGGTTACCTAGTTTGATTATCTTTATACCTTGTTTACCACTGATCTTTCTGGGTAGTACTTGCTAGTGCTATATGTGGTTTTGGGTATGGAGATACACTATTCATGATTACACTTTTTGTTATCAGTTGTTATTTAATGTTCATGTTAAGATCATTATGTTAATTGGAACATGGAGCGACCACCCGGGAAAACAGTGCTACCACAAGGGTGGAATGGGACGCCCTTGGCTGATTAATTAGGGAAGCTAGTGGAAGACTACCTTACCCGAAAGGGGCAAGGGCAGTAGGGGAGAGGTCAGTGTAGGGAGGCCCTCGGGAGGATTTTGCTGCGATGGCGGTCCTGCAAGGGATTCCTGCACTGGATCTTCCTATAAACTGTAGCGGGTTTTCGGAAGCTAGTGGAACTTTGTAAAGGCCTCGTAGTGTTACCCTGCCTCGCTTCCTTGGTAGAGGTGTATGGGATTCATGACCCCTTGGCAGATGGGTAACACGGCTTGTGGGTAAAGATGCGCAACCTCTGCAGAGTGTAAAACTGGTATACTAGCCGTGCTCACGGTCATGAGCAGCTCGGACCCTCACATGATTAATTTATGGAACTAAATTCAATTTGTCATATGCATTGCATCGCAGGTGAAGTTGTTACTTTTGTTCTACTATTTAACTGGGTTGGTATTTACTTATACTTAGTAACTGCTAATAAAATTTTGACCAACTTTAAAAGCAATGCTCAGCTCTAACCATCTTCTTTGGTAAGCCTTACACTTCACGTGAGCTCCCACCTTTGGCGAGTTCATGCACATTATTCCCCACAACTTGTTGAGCGATGAACGTATGTGAGCTCACTCTTGCTGTCTCACATACACCACAGGTCAAGACCAGGTACTGCAGGATGATGCTCATGGAGGATGCTGTGATGAGTTCGTGAGAGGTCTAGGTCGTCGTCTCCCAGTCAACTTTTGGGTTGCTGGACTGTTGTCTCCTTATAATGTAATTACTTATTTTGTATAGAACTCCTGTTATATATAAAGTTGTGACATTCGATCCTGTGCCACTATACATCATATGTGTGAGACTTGGTCCCAGCATACCTGGTGTTTATGTTAACCCCGGGTTTTGGACCCCTAAAATCCGGGTGTTACAGAAGTGGTATCAGAGCAATGTTGACTGTAGGACGAAACCTAGATAGAACTGGACAACCATCCTTTACTTACCTTACTCTGATTCTTTTCTAAACTTATCTTAATCTTTTTCTCATCCATTTCCGCTTTACTCTGATTATTCTTACCTTTATCTTTCTAAAGACAAATGTGGAATTTCACACATTGAAATCCCGTACCTAAAGTGACCTTTAGGAATAGGAGACCTAATCATAGGAACAAAAACAAAACTATTTTTATGGTTATCTATGCACTTGAATGTTTGTTCTTATGATATATGTTTGATTTGGATCTTTGATTGAGTGTGATGGGTTGTGGATCAATGTTCACAACTACATCTGCATATACAACTAGGCATAAAAGATAGCATTTGTAAAATAACTGGACAAACTAGATCATTCCTCATTAAAGTATCTAGCCAAAAATATCCATCTCATCTAAAAAGATTCTATCCTACACTCATAGATCCATCTCATCCCAAAAGATCCTAACTTATCCTAATTAAAACATATTTAACTTAATAGATCCATTTTGGCTTAAAAGATTATCTCTTATCTCAATAGATTCATCTCACCTTGACATATTCATCTTATCCTAACAACTTTGCTTATCTCATCCTAAAGTAACAACCATGATCTAATGCAAATTAATTATATCTTATCTAGTCAAACTAGTCATACTAGTCTAATCTAGATCATATCTAATTTAATATGGTCTAATCTAGTGTGAGTTACTTAATGCTGGTAGAAAAAAAGAATAAGGCCGTACTCCTAAATTACTTAAAACTAATTTGGAGACTTATATCAACTTGGTCATACCCAACAACTTGACCTATATAACAAGTTACATAACAACCCAACCAATAGAGTAATGATGGATTGCATAGTCTATCAACCCCTACCTAAAACAAACTTATAACCTACATCATGTAGTCTATCTCATCCATACCTATATTAACCATATTCCCCAGCCAATAATATACACTAACTCCTAATCAATGAGATAAGACCAAAGAAGATGATCAACTTCATCAAGGAAGGATAAACACCAACCCAAGTCTTCAAGGATCAAGTGAGGTCACCAAGATGAGTCAAGATCCACAATCTTGGATGGAGTCTTTTCTTACCCCACTCCTTCTTACCCAAACCTCTCTATGCTTCAAAGACATCTTTTACCATACACAATAAAGTGGATATACATACCCATGCTCTCCTAAATCACTTCTTAATGAAAAGAAAGAGAGAGGCTTTTGATTTTTGAAATAATTAGAAACTGAAAGATAAATTGCAAACCACTCTTCCTATATCCCTTCTCTTACAAATCTCGGGGACGAGATTATTTTTTAAGGGGGGTAGGATTTGTAACACCCTAAATCTCATTTTTGAGAATATAGTAAAAAAAAACTTTTCAAGGATCTTGCATTAGAATTTTTCCTTTTCTCTCTTTAAGACTCTCATAACATTTGAAGACTTATCTCCCTATTTAAAAGCATTTGCTTAAGCAAATAAAATAATAAATAGAACCATATTTGGCACTCAAGATGGAGTTTTAATTGTATGTGCATTTAAAATAATAATAAAATACAATAATGAGATGGAGATTTAAAATTAACCAAAGTTGCACTTTGGGGTTTTAGAAATAATATGTAAAAGAGAAAAGAGAAGGAAGAAAATTACTATGTGAATAAAAATAACTATAATATATATATTATTCTTGTACAGATTTGAGTTGGTACATTTGACTCAAAAGTGAAGTTCATAACAGGATTCAAATTCAAATTAGAGATTCAAATGGAAAGGAAATAAATCAAAAAGGAAAAGGAAAAATAGAAAAGAAAAAGGAAAAAGAATAAAACCTGCTGTTGGGCCGCAACCTGGAATTCGGCCCAATCCCGAAATCACACCCGCGCGAGCCCATTAACCTTGCCACCGGCGCCGACAGGTGGGGCCCACGCTCCAGTCTCTGTCGCACGCTTGCTCCCTTTCACCGCCGTGTGGGGCCCGCGCGTCAGCAGCTCATCTCTTCACAACGCGCGTCTGTGTTTACTACCCGAGCCACTGACCGGTGGGTCCACCTCGTCAGTCGTCTTCTTCCACAAGTCCGAAGTCCGAACCGGGAGCCGCGCTTGGTCACGTCCGTGATCTCCTGGAGAATTTGTTGCGAATCTTTCTCTGATGGCCTCGCCTCATGGCTATATAACCCGTGCTCCCCGCAATTGAACGAATCCATGGGACGCTAGCTCCGGAAACCATGGCGGCGACCAGAGAAAGAGTCAGGGTGGGCCGCCGCCGGAGATCTCCGCCCACGGTGGCGAATCACCTTCGGCGTGTGGACCTGGGGCTTCGGGGTGATACACTGGTGGTGCACGGGGACATCCCAGGCTCGATTGGGGGCCAACTGTGCCGCGATTTCTCGCCGTGGGTTCAACGCCGCCACGAATCCGCCCCGCACCGTGGACCAGGAGCTCTCGGCGTCATCCGTGGTAATACTCTGCTCCACCTCGTTCACCGTTGATCGTGCTATGTTTATCGCCTTGCGGATTGGGCCTGGGACGCCTGTTCTTGGTCGGATGCCTCGCCGGAGTCTTCTCCGCCGCGGTGGGGAGCTCGTCGTCAACGCTCAGCCGGGTTGTGGAGGAAGAATAGGTTTCGCGCCGTCGGATGCGTTTTGAACGGCCATGATTAGATCTGGGGATAGGGTGATTTCGTGCCGTTAATGGCACGATCTGCGGTCCAGATTAGAGAGAGCATATCGATTGAGTTTGGGTCACGAGCTCCGTCCGATTATGATCCGGTGGTGGATATCGGATCGTGATTCATTAAACTGTGTCCGTTGGATTCGGATCCGATGGCTTCGATCCCGCATCGGCTCAGGCGGGGGTCGATCTAATCTGGGCGCTCGGCTTTCGATCCAACGGCCCACGAAGACCGATACCCCTTCACCGAGCCATCTTTGCATAAGAGCCCCTCGGTTAGTTAGGAATTAACCCGCCGTCCTTGCCCAGGGTATTCTGAGTCTCGGGTTTCTTGCGCCGAGCCCCCTGTGCTTCTGTTTAATTGAGGCCTAGTCCAGTGAGCGTTTAAATTGAATAAATAAAATAGAAAATAGATTTTTAATATGAAAATAATTGCTAGAACTTAGATAATTCATAGAAAATTCATTTTTGCTCCAAATTGAACCATTCCAGTTTCTAAAATTTTGTAATAATATTCTTCATCATTTTGTGCCTCTGTTTTGGCATGAAAGGCTTATTTAAATTTATCTAAAACTTAATCTTGTATTAAATACATAAAAGCTACAGAAATTCATAACTTGAAATATATAACTCCAAATTTAGTGATTCCAGTTCCTATGGTCTTATTTTAATGTGTAGATTATTATTGTGTATTTTGTGTACATGTTTGGTGTAATGTTAATCTTGCCTATACACTGTTTGTTTGAATTGCTACGACTAGCAGTGAGGCCACGAGAACCTGAAGATCATCCTGGTACCTGGATTCTCAAGGCCCAGGCAAGTTGTGCCCTTGATCACTTCTTTTTACCCAGCCATGTTCTGATTAATCATAATGATCTGCATAGGTTAATTTGATGGGACCCAACAGGTTACCTAGTTTGATTATCTTTATACCTTGTTTACCACTGATCTTTCTGGGTAGTACTTGCTAGTGCTATATGTGGTTTTGGGTATGGAGATACACTATTCATGATTACACTTTTTGTTATCAGTTGTTATTTAATGTTCATGTTAAGATCATTATGTTAATTGGAACATGGAGCGACCACCCGGGAAAACAGTGCTACCACAAGGGTGGAATGGGACGCCCTTGGCTGATTAATTAGGGAAGCTAGTGGAAGACTACCTTACCCGAAAGGGGCAAGGGCAGTAGGGGAGAGGTCAGTGTAGGGAGGCCCTCGGGAGGATTTTGCTGCGATGGCGGTCCTGCAAGGGATTCCTGCACTGGATCTTCCTATAAACTGTAGCGGGTTTTCGGAAGCTAGTGGAACTTTGTAAAGGCCTCGTAGTGTTACCCTGCCTCGCTTCCTTGGTAGAGGTGTATGGGATTCATGACCCCTTGGCAGATGGGTAACACGGCTTGTGGGTAAAGATGCGCAACCTCTGCAGAGTGTAAAACTGGTATACTAGCCGTGCTCACGGTCATGAGCAGCTCGGACCCTCACATGATTAATTTATGGAACTAAATTCAATTTGTCATATGCATTGCATCGCAGGTGAAGTTGTTACTTTTGTTCTACTATTTAACTGGGTTGGTATTTACTTATACTTAGTAACTGCTAATAAAATTTTGACCAACTTTAAAAGCAATGCTCAGCTCTAACCATCTTCTTTGGTAAGCCTTACACTTCACGTGAGCTCCCACCTTTGGCGAGTTCATGCACATTATTCCCCACAACTTGTTGAGCGATGAACGTATGTGAGCTCACTCTTGCTGTCTCACATACACCACAGGTCAAGACCAGGTACTGCAGGATGATGCTCATGGAGGATGCTGTGATGAGTTCGTGAGAGGTCTAGGTCGTCGTCTCCCAGTCAACTTTTGGGTTGCTGGACTGTTGTCTCCTTATAATGTAATTACTTATTTTGTATAGAACTCCTGTTATATATAAAGTTGTGACATTCGATCCTGTGCCACTATACATCATATGTGTGAGACTTGGTCCCAGCATACCTGGTGTTTATGTTAACCCCGGGTTTTGGACCCCTAAAATCCGGGTGTTACACTCCCTGCTTGCGCCCCAACCGTCATGGGCCGAGTCTTCTCCAACATGCTCCAAGGCACCCCCCTGCGGCGCGGGGGCTGGGTCCCGCATGTCATGCAGACCGGCTCCGGGCAGAAGAAGCCAAACCGCCGCGCACGGCGCACGCAACCACCCAGCGGTTACAAGTGACCCTCCACTTTTGCCCAGACCAACGGGCGAAAGGGGCAGGCAGCCATGCAGGCGGCATGCAACCGCGCCAAGTGGACGCACCTCTCCGACTCCTGACGTGCCAGCACGGAGGCCCAAGCCCACGCGTCGTGCGACTGGCGCGCCGGATGCTGCATGCAAGCAACTGTACCACTTGCGCCACCACCGCACCTCCTCGATTGCGGAACCGATGCCGCGACCCGAGGCGACCCAGCGCGCGACCCAGCAGCGCCAGCCTGACGCAGCGGTCAAACGCGGTCAAAAGTGGGCCGGCAGTAATGACGATGGCAGGCACACGGGAGCGGCGGTCACGTCGTCAGCTAGGCTCACGTCCCATCCGGAGGCAGCGAGAGAACCCCCTCTCACGGCGTGAAGACGACACGCCCGTGACCCGTTCCTCGAACGGCTCGCGCACGCGCAACGGTAGCCTCGCCAACTACTCGCCCCGTCGCATTAACTCCGCGACTGGACAGGCGGCGCTTCTGGCAGGAGTAGCTGGCGACGCTTCGCCTTCGCCAAAACAACCGCGCCAAAAAAGGTACGCCGCGTCGTTCAATTTCGTATCCTTTTTTCCTTTTTCCTCTTTCTCTATCTCTTGCAACAGGGACCGGGAAAGGGGATACCCCTAAAGGGATCCTTCCCCGTGAAGGAACTAGGCTCCGAGCCTCCTTACTGATCAGGGGTTCGAAGGCTGGCCCCCCAAAGGGTTCAACAGCCACCTCAGATCGCGTGGGCCCGACACCCACTACTGGTCAGAGGTTCGAAGGTCGGCCTCCCGAAAGGTTCCACGGCCGCCTCAGGCTACTCGGGCTCCGCACCCATTACTGATCAGGGGTTCGAAGGCTGGCCCCCCGAAGGGTTCACAGTCGCCTCAGACACCGAGCGAGGGATGACCAGGGGTACGTTCGATACATAACCAAGGCTCGGGCTGCGCTCCCGAGGTACCCTAGGACATTTCCGAGACCAGCGGGAACGATCCTGTAACGGAATCCCATCGGAGGGAGGCATCGAGCCCTCGGACCCCGTCGCCAGGGGACCGGGTCCGGCAGATCACCCGCAGGTACTTTTGGGCGTGCCTCCGGGCCCCTAGCCGACCCCAACGAACGGGGCACGGACGTCCACTCGGATTACCCGCTTGCAGCTCACCGGAGACACCATGTTCGGTGCCCATCGAGGGTAACATGGCGCTCTCCCCCCCTCCTCCTTGCGGAAAGGCGACGTAGGGACGTATGTAAAAAAGCCGAGTCTGTCCCTGATCGTCCTCTCGCCCTGTGCGGAGGCTCGGGGGCTGCTCTCGCAAACCCGGCTCCGGCCAAACCGTTGACAGCATCAACATACCAGCCCGAGATCTTGGGCCCTGACAGTGCACCCGGGCTACGGCCAGTTCGCATGAGGGAACCACCAGACCAGCCGAAGCGTTACGCAAGGCATTAAGACCTCGAAGGAGTGAAACCACTCCTCCGAGGCCTCGGGGGCTACACCCGGCGGGTGCGCTCGCGCGCACCCACCGGAACAAAATGCAACCGAGAAAGGCTGGTCCCCTTGCAAAAAAGTGTGACGAAAGCCTCCAAGCGAGTGCCAACACTCCCTTCGAGGCTCGGGGGCTACTGTCGGGGACCATAATTAGGGGTACCCTCAAGACGCCTAATTCTCAGCTGGTAACCCCCATCAGCATAAAGCTGCAGAGGCCTGATGGGTGCGATTAAGTCAGGGATCAGTCCATACGAGCGACTCGATCACGCCTCGCCCGAGCCTAGCCTCGGGCAAGGGCAGCCGACCCTGAGGTGTTTCCGTCTCGCCCGAGGCCCCCTTTTTACGGCAGACGCATCTCCGGCTCGCCCGAGGCCTTGCCTTCGTTAAGAAGCAACCCTGACTAAATCGCCGCACCGACCGACCGAGTCACAGGGGCATTTAACGCAAAGGTAGCCTGGCACCTTTATCCTGACGCGCGCCCTCTGGCAGAGACGAAGTGACTGCCGTCACTTCGCCGCTCCACTGACCGGTCTGACAAAAGGACAGCGCTGCCTGCGCCGTCCCGACTACGGTGCCACTTGACAAGAGTGAGACTGACAGGCAGCCAGGACTTGCCAAAGGCGCCATAGGAAGCTCCGCCCGACCCAGGGCTCGGACTCGGGCTAAGGCCCCGGAAGACGGCGAACTCCGCTCCGCCCAACCCAGGGCTCGGACTCGGGCTAAGGCCCCAGAAGACGGCGAACTCCGCTCCGCCCGACCCAGGGCTCGGACTCGGGCTAAGGCCTCGGAAGACGGCGAACTCCGCTCCGCCCGACCCAGGGCTCGGACTCGGGCTAATGCCCCGGAAGACGGCGAACTCCGCTCCGCCCGACCCAGGGCTCGGACTCGGGCTAAGGCCCCGGAAGACGACGAACTCCGCCTCGCCCGACCACAGGGGTCGGACTCCGCTCTGGCCTCTGCCGAACGACCTCCGCCTCGCCCGAGCCAGGAGCTCGGACTCAGCCTCGGCCATGCAGGACAGACTCGACCTCGGCTTCGGAGGAGCCTCCACGTCGCCCGACCTAGGGCACAAGTCCGCCACGTCAACAGGAAGCGCCATCATCACCCTACCCCGAGCCGACTCGGGCCGCAGAGAACAGGACCGACGTCCCATCTGGCTAGCTCCGCCAGATAGGCAATGATGGCACCCCGCTAGACCCATGACGACGGCGGCTCTCAGCTCTCTTACGGAAGCAGGGGGACGTCAGCAAGGGCCCAACCACTCCGACAGCTGTCCCTCCGCCAAGCTCCATTGCTTCTCCGACAGCCACGACGCCACACCAGTTGGGCGCCAAGATCTCTCCGGCTGCCACCTTGGCATGTACTTAGGGCACTAGCTCTCCCCCGCTAGACACGTAGCACCTTGCTACACCCCCATTTGTACACCTAGATCCTCTCCTTACGCCTATAAAAGGAAGGACCAGGGCCTTCTTAGAGAAGGTTGGCCCCGCGGGAACGAGGGCAGGGGCAGGCGCTCTCTTGGGGCCGCTCGCTCCCCTCACCCGCGCGGACGCTTGTAACCCCCTACTGCAAGCGCACCCGACCTGGGCGCGGGACGAACACGAAGGCCGCGGGATCTCCACCTCCCTCTCGACTCGGCTCCGGCCGCCTCGCTCTTCCCCCCTTCGTGCTCGCCCACGCGCTCGACCCATCTGGGCTGGGGCACGCGGCACACTCACTCGTCGGCTTAGGGACCCCCCGGTCTCGAAACGCTGACAATATTGAACACATACATTTGAACACATATGAACACACATATGAATAAAAATAAGTATTGTATGAATACTCTCATCTCCTCTCCTCTCTCTCCCTCTCCCTCCTCTCTCTATCTCTCTCCCTCTCCCTCTCTCTATCTCTCTCCTCTCCCTCATCTCTCTCCCTCTCCCTCCCTCTATCTCTCTCCTCTCCCTCTATCTCTCTCCCTCTCTCTATCTCTCTCCTCAACCTCCTCTCTCTCTCTCACCTTCCTCTCCCTCCCTCTATCTCTCTCCCTCTCCCTCTATCTCTCTCCCTCTCTCTATCTCTCTCCTCTCCCTCCTCTCTCTCTCTCACCCTCCTCTCCCTCCCTCTATCTCTCTCCCTCTCCCTCCTCTCTCTTCCCTCTCCCTCTCCTTCCTCTCTCTTCCTCCCTCTCGGCGGCGGCAGTGCGTGCCCTCCTCTCTCTTCCCTCTCCCTCTCCTTCCTCTCTCTTCCTCCCTCTCGGCGGCGCGCGGCGCGTGCCCTAGGAACGCGGCGGCGGCGGCTGCCGGCGCGATAGACGGCGGCGGTACGGGAGAAGAGGGACAGAGGGAGAAACCTGACGGCGGTGCGGGGGCGGGGCGGGAATGGCGGCGTGGGGACGGGCGCGGGGACGATCGCCGGCGAAATCCTCGGGGTCGAAATCCAGCAGCCTGACGGCGTCTTGAATGTGAACTGGCGCCAGGGACTTGTAAATTTTTCGGCTCCCGCGCGCCACCCTTTATATAGGCGCCATTTCTACTGGCGGTTGACAACGAGAACCGCCAGTAGAAATGGCTTCCACAGACTGTAGAAGCCATTTCTACTGGCGGTTGACAACGAGAACCGCCAGTAGAAAATATTTCTACTGGCGGTTCTCATAGAGAACCGCCAGTAGAAATGGCTTCTACAGTCTGTGGAAGCCATTTCTACTGGCGGTTCTCTATGAGAACCGCTAGTAGAAATAGTATTTTATTATTATTAACATAGTTTTTTATATATTGTTTTACTTCACTTTTTATATATTATATTAAGTATACTTTTATATATTGTTTAGTATACTTTTACCTCTCTCCATCCCCTCTCTCTCTCCTCTCTCTCCATCCTCTCTCCCTCTACCTCTCCTCTCTTTCCTCTCCACTCTCTCTCCTTTCTCCCTCTCTATCCTCTCTCTCCTCTCCACTCTCTCTCCCCTCTCCCTCTCCATCCTCTCTCTCCTCTCCACTCTCTCTCCCCTCTCCCTCTCCATCCTCTCTCTCCATCCCCTCTCTCTCTCCTCTCTCTCTATCCTCTCTCTCTCCTCTCTCTCCATCCTCTCTCTCTCTCCTCTCTCTCCATCCTCTCTCTCCTCTCCCTCTCCTCTCTCTCCTCTCTCTCTCCCTCTCCTCTCTCTCTATAAAGTCAATAGAAAGTCATGTAAAATTGTAAATGGTAGCCACGAAAATTGAATGAAGACAATTACATGCTTCGGTTTGTCGCTAACAATAATCAATTACATGACAAGTCCTAACAATAATCAATTACATGACAAGTATATAATCTAGGAAGCTATTGTTCTGCCTTGTCCATCGTGGCGTACCCAGGGCAACGAATTGCGTGGGATGCTTCGCTCAACGTTCCTTATCTTGGTTGGATGGTCTATGAAAAGAGACATGTCGTTGAACTGGTTAAAATTCTCTAAATCAGATACACCATCAACTCCTATAGCTTGTTGTTTTCCAGGAAAAACTACATGCTTCGGTTTGTCGGTGCTTTTCTTCTCATTGTTAGAAATGATCTGTTCAGCATAGAAGACCTGTGCAGCACGATTAGCAAGGATCCATGGGTCATCTTTGTAACCTACCTTACTTAGATCAAGAACTCTGACCCCATAGTTGTCTACCGTGACATGTTTGTCTTCAACCCATTGACATCGGAAAACCGAGATCTGAAATGTACCATAGTCTAGTTCCCATATGTCCTCAATAAAGCCAAAATATGTAATAATCTCACCAGTTTCATCATCTATGGCTTCGCATCGAACACCACTGTTTTGTGACATGCTCTTTTTGTCCTTGGACTTGGTACAAAATGTGAATCCACTAATGTCATAGGTTTGCCATGTTGTGACCTGGCGTGATGGTCCAGATGCCAAGCCCTTGATGGTTTGTTCTTCTATTGTTTCTCCACGTGGAATGTCCTTCACCATTAGCCATGTGTTGAACCGCTGCTTATGTTGCTTCATTACCCAATCATCTGTATGCCCAGGATTTTGCTCGCGAAGCTCATTGATGTGTTGTTGGATAAATGGCTCCATTATCGTTAGCTGATGTAGGATGCTCTGATGTGCCTCAAGTACTATATCGTAATCCGGTGGGATGAAAGATTTCCGTCCCATCCTCCCGCTTCCATACAGTCTACCCTCGTGTCGTGACGGAGGCAGACCTATTGCAACCTGGTCTTTTAGGATACTATTGCAGAATGGACCTCCGGACTCAATGGCCTCTTCGGTACAGTACCCCTCTATCATGGATGCCTCGAGACGAGCACGGGTTGATACATAGCCATTCAGTATTGACATGAAACGCTCATACGTCCACATTTCATGCAAGTACATAGGACCCAATGCCTCTATTTGTGGCACCAAGTGCACCACAAGGTGCACCATAATATCAAAGAACGATGGAGGGAAACACATCTCAAACTGTGATATTGTCTCCACTGCGAATTCCTGAAGACATGCCAACTCATCACGGCCAATTACCTTTTGTGAAATCCTGTTGAAAAAGTAGCACAACCGTGTGATTGCCATCTTTAAAAACAAAGGATTTATAGCCCTGATGGCAATAGGTAGGAATGTAGTCAGCATGACATGGCAATCATGTGAGTTGTAGTTGGTGATTGTCAGGTCTTTCATTGACACAATACTCCGTATGCTAGAGCAGAATCCGGATGGGACTTTCAAATTCTTGAGCCAAACACACATCGCATGTTTCTCATCTACATTGAGATTGTAGCTTGCTGCTGGGAGATGGTACTTCCCATTTTCTTGAAGAACGGGATGTAGTTCCTTTTTTATGCCTAAATCTACCAAGTCCATGCGTGAATTGAGCCCTTCTTTTGTTTTGCCCTTTATGTCTAGCAAGGTGCCCATTATGCTTTCAAACACGTTCTTCTGAACGTGCATACCATCGATCGCATGCCGCACATCTAACTCTTTCCAGTAAGGCAAGTACTCGAAGAAAATAGACTTCTTCTTGAATATAGCCCCCGAAGCTGGTTTGACATCCTTCCTTGTTTTTCCGTCTTTTGTCTTCTTCCCGAAAACAAACTTGATATTCCTGACTATTTCAAAAACTCTATGACCTCTATTGTTACCCGATGGAGCAGTAGAATGTAGTTCACCATTATTGTCGAAGTACTTATCCATCTTTCGCATGCGGTACCTGTGTCCTTCCAATAAAAAGCGTCTGTGCCTCATGTAAACTATCTTCCTAGATGCAGCAAGGGATACGTAAGCAGTTCCATCAATGCATACTGTGCAACCAACCTTTCCCTTAAACTGGCCTGATAATGTGAAGAGAGCAGGGTAATCGTTGATCGTAACAAAAAGAATTGCTCTCAGCGTGAATGAACCTTTACGATACTCATCCAACATTTGAACACCCGTTTCCCACAATATTTTCATATCCTCCATTAAGGGCTCCAAAAATACATCCATGTCAACTCCAGGTTGTGTAGGTCCAGAAATAAGGATGGTTAGCAAAATGTACTTCCGTTTCTGCATCAACCATGGAGGAAGGTTGTATATGGTGAGGATCACCGGCCATGTGCTATGCTTGCTGCTCCTCTCAGCAAATGGGTTCATTCCATCAGTACTCAGTGCGAACCTAACATTTCTCGGTTCATCGGCAAAGTCTCGGTGGTTGTCATTGAAATCTTGCCACTGTTTCCCATCGGCTGGATGTCGAAGCTTCCCATCGTTTTTGTGCTCATCAGAAGCATGCCAGCTCATAAGTCTGGCATCCTCAGGATTAGCGAACAAACACCTCAATCGATCGACGACGGGGAGGTACCACATCACCAAAGCAAGAATCTTTTTGAGCGCATAATAGTCTACTTCTTCTTTTTCTTTGCTCGTGGATTTTGAAGTCTTTTTTTTTGGGCTTTCTTTCGCTTCTTCCCTTTAGACACGGATGCAACACACTCTTCGTCCTCTCGATAGTCTTTATTCGTCTTGTACCTACTTGCACCGCACTTTGGGCAGCTCTCCAAGTCTTTATAATCATCACCTCGATAAAGGATACAGTGATTTCTACACGCGTGGATCTTCTCCACACCCATAGTGAGCGGACTGATTAGTTTCTTTGCATAGTACGTGTTAGCAGGCACATTGTTCTCCTTTGGAAGCATGTCTGCGATAATACTCAAGAACGCATCGAAGCCAGCATCAGACACACCATATTTAGCTTTTAACATCAACAACTTTAGCACAGACCGGAGCGTCGTGAACTCTTTGGTACAACCCTTAGACTCGTCGTACAAAGGCTCTTCTGCTGCCTTCTTTAGGGACTCCATACCTTTCATTAAGAACATCGATTGATCTGTATGACGATGCAACATTGCCTCTAGCAACTCTGCATCTTCCTCATCCATAACACTTGGCAGAACATGAGGTCTATCATGTTCATTTCCTCCAGCGTAACCATGATCAGTAACATTTTGCACTACATGTTCGCTCTGTGGAAGAGGTTGGTGTGTCTCGTGAACGAACTGAAATCTGTCGTCGATGTTCTCAGGGTTTCCAGTCGTATAAGGCGAAGAGCTACCCTCTCCATGCTTTGTCCAAATTGTGTAATCCTTCATAAATCCTCGGCATACCAGATGAGATATGATTTGTTCTGTGTCATTAAATACAGCAGCATTTTTGCAGTCCATGCATGGACAATATATGTGTTTTGTCTTTGTTCTCCAAGCATGGTTCGTAGCGACATCAATAAACCTATGGACCTCGGATATGTATGATGGATCTAGCCTTGATAAGTTATACATCCAGGATGTCCTCTCCATCACCACCTGTAAAAAAGTAACATAAAACACATGGTGAAACCCTATATCCAAAAATGTGGCTAAAATGTGAAACCCTCTCTCTCTCTCTCTCCTCTCTCTCTCTCTCTATCCTCTCTCTCTCTCTCTCCTCTCTCTCTCCTTTATCTCTCTCTCTCCTCTATCTCTCTCTCTCCTCTTGAAGTGTTTAAATACTACGTCGTCTCCTGGCTTCGCGTATCTCATCACCATTGGTGTGAAGTTCTTTCACAAGTATCAGATCTGGTAAACATCTTTCCAAGTTCTTTCACAACATGTTCTTTGAAGATGATGCTTGTTTCTTACTGCCTGATATGTATATATTAGTCGAATAGTCCTCCCTGCTTTTATTTTACCTCGCGTTCTAGGTGATAAACCATGACCGGGAAAAAGACCACGGCTTCTCTATGGAGGATGAGGAAGAGGCGGGGTTGGAGGATGAGGAAGAGGCGACTGTGACACTATCCATGGAGAAGGACGCGTTGGAGTGCGACATCTGCTGCCTACCCTTCCAGTCCGAAGTTTTCATGGCAAGTCAGATTACCATGCATGTATATATACAGTACATATTGATCGGTAGACTCCAGCATGATGCTCTGCTCTGTGTAAAATCAGTGCAAGAACGGGCATTCTGGATGTGCAAAGTGCTGCATCCGCACGGACGGTAAGTGCTGCACCTGCTCCGAGCGCATTGGCAACAATAGCTCTCTCTCCCTCTCCCTCTCCTCTCTAGAAAGTCGTGTAAAATTACATGCTTCGGTTTGTCGCTAACAAAATGTAGTTAGACTACTTTATCTCTTCCAATAAAAGTAGTTAGACTACTTTATCTCTAACACATGGTGAAACCCTATATCCAAAATGTGGCTAAAATGGAGGAAAAATGAACAAAATTTGGCAAAAGAAACATAAGCCAAACTTTCCTAGCAACTAATAAACAAAAAAATTAATACCCAAACCTATCTTTAACACATGGTGAAAGCCTAGTTTCAAAATGTAGTTAAAATTGAGCAAAAATAAACAATAACTGACAATTGAAACATAATTAAACCAACCTTCCATACAACACATTCACCATTCATTAAGCAACTAAATATGTGTTATGGATAAACTTATTTGAGAACTAAACATGAAAAAGGAGAGAGAATAGACAAAAACTGTCGTGGACCATAATTAGGGGTACCCTCAAGACGCCTAATTCTCAGCTGGTAACCCCCATCAGCATAAAGCTGCAGAGGCCTGATGGGTGCGATTAAGTCAGGGATCAGTCCATACGAGCGACTCGATCACGCCTCGCCCGAGCCTAGCCTCGGGCAAGGGCAGCCGACCCTGAGGTGTTTCCATCTCGCCCGAGGCCCCCTTTTTACGGCAGACGCATCTCCGGCTCGCCCGAGGCCTTGCCTTCGTTAAGAAGCAACCCTGACTAAATCGCCGCACCGACCGACCGAGTCACAGGGGCATTTAACGCAAAGGTAGCCTGGCACCTTTATCCTGACGCGTGCCCTCTAGCAGAGCCGAAGTGACCGCCGTCACTTCGCCGCTCCACTGACCGGTCTAACAAAAGGACAGCGCCGCCTGCGCCGTCCCGACTGCGGTGCCACTTGACAAGAGTGAGACTGACAGGCAGCCAGGACTTGCCAAAGGCGCCATAGGAAGCTCCGCCCGACCCAGGGCTCGGACTCGGGCTAAGGCCCCGGAAGACGGCGAACTCCGCTCCGCCCGACCCAGGGCTCGGACTCGGGCTAAGGCCCCGGAAGACGGCGAACTCCGCTCCGCCCGACCCAGGGCTCGGACTCGGGCTAAGGCCCCGGAAGACGGCGAACTCCGCTCCACCCGACCCAGGGCTCGGACTCGGGCTAAGGCCCCGGAAGACGGCGAACTCCGCTCCACCCGACCCAGGGCTCGGACTCGGGCTAAGGCCCCGGAAGACGACGAACTCCGCCTCGCCCGACCACAGGGGTCGGACTCCGCTCTGGCCTCTGCCGAACGACCTCCGCCTCGCCCGAGCCAGGAGCTCGGACTCGGCCTCGGCCATGCAGGACAGACTCGACCTTGGCTTCGGAGGAGCCTCCACGTCGCCCGACCTAGGGCACAAGTCCGCCACGTCAACAGGAAGCGCCATCATCACCCTACCCCGAGCCGACTCGGGCCGCAGAGAACAGGACCGACGTCCCATCTGGCTAGCTCCGCCAGATAGGCAATGATGGCGCCCCGCTAGACCCATGACGACGGCGGCTCTCAGCTCTCTTACGGAAGCAGGGGGACGTCAGCAAGGGCCCAACCACTCCGACAGCTGTCCCTCCGCCAAGCTCCATTGCTTCTCCGACAGCCACGACGCCACACCAGCTGGGTGCCAAGATCTCTCCGGCTGCCACCTTGGCATGTACTTAGGGCACTAGCTTTCTCCCGCTAGACACGTAGCACCTTGCTACACCCCCATTTGTACACCTGGATCCTCTCCTTACGCCTATAAAAGGAAGGACCAGGGCCTTCTTAGAGAAGGTTGGCCCCGCGGGAACGAGGGCAGGGGCAGGCGCTCTCTTGGGGCCGCTCGCTCCCCTCACCCGCGCGGACGCTTGTAACCCCCTACTGCAAGCGCACCCGACCTGGGCGCGGGACGAACACGAAGACCGCGGGATCTCCACCTCCCTCTCGACTCGGCTTCGGCCGCCTCCGCTCTCTCCCCCCTTCGCGCTCGCCCACGCGCTCGACCCATCTGGGCTGGGGCACGCGGCACACTCACTCGTCGGCTTAGGGACCCCCCGGTCTCGAAACGCCGACAAAAACTAACCATCTTATGCAACCTCATTTGAGGAAATAGAGAAAATTACCTAGCTATACTCTTCTCTCTCACATGTAAAACCCTAGATCCAAAATGTGGCTAAAATTGAGCAAGAATGAACAAAAATTGACAAAGAAACATAAACCAACCTTTCTTATCCACCTTCTTCCAAGAAATAAAGACCAAAACCTCCCCCCTTATATTTTTGTGAAATCTGGACCTCCAAAATCGCCTCCAATGGAAGCTGGCTGCGAGCATACAGTTCACTGTCGCGGGGAAGAAGAGGGGTATTTATAACAGACAGTTCATTGGCGGTTGGCTTGAAAAACCGCCAGTGGAAACCTATTTCCACTGGCGGTTATCTTAACACAACCGCCAGTGGAAATAGGGTATTTACACTGGCGGTTCTGTTACACCAACCGCCAGTGGAAATTGGTTTCTACTGGCGGTTCTGTTACACCAACCGCCAGTGTAAATACCCTATTTCCACTGGCGGTTGTGTTAAGATAACCGCCAGTGAAAATAGGTTTCCACTGGCGGTTCCTAAGTCGGGTCCACCTTGTTTTTTTTACTGGCGCGTGATAACTGAAACCGCCAGTGATAATTTATGGGTGCCGCAGGCTATGAGCTCTTTTCTACTAGTGACTAAACGAAACTGGAATATATACTATTCATTTTTTATTAAAGGGCCAACAAAGTTGGACATGCATTTGCGGTAAAAGGTTAGATGATAATGGGTCTGCTAAGCTGAAGATAGAAATAATATCAAAACCCCACATATATATGAGAAAACTGAGTATAGTTAATTTTATTTACGGTGACCTGTGTACCCAGATTCTTCAAGGTATCATCAAACTTCAATGGTCAAATTACATAAAGTCATGCCTCCGATCTTATTATATATATGTATGCTAGGAAACACCATATATGTGTATGGTGTGTCCTGTGCGTATATACAAGAGTGTGTACATGTATAAAAAAAGGACGGAGGGGAATAAATGGGTAAGAACAAGTGGACATGGCCGTCTAGTACCTCAGTAGTATGTAGTGTATATATATATTGGGCCGCCTGTTCGATCTGCCGGAGGCTGCAGCAGCTTCGGCTACCGTACAAGTGAACAGAATACATACTAAGGTCCGCCATGAGAATTCAGAAAACACATATGCAACGAATGGAGATGGAACAATAACGGAATGAATCTGGGAAGAATTTTTTTTAAGAGCTAGTTTGAGAACCTCAATTTTCTAAGAGATTTATATTTTCCCATGAAAAAAATGAACTAATTTCCTTTAGAAAAATGAAAATTCCTTGGAAAATTAGGGTTCCCAAACTAGTCCTAATAAACCAGGCGAGCATGTTTATCCGCCCAGAAAGACGGACACTACCGGACACAGCTCCTTTGCCGAGTGTCTCAGACACTCGGCAAAGGCTATTTTACACTCGGCAAAGGCTTTGCCGAGGGCAAAGAACGCTCGGCGAACTGTACATCGGCAACGGCCTCTTTGCCGAGTACTTTTTGTCGGGCACTCAGCAAAGAATTTGCCGAGTGCCATTTGGTACTCGGCAAAGAAAAGTCGCCGTCACGGCGCCAAGTGACGGTGACGGATCCTTTGCCGAGTGTCTTCCTCGGCACTCGGCAAAGAGGCCAATTTTGCCGAGTGTCTTCTGCCATGGCCCTCGGCAAAGACGGCTCTAGCGGGCCCCACCGCCAGTCCCTGTGCCGAGAGCTCTAGTAGACACTCGACAAAGGAGGCTTCTTTGCCGAGTGTCTAGTGGACTGGCACTCGGCAAAGAGTCCTCCAGTGGGCCCCTTTGCCAGTCTCTTTGCCGAGCGCAAAGGTAGCTTCTTTGCCGAGTGTCTTGACCACAACACTCGGCAAAGAAGGCTTTACCGGTTCCCAGGTGTCCTCCTTTGCCGAGTGCCATGGTCGTAGCACTCGGCAAAGATACCCTTTGCCGAGTGTCCCTTTTTTATTTGTTTTTGCTGTTCCATCCAAACAAACAAAAGATATATATCATTCATAGCACATTATATATCATTCGCATCACAGAATCAACACATTTATCATCAACACCATATATATCACAAATATCACCACATAAATCAGGTTTCACAGCACATAAGTCTCACTAAGTATCTCACAAGACCAAGTATAACTAACATCACCAACACTCACGAATATAAGTCTGGATCATCACAAAACATGTCATCAACGAGGTGGGCATCTGGACTGGTTCGGCGAAGGGTTGGACGAAGCATGACGGTTGTTCGACGCCGCCGATTGACCCTGCACAGAGAAGAGATTGCATGTATGAGAACATATGAATATATATCATGTAATACTAAAATTTTGATACTCACAGGAGTAGCGAACTCAGCAGGGTCAGCTGCAGGGAACAACGGAGGTGGTGGAGCATGACCCTGTGCGGCGCCAAGGCTCTGCATGTACGCGAACATCTCCGCCATCCTCTTCTCCAGCTCCTCACGTTGCCTCCTCTCATCATCTAGCTGAGTCTGTAATATTTCGCCTTAATGTTACGATAATGCAAAGAGAAGATATATAATAATCAATGAACGATGAACAGATAAGGAATAACCTGGAGTTGCTGGATACGATGTTGTGAGCTGTCCTGCCGAGGTCGTATGGCTGGGCTCGCGCTCGTGCTCCTAGCTCGCACCTGAGATAGAGTGGGAGTGGAGGACGAGTCGATTGCCCCGTCGGCAATCCAGTACCGCCCATGCCTCTTGCCTCCTCCGACCCTCATGAGGACATCTCCGTCGATGTCCTCGGTCCTCAGATCGTAATCTGGCCCGTGGACCTCCTTGGCCATGGCGGTGTACTCACTGAGGCGACTGTGGATGGCGGGGTTGGTGTACGCCTCGGGCCCGTCATCCGGGTTGTAGGTGACGTCGGACGTCGCCTTCCCCTTGTGGGCCATAGCATATGCCGAGAACGTGGAGCAAGGCGCGCTACCATGTGCCGCCGACTGCGAGATAACCAACGAGATGGTTAGAAATCATGTCTAATCAAAAGTTATATACCTAAATAAAAAAGAGCGCGTACCCATGCTTCCGCGTATTTGCTCAGGTTGCGGCTGCCTTGATGGTGGGAGGAACCTTGCATCATCAAACGCCGTTCCCTGCTAGCGTTGTGCGCCTCGTCCCACTCAGCCGAGCACCACCTCTGCACCATCTGCTCCCAGCACTCAGGATGCGCGGCACACCAATGAGGAATCATCTAAAAAAATACAAGTACACGACATATTAGAAGATAAAATTAAACATATTTAGTACCAATAATAAAGTTTTGTATTTACCTGCAAGTACTGGTTCGGAGTCAACGACATGGTTCGGGCGTCCTTCTTGCTCGCCTTCTCCCCAAGGACGGAGCCGGAGCCGTGGTAAGTGACGATGGCCTGGATGCGCGCCTCGTAGTGCATGTCCACAACGAGCTTCTTACAGCTCGTGGTAGCCACCACATCCGCCCTGGCCTCGTATCCAGCCTCGCATCTGAAGAAATCCTACATACAAAGACGATGTATCCATACATTATTTCAAGAATATGCAACAAATGCGACTTATTAAACAATATAGTGCGAGGAAGACTTACCCACAGCTCTTGCTTCACCCGCTCCGCCTTGTTGTTGAATTGTCTGCCGTCCCGATCTACTGCATCGGGGGCGACAGTGTAGTGGTCGAAGGTGTATGATGGGCTCGTCACTCCGGCGTACTCGACAAGTCCAGGGAAGTGTTCCCTGCATAGAAGGCCGAGGATGCCATTGGGGTTGCGGTCGTGACCCCCTGCAGTCTCCAAAACCATCCAAGACCTGTCCAAGTGATTAAGATAAAGTATTAGTTTCTTTTATTAATTTGAACATATAATATGAAAAAGCAGCAACAACATCTAAAGTTACCTACCTCTCTCCATCGGGTCGTATCAGCGGACGTCTGTCACGAAGTATGGGTCGCTTAGGGAGAATCGCGGGACCTCGCAGGTGGATACTCCTCGAACCTGAGGAGCCAGAACCTGAGACGTCCTGCTGAGCGGCGTCGTCGTCGTCGTCCTGCTGCGCCGCATCGTCGTCGTCCTGCTGCGCCGCATCGACAGCGGTTTGCTGCTCCACCTGCTGTTGTACGGCGTCGTCCTGCTGCGCCTCCTCCTCCGTCCTACGGGTGCTCCTCCTCCCCCTCCCCCTCCCCTTCTTCGTCCTCGTCCCACCGCCCACCATCTTTGTCCAACAACCTGCAATTAAGAGTAAGCAATTAAGCACAGATAAAAAAATATGTATTTAGAAACATATGCAAAATAAATGAAATATAGCATTACATCGATTAAAAATAGTCTTCATATGTGTCCGGGTTAGCCGGATCATAAGTGTCATCATCACTATCAACCATTTCATAGTCAACACCATCTAAAGGCGCAATTTCGTCATTGGCATTGCCTTCAAGCATTTCTAAGTCATTCTCATTTTGCACCTCATCATCCTCCTCATCAACAACCATTTCAATATCTACTTCCATTCCGATCGCTTCGGTTAAGTCTATCTCAAATCGCCCTTCTAGCCCATCTTCTTGGAAGAACTCTCTGTCATATGTGTCCGGGTCTAAGTTATAATCTTCATCGTTTGGAACAGGTAATTTTACCGTGCGGTGATACCTTATACACAACATCCCAACCCTTAAGATGTTGTTTCGTTTGGCATGCATATGGAAGATAATACACTTGTGTGGCCTGTTGGGCCACAATATAGACATCGTCTCCTGGTAAGGTGGAATCCTGTCGAATTTCGACTAGCCCAAGATTAGAATGTGTCCATCTCGTAACTTCAGGGTCAAACCAATGACATTTGAATATCACTGGAGTAAGAGGTTTGGAACCATAAAAATTGAGTTCATATATTTCTTCAATTCTTCCATAATACTCGACCTCGTCAAGCCCGGGCGTAAAGACTCCAGAACACGTGGTTTTTCGATTGGGCCGACTTTGGTCGTAGCTTGTTGTCCGAAAACGGTATCCATTGACGTCATACCTAGAAAATTTCCCGACCCTATAGGCAAAGCCATTGGCTACTTGTCTCAACTCGGCACTCATAGACGGCTCTTTTTGGCCCTGCAAGTTCAAACACGCTAGATTGTTATATTATTCGCACGTAAGAGCAACTTCAAATGACAAACTAAGCACGTACCTTACGTTTAAACCAGGAAATGAAATCGGGCAATCCATTTCCCGCACCCTTTGCAAGAAGGGTATCATATTCCTGTGGAGTTGGGTCCCTTGATCGACGCCAGAATTCATGAAGAAATTGCTCCATGTATGGCGTCACCTCTTCAAGGTTGGTCAATACATATAGCATGATATGACGCCACTCTTCATGTCTCAGGGTCTTGGTGGTCGAACCACTCGCGCTTTCGAGTTGCCCTCAAAAAATGCTGAGGTTCGATTCATTGTCGCCATCATTGTAACGAGGGGGTGGATTATGCACGCTCGGCAGTTTGTCACCATAGTAAGTTGTTGTGAAGTTTGACACCTCCTCCAGTATGTATGCCTCTGCAATGGAAGGCTCGATTTTACATTTATTCCTACATTTCTTTCGGATAGTCTTTAGACATCTCTCGATTGGATAGCACCAACGTCCCTGCATGGCCCCCCCATTCGTGCCTCATACGGGAGATGAAGAATCAAATGCTGCATCGGATTGAAGAAGCCGGGTGGAAAGATCTTCTCCAGCTTACACAGTAACACGGGTGCCATCCTTTCCAAGTCTGCAATCATGGTCCGAGCTAACTCTTTTGCACAAAGCTGGCGGAAGAAATAGCTCAACTCTGCAAGCGCTAGCCAGACATGCTCAGGGACATAGCCTCGAACCATCGCCGGAAGAATTCGTTCAATCCATATGTGGTAGTCATGACTCTTCATCCCTAAGACTCGCAGAGTAGATAAGTTCACCCCCCCTACTAAGGTTAGGTGCATACCCATCAGGGAACATTAACATCTTGATCCACTGTAGTACTTCCTTCCTCTGGGCCCTGCTCAGGACGAAATCGGCCTTAGGCCTTCTCCATGTCTTTCCACCACTAGGCGGCTTCATCTCTTGGTTTGGTCTATCACATAACTCTGCCAGATCCACTCTTGCCTTTACGTTATCCTTTGACTTATCAGGAATCTCCATAATTGTTGCCCAAAGTGCCTCGGCAACATTCTTTTCAGTGTGCATCACGTCAATGTTGTGTGGAAGGAGCAGGTCATCATAATAGGGGAGCCGAGTCAAGCCCGACTTATGTGTCCACATATGTTGCTCACCATATCCCACAAAACCACCTTCTGGGTTGGCCACGAGACCATCTATCTGTTGGTGAACTTCGGCACCAGTCATCATTGCAGGTGGGCGGTCTGTCACCACGACACCTTTCGTAAAGTTCTTGATGTCTAGTCGGAATGCATGGTCAGGAGGGAGAAATTGTCGATGTTTATCGAATGACGAATATTTGCCACCCTTCTTCAACCAAATAAACCTAAGAGCTTCCTTGCAAACTGGGCATGGGAACTTACCGTGAACACACCAGGCGCAAAATAGCCCATACGCCAGAAAGTCATGCATGGAGTACTGGTACCAAACATGCATTTTGAAGTTTGTCTTCGTAGCTCGGTCGTACGTCCATACCCCTTCCTCCCAAGCACAGACCAATTCATCAATCAAAGGCTCCATGTACACGCCCATTTTATTCCCCAGGTGTCCAGGAATTATCAACGACACGAATATGTTCTGTCTTTGAAAGCATACGCCGGGGGGGAGATTGATGGGGATAACGAACACGGGCCAACATGTGTATGGGGCAGCGGTCATTCCATAGGGATTGACCCATCTGTGGCCAGCGCAACACGAACATTACGAGCCTCTTTGGCTTTCTCATATGGTGAATGGCATCAAAGTGGGTCCATGCTTCACCATCGGATGTGTGAACCATCTTGTCAGGATTGTATCGTTTGCCTTTTTTGTGCCATGTCATCTGTTTCGCGGATTCCTCTGTCATGTATAGACGCTGGATCCTCGGTATGAACGGAAGGTGGCGTAGGATTGTCACGGGGATGTCAAGCTGTCTCTTCTGTCCATCACCAGAGTCTACCTCCATGAACCTAGACGATTTACACTTCGGACAATACTTTGCCTCAGTGTGTTCTTTCCTAAATAGGACGCAGCCCTTCGGACAAGCATGTATCTGCTCATACGTCATCTTGAGTGCACGAAGGAGTTTCTGTGCCTCGTACATGCTCTTTGGCAGAACGTGATCCTCCGGAAGCAGGCTGCCAATAACTGTCAACAAACCATCGAAGGCGTCTCGACTCATGCTATATTGCGACTTGAACACCATTATACGCCCAATGGCATCCAATTGAGAAACCTTTGTCTTGCCGTGAAGGGGTTTCTGTGCCGCGTCAAACATGTCGTAGAATGCCTTTGCGGTCACCTCTGGCTCGTCCTCCATACGTCCTTCGGCGAACTGTGCCTCGTGATAGTCGTTCAACATGTCCGCTACCTCGGCATCAGCATCGTAATCCTCGACGCGTTGTCTCACCACCTCCTCTCTCGTGCGATGCGCTTCACCATGGAAGATCCACCGAGTATAGTCCAGCGTAAATCCATTCTTCCAAATATGTTCTACCATGGCTTTCTTTGTTTTCCTTTTCCTGTTGTCACATTTGCTGCACGGACAAGGGACTAGACTAGCTCCTTTAGCAGCTTCGCCAAATGCCTGTTCCACGAAAGCATCGGTCTTCCTAATCCATTCAGGGGTGACATCATTACGTCTTACGCGGCCCGTGTACATCCACTCACGGTCCTCCATCCTCTAACATATATAACCGAGTATAGTTTAATATAGACATGTAATGCATGTACACTAGGTTCCTACCTTCTAATAGGTGAGGATAGGTCCTAATCCCACCCGCGGTTGCTAGATGGAGTTAGTTTCCATGCTCTACTCCTATCCGAGATAGAATTTCGGTAGCACCTCCCCGCTGTTCTCCGGATACACGTCCTGGCAGGGAGAGTGTACTGTCCGGAGAACAACAGGGAGGTGACGCCGAAACTCTATCTCGGACCGGAGTAGAGCATGAAACTAACACCATCTACGCAATCGCGGGCTGTCCCAAAAACGTGGACAATTCGAAACTGATACATTTGTAGATATGCAAGGATCTGCATATCTACACCGTATCTCTTTCGAATGGGAGACGCCTAACTGGGTTACGTGATCTACGACCATGATGCGGAAATAGATGTTATACCTAGCGTGGCGGTGGAGTCAGGCTAGCGGGGCTGTGGTGGGTCGGTGCAGTGGCGACGCGACGCGGTGCAGGCAGACCCGCAACAGCTAAGAAGACCTCTGCAAAAAACACATGCCTGTCAACAAAAAATTTCGGCAGCACCTCCCCCGCATGGGGAGGTTTTCAAAACCTGCAAATAAAACAAAACAGCACGATGGCTGACACGCACACACATTTCATGCTATAAGAGGATACAATCTACCGAAAGATCAACCTTGTGAAGACAAAATAACCCACAAGGGTACTAACTTGTACTTAAAAATAGATGGAAGAACCTTAACAAGAAAAGAGTTATCCTCTTGGTATGTAAATGAGTTTTTTTTCTTTCGGTGACTTATCCATTTTTCAAGAAGGCGAATTAATCTAACATTGTGAAAATTCAAATACATGAAAAACAAAGAATGAACATGGAGAAGCAAATACATGGAAACATGAAATATGGAATACATATCAAATACATGGAATATCAAGTACATGAAATAAAAATACATGAAATAAAAACACATGAAAAATAAAATACATGAAAAATAAAATACATGAAATAAAAATACATGAAAAATCAAGAGATACAATGTGACTATATCAATCTAAAATCATCTAAAATTCTTATAAAATCATCTAAAATTCATGAAAAATCAAGAGATACAATGTGACTATATCAATCTAAAATCAATCTAAAATTCTTATAGTAGCAGGGGGATCGGAGGGGATCGAGGGGGAGGGAGCAACCGAGATCGAGAAGCGGAGGTGTGCTCGGGCCGGCGGCGGTGTGCTCAGGCGGGCCGGCGACGGTGTGCTTGAGGCGGGCCGGCGACGGTGATGCGGCACGGCGGGGCGGCGGGGACGCGGCGGGCGTGGTGGCGGGGACGCGGCGGGCGTGGAGGCGGGGCGGCGGTGATGCGGCACGGCGGGGCGGGGGGGACGCGGCGGGCGTGGTGGCGGCGGTGGCGCGGCGTGCGCCGGGCCGGGCAGAGCGAGTGAGCGAGTGAGAGAGAGAGAGAGAGAGAAATGGCCGCTGGTGGAGATATGTAAAACTTCTTTGCCGAGTGCCCGTGATCTGGCACTCGGCAAAGAAGTTTTTATCAACTTCGCCGAGTGTCCACCGGGTGACACTCGGCAAAGATCTTTTTATTTTTTTAAAAAATTATTTACCGAGTGTCCTTGGGACACTCGGCAAAGTTACTTCTTTGCCGAGTGTCTTTCTCTGACACTCGACAAAGTTACTTATTTGCCGAGTGTCTTTCCCTAACACTCGGCAAAGTGTATTTTTATTTTTCTTTCTTTTTTCACCAAACTTTTTCTACTATGTTCCTACACTATATAGACCTACATGTTCCATTTTGGCACAATTATCAAAGAGTTTGCTATAACTATTAGATTTAGTTCGTTTAATTGAATTTCTTCGGATAATTCAGATTTGAACTGCAAGTCACTCGAGAAATGGAAAACAGTGAATGCAAAAATGATATTCATGTTGTTTAGCACAAGTTACGGCCTATTCCAGGAACAGACTGGAATTTCGAGCACCATGCTCACGAAACATGACCGTGAACTTGCGATCCAGTTATTTTAAAATTGTATAAAACACAAACAAAGTAAGAAAATCATGAAACTTGTCGACATGTCTTGATATCATATGTAGAGCCTATGATAAAAATTTGAGCCTGTTTCGTGAAAGTTGTCACACACTATGTGTAGAAACCTAGCCGACCTCCATATAAGTTTTATGATTTCATGTGAGGGTCGGCTAGGTTTCTACACATAGTGCATGATAACTTTCACGAAACAGTCTCAAATTTTTATCATAGGCTCTACATATGATATCATGACATGTCGACAAGTTTCATGATTTTCTGATTTTGTTTGTATTTTATACAATTTTAAAACAACTGGATCGCAAGTTCACGGTCATGTTTCGTGAGCATGGTGCTCGAAAATTCTGGTCAGTTCCTGAAATAGGCCGTAACTTGTGCTAAATAACATGAATATAATTTTTGCATTCACCGTTTTCCATTTTTCGAGTGACTTGCAGTTCAAATTTGAATTATCCGAAGAAATTCAATTGAACGAACTAAATCTAACAGGTATAACAAACATTTTGATAATTGTGCCAAAATTGAATATGTAGGTCTACATACTGTAGGAACACACCACAAAAAGTTTGGTGGGAAAAAGAAAAAAATAAAAATATACTTTGCCGAGTGTCAGAAAAGACACTCGGCAAAATATAGGTTTGCCGAGTGCTCAACAGGGAACACTCGGCAAAGAGGTAAGTTTGCCGAGTGTCGTCTCTGGACACTCGGCATAGATAACGACCGTCACCTATTGACGGCTGCTGACGGCTCTTTGCCATGCGCCTCATTTCGCCGAGAGTTTGACACTCGGCAAAGATTTCTTTGCCGAGGGTCATTATGTGCCGAGTGTTTCGCACTCGGCAAAAGATATCTGTGTCGAGTGTCGTTTTTTCGCCGAGAGTGGCACTCGGCAAAGACTAGTTTGCCGAGTGCCCGATATATTACACTCGGCAAATCTCGTGGCACTCGGCAAAGAGTCTGTTTCCGGTAGTGGGAATGTCTGGAATCTAGCTCCTTTGAGGGTGTTTGGAACCAAATTGAGCTGGCGGACAGTCCGGCCCTGAGGCCGGACGGTCCGCGGTCCAAACGGTCCGCGCCTGTGAGCCGGACGGTCCGCGCATGCGCAGAGCAGTTTAGGGTTCCGAGTTTTGTGCTACGGTTGTTATTTAAATTCGCGGGATTCGCTCAGAAATTAGTTAGTAAAGGGTCCAGCCCCCCTCCTCTATATATAGAGAGGCATACGGCCGATTTGAACAACGAATCGAACCTTCAATCAATACAATTTACATTTTATCCTAGGAGTAGTTCTAGTCTAGTTTAGGTTTAGTCTTCCAATCCCCAAATCTTCCGCTTCTCTTCAACTCTACGTCGATTAGAGGAGTCTAGGTCGGTCTACCCGAGCCTAGACAACTCCTAGGATCTCTCCTCCCCGACGGGGTCCATCCCGGGAGCGAGATCCAGGCGCCGCCGGCGATCTTCCGCCGCCCCTGCGCACGCGCGGACCGTCCGGCCCTAGGGAGCGAACCGTCCGGCCGTCAGGCAGGGAACCCAAGCTCCTACACCAGGTCGCGGACCGTCCGGCCCTGTGCCGCGGACCGTCCGTGCCTGACTAGAGAGCACCGCAGCCTCGCGCCAGGTCGCGGACCGTCCGCGCCTAACCAGAGAGCACCGCTGCTGGTTCTTTTGAGTGATTGGCGCCTCCAAAAAGGTGTCAACATACTTTTTGGCGACTCCGCTGGGGACAACACATATAGACCTATCAAATCGGCCCTCAATGGCCGGTTCAAAAGATAGCTCTAAAGTTTCCACCAGCAATATCATCACACCTACATGGGAGACCTTGCCGGCTGAAGAACAGCTCCTATTCGAGGAGCGCCAGGAGCAGCTGATCCAAGAAGCAAAAGTAAAGTTCTTGGCCAACTTTAAAGTGGACAGGAACAACAAGGTCGTCCGACATCGGGTGACGGATCCGGCTTCGTTCCGACCCACACCAGATATCCCCAATGTAAGTAGCACCAACGAACTCCAATCTCTTAAAGCTTACATAGACGAACAGCGAGAATAGTTGCAACATATCGAGGGGATATACAAAATGATCATAAAAGGCTAGTGCGTGCGCTTGATAAGTCTACTATAGCAAATCTTCCTTCGCACGAGGTTGAATTAAGGGAATACACATATAATTCATCGGCTATATGTTGTCACGACCAGTCACAACCCTTTATGGGATGCCGATGGATATGTACCCTGGGCAACGACAGCCTCCCACGCACATCGGCGATAAATTTGCCGATCTGCGCATATCTGGACCGTCCGCACGTGAGCGCGGACCGTCCGGGCCAACGGCGGCTGATCCCATTTTTAGAAGCGAATTACCGAGACCTGCACCCAAGCCGCCACATGCCATGCAAACCCTAGATAACCCATTCGGACTGTCTGCGTATGGCGCTAGACAGTCCGAATATAATGTCGGACGGTTCGGCCACATGGTCGGACAGTCCGTGCACGGAGCCGGACGGTCCGCGTATTTAACCGGACGGTCCAGCACAGAGTTTTTTAAGGAGGATGGATATCCAACTCCGTATCCGTCCCAGCTAGACTCCCCATCTCACCATACGACACACCAGCACCATAATATAATCTATCAGACCCGTGAGAGTGAGTACTTTCCGGCCCCTAGAAGGCCAGAAAGGAATGGACAGTCTGAAAGTCGCCTAGAGGGGGGTGAATAGGGCGAAACTGAAATTTACAAATATAAACACAACTACAAGACGGGTTAGCGTTAGAAATAAACATGAGTCCGAGAGAGGGCGCAAAACAAATCGTGAGCAAATGCAGAGTGAGACACGATGATTTGTTTTACCGAGGTTCGGTTCTCGCAAACCTACTCCCCGTTGAGGAGGCCACAAAGGTCGGGTCTCTTTCAACCCTTACCCTCTCTCAAACGGTCCCTCGGACCGAGTGAGCTTCTCTTCTCAAATCAAATCGGGAACAAAACTTCCCCGCAAGGACCACCACACAATTGGTGTCTCTTGCCTCGATTACAATGGAGTTTTGATCACAAGAACAAGTGAGAAAGAAAGAAGCAATCCAAGCGCAAGAGCTCAAAGAACATGACAAATCTCTCTCGCTAATCACTAAAGCCTTGTGTGAAATTGGAGAGGATTTGATCACTTGAGTGTGTCTAGAATTGAATGCCTAGCTCTTGTAAGTGGTTGAGAAGTGGAAAACTTGGATGACTTGAATGTGGGGTGGTTGGGGGTATTTATAGCCCCAACCACCAAACTAGCCGTTTGGTGGAAGCTGTCTGTCGAATGGTGCACCGGACAGTCCGGTGCACATCGGACATGTCCGGTGCGACAGCCACGTCACCAGGCCGTTAGGGTTCCGACCGTTGGAGCTCTGACTGCTGGGCCCGCCTGGATGTCCGGTGGCGCACCGGACATGAACTGTAGGGTGTCCGGTGCGCCAGCATGGGCGTGCCTGACCTCTGCGCGCGCTGGCGCGCATTTAATGCGCTGCAGGTAGCCGTTGGCGCCTGAAGTAGCCGTTGCCCCGCAGTTACACCGGACAGTCCGGTGTACACCGGACATGTCCGGTGAATTATAGCGGAGCAGCCGATGTGAATTCCCGAGGCTGCCGAGTTCAGAGCCGCGTCCTCTTGGAGCACCAGACACTGTCCGGTGTACACCAGACAGTCCGGTGAATTATAGCGCCCCGGCTCTGAAAATTCCCGAAGGTGCGAAGTTCAGATTGGAGTTTCCTGGTGCACCGGACAGTGTTCGGTGGTGCACCGGACACTGTCCGGTGGCACACCGGACAGTCCGGTGCGCCCGACCAGGGTGCCTTCGGTTGTCCCTTGGCTCCTTTGTTTGAACCCTTTCTCTTGATCTTTTTATTGGCTTATGGTGAACCTTTGGTACCTGTAGAACTTATAAACTTGGGCAAACTAGTTAGTCCAAATATTTGTGTTGGGCAATTCAACCACCAAAATTAGTTTAGGAAATAGGTGTAAGCCTAATTCCCTTTCAATCTCCCCCTTTTTGGTGATTGATGCCAACACAAACCAAAGCATGTATAGAAGTGCAGAATTTGAACTAGTTTGCATAATGTAAGTGCAAAGGTTACTTAGAATTTGAGCCAATAAATATTACTTACTAGATATGCATGGATTGTTTCTTTATTTTTAACATTTTGGATCACGCTTGCACCACAAGTTTTGTTTTTGCAAATTCTTTTTGTAAATCCTTTCCAAAGTCTTTTTGAAAAATAGTCAAAAGTAAATGAGTAAGATTTTGCGAAGCATTTTCAAGTTTTGAAATTTTCTTCCCTTGTTTGAAATGCTTTTCCTTTGACTAAACAAAAAACTCCCCCTCAATGAATTCTCCTCTTAGTGTTCAAGAGGGTTTTAAGATATCAATTTTGAAAATATTACTTGCTCCCCCTTTTGAACACAAAAGGATATCAATTTTGAAATTTACCAATTTGAAAATCATTTTAAAAATTTAGGGTGGTGGTGCGGTCCTGGTGCGGTCCTTTTGCTTTGGGCTCTTCTTTCTCCCCCTTTGGCATGAATCGCCAAAAACGGATACTTTGAGTGAGATATAAGCCCTTTTCTAACTACTTTCTCCCCTATGGCAAATAAAACATATGAGTGAAGATTATACCAAAGACGAAGAGTGAAGCGGAGCGACGGCGAAGGATGAGTAGTAGAGTGGAGTGGAAGCCTTTGTCTTCGCCGAAGACTCCAATTTCCTTTCAATTACCTATGACTTGGTTTGAAATACACTTGAAAACACATTAGTCATAGCATATATAAAAGAGACATGATCAAAGGTATACTTATGAGCTATGTGTGCAAATTAGCAAAAGAAATTCCTAGAATCAAGAATATTGAGCTCATGCCTAAGTTTGGTAAAAGTTTGTTCATCTAGTGGCTTGGTAAAGATATCGGCTAATTGATCTTTAGTATTAATGTATGCAATCTCGATATCCCCCTTTTGTTGGTGATCCCTAAGAAAATGATACCGAATGGCTATGTGTTTAGTGCGGCTATGCTCAACGGGATTATCCGCCATGCGGATTGCACTCTCATTATCACATAGAAGAGGAACTTTGGTTAATTTGTAACCATAGTCCCGCAGGGTTTGCCTCATCCAAAGCAATTGCGCGCAACAATGGCCTGCGGCAATGTACTCGGCTTCGGCGGTAGAAAGAGCGACCGAATTTTGCTTCTTTGAAGCCCAAGACACCAAGGACCTTCCCAAGAACTGGCAAGTCCCCGATGTGCTCTTCCTATTGATTTTGCACCCCGCCCAATCGGCATCCGAATAACCAATCAAATCAAATGTGGATCCCCGAGGGTACCAAAGCCCAAACTTAGGAGTATAAGCCAAATATCTCAAGATTCGTTTTACGGTCGTAAGGTGGGATTCCTTAGGGTCGGATTGGAATCTTGCACACATGCAAACGGAAAGCATAATGTCTGGTCGAGATGCACATAAATAAAGTAATGAACCAATCATCGACCGGTATACCTTTTGATCAACGGATTTACCTCCCGTGTCGAGGTCGAGATGCCCATTGGTTCCCATGGGTGTCTTGATGGGCTTGGCATCCTTCATTCCAAATTTGGTTAGAATGTCTTGAGTATACTTCGTTTGGCTAATGAAGGTGCCTTCTTGGAGTTGCTTGACTTGGAATCCTAGAAAATACTTCAACTCCCCCATCATAGACATCTCGAATTTCTGTGTCATGATCTTACTAAATTCTTCACATGTAGATTCGTTAGTAGACCCAAATATAATATCATCAACATAAATTTGGCATACAAACAAATCATTGTCAAGAGTTTTAGTGAACAAAGTAGGATCGGCTTTTCCGACTTTGAAGCCATTAGCAATAAGGAAATCTCTTAGGCATTCATACCATGCTCTTGGGGCTTGCTTGAGCCCATAAAGCGCCTTAGAGAGCCTATAGACATGGTTAGGGTACTCACTATCTTCAAAGCCAGGAGGTTGCTCAACATAGACCTCTTCCTTGATTGGTCCATTGAGGAAGGCACTCTTCACGTCCATTTGATAAAGCTTGAAGCCATGGTAAGTAGCATAGGCTAATAATATGCGAATTGACTCAAGCCTAGCTACGGGTGCATAGGTTTCATCGAAATCCAAACCTTTGACTTGGGAGTATCCCTTGGCCACAAGTCGGGCTTTGTTCCTTGTCACCACACCATGCTCGTCTTGCTTGTTGCGGAATACCCACTTGGTTCCTACAAATTTTGGTTAGGACGTGGAACTAAATGCCATACCTCGTTCCTAGTGAAGTTGTTGAGCTCCTCTTGCATCGCCATCACCCAATCCGAATCTTGGAGTGCTTCCTCTACCCTGTGTGGCTCAATAGAGGAAACAAAAGAGTAATGCTCACAAAAATGTGCAACACGAGATCTAGTGGTTACCCCCTTATGAATGTCGCCGAGGATGGTGTCGACGGGGTGATCTCGTTGAATTGCTTGGTGGACTCTTGGGTGTGGCGGTCTTGGTTCTTCATCCTCCTTGCCTTCATCATTTGCGTCTCCCCCTTGATCATTGTCGTCATCTTGAGGTGGCTCATCTATTTGATCTTCTACTTCATCAACTTGAGCCTCGTCCTTATTTTGGGTTGGTGGAGATGCTTGTGTGGAGGAGGATGGTTGATCTTGTGCATGTAGAGGCTCTTCGGATTCCTTAGGGCACACATCCCCAATGGACATGTTCCTTAGTGCGATGCACGGAGCCTGTTCTTCACCTATCTCATCAAGATCAACTTGCTCTACTTGAGAGCCGTTAGTTTCATCAAACACAACATCACAAGAAATTTCAACAAGTCCTGAGGACTTGTTAAAGACTCTATATGCCCTTGTGTTTGAGTCATATCCTAGTAAAAAGCCTTCTACAGTTTTAGGAGCAAATTTAGATTTTCTACCTCTCTTAACAAGAATAAAGCATTTGCTACCAAAAACTCTAAAATATGAAATATTGGGCTTTTTACCGGTTAGGAGTTCATAGGATGTCTTCTTGAGGATTCAGTGTAGATATAACCGGTTGATGGCGTAGCAGGCGGTGTTGACCGCCTCGGCCCAAAACCGATCCGGTGTCTTGTACTCATCAAGCATGGTTCTTGCCATGTCCAATAGAGTTCGATTCTTCCTCTCCACTACACCATTTTGTTGTGGGGTGTAGGGAGAAGAGAACTCATGCTTGATGCCCTCCTCCTCAAAGAAGCCTTCTATTTGTGAGTTCTTGAACTCCGTCCCGTTGTCGCTTCTAATTTTCTTAATCCTTAAGCCGAACTCATTTTGAGCCTGTCTCAAGAATCCCTTTAAGGTCTCTTGGGTATGAGATTTTTCCTGCAAAGAGAATACCCAAGTGAAGCGAGAATAATCATCCACAATAACTAGACAGTACTTACTCCCGCCGATGCTTATGTAAGCGATCGGGCCGAATAGGTCCATGTGTAGGAGCTCCAGTGGCCTGTCACTTGTCATGATGTTTTTGTGTGGATGATGAGTGCCAACTTGCTTCCCGGCTTGGCATGCGCTACAAATCCTGTCTTTCTCAAAATGAACATTTGTTAGTCCTAAAATGTGCTCTCCCTTTAGAAGCTTATGAAGATTCTTCATTCCAACATGAGCTAGTCGGCGGTGCCAGAGCCAGCCCATGTTAGTCTTAGCAATTAAGCAAGTGTCGAGTTCAGCTCTATCAAAATCTACCAAGTATAGCTGACCCTCTAACACTCCCTTAAATGCTATTGAATCATCACTTCTTCTAAAGACAGTGACACCTACATCGGTAAATAGACAGTTGTAGCCCATTTGACATAATTGCGAAACAGAAAGCAAATTGTAATCTAAAGAATATACAAGAAAAACATTGGAAATGGAATGGTCAGGAGATATAGCTATTTTACCCAAACCTTTGACCAAACCTTGGTTTCCATCCCCGAATGTGATAGCTCGTTGGGGATCTTGGTTTTTCTCGTAGGAGGAGAACATCTTCTTCTCCCCTGTCATGTGGTTTGTGCACCCGCTGTCTATGATCCAACTTGAGCCCCCGGATGCATAAACCTACAAGACAAGTTTAGTTCTTGACTTTAGGTACCCAAACGGTTTTGGGTCCTTTGGCATTAGACACAAGAACTTTGGGTACCCAAACACAAGTCTTGGAACCCTTGTGTTTGCCCCCAACAAACTTGGCAACTACCTTGCCGGATTTGTTAGTTAAAACATAAGATGCATCAAAAGTTTTAAATGAAATGCCATGATCATTTGATGCACTAGGAGTTTTCTTTCTAGGCAACTTAGCACGGGTTGGTTGCCTAGAGCTAGATGTCTCACCCTTATACATAAAAGCATGGTTAGGGCCAGAGTGAGACTTCCTAGAATGAATTCTCCTAATTTTGCTCTCGGGATAACCGACAGGGTACAAAATGTAACCCTCATTATCCTGAGGCATGGGAGCCTTGCCCTTAACAAAGTTAGACAAATTTTTAGGAGGGGCACTAAGTTTGACATTGTCTCCCTTTTGGAAGCCAATGCCATCCTTGATGCCAGGGCGT
The DNA here is from genome assembly GCA_029449295.1 of Zea luxurians. NCBI lineage: Eukaryota > Viridiplantae > Streptophyta > Magnoliopsida > Poales > Poaceae > Zea > Zea luxurians. The sequence goes on from JAOPSE010000010.1 coordinate 106,715,152, forward strand.
CTCCCATTATAGAGCATACTTCTAGCAAATTTAAACTTTTCATTCTCTAAGTTATGCTCGGCAATTTTAGCATCTAATATTGCTATATGATCATTTTGTTGTTTAATTAAAGCCATATGATCATGAATAGCATCAATATCAACATCTCTACATCTAGTGCAAATAGAAACATGCTCAACAGTAGATGTATAGGGTTTGCAAGATTTTAATTCTACAACCTTAGCATGTAATATATCATTTTCACTTCTAAGGTTAGAAATAGTAACATTGCAAACATCAAAATCTTTAGCCTTAGCAATTAATTTCTCATTTTCAATCCTAAGGCTAGCAAGAGAATCATTCAATTCCTTAATCTTAGCATGTAAATCAACATTATCATTTCTAAGACTAGGAATTGAAACATCACAAACATGAGAATCAACCTTAGCAATTAATCTAGCATTTTCATTTCTAAGGTTGTCAATAGTCTCATGGCAAGTGCTTAGCTCACTAGACAATTTTTCACATTTTTCAACTTGTAGAGCATAAGCATTTTTGACCTTAACATGCTTTTTGTTCTCCTTGATTAGGAAGTCATCTTGGGAGTCCAAGAGATCATCCTTCTCATGGATGGTACTAATTAGCTCATTTAGTTTTTCCTTTTGTTGCATGTTGAGGTCGGCAAAAAGGATACACAAATTATCCTCCTCATTACTAGCAATATCCTCATCGCTAGATGTTTCATATTTGGTGGAGGATCTTGATTTTACCTTCTTCCTTTTGCCATCCTTGGCCATGAGGCATTTGTGGCTGACGTTGGGGAAGAGGAGGCCCTTGGTGACGGCGATGTTGGCGGCGTCCTCGTCGGAGGAGGAGTCGGTGGAGCTCTCGTCCGAGTCCCACTCCCAGCAAACATGGGCATCGCCGCCCTTCTTCTTGTGGTACCTCTTCTTTTCTCTTCTCTTGCCCTTCTTGTCATCGCCCCTGTCACTGTCACTAGATAGTGGACATTTTGCTATAAAATGACCAGGCTTACCACACTTGTAGCAAACTCTCTTGGAGCGGGGCTTGTAGTCTTTCCCCCTCCTTTGCTTGAGGATTTGACGGAAGCTCTTGATGATGAGCACCATCTCCTCGTTGTCGAGCTTGGAGGCGTCGATGGGTGTTCGACTTGGAGTAGATTCCTCCTTCTTTTCTTCCGTCGCCTTGAATGCGACCAGTTGTGCTTCGGACGTGGAGGGGCCGTCAAGCTCGTTGATCTTCTTTGAGCCTTTGATCATCAACTCAAAGCTCACAAAATTACCTATAACTTCCTCGGGGGTCATTTGTGTATATCTAGGATTGCCATGAATTAATTGAACTTGAGTAGGGTTAAGGAAAACAAGTGATCTTAGAATAACCTTAACCATTTCGTGGTCATCCCACTTTTTGCTCCCGAGGTTGCGCACTTGGTTCACCAAGGTTTTGAGCCGGTTGTACATGTCTTGTGGCTCTTCCCCTTGGCGAAGACGGAAGCGGCCGAGCTCCCCCTCGATCGTTTCCCGTTTGGTGATCTTGGTCACCTCATCTCCTTCGTGCGCGGTCTTTAGCACGTCCCAAATCTCTTTGGCACTCTTCAACCCTTGCACCTTGTTATACTCCTCTCGACTTAGAGAGGTGAGGAGTATAGTGGTGGCTTGGGAGTTGAAGTGCTCGATTTGGGCCACTTCGTCTGCATCATAATTTTCATCCCCTACAGATGGTACCTGTACACCAAACTCAACAACATCCCATATACTTTTGTGGAGTGAGGTTAGGTGATATCTCATCATATCACTCCACCTAGCATAATCTTCACCATCAAACGTTGGTGGTTTGCCTAAAGGGACGGAAAGTAAAGGTGTATGTTTAGGAATGCGAGGGTAGCGTAGGGGGATCTTACTATACTTCTTGCGCTCTTGGCGCTTAGAAGTTACGGACGGCGCGTCGGAGTCGGAGGTCGACGTTGATGAAGTGTCGGTCTCGTAGTAGACCACTTTCCTCATCCTCTTGTGCTTGTCGCCTCTCCGATGCGACTTGTGGGAAGAGGATTTCTTCTCCTTCCCCTTCCCTTTGTTGGAGGAGCTCTTCTTCTTCTCCTTCCTCTTGGTGCGGGACTCTTCCGATGAAGTGCTCCCGTGACTCGTAGTGGGCTTGTCGCCGGTCTCCATCTCCCTCTTGGTGTGATCTCCCGACATCACTTCGAGCGGTTAGGCTCTAATGAAGCACCGGGCTCTGATACCAATTGAAAGTCACCTAGAGGGGGGGTGAATAGGGCGAAACTGAAATTTACAAATATAAACACAACTACGAGACGGGTTAGCGTTAGAAATAAACACGAGTCCGAGAGAGGGCGCAAAACAAATCGTGAGCAAATGCGGAGTGAGACAGGATGATTTGTTTTACCGAGGTTCGGTTCTCGCAAACCTACTCCCCGTTGAGGAGGCCACAAAGGCCGGGTCTCTTTCAACCCTTACCCTCTCTCAAACGGTCCCTCGGACCGAGTGAGCTTCTCTTCTCAAATCAAATTGGGAACAAAACTTCCCCGCAAGGACCACCACACAATTGGTGTCTCTTGCCTCGATTACAATGGAGTTTTGATCACAAGAACAAGTGAGAAAGAAAGAAGCAATCCAAGCGCAAGAGCTCAAAAGAACACGACAAATCTCTCTCGCTAATCACTAAAGCCTTGTGTGAAAGTGGAGAGGATTTGATCACTTGAGTGTGTCTAGAATTGAATGCCTAGCTCTTGTAAGTGGTTGAGAAGTGGAAAACTTGGATGACTTGAATGTGGGGTGGTTGGGGGTATTTATAGCCCCAACCACCAAACTAGCCGTTTGGTGGAAGCTGTCTGTCGAATGGTGCACCGGACAGTCCGGTGCACACCGGACATGTCCGGTGCGACAGCCACGTCACCAGGCCGTTAGGGTTCCGACCGTTGGAGCTCTGACTGCTGGGCCCGCCTGGATGTCCGGTGGCGCACCGGACATGAACTGTAGGGTGTCCGGTGCGCCAGCATGGGCGTGCCTGACCTCTGCGCGCTGGCGCGCATTTAATGCGTTGCAGGTAGCCGTTGGCGCCTGAAGTAGCCGTTGCCCCGCAGTTACACCGGACAGTCCGGTGTACACCGGACATGTCCGGTGAATTATAGCGGAGCAGCCGATGTGAATTCCCGAGGCTGCCGAGTTCAGAGCCGCGTCCTCTTGGAGCACCGGACACTGTCCGGTGTACACCGGACAGTCCGGTGAATTATAGCGCCCTGGCTCTGAAAATTCCCGAAGGTGCGAAGTTCATATTGGAGTTTCCTGGTGCACCGGACAGTGTTCGGTGGTGCACCGGACACTGTCCGGTGGCACACCGGACAGTCCGGTGCGCCCGACCAGGGTGCCTTCGGTTGTCCCTTGGCTCCTTTGTTTGAACCCTTTCTCTTGATCTTTTTATTGGCTTATGGTGAACCTTTGGTACCTGTATAACTTATAAACTTGGGCAAACTAGTTAGTCCAAATATTTGTGTTGGGCAATTCAACCACCAAAATTAGTTTAGGAAATATGTGTAAGCCTAATTCCCTTTCACAGTCCTATGAGCCTCATAGGGCATGCATTAACGCGCCGCAAAACCCAAACCAATGGAGAGGAAAACAATATACCAACATCCAAACAAATTGACCCATATTGGGTCAAAGAGCCGATGGTCTCCCACCGGCTGCCATCGATATAGTAAGGGAGGAAATAGCTAGGGTGTTTCGAGATAAGCTCGGAGTTAGTATAGTCCCCGGGGGGTAGTCATATCGAAGACCTTATGATAGCCAGTTTGACCGGCTCCCATACCCACACGGGACCAGAATACCCGAATTCGTAAAGTTTTTGGGTGACCAAGAAAAGAGCACGCGTGAGCACATAGACCAGTTCTTAGCACAGTTAGGAGAATTGGCCGACACCGAAGCATTCCGTGTACGTTTATTTTCATTATTTTTAACAGGGACTGCATTCACATGGTATGCCACGCTCCCTCCTAATTCCATTTTGTCGTGGGGAGATTTAGAAAAAAATTTCATGAACATTTCTTCTCTGGCGATTATGAGCTAGATTTAGTAGACTTAGTGGCCCTACGACAAGAAAGGGATGAATCGGTTAGTGATTATATCCGGAGATTCCGGGATACGAGAAACTGATGCTTTCAAATTCATTTAACAGATAAACAACTGGCGGGAATAGCCTTTGATGGATTGCGCTATTATTTAAAAGAGAAATTAGAAGGCTACCAGTTCTTTACGCTAGCACAATTACATCAGAAAGCTTCGGCTTATGAAAGCCGAAGCAAAGAACTAGTCAAAACAGTTCATCATAATGTCCATATAGTAGAACACAATCAAAGTAGTTCGGACGGTGAACCAAAGGAAATTTACACTGCCAAAATAGTTTGGCCTGAGCAGGCCAAATCTTCGGCTTGCTCCTCCTTGCAGCCAGTTCAAAAGAAACAACAGGAGGAGATTAAGTTTACATTTAATGTTGGCAAATGTGATAAGATATTCGATGAATTACTAAAAAATGGTAACATTAAAATTGATTATATCGTTCCACCTGCCGACGAACTAAAGCATCGCGCATACTGCAAGTGGCACAACTCATTTTCCCATGCCACTAATGATTGTAATGTGTTCCGATGACAAATCCAATCGGCCATTAACGAAGGACGATTCAAATTTCAGGAGGACACGGAGCCCTTTCCAATGAATATGATCGACTTCAAGGGCAAAAGGGTCCTAATTTGGCCCAGCACAGCCGATAAGGGCAAAGACAAAGAAGTCATCATCGGCAACTCACGGGAGGCCGATGGAAACAACAAAATCTCTTGCAGGAAAGTGGTTGCCGAGAAGACTCCTGATGGAGGAGAGACACTGAAAGTGACCATCACAAACTCCGGCACTGGGGGGAAGCGCAGACAAGGGGATATGCACGAGAACCCATACTACGTATCGCGGACGGTCCGGTGCCCAGGCGCGGACGGTCCGTAACATCACCGGACGGTCTGGAGCGTTCCAGCGGACGGTCCGACAACGCCGAAGAGCCGCGGCGACCACGTACCTTCAAACCACGACGACCAGAAATAGGTACGTGGAAAACTAACACGTTCAAGGCAACTGGTCAGTTGGTAAAATCCAGCTCGACCTTTGATCAATTATTGTCTAAATATGTGAAAAAGAAGGCTGGCCCTAGCGACCGGCCACCAAAGCGACCTCGCTTACCCACCCAGGTGCGACAGCAGGTTAGGCCGATTGGACCACCACACCAATCGGAAAATACGAGAGGTCATAATGTTCAATTAAGACCTAACGTACCTGCATGGACACCTCCGCCACCATATCCACCTATGCCATATCCATACACATACATACCTCCACCATATGTCCCAAATCAAATGTGGGGCATGCCACCATACCCATTTGGGATGCCACAGTACCCCGCTTGGGGGGCACCCCAAACGTCTGTATTCAATAGGTTGACACCTCCAGTACAAGACCGATTGAGAGCCTCTCAATCTGGTCCACGAGCACAAGCCCAGCAAGATTGCCGAACAACTCGGTCCCAAAGGCTGACTAATGCGGCAGGGGGGCATACAACTACAACCTCCAACAGTACAAAAAAGGAGACGTCATTAAAATAGGAACGACAGATGTTGTCGTACAACAAAATAACGAAGGGCCAATGATTTTTGGTGAATTGGGCAACACAAACAAAAAAGAAGGAACGGCTATCAACAAAACAGCCGATCAAAAATACTCTATGCCCCGATGATGCCCATCGGGATTGACACGATCGCAAAAGTGAAAATTACAGCGCCTTAGAGCAAAGGAGAATCAGGAAAAGGAGGCGGAAAAAATATTCAATGACACGCATCCGCAGTATCCATCACCGCCGAAAAGATGGAGACCAAAGGCCGTTGAGGAAAATCAAACGGCCACAAAGATAGAAAATAAAACAACAACTGTGCAGCTCTTTGCAGGTATGGCAGACAGTCCGGCTAGAAAGACCAGACCAACCGTATAGGGCACGGACCGTCCGACCCCTGAGACCGAACCATCCACGCTACACCAAGACACTTCCAACGACGTACCAATACCCATGGAGGAAGACGACCTGCAAGGAGAAGACCTGGTCGACTACGGAGCTACGCCAGAACACTTATAAAATTAGGAAAACAAGGTGACGAATTGGTCAGGACCAGTATGACGCTCGACGATGTTGGGACTAACAGTTCGATCAAAGCTAAAGGGATCACGTCCGTTGAGTCAACCATCGGGACTAAAGCCACTGCGTATAATCCTAGTAAGTGTCAAGATACCTAAGAAAACTGATGTGATCACATCGAGTTAGTTGCTTTTGGTTTGCTCAGCTCCACCAAAAGGCAGGGGGCATATGTTTGGAACCAAATTGAGCTGGCGGACAGTCCGGCCCTGAGGCCGGACGATCCGCGGTCCGGACGGTCCGCGCCTGTGGGCCGGACGGTCCGCGCATGCGCAGAGCAGTTTAGGGTTCCGAGTTTTGTGCTACGGTTGTTATCTAAATTCGCGGGATTCACTTGAAAATTAGTTCGTAAAGGGGTCCAGCCCCCCTCCTCTATATATAGAGAGGCATACGGCCGATTTGAACAACGAATCGAACCTTCAATCAATACAATTTACATTTTATCCTAGGAGTAGTTCTAGTCTAGTTAGGTTTAGTCTTCCAATCCCCAAATCTTTCGCTTCTCTTCGACTCTACGTCGATTAGAGGAGTCTAGGTCGGTCTACCCGAGCCTAGACAACTCCTAGGATCTCTCCTCCCCGACGGGGTCCCTCCCGAGAGCGAGATCCAGGCACCGTCGGCGATCTTCTGCCGCCCCTGCGCACGCGCGGACCGTCCGGCCCTAGGGAGCGGACTGTTCGGCCATCAGGTAGGGAACCCGAGCTCCTGCACCAGGTCGCGGACCGTCCGGCCCTGTGCCGTGGACCGTCCGCGCCTGACCAGAGAGCACCGCCGCCTTGCGCCAGGTTGCGGACCGTCCGGCCCAGTGCCGCAGACCGTCCGCGCCTGACCAGAGAGCACCGCCGCTGATTCTTTTGAGTGATTGGTACCTCGAAAAAGGTGTCAACAGAGGGCTTGTTTTCTTGCATTGCAACTTGCAACCAACCAAGCCCACCGGCCACCCTCTGTGGGCCAAACGATATGATTCGTGATTACAGTATTATTATTTGATCAGGCAGCAGCATGCAAAACGGACTGGGCAAACTTGCTTTTTTTTAAGTTAGAACTCGTGAAGCTGGAGCTTCACTTGTTCAGATAGAAGAAGCTGAATGAAATTCTGGAAGTAAAGCTCTTCCAAACAATAGTATATATAGCCACCCCGGCATGTTGTGCCAGGAGAACCGATAAGGATGAAGATACCATGATCAAAGCACAGCGCTTGGCTGCCAAGCGCAATTTGGAAACAAGTGAGTTCTCCTTTATTACTTACAAACCCAAAACGATTATTTCTAACATGAAAAATATTGGGGTCAAACTTGGCAAGAATGAGAAAGAAGTGTTACAATCAGTGGTTGCGATTAAGAATATAGAGATTGATAGACTTGCAGTTGCTGCAAATTCACCTCCCCCCCATAAAATTACAGAAATAGAGGATGGGGAAGACGTGGAGATTGATGCAGAGTTATCCCTCATTACTCAAAAATGGGATGACGATGCGGTTCCTAGTGCTCTAAACCTATGCTATGACCTGAATGTAGTTCCGCGCAGGAAAAAAGCGAATCGGGCCAGATCCGTTGGGAAGGGTACTCGCCTCCCCAAAAAACCAGTCACCCCTTCTAAAATTAATTTATAATGAAAGGGATTTTTTGGAACAACAGAGGTCTAGGAGACTTGGCTAAACACAACTTTTTGTCTAATTTATCTAAAGAACAACACCTGAACTTCATTGCTATTATGGAAACGGGTAGAAGTGACTTCTCGGATTCGACACTGAGACACCTGTGTGGTGGAGTTGATTTTCTTTGGCACTCCATGCCACCAAGGGGGAGATCGGGAGGTATGCTCTTAGGAGTAAATCCTAGCGTGTTTGACATTGGTGCCATAGATGAGGGAGATTTTTACTGTAAATTTCGCCTTAGGAATAAAGTTGATGGCTTCATTTGGACCCTTTTTGTTGTCTATGGCCTAGCACAGGACGACCTTAAAAGCGCCTTCCTAGCAGAAATGGCGAGCGCATGTGGTACAGAGCCTCACCCTTTCATTATCGGAGGCGACTTCAATATCATGAGAAGGCCCGAAGACAAAAATAATAGCAACTTTAATTACCGATGGCCCAATTTGTTCAACGCGGTCATAGAGAGCCTTGAGTTAAGGGAAATAGAAATGTCGAGCCGACAATACACCTGGTCAAACGATTTAGACCCACCAACTTTCGAAAAGTTGGATAGGGTGCTTATGAGTCCAGATTGGGAACTTAAATTTTCAAATGTTACAGTCAAGGCTCTCGATAGAGCCCGTTCGGACCACACGCCTCTTTTACTAAATGGCAGAGTGGCTACTTCGACGGGAAACCATGGCATGTTTAAGTTTGAGCTTGGTTGGCTAATTAGAGACGGTTTCCATGATATGGTTACCTCTATCTGGGAACATGAAACAAGGGGCAACAATTCCATGGAAAAGTGGCAGAAGAAAATTCGGGCTGTACGCCAGCACCTTACAGGATGGGCAAAAAATACGGCTGGAACAATGAAGAAAGAAAAAGTCCAACTTACTAAATTAATCGATGACCTAGATAAAAAGGCGGAGGTTACTCGTCTCTCGCCTAATGAACTAGCTATGAAGGCATTTATTAATGAACGGTTGGCTGGAATTCTAAGAGAGGAGGAAATTCGACTCTTCCAAAGAGCCAAAGTCAAACATCTGCTGGAAGGTGACGATAATACGAAATATTTCCAGTTAGTGGCTAATGGTAAACACCGTAAACAGAGAATCTATAGCCTAGAAGATGATAACGGGTCAAGTATAGTGGATGAGGAGGAACTTAAAAACACATTACTAGCTACTATAAAGGCCTATTTGGTAAACCAAAACAAACTTCTGTTGAATTGGAGGAATCGTTTACTCACAACATCCCCCAAGTTTCAGATGCGGAGAATGAAATTTTAACTGCGCCGTTTATTATGGAGGAAGTCTGAAAGGCGGTCTTCCAAATGGAGCATAATAAAGCCCCGGGACCGGACGGATTTCCTGTTGAATTCTATCAAGTATTCTGGGAAGTAATTAAAAATGATTTAATGGCTCTGTTTGCCGACTTCCATAATAACTCCCTTCCGGTGTATAGCCTTAACTTCGGAGTCATTACGTTAATTCCTAAGAAAGAGATCGCTATGAAAATCCAGGATTATAGACCTATTTGTTTGCTTAATGTTAGTTTTAAGATTCTTACTAAAGTGCTCACAAACAGAATAGGTGTGGTTGCCGGTCGAATTATTAAACCCTCTCAGACTGCGTTTATGCCTGGTCGTAATATTCTTGAAGGGGTAATTGTATTACATGAGTCTTTGCATGAGCTACACAGGAAAAAATTAGATGGAATTATTCTCAAGTTGGACTTTGAGAAAGCTTATGATAAGGTGAAGTGGAATTTTCTCCAGCAAGCTATGCGTATGAAGGGTTTCTCGCCGAAGTGGTGTGCATGGATCCAAAATATCGTCTCGGGAGGTCACGTGGGGGTTCGAGTCAATGATGACATAGGACCTTTTTTTCGACTCACAAGGGCCTTCGACAAGGGGATCCTCTCTCACCGATACTGTTCAACATTGTTGTTGATATGTTGGCAGTGCTCTTTGCTAGAGCGATAGAGGAGAACCAATTCGCGGGGATCATACCACACTTGATTGAAGGAGGTTTGTCTATCCTTCAATATGCAGATGATACGGTGGTGTTCCTGGATCATAGCATCGATCAGGCCCGGAATGTAAAACTTCTTTTAACCGCTTTTGAACAAATGTCCGGGCTTAAGATAAATTTTCATAAAAGCGAACTTTTCTGTTATGGGTCAGCTAAGGCATGTGAGACTCAGTATTCAAGGATATTTGGCTGCGGAATAGGCACAATGCCTTTCAAGTACCTTGGGATTCCTATGACCCACCGAAGATTGCGAAATAGCGAGTGGCGTTGTGTCATCGACCGGTTTGAGAAGAGACTTAGTAATTGGAAAGCCAAATTCTTGTCTTCAGGGGGGCGGCTTGTTTTGATTAATTCCGTTTTAAGTAGTCTACCTATTTTCATGAAGTCGTTCTTTGAAACTCCAGCAGGCGTATTAGAGAAGCTAGATGCTATTAGGTCCAGATTTTTTTGGCAAGGAGGACATCATAAAAAGAAATATAGACTAGCCAAATGGCAGATTATTTGCCAACCTAAAGAGTTAGGTGGGCTGGGAGTTGCCAATCTAGCCATAAAGAACATTTATTTACTCAGCAAATGGCTCTACAAATTACTCAATGAAGATGGTATGTGGCAACGACTCCTAACGAACAAATACCTGGGAGGCAAACCACTCACCCAAGTTTCTAGAAAACCGGGTGATTCCCATTTTTGGGCTGGCCTGATGAACGTCAAGGATCAATTTCTTAGGTGGGGACGCTTTCGGGTGGGTGATGGTCAAGCAACAAGATTTTGGGAGGATAAATGGCTTAATAATACTACTCTTAGAGAGCAATTTCCGAATCTTTTTAATATAGTGCGCAATAAGACCTCGCTGGTTGCAGAAGTGATGTCACATGCAAATCTAAATCTTTCTTTTCGGAGACCCATTGTTGGAATTAAACTCGTGGAATTGCAGAACTTGGTACACTTATTGGCTCCGGTTACCCTGAATTTGTTGAGGGACACTTTCGTGTGGGGAGCTCATAGGGATGGGACTTTCTCAACCCGATCCATGTACTATATTTTAATAAATAACCCCAATTTTAATAGTAATTGTGTGCTTTGGAAGCTAAAACTACCCCTTAAGATAAAAATCTTTCTTTGGTATCTAGGTAGGGGTGTGACCCTCACCAAAGACAACTTGGCCAAACGTAGATGGCAAGGAAGTCCGAAGTGTAGCTTTTGTAACCAGAACGAGAGCATACAACACCTTTTCTTTGAATGTTACCTAGCTAAAACTGTTTGGAGAATTATTTATTTTGCTTTAAAGATAGACCAACCCATTAATATTAATCATATTATAGGGGATTGGGAATCCAACAAAGGTAGCACGCATAAAAAATTGCTTCTTACTGGTGTTGCAGCATTGTTTTGGTCGATTTGGCTTTGCCGTTGTTGGGGACTTGTTCTCAAATGCTAAGAGTTAAGAACAAGGCAACATAAAAAGTGTTAAGTGTTAAAGTCCTTCGTCCTTCGAAACATTATGCCCCATCGGGAAATAATGAGTTTCGGACGAAGGTCACAAAAGACATACCTTCGCAAATATATCAAGTAATGACGAAGGATTCATATAAAGCATGAAATATAATATAGACAATATCATAGGATCATTTCTATTTTATTAACATGGAAAAATAGAAATGATTTCAAATTACAAATGTACCTTCGGTCCTGAGAGAAGGTAAAAAGTACAAGCGTGACGCAAAAGTAAATGCCAAGTCAGCGTGAGCAGTACGGGAGTACTGTTCATCTATTTATAGACGCGGGACGCAGCCCACGTAAAATTACATTCATATCCATTACATTTGCTAATGACTTATGGAAATCTGTCAAGGCCCAAGTAGTCTTTTCATCTTTAAGTCGGTTCCCCTTTCTGCTATCGCGACGAAGCTTCCCTGCGCACAGCTTCGGCTGTGCACCATCCTTCGTGAAGCCCGTCCTTCGTCTGGTTCAGGCTTCGTCCTGACCGTACTTCATGTTCATAATTCTGAGTCCGAAGATACCTGTTCACATAATCCACTTGGAAAACATTGTCAAATCATGTTTTTGAGGACCTTCGGAGGACGAAGGCCCCCAACAGTAGCCCCTCGCAATATTAATTTATTAATGATAAATTCATATTGCGATATCGACGAAGGCCTTGAGCCGAAGGTCCGAAAAAACACCTTCCCTTTGCTAGAATAGCAACATTCACTGACAAGTGGGGTCTTTCAATTTTCAACGCCCTGGGGGTATAAATAAGATCATACCGCAACCTTATTTGGTACGCACACTTGCCATCTGCTTCGGCCCACTAAATTTTTAGCTCTTGTGCACTAAGATTTGCTGATCTTTTTGATTTTGAAGCTTCGGCCCTGAAAACAGTTTTTTAGCGTTTCCGAAGATGTCTGAAGGTAAGAAGATCCCTGCCGAGACGAAGCTGAGCCTCGACGAAGAGAAGAACTTGGGGTTCCTTATAGCGATGGCGGAGACTAATACGGAGAAAATCACCAAGGAGATTCTTGAAGGTTTGTCCGAAGATACTGATGACAGCGACAGTTACGATGTAGAAAGTGGTGGGGAAGAGTCCGAAGATCGACCATGGCGGCCAAGCCACACGGTTTTCGGGAAAACCACTATTAAGCAGAGTCATATTGATAATATGAGGGGACGGTATTTTCGAGATATATCTATTGTGAGGGCTGACGCTGGAGAAAAGACTTCTCCCACCCCTGAAGAAGATGAAGTCGTAATCTTCCGAAGCTTTCTCAAGGCTGGGCTTCGATTCCCCCTAAGCAACTTTGTTGTTGAAGTACTGAAAACATTTCAAGTCTACCTTCATCAAATTACTCCCGAAGCCATCATAAGAATGGGGATGTTTGTCTGGGCTGCAAAAAGCCAAGGTTTAGAACCAAATGCTAAAAGCTTTTGCAACATTCATGAGTTGTTATACGAGACGAAGCCCTGGGGGAAAGAACAATATCACAACAACTTTGGGTGTTACAGCTTCGGTGCCCGCTCCGGGTCAAGCCGCCCTGTGCCAACCTTTCGGAAGAGGTGGCCCGGAGCCTGGATGACTGAATGGTTCTATGTAAAGAATGACTTAACAGCGCAAGAAAATGTCAAGAGTATTATTATGCGCCCCATCTGGCAACGCTTCGGACTTCGAAGGCCGAAGGTTGAAATGGATGAAGCAGCCGAGGAATGCCAAAGAGCCTTCGGCGTAGTCTGCTCTTTCATTGGGACAAGGGACTTGGTCCAAGAGCATATTGCCTTCAGGGTGTGGCCACTTGCAGGAAAGTGGGAAATGCCGAAGGAGACCATCAAAGAGTCCGACGAAGGCGGACTAGTCAGGCTGAAATACACATTCAAATACGGGGATAAGTTTGTTGAACCTGATGACGACTGGTTGAAAAGCATTGAAACATTAAGTGACGAACTGCTTGGGGCATATTCGAAGGCCGAGAACACTGCGTTATCAGCAGCCTTCGGAGGCCGAAAGAAGAAAAGACTTAACCGGGTTTTTGACGCAGTCGGGTTTGTCTACCCTGACTATCACTATCCGGTACTGGGTCGCAAAAGAAAAATTACTTCTCCTGCGACAGAAGCTACCACGAGTGCCACTAGTGAACCAGCGCCGCAAAGGAAAAAGATGAAGGTGCTCACCCACCGAGCGCGCTTTATTGAGCCGGCCACAGTGCCAAAATTTATTGGTGAAGTCTCTTTGGCCTCTGAAGCTACAGAACCAGCTCCAGTGCCGAAGATAGAAGAGAAAACTGAAGCACCTTCAGCCGAAAAGGCAGAAAAACCGAAGATTGAAGAGCCAAAAATATCGGCAATCTTAAGTCCTTCAGCAAATGTCGAAACAATAAAAAATCAAAAGGGTCCGTCGGTGACCCCGAGAAGAAAAAGAATGGTGAACGTGTTAGATGTTTTGGAGACAATTAAGTCTTCAAGCACAACTCCAAAGGAGACTATTGAAGTTGCTGAAGTGTCTACCAAAGCTGAAGTTGCTGAAGCTTCGAAGCAACAACCTGAAGCTGAAGCTGGGCCTTCAGAGCCCACCAAGGATCAATCTTTGGAGACCGAGAAAATATCAGAACCAGCTTTGGTTAAAGAAATTGACACTGCCGCCCCCGAAGCCCCTTCCAGCACATGCGATTACATCGTGCGACATGCTTCGGGGAAGAAATTATCTGAAGAAGAGACTTATGAAGCAAATCACTATGCTAGAGAGTTAAAGTATCCGAAGGGGGCAGTAATATTCAATGGGACAAATGAAGATGACTTCCTATACTGCCTCCCTGATAACAAAGAATTATCTGTCTGCCGGGAGATGGCTAGAAGTATGGGTTTCCCGAAGCTCGAAGCTGGATTATGTGCTATGACGAAGGAAGATCTCGCGGACAGTCTTGCGTACAATAGCTTAAAGGTATGGGAATTAGACGCTTGAAAAAAAATTTTATTACGTAATTCATTCTTTTATTCTTATATGGATTCTTTTTCGTGTAGGGTTTAATCCTAAGCAACGCATTAAGAGCACAAAAGAGCGCCGAAGATGAAAGCTACGAAATTGCGTTCAACAATTTACGTTCAGAAGTTATTAAACTGAGAAACGAAGCTCTAGAAAAAGACAAAATTCTGCTTACATTAGTAGACAAGGTAAAAAAGGACGAAGCTGCTGCGAAGGTTCAGGCCGAAGCTCACAGACGCGAGATTAAAGATCTTCAGAAGCAACTGGCCCGGGCGAAAGAAGAGCGCATACTTGAAGAAACAAGACGGGAATGTAGCGACCAATGGGCTGATCATTTGGAAGCAACCGTGGAAGAGCTTCGGTCTTCTAAGAAAAAATGCTACGAAAAATCCATGGAATGCGTAAAGAAAATTAAAACCAGCTTCGCCAGCGTGGGCGCATTTTCCAGTGAAGAGAATTTCTCAAGAGGTAATCCCGAAGGTCCACTGGAATGGATCAGTCACGAAGCAGAGGCCTTCGAGGAAATCCTGAGTAGCCGTGGCGACATCTGCGCTTTTTCGGGCGCCAGGGGAATTGCTACTGTCTTGGAGAAGAGAGGTTGTGAACATGTAAAATCTTTAGCTCAATCCGAAGCTGCCTTATCCTCCGAAGACATCAAAGACCCCTCGGCCGAAGCAAGCATGGTTGGCGGCAAATTCTTTACTGATGTCTGGGACAACGGCGGCCGAGAAATGGCGCAAGAGATCATTCAAAGGAGTGAAAAAGGCATCCATGATGCCAGGAAAGTGACAGAAGCTGCCGAAGGGCAAATAGGTATTAATTAGTCGCTCTTGTTGTGTTGTAATTTTTATTTCAAACTTTGCTCGCGGTTTGTAATAGTAATGCAAAAATGTTCTGCTTCCTCAGAACCTGCTGGATCGTCAATTGACCCTCACACAAAAGAGGATGACGAAATCAAACAAATGGCCGAAGCTATCATGGATAAAGTTGTTGAACAACTTCTAAATGAGGCTGCCGAAGTAGTATTAAGAGAAGACTAGGTGTTATTAGAAAAACATTTAAAGTGCGATCTATGTAATATTTTGTACTTTTGAATGTAATATACAAGTCTCTTTTCATTATTCAATTCTTTACGATGCATGAAATTCTACATACATACCATTTTTGAGCCTTCGGCGAAAAAACACCTTCCCTTCTTTTCATGCTTCGTGAAGAAGACATTCTCCGTTAAAACTATTCTGATGAATCACATCCACGCTTCGTGAAAACATTCTCCGAAGCTATATAATTTCGATATTGCTCTGATGAAGCTCGTCCATGCTTCGTAAAAACATTCTCCGAAGCTATATTCCGAAGATTATCATTGTATTCCCTCGTGACTTTACACAATTTTCACTTTCTCAAAGCGTCCTTTCGAAGGTTGATACTGTGTCCCCTTCTTTTGCCAAATGCAACATGATGTATGATGCTTATGCTATGCAAAATGATGTGATGATGTTATGTTATGCAAATGACATTTGTTCCGAAGATACATACAAAATATATTTGTAAGCTCTGCATTCCCTTAGGAACGTCTTTGGAGCTTCTTCGCCTTTTACTTAGACGGTATAAGCTCTGCATTCCCTTAGGAACGTCTTTGGAGCTTCTTCGCCTTTTACTTAGACGGTATAAGTTCTGCATTCCCTTAGGAACGTCTTTGGAGCTTCTTCGCCTTTTACTTTAGGCGGTATCAGCGTTGACTTTTCGCTGTATGCTCTGCATTCCCTTAGGAACGTCTTTGGAGCAAAAAACTTACACTGCGCTCCCTTTGGAACGGCTTTTTGTAACTTCGGCAACTTACTCTGCGTTCCTTAGAACGACTTTTTGTTGCGTTGAAGGATTTTTAATAATCCGAAGGTCCTCCTTGTTACCGCAAACTTTTAAGCTTCAGCAACTTAAGCCTGTAGAGAAGATAGGTTTTCCTGATAACCAACCACGAAACTATTATATGAAAACTGAAATGTTCTTTATTACACAGAAAATAGAACTTAAACGTAAAAGACTGCTATCAAAGTAGGATATTTGTCAATAAATGTGCTTCGACTCTGGCACAGTACTATTGACTGTGCGGGCTTCAGATTGCTCTCTGAGATCCCTTTGGTGCGGAACATATTGGCTCCCTTCTGGCTGTTGGCCTTGTTGCAGCGGAGGTGGGGGCGGGGGCTGTTGCCATGAAGCCTGAGGTTGACTCGCCGAAGCTACGGAAACTGCAGGGTGATTGCCCACGTATTCCGGGATGTAAGGCTGATGGTACGAAGCAGTATGCATGACCTGCTTCGGCTGGCCCTGTTGCGCTGCAGCTTCTGCTAGCTCCTTTTGTTTCTGGATGGTAACATGGCACATCCTGGTGGTATGGCCCTTGTTTTCACCACAGAATAAGCAAAATATCCTCCTTGGTTGATCTCCAAATCTTCCGCCGAAGCCCCTGGCGCCTCTGCCTCTTGGAGCTGGTGGCCGGAAGAAAGTTTGCTGTTGCCCCGAAGCCTGTGAGGAGCACTGCGGCCTGTTCTGCTGACTCCCCTTATCATCATTTTGAGTGGAGTTGTGGATGGACCTGACATGCCTCGGATAGAATCTTCCTCCGAAGCCCCTGGTCATCTCAGAAAATCTGAAGGCCTCCTCCCTTCTTTGGCGAAAGTCATTATCGGCACGAATGTACTCGTCTATCTTTTGGAGCAGCTTCTCCAGAGTCTGAGGAGGCTTCCTAGCAAAGTATTGAGCTGCAGGTCCAGGACGAAGCCCCTTGATCATGGCTTCGATGACAATTTCATTGGGCACCGTTGGTGCCTGCGCCCTCAAACGCAAGAACCTTCTGACATACGCCTGAAGGTATTCTTCATGATCTTGAGTGCACTGGAACAAGGCTTGAGCAGTGACCGGCTTCGTCTGAAATCCTTGAAAGCTGGTTAACAACATATCCTTCAGCTTCTGCCATGAAGTGATCGTTCCTGGTCGAAGGGAGGAATACCAGGTCTGAGCAACACTCCTGACGGCCATAACGAAAGACTTTGCCATGACTGCAGCATTGCCCCCATACGAAGACACTGTTGCTTCGTAGCTCATCAAGAACTGCTTCGGGTCTGAGTGGCCATCGAACATGGGAAGCTGGGGTGGCTTATAGGATGTAGGCCAGGGTGTAGCCTGCAGCTCAGCGGACAGAGGAGAGGCATCATCGAAAACAAAATTTCCATGATGGAAATTGTCATACCAGTCATCTTCGTTGAAGAAGCCCTCTTGATGAAGGTCTTTTTGTTGAGGCCTTCGGTTCTGCTCATCATGGGTAAGATGACGAACTTCTTCAGAAGCTTCGTCTATCTGCCTTTGCAGCTCAGCTAGCCTGGCCATCTTTTCCTTTTTCCTCTGCACCTGTTGATGAAGCATCTCCATATCCCTGATCTCTTGGTCTAGTTCATCCTCCTGAAGCGTCGGGCTGACGGCCTTCCTCTTTTGGCTTCGGGCCTCCCGAAGAGAGACGGTCTTCTGGTTGGGGTCCAGCGGTTGCAGTGCTGCAGCCCCAGCCGCTGAAGCTTTCTTCGGCGCCATAGCGAAGGTCTATAGCTTCCGAAGGTGTTCAAAAAACTCGAAGTGGAAGTGAGTTCACCGGAGGTGGGCGCCAATGTTGGGGACTTGTTCTCAAATGCTAAGAGTTAAGAACAAGGCAACATAAAAAGTGTTAAGTGTTAAAGTCCTTCGTCCTTCGAAACATTATGCCCCATCGGGAAATAATGAGTTTCGGACGAAGGTCACAAAAGACATACCTTCGCAAATATATCAAGTAATGACGAAGGATTCATATAAAGCATGAAATATAATATAGACAATATCATAGGATCATTTCTATTTTATTAACATGGAAAAATAGAAATGATTTCAAATTACAAATGTACCTTCGGTCCTGAGAGAAGGTAAAAAGTACAAGCGTGACGCAAAAGTAAATGCCAAGTCAGCGTGAGCAGTACGGGAGTACTGTTCATCTATTTATAGACGCGGGACGCAGCCCACGTAAAATTACATTCATGTCCATTACATTTGCTAATGACTTATGGAAATCTGTCAAGGCCCAAGTAGTCTTTTCATCTTTAAGTCGGTTCCCCTTTCTGCTATCGCGACGAAGCTTCCCTGCGCACAGCTTCGGCTGTGCACCATCCTTCGTGAAGCCCGTCCTTCGTCTGGTTCAGGCTTCGTCCTGACCGTACTTCATGTTCATAATTCTGAGTCCGAAGATACCTGTTCACATAATCCACTTGGAAAACATTGTCAAATCATGTTTTTGAGGACCTTCGGAGGACGAAGGCCCCCAACAGCCGTAATGATGTGGTGTTTAATCATAAACCTATACCGTCAATTATACAGACTATCTTCAAGGGCACACACTGGTTCAGATTTTGGAGACTATTGCAGAAGGAAGAAACGCAACAACAAATCCTCGTCATGTGCCAGTCTTTGGAGGTGGTGGCCATGGAGTTCTTCACGAGTCACGGGCGGCGGTTCCATTCAAGAATTGAAGCAGCTTAGTGCACGTGTTTTATTTTCCTCCATATCATGATTTAGTTGAAGTCCATTTGAACTACAAATTGCTGCAGGATGATGTAATAATTGAGTTGTAAGGCTGTATGCATGCAAATCCAAAAGGCCGGAACGATGTTTCCATTTCCAAAAAAAAATGTAGTACTGTAGATATATTGCCTGTTCGATCTGGCGGGAGGCTACAGCAGCTTCGGCTACCGTACAAGTGAACAGACTGTATATCTACGTAAGCAATAAGCATACATCCGCTTCGGTCCGCGATGAAAATTTAGAAAACAGATATGCAACGAATGAAGATGGAACAATATAATAACGGAATGAATACGGGAAGATTTTTTTTAAAAAAAAACCATGCGAGCATGTTTGACCGCCCAGAAAGACGGAATGCCTGGAATCTAGCTCCTTTGAGGGCTTGTTTTCTTGCATTGCAATTTGCAACCAACCAAGCCCACCCAACCTTGTTCTGTGGGCCAAACGATATGATTCGTGACTACAGTATTATTATTTGATCAGGCAGCAGCATGCAAAACGGACTGGGCAAGCTTGCTTTTTTTTTAGTTAGAACTCGTGAAGCTAGACTTGTTTAAATAGAAGAAGCTGAATGAAATTCTGAAAGTAAAGCTCTTCCAAACAATAGTATATATAGCCACCCCGGCATGTTGTCTCGCGGAGAAAACCTTTAATTTTGGCAGCAGTGAACCGACGCCAGAGGCCAGACCATATGTGGTTAGCTGTGGACGGCAACCAAACAAGTTTTGCTCTGATGTCAGCTTCTAGCTAGTAGGTGTCGCGCCTATCGCGCGTCGTCACCCGTGCGACGACGGCGCTAAAATAATTAAGATTCATACCCCCGTCATTCCGCTAAAAATATACTCATCCCTACATGCCATCTCGGCCGCCTCACGACGACGACGACGACGACGACGACGACACACGGGTGGCGGATCCACGGCGGAATGCAGAATGCTCCATCCATGTCACGAAATAGAGAGCGAAATGCTCCTCTCTGTTTTTTTTTCCCCCGCAATTACGATAGCCGGCAATCGCAATAGCTAGCATGGCAGCGACGCACATCCATTTCGTGTGCGCTTTACGGCAGTGGTAGGATAAGCTTCGGTCATGAGTAGGTCGGCCAAATGCGCTCTGCCCTGTTGTGCCTCCCGTTCCAAGTGGAGTCGCCGCAGGATGAGGAATTCTTCTGGCTACTACCAGATGGATATATGCAGACAAATACTGGCGCCACGGAATCCTAAAGGCCAAAGCTCACGCACTCGCTTCGTCTCCACTGGTTGCCAGGAGGTGTACCGAGAGAATGGTTTTTTTTTTTTTTTTGGTTACCTGAACTGAAGAAATCTGACATACATACTGAAAAACAGATGGTTGGGTCTCTTCTTTTTTTTGGCGGAAATAAATGAGTAGTAGATCGTAAAGGCAGATCAGGCAGGCTTGCAAGCGATCGTGAGCGGCTATTAAACAAGGCATCCAAAACGTGCCGTTAGCACGTGTACGTCCGTAGCTTGAAAACTCAGGGCTACCTGCAGACTAGCAGAGAGGGTCTCGCATCGTACACCGATCAGAACCCATTTGCGATGATTTCGACAGAACATCTCGCACTAGCTACCAAAAGCAATCAAGTTCAGTACAGTCACAGCACACAGGCTCTATTGCCTTACCTACAAACTACAAATTTAGGTGCGTTGCCGACACAATTTCTCTAATCAAATGTTTCAGTGTATTCAGTCTGCAGAAACAATCCTGAATATTTCTTTCGGGTGTTAAAAAGTGTGCAGCAAATTTGCAATGCTCTACAGTAGCAGTAGGAGTTACAGAACAGGTGCGCAGAGGAACCAAGAGGGCCAAAGAGTCCCCTGGCACGGTCAGATGATCGGGGGCGGTGGCGTCTCCCAGACGTCGAACACGTTCTCCTCGTTGTGCAGGGCGAAGAGCCGGTCGCCGCCGATGGAGAAGTCGCAGATGGCGCCGCCGTGGCTCCGGCGTAGCGTCGACGTCAGCACGTACTCGGGCCCGCTGAACACGGAGATGCTGTCGTTCATGGACGAGAAGAGCTGGCCGCCGTGCGTGGCGAGCTTCGGGTAGCAGCTCTCCTCGCCGGGCACCTTCCGGTTCATCAGCTTGCTCCGGGAGCTCCACCTGACGCCGCCGGCGCCGCTCCGGAGGTCGAGGAAGCCGAGGTCGTCGTACTGGTTGATGACGCAGACGGAGCGCTCGTCCTCCATGGCGATGGCGTGGAGCACGCGCTTGTCGTCCAGCGACGCGGCCGCGCCGGCGTCGGACCAGGACCACACCACGTCCTTGGCCCGGAAGTCCAGCAGGCCGATGAAACAGTTGTCCGCCTTGGGGAACAGCGTGGCCACCATGAGCGCGCCGGCGGCGTCCAGCCACTGCAGCCTGTCGGCGTCGCCCAGGGCGCAGCCGGGGGGCTCGTAGAAGAAGTCGGCCTGCTCGCCGGTGGCGCGGTCCCAGACGCCGACGCCGTACTCGTTGAGCCGGCCCTTGCAGCTGGCGAACACGCTCGCGTCCTGGTCGAAGGCCAGCGCGCCGGCGGTGAAGGACTTGGCCTGCCGGTCGTGCGCGACGCGGAAGCGGTGGCGGAGCTCGCCGGAGGCCGCGGAGAAGGCGGCCATGCCGCCGTCGCGCTTGCCGAGCCGCTCCCGGGCCGCGACCAGCAGCGTGGCGGCGTCGAGGTACGCCGCGTCGTTGACCTGCGAGTGGTCGAGCGACACCGGCCGGTGCTCGTCGAGCATCCAGTTGTACACGCGCACGGCGCCGCCGTGCGCCACGCAGCACCCGCCGTCGGGGGCCGCGCGGATGGCCGTGCCGTCCCCGGGGGCGCGCCCCGGCACGGACGCGGCGAGGCGGAGGCGGTCGCCGTCGAACGCGCCCCACCGCGCGGCGCGCACGTGGTCGAGGAGGCCGTAGTAGAGCGCCTCCCGGTAGAGCAGCTTCTCCGGGAGGTGCGGGGGCACGTGGAGGCTGCCCGTGCGGAGCAGGTCCAGCAGCACCGCGAAGCAGGCCGGGTTGCGGTCGATGAAGTACTCGGCCACCCCCCCGCCGCCGCCGCCCGAGGAGGAGACGTTCCAGGACGAGTCGAGCAGCGCGCCGAGCATGGAGTCCCGACCGGCGTTGGCCAGCGTCGTGGTGGTCGTCTCGAACACCTGCCCGCCCACGTTGAACCGCACGCGGCCGCCGGCCGCCATCGTCGGCGCGCTCGCCAAGGAACCGATCTTTACAGCATCTCCGCTTTGAGCAGCATCCAGCTCCCAGTCTCGTGTAGATAGATCCGGGCGGCGATTGCCGGAGGGGATCGAATTGTCGAGCTGCCTGCGCTGCCCTGTATCGGGCGGTTGGGGAGACGGTGGATTGCGCCAATTACTAGTGCACGCGTTTGTACGAGATCGCGGCGTGTATACTACGATACGAGCGAGTATCAACGGGTTGGTTGGATTGGATGGCTGCCTCTGCTGGATTTATGGCGTAACGGCAGCAGGGCGGAGGCGGGGGACGAAGGAGAGGAGAGCTAGCGAGCGAGGCAGGTAGCAGGCGATGTGGCGGTGTCGCTTTGACGTGAAGACTGTTGGAACTCAGTGGAGAGAGACAGAGAGAATGACAAATGATAGCACTCTTTATTGCAGGGAACATCATGATATATATACATGTGTAGGGGTGCAATCTCAATGGGTGTGTCCCTTGGCAGACACCCCTTGGGTTGATCATAGAAAATGTTACAATTTTCTTAACACTCCCTCTTGATCAATCCAACGTCATTTGATCATCTGCAATATGTCTTTCAATATATCATCTCCTCAAAAACCCTGTAGGAAAAATAAGGAGTACACAATGTCTTTTGGATAATGAGAATAATCTCACTTAAAATCCAAAAGAAAATATGCTTGTAATCATCATGCATAAAAACCCCTGTGGGAAAAATCAATGATGAAGCATATAGCTTAGTTGATATTACCTCATTAAAAACTTTGGACGAGAAAACCTTAACAAGGCAAAACTCATACAAAGAAAAGAGTGTAATATGATGGTATAAAACAGGTCGAATATCACGGAGAATTACTCCCCCTGATTTTGTAAACACTTGAGTCTTCTCATACCAATCACCTCAACACATTTCTGAAAATGTTGAGTATGGTAGAGATTTTGTGAATAGATCAGCAAGATTATCACAAGACTTTGTTTGCAAGATATTAATATTTCCATTTTCCTGTTTCCATCTGAACAACATAAGCTCAATTATCCTTATAGATAATTCTCGGTGGTTCAGTTGAACCATGGTATGCCATTGTTCTCCCATGGACCTCTAGCCCAAAGAACAATAATATGTCTATAGCCATCATCTCAAAAACCCCCATGGGGAAAATAAATGATGAGACATATAACTCAGGCTAATATTTCTCCAAGATAATCTTGCCAGAAAATCTGAGAAATCAACATATCAGCTGAGTCTCCTTAAAAACCCAGTGGGAAAAATAAGGAGAGTAGTCATACTCTATTGTTGATCCATTTGAACTTTTAGGGAGATAAACTCATAACCTAGTTCAAATACAACAATAGCTATGTGAAAGGGAATTAGGCTTACACCTACTTCCTATACTAATTTTGGTGGTTGAATTGCCCAACACAAATAATTGGACTAACTAGTTTGCTCCAGTGTATAAGTTATACAGGTGCCCAAGGTTCACAGCAAGCCAATAAAAAGAACAAAGTTGGGTTCAAAATTGAGAGCTAAAGGCATCCCGAGAGGCTCTCTGGTCTGGCGCACCGGACTGTCCGGTGTGCCACCGGACAGTGTCCGGTGCACCAGGAGACTTCCCAATAAACTCCTCAGCCTCGGGAAAGCCTCGGAGCCGGCGCACTAAAATTCACCGGACTGTCCGGTGTACACCGGACAGTGTCCGGTGCTCCACGACGACGCGGCTCTGGAACTTGGCAGCCTCGGGAATGCGCAGCGGCTGCTCCACTATAATTCACCGGACATATCCGGTGTACACCGGACTGTCCGGTGTAACTGCGGGGCAACGGCTACTTCGGCGCCAACGGTCGTCTCTGACAGCAAACAGTACTCGCGGCAGAGTCAGAGCAGAGGATCAGAGAGGCACCGGACTGTCCGGTGTGCACCGGACTGTCCGGTGCCGCATGAGGACAAAGCCTCCAACGGTCGACCAGCTCCAACCCAACGGCTATTTGGTGACGTGGCTGTCACACCGGACATGTCCGGTGTGCACCGGACTGTCCGGTGCGCCATCGACAGACAGCCCTCACCAACGGCTAGATTTTGGTTGGTGGCTATAAATACCACCCCAACCGGCCACTTCAAAGTGTGGGAGCCCAAGCAACATTCCAAGTCATTTAGTTGACATACTCAAGCCCTCCCAACCACATATATTCATTGATCCATCCTATACAAAAGATTTAGACCACTACAACCAACACAAGTGCCACAAAAGAGAGAGCAAGCAAAAGAGAGCTACTCATTTGAGTTTAGCACTAGTGCCTTGTGAGATTCATTGAGAGATAGTGTGTGCTTCATCTTTGTGTTCATTTGCGCGTGGAGTTTTGACTCCCATTCGAACTTCCTCCAAAGTTTTGGAGGCTTGTAAAAGCTAGCAAGAGACACCAAAGATTGTGGTGATCCTTGTGGGATCGAGAGTGATCCTTGAAAAGAAGAAGAGCTCACCGATCCTTGTGTGATCGGGGGAGAGAGGGAAAGGGTTGAAAAAGACCCGTCCTTAAGTGGACTCCTCAACGGGGACTAGGCCTTCGAGGGCCGAACCTCGGTAAAACAAATCACCCGTGTCCATTGTGTTTATTGCTTGTGATTTGTTTGTTTCCCTTGCTCTAAGTTTTCTTGCACCTTTAATTGCTAATATCATTTGGTGTTGCTTCAAGTTAAATTCCCATTTAGTGAAGCAACTCGTTGCAAGAAAGAACTTGTCCTAGTGCTCTTCTCATCTAAGGTTTCTTGCTTTATTATTCTATAACTTACTATTTGTATTGATTTATCACTTCCGCATTATTTAGCAATACTCTCTTCAAGCAAGAACTTAGTTTATTTTCTCCGATATTTGTATATCTTGTTCTAACCACTAATCAAGGGATCTAGTTGGGGGATAAAGTTTTAATTTTCAGGTTTCGCCTATTCACCCCCCCCTCTAGGCGACTTTCAATTGGTATCAAAGCTAGGCACTTCATCTTGAGTCTAACAACTCGAAGTGATGGCTCGTAGAAGATCCCAAAAGAACAAGAAGACTCCTCCATCGAACGTAACTCAAAAAGAGGTAACTCTTGAAATATTATTTGATAATTGTTCTAATTATGACTCATGGTCTACTAGTGTGATAAATGCTTTTAGAACCATAGATCCACGATTAGAACAAATTATAGACAAGAGTATTTTTCCCTCTAATTTCAATGGAGAAATTAATTCCGAAGAGGATCAAAGATGTTATCGCTTAAACTATCTAGCCTTTAACATCTTAACTAATTCTCTTCGTAGAGAAGATTATCATGCCTTCATATCAAACTATGACGAATCTTTCTATGATGCGCATGATATTTGGACTAGAATTAAAGACAAATTTGATGAGTCCAAACATGATAGTTCATTTGATGCTTCTACTTCCTTTAGTCTTTGTAATACTAACCCTTGCAAGGAAGAAGAAGAAAATGAACGGTGGAGACCAAACGATGAATCCACCTCTCCAAAAGGTTCGTCTTCCCATTTCGATTCCCACATGTGTTGTGTGGCTAATGCAAATGATAGCGGAAGCACAAATGAGGATGAGGAGGAAGAAAGAAGCTTTGTGCATCTCTACGCTCGCCTAAGCCAAGAAGATAAGGCGGTCATGCTCAAACTTCTAGAAAGAGCAAGAGAGCAGAGCGAAGCTCGTCAAAGGCTAGAAGATATTCTCTCCATGAAAATGCTACACTTTGACGAGTTGACTAAGGAACATGAGGAGCTAAAGTGCTCTCATGTTGATTTGGTCCAAAGGTATGAAACTGTTTCAATTGAGCATGATAACGCTTTACATTGTATTGCTCAATTAGTAAATAGGAATACCTTGCTTAAGGACCAAGTAGAAAAGCTAAAAGTTGAAAATCTAGCTTTTCAAGAAAAATATGATATGCTTCTATGTTCTCATGAAAATCTTATAGATGATCATATCATATTAAATTTAACTCATGAGGTTGTGATAGAAAACTTAAGATCCCAACAACCTCACTCATGCACATGTATTCAAATTGATACTATATTATCATGTGCTAATGCTTGTTGTCCGTCGACAAGCAAATCTTCCTTTGAGCTAGAATTTGCAGGAACAAATGATGATTCATATCAAAAGCTCAAAGAAGAAAATGCGAGGCTAAAGAAGAGCTTGACACAACTAAAAGGGAAATGCATTGCCCAACCTTCTCAAGATAACCGTAATCACATGGTGAAGAAGCTTGAGACGGGAACAACCGTGGCATGCACTACATCCCTTAAAGAAAATGTCAAGGATTTGAGGATTACCAAGAGGAAGAAACAAAAGATGAAATTCAACACCTCCTCCAAAAGCCTCAACCACGCCTCCACAAAAGGTAACATCCAAGGTAATGATCAAGCCACACTTCACATTAAGAGGTGTAGTGAATGCTTTGAAGAGGGGCACTTGATTAGGTCATGTCCCTACATTAAAAATGGCTTGATTATTAACAAGGATGATAGACTTTGTTTTAAATGCTCCAAGAAGGGACACTTGCTTAGATCTTGTCCCCATTTAAAACAAAAAGGCATAGGGTTAGAAAAGAAAATATTCACTAACCATGTAGCAAGCAAGAAACAAGGAAGGAAGAAATCTTCAAGAGTTGAAGATCGCCTATGCTACATATGCCGAAAGAAGGGACATCAATGCAAGGATTGTCCCATAGGTAAATCTCCCACTCCTAGCTTGTCAATTACTTCTCATGTAACTAGGCAACCCAAAATTGCAACTTGTGCTAGAAAGGTAATGAGTTTACCTAATGCTAACACAAAGGACTTTTGGGTTCCTAGATCTTTGTTAACTAACCGTGATGGACCCATCAAACGATGGGTACCAAAATATACTTGACAAGCTTTGTAGGGGAAGGAGATGATATGAAGCCTTGGTGTGCTTGAGAGAGTCCACTCAAGCTATCAATCGTCAATGATCTACATACATGATTGACCCAAGGTTATTTTTCAAATTACTATGTCTTAAACTCATATCATCTCGAGAAAGATATTGATGTTGTAGGAAATGAAGAAATATCATGTGCGAAAATCAAGGCCTACAACATGAAGGAAAGTCAAAGGATGGCAACTTCTATGCTCTTAAGTGCAAGTATTTTAAACTATCATTTCTTATGTGTCTTGTGTAGTCACATAGAAATATATAGCACTTCAAATGTCTTTAAATTTATGTTACCATTCTTTGAAAGAATTTCCTCTCATATGGTAGATTGCATTCTTATCATTTCCATTCTATGGCAATCTACATGCTTTAAATTGTTGGAAGTACCTCATGGCATGTTTTTCGCTAGTCATTCTATTATTGCCATGATTCTAGATATAGAGAGATATTTCAAGTTCTTAAAAGAATAAGGTGTCATGTAAGGAATTCAAATCCTTAGGACACTTATAAAAGGAAAACTCTCTCTATAACTAGAATAGTGAGACTAATGATTTTATCTAAGTAACCCAAGTAGTCTCACTTGTAGAGAATAAGTTTCTCTTTGGAAGCGTGTAATCTAACATGAAAAGAAAAATCAATCCAATGTTTTACGATGTATTTTTACTTGCTCAAATTGGATATGATCCTTTCACATTTATCGCTTTCCAAATCATGAATTAGATTTATTCCTATAATCTCAAAGGATTATTTATGCTTGTTTTATGAGTTAAAATTGAGCATAACATCATCTATGGATAATCTAGTTCATGCTATGAAGTTTCCATGTTTTAGTAATCTAGCTTTTCATTCCTTATCAAAAATGGTTACAAAAATGGAAACTAGTGCTTGTGTTACTAACAACGTATCTCTTGAGCTTACTTATGAATATCTACAAAAGAGAAAGTGCACAAGCCTCATGGGTTGCTCTTCACCCAAAGGAAGAAAGGTAAAAGCAAAGGTATGGGAACTCATCTTCTTAATCAAATTCAATTCCCATCACAATGGCTATTTAATCTAAATTATCTTATTCTACCCTTGTGAGGAATAGATTCTTTATTGGACCTATATTAACTAAGTGTGCATTCAATATCATTTTTCATAAATGCGTTTGTCCATTAGAATCTAATTCATGCCTTTGCTATATCCATTCTCATATTGATGCGCTTATAAGTCATGATAATAAATTCAATGTGAAGAAGTAAAATTCCTATGATTGATCAAAAATGTTTTAAAAAGGTGCATATTCCTCTGTCTCAAATGGAATGCACTAATGTTAAGGATTTTACTTCATGTCTGTGTGACCTATGGATGATGAATTGTGCTCATTTCCTATCTAAAAGAATAATCTTCCATCATATACTCCCTTGTGCTATTAACATCTTTCTTGAGTATTTTCAATAAGTTTGAAAGGAAAAAGGAAACAACGACAAAGGGAGGACTCTCAAATGAAAGAGGACATCAAGAACAACACCACCTACTTGGATAGTAAGATCTACAAAACAATCTATGGTGTGGTTGTGAGTATTCTAAATTCTTTCATAATGAGAATATTAGGCTTAAGTTGTTTACTGCAAAATTTTATAAGCCTTGATCAAGATATATAATGCTTCTCCCTGCACATCTCTAAATTAAATGCATCTATTCATCTCATTCAGATTCTTGATGCATATCTCTAGGGGGAGTCTCTTTCTATATCTTGATTATGTTGAGACTATTACTTTATCTTAGTAATTTCATATAGTCTCATGCATGAGAATGAGTTTCTCATGAAGTATGCTACTATTTTCCAATTATTATCTTTCACTCTAAAAAAGCATATGTGCTGGATTCTCCTACTCTAAGCTTAATTGATAATTTATTGTGTATGTTGTTCTCTTGATCACATCTGTTATTTGTTTGATCATTGAATGACTTCTATTAACAATCATGCCTCTTAGTGCTGCATATTCTATCAATCAATATCTCTTGATATGCACTAAGTTAAAAGGAGAATTCATGATTCATCTATGCAATTTGTGATCCACTTGATATATGCTAATCATGACTTAGAAAAGGATCACTAGTTGTAGAACTCTCTATTGTGCAAAATATTTCCGTATATTGTCATTGAGTATAGGTCTTAAGCATCTAAAACCAAAGACAAGGTACAATGAAGGGAGCGTCTCTATGTGAAGGTACAAAACGGTAAAACTACTTCCATTCATTTACATATGTACCTAAATCTTCCTTTTGTATACATTCCTTGCATATCTTGTGTAGAAGGAAGAGAAAGCATGTCCATGCATTATCCCTGCTTTATATCTAGTTTAACTTCTCAAAAATTCATTCATGCTTTAATGCATCCTTGTTGAAACTAGATGAAGTGATTTATTTGTCAAAAAGCTTAAAGCTTAACCTTGTAACGAGGATAAGCTACCTTTTGTTCAAAAGGTGGATGGTCCTTAAGCCTCTTTGAAAACCTTAAGGGAAAATGCTCAAAATGTTTACAACATGCTTTCATAAGTGCATAAACTGTCATGAGCATCACACTTATTCTATGACACAATGCACTTCACCTTCTGTATGATATAGATATGTTCTCATTAACCTAATTATGTGCAATTGGCATTTTAGGCCAAAATATGTGTTCTTCCTCTCCATGCACATATTTAGGGGGAGCAATCTATGTTGTATAGAACTATGATCATGCTTAATTTGATATATCCTTTTGATCATATCTCCTTTATGTCTATGACTAATGGATTTTCAAGTGTATTCTCATGCTTAGTCATAGAATTGAAAGGGAAATGGAATATTCAGCAAAGACGGCGCTTCCACTCAACTCCATCGGTTTTATCCACTCTTTGTCGGTATTCCGCATAGTTCTCCACTTTGGTATAATCTTCACTCATATCTCTATTTCAATTGAATATTTCAATTGTTTGCCGAAGGGGGAGAGAAAGAAAAGGGCTTATATATCACTCTAAGTATCCGTTTTTGGCGATTCATGCCAAAGGGGGAGAAAGTATTAGCCCAAAGCAAAAGGACCGCACCACCACCCCACCCTAATTTTAAAACCAATGATTTCAATTGGTAAATTTCAAATTGGTATCTTATTGTGTTCAAAAGGGGGAGAAAGTAGTATTTTCAAAATTAATATCTTAAAACCCTCTTGAACACTAAGAGGAGAATTTATTTGAGGGGGAGTTTTGTTTAGTCAAAGGAAAAGCATTTGGATCAAAGGGAGAAAATTTCAAAACTTGAAAATGCTTCTCAAAATCTTATTCATTTACCTTTGACTATCTTGCAAAAGGACTTTGAAAAGAATTTACAAAAGAATTTGCAAAACAAAACTTGTGGTGCAAATGTGGTCCAATATGTTAAAAACAAAGAAACAATCCATGCATATCTTGTAAGTATTTTTATTGGCTCAATTCCAAGCAACCTTTGCACTTACATTATGCAAACTAGTTCAATTATGCACTTCTATATTTGCTTTGGTTTGTGTTGGCATCAATCACCAAAAAGGGGGAGATTGAAAGGGAATTAGGCTTACACCTACTTCCTATACTAATTTTGGTGGTTGAATTGCCCAACACAAATAATTGGACTAACTAGTTTGCTCCAGTGTATAAGTTATACAGGTGCCCAAGGTTCACAGCAAGCCAATAAAAAGAACAAAGTTGGGTTCAAAATTGAGAGCTAAAGGCATCCCGAGAGGCTCTCTGGTCTGGCGCACCGGACTGTCCGGTGTGCCACCGGACAGTGTCCGGTGCACCAGGAGACTTCCCAATAAACTCCTCAGCCTCGGGAAAGCCTCGGAGCCGGCGCACTAAAATTCACCGGACTGTCCGGTGTACACCGGACAGTGTCCGGTGCTCCACGACGACGCGGCTCTGGAACTTGGCAGCCTCGGGAATGCGCAGCGGCTGCTCCACTATAATTCACCGGACATATCCGGTGTACACCGGACTGTCCGGTGTAACTGCGGGGCAACGGCTACTTCGGCGCCAACGGTCGTCTCTGACAGCAAACAGTACTCGCGGCAGAGTCAGAGCAGAGGATCAGAGAGGCACCGGACTGTCCGGTGTGCACCGGACTGTCCGGTGCCGCATGAGGACAAAGCCTCCAACGGTCGACCAGCTCCAACCCAACGGCTATTTGGTGACGTGGCTGTCACACCGGACATGTCCGGTGTGCACCGGACTGTCCGGTGCGCCATCGACAGACAGCCCTCACCAACGGCTAGATTTTGGTTGGTGGCTATAAATACCACCCCAACCGGCCACTTCAAAGTGTGGGAGCCCAAGCAACATTCCAAGTCATTTAGTTGACATACTCAAGCCCTCCCAACCACATATATTCATTGATCCATCCTATACAAAAGATTTAGACCACTACAACCAACACAAGTGCCACAAAAGAGAGAGCAAGCAAAAGAGAGCTACTCATTTGAGTTTAGCACTAGTGCCTTGTGAGATTCATTGAGAGATAGTGTGTGCTTCATCTTTGTGTTCATTTGCGCGTGGAGTTTTGACTCCCATTCGAACTTCCTCCAAAGTTTTGGAGGCTTGTAAAAGCTAGCAAGAGACACCAAAGATTGTGGTGATCCTTGTGGGATCGAGAGTGATCCTTGAAAAGAAGAAGAGCTCACCGATCCTTGTGTGATCGGGGGAGAGAGGGAAAGGGTTGAAAAAGACCCGTCCTTAAGTGGACTCCTCAACGGGGACTAGGCCTTCGAGGGCCGAACCTCGGTAAAACAAATCACCCGTGTCCATTGTGTTTATTGCTTGTGATTTGTTTGTTTCCCTTGCTCTAAGTTTTCTTGCACCTTTAATTGCTAATATCATTTGGTGTTGCTTCAAGTTAAATTCCCATTTAGTGAAGCAACTCGTTGCAAGAAAGAACTTGTCCTAGTGCTCTTCTCATCTAAGGTTTCTTGCTTTATTATTCTATAACTTACTATTTGTATTGATTTATCACTTCCGCATTATTTAGCAATACTCTCTTCAAGCAAGAACTTAGTTTATTTTCTCCGATATTTGTATATCTTGTTCTAACCACTAATCAAGGGATCTAGTTGGGGGATAAAGTTTTAATTTTCAGGTTTCGCCTATTCACCCCCCCCTCTAGGCGACTTTCACTATGTCATAATATATCATCCTCGAAAACCTCAACGGGAAAAATAGATGATACGACATAGGCCTTGTGTTGATGTTGTCTCATTAAAAACTTTGAATGAGAAACCCAACGAGGGAAAAACTCATGCAAAGAAAAGAGTACAACATGATGTATAAACAAGTTCTTCCGATCAAGACGAAACTCCCCCTGATCTTTGCAAATCACTAAGTCGTCTCATACCTACTCTCAAACATATTAAAAATGTGGAGTAAGATAGAGACTTAGTTTATAACTTGTTTTTCATCTAAACAACACAAAGTAATATTATCTTTATAGATAATAAGGTCAGTGATAGAAAATCATGACCACCACATATCCTCAATATGTAGTATATCATTCTGTACAATCCCACGAAGTGTACTATAGAATGATTAGTGTAAGTGACCATTAATCTCTGTTGATCAACATTTATCAAACAGTAGGTCCAACTTACCAGAAGTATGTCATTGATCTTGTACTTGGGGATCTTCTATAGATATCCAAGATCAATATATCCAAACATAAGGAGAGCATGAGTATACCTGGAGATCATAACTCGATCTCATGTGCTGTTAGCTAGCAAAGCAATATCCGGCCGGATGCTCTTGCAAGATACAATAGCACATCTCATGATCCAAAAGAATCAAATAACAATGATTCTCTCATATTGAATTTCTTCAATATATGTTGGATATAGACAGTTTTGTATCCAAGATACTCAAGATAGTTTACTTTGAATTGAAAATCTCTTTCAATTCATATCCTCTATCTCGAACTCCGTCGATAAGTAATGTATGTTTAAAATATGTTGCACATATTTACACTGAACATACCATACTTTGTGTATCCTTTCAGAAAGAAGGATTCACTAGGTCGAATGTACCATATTTGACCAAGATGCTCTAAGTCACAAAGACTTTCCAAGCATTGCAAATTTGTGATTGGTGATTATGTATTTGGAATCCTTCAAGACTCCATAAATACCATAATCCAGTGACCACATATGCACATGTTGTCACTACATCTATCAACTGCACAGATAAATGATTTACTGCCCATATTATTGTATCGGAATTTAACTACTCACAGTAGGGGAGAATTTATAGCATTAAAATAATGCTTGGGTTTGCGTATAAAACCCAGTTGCTACTAGCCATGCTTTCTCACCACCTCATTGTTTCCAAGTCCATGAAAACAAACTTGTATCCACAGTAAGATACCTTGAAGTGAAAATAAGTTAACACTTCATTCCGGTGAGCAAGGCTATCTCTGCAACATTGTATCACTCAACAAGATCCAGTTTGAGCATACTCATGCTCTGCTATGGCCATAGTCTTTTGGATCACTTGGAGTGCATATACAATTTGCTGAGATGTATGTGTCGACACTTGTAGCTTTTAAATAACACAATTCTCCAGTTGACATAAAGTCATTTTTATGTACCCTTACGATTCCTCGTGAAATCCCAAAACGAGAATCAAGGGCTTCCGATAACCTAGCCTCATCAGTGCACACTGAGCTAGGTTGTGAATGTCTTCCATTCACAGGATATTCATATCCTCTAGGTGTCCACCAACGCTAAGTTGGTTACCAACGAATAGTTGGTTTGCATTTACTATCTCAGAAGGCATAGCCTTCAGCTGCTTGCAAGCATCTTAATCCCAATTTGTGACCATACTTCTCCCCCTCTTATTTACAACAACGTTGCAATAGGGAGTTTAGTGGTGTTCCATTTAACCACTCTTTCTGGCACTTCCACATTGGATTAATTTGAGTGACACCTCATAGTAAATGCACATGGCAGTTAATTTGCAACTTCTTGCAAATCATTCGAACCCAAAGGTTCAGTTTTAGTACGTGATCCTGAGCCTGAATGCTTACTGCATTCATTATAATTTCCTGGCATTCATTTTTGGTACTTGATATCTCCCCCTAATGCCTGGAAAAGCTCATGATTCAAGCTAGCGTACGAGCCGTAAATAGATTCTCAAGAAGAGATTCTAAAACTTAATGATCGACGGAGAATAAATTCTCACATAGATCCCCAGCTTTCTGTGTGCCCATACATGTACGCTGCGATGGTGAGATTGGGAACATACCCAATGTACGCATGGGAAATCTTTCATGGATTCCCACGTACTAAAACCATAGGGGAACTTATACATGCAGTTAATCACAAGTCAGGAGCGTGCAAAACTTCCTGACTCCAACCATAACTAGTTGGAAATGACAATTCATTACTGATGGTCATTAATGATCTGAAATTTTCGAATCTATAACAGATTCATCATATCCTTTATGGATATCATTCTGAATACCAAGACAAACAATCATCATTGTAAGCACATTTGGTAAATTCAGTAGTGTGGAGGCTAATGTGATCAAGCTTGAAACATTGTTACTGAATGGTCATGTGTTGTCCGAAGGACACACTTGAGGTCATCATATAGATGCACCAAAGAACCATATAAAGCCTTCAATGTCCATATAATCTCTGTAATGGATCACACTCGTTCCTTTGAAACAATTCAAAGAACTTAACCAATTCAGATCAGATTTTAAGATAAGATGGACTTAAAATCTCATTCCCAATGATACTCATCAAGTATCCATCTTATGGGAAAAACATGACCAACATAATTGTCCATAACTTTTCATTTCATCCTAATAATGGAATTACCAATTCAGTCTTACCCAGCATGGTAAGTATCATCAAATGAAAAGTTATAACATATGCAACACTTTGTATGGGAGGATGCATGTAGAATACAGTCCATAAGAAATGTTTCTGAGAAACATATGCAATATCCATCACTATCACCTTGTGTTTCCACATGATAGTAATTGTATGGATATCTCTATAATTTGGTAAGATAAATTAGGATATATCAACACATCCTTGATACTTCCATTACCAAAAGGGGACTAGATATTAACATATCATGATATCGCGCGAAGCGATTGTTAAAATATTCTTTCCTCTTTCCAAAGGAATATGAGAATATTTTGTTTCCCCACTTATAGAGTTTGTGGCTCAATTCTCCACATTGCATGTTTCTTCCTCAATTAGAAGAATCCTTGTACAAGTTTGCACAACTCAAATCAATGAGTCTTCAACTCCCTTTGATGAGTTGGTTCAACTCTAATCGATGAGTTTGTTCAACTCAAATCACATGAGTGATCAACTCCAATCGATGAGTTTGTTTAACTCAAATTCATATGAGTTTTTACACTCAAATCACATGAGTGTGTTCAACTCACATCACATGAGTTGAACCTATCACAACTTCAATTATGAGATTATACCAAATCTCATGCATCATTTAAATAGTACTCAAAAGCAAATCATCTAACAAAGTGGTCTTCTCTTAGAAAAAGAAGTGTTGTTACATGATTAGTCCAAATCATGATTTACACAACTAACCACTGTTATCATGTCAGATGGAAGATTGAAGTACACTTCATATCTTAGCTTTCATGAGTAGTATGCATCTATTGGGATTTCGTATACAAGATTAGATGCTTAGGCATACAACACTATACCACGTATAGTGTAATGACAAAAGAGTTTGTCATACTCATTGCCCTTCTCTTTTTTTATGTGCTTATATATTTGCTTTCAAGCAAAATATATGAATACAAAGTGTTAGTCTACAACATAATGTAGACACATACTCATAAGTCCACAAGTCTTATGATTTTCTTTGCTATTCATTTTGGGCTTGCACATCAGGCCACAAAAGCACATTAGTTCTTTTCATAAGAACCGTAAGAGAAAGCGAGCATCTCATTTCCTCCAAAATGAGAGGCGAATTCTCATATCATGCAAAAATGAAATGATCATATCCAATGAACATTAAGGATAATTAAGCCCATTAGGCGAGTTCATCAAACTCTATTAAATTATTATCCTTCAAATGGCTTAACCATTTTATCATGCCGCAAAATATATCATATCTTTATATGTTGGAGAATTCTAGGTATCATATAAAGTGTACCAAATGATTTTTGAAAAATTGGTGGACACAACGTAGATAGTCTCCATGTAATGAAACAATGGAGTAGATCTCTCAGTAGTGGGCAAACTTATGCTGCCTGAAAGCATGGTCTCTGGGCAGATATATTCAAGGAACATACCGCAGCCAATGCTTAGGACTCCACTACCCTGTGCTTGACCAAATTTTCAAAAACAAAATGGTAATCACCATAAAGGTGAATAACCAACATCAAGTCTCCTACATATCTACTTGGGAGAACACATAGGTAATCATCATAACCATATGATGTAGACCTCTTACTGATGGGCAAATAACATTTTGCTGTCTAAAAGCTTGGTCTCTAGGCAAATAAATTCCAAGAACTTATTGCAGTCAAAGCTTAGATCTCCATCATGTGTTGAATAATCCCAAGTTCAAGATATGTATCATATCTTGCAAGAATTCATCATTTAATTAAGTAGAGCTTAATTAAAAGAATTCTTGTAGCAGTCAGCATGACTGCAGCGTCCAGCCTGGCTCCATAGCCCGCGACGCCTGCATGGTCCGTGATCTTTTTGGGTAGCACGTATAGGTAATCATCTCGAAAGATGTAGACCTCATAGTGATAGGCATTTCAAATGCGGCCTAAAGCACGGTCTCTGGGCTACTAAATTTTATAAAGAATTTAGCGCAGCCAGTGCTTAGAACTCCATCACCCTATGCTTTTCCCAAAAATGCAATCTTATGTTGCATGAGGACCGTTAAGTTTCGACTTAATTAATGTGCTATGTTTTCCATGCAAACATAAAAGAATGCAAAAACAAAAGTAAGTCGAAAATATGTGAATTATAAATGTAAATATAATTCACTATCAAGTCTGTATTTTTCATAATAAAAACAAATAAGTATGTGTAATTACATATATCATCATCAATCTAAATATGCAAATTTAGATGTACAAATAATGATACATTCAGTAATTTATACGAACACATAGTTCTTGTGACTGAAAACTGCAGAAAATAAATAAATATAGCGCTTGTGCCCCAACCATGGCCGAAATTGGCCCATGGGCCGACCTGGTAGCCGCCTTCATATAAATCCGACGGTTAGGGTTAAACCCTAACCGCTGTCTTCCATGGACAGAGGCGGCCGCCGGCATGGAGATCTCTTCCTGGCACGGCGCGGACGCCTGGTCCTCGGCGGCGCGTCTCCCTGGGGGCACGGGACATGGCAGCCCAGTCCGCGCGTGGGCGAGCAGGGGCACGGCGGCCTCGACCCCGCGGCGAACAGGTGCGCGGCGGCCTTCGGCCCCACGACGTGGGCGCGTGACCCCGGCGCGGGCGTGTGGCCCCACGACGGCGCGGGCGAGGCCCCACGACGGCTGCGGGCGTGGCTCCTATGCAGCACGTGCAAGGCCTCCGACGCGCGCGGGCATGCGGCCCGCCGGCGCGTGAGCGCGGACTCCCGGCGCGGCTCGGGCAGCCCCGGCCACGGCACACACGGTGCGACCTCCCCGACGGCGCGGGCGAGGCCCCCAGCGGCGCGGGCTCAGCACGCTGCCCCAGGCCGACGGCGCGACACGAGGCCAGGCCCGGCGGCGCACGGACCTGCGGCCTGCACAGGCGCGTAGCCCCGGCGGCCGGCCCAGCGCAGACGGCTGGTGCCGGTGCGCAGCCCCGGTGACCGGCGCAGCCTCGAGCGGCGTTGCCGCCTCCTTGGGCACGGCGCGGGCACGACCCCGATGCGTTTTGGGATGCGCAGGCTTGTCGCGGTCTCGTCCCACATTCAGGCAAGTCTACCACTGCCTCATCGCGCGGCGCTCGGGCCACGCGCATGGCTTCGAGGAACCAGGCCACTGAGACTGAGATTAACAAGTGCTGCAGTCGTATCATTATGCCTTGGATATGATGCATGAATGCGCATAACCCATCCATGCGCATACGACAATGGTTCCATTTTACATGGAGAAATGCATAAAAAAAAATTGTAGCAGCATAATGAATTCTTGTAGATTTACCGCTCAACATGCCATTATTGATTACGCTGCTGCTTCTGGAATCAACACATGCCATCTGAATTCTTCTGATTATTGCCGTCGGCGTAGACAACAACTTCGTCGATTAAAACCGCTCGTTGTATGCGCCATGGCCTTTCCACGCTCGGTGGAGAGCGCATGCTGATAACGTGTTGGAACTCAGTGGAGAGAGACAGAGAGAATGACAAATGATAGCACTCTTTATTGCAGGGAACATCATGATATATATACATGTGTAGGGGTGCAATCTCAATAGGTGTGTCCCTTGGCAGACACCCTTTGGGTTGATCATAGAAAATGTTACAATTTTCTTAACAAAGACGGCGCTTGGTTGGAAGGACAAGGCAAAAAATAAAATAAAAATCCCCAGTCGCCAGCGCAGCAGCGGGTTCGGGTTTCTAGCAGTGTCCCCCGCCCCCAACCCCCGTTTTGGGGGGACCGTGCTACGCTGCGTGCAGTCAACGATTCTGAACAAGGAAGGTGTGGAGGTCGTCATATGAGCCGCCCACTCATCTATCACACCGCCGGGCGCCGGCCTTTTAGTGTTAGCTGCAACCGTGCAACCGCCCGAACATGGCTACTGACTGGTAGGCGCGCAAACTCGCACACACAGGACAGGACTGACTTCACTTCACGTCGTCGTACACTCGCAGAGCATCGTGCGTGCCGCCGGGTGCCCGACCCCTTGCGCTCGCGGTCGGCCTCCGTGCTCCGATGTCCGGCTGCAAGTCAAGCCTGTCCTCTCCAATCATCGGCGCAGGCGCATCTTCAGGGTTCGTTTCGCGCGCTTCTTTTTCTAGTAATAATCCCGCCGCTGACCTGACCGTGTGTCCGTGTCCCGAGTCCATCATGTCTCTGCCTCCTTTTCCTCAATCCTGCTCGTTTGCGGTCGCAGGCGGGGCACGGCAGTCCTTGTGCTTGTCGGTCTGTTGTGGTTGTTGGGTTGGGGGCGAGCAGCTCGGAGCTCAGCATTGTCAAGCGGACACGCACGTACATATGCACCTCAAAAAAAACATACGGGAGATGCGGTTCATATCCCAAGCTGAACAAATGCTTATGGATAAAACAAAGGCTTAGAATGAAGAAATAAGACAATGGGTTAAATATCGAGTTACTACTAGTTTAGTCCTAAGTCACCGAAAGAGTCGAACTTTACAAAACTAATTAAATATATGTATAAATATTTATAATATAAAATAAATATCATTAAATCAATACCAAATATATACTTTTTTGTTAAACATGCTATGAGATATATCTTCATGATACTTTCTATAATAAATATAGACATACTTCAAAAGTGATATATTCATACCATTTTATAAACTTATTAAAAAAATAATAACTTCTTAAAATGTGATACTAGGATGGAAGAATAAGATTCAATAAAAACTGGAAGCCTTACTAAGTCCAGATAGTCAGAGTCCGAAAGCACCAGAATAAACGATAGATTAAGACCTCTTTGCCATGGCTTTTTGGTCGGCTGGATTCATCGTGAAGCTCTACCAAACAGTCACAAAAATGACTTTTCGTCGAGAGCCCTCTAAAAGTTACAGACAATAAAATCATGTTACATATTATTCCCTCCATTCTAAATTATAAATTATTCTATTTTTTAGAGAGTCAAACTATCTTATATTAATTAAATTTATATAATAAAATAATAACATTTATGATACTAAATAAATACTATTAGATTTATTGTTAGCTATATTTTTACAGTTATATCTATTTGGTGCCATAAATCTTTATAATTCTCTTTATAATTTTGATCAACCTTAAGATGTATTAACTTCTTTACAAAAATAAATAACATATAATATAAAACAGAAGAAGTACAAAGAAAGAGGAAGTACAAACTCAGACAGTCAGACTACTTTTCTTCTGAAACATTCGGTTGATAACAGGAGCATACTTTTGTTTGCCAGAAGATAAGTCGAAATGCATTACGATTTGGCACAAAAGCTTTAAGCAGAGCAAAAGCATCAAATCCATTTTTGCCAGAGGCACAACCGTTGGCAACGAGATTCTAAAAAGAGAAGTAAGACCAAACATTATAGCTCCTATTGAGAGTTTAAGACTGCTACAACTACGAGCCGACTCATGATGCCCAAATTGCCAAAGCGCTAAGCTGGTAAAACGGTCCAGGCAATATAAAGCATACATGGCATGTCCCATGCCAGCATCTTGAGACTTTACATTGCAAGGGCGGAACGCCCCTATAAGATGATGAGCTGCATAGTTTCTGAGCATCTAGTTGCGGCTCTTTCTTCTGCGCTTCTTTCTGGTAGTAGTTTTAGCAGAACCCTTCTCCTCTGCTGACTCACCTTCATTCTCCTCTAGCTTCCTTTTGGTTGAAAGACCATTGATCTTGGATCCATCGTTAGCTTCGCTGGATTTCACTTCATCTTTTGAATTCTTGTCTTCACTGCCAGCATCATCTTTTGAGTTGTCGGTGCTATCAGGTTCATCCTTGCCGCTTGCCTTGACAACAGCATTCTGAGCTTTTCCAGTAGTAGATCGAGAGGGCCTTGCACCTTCCTTCTTGGAGTTATTGCCAGTCTTAGGTGTCACTTGAGTATCCTTCTCAACACTTTTTCCCTTCAGTCTGGCTGGAGTCACAGAGCTATCAGCATTTGGCATATTATTGCTGTCGTGCATGCCTTTTGGACGCCCTCTCTTCTTGGGAGGATTCTTAACATCACTGCCATTGTGCATAATAGAAGTTTCACATAAGCTACTGTGTGTACAATGTATCAAGATAGCACATCCATAATAGTAAAAAAACTTACCTTTGAGGTATTCCTGTTTTCCCTCCCTTCATTTGTGGACCCGAGCTCCCCTTAGCTTTTCTGCCACGTGGCCTGATTTACAAGAAACAACTCATAATTTAACAAATGAAACCTTTGCCATCAAGTTATGACCTAAACAATGAACAGGAGTGAAGTATCAAGTAACATTGACATAGAACTGGGAGAGGGGAGGGGGGGGGGGGGGGGCGATGAACAGAAGAATCGAAGTTCATGAATCAGGATAGGAAGTAACTCCACAGATGTAAAAAAAAGAAGACACGCTAGGAACAAATCAACTTCAGAATTCCCAATTGGTGGTTACCACCAAATAGCAAAATTATAGCTAGACAATCAAACAGATCAAAGGCATGCTAGACAGGTTAAGTTGGAGATAAGGACAGAGACAAAAGCACGTAGAACAATTCACATAAAAGCTCAAATGACGAAAAACATTGGTTGTTTGAAAATCAAGCGTGTGCATGACACCGCTGCTTTGTTTTTTTTTTTTTGAGTTTTGAAACTAGTATAACCTATTAAGTGTAAAAGGCTGCTTCTAGCAACTTAGGCAGAAGCCAGTTCTTAATACGAGGGGAAACTGCAGTTGTGCACATAATCACATTATATTGTTTAATGTTCTGGTATAATTATAATTCACTCAAAACACAGAGCATACAGAAGGCGCAAAGTAGAGTTTTTTTCATACATATTAGATACCGCATCAGGATCAGTGTCTTGTTCCTGCAGGATGCCAAATGAATCAGAAAAAGGAACAGAGGAGGATAGGTATAACTGCTACATCAAATTCAAACATAATGGAAATACCTCAGAAATGAACTCCCATCTTTCCTTCTTAAGCATTAGTACCTCAACATCACCATCATCATACGAAACCTGAATGCCAACAGGAAAAAGTCCAAACATCATAATAAGTTTTGTTTAAGAGAAAAGAAAGAATTCCATCACCTAATAGTGTTTCTCATTCGGACAGGCTAAACACTTAAGAAACAAATGAAGTGTGAATGGGCACCTTGTGCTTCTTTGAAGAGGCATCGAATGATTCAACAACACCCGCATAGAACCTGCAAATCAAGAAATAATTTCAAAACCAACCAAACTGCATGCTAGCATAACACATGGAGCAAATATCATTTTTCAGCTGTCAACACTGTTATAAAAAAAGAAGAATTAAGGAAAGAAAAAGGAAAAGTATAGGCGTACAGTTCCAACCAGATGAACAATTCACCAAGCAGGTATTATTTATATATGAAAAAAGGAACAAATAGCAACCACAATGTTGACTCGGAAGCCTTCAGAAATAGCAACCATAGTGCATCCAGAAAGTGGCCAGCAATAAAAATGCTTCACTACAGAAATATCCATGACATCACCACAGACAAAAAAAACATATTGGTGCAAAAATAAAACTCCATCCCATATCTTAAGGTCACAAACTCACGAAAGTTTGTCCTAAGTCAATGTTTTGAAACTTTAACCAACAATATCTATAAAATAATTATTTTAAATTACATAAATTATATATTGTGGTAGATGTTTTAATAATAAATCTAATAGTTTCATTTTTATTTAGTCAATATTTATGAATATTTTATTATTAACGGTCAAAGTTGAAAACATTTGACTTAGGACATACCTTCGTGAGTATATATTAACTACTGTAAGAACACCATTACTGATAAGAAACACATATGTTGACCATCGGACTTACATTTTGTCATCTGGCCACCAAACTTTGATTCTTGAGCCAATAAGGTTTTCATCAAGTATTTTATTTTTCTTTGATAGAGGGGTCTGCCAACACAACAGAAAAGGTTCTGACAAACTGAAACAGAAATAAGGTCGCAGACAATTCACTGTGTCAAGCATGCTACCTCTTGAGCTTCCTGCAAACGTTTTCTTTTTGATGATGCCCCATTATCCTCTTGTTGGCCTTTTGATTTATCGATTTTTGTTGGGGACATCATTTCCTGAATTATGATAATTGATCAAGTCACTGTGAAAGACTACATTAGGAGAAAAAAAGAGTGTAAACAGAAAAGGTCAAATACATGATGAACGCCAACCAAGGGTGATATAAGTTAGTTGCTTGAAAGGACCAGTTGAGTTACTGGCTGATCGTTAGTAATGATTTACCTACCAATTATCTTATTAAAGAAAATAAAAGCATGTAAACATGAAAAATAAATAGGCACTATCACTATAGAAACCCAATCTTCAGCAAATAAGATATAAGCATGGCTTAAGTACATAGAAACAACTTCAATGCATGTGCTAAGTTCAATGCATGTACTGTAGTTCAATGCATGTACTAAGTTCACAACTTCAATGCATGTACTAAGTTCACAACTTCAATGCATGTACTGTAGTCAACTTAGAACAAGAAAGCTACCTTCAAACTAATATCCTCATTGGTGTCTTTATCAGAGACAG
Organism: Zea luxurians; assembly: GCA_029449295.1. Classification (NCBI taxonomy): domain Eukaryota; kingdom Viridiplantae; phylum Streptophyta; class Magnoliopsida; order Poales; family Poaceae; genus Zea; species Zea luxurians. Next base: position 106,758,699 of record JAOPSE010000010.1, read on the forward strand.
CATCTTCTTTCTGCAATTTCATACTGGTTTTATGTTGCTTCTTCTCAGATTCTCCTTCAGCAGTCTTAGTTGATGAAGACTTCGCAGCATCTTTATTCAGGTGCCTTGTAGCTCTCCCTCCAGAATCAGTGATAGGATCAAGTTTTGCAGATTTTAGGTCTGATGCATGTTTCTTTCCAACAGGCTTTTTCTCCTGAGACTTTGCTGCTGGAGGTCGGCCTCTCTTTGGCTTAACCACAGCAGGCTTAGTATCACTTGGTTTTGATGATTCCTCAGTAGTTATATTGCCGGTCTCTGTTATCTGCTTTTTATCAACATCATTTGTCCCTGGGGATAACTCCTCAGATGCTACTATACTCTCATTGTCTTTAACAACCTTTGATTGTTCAACCATCTCAGATCCAATGGAAGAACAAAGCTTGTGATCTTTCTTCGAATTGACATCAGATAGCTTATCAGTTTCAACAGTCACTGGTTCTCGTACTTCTTGGTCACAAGATATCAATTGCTCAGAACTTTTGGTCTGCTTGTCAAGAGAAGTCAGTTCTGGCTTCTGTTTAGAAGAATCCGGTGTCTGCTCATCACCAGAAGTCAGTTCTTGCTTCTGTTTAGAAGAATCTGGTGTCTGCTCGTCACCAGAAGCCAGTTCTTGCTTCTGTTTTGAAGAATCTGGTCCATCTGGAGATTTGACATTGTCAACTGGAGCAGCACCATTGCTAATGGCGGTTGTCGGAGTACTGTTTGGACTACTACCTTCTTGGCCTAGGCAATTGACATTTTGGTCTACCTTTGAAGTTTCCTGAAAAATAAGAAAATATAAACTTGTGGTATCTACCTCACTCTATAGAACATTAGATACTGAACATCTTAGATGTATACCTGTGGTGACTCGTCAGAAACAGGCTTTTCAGAAAGTTTCCCTTTGGCTGCCTGCATAATAATAATTTAGAGAAACTTAGCACACAACTGAAACATACGCATAACAAAGGGGGGAGGGGGCAGGGCAGCTCTTAGTACTATACATATGCATTAAAAATGGTGGATCATGTTCATGATAGTACCAGAGCCGAACATGACTATACATACCATCATATATGTGCAATACACTATCCAAAGGAGTTAGTACATAACAAAAAACTTTTTTTGAAATTTCACATTTTATATTATGGTTAATATAGCTCCCTTTCCAGATAGCAGGGTTTAAAAATTCTGACCACATCCCTTTTAAAGAATGACCTGAATTTTTAAGTTAAGATACTTGCAATACCACATATAACTGAATACATGCCTGTAATAACAGTACAGATCACATTTCCTCTCCTACCATTATCTCAATAACAGAAGAAATAGCACCCCTTTCAGTCAAACTCTTACAAAAGCAGCCTTTCTCAGTTGATTACGTATCTAAAAATAGATCAATCATGCCACAAAAATGAATTAATACTTAGAACAATATTTTTATCATGTATTAATCAGTCCATAAACTCAGTTTGTAACATACTGGTGATTGAACTAACCATGTCTTCTCCTGATGCATCAACATTGTTTTCTCCAGCATCTTGGAACAACGTCGTAACAACGTTGCTGTATTCATCCAAAGGAGTTCCCTTAAGTAACTCATGAAGCACTGGTTTGAGCTTGTCCCTGCATAGGCCTAGCACCCTCTCTGCAAGTCCAAAAGATGCTGGGAGAGTTTCCTGTAAAGTAAGGGCAGAAATTTTAGTGCATGATGACAATAACTAGCTCTCAATGCAAACAGCAGAGTGATGCAATTACTTGTGCTTCTCTTGTAAGGTTCTGAAGCAGGCACGATGCCAGTTCAGCATGGACGTCATCGCTCTCCTGAATTACAAACATCATTATAATTTCCATACAGTGGGTGACTTGTTCTGAATGCCTGGCGCTGAAATATAGAAAAAGGGAACGGATAAGATAAGAAAAAAGGATCCACACTAGATAAATAAGGATAGCATTCTTGCATGACAGGAACATATATAGGAATACATGCATTCTATGACTACCATTCACAGCAATGAAATCCTTCTTTAGGATTTAAAGATGCCACGAATTCATTATTGCCCCAGTCCGTTTGTCAGATCTTAAAAAAATGGTACCAAGTGTATGCAAAATTATGATTAAAAATAAATGTGAGGGGGAGTTTCTTACGAGGCAGTTTTGAAGAAATGACGGAACATGTCCAGTATCATATGGTCCAAGTCAAGATCCAACATCAGAACACAACAACGAACCCTTGCAACAGAATCAAGGATTGAAACCCTCCTTGCAAAGGAGGGGTTGTTCATGTCATCCAACTCAGCAAAAGTCTCCACAATTCTCTTAAACACATCCTGCAACAAGGCAAATAGCAATGGTCAGTACATATAGAGTTATAGACAACATCGTTCTATCCCAAGAAGGGCAACAGATGTCACCTTCATAACATCATCGTCATAGGGGGCCTCTGGCGCAGTAATCCTGGTAACTTCAGTTAAGCAAGAGGTGAGAGCAACCTTCACTTTGGGATCAGGGTGCTCCAGTAGCTCATTTGTAATCAAAACAGCCATGGTGGGGCGAAGAGCATTGTACATGCCCTCGGGCGGAGATTGATCCACCCTGGACAGCCAGGTTTCGGCTTCCTGCACAAATGAACAAGCAATTCCAACTCTAATATGAAAAGGGAAAACCTATAGTCCTGAGCTAAATGCAACTAGGCCATACATCACACATCATAAACAATCTCCATAAAAAAACTAAACCATTGCAATCCACGCAATATATCCACGCAATATATCCATAAAGCAGCCTTTTTTCTTCAATCCTAATCTAGATGAGTGACCAACTACGGCATACTTCGCATTATAATGAACATCCAAATAAAACCTAAATAATTACAAGGCCAGCTCTATCTCCGTTCGACTGTTCCAGCCTACTCAAACCCGCACAGATTAATCAATCAACAGAGAACCATTTTCTCCAATCCCAAGCTGGATGAGCCGCTGGCTAATGCAGGTTTTGTAATGAGAAAAAAATCTCCAAAACGATAAACAATTGCAAAAGCTACATCTCGACACACCTGATTGACAAACACAACGGGAACAGAGCACGAAAGCTACGCAAAACGATAAAGAATTGCAAGTTACATCTCGACACGCTCGACTGACGAACATAACGGAAACAGAGCACGACAGGTAGGGCGAAAGCAGAGGGTTCGCTAGGGCCGCGCTCACCTCGAGTAAACGGAGCAGCTCGTCGTGGTCCTCCGGGATAGCGCCAAAGCGCTGGCCTATGTCGCGCATCCGCAACTCGGTCTCAGCCTGCACTTCCTCCGGCGTCATCGCAGGAGCTGCAGGCGGTGCGTCCTCCGCCATCGTCGGGGCGCGGGGGCAAACCTAACGGGGAGAAGGGTTTAGGGTTTCGGCGAGGAGGCTGGTGGCGACGGGAAGACTAGCAGGGGTAGGGTTTTATAGCCGATGACACGCCTGTGGTGGCGGCAGCGGCGGCGAGGAGGCGGCGTTCGCACTCGACCTCTCCCTCCTTCCAATTTTACGCGATTCGCCGCCGTTCGAATCGTGCAACGGGAACATCCCGGGTTGGCTGAGGTTGAGCAGGGGCTGAGCTGTTGAGGCCCCTTCAACCAGTTTACCAAAAATACGGGCTACAACGACTGCGATGAGACAGATCACGCCGGCTGGTTCAAGCTTCGAATTCAGCAAGGAAAAACTTGGCGGCAGATAGGGTTGATACCCGGTTTAGATCCCTTTAAAACACAGGAACAACAAAGGAGAAGAGGAATAAGAAAAACACAGGAATTTGAATAAAGAGGCAAGAGTGATAAGAAAGTTTTCAAGAGGTTGGATCTTTTGTTATTTTCCTTCAAAACTTGTATAGAGAAAAAAAACAACCTATAAAAATTTCAAAGGAATTGATAGGATTAAATTCTGTGTTCCAAAAGCTCATGTAGAAAATTTTTCTGTATAAAATGAATCATTCAAAAATCCTTTATATTTCATTTGTTCCAAAGAAGGTCTTAGGGCTCAAAACACTTGATTTTAAAATACTCATGTCGTTGGAATCATACAGAAATTTATAACATTGGAAAGTCAAAAAATATGTTTAGATCATACACATAAAAACATAGAAATGCAAAACACAAAGGAAAGAAAACATGAGATTGAACCTCATACATATTTTCCTCCAAAATTACTATGAAGGAAGTCATTCTATATAAATTTTAAAGGAATTGATAGGATTCGATCCCTTGTTCCAAAGACTCCTATAGAAAACTTTTCATAGGAATTGAATCCTCTAAAATTCACTTGTTTTTCCTCCATTTCAAAAGAAGCCTTTGTTCGAAAAATGTCTAGGATCGTTTGGAAACGTCAATTGCAAGTGTTCAAAATGTAGGGTTTTGGGTGTTTATGTAAGGCTTTTGACAATTTTTTTCTTTTTGTTAACTTTTAATGCAAATACTCATTTTGAATAATTTGTATTTTTTAAATATGAAGTGTTGGGTTTAGGCGCTCTTTGATCCTTAGAGCTACCGATTTTGGTCCATGTGGAACATATGAACTATATAAAAAAATTATAGAAATCAATTCATATTTTTTTTAAAAAAGTGTATAATCACAAAAAAATTGTGTTCTAAAGCTAACCTATAGCTGCTAAAATTATATGTAATCCCATTTAGATCTTTAATAATTAATAGCCTAGCTAGTATGTTCCATAACATCCAGGTCATATATGCTCATAATTAGATTTGTTTACTAATAGTCTAGCTATAGTACCTACCACCCAGATTAACTCTGTCCCATTTTAAACCCCTAACTAATAGTCTATATAGTATCTTACCTACCACCTAGATTGTGTATTATTAGAATCTATAGATTAATAGTCTATCTAGTTTCTTACCTATCCCGAGATTAAATGTGATCCCATTTAGATATTTTACTAATAATCTAGCTAATGTCTTGCATATCATCTAGCTCACAACTTGTTGTTATCTGGTTTTATCCAACTAACACTTAGCTTTTAACCAAGGGATATGGACAAAGCCTTAAAGGATATCCTTAAATGAGAACCTTTTAGCCACAACTGTATATGTTTATACTAACAATAAAATCAGATATGTACTCCATTAATGAGTATAAGAAAAATGATTGTGATAAGTATTGTATAAGAATTATGTTTAATATGTTTTGTAGTGGTATCTAAAACTTAAATGGCTCTAATTAACCACATATTTGTTTTGAAGTGGATTGATGTATTTTGAAGGTCATTTGGTTTAGGCTCTATTTGATCCTTAGAGCTACCAGTTTTGGCCCATTTGGAACATATGGACTATATAAAAATTTATAATTCATTTCATATTTTAAAAATTACGAGAATAGAAAAAAATGTGTGGTCCTATTTAGATCTTTAGATATAATCTAGTTAGTGAGTTCCATAATATCTAGATCATACATGGTCTCATTTGGATCTATAGAAAATAGTATAGCTATAGTACCTACCATGCAGAGCAACTTTATCCCATTAAATTCCTAGCCAATGGTCTAGCTAGTGTCTTACCTATCACCTAGACTCTATATTATTAGGATCCATAGCTAAATAATCTATATAGGCACTGTTTGTTTCGGCTTCTGGCAGCTTCTGGCCATCAAAAGCCGTTGTGGACTGCAAAATGCTCAGCTTTTCAGCCAGCTTCTATAAAATTCGTTGGGGACAAAAACCATCCAAAATCAACATAAACACATAACCGGTTGAGTCGTTATAATAGTAGGAATCCGTCACTTTCTAGATCTTGAGCCCTATGAACAACTTTATCTTCCTCCACACGTAATCGTAATGATACTCAGATTCTCCTCACAACCAGATTCTCCCCACAACCAGATTTTCAGAAAAGCTGGTCAGAAAAAGCTGAACCAAACAGGCCCAGAGTGACTTACCTATCAGAGATTACATGTTATCCCATTTAGATCTTTAACTAATAATCTAGCTAGTGTCTTGCATATCATCTAGCTCACAACTGGTTGTTACCTGGTTTCTCCAACTAACAATTAGCTTTTAGCTAAGGGATATGGACAAAGCCTTAAAGGAGATTCTTAAATGAGAGCTTTTAGCCATAGTTGCATATTTTTATTAGCAATAAAATACTTTTAGATATGTACTCCATTAATGAGTATAAGGAAAATGATTATGATAGGTAGTATATAGGAATTTTGTTTAATCTGTTTTGTAGTTGTATCTAAAACATTAAATGTCTCTAACTAATCACATATTTGGTTTGAAGTGGAATGATTTATTTTGAAGGTTATTTGGTTTAGCGACAACTAGGAAAGAGTATGTTTGGCCTTAGGGGTGACACCCATCACCATATATTGAGCGGCTAGGCTTGTTCCTTGTAGGCCCATAGCTCCTTCATTCATGCTAATTCTGGAGGCAAGGTGAGGGCTAACACATAGAGCATTGAGGGGCCTAAGGTAATAGAGGTCATCAGTGCAGGAACTTTGTGAGATCGAGTGTGTGGCATGTTCCATGTGAGTTCTTGAGGTAGGCGACACAATTAGCATGCAAGGACGGACAAGTGTGGTGCACAGTGAGATGTCATTAGGGTTAAGGGTGACAACATACATATTTTACTCACAGGTAAAAACCCTATGGTCTACGAGTTTAGATGTGAGTTTGTATCTATGAGCATGGGTGTAGGTTTGATCCTCAATCTAACATTTTTATGGGTATGAAAAAGTTGTACCCATGTTCGTGAACCCTCATACTCGCATTATATATAGGTGAAGTTTATGGTTCACTCTTTCATCCTATTCTTTTCCTTCACCCAACTACCACCCATATAGAAATGTGTGTGTAGTTATGTGACGTGAGTGTGTATGTGGTTTTATGGAACTCGCAGGTAGAGGGTCTAAGTGGCATATTATGACTGTCGCAGCTAACAAGTGTGAGCACAAGTTTAATATTTATTTTATGGATATGAGTTTTTAAACCATGTACCTAGGGATTTTATACCTTGACACCCCTGATTGGGATGGATGTGCTTAGAACCGAATTGGGCGAGCGGGGGCGATAAGCATGCAGTGGGGTAGCAACTAAAGATGGTAATATAGACCCGATCCCCGATTTCTGATAGGGAATTCCCCTTTTAGGAATAGGGATGGGAGCAATATAATCCCCATGTGAATGAAACAGAGAAAATTTAGTTCTCGCCAGGTTTGTGAGGATGTGGATGGGGAACCATCCCCTATCTCCGTTCTCTGCATACTTATCCTATGAACTCCCCTTGCTTTAAACTAGTATTGGCATGTTAAAATTCTACCAAAATCTCAATGCATAGCCTGGTATAGATAGCAAACTAAACTCTAAAGTAAATGTCTCTTGTGATTTTAAATCTTACTTATTAAATTTATATTAATTTGATATAATCAACTTATATTTGCCTCTAAATATTACATTTTGTAATGAGGATGGGTTCCCCATGGGGAAAACTCTCCATACAAGGAGGAAGATAGGAGAAAAATCTTGAAAGTGCATCTAATCCTTTGAGGGTTTTGATGGATTGATTGACAATAGTATTAAAGGACTAACCTGTTAACTAAGTGTTGAACAGGAAAGCTATGTATAAAGGGTATACTTAAGCATGGTAATCAAAGGGTCAACACAAGGCAATATGGGGATAATCCATAGAGGATGAAATGGTTTTGAGAATGTGGAATATCACAAGCAATGAGAGAAAGCAAACAAGATTGATAGAACCAATATGAGACTTAAGATGATGATGAATTAGAGAAGTCTCATGCAAAGAAGGTTTGCTATGAAGTATGATGTGAAGAAGATGATGGGCATTAATCATGTTGATTACTCAATGTGATGTGACTTGAAGATAGGCTTGGTAAACTAAGATAAAGAAAGGAAAGAGCATCGAGGTACTAAGCAAATGAGACGGTCAAGAGGATCGAGGTACCAAGGCTAAGGTGAAGAAGAGAGTACTTACAAAGATCAAAGGTTTGATCAAGATGTTGAAGAGTCATGTTGTGTTGGAAGACCACAACATTAGTTGGCGTGATTTGAAGCCATCAATTTAACCATAGTTATTAAGGCGTCGCTAAAGCGATGCCTAAGCGGTAAGGCAACCATGAGCAAGCATGACATCCTATCACTTTGCAGCAATGCTAAATCAAGGGGAAGATGCGACGACGACGTGGGTGTCATGGTAGTTGTCGGGGACCATAATTAGGGGTACCCTCAAGACGCCTAATTCTCAGCTGGTAACCCCCATCAGCATAAAGCTGCAGAGGCCTGATGGGTTTGATTAAGTCAGGGGTCAGTCCATACGAGCGACTCGATCACGCCACGCCCGAGCCTAGCCTCGGGCGAGGGCAGCCGACCCTGAGATGTTTCCGTCTCGCCCGAGGCCTCCTCTTTCACGGCAGACGCATCTCCGGCTCGCCCGAGGCCTTGCCTTCGATAAGAAGTAACCCTGACTAAATCACCGCGCCGACCGACCAAGTCACTGGGGCCTTTAACGCAAAGAGTAAGACTGACGGGCAGCCAGGCTTGGCCAAAAGCGCTAGAGGAAGCTCCGCCCGACCCAGGGCTCGGACTCGGGCTAAGGCCCCGGAAGACGGCGAACTCCGCTCCGCCCGACCCAGGGCTCGGACTCGGGCTAAGGCCCCGGAAGACGGCGAACTCCGCTCCGCCCGACCCAGGGCTCGGACTCGGGCTAAGGTCCCGGAAGACGGCGAACTCCGCTCCGCCCGACCCAGGGCTCGGACTCGGGCTAAGGCCCTGGAAGACGGCGAACTCCGCTCCGCCCGACCCAGGGCTCGGACTCGGGCTAAGGCCCCGGAAGACGGCGAACTCTGCTCCGCCCGACCCAGGGCTCGGACTCCACCCCGACCTCTGCCGAACGACCTCCGCCTCGCCCGACCCAGGAGCTCAGGTTCGGCCTCGGCCATGCAGGACAGACTCGACCTCGGCCTCGGAGGAGCCTCCACGTCGCCCGACCTAGGACACAAGCCCGCCACGTCAACAGGAAGCGTCATCATCACCCTACCCCGAGCCGACTCGGGCCGCAGAGAACAGGACCGACGTCCCATCTGGCTAGCTCCGCCAGATAGGCAATGATGGCGCCCCGCTGGACCATGACGACGGCGGCTCCCAGCTCCCTTACGAAAGCAGGGGGACGTCAGCAAGGGCCCAGCCACTCCGACAGCTGTCCCTCCGCCCGGCTCCATTGCTTCTCCGACAGCCACGACGCCACACTAGCTGGGTGCCAAGATCTCTCCGGCTGCCACCGTGGCATGTACTTAGGGCACTAGCTCTCCCCCGCTAGACACGTAGCACCTTGCTACACCCCCGTTTGTACACCTGGATCCTCTCCTTACGCCTATAAAAGGAAGGACCAGGGCCTTCTTAGAGAAGGTTGGCCTCGCGGGAACGAGGGGCAGGGGCAGGCGCTCTCTCGGGGCCGCTCGCTCCCCTCACCCGCGCGGACGCTTGTAACCCCCTACTGCAAGCGCACCCGACCTGGGCGCGGGACGAACACGAAGGCCGCGGGATTCTCCGACTCCCTCACGACCCGGCTCCGGCCACCTCGCTCTCTCCCCCCTTCGCGCTCGCCCACGCGCTCGACCCATCTGGGCTGGGGCACGCGGCACACTCACTCGTCGGCTCGGGGACCCCCCGGTCTCGGAATGCCGACAGTTGGTGCGCCAGGTAGGGGCCTGCTGCGTGTTGACGAGTAGTTTCCCGTCAAGCTCCAGATGGGCAGTCTCCAACGACCTCTTCAACCCGGGACGGTGCTCCGTTTCGGGAGTCTCGAGTTCATGTCTTTCGACGGCAACTACGACATGATACTCCTTCCACCGCCGCGCGACAGCGACAATGGTGGCGGACAGCCCGCCCGCCGGCGGCGGAATCGACGACGTCTTTCCCGCGTGGGGGAAGGACAACTTTCGAGCTCACCCCATCCTCTCCCTCGCCATCGGAGGAGGAGGCGGGGCAACCAAGGCCGAGCGGGAGGCTGCGCTCAGTCGACTGTCGAGCAAATCGACATCCCCAGCGCCCCAACGGAGGACGCGTCGGGCATCACCCACGCGTTTGAGGCGAAGACGAGCGCCGTCCCCCCGCGTCACGCCGATCCCGAGCAAGCGGACGACGCCAGCGCGCTCACGGAGGGCCTGCAGGACGTCGCCCTCGCACCCAGGACAACGGCGCGATCAGCCCCCGATGTGACTTCGTCGCTCCTCGTCGACCAAAAGGTACGGGCTGATTCCCATCCTTCGTCATTTCGACTCGGCCTCAACCCGCCTGGCGACCTCGCTTTGGCGGGTGCTCACGTTGAGGCGAGTGCAACCTCTCTGGGGTTTCGTGTGCGGTCGCCTTGGGACCGATTGACGGGTGTCTCGACCTACGGACCCTCTGGGTCCGAGGAAGATGACGACCCCAGCATCTGCTGGGATTTCTCTGGATCTGGCAACCCCAGTGCCATGCGGGACTTCATGACCGCATGCAACTACTGCCTCTCCGACTGTTCCGACGGCAGCCGCAGCCTTGACGACAAGGACTGCGGCCCGAGCTGCGAATGTTTCCACGTCGAGCTGGGGGATCCCTCCGGAGGCAGCTGTCTCGGCATGCCGGAGGATGGTGATCCCCTAGGCCAGCGCCTCGCGCCGACATCCCGCGGGAGCTAGCTGTGGTCCCCGTTCCGGCGGGGGGTCACGACCCACAGCTCGAGCAAGTCCGCGGGGCGCAGGCCGGGCTCGATGAGGGAGCAGGAGCGCTCGAGGCAATCCGCCGGAACGTCGGGCAAGCATGGGCGAGCCAGCCCCCGGCCGGAGGAATACGTCACCTGCCCCAAGGTCTCCAGCACCGCATCGCCAACGATGCCAGGGACAGACCGCCACCCGCATCCGGCGGAACTGGTCAGGACCTGGCCACCGCAGCAATGCTCCTCCGCGCGATGCCGGAGTCATCAACCACCGAGGGTCGGCGAATCCAGGGAGAGCTCAAGCATCTCCTGGAAGGCGCTGCGACCCGGCGGGCCGCGAGCTCTGCCTCCCGAAGGCAGGGGTACCCCTCGGAACCTCGTGCCGCGACTTCCTGACTCGCGCGGGAAGCCTCGGTCTACACCGGGCGCACGCGCAACACCGCGCCTGCGGCCCCGGGCCACCTCGGCGACGAGCACCCTCATCGCGACCGTCGGGCCCGCCTCGACGAAAGGGTGCGCCGAGGTTATCACCCCAGGCGTGGGGGACGCTACGACAGCGGGGAGGATCGGAGTCCCTCGCCCGAACCACCCGGTCCGCGGGTCTTCAGCCGGGCCATTCGGCGGGCGCCGTTTCCGCCCCGATTCCGACCCCGACTACTATCACGAAGTACTCGGGGGAAACAAGACCGAAATTGTGGCTTGCGGACTACCGCCTGGCCTGTCAACTGGGTGGGACGGACGGCGACAACCTCATCATCCGCAACCTCCCCCTGTTCCTCTCCGACACCGCTCGCGCTTGGTTGGAGCACCTGCCTCCGGGGCAGATTTCCAACTGGGAGGATCTGGTCCAGGCTTTCGCCGGCAACTTCCAGGGCACGTACGTGCGCCCCGGGAATTCCTGGGACCTCCGAAGCTGCCGGCTGCAGCCGGGAGAGTCCCTTCGCGACTACATCCAGCGATTCTCGAAGCAGCGCACCGAGCTGCCCAACATCACCGACTCCGATGTCATCGGTGCGTTCCTTGCCGGCACCACCTGCCGTGACCTGGTGAGCAAGTTGGGTCGCAAGACCCCCACCAGGGCGAGCGAGCTGATGGACATCGCCACCAAGTTCGCCTCTGGTCAGGAGGCGGTCGAGGCCATCTTCCGAAAGGACAAGCAGCCCCAGGGCCGCCCGTCGGAAGATGCTCCCGAGGCGTCTACTCCGCTCGGCGCCAAGAGGAAAGGCAGGAGGAAGTCGCAAGCGAAACGCGACGCCGCCAGCACGGACCTTGTCGCCGCCGCCGAGTACAAGAACCCTCGGAAGCCCCCCGGAGGCGCCAACCTCTTCGACAAGGCACTAAAGGAGACGTGCCCCTACCATCAGGGGCCCATCAAGCACACCCTCGAGGAGTGCGTCATGCTTCGGCGCCACTTCCACCGGGCCGGGCCACCCGCAGAGGGTGGCAGGGCCCGCGACGACGGCAAGAAGGAAGATCACCAAGCGGGAGAGTTCCCCGAGGTCCGCGACTGCTTCATGATCTACGGAGGGCATGCGGCGAACGCCTCGGCTCGGCATCGTAAGCAGGAGCTTCGGGAGGTCTGCTCGGTGAAGGTGGCGGCGCCAGTCTACCTGGACTGGTCCGACAAGCCCATCACCTTCGACCGGGATGACCACCCCGACCACGTGCCGAGCCCAGGGAAGTACCCGCTCGTCGTCGATCCCGTCATCAGCGACGTCAGGCTCACCAAGGTCCTGATGGATGGGGGCAGCTGCCTCAACATCATCTACGCTGAGACCCTCAGGCTCCTGCGCGTCGATCTGTCATCTGTCCAAGCAGGTGCTGCGCCCTTCCACGGGATCATTCCCGGGAAGCGCGTCTAGCCCCTCGGACAGCTCGACCTTCCTATCTGCTTCGGAACACCCTCCAACTTCCGAAGGGAGACTTTGACGTTCGAGGTGGTCGGGTTCCGAGGAACCTACCACGCAGTGTTGGGAAGGCCATGCTACGCGAAGTTCATGGCCATCCCCAACTATACCTACCTGAAGCTCAAGATGCCGGGCCCCAACGGGGTCATCACCGTCGGCCCCACGTACAAACACGCATTCGAATGCGATGTGGAGTGCGTGGAGTACGCCGAGGCCCTCGCCGAGTCCGAGGCCCTCATTGCCAACCTGGAAAGCCTCTCCCGAGAGGTGCCGGACGTGAAGCGACATGCCGGCAACTTCGAGCCAGCGGAGACGGTTAAGGCCGTCCCTCTCGACCCCAGTGGCGACACCTCCAAGCAGATTCGGATCGGTTCCGGGCTCGACCCCAAATAGGAAGCAGTGCTCGTCGACTTTCTCCGCGCAAACGCCGACATCTTTGCGTGGAGTCCCTCGGACATGCCCGGCATACCGAGGGATGTCGCCGAGCACTCGCTGGATATTCGGGCCGGAGCCCGACCGGTCAGACAGCCTCTGCGCCGATTCGACGAGGAAAGGCGCAGGGTGATAGGCGAGGAGATCCACAAGCTGATGGCAGCAGGGTTCATCAAAGAGGTATTCCACCCTGAATGGCTTGCCAACCCTGTGCTTGTGAGGAAGAAAGGGGGGAAATGGCGGATGTGTGTAGACTACACTGGTCTCAACAAAGCATGTCCGAAAGTCCCCTACCCTCTACCTCGCATCGATCAAATCGTGGACTCCACTGCAGGGTGCGAAACCCTGTCTTTCCTCGATGCCTACTCAGGGTATCATCAAATCAAGATGAAAGAGTCCGACCAGCTCGCGACTTCTTTCATCACGCCCTTCGGCATGTACTGTTATGTCACCATGCCGTTCGGTTTGAGGAACGCGGGTGCAACGTACCAGCGGTGCATGAACCATGTGTTCGGCGAACACATCGGTCGCACGGTCGAGGCCTACGTCGATGACATCGTAGTCAAGACGAGGAAAGCCTCCGACCTTCTCTCCGACCTTGAACTGACATTCCGGTGTCTCAAGGCGAAGGGCGTCAAGCTCAATCCCGAGAAGTGCGTCTTCGGGGTGCCCCGAGGCATGCTCTTGGGATTCATCGTCTCCGAGCGGGGCATCGAAGCCAACCCGGAGAAGATCGCAGCCATCACAAACATGGGGCCCATCAAGGACTTAAAAGGCGTACAGAGGGTCATGGGATGCCTCGCGGCCTTGAGCCGCTTCATCTCGCGCCTCGGCGAAAGAGGCCTGCCCCTGTACCGTCTCTTAAGGAAGGCCGAGTGCTTCACTTGGACTCCCGAGGCCGAGGAAGCCCTCGGGAACCTGAAGGCGCTCCTCACCCAGGCGCCCGTCTTGGTACCCCCAGCTGATGGAGAAGCCCTCTTGGTCTACGTCGCCGCTACCACTCAGGTGGTCAGCGCCGCGATCGTGGTCGAAAGGCAGGAAGAGGGGCATGCTTTGCCCATCCAGAGGCCAGTTTACTTCGTCAGCGAGGTGCTGTCCGAGACCAAGATCCGCTACCCACAAGTCCAGAAGCTGCTGTATGCGGTGATCCTGACGAGGCGAAAGCTGCGACATTACTTCGAGTCTCATCCGGTGACTGTGGTGTCATCCTTCCCCCTGGGGGAGATCATCCAGTGCCGGGAAGCCTCGGGACGGATCGCGAAGTGGGCGGTGGAAATCATGGGCGAGGCAATCTCGTTTGCCCCTCGGAAGGCCATCAAGTCCCAGGTACTGGCGGACTTCGTAGCCGAATGGGTCGACACCTAGTTGCCGACGGCTCCGATCCAACCGGAGCTCTGGACCATGTTTTTCGACGGGACGCTGATGAAGACGGGAGCCGGCGCGGGCCTGCTCTTCGTCTCGCCCCTCGGGAAACACCTGCGCTACGTGCTCCGCCTCCATTTCCCGGCGTCCAACAATGTGGCTGAGTACGAGGCTCTGATCAACGGATTGCGAATCGCCATCGAGCTAGGGGTCCGACGCCTCGATGCACGCGGCGACTCGCAGCTCGTCATCGACCAAGTCATGAAGAACTCCCACTGCCGCGACCCGAAGATGGAGGCCTACTGTGAAGAGGTTCGACGCCTGGAAGACAAGTTCTACGGGCTCGAGCTTAACCACATCGCCCGGCGCTACAACGAGACTGCGGACGAGCTGGCGAAGATAGCCTCGGGGCGAACGACGGTTCCCCCGGACGTCTTCTCCCAGGATCTGCACGAACCCTCCGTCAAGATAGGCGACACGCCCGAGCCCGAGGTGCCCTCGGCCCCGTCCGAGGCGACCTCGGCCCAGCCCGAGCTATCCTCGGTTCAACCCGAGGAACCCTCGGCCCCCGAGGTCGAAGCACTGCACATCGAGGAAGAGCAGAGCGGGGTCATGCCAGATCAAGATTGGCAGACCCCGTACCTGCAATATCTCCGCTAAGGAGAGCTGCCCCTCGGCCGAGCCGAGGCTCGGCGGGTAGCGCGACGCGCCAAGTCGTTCGTCTTGCTGGGCGATGAGAAGGAGCTCTACCACCGTAGCCCCTCGGGCATCCTCCAGCGATGCATCTCCATCACCGAGGGTCAGGAACTCCTGCAGGAAATACACTCGGGGGCTTGCGGCCATCATGCAGCACCTCGAACCCTCGTCGGGAATGCCTTCCGCCAAGGCTTCTACTGGCCGACGGCGGTGGCTGACGCCACTAGAATTGTCCGCGCCTGCGAAGGGTGCCAATTCTATGCGAAGCAGACCCACCTGCCCGCTCAGGCTCTGCAGACGATACCCATCACCTGGCCCTTCGCTGTGTGGGGTCTGGACCTCGTCGGCCCTCTGCAGAAAGCGCCCGGGGGCTACACGCACCTGCTGGTCGCCGTCGACAAATTCTCCAAGTGGATCGAGGTCCGACCCCTAAACAGCATCCGATCCGAGCAGGCGGTGGCGTTCTTCACCAACATCATCCATCGCTTCGGGGTCCCGAACTCCATCATCACCGACAACGGCACCCAGTTCACCGGCAAAAAATTCTTGGATTTTTGCGAGGATCACAACATCCGGGTAGACTGGGCCGCCGTAGCTCATCCCATGTCGAATGGGCAAGTGGAACGTGCCAACGGCATGATTCTACAAGGGCTCAAGCCCCGGATTTACAATGATCTCAACAAGTTCGGCAAGCGATGGATGAAGGAACTCCCCTCGGTGGTTTGGAGCCTGAGGACGACGCCAAGCCGAGCCACAGGTTTCACGCCGTTCTTCCTGGTCTACGGGGCCGAGGCCGTCCTGCCCACTGACCTGGAATACGGCTCCCCGAGGACGAGGGCCTACAACGAAGAAAGCAACCAAGCTAGCCGAGAAGACTCGCTGGACCAGCTGGATGAGGCTCGGGACAGGGCCTTACTACACTCGGCGCGGTATCAGCAGTCCCTGCGACGCTACCACGCCCGAGGGGTCCGACCCCGAGACCTCCAGGTGGGCGATCTGGTGCTTCGGCTGCGGCAAGACACCCGAGGGAGGCACAAGCTCACGCCCCCCTGGGAGGGGCCGTTCGTCATCGCCAAAGTTCTGAAGCCCGGAACGTACAAGCTAGCCAACAGTCAAGGCGAGGTCTACGGCAACGCTTGGAACATCCAACAGCTACGTCGCTTCTACCCTTGAGATGTTTCCAAATTGTTCATATACCTCGCACCCACGCAAAGTTTAGTCAACAAGGAAGGGTCGGCCTCGCCTCGGCAAAGCCCGACCCTCCCTCGAGGGCTAAAAGGGGGGAAACCCCCTCTGCGTCAAAATTTTCCTCGAACAAAAAACCTCTTTTATCAGAATATCTTTCGTGCTTTTTGACTACTTCGAAAAGCGGGTCATGGAAACGACAGGGTACACGTAAGCAGCCAAGGCTGACCGAGCCGAGGGACTCCTACGCCTCCGGGATACGGATACCTCACTCATCACCTTCTGCGATAAGTAACTCGCGCTCGGATAAGGTGACTCCACGGATCGAACAAGTCTCTACGTTCGGAAGCTCTTCTGTCGAAGCGATTCTTCGAGTTTTCTCGACTAAGTCGGTGATGGGGCCTCATGGACGAGTAAAAGTGCGCGTAAGCGGCAAGGCCGACCGAGCCGAGGGACTCCCACGCCTCCAGGATACGGATACCTCACTCCTCACCTTCCGCGAGAAGCAACTTTCGCTCGCACAAACATCCCTGTTACCGACAAAAAGTCCAGATGCTTGGAACAAGAGGAAAAAGGACGCAGCTTTACAACACAGCAAGGGTGTGTGTTCTGGCCTCGGCGGCCGCACAAAGCACACGCTACAAGACAAGCTGATCCTGCAGGCTCAGGTTTTGGCGCTGGAAGGGGCGGCGACACCCTCGGCATCGACAGCACCTTCGGCAAGGCCCGAACTAGCCTCGGACGGCGACGCGGTCCGAGGGCCTCCGCTCCAAAGGACGGCGTCATCACCACGCCCGAGCGATCGCTGTCAGGGACTTCTCCGGGACCCGGCCCGAGCGGGCGGCTCGGCCGGCCACCTCCGGGGCCTCGGCCAACCACCTTCCGAGGGCACGAGCCCGGTCCGAAGCCTCGGCTGACCAACTCTGGCGTCGATCCTGCCAACGGACGACTCGGCTAGGCTCCGGCCAACCAGGTTTCATTTCCGAGCCAACTCCGCCTCTGCTCATGCTGATATCGCTACCCTCGGCCTCGGCTCGTCGAAGAGCGGCCGAGGGGTCTCTTTAACTAAGCTAGAGGAGCCTCGGACAACAGGGCCGACCGAGCCGAGGGACTCCTACGCCTCCGGGATACGGATACCTCACTCGTCGCCTTGACACGGGGCGACTCATGCTTAGTGAAGCGGTTCAGACAATCAGCAGACGAGTCTTAGTGCTCGGAAATGAGGAAAAAACACGGCTCCGTGCCGTAATTACATACATGTTCAGGCCCCGAAAGCCGAAAATGAACAAAAAACCCGGCACTCGAAGTGCCATTACAAACGGAACTCCGGTTCCCCCCCCCCCGCAGGTACGAACAACCCCACTCGATAGGGGTGGGCCTGCGGGGCAACAGAAGACCGACGAACGGCATGTCGCCGCCCGCCCCAGCAGCGGCGACGATGAAGACTTCTGCCCCGGGGGGCCGAACAGCAGCAGTAATGACCTCAGGGCGGATGCTGCTGCTAGGAGGCCCCCGCCCTTGCCCAAACTCGAGAGGCAAGGACGGGCAGAAGACCGTAGAGTTGGAGGTCGGTCCGTGGCCAGCCTCGGCTGTCGCGCCGGCGGAAGAACCTCTTCCAGTTGCCGTGGCAAACGCCGGCGCCGCGAGCGGCTCCGAAGCCACTCGCGTCCGAAGGCCAGGCACGCTGCAGCTGTTGGCGCCACGGACGACTCCCGCCCTTCCCCCCGATCACTGAGGGAAGGAGTGGGCCACCGCCCGCGCAGGAGCCGACCCCAACTCGGCACACTCCCCTCCTCAGCCCTGGTGATGAAAATCCTTGAGGCTGAGGGAGGGGCAGAGGCCGCAGCCCGGCTCGCTTTCCCCCACCATCAAGCCGGAGGTCGCCCTCTTGGGTGACCACCGGTGGGGGGGTGCAGCCGGGCTGCATGATGAAAATCCTTGAAGCCGAACGATGGCTGAAAGGTACCCACTCCCACGGAGTGGTGTCCCCCGACGATGAGGCACAGAGACGGCGGTTTTCCCCATCCGGGGGCTTGAAAGGTGGAAAGACACAATGCATAAGGGAAGAAGAAGACATGGTCGCCTTACGAAAGGGGTCGCCCTCCTTTTAAAGGCAACTCTCCGTGCTTGCGCCCCCAACCGTCACGGGCTGAGTCTTCTCCAACACGCCTCCAAAGCCCTTCCCTGCGGCGCGGGGGCTGGGACCCACCTGTCATGCAGACCGGCTCCGAGCAGAAGAAGCCGAACCGCCGTGCGCGGCGCGCGCGCAACCACCCAGCGGTTACAAGTGACCCTTCACTTTTGCCCAGACCAACGGGCGAAGGGGGCGGGCAGCCATGCGGGCGGCGTGCAACCGCGCCAAGTGGTCGCGCCTCTCCGACTCCTGACAGGCCAGCACGGAGGCTCAAGCCCACGCGTCGCGCAACCGGCGCGCCGGATGCTGCATGTAAGCCACTATGCCACTTGCGCCACCACCGCACCTCCTCGGTTGCGGAACCAATACCGCAACCCGAGGCGGCCCAGCGCGCGGCCCAGCTGCGCCAGCCTGACGCAGCAGTCAAACACGGTCAAAAGTGGGTCGGCAGTAATGACAGTGGCAGGCGCGCAAGAGCAGCGGTCACGCCATCAGCCAAGCTCACGTCCCGTCCGGAGGCAGCCAGAGAACCCCCTCTCTCACGGTGTGAAGACGACACGCCCGTGACCCGTTCCTCGAACGGCTCGCACACGCAACGGCAGCCTCGCCGACCGCTCGCCCCGGCGCATTAACTCCGCGGCTCGACGGGCAGCGCTTCTAGCGGAAGCAGCTGGCGACGTTTCGCCTTCGCCAAAACGGCCACACCAAAAAGGTACGCCACGTCGTTCAAATTTCGTATCCCTTTTCCCTTTTCCTTTCTTTCTCTATCTCTTGCAACAGGGACCGGGAAAGGGGATACCCCCAAAGGGATCCTTCCCCGTGAAGGAACTAGGCTCCGAGCCTCCTTACTGATCAGGGGTTCGAAGGCTGGCCCCCCGAAGGGTTCAACAGCCGCCTCAGATCGCGTGGGCCCGACACCCACTACTGGTCAGGGGTTCGAAGGTCGGCCCCCCGAAAGGTTCCACGACCGCCTCAGGCTACTCGGGCTCCGCGCCCATTACTGATCAGGGGTTCGAAGGCTGGCCCTCCGAAGGGTTCACAGTCGCCTCAGACACCGAGCGAGGGATGACCAGGGGTACGTTCGATACATAACCAAGGCTCGGGCTACGCTCCCGAGGTACCCTAGGACATTTCCGAGACCAGCGGGAACGACTCTGTAACGGAATCCCATCGGAGGGAGGCAACGAGCCCTCGGACCCCGTCGCCAGGGGACCGGGTCCGGCAGATCACCCGCAGGTACTTTTGGGCGTGCCTCCGGGCCCCTAGCCGACCCCCAACGAACGGGGCACGGACGTCCACTCGGATTACCCGATTGCAGCTCACCGGAGACACCATGTTCGGTGCCCATCGAGGGTAACATGGCGCTCTCCCCCCTCCTCCTTGCGGAAAGGCGACGTAGGGGCGTATGTAAAAAAGCCGAGTCTGTCCCTGATCGTCCTCTCGCTCTGTGCGGAGGCTCGGGGGCTGCTCTCGCAAACCCGGCTCCGGCCGAACCGTTGACAGCGTCAACATACCAGCCCGAGAACTTGGGCCCCGACAGTGCACCTGGGCTACGGCCTGTTCGCATGAGGGAACCGCCAGACCAGCCGAAGCATTACGCAAGGCATTAAGACCTCGAAGGAGTGAAACCACTCCTCCGAGGCCTCGGGGGCTACACCCGGCGGGTGCGCTCGCGCGCACCCACCGGAACAAAGTACAACCGAGAAAGGCTGGTCCCCTTGCAAAAAAGTGCGACGAAAGCCTCCAAGCGAGTGTTAACACTCCCTTCGAGGCTCGGGGGCTACTGTCGGGGACCATAATTAGGGGTACCCTCAAGACGCCTAATTCTCAGCTGGTAACCCCCATCAGCATAAAGCTGCAGAGGCCTGATGGGTTTGATTAAGTCAGGGGTCAGTCCATACGAGCGACTCGATCACGCCACGCCCGAGCCTAGCCTCGGGCGAGGGCAGCCGACCCTGAGATGTTTCCGTCTCGCCCGAGGCCTCCTCTTTCACGGCAGACGCATCTCCGGCTCGCCCGAGGCCTTGCCTTCGATAAGAAGTAACCCTGACTAAATCACCGCGCCGACCGACCAAGTCACTGGGGCCTTTAACGCAAAGAGTAAGACTGACGGGCAGCCAGGCTTGGCCAAAAGCGCCAGAGGAAGCTCCGCCCGACCCAGGGCTCGGACTCGGGCTAAGGCCCCGGAAGACGGCGAACTCCGCTCCGCCCGACCCAGGGCTCGGACTCGGGCTAAGGCCCCGGAAGACGGCGAACTCCGCTCCGCCCGACCCAGGGCTCGGACTCGGGCTAAGGTCCCGGAAGACGGCGAACTCCGCTCCGCCCGACCCAGGGCTCGGACTCGGGCTAAGGCCCCGGAAGACGGCGAACTCCGCTCCGCCCGACCCAGGGCTCGGACTCGGGCTAAGGCCCCGGAAGACGGCGAACTCCGCTCCGCCCGACCCAGGGCTCGGACTCCACCCCGACCTCTGCCGAACGACCTCCGCCTTGCCCGACCCAGGAGCTCAGGTTCGGCCTCGGCCATGCAGGACAGACTCGACCTCGGCCTCGGAGGAGCCTCCACGTCGCCCGACCTAGGACACAAGCCCGCCACGTCAACAGGAAGCGTCATCATCACCCTACCCCGAGCCGACTCGGGCTGCAGAGAACAGGACCGACGTCCCATCTGGCTAGCTCCGCCAGATAGGCAATGATGGCGCCCCGCTGGACCATGACGACGGTGGCTCCCAGCTCCCTTACGAAAGCAGGGGGACGTCAGCAAGGGCCCAGCCACTCCGACAGCTGTCCCTCCGCCCGGCTCCATTGCTTCTCCGACAGCCACGACGCCACACTAGCTGGGTGCCAAGATCTCTCCGGCTGGCACCTTGGCATGTACTTAGGGCACTAGCTCTCCCCCGCTAGACACGTAGCACCTTGCTACACCCCCGTTTGTACACCTGGATCCTCTCCTTACGCCTATAAAAGGAAGGACCAGGGCCTTCTTAGAGAAGGTTGGCCTCGCGGGAACGAGGGGCAGGGGCAGGCGCTCTCTCGGGGCCGCTCGCTCCCCTCACCCGCGCGGACGCTTGTAACCCCCTACTGCAAGCGCACCCGACCTGGGCGCGGGACGAACACGAAGGCCGCGGGATTCTCCGACTCCCTCACGACCCAGCTCCGGCCACCTCGCTCTCTCCCCCCTTCGCGCTCGCCCACGCGCTCGACCCATCTGGGCTGGGGCACGCGGCACACTCACTCGTCGGCTCGGGGACCCCCCGGTCTCGGAACGCCGACAGTAGTGTCGTGGGTCCAATGGCAGCGCTAATTGCGACGATGGCAGCAGCACATGGTAGCTGTGGTGGGGAAGAATTGCGGGGAGGGAGAGAAACGACAAAGAAGCAGCTGTGCATGAGAACAGGCGACTGATGGGAGTCAGATAGCGTGAGGATAACCTAAAGTGTGGTGTTGGGTTGGGTTGAGTTGGGCTACTTGGTAATGGGCTTCTTTCTTTTTCTTTTTCCTTTTCTTTTTCCTATTTTTCTTTTCTACTAGGCTAGAATGGGCCTACA
Source organism: Zea luxurians (assembly GCA_029449295.1). Classification (NCBI taxonomy): domain Eukaryota; kingdom Viridiplantae; phylum Streptophyta; class Magnoliopsida; order Poales; family Poaceae; genus Zea; species Zea luxurians. Next base: position 106,780,677 of record JAOPSE010000010.1, read on the forward strand.
AGGAGGCCTTACATGTGTGCTACTTGCTTATTAGCTTCTAATTAGTGACCTTTAACTAATATTTGGTCTAATTTTTATATTTATCAATATTATTAAGGCATCGCCTTGCCTTATGCTTTACCACTTAAAAGTTAAAATGGGGGTCGATCACCTTATGTCGCCTTATCGCTTTAATAACTATGGGTTTAACTCATATGTATTGTGATGGTTCAAGTCATAAGGCTCAAGGTGATGATGGATCAAGAGAAATATGGTAACAAGTTCAAGCTAAAGGTATCAAAGATAGAACCTGGAGGAGCTCAAAATTGTGTAGACTTTGAGAAATGACTTAAAAGTAAAGAAATCAATAAGGAATTGGTATTTCAGTCATTCCTATGTTTGGAGAAGTTCTTGATGACCATATATATATATATATATATATATATATTGGAACTCTTATAAGTAAGTAGAATGATCCAATATGAAAAAAGGTTCCATGGTCTTGTGGCGAACCAGGGGAGTGGACTGTCCGGGCACAAGTGTTGAGCCATCTGGCGTTCACTCATATGTCTACCCAATGGTGATGACCTCCATAATGATTTTAGCGCCCACATCAGACCGTCTGGTAGAAAATGTGCAATGACTAATTTGTGTGAGGGCTATATATACCACCCCACACCCCCATAAGCAATTATTAATTGACACATTCATTGAAGATACAAGCAAGCAAATGTTCAATAGTTCACATACATATCCTAGCAAGTGAAAAGCCCTCTCTAGTGTATCTCTTTGTGAGAAAGAGTCATTAGTGTGTAATCAAGTGATAGAGAATGGTGATAAGCTAGAATGCTTGTGATAGAGCTTGAGAGCTAGAAAAGAGCTAAGAGAACTAGAGCAAAGTGCTTAGAATAGCTAAGCGATCTTGTGCAAAGTGTGCGAGGCCATCGGCTTTAAGCATTCACCGGAGAGCTCCCAAGTTGTGAAGAGCCTCGGGATTGTTGTAAAGCACCAAAGTTGATAGTGGAAGTCTCGGTTTTTCACAAATGGTGATAAACTTGTGCAAAGGGAAAAGGAGTTAAAATAAACTCCAATCCATCGGGCTAACCCCAACATGTGCAGTTGAGGTTTGACCGAACCACTGGAAAAACCATGTATATTGTCCATTATTTTATTCGCTTACTGGCACTTCTTATATTTTCATTTGGTATTAGTGTTTTGTGAAGTGCAGGCAATCATCGGGCTAAGACATTATTTCGCTACTACCGATCAAGTGAAGTAAGTTAGGTTCATTTGGGTTGAAAAGTTTTAATTGCCTATTCACCCCTCTAGTCAGCATCCAAGATCCTTAAGTACCCGAAAGGTACTTTCAAATCTCCCCCATGAGCATTCATGGGGATGGGGACGAAGAATTTTCTCTTCACGGGGACAAGGATGGAGAACCATTGCTAACAAAAAATTTCTCTTCGACATCTCTAGTAGCAACACACATAGGCTTCAGGATAAAGAAAAAATATGGATAAAAGGTTGTCAAGTGGGCCCCAAGTTTCATGGTGACCAGCAATTTAGAAATTTTATTCGACCCATTACTTTCTATGGTCCAACTAAACAAAAAAGAATGAAATATCCCTTTCAACCAGAATGGGACTACCCTTTCATAGGGTATCCATTTTCTTATGAAGAAACCAACATAATGAAAAGATAATAACAAAAGGATGTGAATTACTTGTGGTATATGAATATTTACCTCAGAGGCATATAGGTGCTATTTAATTATGGGCCACATACAACCCATGTGGAACGATGATGGTGTTGTGGTGTTGAAAACCAAGACCACACTCGGTGGCGAGTTCTTACTCTCTTTTCCATGGCCATCTCATTTTTCATTAACCAAACGCAAGTCTTCATTTTGTGGTGTCGTATTAATTATCGTGTGCTAAATGGTGGTGTAGAAACAAACAACCCCATATATCTCATCATACCTGATTGGTAGGTTACAGAGTTGAGCATCATAGCCACCAAAACACAAGGTCTATATAATCCCTAAGTTGCAAGCTCTTGTGGCGCCATCGAAGCATTCCTTCATACTGCAAAGACCAAAGATCAATATTTAGCTCTTCTTAGCATGTCACATGTAATTCTCTATTAGCACACATATTTAACCATTTAGGGAAGAAAATAAACATAGAATGAAAGAAAGTGCTCATATATGGCAGAATAAAGAAGATGATGAAGTCGGGGGATGGCGGCGGACCAGTGGTGTTAGGGAAGATATCATGTATGCCTATTATAGGTGGCTAGGTGGCGATATATAGAGTAGGGTTTCAAAATAATGAGTAGGCTTTTAGGGTTTGGTCATATCTTTGGATCAATTGATTCGGCCCATGTGTTCTTTCAGTATTAGGCCCAAGTTTCATCCACTTACTATAATCATTCCATCAACTCCCAAACTTTTTAGCGTGCGTATTTTACTGCCCATCCAATTTGAACCTGACCACTTTCTATTTTGACTCCTCATGGCACAGTAGTGAGTGAATGTGCTCCCGTGTAACCTTAAACACATTTTCAGTTTGAATACCTCACGCAAATAAGATGGGAATCCATTATACTCTAAATCCCCAAAAAACAAAGCTCTAAAATAGCATAAGCTCACCTTAATATAGATCCTACCCTTCTGTCTTATAATGTAATTCGATTTCATCTTAAATCAAACTTCTCTAGTTTGACCAATAATGCGACATATAAATTATAAAACAAACACATTATTAAGACATTTTTCAAGTCAAATTTATTGTTATTTCACAAATTAAATTAATCTTGACATAGACTAAACTAAAATTGTTGCATTTGTAATGCTTGCATCTATTTTGTTGTATGAAATGAATCATTAAAAACCTTATTTAGGTCACAAATAGGTCTTTCTTTTTTCAAAAGTGGATTGTTAAAATTTTGTTTTTTTAAAACAAATATTTTTAAAAAATCTATTTATCAAATTTTAAACATAAATAATTGTACAACTTAAAAACTTGTGTGGAAAAGGTCTAAATTTAACCTTTAAAATATGTTAGATTTTTTTAAAAAATAAAATTTACTCATTTGTGTTTTTGGGCTGACACCCCTTTCTCAACCCACTAAACTTTGTCACCTTTTATTTTGATTTATCCCTATTTGTTAGTGAAATATCAATGTTTGGTTAAAATAATAGAGTGACAACTTAGATGGACTAATACATATTTATGTTGAGATACACATTTTTTAGTTAGCGGGTACATTAGTATGAGAAACTCTAGCCATGGAAGAGATGGTGGACTAGTTAAAATTCTTGACTATGTGTTAACGAAGGAGCTCAATGCTTATGAGACATGACATGATGTTATGTGGCTAGGTGGAGAAGATCAAGAGACATTGATTAGCTACAATTGACCAGTTTCAAGTATGAAGGGCAAGCCAAATACTTTGGAAGCAATGCATCGCGCGTGACTGATAGTCGCCTAGAGGGAGGTGATTAGGCAACACCTAAAAATTCAACACTTAAACAAAAACTTGATACCGATTAAGTGCTAGAACGAGGGAGAATGTAAACCAAGTGAGGGAAATGAGTTCTTTCACTTGTTGCTCTTGTAAACGCCAAATAAGATTGGAGAGCAACACTAGTAAGTTAGAATGGAATCGAGACAAGAGAACTTTTAGAAGGGGAGAGACGAACAAATCACACTAGAAAGTAATGAACACCAGAAGCATGTGATTTGTTTTGCTGAGGTTCAGCTCTGAAGAACCTATGTCCCTGTTGAGGTGTCCCATAAGACTTGGTCTCTCTTGACCTTCTCAAGTGATCCATCGATCAACTTGAGCCCTCAGATCCACTATTAATAGAAACAACGTCTCCACTCTCCATAAGTCACTCCACAAGATCTGGAGCCTCTTGTTGGCCTTTACAATAGAAGATCGCCCACACAGGAGCAAGAAACACAACAACACAACACCAAGAAAGCATATCACAAGAGCACACCCTCTCTAAATCACTATCTCAACTCAAGTGAGTGCTTGGATCTCTCTAGAATAACTTGGTGGTGTTGCACAAGTGCTTTGGAGTGATGCTTAGCTCTACGGATGATTGATGACTCGAGTAAGCTAGTTAGGATGTATTTATAGCCCCAAACTCCCAAAATAGTTGTTGAGAGAACTATCAAAAATCTGTTCTCGGTGAGTGCATCGGACCGGTCTGGTGCACCACCAGACTTCCAACGGCTGTCTGCCATCAACAGGATCTGCCTCAGACCTACTGTCCCATGGGGCATCGGCCTAGTTTGGTGCACCATCGGACCCGCCACGTGTTAGTTAGCCATTGAGATGACCGTTGAAGATGAGGTAATCGTTAGACTCGACGGTCTGGTGCACCACCAAAATGGGCCGGTGTGACAGGCAGCCAAAGTCGTGTCTACAAAGTTATCTAAAACATTGGTCCAGTGCACCACCGTAATTGTCACACCCGGTTTTGGAAGGCAACCATATACGTGCTAGGATCAGAACTCACGTACATAGCGATTACATAAATGACTCATCATAGCATAATGCTTCGAATAACAATAAAGACTAAGTAATAATATTACAGACTAGAGTCATTTACACAATATAGATCAAAGTGCACATAATAGAAACGTAGCCAACATAAACAAACCCACCACAGGCAGCTGACTGGGGAGGTCACTAGCCTAAATCCTCGAACTCGTCAAAGTCCTGGAACTCCTGGAGATCTGCCTTGATGCCTTCTTCTTCTTTACATGAGCATATGTTGCACCAAAGGCAACCTGGTGTTTTGTGAAAGCAAGGGTGAGTATACATTAACGTACTCAGCAAATGTCCCATTTGGCTAAGGTGGACTAGCTTTATGTGGGGTTAGGCTCAAACCAGTTGCTTTTAGTTCGTCAGGTATTTATTATTAGTAAAAGCCAAGTTTTAGCAATAACCAACTCGTGAATCATTTCCTCATTGAGGAACATAATTATCATCATTGTAACCAATTCCAGGAATAGAACCATAGTATCTCGAACCATCTGTATCTCTAATCAAAGAAGCTCCCAAGACCACTCTTAACAATGAGCATGCCTGATATACCAGTTTATAACCCTCTAAAGAGGTCACACACTTTACCCATGAACCGTGATTCCTGCTCTGCCCGGGGATCATGGCTCTCCATTGATCACTTCCAAGGTGAATTGGTAGGGTCTCACTATGTAGCTTTTACAAAGATTACCCAAAGGTCATAGTCGCCCGTTAGGTTTTTCCAGTTTGATAAACACAGTACATCTCCTTATAGGAAGAGTGACCAACAACATCACCCAGCCTCGGCAGAGCAAGTACATGTGCCCGGACCCCATTGACGGCACGACGGTGAAGCAAACTATGCCTCAAGTTCCTCTAATTAATCAGCTAAGGGTGTCCCATACCACCCTCATTGCTGCATTGTTTTCCCGGGTGGTCATCCAACGAGCTGGTCCTTACAAAGAAGTACTCGGGAAACAGTTTGAGCCTACTTTAGTATCACAAGCTCATAATCATAATCAGAATGTAAAGCATTGTATCATAATTGTATCTCATCATGTTCATTGATTAAAGTAGAGCACTAGCATAAAGGTAACCATAATAACCCAAAAGGTAATTAAGGACTAGGTAAATAGAAAGCTAGTCGACCCTTAGGTTTAAATTATGTAATGCGGGGAAGTGAATTATCATGTGAATAGGACATAAGTAGGTCAGAGGACACTTGCCTTCACCAAACAGATGCTCAGGCTCTTCAACTTTGTAGAACTCGAGGAGCTTATTCACTTGGTCATCGAAGCTTGACCGTCGATTCCTCGAAGCTCAGGAACATATTGTAGTCTATTCGCGACGTCCAGCAAAAACGAACAAGCACAAATAAACAAACATATACATGCATAAGAATATTACACCTTGCAAAGGAAAACAATATAAAACATGCAACACGGAATATAGTTCGCTTCTACGGTCACATGAGAAAAAGGAACGTGATAGTAAGAGCTACAATCGAGAAGTTATCGCGTTTACGCTAAACAAGTATTAACTAGAACATTTAATTCGACATAATTATATTAATTGACCTTTATCAAATGCAAATCAAACCTACTACTTAGTTTTGACTAACTCCCTATCTTGATAGTGACGATTAAATGGATTGTTAATTATCTGACGAGGGTGATTATAAGTGAACGATTTAATGCATGTGCGGTCAGCGCGCGATAAACGCGAACGACGCACGACAAACCATGCAGCACGCAAAAATGGCGCACGGGACACACGCACCCTACAAGAACTGTTAAACACGTGCCACACTCAAACTAGACAAGTATTGAATCAAGAAGTTTTAGTTAGTGCTGATCACATTAACGTATATTTAAAAAAGCGCAACTTAATACTATAAATTAGTTTTAACTAAATTGTTATTTTAATTACATCGAATAAACAAATAATTACTTGGTTGGCGAAAATATGGGTCATGATAAAATAATATTTTAACATGTTCACGACATTCTCGTGAATCTAACGCAACTTAAACGAGTCGAAATGAATCTACGACATACATTATATTGAATATTTACTAATTCAAGTATTTAAGATGAGGTGGCACATTTCTATTGGTCGGCAACCTACCACATGAAGGGCCACATGGGGTGTATCCACAAAAAAATCAAAAGAAGTGGGATCCAATGTGGCCATGGGGCTTCTTCCTCCTCTCACCTTCTCTCACTGTGCAGGAACCGTAGGGCAAGGCGCGCACGGGCCTAAGCATGGCCACGAGGGGAGCTAGTCACCGTCGGCGGCTGCCTAGGCACAGGGGAGGGGAGGGAGCCGCTCAACCCCGGCCAAGGCATGCGTGCCCAGGAGGCGACGACAGCCATGGCATTGGGCGAGCGGGTCATTGGGTAGGAGCCGGGGCACCGGGGGGGCTCTGCTGGGGCTGCCCTACGTGCCGCCGAGGAGGGAGATGGGAGCGGTTGGTGTGCGGATTGGTCGGGGGAAGTTGTCGAAGGGAGGAGAAGGGAAGGTGGGGGTAGGTGCTGACACGCAGGCCCTAGGGTATACGACGTGGCTGGGGCACGAGGCCGCTGGGGCGCTCGGTGTGGGCGCCAGGGCCACGAGCGCGTGGCGCGGAGCTGGGCTGGAATGCGGCACGACACTGGGCCGGGGAGAGGAGAGGGATGGGCCGGTTCGGATGAGGCCAAAGGAGGGGGCTAAAGTGGGCTTTTTCTATTTTCTTTCAATTCACCTTCACTTTTCTTTTATCTATTCCTATTTGAATTGAAATATAGTTTTTGAATCCAAAATTCAAATATACTTCACGAGTTTGAATGGATGCACAACCACAACAATTCAATCATAAAAAATGTCTCGACATGTTGTGCAACAATCAAGGACCCTTTTAGGGTTTCCTTTTACTAGGCTTACATATATATAAAACAAAATAACTATCCATTATTTATGAAAAAGAGAAGAAGAGCAAGGAAAAGAGAGAGTAACACCTAATTTGGTGGATATTAGACAAGAAATTTTATACCCCCAAATCCAGGTGTTACAGTACTGGTCTGGTACACCAAGCCACCATAGCGCTCTTATAGAGCCCTTTGGAACTTGAGTCACGTGTGTCCCAGACAGCTGAGTTTTATCTTCTTTCTTGTTTTTCTTCTCTAAATTATTTTGACTCTTTTTGAGAGTGTTCCCATGACTTAGACAAATATTTCTAGTGACTGTCCAACCAGTCTAAGTCATGTAACTTTATTTCTTTGATCTCTCCAACTTAGTTTTCTGGTTTAGCTCATTACTTGCTCCAAAAGCATCTTTTATCTAAAGTTGATTCTTATGAACCTGCATAGACATACTTAGCAAACATGTTAATTCATAGTGTTATGTTGGTCATCGATAACCAAAATATTTATAGAAATGGTTCAAGGCACATTTCCCATTGTGTTTGATGAAACTAATGGCTCTCAACGAGAGCATGTTGATCTTGATGAGTTAGATGACGAGGAGGCTCCAACCATCGCACTAAGGAACATGTCAATCAGAAAAGTGCAACCACAAGATCAGCCATAAGAACAATATCAATCATCCTCCACACAAGCCCACCCCCCCCTACACAAGATGAAGAATAGGACAATCAAGACGATGGCAATGGTTAAGGGGGAGCTGAGGAAGAATAGGACAAGGAGGATGAATATGAAGTTCCACAAGTACCACACTCATGAGTCCGCCAAACTATGCAAAGAGGTCATCTGGTGGACAAGATCCTAGAAGACATTAAAAAGGGAGTAAATACATGGTCTAGAGTTGCTAATTTTTGTGAACATTGCTCTTTTGTGTCTTTAAGGATCTAGACTGGGTGATGGCAATGCAGAAAGAGCTCAAAAACTTCAAGAAGAATGAAGTTTAGAGCCTGGTGCCACGGCCAAAATAAAATATTGTTGGAACCAAGTGGGTGTTCCACAACAAACAAGATGAACATGGTGTGGTGACAAGGAACAAAACTAGACTTGTGGCAAAAGGTTATGCCCAACTTGCATGTTTGGAGTTTGACGAGGCCGTTGCGCCTATAGCTAGGCTAGATTAAATTCATATTTTATTGGCCCATGCTACTCACCATTGGTTTGAACTATTTCAAATGGACATTAAGAGCGCATTCCTTAACGGACCCATTAAGGAGAAGGTCTATGTTGAGCAACCTCCCGGCTTCGAGGACAATAAATATCCTGACTATGTATTTAAACTTGAAAGGGAAATGGGATTAACCATTTCCTATAATCGATTTTGATGGTTGACGTCCATCACAAACCATGTGGACTAACTAGTTTGTCTAGATGTCATTTATCTCAAGTGCATAAGGTTCAACACAAACCAAGAAAGAAATTTAGTTAGGGACTCAATCAAAAATTGGAGCTAGACTTAGAGTGTGCTGATTCTTGGCGCACCAGACAGTGTCTGGTGTGCACCGGACACCAGACCCGAGCGCACTCAAACCAGCCACTCTCGGGAATTACAGGGGCGCGTTCCGCTATAATTCATTGGACTGTCCAATGAACCAGCGGAGCAATGGCTCCCTGCGTGCCAACGGTCGACTACGCAGAGGAACAAGAATGAATAGTGCAGCGGCAGAAGTCAGAGCACAGAAGTTAAAGGTCACCAGACTGTCCGGTGCAGCAAAAAGACAAAGAGCTCCAATGGTCAACTACTCCAAACCCTAACGGACGCGCTAACGTGGCGCGCACCGGACAGTGAACAGTGACTGTCCGGTGCGCCACCGGACTGTCTGGTGCACCTATCGCTAGCAGACTTCACCAACGGCTATGGAAGTGGTTGGGGGGCTATAAATACCCTCCAACCACCTCATTCAAAGCCATCCAAGCATTCTAAGTTTCTCATTCATTGCAAGAGCAAAGTGCAACACTCCAAGACACAATCAAAGCAATCAATCCACTCAAAGTTCCTAAAATCAACGCTAGTGCTTAAGGGCTTGTGAGAGGATCATTTGTGTTCTTTTGTTGCTCTTGCTGCTTGGATTGCCTTCTTTCTTTCTCATTCCAATTATTGAGTGCTTTGTAAAGCTAAGCAAGAGACACCAAGTGTGTGGTGATCCTTGCGGGGTCTTGGTGACCTGTGTGATTAAGGGAAGGCTCACTCGGTCTAAGTGACCATTTGAGAGAGGGAAAAGGGTTGAAATAGACCAGCCTTTGTGGCCTCCTCAACGGGGACTAGGTTCTTTGGAATCGAACCTCGGTAACACAAATCATCGTGTATGAAAGGGAAATGTGCCCTTGGGCCATTTCTATAAGTGTTTTGGTGATTAGATGCCCAACAGATATTGATTTAGTTCTTATGTGCTAAATGAGTGAGAAGTGCAAATCAAAGAAAAAGGTATGTATCCAGCCTTAGTAAACTGTTTTTGAGTACTAACATATGCATCGAGGTGCCAGAAAACATTGCCAAGAAGAAATGATTTGAGTTAGAGAAGAGTTGGCTAAGTCATCCAAACTAGCGCAGTTTGTGGTGCACCGGACTGTCTGGTGGTGCACTGGAAGTGTCCAGTGCCCCAGGCTGGCCCGGCGGCGAACTGGCCGCTCTCGGAAATTGGCGAGGCGATGTGGCTAAAAATCACCAGACTGTCTAGTGGTGCACCGGACTGTCTGGTGAGTCTTTAGCGCCCGCGCCCAAGTCCTTCGGCGACGAACTCATCGCTCTCGGGGAAAGGAGAAAGCGCCGTGGCTAAAAATCACTGAACTATTTGGTGGTGCACCGGACTGTCCGGTGAATCAGAGCCGCCCGAGCCAACGATCGCCAGCGCAATCAGCGGGCGACGCGTGGCCCACGCCAACGGTCGGTTGGGCACAGTGTCCGGTGCACCAACGGGACCACCGGCCCAACGGTAGGATGCGCCATATAAGGAAGGAGATCGAGCACCGGACTGCTACAGGACCTGTCCGGTGGTGCACCGGACTGTCCAGTGCGCCACTCGACAGAAGGCAAGATTTGCCTTCCAAGTTGATCTCCAACGGCTCCTAGCTGCCTTGGGGCTATAAAAAGGACCCCTAGGCGCATGGAGCAGTACACCAAGCTTGCAAGAAACATTCTAAGACGCCTAGACTCTGCAAGACTGCAATCATGCAATCAGATCATCGTACTTGAGATTTGAGCATCGTTTGAGTTGTAAACTCCCTGCGCCGTGTTTGTGTGCTCACTTCTTCACTTGTGTGCATGTGTTTGCTACGATTCAAGTCTTGTGTGCGGTGCTTTACCTCCCTTACTCTTGTGCTTCTTTGTGATCTATATTGTAAGGGCGAGAGGCTCTAGCTTGTGGAGATTCCTCGCAAACGGGAGAAGAACACTAAACAAAAAGACCGTGGTATTCAAGTTGATCATTGGATCACTTGAAAGAGGTTGAGTGCAACCTTCGTCCATTGGGACGCCACAACGTGGAAGTAGGCAAGTGTTATACTTGGCCGAACCACGGGATAACACCGTGTCTCTTGTGCTGTTTTTCTCTGTGATTGTTTTGTTCGCAAGAGCTCACTTCATAGCAACTTGATTAACTCGCACTAACACTTTTATAATCAAGTTTGTGGCTATTTAGTGTTTGATTTCATAGGATCACCTATTCACCCCCCTCTAGGTGCTCTCAATTGGTATCAGAGCCGTACTCTTCATCTAATGGACTAACCGCCCGAAGAGATGGATTCTAAGGATAAGGGGATGGTGGTCAACGATAAAGAGAAGGAGTCCATCTTCAACGAGCCAAGAGACGACAAGCCAACTGACTCAGGCTCGAGTCACAAGAAGAGAGACGGGAAGAAGAAGAGACGCATCAAGAAGATCATCTACTACGACAGTGATGCCTCTTCCTCTTCACCAAGGGATGACGACGACAACTCCTCGTCCAAATGAAAAACGGTTAACCAAAATTACTCGTTTGATTATTCACGCATCCCTTATAATTCAAATGCTCATTTGCTATCAATTCCACTTGGGAAACCCCCACACTTTGATGGAGAAGACTATTCTTTCTGGAGTCATAAAATGCGTAGTCATTTATTTTCCCTCCATCCTAGTATCTGGGAGATTGTTGAAAATGGAATGCATTTTGATAGTACTGACAATCCCATTTTCATAAATGAGCAAATTCATAAAAATGCCCAAGCCACTACCGTTTTGCTAGCATCTCTATGCAGGGATGAATATAACAAGGTCAGCGGCTTGGACAATGCCAAACAAATTTGGGACACCCTTAAAATATCTCACGAGGGTAATGACGCCACCATGATCACCAAGATGGAACTGGTGGAAGGCAAGCTGGGGAGGTTCGTGATGATCAGGGGAGAGGAGCCAACACAGACCTACAACAGGCTCAAGACCCTGGTCAACAAAATCCGAAGCTACGGGAGCACAAGATGGACGGATCATGACGTCATCCGACTCATGCTCAGGTCATTTACAGTTATTGATCCCCATCTTGTGAATCTTATTCGTGAAAACCCTAGGTACACCAAAATGACGCTCGAGGAAATCCTTGGAAAATTCGTAAGCGGGCGCATGATGGTTAAGGAGGCAAGATATGTGGATGATGCCCTGAACGGTCCACTGCCCGTCTACGAGCCGCAGCCCGTTGCTCTCAAAGCAACAAGCAGCAGGGAGGCAATATCGAGCAAGGTAGCACAAGTAGAGGCTGTCGGGCTCAATGAGGATGAGATGGTGCTTATCATCAAGCGCTTCAAGACCGCGCTAAAAGGATGCAAGGAGTACCCCAACAAGAACAAGTCAAGGGGAAAACGCTTCTACTTCAAATGCGGTGAGACTGGTCATTTTATAGTTCAATGCCCCGATAACGATAATGGGCGTGTTTGGTTCGGCTTTTTTCTGACCAGCTTTTCTGAAAAGCTGGCTGTGGGGAAAAGCTGGCTGTTGGGAAAAGCTGGTGGGTAGAATTTAGGTGTTTGGTTCGCCAGCTGTGCAGAAAAGCTGTTCCTGAGAATCTACGTGTTTGATAATGAGATTCTCATATTGCAGATTCTGTTCGAACAACCGGTAAAATGAAACTCATAACGAACAAAAGATCATTACACAATAATTAGTGGAGTTGATTACATCATAAGTACCGTTACATTGACATACTTAACTACGACACTAATGCATTAGCAATTGCATCTCGAAAAGCACTCATGTCTAACTCATCAGATGTACTACTACTACTCTCACCTAAAGGTACATGATGACTGATGCTATTAGTTCCTAGTTCATCAAAGTCTCTATCGTGTAGAGCACTCTCTCTAATGAAGTTATGCAATGTCATACAAGCAATAATTATCTTGGATTGTTTGGTAAGCGAAAAAGAAGGGAGACTTAATAGAACTCTCCACTTCATTTTAAGCACCCCAAACGATCGCTCTATAACATTGCATAGCGAAGAGTGTGCATAGTTGAATACTTCTTTGCTCCCAATAGGTTGCCTCGCATTTTGCCATTCAGAAATGTGGTACTTCTGACCCTTATACGGTGCAAGGTAGCCCTTTCTATTTGGATAGCCTGAATCGACAAGATAGTATTTACCTGCACAAACATGAAATAAAAAATTTAAATACGTAAGCCATTAATTAATAGCCTATGACAACAAAAATACAACATATTTGCATACCTTCTGGTGGCTGGGGGAACCTGTCCGCATAAGTTATCAAAGTATCTTGTAATACTCTAGTGTCATGTACGGATCCTGGCCATCCTGTGACAACAAATGTGAACCTCATATCAAAGTCACAAACGGCCATTACATTCTGCGATGCGTAACCGTGCCATCCAATATATTTGGCTTGCTCCGAGGCCGGGACTGCCGCTGCAAAGTGACAACCATCAATTGCTCCTATGCAATCCTTGAAGTGTGGCCAAAATCTCGCCTCTCGCAAACGAGGATGGATCTCGATGAAATTTGGGTCTTTGGGCTTAATTATGTCAGATGACATCCTAAACAGGGCATCAAGGACTTCACTAAACTTGCGACTAATTGTTTCCAAGGAGTGACCAAACTTATTCCTTATCTGCCTAAATGACTGTGGACCCCCACATGCCCACAAGAAAATGGCAACAGCTTCCATAGTACTAACACCCCGGCTTGGAAGCAGACCATAATTGTCCACTAATGTGTCATTCAATCGTCTAAAAACAGTTCGTCGCATGCGAAACATATCGAAACAGTCGTTACTATTCTCCAATGTTCTCTCCACCCATTGAATACCAGTTTCAACCAATGTTCTTCTAGGACCCTGACTGAAATGCCTGCCCCAAATGTCGACAGCATATAGAGCAACAAGCACTTCACCATCTGTGTCATCCATGTCATCATCATCAGATGTGTGTGCATAAGGGTCACACATCTGCAATGACACAAACAATAGGCAGAAATTCATATGCAACCACAGTTGTATAAGCACCATATTCATGTAGAAGCACAGTTTACAAGCCACATGTAGCATAGGTGACATAAAGTTCATAGATTCACATTGTTCACAAGCTTACAACTCTGATTATTCAAATACATGTTCAACTCGAATATCTGGAAAATTGTTTGGAAGGGAAACTGATGCGTACGAAAAAGTTTATGTTCTAAGACGACAATCCTCATAAAATAGAAACGACATGACTCATAAACCTGACACAACTAACATATTACTCAACATAAGCCTCTGTTGTCGGACCAGCAGCATCTAATTGGACTTTTTAAGATCGATCTCGAATGCATGGCGCAGCCAAGCGTTCCTTCCTTCTGCGGTCTTCAGTGAAGCAAATATATCTCTATATTTTTTTTCACAGAACAGATGAGTGGCAAACAAATGGAGGTCGCTGCCTTCTGGTGAACCATCATCAATCACTTGTTGCAACTGCGCACTAACCTCAACACGCACAGGGTCGGTCTCAGTAGAGGTGACTGACTTGTTAGTGGTCCTTGAACGCGACTCAAAAGCCTCCACAAGGCGTTTCATGTACTCTTCCCTCGAATCTTTTTTCCTCTTTGGTTTAGGAGAATCATGACACACCTTACGCTTCCCAGTCGCATGTGAGCAAGGGTCAGGTGTGCTGTTTTCACCCCCAACAAAAGTGGCGTCCAAATGATCATCAGATGATGAATTAGCATCCTCGACGCCTGGAACAAGGGTTCTTTCATTTGTGCAGACAATGGGTCCAAACATAATCTTTAGCTCGTCCTCATTCTCTAGGGGGGCTGTTTTGGACATAATACAACCTGGCATTGCCTGCACCAACATGGGTAGTTCCTAGTTTCAGATGGCCAATACTATTGTTAATCTACAAAAAAACGTACTTACTTCATTTTGCTTGGCCCACCACTCATCTGGCGCACTGATTGAACCAGTATGAGGGTCTCGACCAAGACCTGTAGCCCTTTCATTAAGAGTTTTCCACTGGGTGAACATTCTCTTTAAGGAGTCCCACCTATTCTTCATTTGATCCCTCGTGTAAGTGCGACCTGTGCGTTCCTTAAACTTCCTTATGAGGTTAGCATACCCTTCGACATTAAGAAATTGTTGTGGCCTGTTCCGTGCATTGACCTCTTCTACACAAATTTCTGTGTAAATTTTTGTTGCTCTACTATCCCACTTTGCAATGACTTTGCCAGACTTGTCCATCTAGTGCAAAACAAGTGTACACGATATGAAAATACGTATTCAAGTGCTTTTACTAAGCAAACAAAGTGAACACTTAACTGACCATATAATAACATAAGGTACTACCATAAGGAGTCACATTTGGTTGGACATAATTACATAAAGACTTAATGAAGTCATGTGCTGGTAGACACAAAAGCATAGGGCACACTTTACAAGTGTGCAGTAAGCAAAAGGCTGGTCTATCCCTGTTACCCGAACACCTGTCAGCTAGGTTCAGCATGTTCTAACTTAAACCTCATTGTCACTAAACGAAGGCATCTGATCGGAGTCATATTCAACACCCCAGAAGTTTTCGAAGTGCTCTGCAAAGTCCCAGTCTGGAGTAAGGTCGTCGTCAGCCAGGGGTGGTGAGGACAAGGTAGAAGGTTCGTAGCTGCTGTCACCCGGGTTGTTTACGTTGTTCACGATGTCCAAATTCTCTTGCAACACCAGAGAGTCTTGCTCCAGCATGCAAGCTATGTCCTCCAATGCTACACGAAGTTTTGTAGCGTCAAATGAGGTCAACCCGCGACCAGGACGGATTGTTTCCCTCGCTACCGAAAAAATCTTGTCCGCAATCTCTTGCATCCTTCCAATTGCCTTGTCGGCTATGGAGTCTGCTGAATCCATCTGATGTGGATTTATTAGGTCGTTAGTATAGCAGACATGGGGACTATCTACAAAAATTTGGCGTAGTCACATGTCCTGTGCCTAGGCTGCTAACAGTAGGGGACAATTACCACAATTTACTAGGCACGTGTGTACTAATGATAGTACTAACAGACTGCCAATGGATTACCCAAAAACGTGAACATATTTGGAACTCGATCTTCTAATACATACACAGGTAGTAACTAACAAATTATGAACTCAACCCTGAACATAGAAAAGGTTGTGAGAAACAAAGTAATAAAGACCCCGAGTACACCATACAAACAACAGGTACTAACTACCAAAGTATGAACTAATCCGTCAACAAATAATAGTGACACAACAGATGAATGGTATCCCAACAAAACCATAATAAAAAATTGGGGCAGCACCTGTTGACAACTAGTATATTGCGCAACAAATTGAGTATCACATTACCTTGGTAAAACTGGATCTTGGAACCGAAGACAGACCTCCGACGTGATACGGGTATCTGAAGGCGACAATGCACAAAAAATTAGATTAGTACGTCGATCCATAACAGTAATGATTAACTGAATAAACAGGAGATCAGTCGGCAGTGGTTCAAGGCTAAACAAATACCAAACGGGGCTGGACGAACCCTAGCAACACGAGATGACGGTCGGGATCGAGGCGAGGTACACCGTACCTGGGAAGATGACGACGCGACGTGGGGGAGCAGAGGAACCTTCACGACGACAAGCAGCGGCGCCGGTGTGGGTGCGGTAACCCTAGCGATAGTAAATGGGTCAACCAAAGTCCATGGCGGCGGCGGTGAATGAGAGGGTCCGGATGGAGGAGAGAGCCCGTACCTTCGACGACGAAGAAGACAGGGGGAGAGGTTCCTTCGCGGCAGGGCTGCGGCGAAGAGGTTGCGCGAAACCCTAGAAATGACGGGAATGAGACGCCGCTGAGGGAAACAGACGGTTGGGATGGAGGACTTCACGGATGGAGGTCGGCTGTACCTGCGAAGACGACGGCGGTGGCGCGTTGGGTGCGCGGCGGTGGCGCGTTGGGTGCGCTGCGGCGGCGCGTGCTCGGCGAGTACCCTAACCCAACGCGAAACTTCTATCCGAAGCCAAGTGAAGGCCGCTTCCACGCGAGCGTGCGCGGGGGGCTTCTTACGGAAGCGCTTCGGCCAGAATCCGCGCCAAAAGCTGAGCGTTTGGTTCCAGCTTCTGCTTCTGGCGGCTAGAAGCCGAGCAGAAGCTGAACCAAATGGGGGCAATGACCAGGCACAAGAGAAGCATGGGAAGAGAGAGAAGAAGAAGAACTACAGGAAGGCCAAGGGCGAGGCGCACATCGGGAAGGAATGGGACTCTGACTGCTCCTCCTCCGACTCTAAGGATGAAGGACTAGCTGCCTCGGCCTTCAACAAATCTTTGCTCTTCCCCAACGAACGCCATACATGCCTTATGGCTAAGGAGAAGAAGGTACGTATTCGAGATACTCCTAAGTACTCTTCTTCTAGCGATGAGGAATCCTCCGATGATGTAGATTACACTGATTTATTTAAAGGACTAGATAGAGCTAGATTAGACAAAATAAATGAATTAATTGATGCTCTTAATGAAAGGATAGACTGCTAGAAAAGCAAGAGGATATTTTATATGAGGAACATGACAAGTTTGTTAGTGTTCAAAAATCTCTTGCTTTAGAAATTAAGAAAAATGAAATACTGTCATCTGAGTTATCTTCCTGCCATGAGTCTATTACTAGCTTAAAGGATTTAAATAATGATTTGAATACTAAGTTAGAAAAAGAAAATGCAACTAGTTCATGTGTAGAGCATGTAGTAATTTGCAATAGATGTAAAGAATTTAATGTTGATGCTTGTAATAAACATGCCTCCATTATTGCCAAATTAAACAATGTGGTTGCAAGTCTTAATGCTCAACTTAAGACTTGCATGGATAATTATGAGAAACTCAAGTTTGCTAGGGATGCCTACACTGTTGGTAGACACCCCTCAATTAAGGATGGAATTGGTTTTCGAAAGGAAACCAAGAACTTAACAGGCCAAAGGACTCCCGGTCTCAACAAAGAGAAAGGGAAGGCTCCTATGGCTAGTAGTTCTTCACATGATCAAAAGAATCATGCCTATCTTTATGCTCATGTTAAGAAAGTTTCTCATCATGATAAATACTATAATCATGCTGCATATCATAATTCTCATGTTATGATTGCATCTAGTTCTACACATGCTTTTGGTAGAAATAGGCCTAGGCTTAATCATGTTGTGTCTCATGCGCCTAGGAGAGCATGCAATGGTCCTACTACTATTTATCATGCTTGCAATGCTACTTTTGTACTTTCATGTAAAAATGCAAAAGTAGTATCTAGAAAATTGGGATCCAAATGCAAGGGAGACAAGACTTGCATTTGGGTTCCAAAAGTTGTTGTGACTAACCTTGTAGGACCCAACAAGAGTTGGGTACCTAAAACCCAAGCTTAAATTGCCTTGCAGGTTTATGCATCCGGAGGGTCAAGCTGGATTATCGACAGCGGATGCACAAACCACATGACGGGGGAGAAGAAAATGTTCACCTCCTACGTCAAAAACAAAGATTCCCAGGATATGATCATCTTTGGATATGAGAACCAAGGCAAGGTCAAAGGGTTGGGAAAGATAGCCATCACATCCGAGCATTCTATCTCTAATGTGTTTTTAGTTGAATCGCTCAGGTATAATTTGTTGTCTGTGAGTCAATTATGTAACATGGATTATAATTGTTTATTCACAAATATTGATGTATCTGTCTTTAGAAGAAGTGATGGTTCACTAGCTTTAAGGGTGTGTTAGACGACAAACTCTATTTAGTTGATTTTTCGAAAGAGAATGCCGATCTAGATGCATGCTTAATAGCTAAGACTAATATGGGATGGCTTTGGCATCACCGTCTAGCACATGTTGGGATGAAGAACCTTCATAAGCTTCTAAAGGGAGATCATGTGTTAGGACTAACCGATGTCTGTTTTGAGAAAGACAAACCTTGTGCAGCATGCCAAGCAGAGAAACAGGTGGGAAGCACTCATCATAGCAAAAATGTGATGACGACGTCAAGACCACTGGAACTTCTTCATATGGATCTCTTCGGTTCCGTTGCTTATCTCAGCATCGGGGGAAGTAAGTATGGTCTTGTAATAGTTGATGATTTTTCCCGCTTCACTTGGGTATTCTTTTTGCAGGACAAATCAAAAACCCATGGGACCCTAAAGCGCTTCTTAAGGAGAGCCCAAAATGAGTTTGAGCTAAAGGTGAAGAAGATAAGAAACGACAATGGGTCCGAGTTCAAGAATCTTCAAGTTGAAGAGTTTCTTGAGGAGGAAGGCATCATGCACGAGTTCTCCGCTCCCTACACACCACAACAAAATGGTGTGGTAGAGAGGAAGAACAGGACACTAATCGACATGGCGAGAACGATGCTTGGAGAGTACAAGACACCTGAGCGGTTTTGGTCGGAAGCTGTGAACACAGCCTACCATGCCATAAACCGGCTCTATCTGCATCGTCTCCTCGAGAAGACTTCTTACGAACTCCTAACTGGTAACAAACCAAACGTTTCTTATTTTCGTGTATTTGGGAGCAAATGCTACATTCTGGTGAAGAAAGGTAGACATTCGAAATTTGCTCCCAAAGCAGTAGAAGGTTTCTTACTTGGATATGACTCAAATACAAAGGCGTATAGGGTCTTCAACAAATCATTGGGATTAGTTGAAGTCTCTAGTGATGTTGTATTTGATGAGACTAATGGCTCTCCAAGAGAGCAAGTTGATCTTGATGATATAGATGAAGATGAGGTTCCGATGGCCACGATGCGAACTATGGCGATAGGAGATGTGCGACCACAGGAACTGTAGGAACAAGACATACCTTCTTCCTTGACAATGGTGCATCCTCCAACCCAAGACGATGAACAGGTACCTCAAGAAGAGGGGCAAGATCAAGGGGGCACAGGAAGAATAAGTTATGGAGGAAGAAGCACCACGGGCCCCTCCAACTCAAGTCCGAGCGTCGATCCAAAGACATCACCCATTGATCAGATTCTGGGTGACATCAGCAAGGGAGTAACTACTCGCTCACGATTATCTAATTTTTGTGAACATTACTCGTTTGTCTCTTCTATTGAGCCTTTCAGGGTAGAAGAGGCCTTGCAGGATCCGGACTGGGTGTTGGACATGCAGGAAGACCTCAACAACTTCAAAAGGAATGAAGTCTGGAGCCTGGTGCCACATCCAAAACAAAACGTTGTGGGAACCAAGTGGGTGTTCTGCAACAAGCAAGATGAGCACGGAGTGGTGGCAAGAAACAAGGCTCGACTTGTGGCAAAAGGTTATGCCCAAGTCGCAGGTTTGGATTTCGAGGAGACTTTTGCTCCTATGGCTAGGCTAGAGTCAATTCAGATATTATTAGCCTATGCCGCTCACCATTCCTTTAGGCTATTCCAAATGGACGTAAAGAGCGCTTTCCTCAATGGGCCAATCAAGGAGGACGTATACGTGGAACAACCCCCTGGCTTTGAGGACGACAGGCATCCCGACCATGTATATAAACTCTCTAAGGCGCTCTATGGACTTAAGCAAGACCTAAGAGCATGGTATGAATGCCTTAGAGATTTTCTTATTTCTAATGCTTTCAAGGTTGGGAAAGCTGATCCCACTCTTTTCACAAAGACATGTAATGTTGATCTTTTTGTTTGCCAAATTTATGTTGATGACATAATATTTGGTTCTACTAACCAAAAGCCTTGTGAGGAGTTTAGCAGGGTGATGATGCAAAAGTTCGAGATGTCGATGATGGGCGAGTTGACCTACTTCCTTGGGTTCCAAGTGAAGCAACTCAAGGATGACACCTTCATCTCCCAAACAAAATACACTCAAGACCTTCTAAAGAGGTTTGGGATGAAGGACGCTAAGCCCGTGAAGACATCGATGGGAACTGACGGACATCTCGACCTCAACAAAGGAGGTAAGTCTGTTGATCAAAAGGCATATCGGTCAATGATAGGTTCATTACTTTATCTTTGTGCTAGTAGATCGGACATTATGCTTAGTGTTTGCATGTGTGCTCGATTTCAATCTGACCCCAAGGAGTGTCACCTTGTGGCCTTTAAGCGAATTCTTAGGTATTTAGTTTCTACGCCTTGCTTCGGGATCTGGTATCTAAAGGGGTCTACCTTTGACTTAATTGGATACTCAGACTCTGACTATGTCGGGTGCAACGTTGATAGGAAGAGCACATCAGAGACGTGCCAATTTCTAGGAAGGTCCTTGGTGTCCTGGAGTTCCAAGAAACAAACATCTATTGCCCTATCCACCGCCGAGGCCGAGTATGTTGCTGTAGGACAGTGTTGCGCGCAACTGCTCTGGATGAGGCAAACCCTCCAGGACTTTGGCTACAATCTGAGCAAAGTCCCACTCCTATGTGACAATGAGAGTGCAATCCGCTTGATGGATAATCCTGTTGAACATAGCTGCACTAAGCACATACACATCTGGCATCACTTCCTGAGAGACCACCAGCAAAAGGAATGAGGATGCACTAAGAGATCCAGATTGGATGGTGGCAATGCAAGAGGAGCTCAACAATTTCACAAGGAATGAGGTATGGCATTTAGTTCCACGTCCTAATCAAAATGTTGTAGGTACTAAGTGGGTATTCCGCAACAATCAAGATGAGCATGGTGTGGTGACAAGGAACAAAGCCCGACTTGTAGCCAAAGGTTATTCATAAGTCGAAGGTTTGGATTTTGATGAAACCTATGCACCCGTAGCTAGGCTTGAGTTAATTCGTATATTACTTGCCTATGCTACTTACCATGGCTTTAAGCTCTATCGAATGGATGTGAAGAGTGCCTTCAATGGCCCTATCAAGGAAGAGGTCTATGTTGAGCAACCTCATAGCTTTGAAGATAGTGAGTATCATAACCATGTCTATAAGCTCTCAAAGGCGCTTTATGGTCTCAAGCAAACTCCAAGAGCATGGTATGAATGCCTGTGAAACTTTCTAATCACTAATGGCTTCAAAGTCGGTAAAGCTGATCCTACTCTCTTCACTAAAACTATTGCAAAAGACTTGTTTATATGCCAAATTTATGTTGATGATATTATTTTTGGGTCTACTAACAAGTCATCTTTTGAAGAGTTTAGTAGGATCATGATTCAAAAATTCGGGATGTCTATGATGGGGGAGTTGAAGTATTTCCTAGGATTTCAAATCAAGCAACTCCAAGATGGCACCTTCACCAACCAAACTAAGTACATTCAAGACATACTTAAGAAGTTTGGGATGAAGGATGCAAACCCATCAAGACACCCATGGGAACAAATGGGCATCTCGACCTCGACACGGGAGGTAAATCAGTAGATCAAAAGGTATACCGGTCGATGATAGGTTCTTTACTCTATTTATGTGCATCTCGACCGGACATTATGCTTTCAGTATGCATGTGTGCAAGGTTCCAGGCAAGTCCTAAGGAAGTTCACCTTAGGGCCATGGAAAGAATCATGAGATATTTAGTTTACACTCCTAAGTCTAGGCTTTGGTATCCCAAGGGATCCACATTTGATTTAATTGGATATTCCGATACCGATTATGCAGAGTGTAAAATAGATAGAAAGAGCACATCAGGGACTTGTCAGTTTCTGGGGAGATCCCTGGTGTCTTGGGCTTCTAAGAAACAAAACTCAGTAGCTCTTTTCACCGCCGAAGCTGAGTACATTGCCGCAGGCCATTGTTGTGCGCAATTACTTTAGATGAGGCAAACCCTTAGGGACTATGGCTACAAATTAAGCAAAGTCCCTCTCCTATGTGATAATGAGAGTGCAATTTGTATGGCAGATAATCCCGTTGAGCACAACCACACTAAACACATAGATATTCGGTATCACTTTCTGAGAGATCACCAAC
Organism: Zea luxurians; assembly: GCA_029449295.1. Taxonomy (NCBI): domain Eukaryota; kingdom Viridiplantae; phylum Streptophyta; class Magnoliopsida; order Poales; family Poaceae; genus Zea; species Zea luxurians. The sequence continues at coordinate 106,803,450 of JAOPSE010000010.1, forward strand.
AAAAGGGGGATATCGAAATTGCTTATGTTAATACCCACAACCAACTAGCCGATATCTTTACCAAGCCACTAGATGAGAAAACTTGCAAACTTAGGAATGAGCTAAATATACTTGATTCTCGAAACTTTGATTGAAATATTGCACACATCGCTATTTTATATACCTTTGATCAAGTCTCTTCATTTGGTGCAAATGCATATTTTTATTCTTCTTGTGCCAAGGCTAAGACTAATGTGCTTTCAAGTGTACTTCTATCCTTAGTCTTAGATTGAAAGGGAAATAGAGTGTTGGGACCATGCTTCGTCGCCGAAGGTCCTGCAGAAAGAAACAGCTGCGGCTGAAGCTGCTCGTACGTGACGACGAAGGTATCATTCATAAAGCTTCGGGATTATAACATATCCAAAGATGAAGGATCGAACCGACTTAAAGATAGAATGACCTTTTAGCCTGTAGGGGTCTGAGTCATTGTTGTAAACTTTTATGAAGGGCATGATTGTAATTCCTCACAGGCTGTGTCCTGTGCCTATAAATAGTGAACGATATTCCTTTACTGTTCACGCATTCCTGTAATTGCAAGTGCATCACTCGGGAATTATTACTTGTCAAGGCGAAGGTATAAACATACCTTAAACATTGTATTCAAACATTTTAGATTCAGATAATAAAATATGTGAATGATGCCATTTATCTCCAACATATTTATCTTTAATGTCCTACATTTTACATCGCTTTATATTATCTTTGTCACCTTCGTAATATTATGTTTGTGGCCTTCGTCCGAAGTTCATTAAACCCTTGAGGAGATAATGCTTCAGCGGACGAAGGGCATTTGATATTTAACATCTTTTGTGTTGCCTTGTTCTTGATTCATAGCATTTGAGAACAAGTCCCCAACATTGGCGCCCACCTCCGGTCAACTCGCTTCCACTTTTTTTTGAGCTAATGGCTTCGTTCAACGATCAAGCTGGAGCTGCTTCGGCTCCGAAGCTGGTACTCCCCATAACAGGCGGTTCATGCTCAGAGCCAGCTAACAAGAAGCAGAAGAAGGAGGCACAGAGAAGGGTACAGCATGTCGGGGTGCAAGGACCCTTCATCAAGTCAAGATGGTCTCACATTCCAATTACCTTCTCTCAAGAAGATCTTCAACTCAAGGACTACCCACACAACGATGCTATGGTTATCTCTTGTGTGATCAAAGGATTTCTGGTCCATAATGTTTTGGTTGATACAGGCAGTGCAGCAGATATCATATTTGCTAAGGCTTTCAGACAAATGCAAGAGCCCGAAGACAAGATCCATGATGCTACGCACCCTCTTTGTGGCTTCGGAGGGCGGCAAATTGTAGCACTTGGGAAGATTACCATGCCAGTAACCTTCGGATTTGTCAACAACACAAGGACTGAGCAAATTGTGTTTGACATTGTTGACATGGAGTATCCTTACAATGCTATCATTGGTCGTGGTACTCTCAATGCCTTCGAAGCAATTCTTCATCCAGCTTACCTTTGCATGAAGATACCTTCGGACCAAGGGCCCATTGCTATTCATGGAAGTCAGGAAGCTGCCAGAAGAGCCGAAGGAAATTGGACAGATTCAAAAGCAATCCATAACATAGATGGAGCTGAAGCTTGTGAGCAGTACAAGTTCAGAAGGGAAAAAGCTGCTTCGGCTGATCAGCCGAAGCCCATGCTCTTATGTGAGGATATAGCAGAGCAGAAGGTACTATTGGGATCTCAATTGTCCGAAGAACAGGAGAAAACCTTGATAAGGTTTTTGTTCAACAACATAGATGTCTTTGCTTGGTCAGCTAATGATCTTTGCGGAGTTAACAGGGATGTTATTGAACACTCGCTTAATGTTGATCCATCATTCAGACCCAGGAAGCAGAGGCTTCGGAAGATGTCTGATGACAAGGCTGAAGGTGCTCGGAATGAAGTGAAAATACTCCTCAGTGCCGGAGTTATCAGAGAGGTAAAGTACCCAGAATGGCTGGCTAACACTGTTATGGTAAAGAAGGCCAATGGTAAATGGAGGATGTGTATCGACTTTACTGATCTCAATAAGGCTTGTCCGAAGGACGAGTTTCCATTACCGAGGATAGATTCCTTAGTTGATGCAGCAGCTTCATCAGAGCTCATGAGTCTATTGGATTGTTATTCAGGCTATCATCAAATCTGGATGAAGAAGGAGGATGAGCCGAAGACCAGCTTCATAACCCCTAGTGGAACATATTGTTACCTTCGGATGCCTGAAGGGCTTAAAAATGCTGGAGGAAGCTTCAGCAGAATGACAGCGAAGGTTCTCCATTCTCAGATAGGCAGGAATGTGCTAACTTATGTTGATGATATCATTGTGAAAAGTACGAAGCAAGATAATCACATTGCTAATCTGCAGGAGACCTTCGCTAATTTTAGACAGGCTGGTTTAAAGCTGAATCCAGAAAAATGTGTCTTCGGAGTGAAGAAGGGGAAATTTCTTGGTTGTCTAGTTTCAACAAAAGGAATTGAGGCTAATCCAAACAAAATCGAAGCTATCCTTCGAATGGAACCACCAAGTACAAAGAAGGGGGCTCAAAGATTGACAGGAAGACTAGCATCTCTCAACAGATTCATATCTAGATCAGCAGAGAGAAATTTACCATTTTTCGAAGTGCTGAAGTCAGCCGAAGTTTTTCAATGGGGACCAGTCCAGCAGAAAGCCTTCGAAGAGCTGAAGCAATATTTGATAGATCTAACAACACTAACTCCACCAACGCCAGGGGCTCCTTTGTTATTATATGTGGCAGCTTCGCACTCAGCGGTAAGTGCAGCACTTGTTCAGGAGAAGCTTGAAGGCCAAGTCAAAAAGCAGGCCCCAATATACTTTGTATCCGAAGTTCTTAGTTTATCAAAGAAAAATTATACAGAATTGGAGAAGGTACTGTATGCTGTTTTGATGGCCTCCAGGAAGCTTCGGCATTATTTTCAAGCTTATAATATAATTGTTCCTTCTTCACAACCGTTGAAGGATATTATGAGAAACCGAGAAGCTACTGGAAGGATTGGAAAATGGGCTGTAGAGCTCAATGAATTTTGTATTGATTATGTGCATAGATCTTCGATTCAGTCCCAAGCGTTGGCAGACTTCATTGCTGACTGGACGCCAGGGGCTCAGGAGGAAGAAACGAATAAAGATGCCGAAGCATGGACAATGTTTTGCGATGGGTCTTGGGGAACCTTCGGAGCAGGAGCAGCTGCTGTGTTGGTTTCACCTTCCAAAGTTAAAACTTGTTATGCGGCAAGACTTGATTTCAGTTGCACAAACAATATTGCTGAGTACGAAGCTCTGCTCTTGGGTCTTCGGAAGTTAAAGGCAATGGGAATCAGAAGGGCCATTCTTAAAACTGATTCCCAAGTTATTTCTGGTCATATTGACAAGAGCTATAAGGCAAGAGATCCGAAGCTTGAAAAATATTTAGATACAGTCCGAAGGATTGAGGCTTCCTTTGAAGGATTCTCTGTTAAAAACATTTCTCGTGGAGAAAATGAACATGCTGATCTATTAGCCAAGTCAGCAGCACAGGGGCTGCCTTTACCTTCGGAAGTATTTTTCGAAACAATAAAAGCACCTTCGGTCGAGCTTCTTGAAAGAGCGGTCCTCAACATATCCCCTGTCTATAGTGAAGATTGGAGAACTGAAATCATCTCTTTCCTTCAGGGTAATTTTCTTTCAGACGACGAAGCTTATAACAGGAGTATAGAAGCAAGAGCTCAACCATATGTCATTATAGAAGGGGAATTATACAAGCGTGGGGTCTGTTCCCCGTTGCTCAAGTGTTTATCCAGAGCCGAAGGCATAGAATTGATGAAGGAAATACATGCAGGCCTGTGTGGATCTCATATTGGATCTAGGCCTTTGTTGGGAAAAGTTTTTCGCCAAGGATTTTATTGGCCAAAAGCAGCTTCGGATGCAGCGGAACTAGTGCAAAAGTGCGAAGGTTGTCAGAAATGTGCAAGAGATCAAAAACAACCTTCGTCTCTAACTCAGTTAATACAACCCACTTGGCCGTTGCAAAGGTGGGGCCTTGATTTGTTAGGTCCGCTACCACCAGCACAAGGAAATTTAAGATATGTTGTAGTGGCAGTGGAATATTTTTCTAAATGGATTGAGGCAAAGCCTTTAACCACAATAACTTCGGTCACTGTCCAAAAGTTTTTCTGGCAAAACATTGTTTTTCGCTTCGGAGTGCCGAAGGCCATCACTGTGGACAATGGAACACAGTTTGACTCCGAAGCTTTTAAAGAGTTTTGTGACCAAATTGGCACGAAGATCCATTTTGCGTCAGTTCGACATCCAGAATCAAATGGACTAGTCGAAAGAGCTAATGGGATCATAATGACAGGAATAATGAAGTCAATCTTCAATCAGCCCAGGGGAAAGTGGCCAGAAGAATTAATCAAAGTGGTGTGGAGCCATAACACAACAGCGTCAAGATCAACAGGCTTTACGCCATTCAAACTATTGTTTGGTGACGAAGCAATAACCCCAGAAGAAGCCAAAGCAGGATCAATAAGAACAATAGTTTCGGCAAAAGGCGAAGATGAAGCTGACTGCTCTGTGGAAAAAAGATGCTATAGAGGGGATCAAGCTTCAGGCTGTGGAAAACATCAATAAATACCAAGCCGAAACAATAAAATGGCGTGATAGAAAGGTTCGGTTGAAGAACATTAAGCCAGGACATTTGGTGCTTCGAAGAGTGGCCAACCCAGACACAGTAGGCAAACTACAGCTGAAGTGGGTGTTGGGGGCTTGTTCTCAAATGCTATGAATTAAGAACAAGACAACATAAAAGTGTTAAATGTCGAACTCCTTCGTCCTTAGAAACATTATATCCCTTCGGGTATAATGAATCTCGGACGATGGTTACGAAAGAAAAGACCTTCGTTAGGTTGATAAATGGTTAAACAGAGCAATTATATATAATGTGCGAGTAATAATACCAGCATTATCATCGATATATTTCCATTATTAAATTCATAAAAACGAATTACAAATGTACCTTCAGATTGATGTAAAGTAAAGGTACAAACGTGATGCGAAAAAGCGTATGCCAAGTCAGCGTGAACAGTACGGGAGTACTGTTCACCTATTTATAGGCACGGGACGCAGCCTGTGTAAAATTACATTGATGCCCTTTACATTTATCAATAACTATAGTAATTCTTCGAGGTCCAATTTGGCTTTTCATCTTTAAGTCGGTTCCTCTTTTCTGTTATTGTGCCGAAGCCTTTCTGCACATAGCTTCGTGATCGTCTTATCCTTCGTCATGATCGTTTTTCATTCCAGTCAAGCTTCGTCTTAACCATGCTCTTGTATATTCGCGACCTGACTCCGAAGGTGCCTGTTCACATATTACACTTGGAAAATATTGTCAAACTATGTTTTTGAGGACCTTCGGGCGCCGAAGGCCCCCAACAGTAGCCCCTCACAATATCAATTTATTGCAAAGATAAATTCATATTGCGACATGGACGAAGGCTTTAAGCCGAAGGTTCGAAAAAACACCTTCCTTTTGCTAGAATAGCAACAGTCATTGACAAGCGGGGCCCTCCAGTTTTCGACATACTGGGTGTATAAATACAAGCTCACCACGAGTTTATTTGGCACGCCCTTTTGCCACCTGCTTTTTACTCACCCAACTTTTAGCCTACGCGCGACAGCATTTGCTCGGTCTGAAATTTTTAAGCTTCGGTTTCAAGTCTGGTTTGCCAGCATTCGCGAAGATGTCTGAGGATAAGATAGTTGCTGGTGCTGCGAAGCTAAGCCTTTCTGAGGAAATGCACCTGGGTTTTCTTGAGTCAATGTCGAAGACCAATACGGAAAAGATTGTCAAGGAAACTTTGGAGGGTTTATCTGAAGATACTGGCGACAGTGATAGTTATGATGTGGATAGTGGTGGAGAGGACTCCGAAGATCGCCCGTGGCGGCCTAGTCACTCAAACTTCGGAAAATCAACTATAAAGCAGAGTCACCTTGAAAATATGAGGGGGAGATATTTCCGAGATATATCCATCGTGAGGGCAGATGACGGAGAAAAAAATACGCCAACCCCCGAAGATAATGAAGTCGTGATCTTCCGAAGCTTTTTAAAGGTTGTGCTACGATTCCCTCTAAGCAGGCTTGTGGTAGAAGTTCTGAAAATATATCAAATTTACCTTCATCAACTTACCCCTGAGGCAGTGATAAGATTGGGAATCTTCGTCTGGGCCGTGAGGAGCCAGGGCCTGGAGCCAAGTGCAAAAAGCTTTTGCAATATACACGAGCTAGTATATGAGACGAAACCCTGGGGTAAGGAGCAATATCATAATAATTTTGGTTGCTATAGCTTCGGTGCCCGCTCTGGGTCAAGCTGTCCCGTGCCAACCTTTCGGAAGAGATGGCCCGGGGAATGGATGAAGGAATGGTTCTATGTGAAGAACGATTTGAAGGTTCGGGAAGATATCAAAGATATCATCATGCGCCCTATCTGGCAGCGCTTCGGACTCCGGAAACCAAAGGTAGAAATGGACGAAGCAGCTGAAGAATGTTAGAGGGCCTTCGGCGTAGTCTGTTCTTTTATTGGGACCAGGGATTTAATGCAAGAGAACATTGCCTTCAGAGTGTGGCCACTTGCAGATAACTGGGAAATGCCGAAGGAGACCGTTAAAGAAACTGACGAGGGTAGACTAATCAGGCTGAAATATACATTCAAGTACGGAGATAAGTTTGTTGAACCGGATGATGATTGGCTGAAAAGCATTGAGAATGTAAGTGATGAATTGCTTGGGGCATACTCAAAGGCCGAAAACACTGCATTATCAGCGGCTTTCGGAGGCCGAAAGAAGAAGAGACTCAACCGAATATTTGATGCAATTGGGTTTATCTATCCCGACTACTATTATCCAATGCGAGGTCAAAAGAGAAAAAATACTTCTCCTGCAAAGGACACTGCTTCGGCTGCTCTCGGGGAGCCAGCGCCGAAGAGGAAGAAGGTAAAAGTGTTCACACACCCTCCACGCTGTATTGAGCCGGCCACAGTGCCCGAGTTTATTGGCGAGGCCTCTTCGGCCACCGAAGCCAGAGAACCAACTCCAGCGCCAAAATCCGAAGAAATGGCCGAAGCACCAGCAATAGAAAAAACAGGAGAAGAGAGAACTGAAGAAAGAAAAACACTAGATGTTTTAAGTCCTTCATCAAAAGTTGAGGCAGCTAAAAGCCAGAAGGGGCCAGCAGCGACCCCGAAAAGAAAAAGGATGGTTAATGTGCTGGATGTTTTGGAGACAATTAAATCTTCAAGCACAACTCCAAAGAAAACTATTGAAGTGTCTACTGAAGCCTTTGTTGCTGAAACTTCGAAGCAGCAATTTGAAACTGAAGCTGGGCCTTCGGAATCCACCAAGATACAACCTTTGGAGGTCGAAAAAATGTCAAAGGCAAGTTTAGAAACTGAAAAAGAAAAAATAACAGAGCCGATTCTGACTGAGGAAATTGGCACTGCCACCCCCGAAGCATCTTCCAAAATACATGATTATATTGTGCGACATGCTTCGGGGAAGAAACTATCTGAAGAAGAGATTTTTGAAGCCAATCACTATGCCCGAGAACTGAAGTATCCGAGGGGGGACGTAGTGTTCAATGGGACAAACGAAGATGATTTCCTGTACTGTCTTCCAGACAATAAAGAATTATCCGTGTGCCGGGAGATGGCTAGAAGCATGGGGTTCCCGAAACTCAAAGCTGGCCTTTGCGCCATGACGAAGGACGATCTTATGGATAGCCTGGCATACAATAGTCTGAAGGTAAAAAAATTGTGAATTTTGAAGTTTATGAATTTTGAATTAGTTTTTTGCTCTTATGTTAACTCATTCATTCTTTTGAATAGGGCTTAATACTCAGCAATGCCTTAAGGGCTCAAAAGAATGCCGAAGATGAGAGCTGCACCATTGCCCTTAACAACCTTCGAACAGAGGTTATCAGGCTAAGAAACGAAGCCTTGGAGAAGGACAAAATTCTGCTTACATTAGTGGAAAAAATGAAGGAAGACGAAGCTAACTCTAAAACTCAAGCCGAAGCTCAGAAGCGTGAAATCGAAGATCTTCGTAAACAACTAGCCCGAGCCAAAGAACAACGCATTCTTGAAGAAACAAAACGAGAATTAAGCGATCAATGGGCAGATCATTTAGAAGTAAATGTTAAAGAGCTTCGTGCTTCAAAGAAGAGGTGCTACGATAAATCCATAGAATGTGTTAAGAAAATAAAATCCAGCTTCGCCAGCGTTGGCGCGTTCTCTAGTGAAGAAAATTTCACAAGAGGAAATCCAGAAGGCCCGATTGAATGGATTAGTCGTGAAGCTGATGTCTTCGACGAAATCTTGAATAGTCGCGGGGACATTTGTGCTTTTTCGGGCGCCAGGGGAATTATTACCATTTTAGAGAAGAAAGGGTGCGAGCATGTGAAATCTTTGGCGCAGTCTGAAGCTACTTTATCCTCTGAAGATATCAAAGACCCTTCAGCCGAAGCAAGCCAGGTTGGTGGAAAATTTTTCACTGACATTTGGGACAATGGCGGCCGAAAAATGGCTCAAGAGATCATTCAGAGAAGTGAAAAAGGCATCCATGATGCTAGGGAGGTAGCGAGAGCTGCTGAAAAAAACACAGGGCCCGAAGGGCAAATAGGTATTAATTAGTGATTTTTATTTTGTTGTAATTTTTTATTTTGAACTTTATTCGTAGTTTGTAATAGTAATATAGCCGTGTCCTCTCCTCCCTCAGAACCCGCTGAGGCATCTGCGGACCCTCCCCCGAAGGGAGACGACGAAATTAGACAAATGGCCGAAGCCATCATGGACGAAGTTGTCAATCAGCTGCTAAACGAAGCTGCAGAAGTAGTTCTTAGGGAAGATTAAATGCTATTGTAAAAATACTTGGAACATGACAAGTGTAAAACTTTGTAACTTTGAATGTAATATATAATCTATTTACGGTTCAACTCTTTACGATGCATGAAATTTTTTCATACATACCGCTTTTTGAGCCTTCGGCGAAAAAACACCTTCCCTTCTTTTCATGCTTCGTAAAGAAAATCTTTTATGTGTCACAAGAATTGCCATATTTCTTTGATGAAGAATCTCCAAACTTCATGAAAACATTCTTTGAGTCCATAAAAAAGTCTTATGTTGCCTCTCAAATGAAGCTACACTTCTTCTCAATTTATCTTGTGCCTTGGCACGATTTTCTCTGTTTCAAAACATTCTTCGAAGATCAATGCTGTGTCCCCTTCCTGTTCTCCATGCGAAATGATGCATAATGCTTATGTTATGCAAAATGATGTAATGATGTTATGTTATGCAAAATGACATTTATGCTGAAAATACACATATCCCTGCCATAGAGCACACGATCTTTTTATCTCAGCGTTGACTTTTCGCTGTTAGCCTCCCTTAGGAGCTTCTTCGCTTTTTACTTTCAGCGGAATCAGCGTTTATTTTTCGCTGTAAGCCTCCCTTAGGAGCTTCTTCGCCTTTTACTTTCAGCAGAATCAGCGTTTATTTTTCGCTGTAAGCCTCCCTTAGGAGCTTCTTCGCCTTTTACTTTCAGCGGAATCAGCGTTTATTTTTCGCTGTAAGCTCTGCATTCCCTTTGGAACGACTTTCGAGCAGAAAACTTACACTGCGCTCCCTTAGGAACGACTTTTTATTACTTCAAAAAAGTTACGGCTCATTCCTTAGAACAAGTTTTCGATAATCCGAAGGTTCTCCGTGCCTCCATAAATTCTTGTGCTTCGGTAACTCAAGCCTTTGGAGGAGATATATTTTCATTATGATAATACGGTAAACTGTTACAAGGATTTGAAAAACAATAAAAAACACTTAAAACTGAACGTGAAAGCGTAAAAGACTGCTGTGGGAGTAGGATATTTTGTCAGTAAATGTGCTTTGACTCTGGCACAGTGCTATTGACTGTGCGAGCTTCGGATTCTTCTCTGAAGTCCCTCTGGGGGTGAGAGTGCTGGCTCCCTTCTGGCTGCGGAGCTCGTTGTATTGGTGGTGGCGGTGGAAGCTGTTGCCAGGAAGCTTGGGGTTGGCTTGCCGAAGCAACAGAGGCTGCAGGGTGATTGCCTACATATTCTGGAATGTAAGGCGAATGATACGAAGCAGTATGCATAACCTGCTTCGGCTGGCTTTGTTGTGCTGCAGCCTCTGCTAGCTCCTTTTGCTTTTGAATGGTAACATGACACATTCTGGTGGTATGGCCCTTGCCTTCACCGCAGAATAAGCAGTAAATTTTTCTTGGTTGATCTCCAAATCTTCCCCCAAAGCCCCTGGCACCTCTGCCTCTTGGCGCTGGCAGCCGAAAAGAGCTTTGCTGTTGCCCTGAAGCTTGCTGTTGCCCCGAAGCTTGCGAGGAATACTGTGACCTTTGCTGCTGACTCCCTTTGTCATCATTTTGAGTAGAATTGTGAATTGACCTGACATGCCTCGGATAAAACCTTCCTCCGAAGCCCCTGGTCATTTCAGAAAACCTGAGAGCTTCCTCCCTTCTTTGGCGAAAATCATTGTCAGCTCGAATATACTCGTCCATCTTCTGGAGCAGCTTCTCCAAAGTTTGAGGAGGTTTCCTGGCAAAGTACTAAGCTGAAGGTCCTGGCCGAAGCCCCTTAATCATGGCCTCAATGACAATTTCATTGGGCACTGTTGGTGCCTGTGCCCTCAGACGTAGAAACCTTCGGACATATGCCTGAAGGTACTCTTCGTGATCCTGGGTGCACTGGAATAAAGCTTGAGCAGTGACTGGCTTCGTCTGAAAACCTTGGAAGCTGGTTATCAACATATCCTTCAGCTTTTGCCATGAGGTGATTGTTCCTGGCCTAAGGGAGGAGTACCAGGTTTGTGCAACGCTCCTGACAGCCATGACGAAGGACTTTGCCATGACCGCTGTGTTGCCACCATACGAAGATATAGTTGCCTCATAGCTCATCAAGAATTGCTTCGGGTCTGAATGACCGTCATACATAGGGAGCTGAGGTGGCTTATAAGACTGTGGCCAAGGTGTAGCCTGCAGTTCTGTTGACAGGGGAGAAGTGTCATCAAAAGCAAAATTTCCATGATGGAAATCTTCATACCAGTCATCCTCGTTGTAGAAACCCTCTTGATGAAGCTCTCTGCGTGGGGGCCTTTGATTCTGGTCATCTTGAGCAAGGTGTCGAAGCTCTTCAGAGGCTTCATCTATCTGCTTTTGAAGATCAGCTAGACGAGCCATCTTCTCCTTCTTCCGTTGAACCTGTTGATGGAGCATCTCCATTTTTTGTATTTCTTGGTCCAAGTCGTCTTCTGGAGGCGTTGGACTGATGGCCTTCCTCTTCTGGCTTCGGGCCTCCCTAAGAGAGACGACATCCTGATTGGGGTCCAGCGGCTGCAGAGTGACAGCTCCTGTCGTTAAAGCTTTTTTCGGCGGCATGACGAAGGTGACGCTTGTCGAAGGTTTTCAAAACCCAAAAAGTGGAAGTGAGTTCACTGGAGGTGGGTGCCAATGTTGGGGGCTTGTTCTCAAATGCTATGAATTAAGAACAAGACAACATAAAAGTGTTAAATGTCAAACTCCTTCGTCCTTAGAAACATTATATCCCTTCGGGTATAATGAATCTCGGACGAAGGTTACGAAAGAAAAGACCTTCGTTAGGTTGATAAATGGTTAAACAGAGCAATTATATATAATGTGCGAGTAATAATACCAGCATTATCATCGATATATTTCCATTATTAAATTCATAAAAACGAATTACAAATGTACCTTCAGATTGATGTAAAGGTACAAACGTGATGCGAAAAAGCGTATGCCAAGTCAGCGTGAACAGTACGGGAGTACTGTTCACCTGTTTATAGGCACGGGACGCAGCCCGTGTAAAATTACATTGATGCCCTTTACATTTATCAATAACTATAGTAATTCTTCGAGGTCCAATTTGGCTTTTCATCTTTAAGTCGGTTCCTCTTTTCTGTTATTGTGCCGAAGCCTTTCTGCATATAGCTTCGTGATCGTCTTATCCTTCGTCATGATCGTTTTTCATTCCAGTCAAGCTTCGTCTTAACCATGCTCTTGTATATTCGCGACCTGACTCCGAAGGTGCCTGTTCCGAAGGTGCCTGTTCACATATTACACTTGGAAAATATTGTCAAACTATGTTTTTGAGGACCTTCGGGAGCCGAAGGCCCCCAACAGTGGGAAGGCCCTTTTTTGGTAGTATCTTCGTCAAGACCCGGTTCCTACAGATTAAAGGATATGGACGGCAACGACATCCCTAGATCGTGGAATGCGGATGAGCTTCGGCGATATTATGTTTAGCTTGATGTAATTTTTTCTATTCTTTTTTGTGGCACCCTTTTCCTTTCCAAAGGGGGAGAAAGGTTTTTAATGGGGCCACAACATGTAATTTTCCTTATTTCAATTCTATAAGAATGATATCCCCCAAAAATGTAAATGTAAATGCAAAGGAAAAAGAAAAGAAAACAGGGAGAAGCTCAAAAGTCGTTCCTAAGGGAATGCAGAGCTTACAGCGAAAAGTCAACGCTGATTCCGCCGAAAGTAGAAGGCGAAGAAGCTCCTAAGGGACACTTACAGCGAAAAGTCAACGCTGATTCCGCTGAAAGTAAAAGGCGAAGAAGCTCCTAAGGGACGCTTACAGCGAAAAGTCAACGCTGATCCCGCTGAAAGTAAAAGGCGAAGAAGCTCCTAAGGGAGGCTTACAGCGAAAAGTCAACGCTGATACACCGAAAAGTAAACGGTGAAGCCGAAAAGTAAACGGCAGAAAGATTTGAATCATTCCCAAGGGGATGAAGGTCTATGATTATGGTTTTTGAATATGTGTCCCGATATTCATCTGCACGATACATTACATCATGTCATTTGCACTCATAAACATTCATTTAGACATATAGAATCATCATCATACCACACAAAAAAGACAGATGCTTCGGCAATGAGGAAAAACTTCGTAGAAAGAGGAAGTTTTCATGCTTCGTTGTGTACGAAAAGAAGGGAAGGTGTTTTTCGCCTTCGGCTCAAAAAGAGAAGTTTCGTCCATAGCAAATCAGATTGTACACGGATAAAGAAGACAGAATATATTACAAGGTATGTACAAATTTACATAAGTTTTTTCCATAATGATATTACAAAGATCCCTTCAGAATTTTTTGTAGGAAAGTCTATTTTAGCAACTATCAAGCTTCAGCTTCGTCATACTTCAGCTTCGTCATCCTGCACATATTAAGGAGCAGAATAAGAAAGGTGCAAATTTCAAGGAGAAGGTAAAAGTAACAAATATAAGTTTCTTACCAGCTTAAGGTGACTTCGAGCTTCGTCACCAGCCATCCTTCGCCCGCCATTTACCCAAATTTGGGTCATAAATCTATTTCCGATGCTTCGGGCTAGGCTCGGGATATCAATCAAATCTGCTGCTGACAAGCTAAAGTTTGGCCTATTCACAATTTTCCCATGAGTACAACCGGCCTTCAGAAAAGTGGCAGCTGTGCCTCGAGAAGCTACCAGGGCGCAGAAATCGGCATGCCCACCAATAACTTCGTCAAGAGCATCAACCTCGCCTTCAATATGTTCCAAGGTGCTGGGCAGGTTTTCGGCTGAAGGTGAAAATTTTTCAGAGCTGGCTCCGATAGAGTGAAATACGTCCTTCAGCCGCTGCACGCATCGGCTGCCGAAATTTAGACATTTCTCTTGGAGATCCTTCAATGATTTTTGCAAATTTGAATTTTTCTCGACCTCAGTCTTAAGACTTGCTTCAAGCTTCTCCTTTTCTTGCTCATATTTTTCTGACTTTTCGAGTAATTCATTCTTTAAACTGTCATTTTCTGCTTGGACTTCGGCCAAGGAGCCTTCCATAGACTGAATAATAAAGTCTTTCTTTTCTAAAGCACCTTCGTGTTCTTTAGCCATAATTTCAAGATCTTGAATGGCGAAGTCCTTCTTCTTCAGAACAGCTTCTGTTGGGGGCTTGTTCTCAAATGCTAAGAGTTAAGAACAAGGCAACACAGAAAATGTTAAATATTAAGGTCCTTCGTCCTCCATTACATTATATCCCTTCGGGATATAAGGAACTGCGGACGAAGGTTACGAAGGACGCACCTTCGTAATCATAATAACGAGGGACGAAGCATTCATATGAATCATGAGGTATAGAATAGACATTCAAATGTTAACATAGAATCATTTCTATTTTTACTAATATGAATGAATACAAATGACTTCAAATTACAAATGTACCTTCGGTCCTGAGGAAGACAAGAGTACAAGCGTGATGCGAAGGCAAATGACAGGTTCGCGTGAACAGTACAAAGGTACTGTTCATCTATTTATAGGCACAGGTCGCAGCCTGTGACAAATTACAATTATGCCCCTTACAAAAGTTTACAACATTGACTCAGACCTCTTATGGATAAAAAGGTCATTCTATTTCTATGTCGGTTTGTAACGCCGAAGCTCCATAAAAAGGAACCTTCGGCCATCTTTTGGAGACGACTTCAGCCGAAGTTGCTTCTTCGCGTGGGACCTTCGGCGCACCGAAGCACGACCCCAACAGTAGCCCCTTTCGCGGTGCTAGATCGTTTTTCGTAACGAGCTTGACCCGTGAAAAAAGCCTCTTCAGCTTCGGGAAGCCGAAGGTCCAAAAAACACCTTCCCTGAGCTCGTTGCGGAGAAACGATCCGGCTTCCGAGCGCGTGCCAGGCCCACCTTGCAGAGTTACTGTTTGATCTTTGCGGTCCACTGCACAGCGAGTACAAGTGATCGCCCGTCTGGTGTAAAAATCCTGCCGCTTCGCCTTCTTACCTGCAGCACTATATAAACAAACGGGTAGGTGTGAAGTTACCACAGCATTCATTGCTATTTGCACTGTTTTGCTGCCAAAATTTTCCACCATAGCCGAAGCTTGACTCCCAGAATCGAACGAAGGTCAGTCTCGACGTCTGCTTCATCAGAAAGGAGAGCTTCGGAGAAAAGAAAAAAGAAAAAAGTTTCTGAGTTCCCCAAACTCAAAATTAAATGGCGAGAGTGCGATCTACTGCCAAAGTTGTACGTGAGGGAGACGAAGCCGAAGGTTCGGACACTGTGCCCATCTCCGAAGCGATGCAGCGTTCCGGTCTAGTGACTGCGGAAGAAATGCCTGCTGCCGAAGCAAACCCGAGAACAGCCGAAGAAGAAGAAGAAAACATTGAAGGGACTGACCCCGAAGATGACTACCACATTGCCACGCCCAGCAAGCCCAGTCACCTGGATTTTGGGAAATCAACTGTTTCAAAAGCTGATCTTTCGAAGATGGTGAAAGCAGGTTATTTCAATGAAGATCAGAAGAAGCTACTCCGCTTCGGGGGAGAAGAGACCACCCCGAAGCCAGGAAAGGATGAGATTGTTATCTTCAAGAGCTTTTTAAAGGCTGGGCTGAGATTCCCTCTTCACAATATTATTGCGGAGATACTGAAGAGGTTTGGTATCTACTTTCATCAATTGACTCCTAACGCCATCGTTAGGCTCAATGTTTATATCTGGGCCCTCCGAAGCCAAGCTGTGGAACCGTTTGCCGACAGCTTCTGCCGAGTTCACGAATTACATTATCAAACAAAGGCCAGAAAAGATGGGCTACATGATAATTTCGGTTGCTATAATTTTGCCTACCGGAAAACAACAAAGTGTCCTGTCATCAGCTACCGAAGCAAATGGCCAGCAGGCTGGAAATCTGAGTGGTTTTATGTAAAAGTTGACGAAGACAGAGAAAAATTGGTACAAAGCCCTCTGGAGTTAATCTTCGGAGAGACGAGGCCACGTTGCCGCATCGGCGATCTAAAAGGTCCTACCTGGGCTGCTCTGGGTGAATTTGAAATTATTTCAGAACATATTGGCACCAGGGATCTAGTTCAGGAGTTCTTGGCATTCAGAGTTTTCCCTACTCTAAAAGAGTGGGAAATGCCGAAGCTGGAGGGAGAGAAGAAGAAGGGGGAGCTTGTCCGGCTGCCCTACCACTTCAAGTTTAAGAAGTACTTTAAAAAACCCTGCAAAGAATGGCTAGACACAGTTGAGGTGATGTGCAACGAAATCCTGGGGAATTACTCCAAAAAAGAGGATCAACTAATGACAGCGGCCTTCGGCACCCGACCGAAGCGAAGGCTAAACCGAGTTCTTGATGCCCTGGGCTTCGAGTACCCAGACTATGAGCAGTTGAACAAGGGTGCCGAGGGCCACAAAAGAAAAAGAGTGGCCGAAACTCTGGTCAAAGATGAAGAAAGACCAGCAAAGGAGAAGAAAATTCCCAAGAAAAGAAAAATATCTACTCCGAAGCGCAAATCACCCGAAGAAGAAAGGACCCCCACACCGCCTTCTGCCAGCGACGTGGAGGAAATTTTAAAGGTAATGACTGAACCCATGCCCACGAAGCTAAGTCCATTAGGGCTCCAACTGACGAAGCTTTTTCAAAAGGTGGACGAGCCGGATCAGACGAAGATAAGCAAACCCAAGCGGCAAAGAATTATTGCGGTAACTGAAGTTATCGACAAGACGCCGCCTAGGGCGCCAACTCAGAAAACGGCAGCTGCTGAAGGCACAACAATCGTCGAAGGCGCACCTTCGGAGATCGCGGCTACCGAAGCCGCTACAGCCGAAGATACAAACTTGGAAACTACCATTGAGGACATTAACAAGATTTTGGAAGATATAGCTGCAGAAGAAGCTGGTGCTACTACTGAAAAAACCATGGCCACAGTGCCTGAGAAAGGAAAAGAAATAGCCGAAGACACTTCGGACGACGAAGCCTACTCTTTCCAGAATTTAGTTGGGCAAAAACTGACGAAGGACGAAATAGAAGAGCTCAAGGACTATGCCAAATCTTGTGGCTACAAGCCAGGAGCCCTTCTATTTGGAGGCATTGACGACGAAAAATTGGGCTGCATTCGAGACCAGACTGGAGCTAAGGTAATCGGTACTCTATCAAAGAGTATCGGTTTTCCGAAGCTAGAGACAGACATCAGCCGCTACCGACGACAACACATCGTCGGCAGCTTGTTTTACTCCAACTTCAAGGTAAACAACCTTTTCTCTGGTTTTTATTGCTGTTAATAATGAAAATGTTACCAACGTAAATTTTTCTGTGCAGAGCATGCTACTGAGCAAAGCTCTGAAGATGCAGCAAGATCTCGAAGACAGAAAACACGAAGCTATAATTGAAAACTTAGAAAACAAGATAAAAGAACAATCTGCCATTATTGAAAAGAAAGACTTCGAGCTGCAATCGACCGAAGGCTTGCTGGCTGAGACTGAGGCTAAAGTAGCAGAGTTGAACTCGAAGCTTATCAGTCAATCAAAACAATTCGATCAGGAGAAGCTAGAGCTTAATTCGAAGCTTGAAGCCGAAGTCCAGACCAGCTCAGAGTTGAAGAAATCTTTAGCAAGCCTTCAAGACAAATGCTTAAAATTTAGCAACAATTGTATTGGTCGATTAAAAAAGATATTTTACTCTGTTGGAGCCAGCAGCGGGAAATTTAACCCTTCAGCGGAAATTTTACCACAGGCCTTCGATCATATTGAAGCCGAAATTGAAGAACTTGACGAAGTTATAGTCGGGCACGGCGACTTCTGTGCCTGGGTAGCTTCTCGGGGTACCGCTGCTGCATTCCTGAAGGCCGGCTGCGAACATGGAAAAATAGTCAACAGGCCCAACTTCACCCTATCTCCATCAATCCTGGATGATATACCTGACCTCGCCCGAAGCATCTCAAATAGATTTGTAAAAATGATATGGACAAAAGGCGGGCGGGAGAAGGCTGGAGACGAAGCCCGAAGTCATCTTGAACCAGTAAGAAATGATACTTCGTACTTACCTTTTCCTTTGCACTTGATTTTTACTCACGATTCCTTGATTTATGTAGGATGATGAAGGTGAAGATGATGCCTAAGATATGTCGCCGAAGCTGTCGCCGAAGCTGAAGCTTAATGAAGATCAGTAGAAGTATACTATAGAAAAACTCAGGATAATTTTGTAACAACTCTTGTAAATACAATTAGATTGTTCTCAAGGAACTTTGTACATACCTTGTAATATATTCTTACCCTTCGGTTGATGCGCTTTGATGTGGACGAAATCAGTTTTTTGAGCCGAAGGCGAAAAAACACCTTCCCTTCTTTTCGTACACAACGAAGCATAAAAGCAATTCTTCTTTTTGCCGAGCAACGAAGCTTTTCTTTTTTGTATACAACAAAGCAATCGAATCATAAAAAACCACTTCTCCGAAACTTTTCTTTTATACAACGATTCATAAAAAACCAATTCTCCCTTCTGCCGAAGCAACCACTTTGGTTCACAAATGCTATGAATGAATGCTTATGCATGCAAATGTTATGATGTAATGTAATGCGCGAATGAATGTCCGAAGCATATGTCCGAAGCCACATTGTCAGCCATTACTTCCTTAGAAATAACCACACATTAGCTCTGCATTCCCTTAGGAACGGCTTTGGGGCCTCTTCGCCTTTTACTTAGGCAGTATCAGCGTTGACTTTTCGCTGTAAGCTCTGCATCCCCTTAGGGACGTCTTTGGAGCTTCTTCGCCTTTTACTTAGACGGTATAAGCTCTGCATTCCCTTAGGAACGTCTTTGGAGCTTCTTCGCCTTTTACTTTCGGCGGAACCAGCGTTGACTTTTCGCTGTGAGCTCTGCATCCCCTTAGGGACATCTTTGGAGCTTTTTCTCTTTTTCAGTTTCGGCACTCGATGGTGCGCTCTCAGCTTTTACATTTACATTCTTTGGGGGATTTTGCTCTTATAAAACTAAAAAGGAAAATTACATATGATGGCCCCATTAAAAACCTTTCTCCCCCTTTAGAAAGGAAAAGGGTGCCATGAAAAAGAAAAGAAAAAACATACAAAATTACATCGAGTTATACATAAAACCGCCGAAGCTCATCCGCATTCCAAGATCTTGGAATTTCATTGCCATCCATGTCCTTCAGCCTGTACGAACCAGGCCTTGACGAAGATGCTACTAAGAAAGGCCCTTCCCATTTTAATTGTAACTTGCCCACTGTATCTGGGTTGGCCACTCTCCGAAGCACCAAATGCCCTGGCTCAATATTTTTTAGCCGGACCTTTCTATCTCGCCATTTTACTGTTTCAGCCTGGTATTTATTGATATTCTCCACGGCCTGAAGCCTGATCCCTTCTAAGGCATCCTTTTCCACAAGACAAGTATCCTCGGCACTTGGTTCTGCCGAAGCTACCACTCTTATTGATCCAGCTTTAGCTTCTTCTGGAGTTATTGCTTCGTCACCAAATAACAACTTGAATGGGGTAAAGCCTGTAGACCTTGATGTTGTTGTGTTATGGCTCCACACCACTTTGGTCAACTGATCTGGCCATTTTCCCCTTGGTTGATTAAAGATTAGCTTCATTATTCCTGTCATTATGATGCCATTGGCCCTTTCAACAAGCCCATTCGACTCCGGATGCCTGACTGATGCAAAATGGATCTTCGTTCCAACTTGATCACAGAAATTTCTGAAATCTTCGGAGTCGAACTGTGTTCCATTATCTACAGTGATGGCCTTCGGTACTCCGAAGCGACAGACAATGTTCTGCCAGAAAAATTTTTGGACAGTGGCCGAAGTTATTGTGGCTAATGGCTTCGCCTCAATCCACTTGGAAAAATACTCCACAGCCACTATAACATATTTCAGATTGCCTTGAGCCGGTGGTAATGGACCCAGCAGGTCGAGGCCCCACCTTTGCAATGGCCAGATGGGTTGTATCAGCTGTGTCAAAGACGAAGGTTGCTTTTGATCTCTTGCACATTTTTGACAACCTTCGCACTTTTGAACTAACTCCGCTGCGTCCGAAGCTGCCTTCGGCCAATAAAATCCTTGGCGGAACACTTTTCCATGTAACGGCCTGGATCCGATGTGGGATCCGCACAGGCCTGCATGTATCTCCTTCATCAACTCTATACCTTCGGCCCTGGACAAGCACTTGAGCAGCGGGGCACAAACTCCATGCTTGTATAGCTCCCCTTCTATCACGACATAGGGACGAGCTCTTGCCTCTATCCTTTTATTATAAGCTTCGTCATCTGATAGAAAGTTTCCCTGAAGGTAAGAGATTATTTCAGTTCTCCAATCTTCACTGTAGACAGGAGAAATGTTAAGGACTGCTCTTTCAAGTAGCTCCACTGAAGGTGCCCTTATTGTTTCGAAGAACACATCCGAAGGTAGCGGCAGCCCTTGTGCTGCAGACTTGGCTAACAAATCAGCATGCTCATTCTGTCCTCGAGGGATATTCTTAACAGAAAACCCTTCGAAGGAAGCTTCGATCCTTCGGACCGCGTCTAGGTACCTTTCAAGCTTCGGGTCTTTAGCCTTGCAACTTTTGTCAATATGACCCGAAACAACCTGGGAATCAGTTTTAAGAATCGCCCTTCTGATTCCCATTGCCTTTAGTTTCCGAAGACCCAGGAGCAGAGCTTCATACTCAGTGATATTATTTGTGCAGCTGAAGTCAAGTCTTGCTGCATAGCAAGTTTTAACCTTGGACGGAGAGACCAACACAGCAGCTGCGCCTGCTTCGAAGGTTCCCCAAGAGCCATCACAAAACACTGTCCATACTTCGGCATCTTTATTCGCTTCTTCGTCCTGAGCCCCTGGCGTCCAGTCGGCAATGAAATCTGCCAATGCTTGAGACTGAATTGAGGATCTGTGCACATAATCAATGTAAAATTCATTGAGCTCTGCAGCCCATTTTCCAATCCGGCCAGTAGCTTCTCTGTTTCTCATGATATCCTTCAACGGTTGCGAAGAAGGAACAATAATATTGTATGCCTGGAAATAATGCCGAAGCTTCCTGGATGCCATTAAAACGGCATACAACACCTTCTCCAGCTCTGTATAATTTTTCTTTGAGACACTGAGGACCTCAGATACAAAATATACTGGGACTTGCTTCTTGACCTGTCCATCAGACTTCTCCTGGACAAGTGCCGCACTTACTGCTGAGTGCGAAGCTGCCACATACAACAACAGAGGAGCCCCTGGCGTTGGTGGAGTTAATGTTGTGAGATCTATTAAGTATTGCTTCAGCTCTTCGAAGGCTTTTTGTTGACTTGGGCCCCATTGAAAGACTTCAGCTGACTTCAGCACCTCGAAGAATGGTAAGTTCCTTTCTGCTGATCTGGATATAAATCTGTTGAGAGATGCCAGCCTTCCTGTCAATCTTTGGGCACCCTTTCTTGTGGTTGGTGGCTCCATTCGAAGTATAGCTTCGATTTTATTTGGGTTAGCTTCGATTCCCTTTGTTGAAACCAAGCATCCAAGAAATTTACCCTTCTTCACTCCGAAGACACATTTTTCTGGATTCAGCTTCAGACCAGCTTGTCTGAAGCTGGCGAAGGTCTCCTGCAGATCAGCAATATGATTTTCTTACTTCGTGCTTTTCACGATGATGTCGTCGACATAAGTCAACACATTTCTGCCTATCTGAGATTGGAGAACCTTCGCAGTCATTCTGCTGAAACTCCCTCCAGCATTCTTGAGCCCCTCAGGCATCCGAAGATAGCAATATGTACCACTTGGGGTTATGAAGCTAGTCTTCGGCTCATCTTCCTTCTTCATCCAGATTTGATGATAGCCTGAGTAGCAGTCCAGGAGACTCATGAGCTCTGAAGAAGCTGCTGCATCAACTAAAGAGTCTATCCTTGGCAGCGGGAATTCATCCTTCGGACAAGCCTTGTTGAGATCTGTGAAATCAATACACATTCTCCACTTGCCATTGGCCTTCTTCACCATAACAGTGTTAGCTAGCCACTCTGGATATTTCACTTCTCTGATAACTCCTGCACTGAGGAGTCTTTTCACTTCATTGCGAGCCCCTTCGGCCTTGTCATCAGACATTTTCCGAAGCCTCTGCTTTTGGGGTCTGAAGGATGGGTCAACATTGAGCGAATGTTCAATAACATCCCGATTTACTCCACAGAGATCATTAGCTGACCATGCAAAGACATCTTTGTTGTGGAATAAAAACCTTATCAAGGTTTTCTCCTGGTCTTCAGATAATTGCGAGCCCAACAACACCTTCTGCTCTGCTACATCTTCACACAATAACATAGGCTTCGGCTGATCCGCTGAAGCTGCCTTCTCCCTCCTGAATTTGTACTGCTCACAAGCTTCAGCTCCATCTATGTTATGGATTGCCTTGGAGTCAGTCCAGCTTCCTTCGGCCCTTCTAGTAGCTTCCTGGCTTCCATGAATAGCAATAGGCCCTTGGTCCGAAGGTATCTTCATGCAGAGATAAGCTGGGTGAAGAATTGCTTCGAAGGCATTAAGAGTACCACGGCCGATGATAGCATTGTAGGGATACTCCATGTCAACAATATCAAACACAATTTGCTCAGTCCTTGTGTTGTTAACAAATCCGAAGGTTACCGGCATGGTAATCTTCCCAAGTGCCACAATCTGCCGCCCTCCGAAGCCACAAAGAGGGTGCGTAGCATCATGAATCTTGTCTTCGGGCTCTTGCATTTGTCTGAAGGCTTTAGCAAATATAATGTCAGCTGCACTGCCTGTATCAACTAGGACATTGTGGACCAGAAATCCTTTGATCACACAAGAGATAACCATGGCATCATTGTGAGGATAATCCTTAAGCTGAAGGTCTTCCTGAGAGAAAGTAATTGGAATGTGGGACCATTTTGACTTGATGAAGGGTCCCTGCACTCCAACATGCTGCACCCTTCTCTGAGCCTCCTTCTTCTGCTTCTTGTTAGCCGGCTCTGAGCAAGAACCGCCTGTTATCGGGAGCACCAGCTTCGAAGCCGAAGCAGCTCCAGCTTGATTGTTGAACGAAGCCATCAGCTCAGAAAAGTGGAAGTGAGTTCACCGGAGGTGGGCGCCAATGTTGGGGGCTTGTTCTCAAATGCTAAGAGTTAAGAACAAGGCAACACAGAAAATGTTAAATATTAAGGTCCTTCGTCCTCCATTACATTATATCCCTTCGGGATATAAGGAACTGCGGACGAAGGTTACGAAGGACGCACCTTCGTAATCATAATAACGAGGGACGAAGCATTCATATGAATCATGAGGTATAGAATAGACATTCAAATGTTAACATAGAATCATTTCTATTTTTACTAATATGAATGAATACAAATGACTTCAAATTACAAATGTACCTTCGGTCCTGAGGAAGACAAGAGTACAAGCGTGATGCGAAGGCAAATGACAGGTTCGCGTGAACAGTACAAAGGTACTGTTCATCTATTTATAGGCACAGGTCGCAGCCTGTGACAAATTACAATTATGCCCCTTACAAAAGTTTACAACATTGACTCAGACCTCTTATGGATAAAAAGGTCATTCTATTTCTATGTCGGTTTGTAACGCCGAAGCTCCATAAAAAGGAACCTTCGGCCATCTTTTGGAGACGACTTCAGCCGAAGTTGCTTCTTCGCGTGGGACCTTCGGCGCACCGAAGCACGACCCCAACAGCTTCGTAGTTTTCAACTTTTTCTTCTAAATCTTTGATGATAGCTTTGTTCTTCTCCTCTTCAAGATCTTGTTGCATTTTCAGCACTTTACTTAATAATATACTCTGCCAAAACAACCTTCGTCAGAGAAAGACATAAAAAATAACAATAATAAAATAATAATAGTACTTTTACCTTAAAATTCGCGTAGAGCAGGCTGCCAGCGACATGATGTCGCTGGTACCTGCAGAGGTCTGCTTCTATCTTCGGCAAGCCAACGCTTTTGGAGAGGGTTCTAACAATTTTGGCCTCGGTGCGGTTCCGAAGGCATCTTAGCTTCCCTTCGTTGACCCCACCAAATAGCATAGCCCCTGATTTATATCCGCAAGATATGGCATATTTTTTCAACTCTTCTTTTTCGGCGTCTGTTAACTCTTGTCCAAGCAAATCTTGAAAGTTAAAATCTCCTTCCGAAATTTCATCAATATGCTTTTTCCCCTTTTCAGTTGCCGTGTTCACCGCAGCCATAACAGCTTCTTCTTCAGCCATTTTCAGGAGTATATTGTCAATAACCTCAAGTGTGGTTTCCAGGTTCGACTCTTCGGTGGTCCCGGCTTCGGCCCCGATAGCTTCGGCTTCGCCGGTTTCAGCTTCAGTGGTCTCCACTCCGGTAGCTTCGGCTGCGGCGTCTTCGGCTTCGGTAGTCTCGGCAAAGATAGTTTTTGACACCGTCGACGGTGGCGGCGTCTGATGGATCACATCTGTCACTTGAATGATTCTCCGTTTTTTCGGCTTCGCAGAACTTTCTGCTGCCGAAGTTTTTTCGTCCTTCTGAAAAAACTTTGTCAGTTCCAGTGCCAGCGAACTTAGCTTGACAGGCAAAGATTCAGTCATTACCTTCAAAATTTCTTCTACTTCGGCAGCAGAAGGTGTCACAGACACTTCCTCATCTCGGACCAATCTCTCTGGTTCTGGAGACGCAGGCTTCGGAGATACAGCTTTTCTCTTTCTTAGAGCAACTACTTTCGGTTCAAGCTTTTCTTTCTTCTTTTTTGGTTGATCTTCGTCGTCTTTAATTAAAGTGCTAGCCACTCGTTTTCTTTTCTGCCCTTCAGCACCCCTGTCTAGCCGCTCGTAGTCAGGGTATTCAAAGCCTATAGCATCAAGCACTCTGTTTAGCCTTCGTTTCGGCCGGGTGCCGAAGGCTGCTGTCATCAATTGATCTTCTTTTTTAGAATAATTCCCAAGAATTTCAGTACTCATTACTTCGATTGTTTCGAGCCATTCTTGGCAGGGTTCTTTAAAATATTTCTTGAACTTGTAGTGGTAGGGCAGGCGGACAAGTTCCCCCTCTTTCTTCTCTTTTTCGAGCTTCGTCATAGCCCATTCCTTCATAGTTGGAAATATTTTGAACGACAGAAATTCCTGCACAAGATCTCTAGTGCCAATGTGCTCAGCAATAGTCCTGAATTCAGCCAACGCGATTTGAGTTGGACCTTCTGGTGTCATATTGCAGTGGGGTCTGGTCTCTCCGAAGATCAGTTCAAGCGGACTATGTACTAGCTTCTCCTTGTCATCGTCAACTTTGACGTAGAACCATTCCGATTTCCAGTCTGCCGGCCACTTGCTTCGATAGCTAATCACAGGAAATTTTGTAGTCTTCCGATAGGCAAAATTATAACAACCAAAATTTTCATGTAACCCATCCTTTCTGGCCTTAGTTTGATAATGTAGCTCGTGTACCCGACAGAAACCTTCGGCAAATGGCTCCACCCCCTGGCTTCGGAGAGCTCAAATATAAACACTAAGCCTAACAATAGCATTAGGAGTTAGTTGATGAAAATAGATACCAAACTTCTTTAGCACATCGGCAATCATCCTATTTAAAGGAAATCTCAAACCAGCTTTGAGGAAACTCTTGAAAATCACTATTTCATCTTTCTGTGGCTTCGGAGTAGTTTCTTCTCCACCGAAGCGAATCATCTTTTTCTCATCTTCGCTAAAGTAGCCCGACTTTACCATCTTCGGAAAATCAGCCTTGGAGATGGTTGACTTTTCGAAGTCCAGGTGGCTAGGCTTGCTTGGTAGTTGGTATTGCGATATTGTGATCATCTTCAGAATCAGTCTCTTCAATATCTGCTTGTTCTGCTTCGGCAGCAGGGGTGTTCTCCGATGTCACCAACCCACATCGCCTCATTGCTTTCGAAATAGGGACAGTTTCCGCAGCTTCGGCTTCGTCTCCTTCGCGCTCAGCCCTAGCAGTAGAGCGCACTCTGGCCATTTGATTTTGAATATCTTGAAAATTGCTTGAAAATTAATAACCTTCCTCCCGAAGCCCTTCTTCTGACGAAGCAGACGCTAAACTAGAGCTTCGTTCGAATGCGAAAGTCAAGCTTCGGCTATGGTTAAAAATTTTGGCAGCAAAACAGTGCAATAGCAATGAATGCTGTGGTAACTTCACACCTACCCGTCTGTTTATATAGTGTTGCAGGAAAGAAGGTGAATTATCAGGATTTTTACACCAAGCAAACAATTGCTCGCACCCGCTGAACGGTGGGCCGCAAAAACCAGAATAGTGAACCTGCATGGTGGAATCGCTACGCGCTCGAAAACTGTATCGTTTCTCGACAACGAGCTCAGGGAAGGTGTTTTTCGGACCTTTGGCTTAATGGTATGACAAGTCCCCAACATAGAGTATTCGGCAAAGACAAGGCTTCCACTCTAACTCTGACGGTATCATGTACTCTTTGTCGTTACTCATGTGACTCTTAATGGTATGATCCTTCACTCATTTATTTCATCATTTGGGAGACAGTATTAGACCCCAAAGGGGGAGAAAATGTAAAAGGGCTCTCAAGTTCTCCATTTTTGGTGATTAATGCCAAAGGGGGAGAGAGTATTTAGCCCAAAGCAAAAGGACCGCACCACCATTTAAAAAAATTTAGTGTATTTTTCAAATTGGCATCAAGATTTTTCAAAATTTCACAAATATTTATTTCAGTTAGCCTCCAAATAAAATTTCAATTGGTATTTTAAGACAATTTTCAATTGGTACCTATTTCAAAAACCCTCTTGAAAGCTAAGGGGAGAATTTCTTTAGGGGGAGCTTTCATTTATTCAAAGGAAAAGCATTTGAAACAGGGGGAGAAATTTTCAAATCTAAAATATGTTTCTTGCAATCATATTCTTATACCTTTGATTATTTGCAAAAAGAATTTGAAAAGATTTTCCAAAAGAATTGCAAAAACAAACAAGTGGTGCAAATGTGGTCCAAAATGTTGAATAAGAGAAAAGCAATCCATTCACATGAATAAAGTATTTCTATTGGTTTAACTACAAGTAACCTATGCACTTTCATCACAAATACAAACTAGTTACATTTCTGCAATTTAAATTTCCTTTGGTTTGTATTGGCATCAATCACCAAAAAGGGGGAGATTGAAAGGGAAATGGGATTAACCATTTCCTATAATCGATTTTGGTGGTTGACGTCCATCACAAACCACGTGGACTAACTAGTTTGTCTAGATGTCATTTATCTCAGGTGCATAAGGTTCAACACAAACCAAGAAAGAAATTCAATTAGGGACTCAATCAAAAATTGGAGCAAGACTTAGAATGTGTCGATTCCTGGCGCACCGGATAGTGTCCGGCAGTGCACCCGGCCCGAGCGCACTCAAACCAGCCACTCTTGGGAATTCCAGGGGCGTGTTCCGCTATAATTCACCGGACTGTCCGGTGAACCAGCGGAGCAACGGCTCTCAGCGCGCCAACGATCGACTGCACATAGGAACAATAATGAACAGTGTAGCGACAGAAGTCAGAGCGCAGAAGTCAGAGGTCAGCGGTCTGTCCGGTGTGGCACCGGACTATCCAGTGCAGCAAAAAGACAAAGAGCTCCAACGGTCAACTGCTCCAAACCCTAACGGACGTGCTGACGTGGCACGCACCGGACTGTCTGGTGCGCCCATCGCCTAGCAGACTTCACCAACGACTATGGAATTGGTTGGGGGCTATAAATACTCCCAACCACCTCATTCAAAGCCATCCAAGCATTCTGAGTTTCTCATTCATTGCAAGAGCAAAGTGCAACACTCCAAGACACAATCAAAGCAATCAATCCACTCAAAGTTCCCAAAATCAACGCTAGTGCTTAAGGGTTTGTGAGAGGATCATTTGTGTTCTTTTATTGCTCTTGTCGCTTGGATTGCCTTCTTTCTTTCTCATTCCAATTCTTGAGTGCTTTGTAAAGCTAAGCAAGAGACACCATGTGTGTGGTGATCCTTGCGGGGTCTTTGTGACCCGTGTGATTAAGGGAAGGCTCACTCGGTCTTAGTGACCGTTTGAGAGAGGGAAAGGGTTGAAATAGACCCAGCCCTTGTGGCCTCCTCAACGGGGACTAGGTTCTTTGGAACCGAACCTCGGTAAAACAAATCATCGTGTCCACTTGTGTAATTTGCATTTGATTTGTTTGTCCTCTTTCCTCTCTCTATAGTTTCCTTGCTAATATTGATTTGAGTTAGCTCCCAAATGTCATTCGCATCATTTGAGCAACTCGTGGCAAGAGAAACAATCTTTCCCTTCGGATTTAATTCTAACGCTAACCCCCGGACTTAGTGTGTGTTTAAGTTTATAAATTTTAGGTTTCGCCTATTCACCCCCCTATAGGTGACTTTCAAAACTCAATAAGGCACTCTATGAGCATAAGCAAGCACCTATAACATGGTATGAATGCCTTAGAGATTTCCTTATTGCAAATTCGTTTAAAGTCAGGAAGGCCGATCCTACTTTATTCACAAAGATTGTTTTTGGAGATTTTGTATGCCAAATTTAAGTCGATGATATTATTTTTGGCTCCACTAATCAAGTGTCTTGTGAAGAATTTAGTAGGATAATGATCTAGAAGTTTGAGATGTCCATGATGGGTGAGATGAAGTTCTTCCTTGGATTCCAAGTCAAGTCGCTCAAGGACGACACCTTCATCTCCCAAACCAAGTACACCTAGAAAACCCTGAAGAAGTTTGGGATGAAGGATGTGAAGCCCATCAAGACGCCAATGGGGACGAACGACATCTCGATCTGGACATTGGAGGTAAGTCCGTAGATCAAAAGGTATACCAGTCTATGATAGGATCTTTCTTGTATATATGTGCAATTGTAGGAAACTGTGACACCTAAGAGGGGTGAATTAGGACTTCTAAAACTATCTTTCTAAATTAGGCCACAAATAAATCCCTAAAACAAAACCTATGCAAATAAGCAATCTTGAATGTGCAAACTAGGTTTTGTCTATGTGTTGCTACCTCTACCGCAAAAAGGAGTTATGCAACCTAAGTTCCAATCCTATATAATTTACACTAAGACTAGTAACGATTGCAACTTAAGTAGAGAGAGTAAATGCGGAAGATTAAAGAGCTAGTAGAGAAAGCAAACTCTCGCGGACGACACCGATATTTTTACCGAGGTATCTAGAACCACGCAAGGTCCTGACTAATTCTCATTGGTGCCCATATGCAAAGGTAGCCAATGCGAGGGCCAAGCACCATGATCGAGTAACTCCGTAGAGAGCCGCATGTCTTCTCCACGCGTAGGTGGTGCTCCGCTTCTGGCTATTCTCGGACACTCATCGTCGTCTCCACTATCGAGCTTCTGGTCGAAACATCACGGACCTCATCCCTCTGGTACACTGTGATGGTCATGACACAAACTCTGTTGTCACTGTATCGCAAGACTCTCGCCCCACTCGGTACAATATTATAATGACTCATGTAAGAGCCAAGGGGTTATGTGGATTTTTCTAAACTCACTCAACTAACTAGGATTCATCTAGAGCAAGCGCATAAGTGGTCTAATTAACCTAAGCACTACCCAAAGCACCTACGCTAATCACCGAGTGATTCTATTAAGCACTTGGGTGTTTGAGCACTTGGAAATGTCTATAGCATGTGTTGGTATGTTGCTTGGGCTCCCACACCTTCAAATGGGCGGTTGGAGGGGTATAAATAGCCCCCCTCAATTGTAGTCATTGGATAGAAAAGTTGCTTCTTCTGTCGTCGGGCGCACCATACAGTCCAGGGCACCACCAGAGCGCTGACTGACCACTTCTTGGATTTCTTCACTATTTTCTTGGGCTTCTTTTGGTCTTGAGTCTTGGATTTCTATGCATCTTTTAGGTCTTATTTTGAGGTGTTGCATCCTCAGTGCCTTAGTCCAATCCTCTTCACATCATGTGAACTACAAACACTAACACTTGCAAACACATTAGTCCACAGGTTATGCTGATCTTCAAACACCAAAATCATTTGGTTAAATGGCTGAGGTCCATTTTCCTTACAGCAACTAGACCGAATATTATGTTATTAGTTTGCATGTGTGCAAAATTCCAATCCAATCCTAAGGAATGCCACCTTAGGACTATGGAGAGAATCTTAAGGTATTTAGTCCACACACCTCATTTTGGGCTTTTGTATCCAAAGGGGTTAGCCTTTGATCTTGTTGGATATTCTAATGTCGACTATGCCAGATGTAAAGTAGATAGGAAGAGTACATCTAGGACTTGCCAGTTTTTAGTAAGATCCTTGGTGTCTTGGAGTTCAAAAAAGCAAACTTCTGTTGCCTTATCCACAGTTTAGGCCAAGTATATTGTTGCAGGACACTGTTGTGTGCAATTACTCTAGGTGAGGCAAACCTTCGAGGACTTTAGCTACAATCTAATCAAAGTCCCCCTCCTATGTGACAATGAGAGTGCAATCTGCATGGCAGAAAATCCTGGTGATCACAGCCGCACAAAACACATTTACATCTGACACCACTTTTTGAGAGACAAGTCACAAAGGGGAGATATTGTTTTGTGAGTTGAGGAGTGAGCTAAATTTAGACTCTTGGAACGATTTTGTGAGTTGAGGAGTGAGCTAAATATTTTAGACTCTCGGAACATGGATTGAAGTATTGCACACATTGCTCATTTTTGTTATACCTTTGATCATGTTGTGCTATTGTTTCACTTATTCAAATTCATATTTATGCTATGTTCAAACTGTAGAAATCATCCCCGGACCTCACAAGCCCAGTGCAATTGATGCACACATTTAGGGGGAAGGATTATCTATAAGTTGACCCTTTGAGACTAACAATGCTTTCGAGTTGATCATGTGTGTAGTCTCAATTATTTGAAAGGAAAACGGTGAACTTGAGCCAAAAGGTGAATTCACTGCTATTTGGTATCAAAAGGCTCAAGTCACACGATTTGCATTACTCATGTGTTTATTATCATTTACTTTGAAGTAATGTGAAAGGACACTTAACTTTCTTTATTTTTGTGCTTAATGCCAAAGGGGAGAAAGTGTAGGCCAAAGCAAATGAACCAACTCACCACTTAGTAGTGTTTCAAAAATTTTGAGTCAAAGTTTTTGAGTCATTTCAATCTTTCAATTGGTATTTATCAAACAATATGTGAAAACCCTCTTGAGAGCTAAGGGGAGATCCATTTGTAAAATCTTTGTAAAAAGGGGAGCTCTTTCTCTTATGCTAAAGTGGGTAAACGTTATTTATTATGACTTGCAAAACTTTTTGAAAAGGTTTCTCTAAACTTAGGAAAGAATTTGATTTGCAAAATCAAACATGCTAAATGGTTCTTAATTTGTCCAAACATGTCAAATTTCTAAAATCATCTTAGTTCAACTTAATTTGCATACTTTGATCTCATAGTGAATAGCAAACATGTTCTAAGTTAGTCATATTCTAGTTGTTTTGGTTGTAGGGATGGCAGTGGGTCGGGTTCAGATCGGGTGGAGCAAAAATCCAGCCGCGATTGCACCCATGAAGACTACTGAAACCCGCCCACGATCGCACCCATGGGTGCAATTCGAAACCCACACCCGAACCCATCGGGTTTCGGGTCACCCGCGGGTTTTACTAAGTGTACACCTTTAAACGATAATTTACCGACAAGTAATTAAGTAGAAGCAATAGTTGAGTTATATGTATGAATTTTAAGCCTTTTGCTCAATGAAACATGTCATGAATCGTTAGCCAAATTATTTATTCAAAATAATTACTATTATATCTTACTTATTTTTGTGCAAAATAAAGAATGAACAAAATTTCGGGTCGGGTGCGGGTCACCCGCGGGTTGAAATAGAAACCCGCACCCACACTCGTGAAACTTTGGGTCGGGTGCAGGTTGCACCCATGGGTCAAAATCTTCACCCGTACCCGCCCTGATGGGTCGGGTACCCGTTAGGTTCGGGTTTGTGATTTCAAATTGCCATCCCTATTTGATTGTGTTGGCATAAATCATAAAAAAGGGGGAGATTAAAAGGGAAATGGGCAAATAAGCCATTTTTATAATATTTTGGTGATTAATGACCAACACAACATATTGAACTAGCTAGTTTGCTAAGTGTATGAGCACAGGTTAACTCAAGTGCAAATTGAAGAATCCAAGTTCAAATGAGCTTAAACAAGGCTAGGAAGTGCAACATTTTATAAAAGGGTAAAATATTGAGGGTTGAACCTTTGAATATGTTGATACACCTTTCAGAATGTTTTAGGCACTTTAGTTTGATCACTAACTCATTTTTAGTGAAAGTTCCATTTTGGACTTGTTTCGAGCTAAAACAGGACTTGTACAGAAAATATAAGCTAAAGGTATGAACCTATGACTTAGACTAGGTTGACATACTCTAATATAGTTTGTGTAAGTCATAGAATATCGCAAGACCGGCCAAATCGAATTGGAGCAGTTTTGGCTAAAAAGGAATTAAACTCAGCTGCTTGGGCCTCACTAGACCAGTCCGGTGGTGCACTAGACCGAGTTTTTAGAGAGCTTTGCAGGCAGCCTCGATGGCCTGGAGCATCGGACCTAGGGTCAAGTGCACTAGACCTCGCTAATAAGAACTAGACAGTCTCGAATGTTTTGGCTAAAATTCATCGGACCTCAGTCCAGTGGTGCACCGAACCTCGAGCTTCACTGGCTACTTCGTCCCCAACGACTACTTCAACTGTCAGCTGACACGATCTGGTGGTGGACCAACCAGTTCGGTGCTAGGTAGAAATGGAAGGTTCTAGTCAGGATCCCGGAGACGTTACTATTGGGGGTTCGCTGTACCAGCCAACACCAAATCTGAGTAGAAACCAAGCAACAACTAGTTGGGGGGGGGGGGGGTTGGGCTATAAATAGTCCCCTAACTAGCCTCCTCTCAATACCAAGTCACTCAATTGCTAGCACATTATTCATACACATTAGAAAAACACATCGAAGTGATATAAGCGCATATTCTTGTGAGGTAGAATTGTGTTGCTGCTTGTGCTTGTGTTTTTGTTCTTTGGCGGTGTTCTTGTGCTCTTATGTGCATTCTACTTCTTGAGAGCACCTAGAGGGGGGGTGAATAGGTGATCCTGTAAAACTTGAAAACTTAAGCCACAAAAACTTGGTTAAGCGTTAGCACAGTAAATGCCAAGTGGCTAGAGAGGAGTCACAACAAAACACAATAACCACAAGAAATCAATCACAGAGATGGCACGGTGGTTATCCCGTGGTTCGGCCAAGACCAACGCTTGCCTACTCCACGTTGTGGCGTCCCAACGGACGAGGGTTGCAATCAACCCCTCTCAAGCGGTCCAAAGACCCACTTGAATACCATGGTGTTTTGCTTGCTTTTCTTAATCCCGTTTGCGAGGAATCTCCACAACTTGGAGCCTCTCGCCCTTACACTTGAAGTTCACAAAGAAGCACGGAGCAAGGGAGGGATTAGCAACGCACTCAAGACAAGAAATCATAGCAACACACGCACACAAATCGCAATGAGAGCTCACAACACAACTCAATGAGTTCACCACTCAACTAGAGCTCTAATTGCTATCGCAAAGAATCAAAGGCGCGAAATCGATGTCTTGGTGCTTAGGAATGTTGTATGAATGCTTGGTGTCCTCCTCCATGCGCCTAGGGGTCCCTTTTATAGCCCCAAGGCAGCTAGGAGCCGTTGTGAGCATTCTAGGAAGGCTGATCTTGGCTTCTGTCGACTGGCGCACCGGACAGTCCGGTGCCCGATTTCCTTCCAAAAATGGCACAGTCGACCGTTGGCAGCCAGAGAGCCGTTGGCACACCGGTCATGTCCGGTGCACACCGGACAGTCCGGTGCCTCCTTCTAGCTGTTGGCTCGGCCACGTGTCCCACGCAGATCGCGCGGCCGACCGTTGGCCCTGCCGACCGTTGGCTCACCGGACAGTACGGTGCACACCAGACAGTCCGGTGAATTATAGCCGTACGTCGCCGATGAATTCCCGAGAGCGACGAGTTCGCTTGTGAATGGCCCACCGGACAGTCCGGTGCACCACCGGACAGTCCGGTGAATTATAGCCTTACACCGCCGTCGAAGTCCCGAGAGCAGCCTGTTCGCTCGAGCCAGCCTCGCGCACCGGACACTGTCCGGTGCACCACCGGACAGTCCGGTGCTCCAGACTGAGCAGGGTCTTGGCTGCTCGAGCCAAGGCATTTTCAATTGGATTTTTTCTGTTTCCAGCACTTAGACACAATACATTAGTCCATAAAACAATGTACTAAGTCTGAGAAACATACCTTTATCCTTGATTTGTACTTCGTCCACCATTTTACACTTAGGCACTTTTGTTGGACACTAAATCACCAAAATACTTAGAAATGGCCCAAGGGCACATTTCCCTTTCAATCTCCCCCTTTTTGGTGATTTATGCCAACACAACATAAAGCAAGTAGAACAAGTACAAAATCCCTTCAAATAAGAACTCAAAATTGTTTTGATTCAAATTTGACATATATGGATCACTCTTTGCCACCACTTGGTTTGTTTTTGCAAAGCAAACTCAAATTTCTATCTCTAAGTCAAACACACATGTTAAGACATAAAGAGAGTCATTCCAAGAGAAATTGATTCAAGATTTCAAAAACTCCCCTTTTTCCCATAATCAACACTTCTCCCCACAAGAAGCCAACTTTTGACAAGAGAGACATAAAGAGTTTTGACAAACCAAAAGCCTCCCCTTTTTCCCATAATCAACACTTCTCCCCACAAGAAGCCAACTTTTGACAAGAGAGACATAAAGAGTTTTGACAAACCAAAAGCTCTATTCTACTATTTTCAAAATCTCTCAAGTGGTAGCTGATCCATTTATCACTTTGGCCTTTATTTTCTCCCCCTTTGGCATCAAGCACCAAAACGGGATCAATCTTGGCCCTTTAACCCCATTGCCTCACCAAAATCTTCAAATGAGAACCCAAAGGCAAATAAGAGGACGTGAGATGAACTTGGAATTAGTTACCCTCTCATCGGAGTGCAGTGGAAGTCTTTCATGGTCCAAGTCCACCTTTTCCCTTTCAAAACTCCTTTGAGACTAAATCAAGCAAACTCAAGCAAACGGTTAGTCTCAAAGGGTCAAGTTGTAGCACAACTCCCCCTAAATATGTGCATCACTTGCACACGGACTTGTGAGGTCCGGGGATTGATTGTACAACTTGAGCACCACAAGTAAGCAACAAAATGCATAAGGAACATGATCAAAGGCATAAATACATGTATGCTATGAATCAATCCAAGTTCCGCGAATCTAGGACATTTAGCTCACTACGTAGCCTGCAAAAGGTCTTTTCATCTAAAGGCTTAGTGAAGATATCGGCTAGCTGATTCTCGGTGCTAACATGAAACACTTCGATATCTCCCTTTTGCTAGTGGTCTCTCAAAAAGTGATGCCGGATGTCAATGTGCTTTGTGCGGCTGTGCTCAACAGAATTTTCCGCTATTCGGATAGCACTCTCATTGTCACATAGGAGTGGGACTTTGCTCAGATTGTAGCCAAAGTCCCGGAGGGTTTGCCTCATCCAAAGTAGTTGCGCACAACACTGTCCTGCGGCAACGTACTCGGCCTCAGCGGTGGATAGGGCAACAGAAGTTTGTTTCTTAGAGTTCCACGACACCAGGGACCTTCCTAAGAATTGGCACGTCCCCGATGTACTTTTCCTATCGACCTTACATCCAGCATAGTCAGAATCTGAGTACCCAATCAAGTCAAAGTTAGACCCCTTTGGATACCAGATCCCAAAGCAAGGCGTAGCGACTAAATATCGAAGAATTCGCTTCACAGCCACTAAGTGACACTCCTTAGGATCGGATTGAAATCTAGCACACATGCATACGCTAAGCATAATATCCGGTCTACTAGCACATAAATAAAGCAAAGAACCTATCATGGACCGGTATGCTTTTTTATCAACGGACTTACCTCCTTTGTTGAGGTCGGTGTGTCCGTCAGTTCCCATCGGTGTCTTTGCGGGCTTGGCGTCCTTCATCCCAAACCGCTTTAGCAAGTCTTGCGTGTACTTCGTTTGGGAGATGAAAGTGCCGTCCTTGAGTTGCTTCACTTGGAACCCAAGGAAGTAGTTCAACTCACCCATCATCGACATCTCGAATTTCTGTGTCATCACCCTGCTAAACTCTTCACAAGACTTTTGATTAGTAGAACCAAATATTATGTCATCGACATAAATTTGGCACACAAAAAGATTACCATCGCAAGTCTTAGTAAAAAGAGTTGGATCGGCTTTCCCGACCTTGAAAGCATTAGCAATTAAAAAGTCTCTAAGGCATTCATACCATGCTCTTGGGGCTTGCTTAAGTCCATAGAGCGCCTTAGAGAGCTTACACACATGGTCGGGGTACCGTTCATCCTCGAAGCCAGGGGGTTGCTCCACGTACACCTCCTCTTTGATCGGCCCGTTGAGGAAAGCGCTCTTCACATCCATTTGGTACAACCTGAAAGAATGGTGAGCGGCATATGCTAGCAAAATACGAATTGATTCTAGCCTAGCCACAGGAGCGAAAGTCTCCTCAAAGTCCAAACCTGCGACTTGGGCATAACCTTTTGCCACAAGTCGAGCCTTGTTCCTCGTCACTACCCCGTGCTCGTCCTATTTGTTGCGGAACACCCACTTGGTTCCCACAACATTTTTCTTGGGACGAGGTACCAGTGTCCAAACTTCATTGCACTTGAAGTTGTTGAGTTCCTCCTGCATGGCCAACACCCAGTCCGGATCTAGCAAGGCCTCTTCTACCCTGAAAGGCTCAATAGAAGAGACAAAAGAGTAATGCTCACAAAAATTAACTAATCTTGAACGAGTAGTTACTCCGTTGCTAATATCACCCAATATTTGGTCGACGGGATGATCCCTTTGGATTGTCGCTCGAACTTGGGTTGAAGGTGCCTGAGGTGCTTCTTCCTCTTCAACTTGAACATCCTGTGCTCCCCCTTGATCATGCGCCTCCACTTGAGGTACCTGTTCGTCATCTTGGGTTGGGGGATGCACCATAGTTGAGGAAGACAGTTGATCTTGCTCCAATTGTTCCTGAGGCCGTACATCTCCAATCGCCATGGTGCGTATCGCGGCCGTTGGAACGTCTTCTTCATCTATATCATCAAGATCAACAACTTGCTCTCTTGGAGAGCCATTAGTCTCATCAAATACAACGTCGCTAGAGACTTCAACCAAACCCGATGATTTGTTGAAGACCCTATACGCCTTTGTATTTGAATCATAACCTAATAAAAACCCTTCTACAGCTTTGGGAGCAAATTTAGAGGTCCTACCTTTCTTCACAAGAATATAACACTTGCTCCCAAATACACGAAAATAAGACACATTGGGTTTGTTACCAGTTAGCAGCTCATATGAAGTCTTCTTGAGGAGGCGGTGAAGGTAGACCCTGTTGATGGCGTGGCAAGCCGTGTTCACGGCTTCCGACCAAAAGCGCTCGGGGGTCTTGAACTCTCCAAGCATAGTCCTCGCCATATCTATGAGCGTCCTGTTCTTCCTCTCTACCACACCATTTTGCTGAGGTGTGTAGGGAGCGGAGAACTCGTGCTTGATCCCCTCCTCCTCAAGGAACTCCTCCACTTGAAGATTCTTGAATTCGGACCCGTTGTCGCTTCTTATCTTCTTCACCTTGAGCTCAAACTCATTTTGAGCTCTCCTTAGGAAGCGCTTGAGGGTCCCTTGGGTTTCAGACTTATCCTGCAAAAAGAACACCCAAGTGAAGCGGGAAAAGTCATCAACAATAACTAGACCGTACTTACTTCCTCCTATGCTCAGATAGGCGATGGGTCCGAAGAGGTCCATATGCAGCAGCTCCAGAGGTCTTGAAGTGGTCATCACATTCTTGCTATGATGTGCTCCTCCCACTTGTTTACCTACTTGACAAGCTGCACAAGGTCTATCTTTTTTGAATTGCACGTTAGTCAAACCTATCACGTGTTCTCCCTTTAGAAGCTTGTGAAGGTTCTTCATCCCCACATGTGCTAAGCGGCGATGCCACAGCCAGCCCATGCTAGTCTTAGCAATTAAGCATGCATCTAGACCGACCTCCTCTTTTGCAAAATCAACTAAATAAAGTTTGTCGTCTAGTACACCCTTAAAAGCTAGTGAACCATCACATCTTCTAAAGACAGACACATCTACATTTGTAAATAGACAATTATGTCCCATATTACATAATTGACTGACAGATAATAAATTATATCCAAGAGACTCAACTAAAAACACATTAGAGATAGAGTGCTCATTTGATATTGCAATCTTGCCTAAACCTTTCACCTTGCCTTGGTTCCCATCACCGAATATGATTGAATCTTGGGAATCCTTATTCTTGACGTAGGAGGTGAACATCTTCTTTTCCCCCGTCATATGGTTCGTGCATCCGCTGTCGATAATCCAGCTTGAACCCCCGGATGCATAAACCTGCAAGGCAAATTTAGGCTTGGGTCTTAGGTACCCAACTCTTGTTGGGTCCTAAAAGGTTAGTCACAATTGTCTTAGGGACCCAAATGCAAGTTTTATCACCCTTGCATTTTGCCCCTAATTTCCTAGCAACTATCTTCCTATCCTTTCTACAAATAGCAAAGGAAGCATTTAAAGCATGATAAATTGTAGAGGGTCCATTCATAACTTTCCTAGGAACATGAACAATATTCTTTCTAGGCACATGATGAATATTTTTCCTAGGCATATCTCTACCATGCATATAGGAAGAACTGGGAGCAAACATAGCATAAGAATCATAGGCATGTGAATCAAAAGCATTACAACTCCTATGAGACTGTCTTCTATCATTGTACATAAAAGCATGGTTCTTTTTAGTACTACTTGCCATAGGGGCCTTCCCTTTCTCCTTGGCGGAGATGGGAGCCTTATGGCTTGTTAAGTTCTTGGCTTCCCTCTTGAAGCCAAGCCCATCCTTAATTGAGGGGTGTATACCAATCGTGTAGGCATCCCTAGCAAATTTTAGTTTATCAAAATCACTTTTGCTAGCCTTAAGTTGGGTATTAAGACTAGCCATTTCATCATTTAACTTTGCAATAGAAGCTATGTGTTCACTACAAGCATCAATATCAAAATCTTTACATCTATTGCAAATAACAACATTTTCTACACAAGTTGTTGATTTACTAGCTATTTCTAACTTAGCATTCAAATCATCATTAATGCTCCTTAAGCTAGAAATTGTCTCATGGCAAGAAGATAATTCACAAGAAAGCATTTCATTTCTCTTAACTTCTAAGGCATGAGATTTTTGTGCTTCTACAAATTTGTCATGTTCTTCATACAACAAGTCCTCTTGTTTTTCTAAAAGCCTATTCTTATCATTCAAGGCATCAATCAATTCATTTACTTTATCTACCTTGGTTCTATCTAGGCCCTTAAATAAACATGAATAATCTATTTCATCCTCATCACTAGATTCGTCCTCACTTGAAGAAGCATAAGTAGAGTTTCAAGTACATACCTTCTTCTCCCTTGCCATAAGGCATGTGTGACGCTCGTTGGGGAAGAGGGATGACTTGTTGAAGGCGGTGGCGGCGAGTCCTTCATTGTCGGAGTCGGACGAGGAGCAATCCGAATCCCACTCCTTGCCAAGATGTGCCTCGCCCTTTGCCTTCTTATAGTTCTTCTTCTTCTCCCTCTTGTTACCTTGATCCTGATCACTATCATTGTCGGGACAGTTAGCAATAAAATGACCAAGCTTACCACATTTGAAGCATGAGCGCTTCCCCTTTGTCTTGGTCTTGCTTGGCTGCCCCTTGCGACCCTTTAGCGCCGTCTTGAATCTCTTGATGATGAGGGCCATCTCTTCATCATTAAGTCCGGCCGCCTCAATTTGTGCCACCTTGCTAGGTAGCGCCTCCTTGCTTCTTGTCGCCTTGAGAGCAAGAGGTTGAGGCTCATTGATTGGACCATTCAGAGCGTCGTCCACGTACCTCGCCTCCTTGATCATCATTCGCCCGCTTACAAATTTTCCAAGGACTTCTTCGGGCGACATTTTGGTGTACCTGGGATTCTCACGAATATTATTCACCAAATGAGGATCAAGAACGGTAAAGGACCTTAGCATCAGTCGGACGACGTCGTGGTCCGTCCATCGCGTGCTTCCGTAGCTCCTTATTTTGTTGATAAGGGTCTTGAGCCGGTTGTATGTTTGGGTCGGCTCCTCGCCCCTTATCATCGCGAATCGTCCAAGCTTGCCCTCCACCAACTCCATCTTGGTGAGCAAGGTGACGTCGTTCCCCTCATGAGAGATTTTGAGGGTATCCCATATTTGCTTGGCGTTATCCAAGCCGCTCACTTTGTGGTATTCATCCCTGCACAATGAAGCTAGAAGAACAGTAGTAGCTTGTGCATTCTTATGAATTTGCTCATTAATGAACATGGGACTATCCGTACTATCAAAGTGCATTTCACTCTCTACAATCTCCCATATACTAGGATGGAGAGAGAACAAGTGACTACGCATTTTGTGGCTCCAAAATCCGTAGTCCTCTCCATCAAAGTGAGGAGGTTTGCCAAGTGGAATGGAGAGCAAATGAGTATTTGTACTTTGCGGAATATGAGAGTAGTCAAAAGAAAAGTTCGAATTAACCGGTTTCCTTCTCTCGTAGCTGTTGTGGTCGTCGTCCTTTTGGGAAGAAGTAGACTCATCGCTGTCGTCGTAGTAGACGATCTCCTTGATGCGCCTCGTCTTCTTCTTCTTTCCATCTTTCCGTCTATGGCCCGAGCCCGAGTCGGTAGGCTTGTCATCCTTCGGCTCGTTGACGAAAGATTCCTTCTCTTTATCGTTGATCACGATACCCTTCCCCTTAGGATCCATCTCTTCGGGCGGTTAGTCCCTTTGTGAAGAGAACGACTCTGATACCAATTGAGAGCACCTAGAGGGGGGGGTGAATAGGTGATCCTGTAAAACTTGAAAACTTAAGCCACAAAAACTTGGTTAAGCGTTAGCACAGTAAATGCCAAGTGGCTAGAGAGGAGTCACAACAAAACACAATAACCACAAGAAATCAATCACAGAGATGGCACGGTGGTTATCCCGTGGTTCGGCCAAGACCAACGCTTGCCTACTCCACGTTGTGGCGTCCCAACGGATGAGGGTTGCAATCAACCCCTCTCAAGCGGTCCAAAGACCCACTTGAATACCACGGTGTTTTGCTTGCTTTTCTTAATCCCGTTTGTGAGGAATCTCCACAACTTGGAGCCTCTCGCCCTTACACTTGAAGTTCACAAAGAAGCACGGAGCAAGGGAGGGATTAGCAACGCACTCAAGACAAGAAATCACAGCAACACACGCACACAAATCGCAATGAGAGCTCACAACACAACTCAATGAGTTCACCACTCAACTAGAGCTCTAATTGCTATCGCAAAGAATCAAAGGCGCAGAATCGATGTCTTGGTGCTTAGGAATGTTGTATGAATGCTTGGTGTCCTCCTCCATGCGCCTAGGGGTCCCTTTTATAGCCCCAAGGCAGCTAGGAGCCGTTGTGAGCATTCTAGGAAGGCTGATCTTGGCTTCTGTCGACTGGCGCACCGGACAGTCCGGTGCACACCGGACACTGTCCGGTGCCCGATTTCCTTCCAAAAATGGCACAGTCGACCGTTGGCAGCCAGAGAGCCGTTGGCACATCGGTCATGTCCGGTGCACACCGGACAGTCCGGTGCCTCCTTCTAGCCGTTGGCTCGGCCACGTGTCCCGCACAGATCGCGCGGCCGACCGTTGGCCCTGCCGACCGTTGGCTCACCGGACAGTCCGGTGCACACCGGACAGTCCGGTGAATTATAGCCGTAAATCGCCGATGAATTCCCGAGAGCGACGAGTTC
This sequence comes from Zea luxurians, assembly GCA_029449295.1. Classification (NCBI taxonomy): domain Eukaryota; kingdom Viridiplantae; phylum Streptophyta; class Magnoliopsida; order Poales; family Poaceae; genus Zea; species Zea luxurians. The sequence continues at coordinate 106,845,145 of JAOPSE010000010.1, forward strand.
GCTTGTGAACGGCCCACCGGACAGTCCGGTGCACCACCGGACAGTCCGGTGAATTATAGCCATACACCACCGTCGAAGTCCTGAGAGCAGCCTGTTCGCTCGAGCCAGCCTGGTGCACCGGACACTGTCCGGTGCACCACCGGACAGTCCGGTGCTCCAGACTGAGCAGGGTCTTGGCTGCTCGAGCCAAGGCATTTTCAATTGGATTTTTCCTGTTTCCAGCACTTAGACACAATACATTAGTCCATAAAACAATGTACTAAGTCTGAGAAACATACCTTTATCCTTGATTTGTACTTCGTCCACCATTTTACACTTAGGCACTTGTGTTGGACACTAAATTACCAAAATACTTAGAAATGGCCCAAGGGCACATTTCCCTTTCACTTCTCACTCTTGCTTTTCATTGGAGTTGAACCTCCCATAAACTTATGTATGGCTACAAGAGACTTTGATGTGTGGAGATCCTTGTGAGGTGATTTCATAAGGAAGATATGTGGGCTCAAGTTGATCACTGGATGACTTGAGAAGGGTGAGTGCAACCCTCGTCCTTTGGGACACCACAACGTGGATGTAGGCAAGCATTTGAGACTTAGCCAAAACACGATAAAAATCGCCGTGTCTTGTATGCTCTACTTTTTTGTGATTTGTTCTTCCTACCTCATTCTAAGATCTTAATCTTCACTTGATTTTTTTCCCCTGAACTAATTCCTAAATCAAGTTGGGCATCAAGTGCATGAACTTTTCTCACTTCTTCTACACTCTTGGATCTTGACTTTGAGCTAATTACTAAATTGGGTCCAAGTTTGTTTTAAGTTGTGATTTTTTAGGTTCACCTATTCACCCCGTCTAGGTGACAATCAATCCATCATAATGGGCAAGAACCTTGCCAGATTTACGGTAAGCACATAAGTGGCATCAAAATTATGATAAGACAGATATGGATCATTTGATGCACTTTTAGTTTTGGCTTTAGGAACACTAGCAATTTTAGCATGAGAATCAATGTGCCTAGCATGATATGTTAGACGCATGAGCATAATGAACATCTGGAGCATGAACTTTCTTAGCATGAGCATGAGAAGTACTAGCATGAGTATTAGCATGAGAAAAATGTGAACATCATGCATAATGGGGGGTTTCCCCTCTTTTTCACAAATTTAAGAAAATATTGCCCACTCAAACCAACATGTTGGTGGAGGTGGGAGGGTGTATTTTAAAATGTATGTGAGGAGGTCGAAGGCCCACTGAAAAAGCTGATATATGGTGGGAGGGTTATTTTGTAAAATTATCATGACTGCTTGCACGATTTGCAACAAGTGTTTGGTTTGCACCTGATCCGTTCCCAAGACATAATGCATGTATTTTTATACAAAGGGCAACATGAAAAACAAAAATAAGTAGGCCTACAAGGAAAAAAGGATGATTATCAATGTCGAAAGAGCGGAGGACGAGGAATATTATAGGGGTTATGAGAAAATGGTTCCTTTCGGAGCAGACTTAACCTTAACTATCTTATAATAGGATGAAAACCTGCTAACGAACATCTTGATCATGATGAGTCCATCATCGTTCTTGCTTAAAATAATCATTGTGTAATTATTATAAGGTCTTTGTTACCATATATGTTTGTTTCTATGGTTTACCTAATATTTAATTAGGTTTATACAATTTTCTATTTTCTATAGTTTAATGAATTTTTATGAAATGGTACAAAATAACCAAAGGTTGAAATGAGTTACCCCAAAACAATCCAAATTGGTACCAAATTTTTATAATGGGTCTTATATAGCTTAAACAAATCAACTCTGCTAGAGGTGGATGTTAAATTATATTATTTCGAAGGGATAATTTGACATACTTTCTCTATTTTAGTACAACATAAATGTGACAGTGACCAAAACTGGTTATAAAAACTAAGATTTGGTGTGTGGACATACTTTGGGTCCATATGCTTGCAAACTCGAGACATTTCAAGAAAGCTGAAATATACATACTTTACAAAATGGATCTGCCATTTCATAGAACCCTAACCACAACTCCTAAGCTTCCATAGCTCTTGTATATTTTGGTGTTATGCTTCAAACGTTTTTTCTCAAGCTTGTACATACCACAAATAAAAAATATTAAGTTTTGTATTTTTAAGGTGGCTTATTATTTTCTATAGTTCAAATGAATTTCATGACAATACGAAGTGACTAGAGATTGAAATGAGGCTACCTCCAAAACAATCTAAAATGAAATCAAACTTTTATATTGGGTATCATATGGACTACCGAACTAATTTTAGTGAAGGTGGATGGAAAATTATATTATTTCAATGGAGTGATTTAACCTCTTATATCCATTTTAGCACAACATTAATGTGATAGTGACCAACATAGGAATCAAACCAAAGACCAACAAGCCAATGTCGTGAATTACCATTGTGCTACATATGAGTTTAACTAGAATCCTATTAAACCATTTCAAGGTTTATTTTCGAGTTAGTGGGAAATAGTTATCACTATCGTTGCTTTTGATAACCAGCAACCAAGACATCATCACTACCGGTTCCTATCTACAATCAGCAGCGATGTGTCCACACCACTGTCTATTTTTTTAACCAACAGTGAAGGCCCTCATCATTATCGGTTGCTCCCTTCAATTGGCATTGATGTGCCCACTATATATACATCTTGGATGCCTAAAATCTCTAAACCATTTTTCATTTGGGTCTCTCCATGCCCTCCTCTTACTTGTTATCGATGATGTCCATGAGGAACACCACCACCACCCATGCCATCGTTCCCTAGCCTCATGCCCTCCTCTTTGTTGATACTGGTGTTTACGCATCCCCATGTGCTTTAACAGCACGAGGAACACCATTGCCACCATTTCTTGAGGAACACTGCCCCCACTATCATCACCACATTGTTGTCCTCCACATTGGCCCTCATGCCCTGACCACCATGCCTGCATCTCCCAACACCTTCCTTCACACTAATGCCTTGTGGACCACATGGACATTAGCCTTTCCACGCTCCACATTGAGCTCCTCCCTTATTGCCCCTAGGTGTTCGATCAAATGCTCGTGAGCCATTTGGAGGTAATGCAATCGATAAGAATGAAGAGCATATATACCATGTGCATGTATATATACAATATGTGAAATTATCCAAGTATCTCACTTGGCATTTGCTTTTTCCTTTGTTATGTGAAATTGTGAGAAGGAAGAGGCAACATCACATTCAAACTTATTCCCCACTATTTGACCCATTTTCATGTTGAAATAGGGCTTGGTCCAAAAACAAAGATTGTTGTATTTAATGTGCTCTATTTTTTGGTCAAATGTAAAAAAGGAATAGAACTAAAGTTGTATATTGGTCCATCGCGATGAAAAGGTGTGAAACTAAGGGTTTTTGGTATATTTAAGCATTTTCTTGTCATTTGATCAACACAAACTATACATAACTTTTGTTACAGAAGCCATTTAGAGTTTTTTGAGCATCAAAGCAAGGTTTTATTAATATGGAATGTTAGAACCTGGAGAACGCCATACCTCTAGATAACGCCAAAACATATTTAAGGATCTCGATATAGGGGATTACTGCGAGGGCTAGCTAATGGGACCATCACTCCCAAAAGCCCATGCCCCATGACATGCTCTTTCTACAACCAAGATAGAGGCCAAACTCTCTAGGTATCTTGGACTAGAGGCATCCTAAAGGAATGACACCAACACCATCAAGTCCAGTTAAGAGCGACCAAGGGTCCTAAGATTCCCATCACCCCATGTGCTCCTAAGTGTCTGATTGGTTGCCTGCATTAGTCTAGCATGGTTGTATCAGTGAGTCATGTTGGAATTAGGCCCACTAGTGTGTGGCCCAATTCAATAAGGAAGCCAAGGTGAAGTGTAGAGATGGCATGGGACTTTAGTCCCATATCACCCATCTAGATAGGAGAGAACCAGCTTATATGTGGGAGTGTTTCCTACTATTCACATGAGACAAATAAAGGGCTATGGAGGCTGCCGCACGCGCGCTCGCTCGTGTTTCATGTTTTTTCGTGTTATTTATCGCGTGACTTGTGACGTTGCGCGATCACGTCATGACGTGTTCTAAACGGTAGTTTAATTTTTGCCTTTTATTTATTTGGTTATCAAATATCACACCTAGACTGCCACGTCAACCAGGAGTAATGGGCACGCATGTTACGTGCGAGATCTCGGGGCGGTTGCACGTAGAGATATTCTAGGGGGCGGTTCCTGGAATTTAGCAGATTGAATCAAGGGGTTGCGACGGCCCGTCAATAAAGGGTAGATGTCCTTCAGTCGGAGGACATAGGCCCATAGCAACCAACTCGTTCTCTTCTTCTCAATTCTCTATGTCGTCGCTTCTCTGCCTTGCTGTCCCTTCGTCTGCCTGCAACAGATCAAGGAAGAGCGGTGTCTCTAAACCATTGTCGGCATTTTGATGACCTGCACGGGTGCCTGCAAAACAGGTTTCTAGGAAGTGCTTCGCGCACGTCCGCTCGGGTTCCTCTACAAAACTCATGGAAATCACTGTGAGTAAATCTGCAGTTTCAGTTTGTTGCAATGACAGTCTTATGACTAGATCCATTATCGATTCTTATTTTATGCGTTAATCTTGTTGAGTTAGTTTAGATCTGTTTTGTTTTAATGTCGTGGATATTATCTACCAGTAGATCTAGGTTTTTTCGTTTTATGCTGCATTATCAAATTAATCTTAGGCCTTGTTAATTTTCCAACAATCCAGAAACCTAATAGAATTAACATGGCTAGACCTTCGGATGCACTGAAACCTAACCGGTTTACCGGTGGTCAAAACTTTAATAGATGACAGACTAAGGTTAAATTCTGGCTCATGTCATTGAGGATCTGGTGGGTGATTTCCCCAGTTCTTCCTTTCACTAAGGAGTAGGATCGTAACTTCGAGTCGGATGACGGAACATGTGTTGGTTGTATTTGGACACTGTTTTCAGATCAACTATATGACATACACATGCACCACGAAGTGGTTCATGATTTATGGGAGACCCTAGACCGGATGTATACTGAATCAGATGCTGGACATGAACTTTATGCTAATGAGCAGTACCATGAATATAGGATGGTCGATGATCGTTCTATCACAGAACAGGATCATGAAATCTAGCTTCTGGTGGGGGAACTTGCACACTTTGACTGTGTCTTGCCTAACAAGTTCATGGTTGGTGGCATCATTTGTGACGGAACCTCCCAAGTCATTAGGCCCACCTATAGTTGTCCTTGTCCAACGGACCTCAGACAACCCTGCAGGTGCCCCTGAATCACTTGACAAGTTCGGTATCTGCTTTCCTTACCTTCCCCAAGAGCGCTTCACCCGTCACGCAGACATTACAAGCATCGGAGATACAAAAATGCAGAAGCAGTTACATTAACTTACCTTTATTGGAAAGTAAGACAGAGTTATATAGTTACAGACCAGAACATAATATATGAGTGCTGAGTATTATTATTACAAACCATGGGAGGGAAAAACCCCTCCCGATAAGTTTTAAACAAAAGATTTATGGAGGATCCTTTCCTCCCGCAGCTTTAGTCTTGATGCTCTTCCTTTGGTACCACCTTTGAACAGAAGCAACAAAAGTTCGTTGCTTCTTCACCTAAAACAACATGGGATAAAGCCCTATGTATGGAATTACTCAGCAAGTCTTACCCGACTAAAGAAAAGACTCTCAAGGGTATGCTGGCTTTTAAGGGGGTCAAGGTAAGGCTTATCAATAATCAATGACTCTGTTTGCAGAAATGCTTACTAATAGTGGATCCTTAAAAATCCAAATTTTAATTGTCAGGTTAAGTAACATTACCTGCATCAAGAGTTTTCTCTACCCTAGTTCAATCACTTGACCTGCACTAGCCAGTTTCTTTAACAATCCTTCATCTTTACTGGATTTCTACGTATAGGGCAGTGACCAAGTCTTCATAACTGCGAAGGTACGGCGATCCGAATCGATTATACTCAGCTGAGGATCTCCGATCACACGACATATGTAGCACTTAACCCTTGCATATGTCAACTCGCCATCGGGGTTCTTAAGACCAGATCAGGTTCACACGCCAACCGAGAGCACAGATACACCACCGTCCAGCCTCTTGCCATGGAGGGTACACGCTACTCTCGCCATCTCTCCACTCCCATTGCGTGGTATCTTATTTTGGTATTAGTCTGCCCGAGGCAAAACTTACCCATGACGAGGCATGTGACCAGTTAAATGGTCCTCGGTCATCAAGCCTACATCGGCACGGTCCTTAATCGACTCAGATGGAGACACTACACCGAGACTCTCTTCTCGTGCAAGTCACCCGCCAATCTCAGCTTTATCATTTCAAACCCAAAAACTTGGTACCTGGCAGAGGTACATCTTTTCCGATGTTGAACCCATCATGGCCAAGATGGATCCACCATCAAGTTTTATTTTTTTCGAAAACATCCCAACCACTTTGCAACATCATCTTTGGAGAAAACAAAACATTTTATTTTTCTAAAGCGAAGCTAAGCATAAGAAAAACCTCTTGTAAAACAGGGATTTAGGAGATAATTCAAGGAAGGAGATACAACAAGAGTTTAGCACATAACTCCTATCACCTAATGCATCAAGTAAGTGAGAAAGATTTTAAAGGAACAAGGAGGTGGCAAATGCACCGGGGCTTGCCTTGTGTTACTGATGAATCAGGCTCGGTTCTGCAGGTATCGAAATAAAAACATTTGCTTGCCTGATGTTCCTCAGGTGGTGGTGGTGAAGTCTTCCCTTCTTCGACTTCTACTTCTTCTTCATTTTCTAAATATAACCATACATAATAATGAATGCCCATGTAATGCTCATGAGAGTGCAAAGATAATAAAAGTTTATTATCTAAAGTCTTGAATACAACTTTCCTTCACAGATCTCCGAGAACTTAGGGTTTCCGGAGTCAATAGTGAAGTTCATAATGCAGGGCTAGGGTTTTGGGTTCTAAGTATCAAACATGGTCTAAAACATACCAAACTTTACCCAAGGCTTCTAAATATTATTTAGAGTTTATCCTAAAAATTTAGTGAATTTTGGATTTATTATTTATTCTCTAAAAATCCAGAAGCATGGTTTTAGGCTGTTTTAAATACTCTATAATTTCCCTTTTGGACTAAAAATCATGAAACTATTTTTATTAAATTCTATAGGAATTTAGAAATCTAGCAAAATTCGTCTGGTATTTTTAGGACTTTTCTACAATTTCCTAGAATTTCTTTAGCTCTGGCAAAAAAGGAAAAAGAAAACTGATGAATAGTACTGGACCTAATTCAGCCCAATCAGCCCAATAACAGCAGAAACGCGCCCCCGCGCGCGCGCCCGCGTCGACTTTTGCAAGAACAACCTTGGCTTTTTGAATAACCTAAAGTGGGGTCGCGGCACTATTAACTCACTCACTGACACTTGCGATAAGGTCCCTCCACTTCTTTCTCTTCACAGTCCGGAGTCCCCGACGGCAAACTGCATCGCGCAGAGCTCCGACGAGCTCGTGTACCGGCCGACTCACAAAATGACTGGCGCCTTACTTCGACCGAGACCGAATTCAAGACCTAAGGATCGTTTTCCCCCCAATTAATTTCTGGATTGAAGCCCTACAACGCCCTGCCCACGGTGACCGCGGGCACTACGGCAACCCAACGCGTTCTCGGTGATCTATGGAGTCTTAGCTTAATTGACCGGGTCGAGAAGCATCACAAGCACACAAGGATGCTAAAACAAGAACAAGGAGGGCGTGATCGGACCTGTGACGGGCTGACCGCGGCGAGCCTACCCACACGGTGTTCTTGACCAAATTGGGGGAAATTCCAAATTGGAGTTCTAGTGACTAATTGGAGGCACGGGTGGGTGTGTTGGGTTCGTGATAACATGGCGCAATAGACATAGTCGTCAATTTATAGGATCGCAAAGCGGTGGCTGGGAATTGGAATGAAGACGTGCGGCGACCGGAGATAACAGGGGTTACTCGCGCGTGCAATTAGTGTCTTTCGTCGTGGCAAACTTACCGGCGATGAGCAGATACCGCAAGCCAAGCTACTGTGACGTGGTAAAATGCTTTAGCATGTGGCGCACAGTGGTAGTCGGCCAGCGGTGGTGAGGGCTTATCCCGGTCAGTCGATGAGCAAGAGGTACGGTGAGCCTTATCTGTGCCTGAGCTCGAGCTGATCCAGTGCCAAGATTTTTACTTCATCATGATTATCCCCTTACCAGTGAACTCGAATCACGGTGACGGCGTGAATCACGACGTAGAGATTATCGACGGCGAGGGGGAAACATCAGGGATCTATTTCAGCTACTGTACCATGGGAGCCCTCATTCAGTCAACCTGACAGCCGATGTTTAGCTTCAATTTTCTCCTAATTTTATGTAACAACTAGTTCAACTCTCTGTATCAAAGTTGGAGACTTATAAATCATCTTCACCTTTGCTATAGCATCACTAGTCAAATTCTCACTGGATCATGCTTAAATTCGAGCCCTAAGTTCATGCAGTTCCACTGCCGGCCTGAATTTCAGACTCAAGCCAGCCTGACAGGTCAACTTGGAGTCAAATTTTCTCCAAATTTCTTATGTAACCCAAACATAATCTCTGTAGCAAAGTTGCTCTCCTTACATAGCTCTATGGAATTGATGTGGTGACCTAGGGCAAAACCCTTATGGTTTGAAAGTTACAAGGCCCCAAAGTTGAGCTAATATCACTAATTTCAGACTTAAGCAATTAGAGTATGAGTGGGGCTCTTTTGCAAATAAGTCCAAAACTCAAGGTTAAGTTGCAAATCTTCATAATTGTGAACCATATAACTTAAGACACCTTACTTTCATGGTTTTTGGACTTTAGCCCAAAAGTGCACTAATTTTGCATTTAGCCCCCTAGGGTTTAACTCTAGGGTTTTCCAGGGTTCTATTTAGGGTTTTTGATATTTCTGGGGTTTGGATATCACTTTAGTTCATCTATGGTGACCTTTTATGACTATTTCAATGGGGTTTTGAAGTTTTCCCCTATTTAAGGTTTATTTGCCCTATTAAGTCCAATCTAGGGTTAAGTACCCTACTCTAGGGTTTTATCCACAAAATGTCATCACAATACAACTTGTTTGAATTTTTTGCCTAGTGAATGCACTCTAGGTGTGACAAACACATGATATGCCAATGCTTATGATGTTATGCTCAGGTTTTAGTGACAGTAACACCAGGGATGTTACATCCTTCCCGCCCCATAAAAGAATCTCGTCCCGAGATTAAAAGTCCTAGGGCAAGTAATGGAAAAGGAAATGCTTCACACTTTTATTTCCTTATTCTTGGTACAAGGCAGGGGTGGTTTGGGCTCACTTCTTTATTACAACAATTGTATATACTTTACAAATTACATGAGGCTAAAAAACCTAGGAAATTTTTTTCTAAAAAGTCCTAAGTTTCCCATGTAGCCTCATCTTCTAAATGCTGGTTCCACTGTATCTTGTAAAATTTAAGAGTTCTTCTTCTGGTAATTCTGTCCTTTTGATCCAAGACTCGAATAGGGTGTTCTGAATATGTCAAGTCTGGTTCTAAGGCAACAATTTTTACTTTAATAGTTCGATCGGGAACCCGAAGACACTTCTTCAGTTGAGACACGTGGAACACATTATGTACAGCAGACAAGGTTTCGGGTAGTTGAAGTCGGTATGCCACTGGTCCATATTGCTCAAGCACAGGGAAAGGACCAATGTATCGAGGTGCAAGCTTCCCTTTTACCCTGAAACGTGATACACCCTTCATTGGGGAGACTTTCAAATAGACATAATCTCCCACCAGAAAATACAAGAGCATTCGTCGTTTGTCTGCATAACTTTTCTGTCGAGCTTGGGCTTTCTTCAAGTTATGAATAATTCATTGAACTTTTTCTTCTGTTTCCTTTACCATATCTAGCCTGAAGAAACTCCTTTCACCTAGTTTAGACCAGTTTAATGGAATGCGACACCGTCGGCCATACAAAGCTTCAAAGGGTGCCATCTTAATGCTTTCTTGATAGCTATTATTGTATGAGAACTCCGCTAATGGCAAACAATCATCCCATTTTTGTGGGAATTCCAGAACACAAGCTCGTAACATGTCCTTAAGTATTTGATTTACCCTCTCAGTTTGCCCACTGGTTTGAGGATGATAGGCCAAACTATGGAGCAACTTGGTACCGAAGGATTTGTGAAGTTCTTCCCAAAATTTGGATACGAATTGAGGTCCACGATCTGACACTATGGTCTTTGGAACACCGTGCAAACTGAGAATACGAGCAATGTACAGTTCTGCATATGCAATTACTGGATATTTTACTTTGACTGGAAGGAAGTGGGCGATCTTTGTGAGTCAGTCAATGATAACCCAAATAGAGTCAAAGCCTTTTGCTGTTCTGGGTAATCCCACAACAAAGTCCATGCTAATATCTTCCCATTTCCATGTTGGTATTGGTAGAGATTGTAATGGACCAGCAGTCTTCATATGTATGGCTTTGACACGCCTACAAGTGTCACATTTTGCCACATAGCGTGCGATTTCAATCTTCATCTTTGTCCACCAGTAATGTTGTTTTAGATCATGATACATCTTAGTGCTTCCAAGATGAATAGAATAGCGACTAAGATGTGCTTCATCTAATATTTGCTGGCGGATCCCTTCATTCTTTGGCACAACTATGCGGTTGTTGAACCATACAATACCTTGATCGTCTTTTCTAAAACATTTGGCTCTTCCGGCCTCTATTTTCTCATGGATGTGCTTCATACCCTCATCATCTTTTTGAGCATCAATTATTCTTGGTAAAAGGACTGACTCAAGCTTTAGTTGATTTAAGGTTCCATGTTGGATCATCCCCAGGTTTAACTTTTCCATTTCTTGGCATAAGGTAATGTCAGTAGTCTTCACTGTAAGACAGTGACAGGAAGCCTTACGGTTGAGTGCATCTACCACTACATTGGCCTTGCCTGGGTGATAATAAATTTCCAATTCATAGTCCTTAATAAGCTCGAGCCATCGCCTCTGTCTCATGTTTAATTCAGACTGGGTGAATATGTACTTCAAACTTTTATGATCTGTATAGACGTGACAGATACTCCCCAGTAGATAATGACGCCAGATTTTTAGGGCATGAACCACTGCAGCTAACTCCAGATCATGAGTGGGATAATGTTCCTCATGCCGGCACAACTGCCTTGAAGCATAAGCTATCACTCGGCCTTCTTGCATTAGAACACATCCGAGACCACTGCCTGATGCGTCACAATACACATCAAAGGGTTTTTCAGTATCCGGTTGAGCCAATACCGAAGCAGTGGTTAATAATACCTTCAATTGTTCAAAGGCTTCATTACACTTTAAAAACCAATTAAGTTTAGTATCATTCTTCAATAAACTTGTGATTGGTTTCACAAGCTTAGAAAAATCTGGTATGAATCGGCGGTAATAGCCAGCTAGCCCAAGGAAACTTCGGACTTGATGTACAGTGGTTGGGGGTTTCCACTCCAAAATATCCTTGACTTTGCTGGGATCCACCGCAATCCCCTTGGCAGATAATACATGTCCCAGTAATTGGATCTCTTCCAGCCAGAACGCGCACTTACTGAACTTAGCATACAATTGGTGCTCTCTTAAGCGCGTCAACACGATCCGTAAATGTCGAGCATGCTCCTCTTCATTCTTGGAATATATTAAGATATCATCAATGAATACCACCACAAACTTATCTAGCTCGAGCATGAATACCGAGTTTATAAGATAGGTGAAGTGGGCAGGAGCATTTGTTAGTCCGAAAGACATAACCAGATATTCAAGTAAACCATACCGCGTAGTGAATGCGGTCTTCGGTATATCTTCGGGTGGGATATGGATCTGATGATAGCCCGATCTGAGGTCAATCTTAGAGAAGACCCTCGCTCCAGTCAGTTGATCAAATAGAATGTCAATCCGTGGAAGAGGGTACTTATTTTTGATGGTAACCTCATTAAGGGGTCTATAATCCACGCACATCCGTAGTGTTTGATCCTTCTTCTCAACAAAGATGGCTGGACAGCCCCATGGTGATGAGCTTGGCCGGATGAATCCCTTCTCTAGTAGATCTTGTAATTGGGTCTTGAGCTCTGCCAGTTCATTTGGAGGCATTCGGTACGACCTTCTAGAAATAGGAGCCGTACCAGGCTTTAACTCAACCACAAATTCTACCTCTCTTTTCAGAGGCAATCCGGGCAAATCTTCTGGAAAGACGTCTGGGAACTCACATACTACCGGAATATCTTTGATCTCCGGTATGATGGCTTCATATATTCTACCACATGGCTTAGCTAGAATAGCTACGGGGATAGACAGAAGAACTTCTTCTTGGTTATAACTCAACCTGATGGTTCTCCGATCAATGTTCAGAATCGCTTTATGTTGGGCCAACCAATTCATGCCCAAAATTACATCTATATATTGGCCTTTCAGAACAATCATATTAGTAGGAAAGTCCCGTCCAGCCAATGTTACGGGCACTTGGAAAGCCACTTCCTTAGTGAATATTTGTCCCCCAGGTGAATGAATTTTAAACCCTTCCCTTGATTCATGGTATGGAATGCAATGTTGCTCCACAAACTTCTTGCTTATGAATGTATGTGAAGCGCCAAAATCAAAAAGAATAATTGCAGGGTGATTAGCCACGAGAAACGTACCCATCATAACCGGTTCGCCGTCCGGTGTTGTGGCCACTTGAGTATAATAAATTCATCCTGTTTTCCTTGTATTTTTGCCCGTGGTATTGTTTGCCGCATTTCCCTTTCCTTGAACGGAATTCCTAGAACTCTGCTGATTACTTGAGCGATTCTGCTTCTGGTATGGACAGTCCTTGATAAAGTGTTTGGACTTTCTATAGTTGTAACAGCCAGTTGAAGAGCTGGGGAGGGCGGGAAAACAAGTGCCACGGCACCCGGCTGATTTGTTGGAGTGGGGGCAGTGGCGGGGCGAATGAAGACCGGTTGCTTGAAAGGGTAGGAGGGTGGACGTGGAGAAGAGCGATTCGGATTGAAAGGTCGGATTACCAACTGAAAGGGAAATAGGCTTACACCTTTTCCTAATTGATTTTGGTGGTTGAATAGCCCAACACAGATAATTGGACTAACTAGTTTGCTCTAGATTATAAGTTTTACACGTGCCAAAGGTTCACAATAAACCAATAAAAAGACCAAGAAAGGGTTCAAACAAAGAGAGCAAAAGACAACTGAAGTGTGCCCTGGTCTGGCACACCGGACTGCGGACAGTGTCCGGTGCACCACCGGACAGTGTCCGGTGAACCAGGGAACTCCACTCCGAACTACTCACCTTCGGGAATTCTGGGAGCCGCTCCGCTATAATTCACCGGACTGTCCGGTGTAGCACCGGACTGTCCGGTGTGCCAGCTGAGCAACGGCTACTTAGCGCCAACGGTCGTCTGCAAAACGCATTCAATGCGCTACAGTGCGCGCCAGTGTCAGAGCAACACCAGAAGGCGCACCGGACAGTGTACAGTGACTGTCCGGTGCACCACCGGACTGTCCGGTGACCTAGAAGACAGAAGATCCAATGGTCGAACCCTAACGGTCGGGTGACGTGGCTGGCGCACCGGACAGTGTCCGGTGGCGCACTGGACAGTCCAGTGCGCCATGCGACAGACAGCCTCCCAACGGCCACTTTTGGTGGTTGGGGCTATAAATACCCCCAACCACCCCACATTCATCGCATCCAAGTTTTCAGACTTCCTACACCTTACAAGAGCTATAGCATTCAATACAAGACACACCAAAGAGATCAAATCCTCTCCCAAGTCCAAAGATCATTCCAATCAAATAGTGACTAGTGAGAGAGTGACTTGTGTTCATTTGAGCTCTTGCGCTTGGATTGCTTTTCTTCTTCATTCTTTCTTGTGATCAACTCAATTGTAATCGAGGCAAGAGACACCAATTGTGTGGTGGTCCTTGCGGGGACTTAGTGTCCCGTTTGATTGAGAAGAGAAGCTCACTCGGTCTAAGTGACCGTTTGAGAGAGGGAAAGGGTTGAAAGAGACCCAGTCTTTGTGACCACCTCAACGGGGAGTAGGTTTGCAAGAACCGAACCTCAGTAAAATAAATCACCGTGTCACACTCTTTATTTGCTTGTGATTTGTTTTCGCCCTCTCTCTCGGTCTCGATTTTAATTCTAACGATAACACCGGCTTGTAGTTGTGCTTAAACTTTGTAAATTTCAGATTCGCCCTATTCACCCCCCTCTAGGCGACTTTCAATTGGTATCAGAGCCCGGTGCTTCATTAGAGCCTAACCGCTCGAAGTGATGTCGAGAGATCACGCCAAGAAGGAGATGGTGACCGGCGACAAGCCCGTTACAAGCCATGGGAAGGCTCCATCGGGAGAGTCCCGCAACAAGGGGAAGGAGAAGGAATCCTCTTCACACAAGTCGCATCGGAGTGGCGAAAAGAAAAAGAAGATGAGGAAGGTGGTCTACTATGAGACCGACTCTTCATCGCCATCAACCTACGGCTCCGACACGCCGTCCGTAACTTCTAAGCGCCATGAGCGCAAAAAGTTTAGTAAGATTCCCCTACACTACCCTCGCATTTCCAAACATACTCCATTACTTTCCGTTCCATTAGGCAAACCACCGGTTTTTGACGGTGAAGATTATAACATGTGGAGTGATAAAATGAGGCATCACCAAACCTCACTCCACACTAGTATTTGGAACGTTGTTGAGTTTGGTGTACAGGTACCATCCATGGGGGATGAGGACTATGACTCGGACGAAGTTGCCCAAATCCGGCACTTCAACTCACAAGCCACCACAATACTCCTCGCCTTTCTAAGTCGAGAGGAGTATAACAAGGTGCAAGGATTGAAGAGCGCCAAGGAGATTTGGGACGTACTCAAAACAGCGCACGAAGGAGATGAGGTGACCAAGATCACCAAAAGGGAGACGATCGAGGGGGAGCTCAGTCGATTCATGCTTCACCAAGGGGAGGAGCCACAAGCGATGTACAACCGGTTCAAGACCTTGGTGAACCAAGTGCGCAACCTTGGGAGCACCAAATGGGATGACCATGAGATGGTCAAGGTTATTCTAAGATCACTAGTTTTCCTTAATCCTACTCAAGTACAATTAATTCATGGTGATCCTAGATACAAAATAATGTCTCCCAAGGGAGTGATAGGTAAATTTGTGAGCTTTGAGCTAATGATCAAAGGCTCCAAAAAGATCATCGAGCAAGGCGCATCCTCCTCCGTTCCCAAAGCACAACCCGTTGCATTTAAAGCAACAGAGGAGAAGAAAGAAGATTCTACTCCAAGTAGAATCCCCATCGACGCCTCCAAGCTCGATAATGAGGAGATGGCGCTCATCATCAAGAGCTTCCGTCAAATCCTCAAACAAAGGAAGGGAAAGATTACAAGCCCCGTTCCAAGAAGGTGTGCTACAAATGTGGTAAGCCCGGTCATTTCATTGCTAAATGTCCATTATCTAGTGATAGTGATAGGGGCGACGATAAGAAGGGAAAGAGGAGAGAAAAGAAGAGGTACTACAAGAAGAAGGGCGGTGTCGGCGTTCCGAGACCGGGGGGGTCCCCGAGCCGACGAGTGAGAGTGCCGCGTGCCCCAGCCCAGATGGGTCGAGCGCGTGGGCGAGCGCGAAGGGGGGAACAGAGAGAGAGGTCGGTGGCCGGAGCCGGGTCGTGAGGGAGTCGGAGAATTCCCGCGGCCTTCGTGTTCGTCCCGCGCCCAGGTCGGGTGCGCTTGCAGTAGGGGGTTACAAGCGTCCGCGCGAGGTGAGGGGAGTGAGCGGCCCCGAGAGAGCGCCTGCCCCTGCCCTTCGTCCCCGCGAGGCCAACCTTCTCTAAGAAGGCCCTGGTCCTTCCTTTTATAGTCGTAAGGAGAGGGTCCAGGTGTACAGAATGGGGGTGTAGCAAGGTGCTACGTGTCTAGCGAGGGAGAGCTAGCGCCCTATGTACATGCCAAGGTGGCAGCCGGAGAGATCTTGGCACCCTGTTGGTGTGGCGTCGTGGCTGTTGGAGGAGTAACGGAGCCGGACGGGGAGACAGCTGTCGGAGTGGCTGGGCCCTTGCTGACGTCCTCCTGCTTTCGTAAGGGAGCTGAGAGTCGCCGTCGTCATGGTCTAGCGGGGCGCCATCATTTGCCTATCTGGCGTGGCTGGCCAGATGGGACGCCGGTCTTGTTCTCTGCGACCCAAGTCGGCTCAGGGCAGGGTGATGATGACGCTTCCTGTTGACGTGGCGGTCTCGTGTCCTAGGTCGGGCGTCGTGGAGGCTCCTCCGAAGCCGAGGTCGAGTCCGTCCTGCAAGACAGAGGCAGAGTCCGAGCCCTGGGTCGGGCGAGGCGGAGATCGTTCGGCAGAGGCCGAGGCGGAGTCCGAGCCCTGGGTCGGGCGAGGCGGAGTTCGTCGTCTTCCGGGGCCTTAGCCCGAGTCCGAGCCCTTGGTCGGGCGGGGCGGAATTCGCCGTCTTCCGGGGCCTTAGCCCGAGTCCGAGCCCTGGGTCGGGCGGAGCGGAGTTCGCCGTCTTCCGTGGCCTTAGCCCGAGTCCGAGCCCTGGGTCGGGCGGAGCCTCCTATGGCACCTCTGGCGAAGTCTGGTCGCCCGTTGGTCTTACCTTTTGCGTTAAACGCCCCGGTGACTCGGTCGGTTGGCGCGGTGATTTAGTCAGGGTTTCTTCTTATCGAAGGCGGGGCCTAGGGCGAGCCGGAGATGCGTCTGCCGTGAAAGAGGAGGCCTCAGGCGAGACGGAGTCATCTTAGGGTCGGCTGCCCTCGCCCGAGGCTAGGCTCGGGCGTGGCGTGGTCAAGTCACTCGTATGGACTGATCCCTGACTTAATCAAACCCATCAGGCCTTTGCAGCTTTATGCTGATGGGGGTTACCAGCTGAGAATTAGGCGTCTTGAGGGTACCCCTAATTATGGTCCCCGACAGTAGCCCCCGAGCCTCGAAGAGAGTGTTAACACTCGCTTGGAGGCTTGCGTCGCACTTTTTTGCAAGGGGACCAGCCTTTCTCGGTGGTACTTTGTTCCGGTGGGTGCGCGCGAGCGCACCCGCCGGGTGTAGCCCCCGAGGCCTCGGAGGAGTGGTTTCACTCCTTCGAGGTCTTAATGCCTTGCGTAATGCTTCGGCTGGTCTGGCGGTTCCCTCATGCGAGCAGGGCGTAACCCAGGTGCACTGTCGGGGCCCAAGTTCTCGGGCTGGTATGTTGACGCTGTCAACGGTTCGGCCGGAGCCGGGTTTGCGAGAGCAGCCCCCGAGCCTTCGCACGGAGCGAGAGGACGATCAGAGACAGACTCGACTTTTTATATACGCCCCTACGTCGCCTTTCCGCAAGGAGGAGGGGGGGAGTGCGCCATGTTACCCTCGATGGGCACCGAACATGGTGTCTCCGGTGAGCTGCAATCGGGTAATCCGAGTGGACGTCCGTGCCCCGTTCGTTGGGGGTCGGCTAGGGGCCCGGAGGCACGCCCAAAAGTACCTGCGGGTGATCTGCCGGACCCGGTCCCCTAGCGACGGGGTCCGAGGGCTCGTTGCCTCCCTCCGATGGGATTCCGTTACAGAGTCGTTCCCGCTGGTCTCGGAAATGTCCTAGGGTACCTCGGGAGCGCAGCCCGAGCCTTGGTTATGTATCGAACGTACCCCTGGTCATCCCTCGCTCGGCGTCTGAGGCGACTGTGAACCCTTCGACAGGCCAGCCTTCGAACCCCTGATCAGTAGGGGGCACGGAGCCCTAGTAGCCTGAGGCGGTCATGGAACCTTTCGGGAGGCCGACCTTCGAACCCCTGACCAGTAGTGGGTGTCGGGCCCACGCGATCTGAGGCGGCTGTTGAACCCCTCGGGGGGCCAGCCTTCGAACCCCTGATCAGTAGGGAGGCTCGGAGCCTAGTTCCTTCACGGGGAAGGATCCCTTTGGGGTTATCCCCCTTCTCGGTCCCTGTTGCAAGAGATAGAGAAAGAAGGAAAAGGGAAAAAGGATTCGAAATTGAACGTCGTGGCGTACCTTTTTCGGCGTGGTCGTTTTGGCGGAGGCGAAGCGTCGCCAGCTGCCCCTGCCAGAAACGTCACCTGTTTCGCCGCGAAGTTAATGCGCCGGGGTAAGCGGTCGGCGAAGCTGCCGTTGCGTGCGCGAGTCGTTCGAGGAACGGCTGTTTTGCTTCGCGTTTTTTGAACCCCGCGTCCGGTTCGGGCGGTACGTTGGAACCGTCTCGACCTTGGCCTTTATGTGCCCCGGAGAGGGTCCAGTGACGGTTCTCGACTTCACTTCTCGCCTTCTTCTCAGGTTTTTCGCAGCCTGAGAGATCTAGCCAGGAAAAGGAAACCGCCCTCCCCTGTCCTTCACGCCGCCACCCCTTCTGCCTTGGCGATGGCTGACCGGGTGACCATCCTCTCGCCGCGCGACCCGTGGCCCTTTTCCACGGTGACGGCGGGTGACCTGGAGGACCTCGTCGGCGAGGGTTTGCTCCGCCCCCTCACCGATAAGGAGCAGCCGGAATGGATTCCTCCCGCGGGCGGAGTCGCTCCATCCCCTCCGCCGGGGTATGTCGTGAGCTTCATCTCCTTCCATGAGCGGGGATTTGGAGTGCCGTCGAGCTGCTTCATGCGGGCCATCCTGTTCCACTACGGGGTGGAACTGCACAACCTCACCCCCAACTCCATCGCGCAAGCCGCTATCTTTGTAGCGGTGTGCGAGGGGTATCTGGGGATCGCCCCCCATTGGGATTTGTGGACTCACCTCTTCTTTGCCGAGCTTTTTGCTTCGTCGATGGGGGAGAGGAGGGTCCGTGCGGCGGTGCGGGCCGGCGGCTGCACCCTCTTGCTGAGGCAGTCGCGGTCGTTGCAGTATATTCCTGCCGTCCTTTCACCCTCAAACAAGGGTTGGCAGCGCCGGTGGTTCTACCTCCGGAATGACGGAGGGTCGCTCCCGCCGTTTTCTCAACGGGTTGTCACCGCCGCCCCCGACGCCTGGCGTCACGGGACTCCACACGAGAGGCAGAAGAAACTCGAACCTCTTCTCCAGGCCCTGAAGGCGTTGCGGGAGGAAGGGCTCACCGCCGCGGGAGTGGTTGCCGCCATCCATCGCCGGAGGGTGCTCCCCCTGGCGGAGCGGCGGTTGTCGCTTTGGGAGATGACCCAGGAGGCCGACTGGGAGGGGTCACGGATGTCCCCTGATCCTCTTCCCCACGACGCCCTCTACCGGCGGGTGTCGGTCGCGATGGGGAAGCCGGACCCCCACGCCCTCTCCCAGCCTCGAATGCGCCCCGACCAGGGGTGCGTCGCTCTGGTGAGTGTTCGTCCCTCCCTTCTTCACATGCCGGGTTGCTCCTGATTCTCACTATCGGTTTTCTTTCTCCCCCTTTTTAGGAGGTGGGGCGGCACAAACCCTCCCTGCCGCCGGTCCCGGAGGACGCGGTGGGTCGGGCGGCGAGGCGGGTCGCCGCGAAGGAGGAGAAGAAGAAAAAGGATGCGGAGAAGGCTCGGGCCCGCAGGCGGAGGCGGGCTCGGGACGCCCTGGAGAAACGCCGTCGTCAGCAGGAGAGGGAAGGGCTTCCCAGGGAGCTGTCGCCGGAGACGTCCGATGATGACGACGACGTCGACGACGAAGAGGAGGAGGACGACATGGTCGCCCGTCTCGGCTTCAGCTCCGGCTTGGGATGTGGCCGGGGGTCGTCGAGCCAGCCCCCGAGCGGGCCTACATCGTCGGTCCCTGGAGCCGAGGTGCCGGATCCCCAACCTGAGGAGCGGGGGCAACCCGAGAGGGTTCTTGACTCCTCGGCTGGGGGAGCTGACGCCACTCCAGGGAGCCGGGCCGAGGGGTCCGTTCTTCGGGAACCGTCGCCCGTGCCGGCAGCATGGGGGAGCGGTCCTCAGGTTGCCATGGCGGCGCCTGGGCAGTCCGCCTCTCGGGCCTCAGGGGCGTCTGAGGCGAGGGCGGCGCCGGGGCTGTTGGTGAAGCGGACCTCGGCGGTGGTTCCAGGAAGCGGGAGCCAAGAGACCTCCCCCCAGACACCGTGGATCATGATCCGGAGCGGGTAGGTATCTTGGAATCTCTCCGTCCCGGCGCTTCATTCATATGTCTGGGCCGTGATTTTCCCTTTCTTGTTTTCTTCAGCAAACGGAGCCATGGCCCTACCGACCTGGCGCCTCGGAAGGCCCTCAAGACGGCGTTGGTCCAGGCAGCTGGCGCCACCTCGGGCCCTGCCGCTCAGCCGACCCTTTCGTAGGGTGCTCCGCCGCACGGGGCTCAGGCGTCGCATGTTCTGGGGGAGCAGGTCCCCGAGGCGGGCTCCTCTGCCGAGGTGGCCATCGTGATCGGGGAGGCGGCCGACGCCGATGCGGTCCCGAGCTCGCCAGCCATGTTGGCCATGCCGGCGTCTGCCGCTACCGCAGCTGGCACCGTCCCGGTCGGAGAGCGTACGGTCGCCGCCGACGTCGGGACGGCCGCGGCGTCGGCGCCCGGAGCCTCGGAAGAGGTGGGCACGGACGCGCAGTGCTCCCAGGCGGGCGGCAGCCTTGTCGCTGTGGGGCGGAGCCCCGAGGCCCGGGGCCAGTTGCTCCGATTCCGGACCCGTGAGGCTTCGGGCCCTATCTTCGTTCTTGACGACGAAGAGGAGGACCAGTCCTGGGACGAGCTCCGCAAGCGTGCGGAGGCGTCAGTGGGGTTGCTCCGATCGTCGCTGGAGGTTCTCTGCGGGGACGTCCCCAAAATCCTTCAGGTAATGGCTTCAGGCATACCTTCTTGTTTCTGCGAGTGAGGCGTTCACCGTGATATCTTGTTTTCCTTTCCAGGATCTGACGGACCGGAGCGCTGCCAAGTCGTCGTTCATTCACCGCGAGGCCGTCGTCTGGGGCTCGCTACGGTCCCTGAGGACTTCGCTCGCCGGAGCTACCGCGCGCCTTTCTCAGCAGGACGCTAAGATAGCGGACCTCCAGCTGCTCTGTGCTGATCTGAAGGCCGAGGCGGCGGCAGCGTGCACGGAGGTGCTACAACGGCGGTCGGAGCTTGCCCAGGTTGCCGAGGAGCGGGACCAATCTCGGGGCCAGGCTGCCGAGGCCGAGAGCCGGGCCAAGATCCTTGCTGCCGATCTGGCCGCAGCCCAAGTCGCAGCCTCAGAGCAGCGCGTCCGAGCCAGAGGTATGGCCCGACCGTCCTTGGTTCTCGATCTTGTCTGTTTCTTCCGCTTGTGTTTGAGGTCTTTCTTCTGGTTGCTCGCAGAGCTCGAGTCTGCCCTCGACGAGTCTGCCAAGGCGCCTGCCGAGGCGCTCGACGGGGCTGCCGAGCAAAGGGAGGCCGATCTTGCGGCCATGTCCGAGGCCGTCTCGGAGGTCTATCGGAAACTCGGTCCCGGCGACGTCCCTTCAGGAAGCTCTCCCCAAAGCCGCCTTCAAGCCCTAGGTGATTACGCGCGCGGTAAAGTCCGCGGGGCGCTGCACCACGGCGTCAGGCGGGCCTTCGCCGTGCTCGCTTCCCACTACGTTGTGGACTTGGAGCGGGTCAGCGAGGGATACTGCTTGCCTGATGAAGACGAGGCTGCCCTGGCGGAAGTTCAGCGGCTCGACGCGGTCGCTGCGGGTCCGAGCGCGGCGCTGGCGACCGTCTTCGAAGCGGAGATTCTTCCTCCTGCGCCGCCGCCGGAAGCGGAGGCGGATCTTACCGACGGCGGGGGTGGAGTTGAGGGCGCGGCTCCTGCCCGAGGCGGCGCCTGATTTTTGTTGGGACAATTTCTATTGGATGTGTGATTTGCCGCGGCCACCGAGGCCTAGACATTTTACTTTCCTTCCGTGAAGTTATGCTCCTTTTCGTTTCGATTTTCGCGCCTGGCCCGTAGTGTCGACAACAGGGCGATTTCCCGAGCTGGGTCCTTTTTCGTGGCGAGCGACGAGTGAGGTGTCCCTAGCCCGGAGGCATAGGTGTTCCCTGGCTCAGTCGGTCTCGCCATTTACTCGTACCCAAGTTCGCTCCTCGGGACCCTGCTTCTGACGCATCCGGGAGAACGCAAAAAACCCTTCTTGACCGAAAAAGAGTTTTTCTGGCGCGGAACGGTACATCCAAACTCGATGAGAGGGGTTCCCCCTTTCTAGCCCCCGAGGGAGGGTCGGGCTCTGCCGGGGCGAGGTCGACCCTTCCTTGATGACCGATTCTTATGTGTGAGTGGGGAAAGGGCGCAGCCCCCGGGCATCGTTCGCGCAGAGGCCGTTTGGCGAGTCAAGCTCCTGCCCAGATATCCGGCGAGTGCTCGGTGACATCCCTCGGTATGCCGGGCATACCCGAGGGTCCCCACGCAAAAATGTCGACGTTTGCGCGAGGAAAATCGACGAGTACTGCTCCTTATTTGGGGCCGAGTCCAGAACTGATCCGGACATGCTTGGAGGCGTCGCCATTGGCGTCGAGAGGGACGTCCTTGACCGTCTCCGCTGGCTCGAAGTTGCCGGCATGTCGCTTCGCGTCCGGCACCTCTCGGGAGAGGCTTTCCAGGTCGGCAATGAGGGCCTCGGACTCGGCGAGGGCCTCGGCGTACTCCACGCACTCCACATCGCATTCAAATGCGTGTTCGTACGTGGGGCCGACGGTGATGACCCCGTTGGGGCATGGCATCTTGAGCTTCAGGTATGTGTAGTTGGGGATGGCCATGAACTTCGCGTAGCATGGCCTCCCCAACACTGCGTGGTAGGTTCCTCGGAACCCGACCACCTCGAACGTCAAAGTCTCCCTTCGGAAGTTGGAGGGTGTTCCGAAGCAGACAGGGAGGTCGAGCTGTCCGAGGGGCTGGACGCGCTTCCCGGGAATGATCCCGTGGAAGGGCGCAGCGCCTGCTCGGACGGATGACAGGTCGACGCGCAGGAGCCTGAGGGTCTCGGCGTAGATGATGTTGAGGCAGCTGCCTCCATCCATCAGGACCTTGGTGAGCCTGACGTCGCCGATGACGGGGTCGACGACGAGCGGGTACTTTCCCAGGCTCGGCACGTGGTCGGGGTGGTCGTCCCGGTCGAAGGTGATGGGCTTGTCGGACCAGTCTAGGTAGACTGGCGCCGCCACCTTGACCGAGCAGACCTCCCGACGCTCTTGCTTACGATGCCGAGCCGAGGCGTTTGCCGCATGCCCTCCGTAGATCATGAAGCAATCGCGGACCTCCGGGAACTCTCCTGCTTGGCGGTCCTCCCTTTTGTCGTCGTCGTGAGCCCTGCCACCCTCTGCGGGTGGCCCGGCCCTGTGGAAGTGGCGCCGAAGCATAACGCACTCTTCGAGGGTGTGCTTGACGGGCCCCTGATGGTAGGGGCACGTCTCCTTGAGTGCCTTGTCGAAGAGGTTAGCACCTCCGGGGGGCTTCCGAGGGTTCTTGCGCTCGGCGGCGGCGACAAGGTCTGCATCGGGAACGTCGCGTTTCGCTTGCGACTTCCTCCTGCTTTTCTTCTTGGCGCCGCGCGGAGTAGACGCCTCGGGAGCATCTTCCGACGGGCGGCCCTGGGGCTGCTTGTCCTTTCGGAAGATGGCCTCAACCGCCTCCTGGCTGGAGGCGAACTTGGTGACGATGTCCATCAGCTCGCTCGCCCTGGTGGGGGTCTTGCGACCCAGCTTGCTCACCAGGTCGCGGCAGGTGGTGCCGGCGAGGAACGCGCCGATGACATCGGAGTCGGTGATGTTGGGCAGCTCGGTGCGCTGCTTCGAGAACCGCCGGATGTAGTCTCGGAGAGACTCTCTCGGCAGTTGCCGACAGCTTCGGAGGTCCCAGGAATTCCCGGGGCGCACGTACGTGCCCTGGAAGTTCCCGGCGAAAGCCTGGACCAAATCTTCCCAGTTGGAAATCTGCCCCGGAGGCAGGTGCTCCAACCAGGCACGAGCGGTGTCGGAGAGAAACAGGGGGAGGTTTCGGATGATGAGGTTGTCATCGTCCGTCCCACCCAGTTGACAGGCCAGGCGGTAGTCCGCAAGCCACAATTCCGGTCTCGTCTCCCTCGAGTACTTCGTGATAGTAGTCGGGGGTCGGAATCAGGGCGGAAACGGCGCCCGCCGAATGGCTCGGCTAAAGACCTGCGGACCGGGTGGTTCGGGCGAGGGACTCCGATCCTCCCCGCTGTCGTAGCGTCCCCCACGCCTGGGGTGGTAGCCTCGGCGCACCCTTTCGTTGAGGCGTGCCCGACGGTCACGATGAGTGTGCTCGTCGCTGAGGTGGCCCGGGGCCGCAGGCGCGGTGTTGCGCGTGCGCCCGGTGAAGACCGAGGCTTCCCGCGTGAGTCGGGAAGTCGCGGCACGAGGTTCCGAGGGGTATCCCTGCCTTCGGGAGGCAGAGCTCTCGGCCCGCCGGGCCGCAGCGCCTTCCAGGAGATGCTTGAGTTCTCCCTGGATTCGCCGACCCTCGGTGGTTGATGACTCCGGCATCGCGCGGAGGAGCATCGCTGCAGCGGCCAGGTCCTGACCGGTTCCGCCGGATGCGGGAGGCGGTCTGTCCCTGGCATCGTTGGCGATGCGGTGCTGGAGACCTTGGGGCAGGTGACGTATTCCTCCGGCCGGGGGCTGGCTCGCCCATACCTGCCCGATGTTCTGGCGGATTGCCTCGAGCGCTCCTGCTCCCTCATCGAGCCCGGCCTGCGCCCCGCGGACTTGCTCGAGCTGTGGGTCGTGACCCCCCGCCGGAACGGGGACCACAGCTAGCTCCCGCGGGATGTCGGCGCGAGGCGCTGGCCTAGGGGGATCACCATCCTCCGGCGTGCCGAGACAGCCGCCTCCGGAGGGATCCCCTAACTCGATGTGGAAACATTCGCGACTCGGGCCGCAGTCCTTGTCGCCAAGGCTGCGGCTGCCGTCGGAACAGTCGGAGAGGCAGTAGTCACATGCGGTCATGAAGTCCCGCATGGCACTAGGGTTGCCAGATCCGGAGAAATCCCAGCAGATGCTGGGGTCGTCATCTTCCTCGGACCCAGAGGGTCCGTAGGTCGAGACACCCGACAATCGGTCCCAAGGCGACCGCACACGAAACCCCAGAGAGGTTGCACTCGCCTCAATGTGAGCGCCCGCCAAAGCGAGATCGCCAGGCGGGCTGAGGCCGAATCGAAATGACGAAAGACGGGTAGCAGTCGGTACCTTTTTGTTGACGAGGAGCGATGAAGTCACGTCGGGGTCGGATCGCGTCGTCGTCTTGGGTACGAGGGCGACGTCCTGCAGGCCTTCCGTGAGCGTGCTGGCGTCGTCCACTTGCTCGGAGTCGACGTGTTGCGGGGGGATGGCGCTCGCCTTTGCCTCGAACGCGAGGGCGCCGCTTGGCGTGTCCTCCGTTGAGGCGCCGGGGATGTCGATTTGCTCGACAGCCGTCGGAGCGCGATCTCCCGCTCGGCCCCGGTTGCCCCGCCTCCTCCTCCTCCGATGGCGAGGGAGAGGATGGGGCGAGCTCGGAAGTTGTCCTTCCCCCACGCGGGAAAGACGTCGTCGATTCCGCCGCCGGCGGGCGGGCTGTCCGCCACCAATGTCGCTGTTGCGCGGCGGTGGAAGGAGTACCATGTCGTAGTTGCCGTCGAGAGACATGAACTCGAGATTCCTGAAACGAAGCACCGTCCCGGGTTGAAGAGGTCGTTGGAGACTGCCCATCTGGAGCTTGACGGGAAATCGAACGTCAACACGCAGCGGGCCCCTACCTGGCGCGCCAACTGTCGGCGTTCCGAGACCGGGGGGTCCCCGAGCCGACGAGTGAGAGTGCCGCGTGCCCCAGCCCAGATGGGTCGAGCGCGTGGGCGAGCGCGAAGGGGGGAACAGAGAGAGAGGTCGGTGGCCGGAGCCGGGTCGTGAGGGAGTCGGAGAATTCCCGCGGCCTTCGTGTTCGTCCCGCGCCCAGGTCGGGTGCGCTTGCAGTAGGGGGTTACAAGCGTCCGCGCGAGGTGAGGGGAGTGAGCGGCCCCGAGAGAGCGCCTGCCCCTGCCCTTCGTCCCCGCGAGGCCAACCTTCTCTAAGAAGGCCCTGGTCCTTCCTTTTATAGTCGTAAGGAGAGGGTCCAGGTGTACAGAATGGGGGTGTAGCAAGGTGCTACGTGTCTAGCGAGGGAGAGCTAGCGCCCTATGTACATGCCAAGGTGGCACCCGGAGAGATCTTGGCACCCTGTTGGTGTGGCGTCGTGGCTGTTGGAGGAGTAACGGAGCCGGACGGGGAGACAGCTGTCGGAGTGGCTGGGCCCTTGCTGACGTCCTCCTGCTTTCGTAAGGGAGCTGAGAGTCGCCGTCGTCATGGTCTAGCGGGGCGCCATCATTTGCCTATCTGGCGTGGCTGGCCAGATGGGACGCCGGTCTTGTTCTCTGCGACCCAAGTCGGCTCAGGGCAGGGTGATGATGACGCTTCCTATTGACGTGGCGGTCTCGTGTCCTAGGTCGGGCGTCGTGGAGGCTCCTCCGAAGCCGAGGTCGAGTCCGTCCTGCAAGACAGAGGCAGAGTCCGAGCCCTGGGTCGGGCGAGGCGGAGATCGTTCGGCAGAGGCCGAGGCGGAGTCCGAGCCCTGGGTCGGGCGAGGCGGAGTTCGTCGTCTTCCGGGGCCTTAGCCCGAGTCCGAGCCCTTGGTCGGGCGGGGCGGAATTCGCCATCTTCCGGGGCCTTAGCCCGAGTCCGAGCCCTGGGTCGGGCGGAGCGGAGTTCGCCGTCTTCCGGGGCCTTAGCCCGAGTCCGAGCCCTGGGTCGGGCGGAGCCTCCTATGGCACCTCTGGCGAAGTCTGGTCGCCCGTTGGTCTTACCTTTTGCGTTAAACGCCCCGGTGACTCGGTCGGTTGGCGCGGTGATTTAGTCAGGGTTTCTTCTTATCGAAGGCGGGGCCTAGGGCGAGCCGGAGATGCGTCTGCCGTGAAAGAGGAGGCCTCAGGCGAGACGGAGTCATCTTAGGGTCGGCTGCCCTCGCCCGAGGCTAGGCTCGGGCGTGGCGTGGTCAAGTCACTCGTATGGACTGATCCCTGACTTAATCAAACCCATCAGGCCTTTGCAGCTTTATGCTGATGGGGGTTACCAGCTGAGAATTAGGCGTCTTGAGGGTACCCCTAATTATGGTCCCCGACAGGCGGCGATGCCCATGTTTGCCGGGAGTGGGACTTCGACGAGAGCTCCACCGACTCCTCCTCCGACGAGGACGCCGCCAACATCGCCGTCAACAAAGGGCTCCTCTTCCCCAACGTCGGCCACAAGTGCCTCATGGCAAAGGACGGCAAAAGGAAGAAGGTAAAATCAAAATCCTCAACTAAATATGCAACATCTAGCGATGAGGCTAATTCTAGTGATAATGAGGATGACTTGTTTACTCTTTTTGCCAACTAAAACATGCAACAAAAAGAAAAATTAAATGAATTAATTAGTGCTATTCATGATAAGGATGAACTCTTGGATAGCCAAGAGGACTTCCTAATTAAAGAAAACAAGAAGCATGTTAAGGTGAAAAATGCTTATGCTCTAGAAGTAGAAAAATGTGAAAAATTAACTAGTGAGCTAAGCACTTGCCATGATATTATTTCCAACCTTAGAAATGAGAATGCCAATTTAATTGCTAAGGTTGGGAAGCTTGATGTTTGTGATGATTCAATTGTCAGTCTTAGAAATGATAACGTCAATTTAATTGCTAAGATTGATCAATTGAATACCTCTCTTGCTAGCCTTAGGAATGAGAATGAAAAATTGATTGCTAGGGCTAAGGAACTAGATGTTTGCAATGCTTCTATTTCCAATCTTAGAGATGAGAATGATATATTGCATGCTAAGATTGTTGAATTTAATACTTGCAAACCCTCTACATCTTCCATTGAGCATGTTACTATTTGCACTAGATGTAGAGATATTAATGTTGATGCTATTCATGATCACCTAGCCTTAATTAAACAACAAAATGATCACATAGCTCAACTTAGCGCCAAAATTAATGAGCATGACTTAGAAAATGAAAATTTTAAATTTGCTAGAAGCATGCTCTATAGTGGGAGACGCCCTGGCATTAAGGATGGCATTGGCTTCCAACAGGGAGACAATGTCAAGCTTAATGCCCCACCTAAAAGATTGTCCAATTTTGTTATGGGCAAGGCTCCCATGGTTCAGGATAACGAGGGTTACATTTTATACCCTACCGGTTATCCCGAACACAAAATTAGGAGAATTTACTCTAGGAAGTCTCACTCTGGCCCTAATCATGCTTTTATGTATAAGAGTGAGGCATCTAGTTCTAGGCAATCAACCCATCCTAAATTGCCTAAAAAGAAAACTCCTAAAGCATCAAATGATCATAATGTTTCATTTAGAACTTTTGATGCTTCTTATGTGCTAACCAACAAATCAGACAAGGTAGTTGCCAAGTATGTTGGGGGCAAACACAAGGGATCAAAAACTTGTGTTTGGGTACCCAAAGTTCTTGTATCTAATATCAAAGGACCCAAAACCGTTTGGGTACCTAAAATCAAGAACTAAATTTGTTTTGTAGGTTTATGCATCCGGGGGCTCTAGTTGGATCATCGATAGCGGGTGCACAAACCATATGACTGGGGAGAAAACGATGTTCTCCTCCTACGAGAAAAACCAAGATCCCCAACGAGCTATCACATTCAGGGATGGAAATCAAGGTTTGGTCAAAGGATTGGGTAAAATTGCTATATCACCTGACCATTCTATTTCAAATGTTTTTCTTGTAGATTCATTAGATTACGACTTGCTTTCTGTTTCCCAATTATGTAAAATGGGCTACAACTGTCTTTTTACGGATACATGTGTCACTGTCTTTAGAAGAAGTGATGATTCAGTAGCTTTTAAGGGAGTATTAGAGGGTCAGCTATACCTAGTTGATTTCAATAGAGCTGAACTTGATACTTGCTTAATCGCTAAGACTAACATGGGTTGGCTCTGGCATCGCCGACTAGCCCATGTTGGGATGAAGAATCTTCACAAGCTTCTAAAGGGAGAACACATTTTGGGACTAACAAATGTGCATTTTGAGAAAGACAGGATTTGTAGCGCATGCCAAGCAGGGAAGCAAGTTGGTGTTCATCATCCACATAAGAACATCATGACGACTGACAGGCCACTCGAGCTCCTCCACATGGACCTTTTCGGCCCGATCGCTTACATAAGCATCGGCGGGAGTAAGTACTGTCTAGTTATTGTGGATGACTATTCTCGCTTCACTTGGGTATTCTTTTTACAGGAAAAATCTCAAACCCAAGAGACCTTAAAGGGATTCTTGAGACAGGCTCAAAATGAGTTCGGCTTGAGGATCAAGAAAATAAGAAGCGACAATGGGACGGAGTTCAAAACTCACGAATAGAAGGCTTTCTTGAGGAGGAGGGAATCAAGCATGAGTTCTCTTCTCCCTACACGCCACAACAAAATGGTGTAGTGGAGAGGAAGAATAGAACTCTATTGGACATGGCAAGAACCATGCTTGATGAGTACAAGACTTCAGATCGGTTTTGGGCCTAGGCGGTCAACACCGCCTGCTATGCCATCAACCGGTTGTATCTTCACCGAATCCTCAAGAAGACATCGTATGAACTCCTAACCGGTAAAAAGACAAATGTTTCATATTTTAGAGTCTTTGGTAGCAAATGTTTTATTCTTGTTAAGAGAGGTAGAAAATCCAAATTTGCTCCTAAGGCTGTAGAAGGCTTTTTACTAGGTTATGATTCAAACACAAGGGCATATAGAGTCTTTAACAAGTCTACTGGACTAGTTGAAGTTTCTTGTGACATTGTGTTTGATGAGACTAACGGCTCCCAAGTGGAGCAAGTTGATCTTGATGAATTAGATGACGAAGAGGCTCTGTGCGTCGCGTTAAGGAACATGTCCATTGGGGATGTGTGTCCTAAGGAATCTGAAGAGCCCATTCAAGCACAAGATCACCATCTTCCTCCATGCAAGCATCTCCACCAACTCAAGATGTGGATGAGGCTCAAGATGATGAAGAAGAAGATCAAGAAGATGAGCCACCTCAAGAGGAGGGCAATGATCAAGGAGGAGATGCCCATGATCAAGACAAGGAAGATGAGCAAGTTCCAAGGCCGCCACACCCAAGAGTCCACCAAGCAATCCAACGAGATCACCATGTGAACACCATCCTCGACGACATTCATAAGGGGGTAACTACTCGATCTCGTGTTGCTCATTTTTGTGAACATTACTCTTTTGTTTCCTCTATTGAGGCACACAGGATAGAGGAAGCACTTCAAGATTCGGATTGGGTGATGGCGATGCAAGAGGAGCTCAACAACTTCACGAGGAATGAGGTATGGCATTTAGTTCCACGTCCTAACCAAAATGTTGTAGGAACCAAGTGGGTCTTCCGCAACAAACAAGATGAGCATGGTGTGGTGACAAGGAACAAAGCCCGACTTGTGGCCAAGGGATACTCACAAGTCGAAGGTTTGGATTTCGGTGAAACCTATGCACCCGTAGCTAGGCTCGAGTCAATTCGCATTCTACTTGCCTATGCTACTTACCATGGCTTTAAGCTTTATCAAATGGACGTGAAAACTGCCTTCCTCAATGGACTAATCAAGGAAGAGGTCTACGTTGAGCAACCTCCCGGCTTTGAAGATAGTGAGTATCCTAACCATGTTTATAGACTCTCTAAGGCGCTTTATGGGCTCAAGCAAGCCTCAAGAGCATGGTATGAATGCCTAAGAGACTTTCTTATCGCAAATGGCTTCAAAGTCGGAAAAGCCGATCCTACACTCTTTACTAAAACACTTGCAAATGATTTGTTTGTATGCCAAATTTATGTTGATGATATCATATTTGGGTCTACTAACGAATCTACATGTGAAGAGTTTAGTAGGATAATGACTCAAAAATTCGAGATGTCTATGACGGGGGAGTTGAAGTATTTCTTAGGATTTCAAGTGAAGCAACTCCAAGAGGGCACCTTCATTAGCCAAACAAAGTACATTCAAGACATTCTTGCTAAGTTTGGGATGAAGGATGCCAAGCCCATCAAGACACCCATGGGAACTAATGGGCATCTCGACCTCGACACGGGAGGTAAATCCGTAGATCAAAAGGTATACCGGTCGATGATAGGTTCCTTACTCTATTTATGTGCTTCACGACCGGATATTATGCTTTCCGTATGCATGTGTGCAAGATTCCAAGCCGATCCTAAGGAAGTTCACCTTAGGACCGTAAAACGAATCTTGAGATATTTAGTTTATACTCCTAAGTTTGGCCTTTGGTACCCCAGGGGATCCACATTTGATTTAATTGGTTATTTCGATGCTGATTGGGCAGGGTGTAAAATTAATAGAAAGATCACATCAGAGACTTGCCAATTCTTGGGAAGATCTCTGGTGTCTTGGGCTTCAAAGAAGCAAAATTCTGTCGCTCTTTCTACCGCTGAAGCCGAGTATATTGCCGCAGGCCATTGTTGCGCGCAATTGCTTTGGATGAGGCAAACCCTTAGGGACTATGGTTACAAATTAACAAAAGTTCCTCTTCTATGTGACAATGAGAGTGCAATCCGCATGGCGGATAATCCCGTTGAGCATAGCCGCACTAAGCACATAGCCATTCGGTATCACTTTCTGAGAGATCACCAACAAAAGGGGGGATATCGAGATAGCCTATATAAACTCCAAAGATCAATTGGCTGATATCTTTACCAAGCCATTAGATGAACAAACATTTACCAAACTTAGGCATGAGCTAAATATTCTTGATTCTAGGAATTTTGATTGATATTTTGCACACATAGCTCATTTATATACCTTTGATCGTCTCTTTCATGTGCTATGACTAATGTGGTTTCAAGTCCATTTCATGCTAAGTCATAGATTGAAAGGGAAAAGGAGTCTTCGGTGAAGAAAAGGCTTCCACTCCACTCCGTCGAATTATTCATTCTTCACCGTCACTCCGCTCTCCAACTTTGGTATAATCTTCACTCATATGCTCTTTACCATTGGGAGAGAAAGTAGTAACAAGGGCTTATATTTCACTCACAAGTATCCATTTTTGGCGATTCATGCAAAAGGGGGAGAGAGTATTAGCCCAAAGCAAAAGGACCACACCACCACCTAATTTCAAAAATGTAGTCTTTCAAATTTAAGTTAAGAAAAGAATTTTCCAATTGGAACCTTATTTTTGATATAAATTTCAATTGGTATACCCTCTTTAAAATTAATATCTAAAACCCTCTTGAACACTAAGAGGTGGATTTCATTAAGGGGGAGTTTTGTTTAGTCAAAGGAAAAGCATTTGAGACAGGGGGAGAAAATTTCAAATCTTGAAAGTGCTTCTCAAAATCTTATTCATTTACCTTTGACTATTTGCAAAAGGACTTTGAAAAGAATTTACAAAAGAGTTTGCAAAAACAAAACAAGTGGTGCAAGCGTGGTCCAAAATTTTAAATTAGAAGAAAGCCATCCATGCATATCTAGTAGAAATAATTATTGGTTTCATTCTAAGCAACATTTGCACTTACATTATGCAAACTAGTTCAATTCTGCACTTCTATATATTTGCTTTGGTTTGTGTTGGCATCAATCACCAAAAAGGGGGAGATTGAAAGGGAAATAGGCTTACACCTTTTCCTAATTGATTTTGGTGGTTGAATTGCCCAACAGAGATAATTGGACTAACTAGTTTGCTCTAGATTATAAGTTTTACCGGTGCCAAAGGTTCACAATAAACCAATAAAAAGACCAAGAAAGGGTTCAAACAAAGAGAGCAAAAGACAACCGAAGTGTGCCCTGGTCTGGCACACCAGACTGTCCGGTGTGCCACCGGACAGTGTCCGGTGAACCAGGGAACTCCACTTCGAACTGCTCACCTTCGGGAATTCTGGGAGCCGCTCCGCTATAATTCACCGGACTGTCCGGTGTAGCACCGGACTGTCCGGTGTGCTAGCTGAGCAACTACTACTTCACGCCAACGGTCGTCTACAAAACGCATTCAATGCGCTACAGTGCGCGCCAGTGTCAGAGCAGCGCCAGAAGGCGCACCGGACAGTGTACAGTGACTGTCCGGTGCACCACCGGACTGTCCGGTGACCCAGAAGACAGAAGCTCCAACGGTCGAACCCTAACGGTCGGGTGACGTGGCTGGCGCACTGGACAGTGTCCGGTGGCGCACCGGACTGTCCGGTGCGCCATGCGACAGACAGCCTCCCAACGGCCACTTTTGGTGGTTGGGGCTATAAATACCCCCAACCACCCCACATTCGTCGCATCCAAGTTTTTAGACTTCCTACACCTTACAAGAGCTATAGCATTCAATACAAGACACACCAAAGAGATCAAATCCTCTCCCAAGTCCAAAGATCATTCCAATCAAATAGTGACTAGTGAGAGAGTGACTTGTGTTCATTTGAGCTCTTGCGCTTGGATTGCTTTTCTTCTTCATTCTTTCTTGTGATCAACTCAATTGTAACCGAGGCAAGAGACACCAATTGTGTGGTGGTCCTTGCGGGGACTTAGTGTCCCGTTTGATTGAGAAGAGAAGCTCACTCGGTCTAAGTGACCGTATGAGAGAGGGAAAGGGTTGAAAGAGACCCGGTCTTTGTGACCACCTCAACGGGGAGTAGGTTTGCAAGAACCGAACCTCGGTAAAACAAATCACCGTGTCACACTCTTTATTTGCTTGTGATTTGTTTTCGCCCTCTCTCTCGGTCTTGATTTTAATTCTAACGATAACCCCGGCTTGTAGTTGTGCTTAAACTTTGTAAATTTCAGATTCGCCCTATTCACCCCCCTCTAGGCGACTTTCACCAATCTTTGCCTTTTCTCAGACCCCTGACTGGGCCTGTCGCCTCCATAACCCTTGGATTTTCTAGAACCTGCATATTTAGCCTCGATTGCCAGTGTAGTACTAACAGCCCTGCCGTAGGAAAGATCAATGCAGGTGGCCATCTTTCTTTGCATTCGATCATTAAGGCCTCTCATGAAGCAATTCCTCTTCTTTAAATCCGTGTTGACTTGATCGATCGCATATTGGGATAAGTGGTTGAATTTATTGAGATACTGGGTGATAGTATCCCCGCCTTGTTTCAGCTTCATGAACTCCTCCTGCTTCATGTGGAGCACCCCTTCAGGTATATAGTGCTCACGGAAAGCCAACTTGAACTCATCCCAAGTTATTTGATGACCAGCTGGTTGAACGGCTACAAAATTTCCCCACCAGGTGCTGGCAAGGCCACGCAATTGTTGTGCCGCGAATAGGGGCTTTTGAATCTCTGTACATCGGAGAAGCCCGAACTTCTGTTCAATGACACGGATCCATTCATCCGCTTCTAGAGGATCTTCTGCCTTGACAAACAATGGAGGGCGTGTCTCTAAGAAATCCAAGTATGATGTTTCGCGGGGTCCTTGTGGATACGCCCGCCCGCCTTGTTGCTGCATTTGTTGCCCTGCCATTTCCCGCAGAAAGCGGGTGTTGTCGGCTGTAGCGTTAACCAAAGCAGCGATAGCCTCGGCTAACGTTGGTGGTACTGGGGGTGGATTTGGGGTTGCTTCCCTCCCACTGGAGGTCCCTGCTCCATCCTGTGAACGAGTCTTGGAAGGCATCTGAGGCAACAAACATTTGGAAAAAAATATAATAAGCCAAAGAAAACCATCCATTTACATTACTAAAAAGGGTAATGTTACAGACTCGTATTTTACAATAGGATTACATTACTACTATTTCTACACTATACTACTCTTGCTTCTTGTCACTTTTAGTAGCCTCGCTGTCGGGAGTAGGAGACCATTCATCTACCAACTTCATAGAAGGAGGGGGTCTGAACAAGTCCAGTTCACCACCGAGTGCTTCTCCCGCTACTCCAGAAGGTCCGGCTTCCATCCCGACAGGATCCGCAGGTACGTTGGGGTGCAGTTGGGAATACAATACATGAACTTCTTCATGTAGAGTATTACAATAAACCTGCAAGTTATCTACGGCTGAGCTAAGCTCCTCCACGTGGGCTCGAGCTTTTGCCTCCTTAGCCCAGGCAAGCGAACGAGAGTTAACCGCCCAATCGAGCGCTAGGTCTCGCTCTGCAAGCTGATCTTGCAGGTGGCGGATGTTTGTTCTTAATTCGTTTATTCTTTCACCATTCATGACCCATATGTCATTCCTGCGACGAAGTTCTGTTCGAAGCTGATCCACTTGGGCTTCCAGATCCCCGATTGGATCGTTACTACCACTACTGCTATCTTCATGTCGTGGGGCAAGTTGATGACGGGGTACGCCAATCGGCCCGGTAGACTTGCGCGTGGTCTTTCTTGTGCGCGGCGACATTTCTTAAGGGGGAAAATCTTATTAGCATAGTTTTTAGCATGATGTATGTGTAATTACAGAATCAACCTTAGTCGATTCACACCTTTTATACATTGCACTCTATTAAATGGTCTTTCAAATAAGTACTCAGAAAGAAACTAGATAAGAAAGAAAGAAATTTTCTAGATAAGTCTTGGAAAAATTCTTTTTGAAGATGCCTCATAATATCTGCAGAGATGGGCTTAGCTCCGATACTAGCTGTGACGGAACCTCCCAAGTCATTAGGCCCACCTATAGTTGTCCTTGTCCAACGGACCTCAGACAACCCTGCAGGTGCCCCTGAATCACTTGACAAGTTCGGTATCTGCTTTCCTTACCTTCCCAAGAGCGTTTCACCCGTCACGCAGACATTACAAGCATCGGAGATACGAAAATGCGGAAGCAGTTACATTAACTTACCTTTATTGGAAAGTAAGACAGAGTTATATAGTTACAGACTAGAACATAATATATGAGTGCTGAGTATTATTATTACAAACCATGGGAGGC
Organism: Zea luxurians; assembly: GCA_029449295.1. Lineage (NCBI taxonomy): Eukaryota > Viridiplantae > Streptophyta > Magnoliopsida > Poales > Poaceae > Zea > Zea luxurians. Next base: position 106,880,935 of record JAOPSE010000010.1, read on the forward strand.
AAAAACCCCTCCCGATAAGTTTTAAACAAAAGATTTACGGAGGATCCTTTCCTCCCGCAGTTTTAGTCTTGATGCTCTTCCTTTGGTACCACCTTTGAACAGAAGCAACAAAGGTTCGCTACTTCTTCACCTAAAACAACATGGGATAAAGCCCTGAGTATGGAATTACTCAGCAAGTCTTACCCGACTAAAGAAAAGACTCTCAAGGGTATGCTAACTTTTAAGAGGGTCAAGGTAAGGCTTATCAATAATCAATGACTCTGTTTACAGAAATGCTTACTAATAGTGGATCCTTAAAAATCCAAATTTTAATTGTCACGTTAAGTAACATTACCTGCATCTAGAGTTTTCTCTACCCTAGTTCAATCACTTGACCTGCACTAGCCAGTTTCTTTAACAATCCTTCATCTTTACTGGATTTCTACGTATAGGGCAGTGACCAAGTCTTCATAACCGCGAAGGTACGACGATCCAAATCGATTATACTTAGCTGAGGATCTCTGATCACACGACATATGTAGCACTTAACCCTTGCATATGTCAACTCGCCACCGGGGTTCTTAAGACCAGATCAGGTTCACGCCAACCAAGAGCACATATACACCACCATCCAGCCTCTTGCCACGGAGGGTACATGCTACTCTCGCCATCTCTCCACTCACATTATGTGGTATCTTATTCTAGTATTAGTCTGCCTGAGGCAAAGCTTACCCATGACGAGGCATGTGACCAGTTAAAGGGTCCTCGGTCATCAAGCCTACATCGGCACGGTCCTTAATCGACTCAGACGGAGACACTACACCGAGACTCTCTTCTCGTGCAAGTCACCCACCCGATCTCCTATAATTTCAAACCCAAAAACTTGGTACCTGGCAGAGGTACATCTTGTCCGATGTTGAACCCATCATGGCCATGATGGATCCACCATCAAGTTTTATTTTTTTCGAAAATATCCCAACCACTTTGCAACATCATCTTTGGAGAAAACAAAACATTTTGTTTTTCTAAAGCAAAGCTAAGCATAAGAAAAACCTCTTGTAAAACAGGGATTTAGGAGATAATTCAAGGAAGGAGATGCAACAAGAGTTTAGCACACAACTCCTATCACCTAATGCATCAAGTAAGTGAGAAAGATTTTAAAGGAACAAGGAGGTGGCAAATGCACCGGGGCTTGCCTTGTGTTACTGGTGAATCAGGCTCGGTTCCGCAGATATCGAAATAAAAATAGTTGCCTGCCTGATGTTCCTCAGGTGGTGGTGGTGAAGTCTTCTCTTCTTCGACTTCTACTTCTTCTTCGTTTTCTAAATATAACCATACATAATAATGAATGCCCATGTAATGCTCATGAGAGTGCAAAGATAATAAAAGTTTATTATCTAAAGTCTTGAATACAACTTTCCTTCACGGATCTCCGAGAACTTAGGGTTTCCGGAGTCAATAGTGAAGTTCATAAGGCAGGGGCTAGGGTTTTAGGTTCTAAGTATCAAACATGGTCCAAAACACACCAAACTTTACCCAAGGCTTCTAAATATTATTTAGAGTTTATCTTAAAAATTTAGTGAATTTTGGATTTATTATTTATCCTAAAAATCCAGAAGCATGGTTTTAGGCTGTTTTAAAGACTCTATAATTTCCCTTTTGGACTAAAAATCATGAAACTATTTTTATTAAATTCTATAGGAATTTAGAAATCTAGCAAAATTGGTCTGGTATTTTTAGGATTTTTCTACAATTTCCTAGAATTTCTTTAGCTCTGGCAGAAAAGGAAAAAAGAAAACTGATGAATAGTACTAGACCTAATTCAGCCCAGTCAGCCCAATAACAGCAGAAACGTGCCCGCGCGCGCGCCCGCGTCGACTTTTTCAAGAACAATCCTGGCTTCTTGAATAACCTAAAGTGGGGTCACGACACTATTAACTCAGTCACTCACACTTGCGATAAGGTCCCTGCACTTCTTTCTCTTCACAGTCCGGAGTCCCCGACGACGAACGACATCGCGCAGAGCTACGACGAGCTCGTGTACCAGCCGACTCACGCAATGACTGGCGCCTTACTTCGACCGAGACCGAATTCAAGACCTAAGGATCGTTTTCCCCCAATTAATTTCTAGATTGAAGCCCTACAGCGCCCTGCCCACGGTGACCGCAGGCACTACGGGCAACCCAGCGCGTTCCCGGTGATCTATGGAGTCTTAGCTTAATTGACCGGGTCGAGATGCATCACAAGCACACAAGGATGCTAAAACAAGAACAAGGAGGGAGTGATAGGACCTGTGATGGGCTGACCGCGGCGAGCCCACCCACACGGTGTTCTTGACCAAATTGGGGGAAATTCCAAATTGGAGTTCTCTGGTGACTAATTGGAGGCACGAGTGGGTGCGTTGGGTTCATGATAACATGGCGCAACAGACTTAGCCGTCAATTTATAGGATCACAAAGCGGTGGCTGGGAATTGGGATGAAGACGCGCGGCGGCCGGAGATAACAGGGGTTACTGGCGCGCACGATTAGTGTCTTTCGTCGTGGCGAACTTAACGGCGATGAGCAGATACTGCAAGCCGAGCTACTGCGACGTGGTAAAACGCTTTAGCACGTGGCGCACGGCGGTAGTTGGCCAACGACGGCGAGGGCTTATCTCGGTCAGTCGATGAGCAAGAGGTACGGTGAGCCTTATCTGCGCCTGAGCCCGAGCTGATCCAGTGCCAAGATTTTTACTTCATCGTGATTATCCCCTTACCAGCGAGCTCGAATCGCAGCGACGGCATGAATCACGGCGTAGAGATCATCGGCAGCGAGGGGGGAAACATCAGGGATCTGTTTCAGCTATTGTACCATGGGAGCCCACATTCAGTCAACCTAACAATCGATGTTTAGCTTCAATTTTCTCCTAATTTTATGTAACAACTGGTTCAACTCTCTGTATCAAAGTTGGAGGCTTATAAATCATCTTCACCTTTGCTATAGCATCACTAGTCAAATTCTCACTGGATCATGCTTAAATTCGAGCCCTAAGTTCATGCAGTTCCACTGCCAGCCTGAATTTTAGACTCAAGCCAGCCTGACAGGTCAATTTGGAGTCAAATTTTCTCCAAATTTCTTATGTAACCCAAACATAATCTCTGTAGCAAAGTTGCTCTCCTTACATAGCTCTACGGAATTGATGTGGTGACCTAGGGCAAAACCCTTATGGTTTGAAAGTTACAAGGCCCCAAAGTTGAGCTAATATCACTAATTTCAGACTTAAGCAATTGGAGTATGAGTGGGGCTCTTTTGCAAATAAGTCCAAAACTCAAGGTTTAGGTTGCAAATCTTCATAATTGTGAACCATATAACTTAAGACACCTTACTTTCATGGTTTTTGCACTTTAGCCCATAAGTGCACTAATTTTGCATTTAGCCCCCTAGGGTTTAACTCTAGGGTTTTCCAGGGTTCTATTTAGGGTTTTTGATATTTCTGGGGTTTGGATATCACTTTAGTTCATCTATGGTGACCTTTTATGACTATTTCAATGGGGTTTTGAAGTTTTCCCCTATTTAAGCTTTATTTGCCCTATTAAGTCCAATCTAGGGTTAAGTACCCTACTCCACACAATGTCATCACAATACAACTTGTTTGAAATTTTTGCCTAGTGAATGCACTCTAGGTGTGACAAACACATGATATGCTAATGCTTATGATGTTATGCTCAGGTTTTAGTGACAGTAACACCAGGGGTGTTACATCATTGCCAAATTACCTCCTACTTGGAGGAATTTTGCCATGGCTCTCAAACACAAGAAGGAGACAATGACTATTGAAAATCTAATTACTACTCTTGATGTTGAGGAGAAGGCGAGATCTAAGGATGTGCACCATTCTGGTCCAATGGATAGTGGTACCTCTAATGCCAACGTGGTTGAAGGCAAATCTAGTGGGAAAAACAAAAACATGACGAACTGGAAACCAAAGGCCAAGCAGAACATTGATTTTAAGAAGAAGAAAAACCTTGCAGACCTGGCCTGCTTTGTGTGTGGTTAATCTAGTCACATAGCTAGAAAATGTCGTAATAGGAAGGGCAAGAAATGTGATGGTCAGAAAACTGTAAATGTGGCTATTGATGATGCTGGGAATTCTGGGTATATCCCTCAAATTATTTTAGCATGTCAATCCACCGATTGGTGGTTAGATACTGGAGCCAATGTACATATTTGTTCTGATCTGAACTTATTTTCTTCTTATCAAGCTACCGACAGTAGCGCCATCTTGATGGGCAATGGATCAAGGGTTGTTGTACATGGAATAGGAAGAGTTGATCTGAAGTTGACCTCTAGAAAGACTCTCTTTGAATAATGTGCAGCACGTTCCTAGAATAAATAGGAACCTTATTAGTGATTATCTTTTATGTCGTGATGGCTTTAAGTTAGTGTTTGAGTCAAACAAGTTTATTATCTCAAAATTTGGTTTGTTTATTGGCAAACATTATGACAATGGTGGTTTGTTCTGCTTTTCAGTGGCTGATGATTGTAATAATGTGGCAAACTCAGTTTCATATTCTGAATTGAATGTAGGCAAGGCTGCTGTTTGGCACTCTCGACTTTGTCATATTAGTTTTGATCGCATTATCCAATTGTCCAGGCTTAATTTGATTCTGAAAGTTCCTGTTGTTAGGAGATCTAAGTGTCATGCTTGTGTGCAAGCTAAGCAACCACATAAACCTTTTAAGAGCGTGGAAGATAAAAATCTGGCACCTTTAGATCTCATTCACACAGATCTGTGTTAAATGGATGGAATTTTGATGAGAGCAACTAGGAAATATTTTATCACATTTATTGATGATGCTATTAGATATTGTCAGCTCTATTTTGTTAAGATGAAAGATGAGGCACTTAATTGTTTTAAGATCTATAAGGCAGATGTAGAAAACCAACTAGAAAAGAAAATTAAGCGGGTTAGGTCTGATAGAGGAGGGGAGTATTTTTCTAATGAATTCGGTGAATACTGTGCAGAACATGGAATCATCCATGAGACAACAGCTCCCTACTCGCCTCAATCAAATGGGGTGCCTGAACAGAAAAACCGAACTTTGACAAACTTGGTTAATGCCATGTTAGATAGTTTTGATTTACCTAAGTCATGGTGGGGCGAAGCTATTTTGGCCGCATGCTTTGTTCTAATCCGAGCTCCATCAGCTAAGGGTGATAAAACACCATATGAAGGATGGAAAGGTAGAAAGCCTACTCTTGGATTTCTGCGTGCATAGGGCTGTTTAGCTAAAGTTAATGTGCCTACGTGCATGAAACGTAAATTGGGACAAAAAAACCGTTGATTGTGTCTTTCTAGGATATGCGCATAATAATACAGCCTATAAATTTCTAGTGATTAAATCTACTTTTCCAGATGTGCATGTTAACACCGTGACTGAATCTCGTGATGCCTCCTTTTTCGAAGATATATTCCCTATGAAGGATAGAGTTGTAGCACGTAGCGCTGCATCTACTAGTTATACTCCTGAACCTAATCCAATTTCTTTACCTCCTGCTTATTCTGAACAACACATTGAGGATAACAATATGGTAGCTCCTCATAGGAGCAAGAGACAAAGGACTAGAAAATCCTTTAGTGATGACTTTATTGTTTATCTTGTGGATGATACACCAAAAAACCTTGCAGAGGCGTATGCATCACCAGATGCAGAGCGCTGGAAGGAGGCAGTCCACAATGAAATGGAATCCATTCTAACAAATGGGACTTGGGAAATATGTGACCTGCTAGTTGGGTGTAAACCTGTGGGATATAAATGGATATTTAAGAAAAAACTGAAACCAGATGGTATTGTCGATAAATACAAGGCTAGGCTTGTGGCCAAGGGATTTACGCAAAAGAAAGGGGAGGATTATTTTGATACCTATTCACCAGTTGCCAGGTTGATCACAATTCGTGTGCTAATAGCACTTGCTGCAAGTCATGATCTACTCATCCATCAAATGGATGTGAAGACAGCTTTCCTTAATGGTGAGCTTGACGAGGAGATCTATATGAAGCAGCCAGAGGGATTTGTGACGCATGGACAGGAGAACATGGTGTGTAGACTAAGGAAATCCTTATAGGGCCTCAAGTAGGTGCCAAAGCAATGGCATGAGAAGTTTGATAGAACTCTGACGACAGCAGGCTTTGTGGTAAACGAAGCTGACACTTGTGTGTACTATCAGTTTGTTGGTGGTAAGGGAGTAATATTGTGCTTGTATGTGGATGACATACTAATCTTTGGGACTAGCATTGATCTGATAAATGATGTGAAATCATTTTTATCTCAAAATTTTGATATGAAGGATTTGGGAGAGGCATATGTTATATTAAACATAAAACTGATTAAGGGTGAGAATGGGATTATTTTGAAACAATCTCATTATGTGGAGAACATTCTAAACCGCTTTGGGTATTCTGACTCCAAAGATTCTCCAACACCTTTTGATCCTAGTCTAAAGCTTCGCAAGAACAAAGGACAAGGAATTAATCAGTTGAGATATTGAAAGTCGCCTAGAGGGGGGTGAATAGGCGGAATCTAAAAATTATAAACTTAAGCACACACTACAAGCTGGGGTTAGCGTTAGAATTAAAATCGAGTCTGAAAGAGAGGGCAAAAAACAAATCACAAGCAAATGAAGCGGATGACACGGTGATTTGTTTTACCGAGGTTCAGTTCTTGCAAACCTACTCCCTGTTGAGGTGGTCACAAAGACCGGGTCTCTTTCAACCCTTTCCCTCTCTCAAACGGACACTTAGACCGAGTGAGCTTTTCTCCTTAATCAACGGGTCACTTAGACCCCTCACAAGGACCACCACAACTTGGTGTCTCTTGCGTTGATTACAAGTTGCTTTAGAACAAGAAAGAGGAAGAAGAAAAGCGATCCAAGCGCAAGAGCTCAAAGAACACGAGCAAAACTCTCTCTCTAGTCACTAATTGCTTTGAGTGGAATTGGGACTTGGAGAGGCTTTGATTCAATCTATTTGTGTCTTGTATTGAATGCACTAGCTCTTGTATTGAGTGAGATGTCTGAAAAACTTGGATGCCTTGAAGTGTGGTGGTTGTGGGGTATTTATAGCCCCACCCACCAAAATGGCCATTGGGGAGGTTGTCTGTCGATGGGCGCACTGGACAGTCCGGTGCGCCAGCCACGTCACCCAACCGTTGGAGCTCTGACAGCTTGGGCCACCGGACAGTCCGATGGTGCACCGGACAGTCACTGTTCACTGTCCGGTGTGCCTGCTCTGACTTTGCGCGCGCAGACGCGCATTGTTCACTGTTCACTGTTGCTTTTGCAGACGACCGTTGGCGCAGTAGCCATTGCTCCGCATGGTACACTTGACAGTCCGATGCTACACCGGACAGTCCGGTGAATTATAGCGGAGTGGCATTTCCAGAAACCCGAAGGTGGCAAGTTCGAGTTGATCTTCCCTGATGCACCGGACACTGTCCGGTGGCACACCGGACAGTCCGGTGCGCCAGACCAGGACTGCCTTTGGTTTTTTTGCTCCTTTCTTTTTGAACCCTATCGTTAACTTTTTATTGGTTTGTGTTGAACCATTGGCACCTGTATAACATATAATCTAGAGCAAACTAGTTAGTCCAAATATTAGTGTTGGGCAATTCAACCACCAAAATCATTTAGGAAAAGGTTTGAGCCTATTTCCCTTTCAATCTCCCCCTTTTTGGTGATTTATGCCAACACAAACCAAAGCAAATATATAAGTGCATAATTGAACTAGTTTGCATAAGGTAAGTGCAAAGGTTGCTTGGAATTAAACCAATATAATCATTTCAATAGATATGCATGGATTGCTTTCTTCTTATTTAACAATTTGGACCACGCTTGCACCACTAGTTTTGTTTTTGCAAATTCTTTGGAAAATTCTTTTCAAAATCCTTTTGCAAGTAGTCAAAGGTATATGAATAAGATCGAAAGAAGCATTTTCAAGATTTGAAATTTTCTCCCCTGTTTCAAATGCTTTTCCTTTGGCTTAAACAAAACTCCCCCTAAATGAAATTCTCCTCTTAGCTTTCAAGAGGGTTTTAGGATATACTAATTGAGATACTTTCATTAGAGGAATACCAATTTGAAAGATACTAATACCAATAAAAATTTCAAAACACAAAACATAATTTAAAATTAGGTAGGTGGTGGCGGTCCTTTTGCTTTGGGCTAATTCTCTCTCCCCCTTTGGCATAAATCGCCAAAAACGGAGACTTTGTGAGCCCTTTGTAAATTCTCTCCCCTTTGGCGAACAATGTATGAGTGAAGGATTATACCAATGTGGAGAGATGGCGGAATACCGACAAAGGGTAAATAACATGATGGAGTTGAGTGGAAGCGTCGTCTTTGCCGAATACTCCATTTCCCTTTCAATTCTATGACTAATCATAAGAATACACTTGAAAACACATTAGTCATAGACATAAAAGAGATATGATCAAAGGTATATAAATGAGCTATGTGTGCAAAGTATCAATCGAAGTTCCGAGAATCAAGAATGTTTAGCTTATTCCTAAGTTTGGTAAAGGTTTTCTCATCTAATGGCTTGGTAAAGATATCGGCTAATTGTTCTTTGGTGTTAATATAGGCTATCTCGATATCCCCCTTTGTTGGTGATCTCTCAAAAAGTGATACCGAATGGCTATGTGCTTAGTGCGGCTGTGTTCAATAGGATTATCCGCCATACGGATTGCACTCTCATTATCACATAGGAGAGGGACTTTGCTAAATTTGTAGCCATAGTCCCTGAGGGTTTGCCTCATCCAAAGCAATTGCACGCAACAATGGCCTACGGCAATATACTCGGCTTCGGCGGTAGAAACAGCTACTAAGTTTTGTTTCTTTGAAGCCCAAGACACCAGGGATCTCCCTAGAAACTGACAAGTCCCTGATGTGCTCTTCCTATCAATTTTACACCCTGCCCAATCAGCATCTGAATATCCTAATAAATCAAAAGAGGATCCCTTGGGGTACCAAAGACCAAACTTAGGAGTATAAACTAAATATCTCAAGATTCTTTTCACGACCCTAAGGTGAACTTCCTTAGGATCGGCTTGGAACCTTGCACACATGCATACGGAGAGCATAATATCCGGTCGAGATGCACATAAATAGAGTAAAGATCCTATCATCGACCGGTATACCTTTTGATCTACGGATTTACCTCCCGTGTCGAGGTCGAGATGCCCATTGGTTCCCATGGGTGTCTTGATGGGCTTGGCATCCTTCATTCCAAATTTGGTGAGTATGTCTTGAATGTACTTCGTTTGGCTGATGAAGGTGCCCTCTTGTAGTTGCTTGACTTGAAATCCTAGAAAATACTTCAACTCCCCCATCATAGACATCTCGAATTTTTGTACCATGATCCTACTAAACTCTTCACAAGTAGATTTGTTAGTAGACCCAAATATGATATCATCAACATAAATTTGGCATACAAACAAATCTTTTGTAATAGTTTTAGTAAAGAGAGTAGGATCGGCTTTACCGACTTTGAAGCCATTAGTGATAAGAAAATCTCTTAGGCATTCGTACCATGCTCTTGGGGCTTGCTTGGGCCCATAAAGCGCCTTAGAGAGTTTATACACATGGTTCGGGTACTCACTATCTTCAAAGCCGGGAGGTTGCTCAACATAGACCTCTTCCTTGATTGGTCCATTGAGGAAGGCACTCTTCACGTCCATTTGATAAAGCTTGAAGCCATGGTAAGTAGCATAGGCAAGTAATATACGAATTGACTCAAGCCTAGCTACAGGTGCATAGGTTTCACCAAAATCCAAACCTTTGACTTATGAATAACCCTTGGCCACAAGTCGTGCTTTGTTCCTTGTCACCACACCATGCTCATCTTGCTTATTGCGGAATACCCACTTGGTTCCTACAACATTTTGGTTAGGACGTGGAACCAAATGCCATACCTCATTCCTCGTGAAGTTGTTGAGCTCCTCTTGCATCGGCAGCACCCAATCCGAATCTTTAAGTGCATCCTCTACCCAGTGTGGCTCAATAGAGGAAACAAAAGAGTAATGTTCAAAAAATGAGCAACTCGAGATCGAGTGGTTACTCCCTTATGAATATCACCGAGGATGGTGTTCATGGAGTGATCTCTTTGAATCGCCTGGTGGACTCTTGGGTGAGGCGGTCTTGGACCCTGATCATCTTCCTTGTCTTGATCATTGGCATCTCCCCCTTGATCATTGTCCTCCTCTTGAGGTGGCTCATTTTCTTGATCTTCTTCTTCATCATCTTGAGCCTGTTCCTCATCTTGAGTTGGTGGAGATGCTAGTATGGAAGATGATGGTTGATCTTGTGCTTGTGGAGGCTCTTCAAATTCTTTAGGACACACATCCCCAATGGACATGTTCCTTAGCGCGACGTACGGAGCCTCTTCATCATCTAGCTCATCAAGATCAACTTGCTCTACTTGAGAGCCATTAGTCTCATCAAACACAATGTCATAAGAAACTTCAACTAGTCCAGTGGACTTGTTAAAGACTCTATATGCCCTTGTGTTTGAATCATAACCAAGTAAAAAGCCTTCTACAGCCTTAGGAGCAAATTTAGATTTTCTACCTCTTTTAACAAGAATAAAACATTTGCTTCCAAAGACTCTAAAATATGAAACATTGGGCTTTTTACCGGTGAGGTGTTCATATGATGTCTTCTTGAGGATTCGGTGAAGATATAACCAGTTGATGGAGTAGCAGGCGGTGTTAATCGCCTCGGCCAAAAACCGGTCCGGTGTCTTGTACTTATCAAGCATGGTCCTCACCATGTCAAGTAGAGTTCTATTCTTCCTCTCCACTACACCATTTTGTTGTGGCGTGTAGGGAGAAGAGAACTCATGCTTGATGCCCTCCTCCTCAAGGAAGCCTTCAATTTAAGAGTTCTTGAACTCTGTCCCATTGTCGCTTCTAATCTTTTTTATCCTCAATCCGAACTCATTTTGAGCTCGTCTTAAGAACCCCTTTAAAGTCTCTTGGGTTTGAAATTTATCCTGCAAAAAGAACACCCAAGTGAAGCAAGAATAGTCATCCACAATTACAAGACAACACTTACTCCCGCCGATGCTTATGTAAGCGATCGGGCTGAATAGATCCATGTGGAGTAGCTCAAGCGGTCTGTCGGTCGTCATGATGTTCTTTTGTGGATGATGAGCACCAACTTGCTTCCCTGCTTGACATGCGCTACAAATCCTGTCTTTCCCAAAATGAACATTGGTTAGTCCCAAAATGTGCTCTCCCTTTAGAAGCTTGTGAAGATTCTTCATCCCAACATGGGCTAGTCGGTGATGCTAGTGTGACACCTCAGTGTCACCTAGGGTTCTTCTTTAAGCTAACCCCAACCTATTACCACATGTGAACCTAGTAAAGGAAGGAACATCAAAGATTAAGAACAAAGATTTATAATAAGTCTTCTCAAACTCTTCTTAATCTTGTCATGAACATTAAGGGAAGAAAAAAAATCTCAAACCCTAATAAATCCTAAGTGAGCAAATTAAGCATAAAGGGGAATTGGGAGAAATCTTTGGGGAAAAATGCAAATTGTAGAAAAGACCAAATTACAATGTTTTAGCTCACCAAATAACTAACAAATTATAGTAAGAAAGTTTGGCCATTTGGTTTTTCCAAAATCCCCAAATCAGCCCTTGAACCATGGTCCCATGGGGAAATTCAGAATTCTGAATTCAGAATTTCAGAACCCTTTCCAAAGATCCTTTGCGTTCTCTATTTTTCGAAACTCAAAACCAGGAAGTCCAAATATCAAAGTTGTGCCAAATTCCCTTGAACACACTCTAGAAAATTTTGAACTCAAACCAAATTCATTTGACATGGTTTTGGCGCAGCTTGACCTCAGGACCAGGCGTTCTGACACTGGCACCTTGGTGACTCTACAACTCAGTATCCCTAGACTAAAACCGCACGATGTCCATACACAAAAGACAAAGCAATGTCAGGTGAACAAATCCTTCACAGCGATCTTGCCCAAATTCGTGAAGATTTGCGCCCAATCGGCGTTAGAACTTGGGCAGAGGCAACGGTTCCACGTGTTCGACCGTGGTTGACACCCCCGGTTCACGCCCGTTCGCGCACCCGCGCTCCCCAGCGCCTGCCCGCGCGCGCTCGCCGGTCCACGGCCGCCTGTGCACCGCGCCGTGCCTATAAAGCAGCCCCGAGCCTCGGCCATCCCTCCCCGCGTGCTCACTAGTCTTGCCCAAGCCAGAGATCACCAGAATTGCCCCGAGCATGCCACGCCACCGCCCGCCAAGCTTTCCAAGCCTCGGCCGCCATGGCCAGCTCCCTCCAGTCACGCCCAAGCCGCACCAACCCCTCGGTTAGCTTCGCCATTAGCCCGTGAAGCTTCCTAAGTCCTTGGACCCGGCAGAACTTCACCGGAAGCCCGAGATCGCCCTCACCGGACTTCGGTTGCCCGCTGCCTCGCGTGGACCAAGCTCTCCGGTAAGCCATTTTCAAATTCCTTGCACCAACGTCTTCCCTAGCATCCAGTGAAGCTCTCTGACCCGTTTGATTGAACTATTGCGCCGTGAGTAGGTCGGATTCCTTGCTTGATAATTCATAACTTGAGAAATACTTAACCAAAAATTGTCAAACCAATTTTGCTGAATTCTAAATATTATGGACTGTCAATTAAAAATACTGAACCCCATGCTTTCTGTTCTATTTTTTAGAGTTTAGAATTAAATACAGAAACTGACCAAACCTTGTTTAATTAAAGAAAATTAGTTATGCTTCTGTGCTAGGCTTGAGAAAATTTGTAGATGTTCAAACCTCAATTAAACATTGTTTAAAAATAGTGGGAACCCCAGTATTGAAAATTTAAGTAGGAATATCTATTAAAAGCCATTTTGCCCTAAACTTAGGAAAATCATAAAGGCATTAATAGATAATGAACAGTAAGTGCAATTGTTTTTCCTAGCCTACTTAAGTAACAAAGAACCTAGGAAAAATAAAAAGACCACTAGTCCAGAACAGAATTAAAGTGAAATGTTTTATTTAGCATTATTCCAACTAGACAACAATTATTAGAATTATGAGAACAATTTCAAAACATGTCATAAAAATCCAGTGGACTTGTGACCACTAAAATCCCACTACAAAAACGATAACCACCCCAGCCCATCATTTTAAGTAGGGTGTAATACCCACTTTATAAGAAAAATCTAAGAGGATAAATTATATTTCTTTACATATATGAGTGTCCCTATTTATTATTTCATGTGAACACCTCATTTAAAAAAACAAATACTTAATAAAGGACATGCCATTAAATTGTGCATCATGATGAGTTTTGTTTGTTTGTGCACTTAATGAGAATAACAATAATATGAATTAAAATATAATAATAATGAGAAGAGGATTTGAAGTAAAACCTAAATTTAGATTTGGGTTGAAAATGTAGAAGGAAAGAAAAGAATATTATACAACACCAAAATAAAATTATAAATAAACAAATTCATCTCAATGGGTATGTTTAAAAGGATATAAATTTATAGTTAAATTCGAATTCAAATTTAGATTTACAAAATGAATAAAAGAGAAATAGAAATAGAAAAGAAAAGAAGAAAATAGCAAATGTGGCGTTGGGTTGATTCTTTCCGCTCGGCCCATCCACTGTGCTCTGCGCGGCCCGCTTCTACTTCCCCCGCGCGTGCGTATCCACTGAACCAAATCCTAGCCGCGCAGCCTAACTCTCTCAACCGTGCGCCAGTCACCGCTTAGTGGGGCTGCACTGTCAGCTATCTCTTCTCTCCGTTTAACTGAATGCGCTCGCTCAGCTCCGCTTCCTGCGCGGGTGGTTGCGGTCCAATTCTCCTGGAAAGAAATCACCAGGTCGTGACCCTCCCTCATTCCATAACAGGATTTGAATGTCGTAGTTGAGGAACCGTATGCCAGAAACCCCGTGCGTGGTGCCAACTGGGAAGAACTTCTGCTGCCGGTGACCTCCATCGCCATTGGTGTTCCGGCCGCAACAGTGCGACTTGGGAGCTTGGCCGTGGTCTATGGAAACTCGGTGGTGGGGACGACTGGCTTGGAAGGTCCTTGACACGCGGTGAATTGCTCGTCGTCGTTGCGCGCGAGACCCGCATCTCATCATGAGCAGGGTATTCTACCACTACAGCATCCGGTAACACTCCCTTCTCTAGGCTTGACTACATCTAGGCTAGGATATTATGCCGTTAGATTGTATGTTGGAGCAGAGTAGCAGTCGCGAAGGATGCTCCCTTAATCAATTCGGGTGCTCACTGTTGTCCCGACCTCAGAGCCACGGTGGAGATGTCTCATTATGCCCGGAATTTGTGATCGATGACCTTCGTTTCCGCCGCAAACCCACTGTTCACCTTGGACGGGAGGTCCTGTGCCTCCGTCTCGGATAAAGCATCTATCCATGCTGTACGCCACCCTTTTCTGTGTCACGTTGACCTTGTTTGGTGGGGATTTGGGGATGGGGGCCTTGGCTGGAACGTCACCGGTGCGCCTGCCATGGGGGTGGGATGTCACCGCCGGGTGCTGCTCAATGGATGAAGATCATGCCCTCGCTATTGGATCTTGATGGGCGTGACATGGGCTGCTCTCCGGTGAGCCGCCGCCACGATAGGACCCCCCTGCGCTGCCGCTCTGCTCGGCCGTGGGAGGAAGATGCTACAACTGCCGTTGATCCAGCCACTACCGGCTCAGGTCGGGCTGGGCGTACCCGTTCGGCTAGATGGCATCGCGACTGTTGGATCTGTGATGGATGCGCGCGATTAAATCTTGGGCGTACCGGTTCGGGGTCACGTTGGGGCCATTGGATCTGAATCCGTGGGTTAGGAACGGTCCAGACTTCATAAAATCTAGAGCGCTGATCGCTGATCCAACGGGTACGATTGCGTACCGGTTTGATAAAGCTAAGATCTAATCTGGGCCGCCCACTCTTGATCGGATGGCGCAGATTGGCGCGTACCCCTTCAGCCCATGTGTTTTACAAAAGAGCCCCTCCACTTTTCAGGAACCAACCCGCAGTCCGCATGTGGGTTAGTCTGAGTCTTAGGTAAATTGTGATTTAGACCCCTGCACTTCTCTGTATTAGTGCGCCCAATCCAAGGAGTTAAGAAATCAGATAAATGGATTTAGAAAATGATTTTTAATGCAAAAATAAAGGCTAGAATTTGTTTAATTCATAGAAAATTCATTAGAAGTCCAAATTGGTTCATTCTAATTTCTATAATTTTGTAATAATGTTTTTTATCACCTATTGCCTCTGTTTTGACATAAAAACAATAATAAAATTGATCTCCTAATTAATCTCATATCAAATACATAAAACCTTAGTAAATTCATAACTCCGATCCTAGCAGTTATCGATCCCACGATCTCATAGCAACGTGTAGATTATTATTATACAATTTATTCATATGTTTGGTATGATGTTAATTTTGTCTACACCATGTCTGTTTGTATTGCTACGACTAGTAGTGCGGTCACAAGGATTTGAAGAATCACCCTGGTAACTGGAATCTCAAGTGTCAGGCAAGTTGTGCCCTTGATTCACTTTCGTTACCCAATAATGTTCTTTATAATCATTTACCATGCATAGGTTTAAGATGGGACCAAATGTCACACCCGGGCTTTAAGGGACAAAGTCGGGTGCATCTCATACATGCGCCAAAGAAGACAACATATATAATAACAGAGTGTATAGAGATAAATGTCACAATATAATCAGAGTACTTATTACATAGCGAAAGTCTTACAAAATAAAAGATAAACATAAGAGGATCTAAAATCCATCCTTGGCGCCAGAAAGTCAACTGGGAGACGACAACCTAGACCTCTCACGAACACAACGCAACCTCCACCATGCGCCTCATCCAGTGGTACCTGATCTTGACCAATGGGGGGTGTGAGACAGCAAGGGTGAGCTCACACATGATCATAGCTCAACAAGTTGTGGGGAACCAGTGGACATGAACTCACAAAGGTGGAAGTTCATGTGATGTGTAAGGCTAAATCAATGATAGGGGTTAAAACTGAGCATTGCTTTTAATTAGTTGTCAAAGTTTTATTAGCAGTTACTAAGTGTAAGTAAATATCAAACCTTAAATAAAGTAATAGAACAAAATTAATAATAAATCCCAAGCAAATGCAAATGACAAATTGAGTTTAGGTTCCATAATTTAATCATCGGAGAGTCCTGAGCCGCTCATGACCGCGAGCTCGACTAGTATACCAGTTTTACACTCTACAGAGGTTGTACCCTTTACCCACAAGTCGTGTTTCCCATGTCGCCAGGGTTAGCTAGGCCCTTAGACACTACCAAGGTGAATGGCTAGGAATCCACTACGAGGCCTTTACAAAGTTCCACTAGCTTCCGAAAACCCGCTACAGTTTATAGGAAGAGCACTTGCAAGAATCCCCCGTCTGACCGCCATCGCAGCAAAATCAACCCGAGAACCTCCTTGCATGCAACTCCCCTACAACCCTTGCCCCTTTTGGGTAAGGTAGTCTTCCACTAGCTTTCCTAATTAGTTAGCCAAGGGGTCCCATTCCTCCCTTGTGGTGGCACGTGTTTCTCAAGTTAAGCTCCATGTTCCAATTAACAATAATATAATGATCTTGTCATGAACATAAATAAAATAACATAATTACTAGAACATGGATATAATAAATGATTATCCCAAAACCATATAAAGCAATAGCAAACTACCCAAGTGATTCAGGGGTAAACAAGGTAATGAAATAAACAATCTAAGGTGACCTATCGGGTCCCATCAAAATTAACCTATGCATGAATAAATGATATTGAAGAACATTATTTGGTAACAAAAGTGGTCAAGGGCACAACTTGCCTGGCACTTGAGATTCCAGTTACCAGGATGATCTTTAGGTGACTCGTGACCTCACTGCTAGTCGTAGCAATACAAACAAACATGGTATAGATAAAATTAACATCACACCAGACATAAGTACAAACTGAATAATAACGATCTACGCGAACCTACGAGATCGCAGAATCGAGAACTACTAAGATCGGAGTCGGTTAAGGAGTTATGATTTCATTGAGGATTTATGTGATTAAAATGTTAAACTATATTATAAATTGGTTAATATAAATCATATAAGAGGTTATTCTATAAATAATTATCTCAACTTTAATCTAAGTTATAAATTGATTAAAGATTATCTAGTTAAATTATAATCATAAAATTAGAATACTATATTAATATTAAATAAGTTAATCCAATAGACATAGATTAACCCAATTATAAAAGTATGGGATGTTGTATAATAAATGTTGCTATTGTGTAGTAGATATTTATACGAAGTTAACGCAACTAGAACGAGTCAAATCGGATTTAAAACGGGGGAGATACGAATTTCCTAAGGTTTTATGTACTTAAAATAGGATTAAGTGAGAAATTATTTTTCTTACTGTTTTCATGACCAAACAGAGAATCTAAGTGGTAGAGAATAATATTACAAAAATTTAGAAAGTGGAATGGATTAATTTGAACCAAGTATGGATTTTCTATGAATTTATCAAGTTCTAGTAATTGTTTTCATATTAAAAATCCATTTTCCAATTTATTTATTCAATTTCAAACTGCACTGGACTGGGCCTTGGTTTCCAGGAAAGTTAGGGGCTTCTGCGCATAATATTCTTAGACTCAGAATACCCCCGACTGGACGGTGGGTTGTTTCTGTGAAAGCCGAGGGGCTTATTTGTAAGATGAGAGCACAACTGAGGTGGTTGGCTACACCGGAGCCGATGATCAAAAGATCGATGGCTTGGATCCAATCCTGAACCGGTACGCGCCTGATTTAATCTCTACCGCTCGTTTTCAATCCGAAGGCCCGAGTTCTATTACTATGTGATCTAATCTCCACCGCATAGACTCTATCCAACGGCTAAAACGCATCCCGCCAAGGATCTAATCACAGCCCTCCACGGAGATCTAATGGTCCAGCGATCGTCATCTAGATTGCCCATCACCCGAGCGAATGCCCAGCCGCTGCGTTCACCAGACACGGCAAAGCCATTGCCGGCAGCACCCAAAGCTCAAGTCATGCCTGTAAACTTCACTCCGACAACTGCATAACGAAGAGTAGTGGATTGCGAGACTGGTATTGGAGTTCTCACCACGGTTGGTAGCGCGGACAGCCCTAGCCATGGGAACCTGCGGTTAGCGGTCGGATGATTCCCGACAGCGTGAAATTGCCGCAACTCCGAGAGCCCCACCAGACGCTGATGCCACGAAAGGTTTCCACACACGCAGGCGACTTCGCTCGATCCTTTCCTGGTCCGATTCCAAGGCCCCAATGATGATGAGGACACGGGGCATCACTGGCGGCTGGCCTTCTCTGCTACGCGGCTGCATAGCGGCGGCGACGAGGTCGACCAGAGAAGAACCTCCGCAACATCGAAACCTAGCGCCGAATTCGCACCCCCAAGACCACCAGTAAGCCCGAATCGCACCAGGACTTCACTCGGAGCTCGGTCGATGGTGGACGCGCACGACGGCGAGGATGTCCCGCGAGCGCACGGTAGACCCGCAGAACCTCCCCCTCAAACTCGGTTTGTGGAGTTTTTTTGTGATGAGGATGGCTAGGGGAAAGGCAGGGCACGATATTTATTCGTTGGCGCTCTGAAATCGCAGAGTCCGATGGCAAATCCTTGGCCAAAATTGCGCAACAGAACAGAGTCTGTTGGGGTGTTTCGTGATGGCAGGTAGATGGAGCACCTGGCGCCGACCCTTCCTTCTGCTGCGCTCGTTGGAGATGCCCTGGCACCGTGCGCAGTGGCGTGGTGCCCTTCCTTGGCCGCACGGGTCAGTGGTGTGGTCATGGCGGTGAAGGTTTCACAACGGCCATGGCGAGCTCCCAAGCTGCTACCGCGGCGAGGAAAGCGGCTTCAGGCGCAACCACCTGAGGAAGACGTGGCCTGACTATAGGGGTCCACTCGACAGCGTGTTTTCTGCGCACTGGGCCGAGCGCGCACGGGAGACAAGTCCAGGTTGGGCCGAAATGGTGTTTGCAGGCCCAAACCGGATTCCCTCCTTTTTTTCTTTTTCTGATTTTCTGTTTTTATTCCATTTCAAATTCACTTTGAACTCAAATTTGAATCCTTGTTTGAGTTTAGCACTTCATATATAAATGAAACAGACAATTAATACCAATATGATATGCAATATATATTTATGAATATACTTTTTTTACTACTTATTCCTTGTTTTATTTAGGTAAATGTTTTAGTTATGCAGCACACAAATAATCTTAAAGTTACGAGTTTAATCCAAATAAACATTGATTAAAGATTTCATTTTTTTAAAGCAATGTGAAAGGGAAATGTGCCCTTGGGCCATTTCTATAAGATTTTGGTGATTAAGTGCTCCACACAAATGCTTTGAGTGAATTTGTGCCAAAGACTCAAGAAGTGCAAATCAAGATTAAAGGTATGTTTCTAGACTTAGTACATTGTTTTGAAGACTAATGTATTATGTCTAAGTGCTAGAAACAGGAGAAATCGTTTTGGAGAAAAGATGGCTATGTACAGCCAAAAGGCTGCTCGGTCTGGGTGCATCGGACAGTGTCCGGTGGTGCACCGGACAGTGTCCGGTGTGCCAGGACTAGTCCCGATGAACAGCCTACTCTTGGGTCTCGACGGTGGCGTATGGCAATAAATCACCGGACTGTCCGGTGGTGCACCGGACTGTCCGGTGAGTCATCTGTGGCAAAGTCGCCGCTCTCGGGAAACAGTCAACAGAGTACGACTAAAATTCACCGGACTGTCCGGTGGTGCACCGGACTGTCCGGTGAGCCAACGGTCGGCCGCGCAATCCGCGCGTGATGCGTGGCCGAGCCAACGGTCAGATGGGGGCACCAGACTGTCCGGTGTGCATAAGACAGTGTCCGGTGCGTCAACAACTCCAAATCTTCAACGGTCGGCTGTGCCAATTTAGGAAAGCAATCTGCACCAGATAGTGAACAGTGGATGTCCGGTGGTGCACCGGACTGTCCGGTGCGCCACCCGACAGAAGGCAAGAATTGCCTTCCCAGATTGCTTCCAACGGCTCCTAGCTGCCTTGGGGCTATAAAAGGGACCCCTAGGCACATGGAGGAGTACACCAAGCATTCTTTGATCATCTCTAAGCACCAAGACTTCATTCTAGCGCATTTGATTCGTTGTGATAGCAATTTGAGCTCATCTTGAGTTGAGAACTCCGTGTGTGAACTTAGAGCTCAAGTTGTGACTAGTGTGCATGTTTGTGGTCTTGCTTTGAGTCTTGTGTGTGTTGCTTTTCCCTCCCTTACATCCGTGCTTCTTTGTGATCATCATTTGTAAGGGCGAGAGGCTCCAAGTTGTGGAGATTCCTCGCGAACGGGATATAGTGAAAGAAAGAAGAACACCGTGGTATTCAAGTGGATCTTTGGACCACTTGAAAGGGGTTGAGTGCAACCCTCATCCATTGGGACGCCACAACATGGAGTAGGCGAGTGTTGTACTTGGCCGAACCACGGGATAACTCGCGTGTCTTTTGTGATTGCTTTTCTGTGATACTTGTGTTCACAAGAGCTCGCTATTTAGCCTACTAACACTTAACTAAGTTTTGTGGCTATAAGTTTCAAGTTTTTATAGGATCACCTATTCACCCCCCCCCTCTAGGTGCTCTCAATTGGTATCAGAGCCGTTCTCTTCATGAAAGGGACTAATCGCCCAAAGAGATGGATCCTAAGGGAAAAGGGATGGTGGTCAACGATAAAGAGAAGGAATCCGTCTTCAATGAGCCAAGAGACGATAAGCCCACTGACTCTGGCTCGAGTCACAAGAAGAAGGACGGGAAAAAGAAGAGGCGCATCAAGAAGATAGTCTACTACGACAGTGACGAGTCCTCTTCTTCCCAAAGAGACGACGACTACGACGAGAAAAAGAAATCGGTCAACTCAAACTTTTCTTTTGATTATTCTCGTATTCCGTCTAACTCCAATGCTCATTTACTTTCAATTCCACTTGGGAAACCTCCGCACTTTGATGGAGAGGACTACGGATTTTGGAGTCACAAAATGTGTAGCCATTTGTTCTCTCTTCATCCAAGTATATGGGAGATAGTAGAAAATGGAATGAATTTTGATAGTACGGATAATCCCATGTTTATCAATGAACAAATTCACAAAAATGCACAAGCTACCACTGTTCTATTAGCATCCTTGTGCAGGGAAGAATACCATAAGGCGAGCGGCTTGGATAACGCCAAGCAGATTTGGGACACCCTCAAGATCTCGCATGAGGGGAACGACGTCACTATGATCACCAAGATGGAGTTGGTGGAGGGCGAACTGGGAAGGTTCGCAATGATCAGGGGGGAGGAGCCAACCCAAACGTACAACAGGCTCAAGACCCTGGTCAACAAAATAAGGAGCTATGGAAGCACGAGATGGACGGACCACGACGTCGTCCGGCTTATGCTAAGGTCCTTCACTGTCCTTGATCCTCATCTTGTAAACTCTATTCGTGAAAATCCTAGGTATACCAAGATGACGCCCGAGGAAATACTCGGAAAGTTTGTAAGCGGGCGAATGATGATCAAGGAGGCAAGATATGTTGATGAGGCGTTGAATGGCCCAATACCGATACACGAGCCTCAAACCATTGCTCTCAAAGCAACAAGTAGCAGGGAGGCGCTACCTAGCAAGGTGGCGCAAGTTGAGGCAGCCAGGCTTAACAAGGAAGAAATGGCCCTCATCATCAAGCGCTCCAAGACGGCGCTAAAAGGTCGCAAGGAGCATCCCAACAAGAGCAAGACGAAGGGAAAGCGCTCCTGCTTCAAGTGTGGTAAGACTAGTCACTTTATTGCTAACTGTCCCGATAATGATAGTGACCAGGGACAAGAGAAAAGCGGGAAGAGGGAAAAGAAGAAGGCCTACAAGAAGGCGAAGGGCGAGGCGCACCTCGGCAAAGAATGGGACTCGGATTGTTCGTCGTCCGACTCCGACGACGAAGGACTCGCCGCCTCGGCCTTCAACAAGTCGTCGCTCTTCCCCAACGAGCGCCATACTTGTCTAATGGCAAAGGAAAAGAAGGTAAACACTAGAGAAACTCCTAAGTACTCTACTTCTAGTGATGAGGACTCTAGTGATGATGAAATTGATTACACTAGCCTGTTCAAAGGATTAGATAGAGCAAGAGTAGAAAAGATCAATGAATTGATTGATGCTCTAAATGAAAAGAATAAACTTTTAGAAAAGCAAGAGGATCTTTCATATGAAGAACATGATAAATTTCTAAGTGTGCAAAAGTCTCTTGCTCTAGAAGTTAAAAGGAATGAAATGCTTTCTTGTGAATTATCTACTTGTCATGAGACTGTGGCTAGCTTAAGAAGTATTAATGATTATTTAAATGCTAAGCTAGAAGTAGCAAATAAATCTAGTTCTTGTGTAGAGCATGTTGTGATTTGCAATAGGTGTAAGGATTTTAATGTTGATGCTTGTAGTGAACATTTAATTTCCATAGCTAGATTAAATGATGAAGTGGCTAGTCTTAATGCCCAACTTAAGACTAGCAAAAATGACCTTGATAAACTAAAATTTGCAAGGGATGCCTACACTGTTGGTAGACATCTTTCAATTAAGGATGGGCTTGGCTTTAAGAGGGAAGCCAAGAACTTAACAAGCCAAAGGGCTCCCATTTTCAACAAGGAAAAAGGGAAGGCTCCTATGGCTAGTAGTAGTCAAAAGAATCATGCATTTATTTATGATAGAAAATTTTCTAGGAATGCTCATCATAACAGGAGTTTTAATGCTTATGATTCACATGCCATGTTTGGTTCAAGTTCTTCCTTTGTGCATGGTAGAAATATGCCTAGGAACAATGTTGTTCATCATGTACCTAAGAAAATGCAAAATAAATCTGCTACTGTTTTTCATGCCTGCAACACTGATTTTGTACTTTCATGTAAAAATAAGAAAGTGGTTGCTAGGAAATTGGGGGAAAAATGCAAGGGAGATAAAACTTGCATTTGGGTCCCTAAGGCTATTATTACTAACCTTGTAGGACCCAACAAGAGTTGGGTACCTAAAACCCAAGCCTAATTTGCCTTGCAGGTTTATGCATCCGGGGGCTCAAGCTGGATTATCGATAGCGGATGCACAAACCACATGACGGGGGAGAAGAAGATGTTCACCTCCTACGTCAAGAACAAAGATTCCCAAGACTCAATCATATTCGGTGATGGGAATCAAGGCAAGGTTAAAGGACTAGGAAAGATAGCTATTTCATCCGAGCATTCCATATCTAATGTGTTTTTAGTTGAATCGCTCGGGTATAACTTGTTGTCCGTTAGTCAATTATGTAATATGGGTTACAATTGCTTATTTACCAATGTAGATGTGTCTGTCTTTAGAAGGAGTGATGGTTCATTAGCTTTTAAGGGTGTACTAGACGACAAACTCTATTTAGTTGATTTTTCGAAGGAGGAGGCTGGTCTAGATGCATGCTTAATTGCTAAGACTAGCATGGGCTGGCTGTGGCATCGTCGTTTAGCACATGTTGGGATGAAGAACCTTCACAAACTTCTAAAGGGAGAGCATGTGTTAGGTCTAACAAATGTGCTTTTCGAAAAAGATAGACCTTGTGCAGCTTGTCAAGCAGGTAAACAGGTGGGAAGCGCTCATCACAACAAGAATGTGATGACTACATCAAGACCTCTGGAGCTACTACATATGGACCTCTTCGGACCCGTCGCCTACCTTAGCATCGGGGGAAGTAAGTATGGTCTTGTTGTTGTTGATGATTTTTCCCGTTTCACTTGGATATTCTTTTTGCAGGATAAATCAGAAACCCAAGGGACCCTCAAGCGCTTTCTAAGGCGAGCTCAAAATGAATTTGAGCTCAAGGTGAAAAAGATTAGAAGCGACAACGGGTCCGAGTTCAAGAACCTTCAAGTGGAGGAGTTTCTTGAGGAGGAAGGAATCAAGCACGAGTTCTCCGCTCCCTACACACCACAGCAAAACGGTGTGGTAGAGAGGAAGAACAGGACGCTTATAGACATGGCGAGGATGATGCTTGGAGAATTCAAGACGCCCGAGCGGTTTTGGTCGGAAGCTGTGAACACAACTTGCCACGCCATAAACCGGGTCTACCTTCATCGCCTCCTCAAGAAGACGTCATATGAACTTCTAACCGGTAACAAACCCAACGTGTCTTATTTTCGTGTATTTGGGAGTAAATGTTATATTCTAGTGAAGAAAGGTAGGAATTCAAAATTTGCTCCCAAAGCTGTAGAAGGGTTTTTACTAGGTTATGACTCAAATACAAAGGCGTATAGGGTCTTCAACAAATCATCGGGTTTGGTTGAAGTCTCTAGCGACGTTGTATTTGATGAAACTAATGGCTCTCCAAGAGAGCAAGTTGATCTTGATGATATAGATGAAGACGATGTTCCAACGGACGCAATTCGTACCATGGCGATTGGAGATGTGTGACCACAGGAACACCAAGTGCAAGATCAACCTTCTTCCTCAACAATGGTGCACCCCCCAACTCAAGATGATGAATAGGTTCCTCAAGAGGAGGCGTGTGATCAAGGGGGAGCACAAGAAGACCAAGTTGAGGAGGAAGAAGTACCACGGGCCCCTCCAACTCAAGTTCGAGCGACGATTCAAAGGAATCATCCTGTCGACCAGATTTTGGGTGACATAAGCAAGGGAGTAACCACTCACTCTAGATTAGCTAATTTTTGTGAGCATTACTATTTTGTCTCTTCTATTGAGCCTTTCAGGGTAGAAGAGGCCTTGCTAGATCCGGACTGGGTGTTGGCCATGCAGGAAGAGCTCAACAACTTCAAGCGAAATGAAGTTTGGACACTGGTGCCATGTCCCAAGCAAAACATTGTGGGAACCAAGTGGGTGTTCGGCAACAAACAGGACGAGCACGGGGTGGTGACAACGAACAAGGCTCGACTTGTGGCAAAAGGTTATGCCCAAGTCGCAGGTTTGGACTTTGAGGAGACTTTTTCTCCTGTGGCTAGGCTAGAGTCAATTCGTATTTTGTTAGCCTATGTCGCTCACCATTCTTTCAGGTTGTTCCAAATGGACGTGAAGAGCGCTTTCCTCAATGGGCCAATCAAGGAGGAGGTGTACGTGGAGCAACCCCCTAGCTTTGAGGATGAACGGTACCCCGACCACGTGTGTAAGCTCTCTAAGGTGCTCTATGGACTTAAGCAAGCCCCAAGAGCATGGTATGAATGCCTTAGAGACTTTCTAATTGCTAATGCTTTCAAGGTTGGGAAAGCCGATCCAACTCTTTTCACTAAGACTTGTGATGGTGATCTTTTTGTGTGCCAAATTTATGTCGATGACATAATATTTGGTTCTACTAACCAAAAGTCTTGTGAAGAGTTTAGCAGGGTGATGACTCAGAAATTCGAGATGTCAATGATGGGCGAGTTGAACTACTTCCTTGGGTTCCAAGTGAAGCAACTCAAGGACGACACCTTCATCTCTCAAACAAAGTACACGCAAGACTTGCTCAAGCGGTTTGGGATGAAGGACGCCAAGCCCGCAAAGACTCCAATGGGAACCGACGGACATGTCGACCTCAACAAACGAGGTAAGTCCATTGATCAAAAGGCATACCGGTCTATGATAGGGTCTTTACTTTATTTATGTGCTAGTAGACCGAATATTATGCTCAGTGTATGCATGTGTGCTAGATGTCAATCCGACCCAAGGGAGTGTCACCTTGTGGCCGTTAAGTGAATTCTTAAATATTTAGTTGCTACGCCTTGCTTCGGGATCTGGTATCCAAAGGGGTCTACCTTTGACTTGATTGGATACTCAGATTCCGACTATGCTGGATGTAAGGTTGATAGGAAGAGTATATCAGAGACGTGCCAATTCCTAGGAAGGTCCCTAGTGTCGTGGAGTTCTAAGAAACAAACTTCAGTTGCCCTATCCACCACTGAGGCCGAGTATGTTGCCGCAGGACAGTGTTGCGCGCAACTACTTTGGATGAGGCAAACCCTCCGGGACTTTGGCTACAATCTGAGCAAAGTCCCACTCCTATGTGACAATGACAGTGCAATCTGCATGGCGGACAATCCTGTTGAACACAGCCGCACAAAGCACATAGACATCCGGCATCACTTTTTGAGAGACCACCAGCAAAAGGGAGATATCGAAGTGTTTTATGTTAGCACCGAGAACCAGCTAGCCGATATCTTTATCAAGCCTTTAGATGAGAAGACCTTTTGCAGGCTCCATAGTGAGCTAAATGTCTTAGATTCGCGGAACTTGGATTAATCTATAGCATACATGTGTTTTATGCCTTTGATCATGTTCCATTATACATTTTATTGCTTATTTATGGTGCTCAAGTTGTGCAAGGGATCCCCGGACCTCACAAGTCCATGTGTGAATGATGCACATACTTAGGGGGAGAAATGCTACAACTTGACCCCTTGAGACTAACCGTGTGCTTGAGTTTTCTTAATTTAGTCTCAAAGGTGGATTGAAAGGGAAAAGGTGAACTTGGACCATGCAAGACTTCCACTACACTCCGATGAGAGGGTAATTTACTCCAAGTTCATCTCCGTGCTCTTATTGCCTATTTACTCTTAATTGAAGATTTTGGTGAGGCAATGGGGTTTAAGGGCCAATAATGATCCTGTTTTGGTGCTTAATGCCAAAGGGGGAGAAATTAAGGCCAAAGCAAATGGATCAGCTACCACTTGAGAATTTTGAAAATAGTAGAGTTAGAGCTTTTGTTTTCTCAAAATACCTCTTGTTGTCTCTTATTGTCAAAAGTTGGTCTCTTGTGGGGAGAATGTTTGATTATGGGAAAAAGGGGGAGTTTTTGAATCTTTGATCAATTTCTCTTGGAATACCTCTCTCTATGCCTCAACAAGTGAATTTGACTTAGAGATAGGAAATTGAGTTTGATTTGCAAAAACAAACCAAGTGGTGGCAAAGAATGATCCAAATATGCCAAATTTGAATCAAAAACAAAATTTTTGTTCTCATTTGCATTGATGTTGCACTTCTTTTAGTTGCTTTTTGTTGTGTTGGCATAAATCACCAAAAAGGGGGAGATTGAAAGGGAAATGTGCCCTTGGGCCATTTCTATAAGATTTTGGTGATTAAGTGCTCCACACAAATGCTTTGAGTGATATTTGTGCCAAAGACTCAAGAAGTGCAAATCAAGATTAAAGGTATGTTTCTAGACTTAGTACATTGTTTTGAAGACTAATGTATTATGTCTAAGTGCTAGAAACAGGAGAAATCATTTTCGAGAAAAGATGGCCATGTACAGCCAAAAGGCTGCTCGGTCTGGGTGCACCGGACTGTCTGGTGGTGCACCGGACAGTG
This sequence comes from Zea luxurians, assembly GCA_029449295.1. Taxonomy (NCBI): domain Eukaryota; kingdom Viridiplantae; phylum Streptophyta; class Magnoliopsida; order Poales; family Poaceae; genus Zea; species Zea luxurians. The sequence continues at coordinate 106,908,304 of JAOPSE010000010.1, forward strand.
TCCGGTGTGCCAGGACCAGTCCCGATGAACAGCCTACTCTCGGGTCTCGACGGTGGCGTACGGCTATAAATCACCGGACTGTCCGGTGGTGCACCGGACTGTCCGGTGAGTCGTCTGCGGTGAAGTCGCCGCTCTCGGGAAACAGTCAACAGCGTACGACTAAAATTCACCGGACTGTCCGGTGGTGCACCGGACTGTCCGGTGAGCCAACGGTCGACCACGCCAACGGTCGGCCGTGCAATCCGCGCGTGATGCGTGGCCGAGCGAACGGTCAGATGGGGGCACCGGACTGTCCGGTGTGCATCGGACAGTGTCCGGTGCGCCAACGGCTCCAAATCTTCAACGGTCGGTTGTGCCAATTTAGGAAAGCAATCTGCACCAGACAGTGAACAGTGGATGTCTGGTGGTGCACCGGACTGTCCGGTGCGCCACCCGACAGAAGGCAAGAATTGCCTTCCCAGATTGCTTCCAACGGCTCCTAGCTGCCTTGGGGCTATAAAAGGGACCCCTAGGCGCATGGAGGAGTACACCAAGCATTCTTTGATCATCTCTAAGCACCAAGACTTCATTCTAGCGCATTTGATTCATTGTGATAGCAAGTTGAGCTCATCTTGAGTTGAGAACTCCGTGTGTGAACTTAGAGCTCAAGTTGTGACTAGTGTGTGTGTTTGTGCTCTTGCTTTGAGTCTTGTGTGTGTGATTTTCCCTCCCTTACATCCGTGCTTCTTTGTGATCATCATTTGTAAGGGCAAGAGGCTCCAAGTTGTGGAGATTCCTCGCGAACGGGATATAGTGAAAGAAAGAAGAACACCGTGGTATTCAAGTGGATCTTTGGACCACTTGAAAGGGGTTGAGTGCAACCCTCGTCCATTGGGACGCCACAACGTGGAGTAGGCGAGTGTTGTACTTGGCCGAACCACGGGATAACTCGCGTATCTTTTGTGATTGCTTTTCTGTGATACTTGTGTTCACAAGAGCTCGCTATTTAGCCTACTAACACTTAACCAAGTTTTGTGGCTATAAGTTTCAAGTTTTTACAGGATCACCTATTCACCCCCCCCCTCTAGGTGCTCTCACAATGTTTAATATAAAGAATCACTTTAACTTGGATTTTGGAAGCATTTCTAACTTTATAGTTTATTCAAAAGGTACCTCTAGTCTTATGATGATTATTTTCTCCCATCTTTTCTTAGAAATCATTTTTATTCAGTTCCTGAGATGAATTTTCTCTAGATCCCAAAATAGGGTTTTAGGGTGTTACAAATCCTACCCCCCTTAAAAAGAATCTCGTCCTTGAGATTTAGGAAGGACTAGGGAAAAGATGGGGAAAATCTATTCGAAGCTCTTCTTCTCTTTCCCATGTTGCTTCATCTTCTCCATAGTGACTCCATTGCACTTTACACATCTTTATCACCTTATTTCTTGTAACTCGAGTCAATGTATCAAGAATCTTGACAGGATACTCCGTATAAGTCAAATCACCCTGAACACTAAGCTCTTCCATTGGTAACTGTTCCTCAGGGACACGGAGACACTTCTTAAGTTGAGACACATGAAATACATTATGCACATCAGATAGATTATCAGGTAGCTCGAGTTGATATGCCATCTCTCCAACTCGCCTAAAAACTCTGAATAGTCCAATAAAGTGAGGGGACAATTTGCCCTTGAATTTAAATCTCCTCATTACACGAAGTGGTGACACCTTGAGGTACACATAATTTCTTTCCTCAAATTCCAGTGGTCTTCTTCTATTATCCGCATAGCTCTTTTGTCTGGTATGAGCTACCCTCAAATTCTCTCGAATTATACAGACTTGTTCTTCTGCCTCTTGAATCAGTTCAGGCCCAAAGAACTGTCTTTCTCCAGTCTGATCCCAAAAATAGAGGAGACCTGCATTTCCTGCCATATAGAGCCTCGAATGGTGACATCTTCGGACTGGCCTGGTAACTATTATTATATGAGAACTCAGCATAAGGTAGACTCTTGTCCCACTACTACCATGCTGAAGGGCACAAGCTCTCAACATGTCCTCCAATACTTGCTTAGTCCTTTCAGTCTGTCCATTAGTCTGAGGGTGATAGGTTGTACTAAAATTCAACTTCGTATCCATATTCTCATGAAAACTTTTCTAAAATCTGGAGGTAAACCTGTGATCCTCTATCCGAAATGATCTTCTTTGATACTCCATGTAAACACATAATCTGAGCCATATATAACTCTGCCTATTGAGATCACTTATAAGTAGTCTTGACCGGAATGAAATGAGCCACTTTAGTCAATCTATCCACAATCACCCATATAGCATCATATCCTTTCTGGGTGCGAGGCAATCCAGTAATGAAATCCATACCAATCTCTTCACACTTCCACTCGAGAATCTTAAGTGGGTTCAATAATCCAGCTGGCCTCTGGTGTTCGGCCTTAACTCTTTGACACACCTCGCACATAGCCACATGTGCAGCCACATCTCTCTTCAGTCCATACCACCAGCACTTCTGCTTCAAATCCTGATACCTCTTGGTGCTACCAGGATGAATGGAATAATCCGAGTCATGGGCCTCCTTTAAAATAGTCTCACGAGGGCTTTCAATATCAGGAACACATATCCTATCCTTGAACCACACCGTGCCTTGCTCATCTTCCATGAATTCCGAACCTCGACCTTCAATAATCAGATCCCTAATCTCTTGTATCTTAGCATCACCAATCTGTCCTTTTGCGGATTTCTTGCTCCAAGGTAGGTTCCGCATCAATCATAACTCCTTCAGTGTGAGCAACTATCCCCAGATTAAGTCTCCTAAAATCCTCAACAATCTCATCGGGTAGCTGGGCAACAACAGCTGAATGAACATGCTCCTTTCGACTCAAGGCATCTGCAACCAAATTTGCCTTGCCCGGGTGATAGTGAACCTCCAAATCATAATCCTTAATAAGCTCCAACCATCGGCGTTGCCTAAGGTTGAGATCCTTCTGAGTGAATATATACTTCAAACTCTTATGATCCGTGTATACTTGACACTTGGTTCCCACAATATAATGTCTCCAAATCTTAAGCGTATGCACAACGGCTGCTAGTTCTAAGTCATGAGTGGGGCAGTTCAATTCATGTTTCCACATAGGTGATCACATGTCCTTCTTGCATGAGAACACATCCCAATCCTTGGCCACATGCATCATAATAAATATCAAATCCCTTCTGTAGATATGGTATAACCAACACTGGTGGCGACATCAGTCTCTTCTTTAATTGGTCAAAGCTAACTTGGCACTTCTCGTCCCACTTAAACTCTCTTTCCTTCTCCAGAAGCGAGGTCATAGGCTTAGCGACCTTAGAAAATCCTTCAATAAATCTCCGATAATATCCTACAAGTCCCAAGAAACTCCGAATCTCCGTAACTGTAGTGGGTATGCTCCACACCACTGTCTCCTTGACTTTAGCAGGATCCACTGATATCCCTCCATTAGAAATGATATGTCCAAGGAATGACACCTCGTCAATTCAGAACTCGCATTTACTGTACTTGGCGTAGAGTTGACTATCTCGTAGCTTCTGTAGCACCAATATCAGATGTTCCTCATGATCACTATCACTCTTGGAATAAATAAAAATATCATTGATGAAACCACAACGAATCTACCCAGATCATGAGCACCTTATTCTTCAGATCCATAAAATAGCTGGTGCATTAGTTAGTCCAAATGACATAACGATGAACTCATATAAACATATCGGGTTGAAAAATTCGTCTTGGGAATATCTGATGGCCTAATCTTCATTTGATGGTAACCCGCTCAGAGGTCAATCTTCGAGAATACCCTTGCACCTCTCATTTGATTAAATAAATCCTAAATGCGGGTAATGGACACTTGTCCCTCACATTGACATCGTTAAGGGTCCTATAATCCACGCACATCCCTTGCGATCTTAAAGTCGCCTAGAGGGGGGGTGGATAGGCGAAACCTAAAAATTAAAACTTTATCCCCCAACTAGATCCTTTGATTAGTGGTTAGAACAAGATATACAATTATCGGAGTATAAAAACTAAGTCCTTGCTTGTAAAGAGTGTTGCTTTCAAATAATGCGGAATTGATAAAACAATACAACTAATAGGTCAATGAGAATAAAGCAAGAGGGCTTAGATAAGAAGAGTAATAACACAAGTTCTTTCTTGCAAGGTGTTGCTCCACTAAATGAGAATGCAACTTGAAGCAACACCAAATAGTATTAGCCAAGAATAGTGCAAGAAAACTTAGAAAGGGAAAGAACAAACAAATCACAAGCAATAAGCACACAAGACACAGGTGATTTGTTTTACCGAGGTTCGGCCCTCGAAGGCCTAGTCCCCGTTGAGGAGTCCACTAAGGACGGGTCTCTTTCAACCCTTTCCCTCTCCACCGATCGCACAAGACCGGCGAGCTCTTCTTCTTCTCAAGGATCACTTAAGACCCCGCAAGGATCACCACGCTCTTTGGTGTCTCTTGCTAGCTTTACAAGCCTCCAAAACTTTGGAGGAAGTTCAATGGGAGTCAAAACTCCATGCACAAATGAACACAAAGATGTAGTACACACTATCTCTCAATGAATCTCACAAGGCACTAGAGCTAAATCACACGAGAGGCTTTCTTTTGCTTGCTCACGCTTTTGTGGCTCTTGTGTGGGTTGTAGTGGTCTAAATCTTGTGTATAGGATGGATCAATGAATATATGTGGTTGGGAGGGCTTGAATATGTCAACTAGATGACTTGGAATGCTGCTTGGACTCCCATGCCTTGAAGTGGCCGGTTGGGGTGGTATTTATAGCCACCAACCAAATTGTAGCCGTTGGAGAAGTCTACTGGCGATGGGCGCACCGGACAGTGTCCGGTGTGCCGCCACGTCATCCTCCCGTTAGGGCTTGGAGCTGGTCGACCGTTGGAGGCTTTGTCCTCATGCGGCACCGGACAGTCCGGTGCGGCACCGGACAGTCCGGTGCGGCACCGGATAGTCCGGTGCCCCTCTGACCGTCTGCTCTGACAACTGATTTGCACTGTTCACTTTGCAGAGTCGACCGTTGCGCGCAGATAGTCGTTGCTCTGCTGGCACACCGGACAGTCCGATGGACCACCGGACAGTCCGGTGAATTATAGCGGAGCTGCATCTGAGAAACCCGAAGCTGAAGAGTTTGAGGTCGATCCTCCCTGGTGCACCGGACACTGTCCGGTGGCACACCGGACAGTCCGGTGCGCCAGACCAGGGAGCACTTCGGTTTCCTTTGCTCCTATCTTTTGAGCCCTTTATTTTATCTTTGTATTGGTTTGAAGTGAACCTTTGGCACCTGTAGAACATTTATTCTAGAGCAAACTAGTTAGTCCAATTATTTGTGTTGGGCAATTCAACCACCAAAATCATTTAGGAAAAGGTTTGACCCTATTTCCCTTTCAATCTCCCCCTTTTTGGTGATTGATGCCAACACAAACCAAAGCAAATATATAAGTGCAGAATTGAACTAGTTTGCATAAAGTAAGTGCAAAGGTTGCTTGGAGTTAAACCAATATATCATTTCTACTAGATATGCATGGATGTTTTTCTTCTTGTTATTTAAAAATTTAGACCACGCTTGCACCACTAGTTTTGTTTTTGCAAATTCTTTGTAAAATTCTTTTCAAAATCTTCTTGCAAATGGTCAAAGGTACATGAATAAGATTGAAAGAAGCATTTTTAAGATTTGAAATTTTCTCCCCCTGTTTCAAATGCTTTTCCTTTGACTAAAACAAAACTCCCCCTCAATGAAATTCTCCTCTTAGTGTTCAAGAGGGTTTTACAAAATTCTTGAACCTTTGAACACAATAAGATATCAAGTTCAAAAACTTCATTTTAAAATTTGGTGGTGGTGCGGTCCTGCGGTCCTTTTGCTTTGGGCTCATACTTTCTCCCCCTTTGGCATGAATCACCAAAAACGGATAGTTGTGAATGAAATATAAGCCCTTTCTTACTTTCTCCCCAATGGCAAACAAATAAATATGAGTGAAGATTATACCAAAGTGGAGAACTATGCGGAATACCGGCAAAGAGTGGATAATACCGATGGAGTTGAGTGGAAGCGTCGTCTTTGCTGAATACTCCATTTCCCTTTCAATGCTATGACTAAGCATGAGAATACACTTGAAAACATATTAGTCATAGACATAAAAGAGATATGATCAAAGGATATATCAAATTAAGCATGTTCATAGTTCTATATAACATAGATTGCTCCCCCTAAATGAGAACATATCTATATCATACAGAACGTGAAGTGCATTGTGTCATAGTATAAGTGTGATGCTCATGATAGTTTATGCACTTATGAAAGCATGTTAAAACATCTTAAGCATTTACCCTTAAGGATTTCAAAGAGGCTTAAGGACCATCCACCTTTAGAACAAAGGCAGCTTATCCTCGTTACAAGGTTAAGCTTTAAGCTCTTTGACAATTAAATCACTTCATCTAGTTTAAACAAGGATGCATTAATGCAGGAATGAAATTTTAAGAGGTTAAACTAGGTATGAAGCAGGGATAATGCATGGACATGCTTTCTCTTCCTTTTATACAAGATATGCAAAGAAAGTATAGAAAAGGAAGATTTAGGTACAAGTTTAAATGAAAGGAGATAGTTTTACCCTTTTGTACCTTCACATAGAGACGCTCTCTTCATTGTGCTTTGTCCTCAGTCTTAGCTGCTTAAGACCTATACTCAAGACAATATATGGAAATATTTTGCACAAGAGAGAGTTCTACAACTAGTGATCCTTCTCCAAGTCATTGTTAGCATATATTAAGTGGATCACAAATTGCATAAATGTATCATGAATTCTCCATTTAACTTAGTGCACATCAAGAGAGATATCGATTGGTAGTATATACGACACTAAGAAGCATGAGTGTTAATGAGGTTATTCAATGATCAAACAAATAACAGATGTGATCAAAAGAACAACATACACATTAGATTATCAATTAAGCTTAGAGAGCAGAATCCAACAAATATGCTACTTTAGAGTGAAAAATAAGAATTGAAAAATAGTAGCATACTTCATGAGAAACTCATTCTCATGCAAGAGACTATATGAAATTACTAAGATAAAGTGATAGTCTTAACATAATCAAGATATAGAAAGAGGCTCCCCTAAAGATATGCATCAAGTATTTGAATGAATTGAATGGATGAATTTACTCTAAAGACAAATAGGGAGAAGCATTATACATCTTGATCAAGGCTCATAAAATTTGCAATAAACAACTTAAGCCTGGTATTCTTCATTATGAAAGGATTTAGAATACTCACAACCACACCATTGATTGTTTTGAGGATCTTATTATCCAAGTGAGTGTTGTTGTTCTTGACGTCCTTCTCTTTCATGTGAGTGTCCTCCCTTTGTAGTTGTTTCTTTTTCATTTCAAACTTATTGAAAATACTCAAGAAAGATGTTAATAGCATAAGGGAGTATATGATGAAGGATGATTTCTTTAGATAGGAAATAAAAACAATTCATCATCCATAAGTCACATAGACATGAAGTAAACTTCTTAACATTAGTGCACATCTTTTAGGAAAAAGGAGTATGCACCTTTTAAACATTCTGATCAATCATAGGAAATTTACTTCTTCATATTGAATTCATTAATCATTACTTAGAAGCAAATCAATATGAGAACATATATAGCAAAGGCATGAAATAGATTCTAATGGACTAGTGCATTTATGAGAATGATATTGAATGCACACTTAGCAAAGGTTAAGTCCAATAAAGAATCTATTCTTCACATAGGTAGAATAAGATAATTAAGGGTAAATAACCATTGATGAAAAAAAAGAGTTCTCATCCCTTTGCTTTTACCTTTCTTCCTTAGGGTGAAGAGCAACCCTGGAGGCTTGTGACTTTAGACATGCACTTTCTCTTTTGTAGATTTCCATAAGTAAGCTTAAGAGATACATGGTTAGTAACACAAGCGCAAGTTTTTTTTTGTAATCATTTTGACAAGGAATGAAAAGTGGATTACTAAAACATGGAAACTTTATAGCATGAACTAGATTATCCATAGATGATGTTATGCTCAATTTTAGCTCATAAAACAAGCATAAATAATCCTTTAAGATTGTGGGAATAAATCTAATTCATGATATAGAAAGCGATAAATGTGAAAGAATCATATCCAATTTAAGCAAGTAGAAACACATCATAAATCATTGGATTGAATTTTCTTTTCATGTTAGATTACGCATTTCCAAAGAGAAACTTATTCTCTACAAGTGAGACTACTTGGGCTACTTAAATAAAATCATTAGTCTCACTATTCTAGTTATAGAGAGAGTTTTCCTTTTATAAGTGTCCTAAGGATTTGAATTCCCTACATGACACCTTATTCTTTTAAGAAGTTGGAATATCTATCTATATCTAGAATCATGGCAATAATAAGATAATTAGTGAAAAGACATGCCATGAGGTACTTACAACAATTTAAAGCATGTAGATTGCCATAGAATAGAAATGATGAATATGCAATCTACCATATGAGAGGAGTTTCTTCAAAGAATGGTGACATAATTTTAAGGACATTTAAAGTGCTTCCTTTTCTATGTGATTACACAAGACACATGAGAAATGATAATTTAAGATACTTGCACCTTTAAAAACATAAGTGTTACCATCCTTTGACTTTCCTCCATGTTGTAGGCCTCGATCTTTTCGCTTAAGATGATTCTTTATTTCCTACAACATCAATATCTTCCTCGAGATGATATGAGTTTAATAGATAGTAATTTGAAAAATAACCTTGGGTCAATCATGGATATAGATCATTAAAGATTGATAGCTTGAGTTGATAAGAATTGAATGTACTCTCTCAAGCACCCCAAAGTTTTCATATCATCTCCTTCTCCTATAAAGCTTGTCAGGCATATTTTGGTACCCATCGCTTGATGGGTCCATTACTGTTAGTCAACAAAGATCTAGGAACCCAAAAGTCCTTTGTGTTAGCACTAGGTAAACTCATTACCTTTCTAGCACAAGTTGCAATTTTGGGTTGCCTAGTTACAAGAGAATTAATTGACAAGATAGGAGTGGAATTGTTATCAATGGGACAATCTTTGCATTGATGTCCCTTCTTTCGGCATATATAGCATAGGCGATCTTCAATCCTTGAAGATTTCTTCCTTCCTCATCTCTTGCTTGCTACATGGTTAGTGAATATTTTCTTTTCTAACATTATGCCTTTTTGTTTTAAATGAGGACAAGATCTAAATAAGTGTCCCTTCTTGGAGCATTTAAAACAAAGTTTATCATCCTTGTTAATAATCAAGTCATTTTTAATATAGGGACATGACCTAATCGAGTGCCCCTTTTCAAAGCATTCACTACACTTCTTACTTCTCTTAGTGTGAAGTGTGGCTTGATTATTACCTTGGATGTTACCTTTTATGGAGGCGTGGTTGAGGCTTTTGGAAGAGGTATTGATTTTCTTCTTTTGTTCCTTCTTCTTGGCAATCCTCAAGTCCTTGACATTTTATTCAAGGGATTTAGTGCACGCCACGGTTGTTCCCGTCTCAAGCTTCTTCACCATGTGATCACGGTTATCTTGAGAAGGTTGAGCAATGCACTTCCCTTTTAGTTGTGTCAAGCTCATTTTTAGCCTCTCATTTTCTTCTTTGAGCTTTTGATGTGTCATCTTTCGTTCCTGCAAATTCTAGCTCAAAGAAAGATTTGCTTGTCGACGAACAACATGCATTAGCACATGGTAATGTAGTTTCAATTTGAATACATGTGCATGAGTGAGGTTGTTGAAATTTTAAGTTTTCTATCACAACCTCATGAGCAATATTTAATATGATATGATCATCCATAAGATTTTCATAAGAACATAGAAGCATATCATATTTTTCTTGAAAAGCTAGATTTTCAAATTTTAGCTTTTCTACTTGGTCCTTAAGTAAGGCATTCCTATTTACCAATTGAGCGATACAATGTAGAGAGTTATCTTGCTCAATTGAAATAGTTTCATACCTTTGGACCAAATCAACATGAGAGCACTTTAGCTCCTCATGTTCTTTAGTCAACTCGTCAAAGCTTAGCATTTTTATGGAGAGAATATCTTCTAGCCTTTGACGAGCTTCGCTTTGCTCTCTCGCTCTTTTTAGAAGTTTGAGCATGACCGCCTTATCTTCTTGGCTTAGGCGAGCGTAGAGTTGCAAGAAGCTTCTTTCTTCCTCCTCATCCTCATTTGTGCTTCTACTATCATTTTCATTAGCCACACAACATATGTGGGAATCAAAATGGGAAGACAAACCTTTTGGAGAGGTGGATTCATCGTTTGGTCTCCATCGTTCATTTTCTTCTTCTTCCTTGCAAGGGTTAGTATCACAAAAACCAAAGGAAGTAGAAGCACAAAATGAACTATCATGTTTGGACTCATTAAATTTGCTTTTAATTCTAGTCCAAATATCATGCGCATTACGAATAGATTCATTATAATTCATTATGAAGGAATGATAATCTTCTTTGCTAAGAGAATTACTTAAGATGTCATAAGCTAGGTAGTTTAAGCGTATACATCTTTGATCTTCCTCGGAAGCATTTTTTCTATCATAACTAGGAGGAATAATACTCTTGTCTAAAATTTGTTCTAATTGTGGATCTACCGTTCTAAAAGCATTTATCACCCTAGTAGACCATGAATCATAATTAGAACAATCGGAAAGTAATATCTCAAGAGTTACCTCCTTGTTCTCCTGGGTCTTCTTGTTCTTTTGGGATCTTCTACGAGCCATCACTTCGAGTTGTTAGACTCAAGATGAAGTGCCTAGCTCTGATACCAATTGAAAGTCGCCTAGAAGAGGGTGGATAGGCGAAACCTGAAAATTAAAACTTTATCCCCAAACTAGATCCTTTGATTAGTGGTTAGAACAAGATATACAATTATCGGAGTATAAAAACTAAGTCCTTGCTTGTAAAGAGTGTTGCTTTCAAATAATGCGGAATTGATAAAACAATACAACTAATAGGTCAATGAGAATAAAGCAAGAGGGCTTAGATAAGAAGAGTAATAACACAAGTTCTTTCTTGCAAGGTGTTGCTCCACTAAATGAGAATGCAACTTGAAGCAACACCAAATAGTATTAGCCAAGAATAGTGCAAGAAAACTTAGAAAGGGAAAGAACAAACAAATCACAAGCAATAAGCACACAAGACACAGGTGATTTGTTTTACCGAGGTTTGGCCCTCGAAGGCCTAGTCCCCGTTGAGGAGTCCACTAAGGACGGGTCTCTTTCAACCCTTTCCCTCTCCACCGATCACATAAGAACGGCGAGCTCTTCTTCTTCTCAAGGATCACTTAAGACCCCGCAAGGATCACCACACTCTTTGGTGTCTCTTGCTAGCTTTACAAGCCTCCAAAACTTTGGAGGAAGTTCAATGGGAGTCAAAACTCCATGCGCAAATGAACACAAAGATGTAGTACACACTATCTCTCAATGAATCTCACAAGGCACTAGAGCTAAATCACACGAGAGGCTTTCTTTTGCTTGCTCACGCTTTTGTGGCTCTTGTGTGGGTTGTAGTGGTCTAAATCTTGTGTATAGGATGGATCAATGAATATATGTGGTTGGGAGGGCTTGAATATGTCAACTAGATGACTTGGAATGTTGCTTGGACTCCCACGCCTTGAAGTGGCCGGTTGGGGTGGTATTTATAGCCACCAACCAAATTGTAGCCGTTGGAGAAGGCTACTGGCGATGGGCGCACCGGACAGTCCGGTGCGCCACCGGACAGTGTCCGATGTGCCGCCACATCATCCTCCCGTTAGGGCTTGGAGCTGGTCGACCGTTGGAGGCTTTGTCCTCATGCGGCACCGGACAGTCCGGTGTAGCATCGGACAGTGCGGTGCCCCTCTAACCGTCTGCTCTGACATCTGATTTGCACTGTTCACTTTGCAGAGTCGACCGTTGCGCGCAGATAGCCGTTGCTCCACTGGCACACCGGACAGTCCGGTGAATTATAGCGGAGCTGTGCCTGAGAAACCCGAAGCTGAAGAGTTTGAGGTTGATCCTCCCTGGTGCACCGGACATTGTCCGGTGGTGCACCGGACACTATCGGTTTCCTTTGCTCCTATCTTTTGAGCCCTTTCTTTTATCTTTGTATTGGTTTGATGTGAACCTTTGGCACCTGTAGAACATTTATTCTAGAGCAAACTAGTTAGTCCAATTATTTGTGTTGGGCAATTCAACCACCAAAATCATTTAGGAAAAGGTTTGACCCTATTTCCCTTTCACGATCCATCTTTCTTCTGTACAAATAGAACCGGCGCTCCATAAAGTGAAGAATTCGAACGAATGTACCTAGCTTCTTGTAACCCCGTTAACTGCTTCTTAAGTCCTTTTAATTCTTCTACGAACATCCTGTACGACCATTTAGAAATAGGAGCAGTCCCAGTTAAGAGATCAATAACAAACTCAACTTCCCTATCTGGTGGCATCCCTGGTAACTCCTCTGGAATGACATTCAGAAAATCTCTAACACACGGATGTTGTTTCCAACAAACTCCACATCTATGAAGAATGTCGCACGTCTGGTAGGGTAGTTACTGCGATTTCAACTTGAAACATTTCTCCTTTAGGGCTGGTGAGTTCTACGGTTCCCTTAGCATAGTGTATAAGCTGCCTTGGCCTTTCTTAACCATGACATACCAAGGATCAAGTCTATATTGCTCTATTCTAACAGTATAGGGGTAGCCCATCTGGGTTAGAAACACAGGGTAAGAAAGGAAGAATTGTAGACAAGGCGAGTAATTACGAGAAATGTCACTGCGGGGGATTTATTAGCTAAGTAGATTAGTGTGTCACCTACTAAAGTTAATTCATACCTTATGGTGGTACATGCTAAGATGTCCATATATAATATTTCAATCAATCAAAGAAGCAAATCAGACATTTATCATCAGAACAATCAACTAACATTTTAAATAGAGAAAATAGTTTTAATTTTGTCTTAGGTTCCCCATCTCTTAAAAAGATCATAGTCATAGGATTCCAAGGTGTGAAATCCATCTTGTCTTAGAGTAGAAAAGGTAAGAATGATCGGAGTGGAATAGTAGAAGGTGAGACAGGATCAAGATAAGTGTAGAAAGAATCAGAGTAAGGTAAGTAGGGAAGGGTTTGTCCATTTCTATCTAGGTTTCATCCTACAGTCAACATTTCCTTTGATACCACTTCTGTCACACCTGGGCTTTAAGGGACAAAGTCGGGTGCATCTCATACATGCGCCAAAGAAGATAACATATATAATAACAGAGTGTATAGAGATAAATGTCACAATATAATCAGAGTACTTATTACATAGCGGAAGTCTTACAAAATAAAAGATAAACATAACAAGATCTAAAATCCATCCTTGGCGCCAGAAAGTCAACTGGGAGACGATGACCTACACCTCTCACGAACATAGTGCAACCTCCACCATGCGCCTCATCCAGTGGTACCTGATCTTGACCTGTGGGGGTGTGAGACAGCAAGGGTGAGCTCACACATGATCATAGCTCAACAAGTTGTGGGGAACCAGTGGACATGAACTCACAAAGGTGGAAGTTCATGTGATGTGTAAGGCTAAAGGGGTTAAAGCTGAGCATTGCTTTTAATTAGTTGGTCAAAGTTTTATTAGCAGTTACTAAGTGTAAGTAAATACCAAACCTTAAATAAAGAAATAGAACAAAATTAATAATAAATCCCATGCAAATGCAAACGACAAATTGAGTTTAGGTTCCATAATTTAATCATCGGAGAGTCCTGAGCTGCTCATGACCGTGAGCTCGGCTAGTATACCAGTTTTACACTTTGCAGAGGTTGTACCCTTTACCCACAAGTCGTGTTTCCCATGTCGCCAGGGTTAGCTAGGCCCTTAGACACTACCAAGGTGAATGGCTAGGAATCCACTACGAGGCCTTTACAAAGTTCCACTAGCTTCCGAAAACCCTCTACAGTTTATGGGAAGAGCACTTGCAAGAATCCCCCGTCTGACCGCCATCGCAGCAAAATCAACCCGAGAACCTCCTTGCATGCAACTCCCCTACTACCCTTGCCCCTTTCGGGTAAGGTAGTCTTCCACTAGCTTTCCTAATTAGTTAGCCAAGGGGTCCCATTCCTCCCTTGTGGTGGCACGTGTTTCTCAAGTTAAGCTCCATGTTCCAATTAACAATAATATAATGATCTTGTCATGAACATAAATAAAATAACATAATAACTGGAACATGGATATAATAAATGATTATCCCAAAACCATATAAAGCAATAGCAAACTACCCAAGTGATTCAGGGGTAAACAAGGTAATGAGATAAACAATCTAGGGTGACCTATCGGGTCCCATCAAAATTAACCTATGCATGAATAAATGATATTAAAGAACATTATTGGGTAACAAAAGTGGTCAAGGGCACAACTTGCCTGGCACTTGAGATTCCAGTTACCAGGATGATCTTTAGGTGACTCGTGACCTCACTGCTAGTTGTAGCAATACAAACAAACATGGTATAGATAAAATTAACATCACACCAGACATAAGTACAAACTGAATAATAACGATCTACGCGAACCTACGAGATCGCAGAATCGAGAACTACTAAGATCGGAGTCGGTTAAGGAGTTATGATTTCATTGAGGATTTATGTGATTAAAATGTTAAACTATATTATAAATTGGTTAATATAAATCATATAAGAGGTTATTCTATAAATAATTATCTCAACTTTAATCTAAGTTATAAATTGATTAAAGATTATCTAGTTAAATTATAACCATAAAATTAGAATACTATATTAATATTAAATAAGTTAATCCAATAGACATAGATTAACCCAATTATAAAAGTATGGGATGTTGTATAATAAATGTTGCTATTGTGTAGTAGATATTTATACGAAGTTAACGCAACTAGAACGTGTCAAATCGAATTTAAAACGGGGGAGATACGAATTTCCTAAGGTTTTATGTACTTAAAATAGGATTAAGTGAGAAATTATTTTTCTTACTGTTTTCATGACCAAACAGAGACTCTAAGTGGTAGAGAATAATAATACAAAAATTTAGAAAGTGGAATGGATTAATTTGAACCAAGTATGGATTTTCTATGAATTTATCAAGTTCTAGTAATTGTTTTCATATTAAAAATCCATTTTCCAATTTATTTATTCAATTTCAAACTGCACTGGACTGGGCCTCGGTTTCCAGGAAAGTCAAGGACTTCTGCGCATAATATTCTTAGACTCAGAATACCCCCGACTGGACGACGGGTTGTTTCTGTGAAAGCCGAGGGGCTTATTTGTAAGATGAGAGCACAACTGAGGTGGTTGGCTACACCGGAGCCGATGATCAAAAGATCGATGGCTCGGATCCGATCCCGAACTGGTACGCGCCTGATTTAATCTCTACCACTCGTTTTCAATCCGAAGGCCCGAGTTCTATTACTATGTGATCTAATCTCCACCGCATAGACTCTATCCAACGGCTAAAACGCATCCTGCCAAGGATCTAATCACAGCCCTCCACGGAGATCTAATGGTCCAGCGATCGTCATCTACATTGCCCATCACCCGACCGAATGCCCAGCCGCGGCGTTCACTAGACACGGCAAAGCCATTGCCGGCAGCACCCAAAGCTCAAGTCCCGCCTGTAAACTTCACTTCGGCAACCGCATAACGAAGGGTAGTGGATTGCAAGACTGGTACAGGAGTTCTCACCACGGTTGGTAGCGCGGACAGCCCTGGCCACGGGAACCTGCGGTCAGCGGCCGGATGATTCCCGACGGCGTGAAATTGCCGCAACTCCGAGAGCCCCACCAGACACTGATGCCACGAAAGGTTTCCACACACGCAGGCGACTTCGCTCGATCCTTTCCTGGTCTGATTCCAAGGCCCCAATGATGATGAGGACGCGGGGCATCACTGGCGGCTGGCCTTGTCTGCTACGCGGCTGCACAGCAGCGGTGACGAGGTCGACCAAAGAAGAACCTCCGCAACATCGAAACCCAGCGCCGAATTTGCACCCCCAAGACCACCAGTAAGCCCGAATCGCACCAGGACTTCACTCGGAGCTTGGTCGATGGTGGATGCGCACGACGGCGAGGATGTCCCACGAGCGCACGGTAGACCCGCAGAACCTCCCTCGCAAACTCGGTTTGTGGAGTTTTTTTGTGATGAGGATAGCTAGGGGAAAGGCAGGGCACGATATTTATTCGTTGGCGCTCTGAAATTGCGGAGTCCGGTGGCAAATCCTTGGCCGAAATTGCGCAACAGAACAGAGTCTGTTGGGGTGTTTCGTGATGGCAGGTAGATGGAGCACCTGGCGCCGACCCTTCCTTCTGCTGCGCTCGTTGGAGATGCCCTGGCACCGTGCGCAGTGGCGCGGCGCCTTTCCTTGGCCGCATGGGTCGGTGGTGTGGTCATGGCGGCGAAGGTTTCGCAACGGCCATGGCGAGCTCCCAAGCGGCTACCGCGGTGAGGAAAGCGGCTTCAGGCACAACCACCTGAGGAATACGTGGCCTGACTATAGGGGTCCACTCGACAGCGTGTTTTCTGCGCACTGGGCCGAGCGCGCACGGGAGACAAGTCCAGGTTGGGCCGAAATGGTGTTTGCAGGCCCAAACCGTATTCCCTCCTTTTTTTCTTTTTCTGATTTTCTGTTTTTATTCCATTTCAAATTCACTTTGAACTCAAATTTGAATCCTTGTTTGAGTTTAGCACTTCATATATAAATGAAACAGACAATTAATACCAATATGATATGCAATATATATTTATGAATATACTTTTTTTACTACTTATTCCTTGTTTTATTTAGGTAAATGTTTTAGTTATGTAGCACACAAATAATCTTAAAGTTAGGAGTTTAATCCAAATAAACATTGATTAAAGATTTTGTCTTTTTAAAGCAATGTTTAATATAAAGAATCACTTTAACTTGGATTTTGGAAGCATTTCTAACTTTATAGTTTATTCAAAGGGTACCTCTAGCCTTATGATGATTATTTTCTCCCATCTTTTCTTAGAAATCATTTTTATTTAGTTCTTGAGATGAATTTTCTCTAGATCCCAAAATAGGGTTTTAGGGTGTTACACCCAATAGGTCACCCTAGTCTGTTTATCCTGTTTACCTTGTTTACCCCTGAATCATATGGGTAGTTATGCTATTGCTTTACATGGTTTTGGGTTAATATTTCATTATATCCATGTTCCAGTTATTTTGTTATTCTATTTATGTTCATGTCAAGATCATTATATTATTGTTAATTGGAACATGGAGCTTAACTTGAGAAACACGTGCCACCACAAGGGAGGAATGGGACCCCTTGGCTAACTAATTAGGAAAGCTAGTGGAAGACTACCTTACCCGAAAGGGGCAAGAGCAGTAGGGGAGTTGCATGCAAGGAGGTTCTCGGGTTGACTTTGCTGCGATGGCGGTCAGACGGGGGATTCTTGCAAGTGCTCTTCCCATAAACTGTAGCGGGTTTTCGGAAGCTAGTGGAACTTTGTAAAGGCCTCGTAGTGGATCCCTAGCCATTCACCTTGGTAGTGTCTAAGGGCCTAGCTAACCCTGGCGACATGAGAAACACGACTTGTGGGTAAAGGGTACAAGTGTAAAACTGGTATAATAGTCGAGCTCACGGTCATGAGCAGCTCAAGACTCTCCGATGATTAAATTATGGAACCTAAACTCAATTTTGTCATTTGCATTGCATGGGTTTATTATTAATTTTATTCTATTACTTTATTTAAGGTTTGGTATTTACTTACACTTAGTAACTGCTAATAAAATTTTGACCAACTACTTAAAAGCAATGCTCAACTTTAACCCCTGTCATTGATTAGCCTTACACATCACATGAACAACCACCTTTGTGAGTTCATGTCCACTGGTTCCCCCCACAACTTGTTGAGCTATGATCATATGTGAGCTCACCCTTGCTGTCTCACACCCCCCCACAGGAGAAGAACAGGTGGTTCAGGAGGAGCCACAAGGCGAGGAGTTCGATCTATTCTAGGTGGCGTCTCCCAGTTGACTTTCTGGCGCCAAGGATAGATTTTAGATCCTGTTATATTTATCTTTTACTTTTGTAAGTCTTCCGCTATGTATTAAGTACTCTTATTATATTGTGACATTTATCTCAATACACTCTGTTATTATATATGTTGTCTTCTTTGGCGCATGTATGAGATGCACCCGGCTTTGTCCCTTAAAGCCCGGGTGTGACAAAGGGTAAACAAATAAAACTTGATATTGGGGCATATTTCAATTAAATCATAAATAACCCAAAAATAATGCAATAATGGGCAAATAAAAATTTTGCTAGATCAATAATGAGACAGGCCACCAGAGAAAAATGTAAACCCATTTGAAAGATGCCAAATAACACTCATTGCCAATACTTCATGAAAAAGGCTATTTAATCCAAATAATTCCTACCACCCCTTCCCTTAAAGAAAAAGATGCCAAACTTCAGAATGATTGCTCTTGCACAAAATAGAAGCTAGGAAAAATCAGAAATCTGTTGTTTGATATTTTTCAGATATAGTGGTAGTAGAAAGCCCCCCTTTGGCTAGAAACTTTGGAAAATCATAATAAAATGACTGGTAAGTACTAATGGCTAGCAATTTGTACAAAGTCATGTTAAAGCATCTATATGCCAGCAAAAATGTCTCAAGGAATAACCTTCTGTTAAATGGTAGTTGTAGTTCAAACCACCCCTTCTGCCCTAATATTTAATAATTTTGTCCAGAGAGAACTACTCACTTTTTAAACCCCAAATTTTGAGACAGAGGATTATACACCAGTAAGAAGCCACTGTATTTTTTCCAAAAATTTTGGAAATTTATTGCTATAACTTGTAGTTCAAATCTATCTTAAAAGCATAAAGGAAATAAGAGGAAGAAAGGAAAATAATAAACCTCGCTTCAATAAGTTCAACTAAAAAATCCTATTGAATTTTCACTAAGGTTTTAAAAAGAATTCAGGGGAACACCGAGATAGACTTACCACTTCATTTAACTGAGCGTGATCTAAATTACTAAATATACCACAAGAATTTCTAGTAGCAAGAGTGAACCCTATCTAAATTAAGTGACTCTTTCACCATCAAGTCTAATTACTAAAGCACTTATCATGTCATGCATATATCTTACTTATTGCATTCATTAGATTGCAATCTAGCTGACAGAGAGTACGTGCTCATCCCCGAGCAAGGAACTGTCCAAGAGGAGGACCAGGAGCCAGCTCCCGAGACTGCCACTAAGGATCTCCCCGCAGCCCCAACATTTGAAGGCAAGCCCCGGTTTTTATGCATAACCGTATTTATATATGCTACTTTACTACACTTAATGCTTGTAGGATTGTAATGTGCACTTAAGTGTAGGAGTTGCTTGAAACCTCTAGTTGCATGAACTTAGAAATCCTTTTTGAGATGGATACTAGTATGCTAGGTCGAGTAGCTGCTTTGCTAATCAGGATCTCGGTAGAAGTCGAGTGATTTTTCTAGCACTCGCGCGAGGTCAGGAATTGATTGTATTCATCTTGATAACGGGATCTCCAATAGTCTATGGACTTGGATCCAGGGAGGATGCCTTGTTCATGAGACGGGAAAAAGATTAAGGATTAATGTGTGGATACCTGAGTCAAGCGTTTGAACGTACTAAGCACATATCAGGAAATATGGTAACCGATAAACCTAGTACCTGAGTGAAGCCGGGCGTGGACTTTATCCCTCACTCGTCCTGAGAGTGGGTCTCCCATGCTAGCTATGGTGGGTACAAGTGCGGTCACTGCACGGCGGCAGCCGGGGTCAGTGGAGCATTGTATGCCAAGGCGGTGAGCCCTGGCCGCGAACGGGGAATCGATGGAGACGGTTAACATGTGTGGGGTCGGAGTACCCTGACATGTCGTGTGTTTAGGTTTACCTTGCAAGGATAAAAACCTGATTCGAATCGTCTGCTTCTCGCAGCTAATGAGACTGCTTGACCCCTTGTACTACATTGAGTAAGAAGTGAAATGAGGTTACATGAGACAATTGTTGATTGAACTAAATGCTTGTTACCATGTATGCTTAGAAAGAGCAAACTTAGTTAACCTAATGATGCTAGAAATTGAAAAGCTAAAACTTGATTTTAGATACAGCTAGTGCTTTTGGCAAACCAAGCCCCTCAGCCAAACAGCTGCATGGTCTAGAGGTAGAGGAGTAGTTTCCTCACATCGGGTAAGTCTCGCTGAGTATTAGTATACTCAGCCTTGCTTGTGGCATAATTTTGCAGGTACGCTGCAGGATATGGTTGATGGTGTGACTTGGCCTACCACCCTACCACCGGGTTGGACGGTCAAGTGGGATGCTGCTTCCATTGGAGAGGAGCAGGAGGAGTAGTGGGCTAGGTCTTGCCCATTTCCTCGCTATCGACGACATCGATTATCCGCTGCATTTTATTTTGTGAACTTTTATCCGCTACTTGAAAACTCTGATCTATGTAATAATTCAGTACTCAATTTGAGGTATCCTGTTTTATTGTGTTTCTGTTGTGACTCACCTTCGTGTGAGATTGTGGTATTTGATCCTGGTTAAGTGGCTTTATCAGACTAGATCTGAGGGACTGACGGGTTATTCCGATTTAAGTGTGTTACGACCCTTGAGGCGTGACTTAGGCACTTAAGCTGGAATAATTCGGGTGGTTCCGCCACAGCTGGTATCGAAGCAAATATCACCACAGAGAGGGACAATAAACCATGAATACCAATTTTCAAAATTTAAAACTTGCTTAGAAAACTGCTAAGAATCGTCAGGACTAGACCGCTAGACCTAGGACGAAAGGCCATAGGGATAGTGGGAGAAATAGGTGGCTAAGTAAGTAGGCCCTGTGGGCCAGTACTTAGATTTTTGAAGGATGCCCTAGGAGCACCCTTTATTTCGGAGAGGAGTCGTTATTCTTTTCAGCATGCATGCATTATAAAATTTGAAGGATTAAGAATTAAAGAAGTAAAAATTCGAGCTAACCCACTTCTTTTCAACCATCCAGGCTCTTTTATATTCTTCTTTCCACCATAATCTTTACATCTGATACCCTTCCGCAGATGAATTCACCCACCCCCGCCAACGGAGGAGACACTCGTTTTAGCTCTGACTTCCTTTCTCACGACAGCTTTCCTTCCATCTTGTGGGAAGTGCTTAACTCTGCCGGTTACCCTATGCCCCCTTTGTACGCGGTGCAGTTGTATGAGGAGCATCGGGTACCTTGTTGCCGAGTCTGGCTGACCTTGGAGGCTCATCCCCTTCAGCCGGGTTGGTGTTCCCTTGACTCCGAGACAATTGGATTCAGGACGGACGACACCACCGAAGCAGCAGCCATGAAGACTCTGACGACTTTCTATGGCTACCATCCCCTGGAGATGGTGATGCACCCCTTGGGACTTTTCCCTGTTGAGAAGAAGGATGACCCCATGTGGTGTAACCGTGTGAGCCACGTGAAAGATGTGTGGGCAATGTATCCTGACTTGGTTGGGAGGGTCACTATTCAGTGCATGAGTGCGCTGTACCGCCTTCAGGCCCATCAGAGCGATGCTATGGCACATCTTGCTAACATCGCTCAAACTACCAAGCTCACCCTGGATATCCGAGAAGATTTTGTGCTCGACTTGTCCTCCGAGTTGGTGGAGAAGGATCTGCAGGTGGAAAGGCTGAGCCAGCGTATCACCACCTTGGAGCAGCAGGTGGAGATCCGAGACAACACTATTGATGTCTTGGAGAACCAGCTCCACGATGTGCAGTGGGAACTCGAAGAAGCTAATGACCACTTGGACATGCACCACTTGGAGATGGAGGCCAATGAAGCCGGAAGCGAGGAAGAAGAGGCTCCCGAGGAGTTAGGACCAGCCCCTAGTGCCAATGGGACTACCTCCGCGATGCCCCCTTCACCTGCATCCAGTGTCGCTTCCACCGCTCAGGGTTGATCAGTCGCTTTGACATTTTAGGCGGATAAAAACCTACGCAAGCTTAGTTAATGGCAGATTTTGGACTAGGCTTACGGGTATTTCCCCTAATTGATGTAACTCTTGAGAACTTTCGCGATCTGTGAGATGTTGTAACCTTGTTATCTTCATATCGAACCTAATATTATGATTATGGTGTTTCCTTCCCATAAGAGATAATAGCTTGTTGTTCGAAATTATGAGTTGGGATAACATTGGCGGCAATCTCTGTTTTCAGATGGCAGCTAGGCAGCGTCGCGGGCATAACGAGCAGGTTCCCCCGCCACCTTCTCCAGCTCCCACAGTGCAGGAGCTGATGGCCCAGCAGAATGAGATTCTATGACAATTCTTGCAGTGCCAGCCCCACCCCCAGCAGCATGGTGGAGGCCAGCATCAGCGACCTCCGGCAGCGGCAACCTACCAGGAGTTTCTGAGCACGCAACCACCCCTGTTCACAAGGCAGAGGATCCATTGGACACCGACGTGTGGCTTCGCGTCATTGAGTCCAAGTTTCCCCTCCTCATGGGAGACTGCCCTGATGATGCTAAGGCTCGCTTCGCCACGCAGCATCTTCGTGGCCCTGCTCGGACATGGTGGGACCACTTCTGTGCTATGCTACCCGCTGATCGTGAAGTGTCTTGGGAGGAATTCAAGACTGCTTTCAGAGGGCACCACATCCCGGCTGGAATTCTTGATCGCAAGTTGAATGAATTTCTAGCACTTAACCAAGGAACCCGCATGGTCTTGCAGTACGCTCAGGCCTTCAACGACCTGTGCCAGTATGCAGGTTACCATGCTGATTCTGATGAGAAGAAGAGAGACCGCTTCCGCAGGGGTCTCAACACCAAGCTGTGGGAACGACTCAACACTGTCCGGGCGGATAGCTTCAATGAGTTGGTCAATCTGGCCATCTCCCAGGAGGATTGCATTGTAGCTCACCGGGCAGAGAAGAAGAGAAAGGCACCAATGGCAGCACCGTCCGCTCAGGCCCAGAGGTTCAGGATTGTTTCTCACAATCAGAGCAGGGGTTTTCAGCAGCAGGCAGGCAGATGGGTGATCAGGCCACCTCAGCAGCAGCCGGCACCCAACCGCTTTCCAGCTCCCGCCCCAAGGAACAATCAGCCTCAACAGCAGCAGTTCTGCCAGGGCAATGGGAACAAGTGCTTCACTTGTGGCAATGTGGGCCACTATGCCAAGAATTGTCCAAGGAATCAGCAGAGGCAGATGCCAGCACCAAGTCAAGACAAGGGAAGAAAGCAGAAGGTGCAAGTCAAACAAGGGAAGCTCAACTTCACTACTCTGGAGGAAGTACCTGAGGGAGCCCCCATCATGACTGGTACCTTTTTAGTTTTTAATCAACCTGCATTAATTCTGTTTGATTCTGGTGCATCTCATAGTTTCATTAGCCAGAAGTTCAGTGCTAAATGCAAATTGCCCTTCTGTCATGCAAAAGGGTCATTCATGATAACCACACCTGGGGGTAAAACTGTAACCAACCGATTAATCCGAAGTGTGCCTATTCAACTGGGAAGCCACATTATCAAAACCACCCTTCTTGTGTTGGGTTTGGAAAGCGTGGATATTATTCTGGGCACTAATTGGATGAACCTGCACCAAGTAGTGCTTGATGTGGCCAGCCGCATCGTGGAAGTCAATTCCCCGTTCTGTGGGAGTTTCACCTTAATTCTGCCCAACCAAGGTTCTACTCAGTCATGTGCTTTCTCTATGACGGAGTTACCTCTGAAGAAGATTCTAGTGGTCTGTGAGTATGCAGATGTCTTTCCTGATGAATTGCCAGGAATGCCACCAGACCGGGACATTGAGTTCGCCATCGAGTTGCAACCGAGAACGTCACCTATTTCCGAGAGGCCTTACCAGATGCCACCCGCTGAGTTGGCAGAGTTGAAGAAGCAATTGCAAGAATTGCTAGACAAGGGATTTATTCGCCCAAGTACTTCGCCTTGGGGATGTCCAGCCTTGTTCGTGAAGAAGAAAGATGAAAGCTTGAGGTTGTGTATAGATTACCGCCCTCTTAATGCGGTGACTATCAAGAACAAGTATCCCTTGCCTTGTATTGATGTTCTTTTCAATCAGTTGGTCGGAGCCAAGGTGTTTTCCAAGATAGATCTTCGCTCCGGCTATCATCAGATCAAGATACGA
Organism: Zea luxurians; assembly: GCA_029449295.1. Classification (NCBI taxonomy): domain Eukaryota; kingdom Viridiplantae; phylum Streptophyta; class Magnoliopsida; order Poales; family Poaceae; genus Zea; species Zea luxurians. The sequence continues at coordinate 106,932,468 of JAOPSE010000010.1, forward strand.
GCAAGTGATATTCTGAAGACGGCTTTCTCAACCAGATATGGGCTATATGAATTCTTGGTGATGTCTTTCAGGCTGACAAATGCACCAACATATTTTATGTATCTGATGAATTCTGTTTTCATGCCTAAATTAGACAAATTCGTAGTGGTCTTCATCGATGATATCTTGGTGTACTCAAAGAACGAAGAAGAACATGTCGGGCAACATCTGACCACAACACCAGTATTAGCGCAACCTGACAGCAGCAAGCCATTTGATGTGTATTGTGATGCTTCTAGCACTAGACTAGGTTGTGTCTTGATGCAAGACAACTGAGTCATTGCTTATGCCTCAAGAGCACTCAGGCCTCATGAGCAGAATTATCCCACTCATGACCTTGAGTTGGCAGCAGTGGTTCATGCATTAAAAATGTGGAGGCACTATTTGATGGGAACCCACTGTAACATCTTCACTAATCATAAGAGCCTTAAGTATATCTTTACTCAGGCTGATCTCAACATGAGACAGAGAAGATGGCTAGAGCTGATCAAGGATTATGACCTAGAGGTACATTATCACCCAAGAAAGACCAATGTGGTAGCAGATGCCTTGAGTCGGAAGTTGTAGTGCAATTGTGTTCTGATGGATTCTCGTATTGACACCTTGTGTGATGAGTTGCGCAAGATGAAGATTGAAGTAATTCCTTCTGGTGCATTGTCTCACATTTCTGTTGAGCCAGCTCTGCAAGACCAGATCATCATGGCCTAGCTCAGTGACAAGGGAGTGCAGATTATCAAGGAGAATCTCCATCAGAAGACCGAGAAGTATAAATATTTCCGCCAAGATGGAAAGGGTGTCTTATGGTTTGAAAGTAGATTGGTGGTTCCTAAAAATGAGGATCTCAAGAAGAGAATCTTGGATGAGGCACATCTCTCCAAATTCTCCATGCATCCAGGAAGCATCAAAATGTACCACGATCTGAAGCCCTTATATTGGTGGACCAGAATGAAGAGGGAGATAGCCCGATATGTATCAGAATGTGACACCTGTCAGAGGATAAAGGCAAGCCTCTTGAAATCAGCTGGAGCCTTGCAGCCCCTGCCCATACCTTCGTGGAAATGGGATGACATCAGCATGGATTTCATAGTGGGTCTGCCCAACACCTCTCTTCATCATGATTCGATTTGGGTTATTATGGACCGACTGACGAAAGTGGCACATTTTCTCCCAGTGCACACCACTGATAAGGCTTAAAAGTATGCAGAGTTGTACATTGATCGGATCGTGTGTTTGCACGGATTGCCCAGGACCATTGTTTCTGATCGAGGAGCCCCGTTTGTTGCCAGATTTTGGGAACAACTGCAAGAGTCTTTGGGAACCAAGCTAATCAGAAGTTTGGCTTACCACCCACAGACTGATGGTCAGACTGAGAGGGTAAATCAAATTCTTGAAGATATGCTGAGAGCTTGTGTAATCAATTGTGGCAGAACTAGGATAAGAACCTCTCCTTGGCAGAGTTTGCTTATAACAACAGTTATCAATCCAGCCTAAAGATGGCACCCTTTGAAGCTCTCTACGGGAGAAGATGCAGAACACCACTCAATTGGTCTCAGCCTGGAGAAAGAGAAGTTTTTGGACCTGACTTAGTGACTGAAGTCGAAAGGAAGGTCAAACTAATCAGGAAGAATCTAGAAGCTGCTCAGGCCAGGCAAAAGAGTTACCATGATAAGAGAAGGAAACCTCTCCAGTTCGAGGTGGGAGATTTTGTTTATCTCAAGGTATCACCCACCAAGGGAGTGCAGAGGTTTGGGATCAAAGGCAAGTTAGCCCCTCGCTACATTGGACCTTATGAGATCATAGAAGCATGTGGACCCATGGCATACAAGTTGAAGTTACCTCCAAAAATGTCTGCCATCCACAGTGTGTTCCATGTATCTCAACTAAAGAAGTGTGTTCGATTACCGACTGAGATCATAGCAGAACCAGAAATGGAGATAGAACCAGATCTATCGTACCAAGAGTACCCTTCCAAGATTCTGGATTGCAAAGAAACATCAACTCGGGCAAAATCGATCAAGACGTATAAGATCTAATGGAGTAATCACTCAGAGGAAGAGGCTACTTGGGAGACTGAAGAATTTCTGCGTTCCAACTTTCCTGATTATCTGCCTAAGGAAATTAGTATGTATTCATGCCCAACCCCTCCTCCTACCCTTCAAATCTAAAATTCAGTAATATAATCTTGAATTAAAAAGAATAAGTTATAAAACAAAATTCTAAAGGACTTCCTTCTGAAGTTGCAAAGAGAATGACATTCGAAGAGCAGTTTGCCTTAATAAAGAAAGTATCCACTTCAAGTAAGTCTCACCCTTCACTTCACCCCGGTAGGACTCCGACCTGAATCTCCGGACGAGATTCCTTTAAGGGGGGAAGGCTGTGACACCTCAGTATCACCTAGGGTTCTTCTTTAAGCTAACCCCAACCTATTACCACATGTGAACCTAGTAAAGGAACGAACATCAAAGATTAAGAACAAAGATTTATAATAAGTCTTCTCAAACTCTTCTTAATCTTGTCATGAACCTTAAGGGAAGAAAAAAAATCTCAAACCCTAATAAATCCTAAGTGAGCAAATTAAGCATAAAGGGGAATTGGGAGAAATCTTTGGGGAAAATGCAAATTGTAGAAAAGACCAAATTACAATGTTTTAGCTCACCAAATAACTAACAAATTATAGTAAGAAAGTTTGGCCATTTGGTTTTTCCAAAATCCCCAAATCAGCCCTTGAACCATGGTCCCATGGGGAAATTCAGAATTCAGAATTCTGAATTTCAGAACCCTTTCCAAAGATCCTTTGCGTTCTCTATTTTTTGAAACTCAAAACCAGGAAGTCCAAATATCAAAGTTGTGCCAAATTCCCTTGAACACACTCTGGAAAATTTTGAACTCAAACCAAATTCATTTGACACAGTTTTGGCGCAGCTTGACCACGGGACCAGGCGTTCTAACACTGGCACCTTGGTGACGCTACAACTCCCTGTCCCTAGCCTAAAACTGCGCGACGTCCATACACAAAAGACAAAGCAATGTCAGGTGAACAAATCCTTCACTGCGATTGTAGGAAACGGGTGACGCCTAAGAGGGGGTGAATTAGGACTTCTAAAACTTTTACTAAACTAGGCCACAATTAAATCCCTAGAGCAAAACCTATGCAAATAATCAAACTAGAATGTGCAAACTAGGTTTTGTCTAAGTGTTGCTATCTCTACCGCAAAGGCTAAGTTTCAATCTATTCTAGATAATTATGTATACAAGATTGAAACTTAAATGCTTAATATAAATGCGGAAACTTAAAGAGCAAAGTAGAGATGCAAACTCTCGTGGATGACAACGGTATTTTTACTGAGGTATCCAGAACCACGCAAGGTCCTGACTAATCCTCGTTGGTGCCCCTACGCAAAGGGAAGCCCACACGAGGGCCAAGCACCACGGTCGAGTAACTCCGTAGAGAGCCACGAGCCTTCTCCACGCGCAAGTGGTGCTCCGCTTCCGGCTCCTCTCGGATGCTCCCTGCCGTCTCCACTATCGAGCTTCCGGCCGAAACGCCGCGGGCCTCGTTCCCTCTGGTACACGGTGGCGGCCGTGACACAAACGCGGTTGTCACGGTCTCGCAAGACTCTCGCCCCACTCGGTACAATTACAACGACTCATGCAAGAGCCGAGGGGTTGTGTGGTTTTACAAAACTCACTCAACTAACTAGGGTTTACCTAGAGCAAGCGCTAAAGCGGTCTAACTAACCTAAGCACTTCGCAAAGCACCTACGCTAATCACTGAGTGATTCTATTAAACACTTAGGTGTTTGAGCTCTTGGAAATGTGCACTATATGCTTTGGTATGTTGCTTGGGCTCCCACACATTCAAATGGCCGGTTGGGTGAAGTATATATAGGCCCCAACTCAATTCTAGCCGTTGGAGAAAAGCTGCAGTTCTCTGCGGCACACCGGACAGTCCGGTGGTGCACCGGACAGCGCACTGTAGCCTGTCCGGTGCGCCTAGTCGTTGCCCTGTCAGAGCAGGTGACCGTTGGCACCGCAGGCTTTTCACACCGGACAGTCTGGCGCTCACACCGGACAGTCCGGTGGTCTTCTCTCCGAGTGCCACCTGGAACTAGCCGTTGGGCTGGAGTTCCCTAGTGCACCGGACAGTCCGGCGTGTGGGCACCGGACAGTCCAGTGTGCCACCGGACAGTCCGGTGCACCTTCGCACAGACAGTCCGCAGCAGCACACTTGGACTTTTCTTGGATCTTCCTAATGTCTTCTTTTGAGGTGTTGCTTTCCTCAATTCCTCAGTCCAAGTAAATCTTGCATCCTGTGAACTACAAACACAAACACTAGAAAACTTATTAGTTCACGGATTGTGTTGTTCATCAAACACCAAAACTCGATTAGCCAAATGGCTCGGGGTCCATTTTCCTTACAATCTCCCCCTTTTTGGTGATTGATGACAACACAACCAAAGCAAGCAAATAATACAAGTATTTGAATGAAAATATGCATTCTACTTGCTAGGATGCATGTTTGTCCCCCATAATGTGAAATTATGGACTTAAGCCTCCCCCTAACTCCATAATTCACTTAATTCCTATTTTAGGACCAAATAACCAAAACCACTTGAAAAACCATTTGTAGATATAAAATTTTAAGTTGGTGGTGTTTGGTGTTTGATATACTTTTCATTGCTTTGGTCCCTAAACTTCTCCCCCTTTGGCATCAACCACCGAAAAGGAAGACATTAAAAGCATGTAGGAAGTAAATAAACGCTTGCCCTCATTAAGAATTTTATCAGATGATACCACTTGAAGAATACTAAATTAAACCACAAGAATGATATCAGTTGAAAGGATTACTCCCCCTAAAAGAGTGTTCTCTTTAGAAAGAACTTTCTCCCCCTTTTTAGAGATGAAGAAATACTCCCCTGACAGAGATCCTCTACTTAGGAAAAAGTATGTGAAAATTAGAGGAGCAAGACATGATTTGAAAAGACTAACTTCCCTTATGCATAGGTAACAGAATATGAGTTAAGTACTTATGCATTTTTAGCAACATGGAAGTATGTGATATGAAATATAGTCTAATCAAATGTTGGAGAAGACATGTAAATGATACTAAATGTAGTCTCAAAAGATACCAATTGAAAGTCAATGGCGAGCTTGAGAGACATGAGAGTTCTTGGAGATTTTGCAGTGGAAGATTGTTGTCTTTCTCCGGGGACTTCATTTTCCTTACAATGAGACTATCACATGAAATAGACTTGAAAAGGTGTTAGTCTCAAAGTATTAGATTATAGAGTAACCTCCCCCTAAAGGTGTGCATACAAGTTTTGAATACTTGTAGGAGACTTGCACTTTGATTTGATATCAAGAGGGGCAAATTATCTACAATCCACACTTTGGCACATTTAAGTTAAATGATACAACTTGTATAAATCAAAATTTTCAATTGATGCATCATTTACTATGGAGTGATATAGAAGTTATGTGTCGTGCTTAAATAACATTTTAAGCCATGTAGGTTTGCTTAAGTATATGAATAGAAAGCAAGCAATCCTGCCATGTGATTTACCTAGTATGCATGATTTTAAACAAAAGTAAATGACAAATGTAATACTAGGCAAGAAAGGTAAACTAGATACAAAGTAAGTAGATACGCATATCTAAAAACAAGAGATACAATAAATCTAGTTACCTTAGTCATGGGTGGGAAATTTGGGTCCAAAATTTTCACTAACCCACTTGGCAATAAACTTCATCCAATATGATGTATCCCATGATATACATCCCAAATTTGTCAAGTCTCCAAATTTCCCAAAGACCTTTGGTCCACTCACTTCCCTTTCGGGATCCAAACCTTCTTGGTGCTTTTCATGGTTGAAATTATTTTCTTTGGCACCCAGATGTGTTTGGCCCCTTTTCCTTTGTTGGCTTGCTTGTTGGCCTTGATTGCTATCACCTTTCCATTCTTTTTCTTCTTGATCAAATATGGTGTAGCAGTTTTTTTGTCCACCTTTTTGATGTAGGTGTTGGAGATTTTGCTTGTTGGCTTTTGCTTGAGCTTTTGTCTTTGTTTATCCCCGGTCATCGCCTTGCATTGGAAAGACTTATGGCCTTCCTTGTGGCATAGCCTACAAATCACAGTTTCTCCCTCCATAGGCTTGTTCACTCCTGCAGTGGTGTTATCCTGTGGAGGTCGGATTTGTTTGGCTTTGCCTTTCTTGTCATACAAAGCCTTGCCAAGGCGAGCCACTTCTTGCTTTAATTGTTCATTTTCCTTTGCAACCTCATCCGAACATGTTTCTACAACAATATTCTCAACAACAACTTGGTTGCAGGGGTTAGAATCATCAATTAAATCAAAGCAGGAAGTAGAAGCATCTTTCTTAATTATTTCAGGTATTTCATCTAAAGATGCTGCTGGGGTGCTACCAATGTTTTCTAGCTTAGTAGTTAGCTCATTATTGTGTATGCTAAGAATTTCCATTTTCTCTAGCAAATTTTCAATAGCTTCTTGGGAGCTAGCTAACTTGGCCTTAAGTTTTTCATTCTTTTAATAAGGCTATCATCGGTAGCAGTGGATGGAGCACTAGATTCTAATAGCTCAATTTTAGTTGATAGCTCACTATTTAGGTTTGCAAAAGTTTCAAATTTTTCTAGCAAACCTTTGTAATCATTTTGAGAACTAACCAACTTATTTTTCAAAATTTTAAGTTGAGCTTTTTGCTTAGTGCAAACATCCTGGAAAAATTCTATGGCTTCCGCAAGCTCATCTAGAGAGGGCTTTCCCTCACCTTCATCATCACTACTACTTTCATCACTAGAGGATGGAATGCTTTTGTTACCTCTTGCCATAAGGCATTTGTGTGATGACCGTGATGAGCGTGACAAGGATCGGTGGCTGCGTGTCCTTGGAGGTTCATCTTCACTTGAAGAATCATCCCAAGTTCTAACACTTGTTAGCGCCTTGCCTTTGCTCCTCTCCTTTTTGGGTTTGGCCATATTTGGACAGTTGTCCCTGAAGTGACCCTTCTCCCCACATGCGAAGCATCCTCTCTTCCTTTGCTTTTTCCTGTCAATGTTAAAGAGAAGATCCTCGACCTGCAGGGGCACACCCATTAGATTAATCTTGCGGATCATCCTCATTACCTTTCTGACGCGTCGGATTGTTTCTTCGTCCTCGGAGGATGATGTGCATGGTTGATTATCTTCATCATCATCACTTTCTTCTTCTTCCTCTTCTTCACTTGAGGAACTTGGAGTGGGAGCCTTCTTTTTGCCCTTCCTTTCATCACATGCAAAGGCATATGGCCTTGAGGAAGTTGGCTCCTCTCCCCGACACATTTTTCGCGACATCTCAAAAGCCGCGATTTTCCCAATCACAATGGTCGGGGTCATGTTGCTCAAGTCCTCCATGTTGTGAAGGATGGTGATGATGCTCCCATATCTTTGTTGTGGTAGCAGGGAGATAATCTTCCTCACAATGTCCGCATCACCTAGCTTATTAATGCCAATAGAATTGAGCTCATTGATAATTAGATTCAATTGAGAATACATGTCTCTAAATGGCTCATCATCTTTCATAGCAAAAGAATTATACTCATTTAAGACTAGGCAATGTTTTTGCTCACGGACATTGGATGTGCCGTCATGGAGCTCATGCAATTTTAGCCAAAATCTTATTAGCAGTTTTCAAGGTAAATACTTGATTAAAAATATCCATGCTAAGAGATTCATAAAAGCAAATTTTGGCTCTAGCATTTAAATGAATTTCTTTTTCTTCACTCGTGGTGGGTTTCTCGGGATTCTTGAGGGGTTTCATCCCGTCACGAGTGACTCTCCAAACACCTAGATCAACGGTCTCTAGGTAACAAGCCATTCTAGCACTATAATATGGGAAGTTAGTGCCGTCGAAGTGTGGTGGCCTATGGGTATCCATCCCTTTCTCTAAAAAGTGTCGGCTCTTTTAGCGGTGAGGCTAAAGCGTTTCAAATGAGCCAAACCGGGCTTTGATACCACTTGTAGGAAATGGGTGACGCCTAAGAGGGGGGTGAATTAGGACTTCTAAAACTTTTACTAAACTAGGCCACAATTAAATCCCTAGAGCAAAACCTATGCAAATAATCAAACTAGAATGTGCAAACTAGGTTTTGTCTAAGTGTTGCTATCTCTACCGCAAAGGCTAAGTTTCAATCTACACTAGATAAGTATGTATACAAGATTGAAACTTAAATGCTTAATATAAATGCGGAAACTTAAAGGGCAAAATAGAGATGCAAACTCTCGTGGATGACACTGGTATTTTTACCGAGGTATTCGGAACCACGCAAGGTCCCGACTAATCCTCGTTGGTGCCCCTACGCAAAGGGAAGCCCACGCGAGGGCCAAGCACCACAGTCGAGTAACTCCGTAGAGAGCCACGGGCCTTCTCCACGCGCAAGTGGTGCTCCGCTTCCACTATCGAGCTTCCGGCCGAAACGCCACGGGCCTCGTTCCCTCTGGTACACGGTGGCGGCCGTGACACAAACGCAGTTGTCACGGTCTCACAAGACTCTCGCCCCACTCGGTACAATTACAACGACTCACGCAAGAGCCGAGGGGTTGTGTGGTTTAACAAAACTCACTCAACTAACTAGGGTTTACCTAGAGCAAGCGCTAACGCGGTCTAACTAACCTAAGCACTTCGCAAAGCACCTACGCTAATCACCGAGTGATTCTATTAAACACTTGGGTGTTTGAGCTCTTAGAAATGTGCACTATATGCCTTGGTATGTTGCTTGGGCTCCCACACATTCAAATGGCCGGTTGGGTGAAGTATATATAGGCCCCAACTCAATTCTAGCCGTTGGAGAAAAGCTGCAGTTCTCTGTGGCACACCGGACAGTCCGGTGGTGCACCGGACAGCGCACTGTAGCCTGTCCAGTGCGCCTAGCCGTTGCCCTGTCAGAGCAGGTGACCGTTGGCGCCGCAGGCTTTTCACACCGGACAGTCTGGCACTCACACCGGACAGTCCAGTGGTCTTCTCTCCGAGTGCCACCTGGAACTAGCCATTGGGCTGGAGTTTCCTGGTGCACCGGACAGTCCGGCGTGTGGGCACCAGAAAGTCCGGTGTGCCACCGGACAGTCCGGTGCGCCTTCGCACAGACAGTCCGCAGCAGCACACTTGGACTTTTTTTGGATCTTCTTAATGTCTTCTTTTGAGGTGTTGCTTTCCTCAATTCCTCAGTCTAAGTAAATCTTGCATCCTGTGAACTACAAACACAAACACTACAAAACTTATTAGTTCACGGATTGTGTTGTTCATCAAACACCAAAACTCGATTAGCCAAATGGTCGGGGTCCATTTTCCTTACAGCGATCTTGCCCAAATTTGCGAAGATTTGTGCCCAATCGGCGTTAGAACTTGGGCAGAGACAACGGTTCCACGTGTTTGACTGTGGCTGACACCCCCGGTTCACGCCCGTTCGCGCACCCGCGCTCCCCAGCGCCCGCCCGCGCGCGCTCGCTGGTCCACGGCCGCCTGTGCACCACGTCGTGCCTATAAAGCAGCCCCGAGCCTCGGCCACCCCCCCCCCCCCCCGCATGCTCACTAGTCTTGCCCAAGCCAGAGATCACCGGAATTGCCCCGAGCACGCCGCGCCACCGCCCGCCAAGCTTTCCAAGCCTCGGCCGCCGTGGCCAGCTCCCTCCAGTCGCGCCCAAGCCGCACCAACCCCTCGGTTAGCTTCGCCATTAGCCCGTGAAGCTTCCCAAGTCCTCGGACCCGGCAGAACTTCACCAGAAGCCCGAGATCGCCCTCGCCGGACTTTGGTCGCCCGCCGCCGCGCGTGGACCAAGCTCTCCGGTAAGCCATTTTCAAATTCATTGCACCCACGTCTTCCCTAGCATCCAGTGAAGCTCTCTGACCCGTTTGATTGAACTATTGCACCGTGAGTAGGCCAGATTCCTCGCCGCCGACGAGCATCTCCGCCTGCGCACGCGGACCGGCCGACTCCGACCATCCCCGACGGCGACCCGCACATCGTCGTGATTCCCGAGACCTCCCCTACATCTTCGACCACCTCACCGGAGCAGCCTCGCCGCCGGTAAGCCCCTCCGCCCTTTTCTTCGCCACTGGTACTGTTCAATTAGGGACAGGACCGCGGGTTCGATTTCCAGAAACCCTAGGGGGTTCTCTGTAGAGCCGTAGACTTAAATGAATAGTGCCCCGGGGACCTGTCTGTAATTCTTTTAAGAACTTTCGCCAGGGACCCTAGCGCAAAACTGTTTTTCTTTAAACCATTTCGATTTAATCTTTTATTTTTTAGCAGAAGACTTAGGAAATTCATAACTTGAGAAATACTTAACCAAAAATTGTCAAACCAATTTTGCTGGATTCTAAATATTATGGACTGTCAACTAAAAATACTGAACCCCATACTTTCTGTTCTAATTTTTAGAGTTTAGAATTAAATACAGAAACTGACCAAACCTTGTCTATTTAAAGAAAATTAGTTATGCTTCTGTCCTAGGCTTGAGAAAATTTGTAGATGTTCAAACCTCAATTAGACATTGTTTAAAAATAGTGGGAACCCCAGTATTGAAAATTTAAGTAGGAATATCTATTAAAATCCATTTTTGCCCTAAACTTAGGAAAATTAGAAAGGCGTTAATAGATAATGAACAGTAAGTGCACTTGTTTTTCTTAGCCTACTTAAGTAACAAAGAACCTAGGAAAAATAAAAAGACCACTAGTCCAGAACAGAATTAAAGTGAAATGTTTTATTTAGCATTATTCCAACTAGACAACAATTATTAGAATTATGAGAACAATTTCAAAACTTGTCATAAAAATCCAGTGGACTTGTGACCACTAAAACCCCACTACAAAAATGATAACCACCCCAGCCCATCATTTTAAGTAGGGTAAACAAATAAAACTTGATATTGGGGCATATTTCAATTAAATCATAAACAACCCAAAAATAATGCAATAATGGGCAAATAAAAATTTTGCTAGATCAATAATGAGACAGGCCACCAGAGAAAAATGCAAACCCATTTGAAAGATGCCAAATAACACCCATTGCCAATACTTCATGAAAAAGGCCATTTAATCCAAATAATTCCTACCACCCCTTCCCTTAAGCAAAAAGATGCCAAACTTCAGAATGATTGCTCTTGCGCAAAATAGAAGCTAGGAAAAATCAGAAATCTGTTGTTTGATATTTTTCAAATGTAGTGGTAGTAGAAAGCCCCCTTTGGCTAGAAACTTTGGAAAATCATAATAAAATGACTAGTAAGTACTAATGGCTAGCAATTTGTATAAAGTCATGTTAAAGCATCTAGATGCCAGCAAAAATATGTCTCAAGGAATAACCTTCTGTTAAATGGTAGTTGTAGTTCAAACCACCCCTTCTGCCCTAATATTTAATAATTTTGTCCAGAGAGAACTACTCACTTTTTAAACCCCAAATTTTGAGACAGAGGATTATACACCAGTGAGAAGCCACTGTATTTTTTCCAGAAATTTTGGAAATTTATTGCTATAACTTGTAGTTCAAATCTATCTTAAAAGCATAAAGAAAATAAGAGGAAGAAAGGAAAATAATAAACCTATCTTCAATAAGTTCAACTAAAAAATCCTATTGAATTTTCACTAAGGTTTTAAAAAGAATTCAGGGGAACACCGAGATAGACTTACCACTTTATTTAACTGAGCTGATCTAAATTACTAAATATACCACAAGAATCTCTAGTAGCAAGAGTGAACCCTATCTAAATTAAGTGACTCTTTCACCATCAAGTCTAATTACTAAAGCACTTATCATGTCATGCATATATCTTACTTATTGCATTCATTAGACTGCAATCTAGCTGATAGAGAGTACATGCTCATCCCCGAGCAAGGAACTGTCCAAGAGGAGGACCAGGAGCCACCTCCCGAGACTGCCACTAAGGATCTCCCCGCAGCCCCAGCATTTGAAGGCAAGCCCCGGTTTTTATGCATAATCGTATTCATATATGCTACTTTACTACATTTAATGCTTGTAGGATTGTAATGTGCACTTAAGTGTAGGAGTTGCTTAAAACCTCTAGTTGCATGAACTTAGAAATCCTTTTTGAGATGGATACTAGTATGCTAGGTCGAGTAGCTGCTTTGCTAATCAGGATCTCGTTAGAAGTCGAGTGATTTTTCTAGCACTCGCGCGAGGTCAGAAATTGATTTTATTCATCTTGATAACGGGATCTCCAATGGTCTATGGACTTGGATCCAGAGAGGATGCCTTGTTCATGAGACGGGAAAAAGATTAAGGATTAATGTGTGGATACCTGAGTCTAGCGTTTGAACGTACTAAGCACATGTCGGGAAATATGGTAACCGATAAACCTAGTACCTAAGTGAAGCTGGACGCGGACTTTATCCCTCACTCGTCCTGAGACTGGGTCTCCCATGCTAGCTATGGTGGGTACAAGTGCGGTCACTGCACGGCGGCAGCCGGGGTCAGTGGAGCATTGTATGCCAAGGCGGTGAGCCCTGGCCACGAACGGGGAATCGATGGGGATGGTTGACATGTGTGGGGTCGGAGTACCCTGACATGTCGTGTGTTTAGGTTTACCTTGCAAGGATAAAAACCCGATTCGAATCGTCTGCTTCTCGCAGCTAATGAGACTGCTTGACCCCTTGTACTACATTGAGTAAGAAGTGAAATGAGGTTACATGAGACAATTGTTGATTGAACTAAATGCTTGTTACCATGTATGCTTAGATAGAGCAAACTTAGTTAATCTAATGATGCTAGAAATTGAAAAGATAAAACTTGATTTTAGATACAGCTAGTGCTTTTGGCAAACCAAACCCCTCAGCCAAACAGCTGCATGGTCTAGAGGTAGAGGAGTAGTTTCCTCACACCGGGTAAGTCTCGCTGAGTATTAGTATACTCAGCCTTGCTTGTGGCATAATTTTGCAGGTACGCTGCAAGATATGGTTGATGGTATGACTTGGCCTACCACCCTGCCACCAGGTTGGACGGTCGAGTGGGATGCTGCTTCCATGGGAGAGGAGCAGGAGGAGTAGTGGGCTAGGCCTTGCCCATTTCCTCGCTATCGACGACATCGATTATCCGCTGCATTTTATTTTGTGAACTTTTATCCGCTACTTGAAAAACTCCTATCTATGTAATAATTCAGTACTCAATTTGTGGTATCCTATTTTATTGTGTTTCTGCTGTGACTCTCTTTCATGTGAGATTGTGGTATTTGATCCTGGTTAAGTGGCTTTATCAGACTAGATCTGAGGGACTGACGGGTTATTCCGATTTAAGTGTGTTACGACCCTTGAGGCATGACTTAGGCACTTAAGCTGGAATAATTCGAGCGGTTCCGCCACAGCCAGAGCCAACCCATATTAGTCTTAGCAATTAAGCAAGTGTCGAGTTCAGCTCTATTGAAATCAACTAAGTATAGCTGACCCTCTAACACTCCCTTAAATGCTACTGAATCATTACTTCTTCTAAAGACAGTGACACCTAAATCTGTAAAAAGACAGTTGTAACCCATTTTGCATAATTGAGAAACTGAAAGCAAATTGTAATCTAATGAATCTACAAGAAAAACATTGGAAATAGAATGGTAGGTGATATAGCAATTTTACCAAGTCCTTTGACCAAACCTTGATTTCCATCCCCGAATGTGATAGCTCTTTGGGATCTTGGTTTTTCTCATAGGAGGAGAACATCCTTTTTTCCCCAGTCATGTGGTTTGTGCACCCGCTATCAATGATCTAACTTGAGCCTCCGGATGCATAAACCTACAAAACAGTTTTAGGCCTTGTTCTTAGGTACCCAAACGGTCTTGGGTCCTTTGACATTAGAAACAAGCACCTTGGGTACCCAAACACAAGTCTTTGACCCCTTGTGTTTGTCCCCAACATATTTGGCCACTACTTTGCCTGATTTGTTAGTGAGCACATAAGAAGCATCAAAAGTTTTAAATGAAACATTAGGTTCATTTGATGCAATACGAGATTTCTTTTTAGGCAATTTAACATGGGTCAATTGCCTAGAGCTAGAAGCCTCATTTTTATACACAAAAGCATGATGTGAAACATTATGAGGTTTCCTAGCTTGAATTCTCCTAATTTTGTGTTCGGGATAACCAACATGATATAAAATATAGCTCTCGTTATCCTGAACCATGGGAGCTTTGCCCTTAACAAAGTTAGACAATTTATTAGGGGCATTAAGCTTGACATTGTCTCCCTGTTGAAAGCCAATGCCATCCTTAATGTCTGGGTGTCTCCCATTATAAAGCATACTTCTAGCAAATTTAAATTTTTCATTTTCTATCTCATGCTCATTAATTTTGCTAGTGAGTTGTGCTATGTGATCATTTTGTTGTTTAATTAAAGCTAGGTGATCATGGATACCATCAACATTAATGTCTCTACATCTAGTACAAATAGAAACATGATCAACAGTAGATGTAGAGGGTTTGCAAACATTTAATTCATCAATCTTAGCATGTAACATGGCATTTTCATTTCTAAGATTGGAAATAACATCATTGCAAACATTTAAATCCTTAGCCTTAGTAATTAGTTTATCATTCTCAATCTTAAGGCTAGCAATTGATTCATTCAATTTGTCAATCTTAGCAATTAAACTAGCATTATCACTTTTAAGATTGGCAATTGAATCATCACATACATTTGATTTCTCAACCTTAGCAATTAATTTAGCATTTTCATTTCTAAGGTTGGAGATAGTGTCATGGCAAGTGCTAAGCTCACTAGTCAATTTTTCACATTTTTCTATCTCCTGAGCATAAGCATTTTTAACCTTAACATGCTTCTTATTTTCCTTAATAAGGAAGTCCTCTTAGCTATCCAAGAGTTCATCCTTCTCATGAATAGCACTAAATAGTTCATTCAATTTTTCCTTTTGTTGCATGTTTAGGTTGGCAAAAAAGTGTAAGCAAATCATCCTCATCATCACTAGAGCTAGCCTCATCACTAGATGTTGTATATTTAGTAGAAGCTCTAGATTTTACCTTCTTCTTTTTGTCGTCCTTTGCCATGAGGCACTTGTGGCCAACGTTGGGGAAGAGGTGTCCCTTGTTGACGGCGATGTTGGCGGCGTCCTCGTCGGAGGAGGAGTCGGTGGAGCTCTCATCGGAGTCCCATTCCCGACACACATGGGCATCGCCGCCCTTCTTCTTGTAGTACTTCTTCTTTTCCTTCCTCTTTCCCTTCTTGTCGTCGCCCCTGTCACTATCACTAGATAATGGACATTTAGCACTTAAATGACCGGGCTTACCACACTTGTAGCAAACTTTCTTGAAACGGGGCTTGCAGTCTTTCTCCTTCCGTTGCTTGAGGATTTGATGGAAGCTCTTGACGATGAGCACCATCTCCTCGTTGTCGAGCTTGGAGGCGTCGATGGGGAGCCTACTTGATGTAGACTCTTCTTTCTTTTCTTCTGTCGCCTTGAATGCGACGGGTTGCACTTCCGGTGTGGAGGTGGCGCCTCGCTCGATGATTTCTTTGGAGCCTTTGATCATCAATTCAAAGCTCACAAACTTTCCTATAACCTCCTTGGGAGACATTAGCTTGTATCTAGGATCACCACAAATTAATTGAACTTGCGTAGGATTAAGAAAAACGAGTGATCTTAGAATAACCTTGACCATTTCATGGTCATCCCATTTTGTGCTCCCGAGGTTGCGCACTTGATTCACCAAGGTCTTGAGCCGGTTGTACATGGCTTGTGGCTCCTCCCCTTGGTTGAGCATGAATCGACCGAGCTCCCCCTCGATCGTTTCCCGCTTGGTGATCTTGGTCACCTCATCTCCTTCGTGCACGGTCTTTAGTATGTCCCAAATTTCTTTGACGCTCTTCAACCCTTTCACCTTATTATACTCCTCTCGACTTAGAGAGGCGAGGAGTATAGTAGTGGCTTGGGAGTCGAAGTGCCGGATTTGGGCGACTTCGTCTGAGTCATAGCCTTCGTCCCCCGGCGATGGTACCTGCGCTCCAAACTCAACAAAGTCCCAAATACTAGCGTGGAGTGAGGTTAGGTGATGCCTCATTTTATCACTCCACATGTTATAATCTTCACCCTCAAAAACGGGTGGTTTGCCTAGTGGGACAGAAAGTAAAGGAGTGCGTCTTGAGATACGGGGATAACGAAGTGGCATCTTACTATACTTCTTGCGCTCATGGCACTTAGAAGTGACGGATGGCACGTCGGAGCCGGAGGTGGATGGCAACAAAGAATCGGTCTCGTAGTAGACCACCTTCTTCATCTTCTTTTTCTTCTCATCGCTCCGATGCGACTTGTTGTGTGAAGGGGATCCCTTCACCTTGTTGCCGGACTCTCCCGATGGAGTCTTCCCATGGCTTGTGGTAGGCTTCTCGCCGGTCACGACCTCCTTCTTGGCATGATCCCCCGACATCACTTCGAGCGGTTAGGCTCTAATGAAGTACCGGGCTCTGATACCAATTGAAAGTCACCTAGAGGGGGGTGAATAGGTGGAATCTAAAAATTATAAACTTAAGCACACACTACAAGCCGGGGTTAGCGTCAGAATTAAAATCGAGTCCTAAAGAGAGGACGAAAAAAAATCACAAGCAAATGAAGCGGATGACACGGTGATTTGTTTTACCGAGGTTCGGTTCTTGCAAACCTACTCCCCGTTGAGGTGGTCACAAAGACCGGGTCTCTTTCAACCCTTTCCCTCTCTCAAACGGTCACTTAGACCGAGTGAGCTTTTCTCCTTAATCAACGGGTCACTTAGACCCCTCACAAGGACCACCACAACTTGGTGTTTCTTGCGTTGATTACAAGTTGCTTTAGAACAAGAAAGAGGAAGAAGAAAAGCGATCCAAGCACAAGAGCTCAAAGAACACGAGCAAAACTCTCTTTCTAGTCACTAATTGCTTTGAGTGGAATTGGGACTTGGAGAGGCTTTGATTCAATCTATTTGTGTCTTGTATTGAATGCACTAGCTCTTGTATTGAGTGAGATGTCTGAAAAACTTGGATGCCTTGAAGTGTGGTGGTTGGAGGGTATTTATAGCCCCACCCACCAAAATGGTCGTTGGGGAGGCTGTCTGTCGATGGGCGCACCGGACAGTCCGGTGCGCCACCGGACACTATCCGATGCGCCAGCCACATCACCCAACTGTTAGGGTTCGATCGTTGGAGCTCTGACAGCTTGGGCCACCGGACAGTCCGGTGGTGCACCGGACAGTCACTGTTCAGTGTCCGGTGCGCCTTCTAGTGCCTGCTCTGACTCTATGTGCGCAGACGCGCACTGTTCACTGTTCACTGTTGCTTTTGCAGACGACCGTTGGCGCAGTAGTCGTTGCTTTTGCAGACGGCCGTTGGTGCAGTAGTCGTTGCTTTTGCAGACGATCGTTGGCGCAGTAGTCGTTGCTCCGTATGGTACAGTCCGGTGCTACACCGGACAGTCCGGTGAATTATAGCGGAGTGGCATTTCTAAAAACCCGAAGGTGGCGAGTTCGAGTTGATCTTCTCTGGTGCACCGGACACTGTCCGGTGGCACACCAGACAGTCCGATGCGCCAGACCAGGGCAGCCTTCGGTTTCTTTTGCACCTTTCTTTTTGAACCCAATCGTTAACTTTTTATTGGTTTGTGTTGAACCATTAGCACCTGTATAACATATAATCTAGAGCAAACTAGTTAGTCCAAATATTTATGTTGGGCAATTCAACCACCAAAATCATTTAGGAAAAGGTTTGACCATATTTCCCTTTCAGATATGTCACACCCGGTTTCGGAAGGCAAACCGACTGCGAACCATGTACGTGCCAGGATCAGAAACTCACGTACGCAGCGATTACATAATTGGACATCATCACACATTGCTCAAAGTAAATAGCGGAAAAGTACTTTATTACAACAAGATGTCCAACACATCCATTGAGTCTATAACATAGTCATTAACATCAAAGTGCAGAAATACGAAACGTAGAAGATAAGGCCTTCATAGGCAGATGACTGGGGGTTTGCCACTAAGATAAACTAGAACTCATCGTAGTCCTGAAACTCCTCAAAATCCTCCATGTTGCCAGCATCTCCTCCTAAGCACTGAATAAAGTGGGGACAACCTGGGGTGGGGGTGGTTTGTAAAGCAAGGGTGAGTACACATCAACGTACTCAACAAATGTCTTATTTGGCTAAAGTGGGCTAGTTGTTTGTGGAGTTAAGATTAAGTAGTTGCTTTTAGTTGGTCAAGTATTTATTACTATTAGTAGAGCCAAGTTTTAGTAATAACCCAGTTATTACCCAAATGTACTCCCTCCAAGAGGAAATACCATAGATCAAAATTATAACCATCATTATTAACCATCATCATAAAAGTAACCAAAGTTCTTCTAATCAAAGAGGATCCCAAGGCCGCTCATAACCGTGAGCACGCCTGATATACCAGTTTTCTAACACTCTGTAGAGGTCGCACACTTTACCCACAAGTCGTGATTCCCATTCTGCCCAGGGTTCTAGCCTCCCCATTGATCACTACCAAGGTGACCTAGCAGGGTCTCACTATGTAGCCTTTACAAAGATTTCCTAGAGGCCATAGCTGCCTTTTAGATTTCTCCAGTTTGATAAACACAGTACCTCTCCCCAAAGGAAGGGTGACTAACAAAACTAAATCAAGGAACCTCTGCAACCAGCCTCGGTAGAGCAAGTACTGTGCCCGGACCCCATTGATGGCCCTACGGCGAAGCCAACTACACCTCTGGTTCCTCTAATTAATCAGCTAAGGGCATCCCATTCCACCCTCATGGTTGCACTATTATCCCGGGTTGTCACTCCCCAAATAGGTCCTTATGGAGAAGTACTCAGGAAAATGGCCTGAGACCCCTAAAGTATCACAAGAACATCATCGGGATAACATCATCGTATCATAAGTATTCACATCATGTTCATTGATTAAGGTAAAGCAATAGCATAAAGCTAACCATGATAACCCAAAAGGTACACAAGGATAAGGTAAATACAGACTAGTCAATCCTTAAGTTTCAATAATGTAATGCGGGACGGTGAATTATAAAATAGATAGGACATAATAGGTCAGAGGACACTTGCCTTCACCAAGTTGTTGCTCAGGAAGATCTTCGACAACACACTTAGTAACCACAGGCTGCTCGTTGTCTAAATAAAGCGATCATACATTCAATACATTTGGAAAGTACAAATGAACAACACACCAAACATGTACAACCAAGTATATACTAGTTTAACAAGACATTATGAACATAAAAGGGTAGACCTGAATGTTAGGGTTTAATGTAATTAAAGATCAATGATTCCTTAGATATTATGGACTATTTAGTTTAGTGCCACTAATTTTAGTGAGACACAAAATTACAACAGGGGTCAATTTATGCATAACATTTTACTAATCTCCCAAAATTAAACATCTAAGTACCATTAACATTTCCTTTTTATCTATTTTATTAAACAAATACATTATTACTTAAACTTAACCTTTAGTTTAGGCATAAAATTAAAGTGCACAAACTGTGGATGATTATAATTTATTTGGGCAGAGAATATTTCTATGAACTTTTTGCAATTTGAACCACTAAATTTGGAGTTCATATGAAAACTAGGTGAGTGCCCATGCGTTGCAACGGAACTGTATAATAACACGAAAACTTATGTACATATGTGTGTTATATTGTTATAGATATGTGTCCGTGCGTTGCGACGGAAGTAAAAGATTTGTATGAAACATTGATACGAAAGACAAACATCACTATAATATGCAAAATACGTGTGGAAAATATTATCAATATCACACAAATTATTTCTAAAAATTTAATTTAGAATTTTTATTACAGACAAATGTGTCGACAACTATACACTAATCAACTAATCCTTTTTAGCGATATCGATAAGTCTCTGTTGTATGTTTGCAGGGATGGCATATCGGCACGAATTGTCTTCATAACTTAACAGATCAATCACAAAGTTCCTTCGAATAATCTTTGCATCCTACAGACAAAGACATAAGAGAACAAAACATATTATCTTGTACAACAAGATAGCTGAAATATATGTTTTGAACATAAAACGGACGTACTACACTCACCTCAACAAATTTCATTTGTCTGTCATTCCCCCACATGGACATAGCTTGTAGAACGAGGTAGCTGGTATTAAACCTATAGAATAATGTTTGGGCAACTATGTTTTATACAATGATTATCATAGAAAAAATTTAAACTGCTGAGAAGGTGGTACGAAGAAAATACCCTCTTAAGTCAATTGGAACACCAGTCTGAATTGTATGTTCCCACTTAAAGATATCCTCCGCCCATCCAGAACGTTTCTTGCTGTAAGCAATCTTATATTTTTTTAGGCTATGATAATCGCTTCCGCGAACCTCTTGTATGGCATGTGTTTACACCAATTTTGAGTCGGTGTAAAGTCAATAAAAGTCACATGCTTTTTAACATGATCTATTACGAAAAGGGCGTGACATCCATTGAATTTCCATGGCATAAAAACCTATAAAATATCAGTCATTAGGATCGTACAACAGAAGTGTCCTTTATAAATACATTCGAAATAAACACATACTTACATATCTACAACCCGTGATATAATAATTCATTGATGGCCAACAATCGAGTGTTTTGGCTAACTCTTCTGTTGTAGGATCCTGATGGTACTTTGGAAGTTTACCAAAACCAACCATTCTCTGGACAGTATATATACATGTCCACATGAGGATTAGATGTAGATACTATATATTAATACATTAATGATTGGAAACAAACTTACCCAAAAACGCATGTCCATATAATGCTTTCTATTATTTATGATTTCTTATTTTGGCCTACGTGACTCTTTGGCAAGCAGCCGAACAGCCATGTCAAAACATCTTAGAATCATATCTTGATTTATCGTTAATATGTTTTGTAGGTCTTTGATAGATATTTCTATCTTAAAAGGATTGAAACTTCGCATCCATGTCATCCTGTAATATAGCATGACGAAAGTCTATATCAAGAATCTAAGTAGTTGATATACATAAAATAGATAAATCAATTAGCACTTACTCTAATATTGTATCGTATTCTATTGCCATGATATAATCACATAAAACATCTATTGAATTGGCTTTGGTCACTGGCATGTCCTTTGTGGAAAGACCAACCATTAAAAAGTCATTGGTGCACCCATTAGTAGAGACTTTTACAGGAGCTCTTTTATCCCAATCATCAACAAACCACCTTTGCAAGTCTGCTTGAGTAATAGGGCCTTCCTCATTTTCATACACTACTTCGCTATCATCAAGCATGTGGAGTAGTTTCCTCTTATTAGAATCTGTTGGGTTTTCTAATATCTCAACATCTGATGGGCTTCTAGAGTCAACTTCTTTTTCATTTTTGTATAACAGACACCCTCTTCTCTTATTCAGGTCTGAAGATAGTAATATAGCAGCCATTTTTCCTAAAGTGTGACATGTCATCCTACAAATAAGAAACAATTATTTAGCATTATATATGTAACACTGACTGTAGATGTGCATATATGTCGTAGTAGTAATAATATACCTGGGTAAAACTGTCAGACAGTTCATCCCCTGTCCAGTATTCGATATAGTTCAAAAGAAAGAGGCCACATGAAGAGCTACAATATACATTAATATCAACATAAAGATTAGTATGAATGAAGAAATTGGTAAAGAAGATTTTAGGACGTACCTATCTGTCTGCTTTGCATATCACATGTCTATTTCTCTGAGCGGCCAAGAAGCAACTTGGAGGTCTGGCCACCTGTGGTCTTTTAACTCCTTAAGTTGAGATATCATATCTATTTGTATTTGCAGTCCTTTAATCTTTATATATTGTAAAATAAAATTAGAGATTAGGATAAGTTAATAATTGTTTAGTTTGTGCATACTCACAGAGTCAGTGACGTCTTTGCGGTCTTGTGAAGTACCAAGTGAATCGAGCACTTGTATCTCCATATTTCTTGTATGGATCACAACAAGATACCAGTGCGTCTCTCGGATGTTTATTGGAATAAACACCTACAAAATAGTTATAAATACTTGCATAAGAATAAAATACATATAAACACTAACTGTTCAGATTGCAAACTCATATGTACCATGTCATGGTCTAGGTAAAGTAACACCCTTAGTTCAGCGCTACATATTTGTGTCATGTCTTTAATTGGATATAGCTCCTCTGTTTTAATTTCAACAACACCATCTCGCTTTAGAAAATTGAACTGGAAAGCATTTTCTATGTGAACGCGACCTCCAGATCGGCACTTTAGATGCTTTTGAGCTTTTATCAAATTTATGTAACAGTCTATAACCTGCAAGTGTGCAAGTTATGGTTAAAAATACCAGGATGAGTAAAAAAACTTATACATAACAACGTCGCCAAATATAAAAACTAAGCATGGATTACCTCGTCACCTAAATATGCGTTCGGCTGAAATAAACACTCCATCCACTTCCTTTCAATAAAGGCATCATCAATAAGCACGACTTCTACCCTTGGTTCACAAGGGATTTCCTTAATAAAATCGATGAGAGCAAGATCACCTTGCGTGCAAATATAGTCTAGGAGCAACCAGTCATGAGATAAAACTAAAATTAGTTATTATTACAAAAAAACAAATTGATCCATACAGACTATGAAAATTATAATATCTTCTCGAACTATTGCGGTTGCCACCA
Source organism: Zea luxurians (assembly GCA_029449295.1). Lineage (NCBI taxonomy): Eukaryota > Viridiplantae > Streptophyta > Magnoliopsida > Poales > Poaceae > Zea > Zea luxurians. Next base: position 106,955,211 of record JAOPSE010000010.1, read on the forward strand.
AATTTTTTGGCTTGTTATGAGACAAGACTACAAATAGAGATTCCATTCTCGCGGGACAAAAACCTACATTCATAAGGTATAATAATATAGGTCAGTGCCCGTGCTTTGCCATGCATTACAAATTGTTAGATGCATAAAAATTAATATTGCTAATTTCACAAATGATCCAAAACTCAACAATACTTTAAGACAGTATGCATGCAGTAAGAAGGTTGATGACTATCAAAAATTGTGCGGCTCTAATAAAAATAACTGTAGCATACAAACTTATAGAGTAGTAGAGATATGCTTCAATCATTGTGGGTAATCCTCAGCCAGACAAGTGTATATTAATATTAGCCCTAACTATATGTATCCGCCTCGGACAAGGGTAACCTATTTGTGGTTGGAGAAAGATATTTCAAGGAGCTTGTGAATAGAAGCATGATCAGGTGGCTTGCCAAGACCTTAAAAACAGCCGACTTTTCTTGAAGTTACTTGAAGCGGACCTTAAAACAGGAAACAAGATGAACGTTAGCACATTCCGTGGAGGAGCTCAGGCTTTTAAACTTTACACGCTCCTTAAGTTATCTGATGTCAAAGCAAATGATGGGAAGACAACACTTCTGCATTTTGTGGTTGAAGAAATCATTCATTCTAAAGGTATCCGTGCTACATGGGCTGCAAAAGATACTGACGGCAATAAAGGTGATGGAGCAGACTGTGCAGATGTTGCTTCTCGTGTCAAGTTGCTACCATAAGGTTGTTTTAGTGATAATAAAGGTGCATCATTCACAACGCTGATTTTACCATCTGTAGATATGGATCAAATACCTAGTGCAGCTGGTGAACTGTAGTATCTAGATGGAGGGTGAGATGGTCAACGCACAGAGGTAGCGTCAAATTCCTTCTTTAGTGAGATCCATCTACGCATTGTTTTTGGTTTGGCAAGATTTGGTTGATCTTCCATATTTGCATTGCCTACTACCATCTCCTTCAATACTGATAACACAGCTTTATCAGGGATTTGCCCTCGGTCATCACTTCAAGCCTCGGACTCCCAGCCCTGGCTACTGTTCGACTTTGAGGAAGAGCTATACCAAAATCCTGTTTGAATTCATGGACAGTGATTTTTTTAAGACAGCAACTCTTGGCCACAAGCTTATCAAAACCAAAGAATTCATTAACACGAGCATGAGAAGTCTGGATGAACACAGTGGGTTTCACCGCAAGCTGAAGCATTTCGCAGAGCAGTGCCAAATTGATGTTTCTTTGTTGCAAGAGGAAGAAAAGAAAATCCGGTCCTTGGTCAGGGGCACTGTTGATTATTTCCATGGGAGTACAGGGAAGGAGGAGGGCCTGCGGTTATTTATGGTAGTAAGGGCAGACAGTTCAAGCTCTGATGAACAGGCGAGGGATCCCGACATATGGGGCACCGGGCAGATGCAGTGCTAGAACTCCGGGGAGGTGGGCGCCACGCAAAGTACGCTAGGAAGCCAGTGGCCGCGACATGCAGATGTTGTGACCATTTTATTGTGGTACATTGCTTCACCTGCAATGGAGACTGAAAGGTCCGCACATAATAAAGTGCATATTCAGTCTGGTAATGCTTCAAGGAAAACTGAGGGATTTAAACAACACAACATCAATGCCAATCGACAAAAGAATGGGACATCGGTACAACATTCTGAAAGCTTCACCACTTCTGCTCGAAGAACTACTGGTGGCTTTCCACCAGCACCTACAATGAAGCTGCACCCAGAAAAGAGGGGGTTGGACAGTGAATCGGTAACAAGGTGGAAGGTTGCTGCAAGGTAATATTTCAACTAATCAGAAACTGGGAGCTGAAAATCGTTCTGTCTCTGCTAAGAAACCTGATGCAGGAGGCCTTTCACCTGCTATGGACAAGGAAAAGGAACAAATCCTGTTTCTTCGGAGGAAACTTTGATGCATGCCTCATTTTCAGTTCCCTGCTTAGAGTGGTGAGCAGAATTGATCTTTAGATAGCAATGCCATTTGCAATAGGTGGTTGTTCTAGATGGTTTGGCGAGTTGTTTTGGCTTTTCTCCTGTCGTGTCATGTCATCTGTGCTTTTCCTTGTCAGCAAATTGCTAAAGTTGGTACCTCTGCTTTTCTCGGTCCCTTGGTGTATTCCATGACTTCTGTTAGATAAGTCCGCTTATAGCTTTTTGGTGTGTAACCCCCTCATGTGATCTGAGCCAACCAACAGTTAAAGTTTTTCATAGGCATGATCCATGTGTTCAGCTTATGATGAGGCCCTAGAAGTCAGGAGGCTATAGGACAAAGCTGCTGATTTTTCAGGTGGAAGTGTTGCACTTTTCATGGGACCAGGGAAATTGGAAAGCATTTGTACCAGGTCAATGTTTCAAAAAGGATAATAAATACACTGAAGTTTGCAGCCAGAAATTTAAATTAACATTTTGGGATTGCCCCGCTAAAGCAAATCACATGACTCGTGAAAAAGCAGATGCAATTTGTATGTCCAGAACTTGCATGCTGCCCTCTCAATATGTTTGTTCACCATCTAATTCGATTCATTTATATTCTTTAAGTGTTATTAGAATGCTATATCAAATGTGTATTATGCATTCATAAGTTCACTGACTTTGTTGATTGGCTTGCTTTGCAATTATTTGCTACTTTGGCTGTGTGGTGATAACTAGTTTCCTCATTGTCCTCTATAAAGTGCCTCTCAGCTGTCATACTTTACTTCCCTGTGTGATGTACAGAAAATCTGCTTGGTCAGGGGCACTGTTGATTATTTCCATGGGATTAGAGAGAGGAGGGATAGGAAAAAGACTTGAGATTCTTCTTCATTTATTACAGTAGTTGGATGCATTTGAGCTGCTGATGGTGGTGGTGGTGGCTGAGATAAATCTGCTTGTGCCTGATTTGTTCCAAACCAAAGTTGGCACTTGTGGCCCTCCTCATGTTTCTAGTGTGGGTAAAGTTGCTTGAGAACCCCAATCTGTCTGAATGGGAATACTTACATGTATTATTTTCCTAGGACTTTATTTGTATTTGTATATTTGTATCATGACAGTTATTCATCGTTTCATTGCTAGAGGTTTTAGCTAAACAGTGAATTTTGTGGGTCATTATATATTGCTAGAAATCTTTATTAACATTAATCGTGAAGGTATATCATATTAGCTAATGCAATATACCTAACATGATGATTGAGTTATAGTAGCTAATGCATCCAGATAGCGATATCTGTCAAATTAAATAAGTTGGTCGAATTACACTACAAATATGATGGGTATTGGTTAGCCTTGTGTCGGGGACCATAATTAGGGGTACCCTCAAGACGCCTAATTCTCAGCTGGTAACCCCCATCAGCATAAAGCTGCAGAGGCCTGATGGGTTTGATTAAGTCAGGGATCAGTCCATACGAGTGACTTGACCACGCCACGCCCGAGCCTAGCCTCGGGCGAGGGCAGCCGACCCTAAGATGACTCCGTCTCGCCTGAGGCCTCCTCTTTCACGGCAGACGCATCTCCGGCTCGCCCTAGGCCCCGCCTTCGATAAGAAGAAACCCTGACTAAATCAACGCGCCAAACCGACCCAGTCATCGGGGCGTTTAACGCAAAAGGTAAGACCAACGGGTGACCAGGCTTCGCCAGAGGTGCCATAGGAGGCTCCGCCCGACCCAGGGCTCGGACTCGGGCTAAGGCCCCGGAAGACGGCGAACTCCGCTCCGCCCAAGGGCTCGGACTCGGGCTAAGGCCCCGGAAGACGGCGAACTCCGCTCCGCCCGACCCCAGGGCTCGGACTCGGGCTAAGGCCCCGGAAGACGGTGAACTCCGCTCCGCCCAAGGGCTCGGACTCGGGCTAAGGCCCCGGAAGACGGCGAACTCCGCTCCGCCCGACCCCAGGGCTCGGACTCGGGCTAAGGCCCCGGAAGACGGCGAACTCCGCTCCGCCCAAGGGCTCGGACTCGGGCTAAGGCCCCGGAAGACGGCGAACTCCGCTCCGCCCGACCCCAGGGCTCGGACTCGGGCTAAGGCCCCGGAAGACGACGAACTCCGCCTCGCCCGACCCAGGGCTCGGACTCCGCCTCGGCCTCTGCCGAACGATCTCCGCCTCGCCCGACCCAGGGCTCGGACTCTGCCTCTGTCTTGCAGGACGGACTCGACCTCGGCTTCGGAGGAGCCTCCACGACGCCCGACCTAGGACACGAGACCGCCACGTCAACAGGAAGCGTCACCATCACCCTGCCCTGAGCCGACTTGGGTCACAGAGAACGAGACCGGCGTCCCATCTGGCCAGCCACGCCAGATAGGCAAATGATGGCGCCCCGCTAGACCATGACGACGGCGACTCTCAGCTCCCTTACGAAAGCAGGAGGACGTCAGCAAGGGCCCAGCCACTCCGACAGCTGTCTCCCCGTCCGGCTCCGTTACTCCTCCAACAGCCACGACGCCACACCAACAGGGTGCCAAGATCTCTCCGGCTGCCACCTTGGCATGTACATAGGGCGCTAGCTCTCTCTCGCTAGACACGTAGCACCTTGCTACACCCCCATCTTGTACACCTGGATCCTCTCCTTACGACTATAAAAGGAAGGACCAGGGCCTTCTCAGAGAAGGTTGGCCTCGCGGGGACGAAGGGCAGGGGCAGGCGCTCTCTCGGGGCCGCTCGCTCCCCCTCACCTCGCGCGGACGCTTGTAACCCCCTACTGCAAGCGCACCCGACCTGGGCGCGGGACGAACACGAAGGCCGCGGGAATTCTCCGACTCCCTCACGACCCGGCTCCGGCCACCGACCTCTCTCTCTGTTCCCCCCTTCGCGCTCGCCCACGCGCTCGACCCATCTGGGCTGGGGCACGCGGCACTCTCACTCGTCGGCTCGGGGACCCCCCGGTCTCGGAACGCCGACAGTTGGCGCGCCAGGTAGGGGCCTGCTGCGTGTTGACGTTCGATTTCCCGTCAAGCTCCAGATGGGCAGTCTCCAACGACCTCTTCAACCCGGGACGGTGCTCCGTTTCGGGAACCTCGAGTTCATGTCTCTCGACGGCGACTACGACATGATACTCCTTCCACCGCCGCGCGACAGCGACATCGGTGGCGGACAGCCCGCCCGCCGGCGGCGGAATCGACGACGTCTTTCCCGCGTGGGGGAAGGACAACTTTCGAGCTCGCCCCATCCTCTCCCTCGCCATCGGAGGAGGAGGAGGCGGGGCAACCGGGGCCGAGCGGGAGATCGCGCTCCGACGGCTGTCGAGCAAATCGACATCCCCGGCGCCTCAACGGAGGACACGCCAAGCGTCGCCCTCGCGTTCGAGGCAAAGGCGAGCGCCATCCCCCCGCAACACGTCGACTCCGAGCAAGTGGACGACGCCAGCACGCTCACGGAAGGCCTGCAGGACGTCGCCCTCGTACCCAAGACGACGACGCGATCTGCCCCCGACGTGACTTCATCGCTCCTCGTCAACAAAAAGGTACCGACTGCTACCCATCTTTCGTCATTTCGACTCGGCCTCAGCCCGCCTGGCGACCTCGCTTTGGCGGGCGCTCACATTGAGGCGAGTGCAACCTCTCTGGGGTTTCGTGTGCGGTCGCCTTGGGACCGATTGACGGGTGTCTCGACCTACGGACCCTCTGGGTCCGAGGAAGATGACGACCCCAGCATCTGCTGGGATTTCTCCGGATCTGGCAACCCTAGTGCCATGCGGGACTTCATGACCGCATGTGACTACTGCCTCTCCGACAGTTCCGACGGCAGCCGCAGCCTTGGCGACAAGGACTGCGGCCCGAGTCGCGAATGTTTCCACATCGAGCTAGGGGATCCCTCCGGAGGCGGCTGTCTCGGCATGCCGGAGGATGGTGATCCCCCTAGGCCAGCGCCTCGCGCCGACATCCCGCGGGAGCTAGCTGTGGTCCCCGTTCCGGCGGGGGGTCACGACCCACAGCTCGAGCAAGTCCGCGGGGCGCAGGCCGGGCTCGATGAGGGAGCAGGAGCGCTCGAGGCAATCCGCCAGAACATCGGGCAGGTGTGGGCGAGCCAGCCCCCGGCCGGAGGAATACGTCACCTGCCCCAAGGTCTCCAGCACCGCATCGCCAACGATGCCAGGGACAAACCGCCACCCGCATCCGGCGGGACTGGTCAGGACCTGGCCGCCGCAGCGATGCTCCTCCGCGCGATGCCGGAGTCATCAACCACCGAGGGTCGGCGAATCCAGGGAGAACTCAAGCATCTCCTGGAAGGCGCTGCGGCCCGGCGGGCCGAGAAGCTCTGCCTCCCGAAGGCAGGGATACCCCTTGGAACCTCGTGCCGCGACTTCCCGACTCACGCGGGAAGCCTCGGTCTTCACCGGGCGCACGCGCAACACCGCGCCTGCGGCCCCGGGCCACCTCGGCGACGAGCACCCTCATCGTGACCGTCGGGCACGCCTCGACGAGAGGGTGCGCCGAGGCTACCACCCCAGGCGTGGGGGACGTTACGACAGCGGGGAGGATCGGAGTCCCTCGCCCGAACCACCCGGTTCGCAGGTCTTTAGCCGAGCCATTCGGCGGGCGCCGTTTCCGCCCCGATTCCGACCCCCGACTACTATCACGAAGTACTCGGGGGAGACGAGACCGGAATTGTGGCTTGCGGACTACCGCCTGGCCTGTCAACTGGGTGGGATGGACGATGACAACCTCATCATCCGAAACCTCCCCCTGTTTCTCTCCGACACCGCTCGTGCCTGGTTGGAGCACCTGCCTCCGGGGCAGATTTCCAACTGGGAAGATTTGGTCCAGGCTTTCGCCGGGAACTTCCAGGGCACGTACGTGCGCCCCGGGAATTCCTGGGACCTCCGAAGCTGTCGGCAACTGCCGAGAGAGTCTCTCCGAGACTACATCCGGCGGTTCTCGAAGCAGCGCACCGAGCTGCCCAACATCACCGACTCCGATGTCATCGGCGCGTTCCTCGCCGGCACCACCTGCCGCGACTTGGTGAGCAAGCTGGGTCGCAAGACCCCCACCAGGGCGAGCGAGCTGATGGACATCGCCACCAAGTTCGCCTCCGGCCAGGAGGCGGTAGAGGCCATCTTCCGAAGGGACAAGCAGCCCCAGGGCCGCCCGTTGGAAGATGCTCCCGAGGCGTCTGCTCCGCGCGGCGCCAAGAAGAAGGGCAGGAGGAAGTCGCAAGCGAAACGCGACGTTCCCGATGCAGACCTTGTCGCCGCCGCCGAGCACAAGAACCCTCGGAAGCCCCCCGGAGGTGCTAACCTCTTCGACAAGGCACTCAAGGAGACGTGCCCCTACCATCAGGGGCCCGTCAAGCACACCCTCGAAGAGTGCGTCATGCTTCGGCGCCACTTCCACAGGGCCGGGCCACCCACAGAGGGTGGCAGGGCTCACGACGACGACAAAAGGGAAGATCGCCAAGCAGGAGAGTTCCCAGAGGTCCGCGATTGCTTCATGATCTACGGAGGGCATGCGGCAAACGCCTCGGCTCGGCATCGTAAGCAAGAGCGTCGGGAGGTCTGCTCGGTGAAGGTGGCGGCGCCAGTCTACCTAGACTGGTCCGACAAGCCCATCACCTTCGGCCGGGACGACCACCCCGACCACGTGCCGAGCCCGGGGAAGTACCCGCTCGTCGTCGATCCCGTCATCGGCGACGTCAGGCTCACCAAGGTCCTGATGGATGGAGGCAGCTGCCTCAACATCATCTACGCCGAGACCCTCAGGCTCCTGCGCGTCGACCTGTCATCCGTCCGAGCAGGCGCTGCGCCCTTCCACGGGATCATTCCCGGGAAGCGCGTCCAGCCCCTCGGACAGCTCGACCTCCCTGTCTGCTTCGGAACACCCTCCAACTTCCGAAGAGAGACTTTGACGTTCGAGGTGGTCGGGTTCCGAGGAACCTACCACGCAGTGTTGGGAAGGCCATGCTACGCGAAGTTCATGGCCATCCCCAACTACACCTACCTGAAGCTCAAGATGCCGGGCCCCAACGGGGTCATCACCGTCGGCCCCACGTACGAACACGCGTTCGAATGCGATGTGGAGTGCGTGGAGTACGCCGAGGCCCTCGCCGAGTCCGAAGCCCTCATTGCCGACCTGGAAAGCCTCTCCCGAGAGGTGCCGGACGCGAAGCGACATGCCGGCAACTTCGAGCCAGCGGAGACGGTTAAGGCCGCCCCTCTCGACCCCAGTGGCGACGCCTCCAAGCATGTCCGGATCAGTTCTGGGCTCGGCCCCAAATAAGAAGCAGTGCTCGTCGACTTTCCTCGCGCAAACGTCGACATTTTTGCGTGGGGTCCCTCGGGCATGCCCGCCATGCCGAGGGATGTCACCGAGCACTCGCCGCATATCTGGGCAGGAGCCTGACTCGCCAAACGGCCTCTGCGCGAACGACGCCCGGGGGCTGCGCCCTTTCCCCACTCACACATAAGAATCAATTATCAAGGAAGGGTCGGCCTCGCCCCGGCAGAGCCCGACCCTCCCTCGGGGGCTAAAAAGGGGGAACCCCTCTCGTCGAGTTTGGACGTACCGTTCCGCGTCAGAAAAACTCTTCTTTCGGTCAAGAAGGGTTTTTTGCGTTCTCCCGGAGGCGTCAGAAGCAGGGTCCTGAGGAGCGAACTTGGGTACGAGTAAATGGCGAGACCGACTGAGCTGGAGAACACCTATGCTTCCGGGCTTGGGACACCTCACTCGTCGCCTGCCACGAAAAAGGACCCAGCTCGGGAAATCACCCTGTTGTCGACACTACGGGCCAGGCGCGAAAATCAAAACAAAAAGGAGCATGACTTCACGGAAGAAGAAGTAAAATGTTCAGGCCTCAGTGGCCGCGGCAAATCACACATCCAACAGAAATTGTCCCAACTAAAATCAGGCGTCGCCTCGGGCAGGAGCCGCGCCCTCAACTCCGCCCCCGCCGTCGGTAAGGTCCACCTCCGCTTCCGGCGGCGGCGCAGGAGGAAGAATCTCCGCTTCGAAGACGGTCGCCAGCGCCGCGCTCGGACCCGCAGCGACCGCGTCGAGCCGCTGAACCTCCGCCAAGGCCGCCTCGTCTTCGTCAGGCAGGCAGTACCCCTCGCTGACCCGCTCCAAGTCCACGACGTAGTGGGAAGCGAGCACGGCGAAGGCCCGCCTGACGCCGTGGTGCAGCGCCCCGCGGACTTTACCGCGCGCGTAATCACCTAGGGCTTGAAGACGGCTTTGGGGAGAGCTCCCTGAAGGGACGTCGCCGGGACCGAGTTTCCGATAGACCTCCGAGACGGCCTCGGACATAGCCGCGAGATCGGCCTCCCTTTGCTCAGCAGCCCCGTCGAGCGCCTCGACAAGCGCCTTGGCAGACTCGTCGAGGGCAGACTCGAGCTCTGCGAACAACCAGAAGAAAGACCTCAAACCCAAGCGGAAGAAACGGACAAGATTGAGAACCGAGGACGGTCGAGCCATACCTCTGGCTCGGACGTGCTGCTCCGAGGCTGCGACTTGGGCTGCGGCCAGATCGGCCGCAAGGATCTTGGCCCGGCTCTCGGCCTCGGCAGCCTGGCCCCGAGTTTGGTCCCGCTCCTCGGCAACCTGGGCGAGCTCTGACCGCCGTTGTAGCACCTCCGTGCGCGCTGCCGCCGCCTCGGCCTTCAGGTCAGCGCAGAGCAGCTGGAGGTCCGCTATCTTAGCGTCTTGCTGAGAGAGGCGCGCGGTAGCCCCGGCGAGCGAAGTCCTCAGGGACCGCAGCGAGCCCCACACGACGGCCTCGCGGCGAATGAACGACGACTTGGCAGCGCTCCGGTCCGTCAGGTCCTAGAAAGGAAAACAAGATATCACGACGAACGCCTCACTCGCAGAAGCAAGAAGGTATGCCTGAAACCATTACCTGAAGGATTTTGGGGACGTCCCCGCAGAGAACATCCAGCGACGATCGGAGCAACCCCACTGTCGCCTCCGCACGCTTGCGGAGCTCATCCCAGGACTGGTCCTCCTCTTCGTCGTCAAGAACGAAGATAGGGCCCGAAGCCTCACGGGTCCGGAATCGGAGCAACTGGCCCCGGGCCTCGGGGCTCCGCCCCACAGCGACAAGGCTGCCGCCCGCCTGGGAGCACTGCGCGTCCGCGCCCACCTCTTCCAAGGCTCCGGGCGCCGACGCCGCGGCCGTCCCGACGTCGGCGGCGACCGTACGCTCTCCGAACGGGACGGTGCCAGCTGCGGTAGCGGCAGACGCCGGCATGGCCAACATGGCTGGCGAGCTCGGGACCGCATCGGCGCCGGCCGCCTCCCCGATCACGATGGCCACCTCGGCAGAGGAGCCCGCCTCGGGGACCTGCTCCCCCAGAACATGCGACGCCTGAGCCCCGTGCGGCGGAGCACCCTGCGAAAGGGTCGGCTGAGCGGCAGGGCCCGAGGTGGCGCCAGCTGCCTGGACCAACGCCGTCTTGAGGGCCTTCCGAGGCGCCAGGTCGGTAGGGCCATGGCTCCGTTTGCTGAAGAAAACAAGAAAGGGAAAATCACGGCCCAGACATATGAATGAAGCGCCGGGACGGAGAGATTCCAAGGTACCTACCCGCTCCGGATCATGATCCACGGTGTCTGGGGGGAGGTCTCTTGGCTCCCGCTTCTTGGAACCACCGCCGAGGTCCGCTTCACCAACAGCCCCGGCGCCGCCCTCGCCTCGGACGCCCCTGAGGCCCGGGAGGCGGACTGCCCAGGCGCCGCCATGGCAACCTGAGGACCGCTCGCCCATGCTGCCGGCGCGGGCGACGGTTCCTGAAGAACGGACCCCTCGGCCCGGCTCCCTGGAGTGGCGTCAGCTCCCCCCGCCGAGGAGTCAAGAACCCTCTCGGGTTGCCCCCGCTCCTCAGGTTGGGGATCCGGCACCTCGGCTCCAGGGACCGACGATGTAGGCCCGCTCGGGGGCTGGCTCGACGACCCCCGGCCACATCCCATGCCGGGGCTGAGGCCGAGACGGGCGGCCATGTCGTCCTCCTCCTCTTCGTCGTCGACGTCGTCGTCATCATCGGACGTCTCCGGCGACAGCTCCCTGGGAAGCCCTTCCCTCTCCTGCTGACGACGGCGTTTCTCCAGGGCGTCCCGAGCCCGCCTCCGCCTGCGGGCCCGAGCCTTCTCCGCATCCTTTTTCTTCTTCTCCTCCTCCGCGGCGACCCGCCTCGCCGCCCGACCCACCGCGTCCTCCGGGACCGGCGGCAGGGAGGGTTTGTGCCGCCCCACCTCCTAAAAAGGGGGAGAAAGAAAACCGATAGTGAGAATCAGGAGCAACCCGGCATGTGAAGAAGGGAGGGACGAACACTCACCAGAGCGACGCACCCCTGGTCGGGGCGCATTCGAGGCTGGGAGAGGGCGTGGGGGTCCGGCTTCCCCATCGCGACCGACACCCGCCGGTAGAGGGCGTCGTGGGGAAGAGGATCAGGGGACATCCGTGACCCCTCCCAGTCGGCCTCCTGGGTCATCTCCCAAAGCGACAACCGCCGCTCCGCCAGGGGGAGCACCCTCCGGCGATGGATGGCGGCAACCACTCCCGCGGCGGTGAGCCCTTCCTCCCGCAACGCCTTCAGGGCCTGGAGAAGAGGTTCGAGTTTCTTCTGCCTCTCGTGTGGAGTCCCGTGACGCCAGGCGTCGGGGGCGGCGGTGACAACCCGCTGAGAGAACGGCGGGAGCGACCCTCCGTCATTCCGGAGGTAGAACCACCGGCGCTGCCAACCCTTGTTTGAGGGTGAAAGGACGGCAGGAATATACTGCAACGACCGCGACTGCCTCAGCAAGAGGGTGCAGCCGCCGGCCCGCACCGCCGCACGGACCCTCCTCTCCCCCGTCGACGAAGCAAAAAGCTCGGCAAAGAAGAGGTGAGTCCACAAATCCCAATGGGGGGCGATCCCCAGATACCCCTCGCACACCGCTACAAAGATAGCGGCTTGCGCGATGGAGTTGGGGGTAAGGTTGTGCAGTTCCACCCCGTAGTGGAACAGGATGGCCCGCATGAAGCGGCTCGACGGCACTCCAAATCCCCGCTCATGGAAGGAGATGAAGCTCACGACATACCCCGGCGGAGGGGATGGAGCGACTCCGCCCGCGGGAGGAATCCATTCCGGCCGCTCCTTATCGGTGAGGGGGCGGAGCAAACCCTCGCCGACGAGGTCCTCCAGGTCACCCGCCGTCACCGTGGAAAAGGGCCACGGGTCGCGCGGCGAGAGGATGGTCACCCGGTCAGCCATCGCCAAGGCAGAAGGGGTGGCGGCGTGAAGGACAGGGGAGGGCGGTTTCCTTTTCCTGGCTAGATCTCTCAGGCTGCGAAAAACCTGAGAAGAAGGCGAGAAGTGAAGTCGAGAACCGCCACTGGACCCTCTCCGGGGCACATAAAGGCCAAGGTCGAGACGGTTCCAACGTACCGCCCGAACCGGACGCGGGGTTCAAAAAACGCGAAGCAAAACAGCCGTTCCTCGAACGACTCACGCACGCAACGGCAGCTTCGCCGACCGCTTACCCCGGCGCATTAACTTCGCGGCGAAACAGGTGACGTTTCTGGCAGGGGCAGCTGGCGACGCTTCGCCTCCGCCAAAACAACCACGCCGAAAAAGGTACGCCACGACGTTCAATTTCGAATCCTTTTTCCCTTTTCCTTCTTTCTCTATCTCTTGCAACAGGGACCGAGAAGGGGGATAACCCCAAAGGGATCCTTCCCCGTGAAGGAACTAGGCTCCGAGCCTCCCTACTGATCAGGGGTTCGAAGGCTGGCCCCCCGAGGGGTTCAACAGCCGCCTCAGATCGCATGGGCCCGACACCCACTACTGGTCAGGGGTTCGAAGGTCGGCCTCCCGAAAGGTTCCATGACCGCCTCAGGCTACTAGGGCTCCGTGCCCCCTACTGATCAGGGGTTCGAAGGCTGGCCTGTCGAAGGGTTCACAGTCGCCTCAGACGCCGAGCGAGGGATGACCAAGGGTACGTTCGATACATAACCAAGGCTCGGGCTGCGCTCCCGAGGTACCCTAGGACATTTCCGAGACCAGCGGGAACGACTCTGTAACGGAATCCCATCGGAGGGAGGCAACGAGCCCTCGGACCCCGTCACTAGGGGACCGGGTCCGGCAGATCACCCGCAGGTACTTTTGGGCGTGCCTCCGGGCCCCTAGCCGACCCCTAACGAACGGGGCACGGACGTCCACTCGGATTACCCGATTGCAGCTCACCGGAGACACCATGTTCGGTGCCCATCGAGGGTAACATGGCGCACTCCCCCCCTCCTCCTTGCGGAAAGGCGACGTAGGGGCGTATATAAAAAGTCGAGTCTGTCCCTGATCGTCCTCTCGCTCCGTGCGAAGGCTCGGGGGCTGCTCTCGCAAACCCGGCTCCGGCCGAACCGTTGACAGCGTCAACATACCAGCCCGAGAACTTGGGCCCCGACAGTGCACCTGGGTTACGCCCTGCTCGCATGAGGGAACCGCCAGACCAGCCGAGGCATTACGCAAGGCATTAAGACCTCGAAGGAGTGAAACCACTCCTCCGAGGCCTCGGGGGCTACACCCGGCGGGTGCGCTCGCGCGCACCCACCGGAACAAAGTACCACCGAGAAAGGCTGGTCCCCTTGCAAAAAAGTGCGACGCAAGCCTCCAAGAGAGTGTTAACACTCTCTTCGAGGCTCGGGGGCTACTGTCGGGGACCATAATTAGGGGTACCCTCAAGACGCCTAATTCTCAGCTGGTAACCCCCATCAGCATAAAGCTGCAGAGGCCTGATGGGTTTGATTAAGTCAGGGATCAGTCCATACGAGTGACTTGACCACGCCACGCCCGAGCCTAGCCTCGGGCGAGGGCAGCCGACCCTAAGATGACTCCGTCTCGCCTGAGGCCTCCTCTTTCATGGCAGACGCATCTCCGGCTCGCCCTAGGCCCCGCCTTCGATAAGAAGAAACCCTGACTAAATCAACGCGCCAAACCGACCCAGTCACCGGGGCGTTTAACGCAAAAGGTAAGACCAACGGGCGACCAGGCTTCGCCAGAGGTGCCATAGGAGGCTCCGCCCGACCCAGGGCTCGGACTCGGGCTAAGGCCCCGGAAGACGGCGAACTCCGCTCCGCCCAAGGGCTCGGACTCGGGCTAAGGCCCCGGAAGACGGCGAACTCCGCTCCGCCCGACCCCAGGGCTCGGACTCGGGCTAAGGCCCCGGAAGACGGCGAACTCCGCTCCGCCCAAGGGCTCGGACTCGGGCTAAGGCCCCGGAAGACGGCGAACTCCGCTCCGCCCGACCCCAGGGCTCGGACTCGGGCTAAGGCCCCAGAAGACGGCGAACTCCGCTCCGCCCAAGGGCTCGGACTCGGGCTAAGGCCCCGGAAGACGGCGAACTCCGCTCCGCCCGACCCCAGGGCTCGGACTCGGGCTAAGGCCCCGGAAGACGACGAACTCCGCCTCGCCCGACCCAGGGCTCGGACTCCGCCTCGGCCTCTGCCGAACGATCTCCGCCTCGCCCGACCCAGGGCTCGGACTCTGCCTCTGTCTTGCAGGACGGACTCGACCTCGGCTTCGGAGGAGCCTCCACGACGCCCGACCTAGGACACGAGACCGCCACGTCAACAGGAAGCGTCACCATCACCCTGCCCTGAGCCGACTTGGGTCACAGAGAACGAGACCGGCGTCCCATCTGGCCAGCCACGCCAGATAGGCAAATGATGGCGCCCCGCTAGACCATGACGACGGCGACTCTCAGCTCCCTTACGAAAGCAGGAGGACGTCAGCAAGGGCCCAGCCACTCCGACAGCTGTCTCCCCGTCCGGCTCCGTTACTCCTCCAACAGCCACGACGCCACACCAACAGGGTGCCAAGATCTCTCCGGCTGCCACCTTGGCATGTACATAGGGCGCTAGCTCTCTCTCGCTAGACACGTAGCACCTTGCTACACCCCCATCTTGTACACCTGGATCCTCTCCTTACGACTATAAAAGGAAGGACCAGGGCCTTCTCAGAGAAGGTTGGCCTCGCGGGGACGAAGGGCAGGGGCAGGCGCTCTCTCGGGGCCGCTCGCTCCCCCTCACCTCGCGCGGACGCTTGTAACCCCCTACTGCAAGCGCACCCGACCTGGGCGCGGGACGAACACGAAGGCCGCGGGAATTCTCCGACTCCCTCACGACCCGGCTCCGGCCACCGACCTCTCTCTCTGTTCCCCCCTTCGCGCTCGCCCACGCGCTCGACCCATCTGGGCTGGGGCACGCGGCACTCTCACTCGTCGGCTCGGGGACCCCCCGGTCTCGGAACGCCGACACCTTGGGTTTTGTGGTATTATATGTTCCCGTTGCAACGCACGGGCACTTACCTAGTATCCATTGATTACCTTATTATTATTGTTATTTAATAAGAGCTATGGGTTCTAAATAGTTCTGCAGAAAAACACGATCAGCCATTTCTATTTACAGAATCTCAACTTGCAGCAAACCAATGGTAAATAGCATGAGCCACATATATATACAAATACAAAACGATTCTGAAATCAGTTATCATAAAACATAGGATGTAGGGACTTTAACATACAAAACAGCTCTGCATCTACATTTACACCAAAGGGCATCATGCATTTACATGTATTTAGCATGCAACAGATTGAGTTCTGTTTCAGTCGTATATGGGTATAGTTTGTTAGGACCTCCTTGTAGACGATGTTCTTGGTATATGTCCCACAATCTATGGTGGGGTTTTTCTTTACACCCTTCCTTGACTTTTTCCTCCCATCGACGGCTGGGATGACAAGAATCTTTATGTTCGATCGGGCTGTCGCTCTAGATAGAGCAACATATAGTTGACCATGAGAGAACACTGGTTCAGGCAAGTATACACCAACATTGGGAATAGTCTGACCCTGTGCTTTGTTAACCGTCATTGCAAAGCTAAGCCATACAGGAAACTGCTTTCTTTTGAACTAGAAAGGGAACATCTCTTCATCGGAGGGACACAGCGGTATACGCGGTAGGAAAATCCGTTTTCCAACATGTTGACCCAGTACAATCTCTGCGTCAATGTTATTTCTTTGGAAGCCACGAACGACCAGCCTGGTGCCATTGCAAAGTCCATTTGCAGGGTCTATATTCTGGAGCAATATAACAGGACATCCAATCTTGAGCTTCAAAACATGAGGTGGCAGCCCATTAGGCGCCAATGTGTTTAGGAACTCGGGTGGGTAGTAGTTATGGGGATCATCCATGGCGCTATCGAAACTATGGTACACCATATGCTCCCCTTGAAAACGATCAATCATCTTAACATTTACCATATCCACCCAGTCGTTCCGTGTTGACAGTATCGCCCTTGAAGTGATGTAGGTGGAATCAGACATATTTTCGTTGAGATTTGGGAAAGCGAAGTCTATTAGGTTGTCAAGATCGCTGTCACTCCCACTATAAGGCACACACACATCGTCAGGAAGACGAATGTCGCCGTCACTATTTGTGTCCTCAGTTCCACCGCCTACGTGCAGCAAAAACTCCGCAAACCAAGGGTCGTGTTTTGCTCTCATGTTGCTAACAAGCTTTAAGTGGGACATGGACTCCCATAGGTAAGACATCCATAGCGAAGACGCGACCACTTGAGCCCTTGACCCTTTACGAACAACTGGCAAGACCTGTCTGAAATCTCCACCGAAGACAATGGTTTTACCACCAAATGGTAGTGTGGGGTGACCCATTATATCGCGCATGCTATTGTCCAGTGCCTCCATGGCTTGTCTCTTAGTCATAGAAGCCTCGTCCCAGATAATGAGAGATGCTTTCCGTACCAACTCTGTTGTTCCACTCTGCTTCGTGAAGCTACATACAGCGCCATCGTCAATAGTGAGTGGTATCTTGAAGCGTGAATGGGCGGTTCTTCCTCCAGGCATTATGGAAGCCGCAACGCTAGATGTAGCTGTTGCCACTGCAATCTTGCCCTGGTTGTGTAGCGTTTCGAGCAGCACTCTATATAGATAAGTCTTACCGGTGCCACCAGGTCCATCCACAAAGAACAATCTGCCCTGATTGGTGTCAACAGCAGACATAGTCTTATCATAGGCGGCCCTCTGTTCCTCGTTAAGAGAGTCTTTAAGAGCCACATCTCCCGCTGTCGGTTGGATACTTTCCTCCTTGTAAACCTCCCTAGCAGTACCAATAGCATCGTCATACGCATCGATGATAGGAGGTAGAGGGAATGTATTTATGTCCTTTCCCATTGACTGCAGCATGTTCCTAATGTCAATCAATACCATCTGCTCAACGTGAGTTTTGTTCTGACTCCTGTGTTGGTAGTCCTCGGACATAGAATCTTTGTGTTTCTGCTAGAGTACAGCAACATCGCTTGGCTCATAGTACACCAGTATTGTGGCAAAAAGCCGTCGCAGCGTCGATGGCATCTGGAAAAGAGCACGTTCAGTGAGACACTCATCCAGTGTGTTGTCCGACTCAAGCAGTCCCCTTCTCTCTGCTGCCTCACGAAAAGTCGGTAGGGTGACACAATCAACTGCCCTTAGATCCACATAGGAGGCAGCACCAGTCACATGGTTTAGGAGAACACGAAGATAGTAGCGCTCCCCCTCGGTGGGATGAGCAGAGACTATCCTACCGACTTGTCCACCTGTATCTCGTTTCCTCCGTTGCCATACTTTACCCTTACCACTCTGCCAAGTGTACCACTCAGGGAAGTCACGATATAGGATGCCACGAGCCTCCTCGTGAAGCCTATTCGCCTCAAAATATGCTATGAGCATCGACCTATCAACACCTAGACGGTTGACGACTCGCTCGACCATTTGCCGCTCGTGAAACGCCACCATGTGCATGTTTGGAAGATGGAGTTGCAGCTGCATCACAGGTGGAGATATCTGACTAAGCTCAAAGTCGTATATCCTCCATAAGGCTTCTGGAGGAGTCACCCACCTTGCATCTCTATACTGCTTGATCTCATCAACATCATCGTATGCCTTGCTCGCATCTCTCATAACAACAGACGCACGATCATGGCCTTTGTATATGTACTTGAACAGGTATTTAACAGCCTTGATGCTCCCACATGCCTCGACATTGATGTGACAGTTGAAGAGACGAAGGAGGTATGGGTTATAAGGGACAACCCATCTATTGTCCAGTTCGCACCCTCGGACCTTTTCTTTACGGTCATCGTCACGACGTTTATAAATAGGGTACGAATCCTTCCCTTGCAAGGTTGTGTCACTGAAAGGCCGAGGGTAATGATTCTTGCACGATATACGACCCTTAGTGCATGGGCAGTTAGGGTTTAGCGACCCACACGAGCCATGCATCATATGCTTGATAACCATCTTTCATAGTTCTGGGTACTTGTTGCTTGGGATCTCGGCTAAGATTAAAAGGTCATACTGCTCAGGACATGTGAGCTTGTACTTCCTCTGCATTATGAGTAGAAAATGGGCATGTGGCAAACCCCGCTTCTGAAACTCCACGACATAGACGTAGGCTCGGACCTTACCAAGAATATCCTGTTTAGTCAGCCTATGCTTTAACTCTTGTCACTACACCAAAATCATACACTTATTACGGTTTTTTAACTTCATACAGCTTTTATAACAAACCGTAGGAAATAAATAACTTCCGAGAGGCAACTGGTACCTCTAGGAAATAAACATAACTTCCTACGGTTTTTTATAAAAGTTGTCGGAAGTTAAAAAACAGTAGGAAGTTAACTAACTTCCTACGACCTCCTCTAGGAAGTTAGGTTTCATCCGTTCACAAGCCAATCGAATAGCTAACTTCCTACGGCTGGCTCTAGGAAGTTAGCTGCCCACTTAACTTCCTACGGCCTCCTCTAGGAAGTTAGGTTTGAGCTGTTGACCAATCAAACGAAAACCTAACTTCCTACGGCCTCCTCTAGGAAGTTAGCTGGGTAGCTAACTTCCTATGGCCTCCTCTAGGAAGTTAGGTTTCAGCTGTTGACCAGTCAAACGAAAATCTAACTTCCTACGGCCTCCTCTAGGAAGTTAGGTTTCAGTTGTTGACCGGTCAAATGAAAATCTAACTTCCTACGGCCGGCTGTAGGAAGTTACTTAACTTCCTACATGTAGCTTCGCATGAAAGCACGCACTACAAGATCCGGACTATCTTGCGGCGTCTGCCTAGGGAGAAGCTCCCTCCTTATCTCATCCCAGTTAGGGTTACATGTCATGGTAAGAAATATGTCTGGTTTACCAAACTTCCGCACCAGAGCCATAGCATCCATATACCGACGTCTCATGCCACGAGGACCACCAATAAACGACGTCGACAACACAGTTTGCTTGCCAACCTTCTCTGCTCTAATATCTCCATCTAGCATGCTATCCACCAAGCCCTAGTACAGGTCTGCCCTTAACCGACCCTGATTATTGCGTATGTAATCTAAACGAGAGCTCTCAATCTTTATGTATGTGTCGACCGCGAACTGCTGGAAAAGCCGCTTTCCATGAAGTATTGGATTGAATACCCCGAGGCGAATCTGATATTTGTAGCAGTAGTAGTCACGTACAGACACACATAAATGGCTAGGAGATTCTGCATATGCAAGGATTATAAAGTGAGTGATGCTGAAAAGATAGTTAATAATGCGCAAATATATCAAATTATAAACATACAACTAACCCGCATCTTCATCATTTGCATTACTTGCCCTATGTGTCGCACGGTATGCATCCACTTCATCCATGGATACTCCAACCTTTGGGATATTTGCGTGCCAGCCAAGTTCGCCTCTGGGGAAGAACAATGGATATGATAGTGCACCGTAGCATCCATGGTATGAGCGGATGCAGTGGCTTGAACTGTCCTTCCCATGGAGCATAACACTCTTGCTGAACTGGCCTCGCCCTTCGCTCCCTTTGATCCACACAGCGGCCACCTCCAAAGTGAGAGGTGTGTTATATGTCTTCTGGTTCAACGTCTGGTCTAGATTCAACGCGATACGATAGTCATCAAGGTTCTCAACGTGGCCCATGGTCCTAAGGTGCTCGGAGTACGGGTTTCCACGTAGTATGTCGACTATCTGTTGAATAACCTCTTTGTCTTTCTGTTGATGCTCTTCGCGACACTTACGGTACCGATGCTCGAGAGTGGGATCATCATCATAAAAGTAAAGCTCAAGGTGTTTATGCTCTGCCCCACCTTCCCTACCAAATGACTTTATATTGTGGTACATCATGCCCTGTGCTCGAAACGTGTATATACCAGAATCCCTTACATTAGTTGTCATACTATCGAGGCAACAATATAGGGAAGTGAAAGAGAAATGGCCATTAAAAACCTAATGTTATCACGAAAGTGCCTAGCATCAGAGTCTGCACTATCCCACAACCTCTTCAGTTGGGGAGGGGTCTCCAGTGGGGCTAGCTCAACCTTCCCACCACGACAACAAAAACCAGGTGTCTCATACTCAAAATTCTTCGCGGTGCAATAACCGCAGTTGGGAACAGTCTTGAGCATATGTGTTTCTTCAGGGATGTTGTTGTACACCTTGTCGTACGGGTCAGGAACATCAGTGGCAGTCGATTCATCTTGACTACCATCAATCTCTATATCCTCATCGGTATCCTCATCTGATATTTTTTTGGAAACAATGAGTAAGACATATGTATCTATATAAGTATTGGTATCATAAAAAGATTGAAATTAGTACATTGTCCAGTGAATAGGTATCCCTCGTTCTCATCAGCATCGTCTTCAAATACGACACCGTCATCGTCATCAACTGGAACGTGAAAATACAAGCCACAAAAAATACAAGGGCATTTAGGACAACAGGGTGGGGAAAATATGTAACCTGAATAAAGATTCTTAACATTTACCATTGGACATGACCCTTGGCTTTGACTGGGTATGATCCACCCCACTTCCTTGTTCGGTCATACTTGCACTCTCATTTGTTGCCACGATAGCACCATGACATTGATTCCTACATTGTACTGATGGAAACACACGTTTAGTCGGACTACACGCTATCGTCGTCATGCTGCATCCATTTAAGATAGGATAGTAATCATTGTTTTCAAGTCATTCGATCAATCGAGACAGCTCACGATTAATCGTCCAAGTCGGTCAGCCAAAATGACCGACAACTCATCCGACTTGAAAACAATGATAGTAATTACCATTGTTGTTGATCTTTGCAGTCATATGGGGTTGTGTCCAATCATCCCCTTCCCCAGCATCACTGATAGTATCCTCAGTCGTAGTAGCCATGTTCCTTGAAATGGATGCTTCAAATTGTCGGTTTCGACGGGCTAAGATAGCTTGTCTTTCACCACGTGGCACATGTTTACGTCTTAGTGGTCCAGTAGACATATGCAGTGAATTGGCATCCTCAGTCTGTGTTGAAGCTGGCAGGAACGGGTTACTAGTGATTTCAGGGATAACCCAGTCGTAGGGGGTAACTACGGATCCATCAGGTTCAATTGCATCTGTTGTAGGGTGTACAACCTCAGGGGTATATGTTGGGGACTCCATGGCGATGGACTCCTGACTCAATGTGTCAGCCAACAGTGCTCTATGTTTTCTTATGTACTCTATCTTTGACCCTTTCCGCATTGGTGTATTATCATACAACCTAAGGCGTTCATGCCTTAACTCCCTCTCAGCGGGAGTTAAGTTTTTGTACCGCTCTCTAAAGTAGGCTGCCCTTTCCAAATTATGGTTAGGCGTGTTACCAACAGTTTCATGCACACCGCCTAGAATAAGGCATGTATACGTTAAACCGCCAGAAATCAGCTGTTTTGCAAATTTAGTTGAGTGAACAGTCATGTACCTAGTGTCAGAAGGTCTCTCGTTGTGAAAATGTCGTCTACCTTGAATGTCTCATTCCTATGCAACCAATCGCTATCATCATCTTGATTCACATTTACTTTTTCGTCTACATCTAAAAAACAATGAACACATTACTTTCTAAGTGTAGGTTTATGCATAGAAACATTAATTTAAATTTGACGTGTTTCATCACCTCCTAACACAGTGGACATCATATGTTGTCCCTTGTTTTGTTGTCACGCCTCACGACGCTTCTTATTCAACTCGTTCCTTTGGTCTACTGACATTTTTGCACGTCTTTCTCTATGCCTTTGCCTTTCTCGTCGATAAAATTATCGGTCAGTGAAGTGTTATTATTTGGAACTGCCAAATCAATAGTGGCAAAATGATTTTCATGGCTACAAATATGTATTATAAAACGATGGGTGAAAAAATTATGATTGGTATACCCTAATACCTTGTGTTGCAAAGTTTGTGAAATCAATTGCGCTATAGCCATCTGAAAGACTAACTGTGAAACACAATGAAAACCAAAAATAATATTAATAGATATTCATTAATCCACAAGAGGATCTATTAAAATAATTGTTACAATGATCCTATACCTGAACCAAGATGGACATCTCCACTTATTTCAAAGTTAACCGTCTCACATGTCTTCATATTAATGTCTTCTTTGTATATCACCCATATACAAAAGAATACACGTCAACTTTGTATAAGGTACATGTATGTAGGTTTAATAACAATTTGGAATTTAACTTCTTTCATCACCTCTAGATGCCTCTGCCTGTATAGGAGGTCCTTTATTTCGTTGGCTTACTTCACGATGCTTTCTACTTTTCTCGTTTCTTTGTTCAACGGTCATCGCAGCATATCTTTCCCTTTCCCTTTGCCTCTTACGTTCCTTAGCATCGACATTTGGACCAAGCGATTTCGATCCATTTTCATTAGCTACAATATAACTTTGTGTATTAGTGTTCCCCTACATACTACGTTTGAAACGTTAATCGACACGTGTGTAATAACCTTTACCTATAGTGTTTGAGATGTTTGTTAATGGTGTGCGACCATCATTATGTTCAATCTGATCTGTTTCTGTTGGTTCTCCGTTCTCCATAAAGAAACCCTATTATGGACAGTGGAATGGCTTAGTTAAGTTTTCACACAGTACTCTGTATAACCACAATTTAGTTCAATATATATAATTTTTAATACACATCGTTTGTCTATTGTGTACAGGTATCAATTTGCACACATTTTACACAGCGATTTGTTTAGTACACACAGAAACATATTTGTTGTTGTCACACAGTATAAACGGTACACATAGTTCTCAAACATACCAAGGTTCACAGAATATTCGAACAAATAGGTTCACAGACAACCATTTGCATTTTAGATTCGTGCACCGAGGTTTGTTTTGCTCTGTCTCGGTAGGTTATTATAGCACCCATTTTGATTTTCTGCTTCCTGTTGTTTAGCTCCCTTATTTACCTCCTAGCGTTTAAGTACTAATTCTTTAGTCCTAAGATATTGCACCATGGGCCCAGTGCCCATAACATGACTTGAGATCATATGCAGGGAAGCATTAAGAATGTAATATTAGGCAAACTGGTTCATTATTTATTATTTTCTTTTACTAAAAATATCCAAATTCTTCACCAAATAAAATTTGCAGATGGAATGTAAATCATTTAATATTGATAGTTTTATATTCTTTGTTTTGATTATGTCATTTGTTTTGATTATGTCATTTGGTACATATTAGCACATCGACCTGTCACATTATATAATGATTTTACTGAATGAAACTTTGTTGTTAAATTTACAAATCAGCGAAGCATTTTATAGGTACCAGAGGGTTTTGAAATGTGTATTCGGCTAATGCTTCCTGGTGAAAAATCTATTGTCACCTGCCCACCAGATTTTGCATATGATAAGTTCCCAAGGTCGTGCCAAACATTATTTCAGAGTCCTTTATTGTAATGGGGCCTTCAGAATAATATATTGTGGTTGCAACAGACCAGCAAATGTTCCTGAAGGAGCTCATGTTCAGTAGGAAATTGAACTACTTGGATTCGAAATGCACAAGGTAACAGACCTATTTCACTTTCAGATGATAGCAATGGTTACTCCGCATTTTGCTCCTGTGCAATGTTTGTCATTGATCAATAGTTGTTCCATCTTCGCTAAGTTTTGTAGTTCTTGATACACACGCCATTTTGATTAGTGATGGTTTTGCCACTTCTGTTACATGTATCCGTTTACTGTGCTAAATAGCAAAAGAATGTATAGCTAGTGGCCTAGTGCTACTTGAAATAGACAACAAAGACACAGAATAGATGCCCTTCCCTTTCCCCCTACTTTTAATGTTTCTTTTTTGTTGGAAGCATTTCATAACTTGGTACACTGACCTATACTTTTCTTAGGAAACATCTGCATTTATACCTAATGTTTGTATTTTGTATTTTCCCACTCTATTTTGCTTCTCCTATAGTTTTAGCTGTTGATTCTTTTTTTTCTTCTGACGACTATTTGTTTATACTATAGGATTGGACTAGCTTAACTTTTGAAGAAATCATGGATGAGGCGGACAAAATAAAGAACACGGTATACTGACTGAAATTCATTTTTGCTCAACTTGTGCAAATCTGTATCCCAGTTAGCTTATCATAAGTGCATTTTTGCTGAAATGTTTATACTTCAAAATGTCCATATGAATTATATAACTTCTTTTTGTTTTGTTTTCATTTGAGCAAACTGTTAACTGCCTTTTGAGTGCTTGATAGAAATACAACCATGTTTCTGAAGATGGTCAATTTTGTTTAAGATGTTAGTAGTGAATATGTGAAAGCATTGAAGCATAGTCTGTCAGCTGATTCTGAATTTATCGGTGGTTTCTATCCTGTGTTTCAACCAGTACTTAGTTACATGGCACATGTTGGTTGTGTATCTTCTGTCAAATACTTCTCCTTGTGCATTGACTGGTTTGTTATTTTGAGTTGATTAACATCTAGTTCTGAGCTGGAGGCCTTTCTCAGGGTAACAGACTGTTTAAAGAAGGAAAAATTGAACTTGCAAAGGCGAAATATGATAAGGTAAGGTTCCCACTGGGTCCACACTTTGTATTCATTAAATTTGGAGGTGATCAGGCCTGTCCAACAAAATGCATTAATTTTGTTCATATTATTCTTCAGGAATTCCACGCATGTTAGACAAAATACATATTTGGAGATTGTTTGCATTATATAAATATTTATAACCCATACAGATTATTACGGGAATTCAATTTTTCGCACAAAATATTTATTAATCATGGGAACAAAAAAATTTCACAAATTATCTCTTATTAAACCCATGTCATAGGTATTACAATTCAGCCTCATGTTGCTTTTGGTTGATCAATAACAGTACGACATGTATTCTATCATTATAGAATCTATCTAGGCCTAAACATAGTTCCAATTATTGCTCTTTGTGAAATTGTAGAATCTATCTACGCCTTTGTTCTTCAAGAAATGTAACAGCAAACTGACGGTTGTTTCGCGCCACCAAAGCTTTTTGAATTGCTGCAATGAATGGCACAATTAATCACATCTACACGTAGTTCATGATATAATGAGAACAATCACGATTTAAATGTAACTAATTTTTAAGAATATACTTACGTCCAAAATAGTGGGTGTTGTGGTAGAACGGATTGAAGTGTATTGCGGTATGATCCGAAGACTTGAGGAACTCTAGAATTACACATTTAAATCTCTGTTACGAATCATTATAAAGCAAAACTTAGTGACAGATGTGTTTGCAAGGCGTAAAGACATGTTGTACCTTGTCTTCTGAACCGCCTAAACATAGTCCCAATTATTATGCCATAATCCTCCTTAGCCAACGCCCAGCGGAGTGCATTTTTGTTTAGTAGGTCACCCCAAACTTTAATGATATGTAAAGACCCCCTACGACATTCATTTTGGTAAGAATTGGTTAGTAATATATAGATTCGATATATACAATTAATGGAATATACCTAGCATCCATTATAACAATCTTTCTGAAAGGGCCCCACATTGTGCGATGAATTCTATCCATGTGGACTACAATAGCCATAATGTCTATAAAAATAACAATTTATAAATGGATTAATACTAAATTTTGTGTAAACGATATTTTAATAATTTTAAGAGATTGATATATTCTTACCGACTAAAGTCTTGTTTGGCAACTCAGCAATATCATCAAGGTTGAAGAATATATGTTTTGGGAATGGCGCCATTTGAATTGGAACAGTGTATGGCTCCACGATAGTTTGTTGGTTGAAATACAATTCCATGGGACCATTTAGATGTCAAAAATTAAATTCACCCGGATGAAGACCAAACTTTATGTTATGCATATTGTAAACATGCTTTTCATGGAGCAAATTGTTGAAATGTTTCACTGTCTCATACACATATGTTATGGCCTCGATCTTGGCTCCCTAATAGTATTTCAGTAGGAGAAGAGGCGATGATATGAAGATCGTGTAACTTTGTAAATGAAATTTAAAGAATTGTTGGCTTACATTGATGTCAGATAAAATGAAATGTTGTCTATCACGATAACGTGGTTCAATCGGGAATTTAATTTCTACCCGAGCGACAATACTGTATTTCCGTGGTAGCCCATAAAAATCTTCATCACGGTAGTCATCGAACAACCTGAAGCTATATTAAACATACGACTAAATAACGGTCATATCTTTGATAGACAAATTTTGTGTAAATATATTTATATAATAACTTACATAGGCATCCGTTTTAGGCGGTCCGCTGCGGCTCTATCTTAGTTCAATATGACCGGTTCCATCAAAACCTTGTAGCCTTTAACAAAATTTAAAATTTAAATTTAAATGGAACACATGTCATACTTTCGCGGTTCAATATTATATTGTTGTCTACTAGTTCATGAAAATATATTATCCTCATCAATTGTCATGTTGTCATATGCAACTTGATCAATTATCATGTCGTTTACTTTATAAAGCCATTTAATCTAATCAGTCATCATGTCGTCATCGAGGTTCTGATTTCAAGTGAGCTTATGCAGACAGTCTCCCTAGGTTGTTATATATCTGTGTTCATCATTGGGTAAGAAGAACTTGTTTCATGTTTGTTGACGTGAGAGGTATTATGGGATGGCTACAGATAACTGCAAATGCTTCTTAAGAAATGCAAGTGAGTGGTTGTCTCACAGAGCAACCGATGTAATTGGAAAAGAACATGAAGAGAAGCACTTAAGGGTGTTTGCCTTTGTGTTGAATGGTATATTCAGAAAAGAACATGAAGAGAAGCGGATAACAAAGAGAATTGTGAACAGATGCAAGTGCACCAAACTCAAAGTATACTACCATCCAAGCCTCCCCACTATCATTTTTTTCTAAAAATTAGCATCAACCGATATATACCGGAAGAATGCATATAAACTTTATACCCCAATACAAAAACCCAATACACACAAGCTCAACAATGTATTACTTAACATATGTCATATAAAAGTTATATTAGGGAAAACATAAGAACAAGACATAAGAACAAGACATAAGAACATGAACATAAGAACAAGACATAAGAATTTATCCTCGACATACATAAGAACATTGTATTTCTTTAACATGAAAATGCAGTTGTTCATTGTTCAGATTTCAGTTGTTCATTGTGTTTTGGCAAAAAACAGATCACCTTCAAGCAAAAATACCGGAAGAAGGATGAGAATTGTTGTTCGCTTATGTCTGTCGAGGATACTTGCTCTTTTACACGACGGGTAACAGCAGTTCTCATCCTCTCTTATGGACTCTACTTGTTTCTATTCAATGTTAGCATCGCTGGCCCGAGTGTTATTCCTATTGTCCAAAATTATTGAGCCTTACTGCTACAGGGTGTGATGAACTTTGATTCTATCCATCTTAATCTGATTTCAATTATTCATTGTGTGTGCTAAACTTTGATTCTATACATCTTAATGAAAAAGGGGAAAAGGTGATGTATGTTATTTCTCTAGAGATACAATAAGGGGCAGAAAAGCATGTCAGCTGAATAAATATTCAGATTTCAGTTGATTTTCTCTAGAGGAAGCAGTGTGAAAATAAGGGGCAGAAAAGCATGGCAGCTAATTTTCAGTGGTGCATAAAATTATTTAACCTTTAATATATAATCTGATTTCAGTTGTTTATTGTGTAATCCGCAAAAAAAGATCACCTTAAAGAAAAAATAAACATGAGGCGTTCACTCACCTTGTTGCTGTCGAAGTTCCTTTTGCAGATTCAATTAGCAAAGTTCAACTGCTAGAAGAACTGAAATCAATACTACTTATTAAGAACGCAAGGGTAGCCTGCCTCCTTGCGTTCTGCCGTTAGACAATCTCAACCGTCTGTTCTATCCTTCTCTGATCTAAACCGTCCGATCCCACACAACAGTCCCACTCCTCAATCCTGCCCACCAGCCCCGAAGCCATTGCGCCCCGAAGCCATCATGGGTGCTGCTGCGGAGGCCCGGGACCGAAATTGAACTGCGGTTGGTGAGGTGGCGGCGGACCGGGTGGTGGCGGGGGCGGGGGCCCAGAGTGGTAGGGCGGCGCCGGCATCCTGTTGTAGGGCGCCTGCGGCGACGGCGGCGTGTACGGATTCATCTGCGGCGGGTAGCCGCCCTGCGGAGGCGGCGGTGCGTACGGCCTGTAAGACGCCATCACGCGACGGCTAGGGTTCCTCGGAACCCGAGCCCCAGCACACAGACACTACGCCCGCGGACACTGCTCGCTCCCCCTTCTCCTCTGTCGCCGCCACCGCAGAAGCCTCTACCACTGCACATCCGAGGCCACCGACACCTATTCTACCAAATCTATGGGAGCGCGAGGTAGTCGGCGTCTCGGCGATTTGGCGAGGAGCAGGAAGGAAGGAAGAAGGGGCGATGAGAATTTCACGACAGCTTGCGAATCCTCGCCCAGGATGCCGATGGGCACGGCGCCCACGGTGGTCACCTTCTGCGCCTCTTCGAGGTGGTGCTCATCGGCTCCATAGATCTGGCACCATGCTTAGCTGACCATGGTGAGGCCATCAAGGAGGACACCAACCACGATCCATCAGGTTTCTCTCCCTCCTCTTTCCCTCTATGTCTGTGATGTCGGGGTTGGATATGCATTGCAACGGGGGCGTGATGGTGCGGTTGGAACTCATAACCGTCCCCCATCCGTGTGAAGCGGTGGTGTGGGTGTCCCACTTGGGAGACTCGGGCACTGCGCATCCGGCAGCTTGTCTGGTGGGGGTCTATAGGGATTTTTTTTACTTTCTCTACTCTCAACTCGAGTGTTTCAAAAGCATCTTACACCCGACTGTCAGATGGCTTTAAAACACTCAAAACTGGATAGATAACAAAATCGAGTGTTTATAGGCTATGGAACGCTCAATTCTCATATCAGATAGAAAAAAACTAACCAAATTATTTCTATGGAAGCCAAATTGGAAGGTTTGCAGAGGGGAACCAAATAAAACATGCATACAAACAAAAAATAGAACAGCAAGAAATAAACAGATAACTGTTCGTGCAATCCAAATGATCATTCTCAATAATAAACAACCAATTTACATCAGTCACATACACAACTTACACACAAACACAGATAGTAAAGCATGCTATAGTAAGATGTAATACAGAACTACTGGGCCAAAGCAGACCGGACGTAATCAAATCGAAGAAGGGATTCACAAATTCAAATAAGAGATGGAATTGTCTGGTGCCTTGGATCACTGATTGAGGTGATGCCAGGGATGAGCTAGAATTTCTTCAATACTTGATGCATGTGTTGACTGTTGAAGACTACAGCCCATCATGCATTTAGCTTATTAAAATAATGGTACCATTTTTATAATGGCTTGATGAATCATTAAGCTGGAGTTTTGTAGTGGCTTATTTTGTCCATGCTCCATCCAAAACAGATTCATACCCATGCCCTTCTCTAATCTGATCAAGCTATTCTTATCTTGAGTTCTTGGCTAACCTCAGCGTCTATCTGTTTGATTACTCAGATTCCATAATAAATTGATGTATGTTTCTGCAATTTTGCTTATACATGCCTATTTTCATTATGGAGTTACTTACGTATCTGTAATTTTGTTTGTCCTCCCTGTGCAGATGATGGAGCCCACGAGCCATTTTCACGTAAACTTCTTGAAGATAAGCCTCGGATCACGTATGTTTAGAATTAGAACTTTTAAGTTTTTTGATGTATAAAATGAAAACAATGTGTGTCTCAGTCTGATGGTGTTATTGGTTGACTATGCTATGTATGATTTTGAAATACATTTAGAGAAGAAATGGTCCATGGATATATGAGCAACACTGAGCTTGAGACTGTTGTACATGCCTTTGGAAGTCGTTGTTCCAATATCTCTAGGGTGTACAGGTACACGATGTATAATGTTTTACTTCTGTGATAATTACATTTGGAGCTTCTAAACAAACTTTTAAGACCATCAGTTTTTAAGGACATGTAAATGACTGTGTCATTGGTGGGTAGTACCGTAGTAATATAAGATCAGGAGCGACTGCGTCTTTGACAGACAAAGGCCCAGCATGGACAGGATCGTCATGAGAGCGAGAGCGAAGAGGGAGCTTTGGGAGATGGCTGGAGGCTGGAGCTAAGAGCATGTCTCTCCTTATGGCTCCGACGACAGGGTTGTAGGGTCCCCTTAGTAGCGATGTGGTCGCCATTATTTGTTTAGTCGTATGAGGTATGACCCCATTTTTTGTATTCTTGTTTTTGGCCACCGTAAGTGGTTTCATCTTGTAACAGCCGGCATGGACCTTAACCACTTTCTTCTTAATATAATGACGCGTAGCTCTCCTGCGCTTCCGAGAAAAATAAAGGATTTAAAAATCATTATCAACCATGAGAGAAACAACATTGCATGTAGTCATGTTGATAGGTAACAACAAATGGATAAAATGAAACATGTAGCTTTTTGAAAAAAAAACTAATCATGAAGCGCCAAATTATAACATAATTATATCCATAGGATACATGTAGTAATTCTATTTTACTTCAGATTGTTTTTGGAGGAGAAAACTGTAGGTTTTACTTCAGATTGTTGAAATGTTCCATGTTCATTGGCCATGATTAGCATTTTTAAGCATTTCCTGAGTAACAGAATAATTTGGTTTCAATCTCTTTATTCTGTTGGTTTGTTATACAACTTCTGTACTGTCCTTGGTTATCTCATTTTTTAAGTGCACTGCTTCTTTCTTTATTTTGTGCCCTCCAGTTTTCTCATATGTCCACACTTCACTTACATTTTATTTCTTCTCTCTTTGAGGGATAACACAAACCTGCTATTAGCATTGGAAAGAGTGTGAATCATTTTCCATTGGTACGTAACTTAATTGGGTTACATTTTTGTATGTTTTTCTTAGTATCAAATTTACACACTGGGGAACACTTCTGGTTATTCTTGTAATGGGTGATTGAAATATCAAACAAGCCCAGGCAAAGGGAATCTGAACCAGCATTCAAGGTTTGTGGTGACATTTTCTTAACGCTATTGAGTGCGGCTTTCCTTTTTCATAATTTCGACAATGGAAATAAACTCTTGGTTGGAGATTTCCTGTGTCGGTCTTCTATTTTTTTTGTTTAACCCTTGTCTAAAAGGGTAGTTATGTTCAATGGCAATGCAATGCCTTTACATCATTTTCTTGAATTCAACTTCCATGATAAAACATCTCGAGCACGGAGTAGCGTAGGCTCACACTTAACACATATTTCTGCAGTGGCAAACATGCAATCATGTAATGCCATATTGGCAGTTACTAAACACATATTTTTGAAAGGATGTAATATACCCAAAGATTTAGTGTTGAATAGGAGCGAATGGAAAACAACTATCCACGTGCCTGAACCTTGATTTGTGGTTTTTGTTGGGTTTCAACTCTAGCCTACATCAACTTGCTTGGGACTAAAAGACTTTGTTGTTGTTGTACACATGCAGTTCATTGGAAATGTTCATGGTGATGAGCCTGTTGGAAGAGAGGTTCTTATGCATCTTGCAAATTGGCTGTGTGACAACTATCTGAAAGATTCACTGGTAAGCAACATTCCTCTTTGTTACTTGCTCTTTGGTCACCCTGCAGTTTACCAATAGCCAATCTCTTGTAATTTTTAGCTTTGCAATAACTACTTTTTGTTTTTATTGAGTTGTTGTTCTGATGATACCATACTTTTGCTACAAATACAATAACACGTGAAAGTTATTTGAAATATGAAATGAAATTCTAAAGGACGCTGTTTTTACTTAGTTTCCAATATATTGTTCAACATTAAGATATTGTGTTCCATGTAACTATGATGTATAGCACAACATATTTTCATTAACTGTTAAAATGGTTGACTGTATATGGGAAAGGTCAGCAGCTGAACTAATTTTTGTAGGCAACTCTCATTGTTGAGAACATGCACCTTCATATACTTCCGACAATGAACCCTGATGGGTTTGCTCTTAGATGGCGTGGTAATGCAAACAATATTGATCTCAACAGGGATTTTCCTGACCAAGTGAGTTACTTCTTTACATTACACCTCTTTTCCTTATGGAAGCTTCTACTTCCCTTTTTGTACTCATTTTTTCTTGTAGCCATTCAATTGACACTAGCCAAAATTGATAGTTCTTCCTCGTTAACAATGATATTGACTACAGACAGCCTGAAACTAGAGCCATTATGAATTGGGTAAAGCAAGAACACTTCACGGCTTCTGCTAGCTTGCATGGGGTAACTATTCTCACGTACTGTAGCTATAATATCAGATATCCTGTTGAAATGAGATCCTATAGTTTTCTCTTATTTGATTTTGTTCTTCAGGGGGCTCTTGTTGCCAACTATCCATGGGATGGAACTAGAGACACAAGGTGATTTCTTCTTCTACTTAATTTCAAGTTTCTCAATTAATAGTGTTGGGTGTGTTTGGTTGCGGGACGGCCAGGACAGGGATGTCCCCTGGCGTCCTCTCTCGTTCCTCCAATTTTGAGGGATAACTGGGGACAACACTGGGATAGTCATGTCCCAACTCTTGACCCTGAACCAAACAACCTTATTTGAGGGATCGTCCCATCCTGTCCCGTCCTATCATTGCAACCAAATGCATCCTAAAACTTCTCATGAAGTATTGCCCAAAAACTATCTTCCCATGGTTCTAATGGTTATTTGAAGTTTGGATTGCAAGTAGGGGCCTTAATATGTCCTAATAAGATGTTTCCACTTTCCACTGTTAGTTGCATTTTTATTCTTTATATGAAAATGGTCTGTTTTACTATCACTGCCCTCTTGACACCTAAACAAAATTTTGACTCATTTTGCTCTCCCAAACTATTTAATCTGGGCCAGTTCACCCCCTAATGAAAATATTCTATTTCCTTCTCCATGTTCAAATACTGATATACTTTTGTATCATAAGGTCTGTTGGCATCTATCATTTTGCAAATTTGCACCAGCAACAGAACATGTACATGGCGAAGACAAATCATTAGGTGGTGACTTTTTTCTCACCACGGTAACACTGAATTTCATTATGGCAGGAACAAAGTTACAATATTCAGGTTTTCATTAGGTGGTGTTTTTTACTAATGTTTGAAGAGTTTGAGTTGGGCGACAGGGGGGGTGTTGCCAGCAACTGGTTAATGAACTGCTATGGCTGAAGTGAACCATTAATGTAGAGTTTGAGTTATTCTGTGTTGTCATAGACAACCGTATTTACACACACGGTATCTCGCCCGCTCCTCCAAGTCTCCCTCTCTCAATATAAGCCTATTTCTGAATTCTATTTGTGGTCGCTTTCTTTGATTTGCTGATTGTCACCACTGGTTTTTAGGGCTCAATATGACTTTGTTTCACATTGTAACATCCTCAACAATGATTTTACTTCTTATAGTAAACACTACTACGGATGTCCTGATGATAAGACATTCCAACACATGGCATCTGTGTATAGTCGGTCTCACTATAACATGTCTTTGAGTAAAGAATTTGAAGGAGGGATAACAAATGGAGCATTCTGGTAAACAAACAATAGCAAATTCATATTTCATAATTCATATGAGATTTCCTTTATCTAGGTACTAGGTAGGTTGTGTATTTGTTGGCTTTGAATCAAACAACATCATTGCTTGTGGTCCAGGTACCCAATATATGGTGGTATGCAGGACTGGAACTATATACATGGAGGCTGCTTTGAGTTAACTCTGGAGATTAGTGACACAAAGTGGCCAAAAGCAGATGAGGTACCTTTGCATCGAGTTAGGTTCCACTTCTACTGTTGCAGACCCAAACCATTTTATAATTATTCTTCTGTAATGTTGTTTATCCTAACATTTTCCTACAACTTCCTATCATCTGGGAACACAATAGGATGAGTATGCTCAATCTTATAGCAAGCCTAATAAAGGTAATATGTTTCCACAGTAGTCTCTTTATGCACTGCACAGGGTGATTTTTGCACCAATTGAATGGTTAGTGAATTGAGGCACTTGGTAGTTGGTTGCATATGTTTAGACTAGGGTCTGGATCATGTACTGTAACTGTTCGATTTTGACGCCTGCAGATTGCAAGAACGGGACTGCTAAGCAAGCTAAGATTTCAATGGCCTATTCCTTCATACATAGGCCATTGAGCGACAAGGAACGCCGCGTCAGCACTCCCATGGTGGTCACTTGCAATGACCAGAGACGGGAGGTCTCTGTTGCCCAGAACATCGCTAACAAGGAAATTGACCGCACCGTTGCATTCGACAAGGTAGCTATTTTACTCCACTTGTTGGCCACTGCCACACCCCAGGCATTCACTTGATTGATTCATCACTTGGTAACCAACCGAACACGCAGGTGCTAGGTCCAAAGTCTCAACAGCAGGACGTCTTCAACCATGTTGTTGTGCCACTTGTCAGCGAGGTTTTGGACGGTTATAATTGCACAATATTTGCATATGGCTAGACTGGAACTATGTTAGATTTGGTAATGCATACCAGTTAGTAAAGCATTTATGATGTACATTGTTATACATAGTTCTTTACATCGCAAAAATTATCAGTTTCCCTCAGTTACGATATGCATTTAGTATTTATCGTATTTTGAAAATTAATAACCTATTATACTATGATAGGCTTGACTTCATGTTTATCTAAATAACTTAGTGCGATGATGCTTGAAAACTTATCTTCCATTTTGCCAGATCAATGAATAAAAGGATTATTCATATCAATGTCCATGCACCTTCTCAAAAAATCCTTTTGTGTTGTTGATGTTGGTTTCCTGGACTGGTACATATGCTAAGTCATCCACAAATCTGACCCAGGATTGTATCGTTCTTTTTATAGCCATGTTTGGTACTTGTTTGAGTGCTCCATAGTTTGCAAGTTTGTTTTGTTATGATGTATTTTGACATTTGAATCTCAGACATGCTTAGGAACTACTGATTTGAATTTATGGGCTAACAGTTCCAGTATTTCAAATAGAAAGTATGCTATATCAAATAAGTTGATGATACTTTTGGTACTGGAGAATGAAGCTAGACTGCATTTGATATTAGAAGTCTGATATTAGAAGTCTGTTTGTCTGATTGCAGTTGATTATAAAGAAGCTAGAGCTGATATTAGAAGTTTGTTTGTCTGATTGCAGTTGATTATAAAGAAGCTAGAGCTTCCAGTCAAGTTTGATATTAGAAGTCTTCTTTTGCTTTTACATTTTATTTTTTTATGATCTGGATCTTAGAAGCAGGGTTTTGGTACCAGCTTAACTAATTTTCTAAAGTTTTATGTTCTTACTTTAATTATAACTAGCTGATTGCAATAAGATATCATCAGGAGCGCCAAGGAGAATAGGGGCCTCCTCTCTGCCTCCTCCTTCGATAGGCAGCTGCTGTGGTACGACCATCAGGCGTTTCATCTGTTGTACAATATGTGAATCAATCTTCCATTGGTTTGAACTGTGATCTGATTCTTTGTCTCGACCGGTGCAGGAAGGAGGTGGTGAGGAGGGTCAAGGCCGCGGTGGCGGGACGTGAGTGAAGTGAGCTTTGTCGAGCCTGTATGTGGAGGTCAGGCGTGAAGCTGGGACTAGGACAAGGGCAAGCTGAAGGCTAGAAGCTGTAAATGCACCCTTCAAGAGTCTTCATAGGCCAAGTCTCTACGTAGGTGTTGACAAAAAGGAAAATTCATGACAATGCGTTTATATGAGATTGTCCAATATCGAAACCAAGAATACATGGGGGAACAACTGTATTCGATTTTTGTTTCTCTTTCGTGGAGTATTACTGAAATATATGCTTCAGTGTTGAAGTGTCCAAATTAAATGTTATCTCTGTACAAAGTGTGCAGGCTCGGTTATAGGAATTCTATAAAGCAAATGACAAATATACATGTACGAACTTCAAATATTTCTTGGTACTAACCTCTCTGCTCTGAGATGACATGTTCTTTTGCTGTTATGAAATCAAATATTTCTTCATGATCTCTTATAATCTGTCAAATGATGTTTGCCTAGTGGCAATAGAAAACCCTTATATTAAAGATATAATCGATGATGATGCGGATAGACCTAAAGAGGTCTGCTCAACTTTTGCTCTGAATTTATTAGTAGGCTGTCTTGGATACATAGTAAGCAAGTTATGTGTTGTTTATTTTCATGCTAAATGATCTTTCTGGAACTTACAGTGGAAGAAAACAGTGAGCGATGAAAGCAGGGAATTTGGGAGGTACATGCGACAGAGAGAAGAGCAAGAGAAGCAGGAAGCAGAGTTGTTCACTCGGGCTCATGTAACCAAACATGATAAGCAGATCGAGAAGCGCATAAGGAGACAACTTCATGGGTATGTTCAGATAGTTTATCTTTTGTTGCTTATTGTCTGTGTAAATACACAATCGCCTTTGATAGCACTTGGTTTGCCCGTTGGGATTTTCAGCTTGTCTTAATATCCAACTTACACCACCATATGATATCTGATCCCGACAACAGGCTAGGAGGCTTAACTGACGGTTTTGGCCCTGGGATGAACATGCTGTTGGGAGGAGACAAGGAAGATGACGGCGGTTCAAGCAAGTCGCATGGCAAGAGCGGAAACCGAAAGAAGCACCTGAAGAACAACAAGAAGAGGATGAGGCATTAGCCCTGGACCCACACTGTTGTAGCACTTCAACATACTGATAGAGCCTAGAAGACGGTTCAAGCAAGCCACATGGAAAGTTGAAGTCGAAGAAAATACCAAGAAACCAAGTAGAGAAAAAAAGCTTTGGTTCCTGTAGGCGTATCTCTACTACTTATTAAGACGGTAAGGGTAGCCTGCCATTTTCTGTTCTACCTTTTTTCATTTCCTGTTTTGCCCTCATCCCTGGTATGGCTCAAAAAATAAATTTTGCAAGAATTGTGAATCGAACTCAAGACCTGCTGCTAGACTAAAGACAACATATCCACCACACCACGTCTTATTTTGAGGTTATAGTAGAAGATATGAGAGTTATAAAAAGTAAGGTATGGCTGATGCCACACTAAGCCATAATGGCTCCTCCGCCGTTGTTGTCCGGCAAACCATCACATTCTGTGATGCGGGACGTCGAGCAACTCCTGACTTTGGGCACTCATGTCCCATGTGACAAAATCCCATATTCCCATTCAGCCATTCCTATCGTGCAAGCCATCACACACTCCGGACGTTGGGCCCACATTGCAGACTACGGGCGCCCACGTGACAACCACCATTAGTTTTGCACACACCGGACCCACGTCTGCTCGCGCAAAAAGTTGCCTCAATTTGACACTGGCAGGAGCATTTGACCACGATTGCTTTCTCTGAAGAAGGAAGGCTTATAAGCCGGTAGAAGCTATGTTGGTTGGCCGGTATGGTCATAAAAATGTGCAAGCCGTGACAACGACATAGGTCGCGTGGGCTGTGTTTCTTTGGTGCGGCCCAAGTAGCTGCCAGGAGGCCGCACACTTCTTACCCTGACCCAGCTTGGCTTTAGGGTCAGTCTCCCTTACTTTCTCTGCCCAGCGAGCCCTTACCCTCTAGCTCTTCCTGCTAGTGTCGTCTCCGTCCCGTGCTCTCCTATTCATCGTCGATCTTAGCCATCTCAGGAGCACCCGCTCACTCCCAGACGCCCACGCAAAGGAATCCCCCACGATCTCCCTCCAAACTGCCCACTCCCTCCACGATCTCCCCCTCTAGCTCATGATCCCTCCGCCCGCCCCCACCCCCCGCCTGCCACGCCCACGGGCGCAACAAGCCAACAACCCACACTCGGCCCGCTACCCTGATCCGTCGCCATAAATCCGCTACCTCCTCCTCGAGTCCTGCTTGATCGCCCCATGCTCGACTGGTCGACCGGACGGAAGGGCAGCCCCGACCGTGACCACAGCGCGATGTGCGACGAGTGAGGGCGGTGGCGGGGGTTGCGACCAACGACGGAGAGCCACATAAAGAAGCCCGTCGGCGATGTTTTCCTCAAGGTTCGCTCGCTCATTCCTTCCTTCCTTGTGCTATTGGCGTGTGATCCTAGCTAGCGCTCTCTTGATTTCATCCTTATCCACGTGAATCCTGGATCACACTGCATGCAGAACGGATTACTAAAAGGCCAGACCAGCTGCTCGCATTCACTGGTGCATGGTGTGGGAGCTGAGAGCTCCGTTCCTATGGCCGGGCCCCACCTCTCTTAGGCCCTTGTGCAGATACGCAGAGGTAGTGTCCCCTAATTTGTTTGTCATGTCCCCTAATTTGTTTGTCAGAGCTACTTGAGGATGTCAATGAGGTATGGCTCCGCTAGTTCATCAGTATTCAGTAATTACAAGGCATTATGAGTTAGCATGCTCCCTCCTGCTAAGCTAGCTAAATGTGGTTATCAGGTCTCAATAAATATCCATTTTTAAAAGTATAAATTGTTATAGCCATACATGCAAGTCTTTATTTTGGAAATAACCAAAGGTTCTGAACCTGCATTGTGCTAACTCGTCAATCATTCCTAAAATGTGATTCCTTTTCTTCATTTAGAGATCGGTTGGACAAATTAAGATGGATTGAGATCTTAGTTGTTAAGGTAGAAGCAAAAGCACCACCACTGAATCCTGTACTTTAAACGGTGATAGTAACAGTTGCGGTCTTCGATATCTTTGTGTGTTACTTGGCGATAGCAGTAGCTGCGATCTCCAGTATTCTAGGGCATGTTTGCCTCCCTCTTCTAAACTTAGAGATCTAAAAGCTTTAGAATGTTTTAGCTTTCTTTTGATGTCCAAATCTCTAATGTAAGGTGGGCTAAAGGTTAAAGCCAACTTTAGACCACCTGATGCATATAAGGAAGAAGGGTCCACATGCACCATTCTCTGTGGCATAGCAAAATCGAGCTCGATGTCCTTGAAGATTGATCGAGATAATATTAGTCAGTACTGAATTTAATTTTAATGACAAGTTTGTAATGGGTAGGATAATAAGGGATATGTTACAGGTTGTTGGTTTCTTGGATGAATATGCTGCTGCATAGGGTTAGGCCTGAAAGGAGAAACATAACAGGATTGGTTTTTGTAGCTCTCCTCCCCTCATCTCTCCATGGGATTGGAATATATATAACTTTGTGAGTTTATATGGAAAGCAATAGATATTGTTTATTTCCTCTCTTCTCTCCTCTCCTCTCCTCTCCTCTCTATGCCATATTACTGCTTTTAAACTAAGGCGACACTGCTAGAGGCACTATTATATGTCAAGTTCATATATTAAGACTTTGAACTCTAGCCTATTGATGATGATAATTGTTCATTGTCTGAAATTCCTCTATTTGACCTCTATATATGTCTGAAATTCCTAAACAACATTATGTCCATGTTTGTGTGTTAATATTTTTTGGTCATTATGTCATGAGTTTGTGTTAATAATCTGAATACTAAAGCATGTGGTAGGCACCATTATGTCTAAAATTCCTATACACATTGCTTATGATTGTTTGAGGATTACACCTGTCTTGAGTTTTTATATTAATAATCAGAATAGTAAGGTTCGTTGTACCTTGTAACACCTGAGTTTAGTTGTTGGCTCTGAACTCTGAAAAATATTTTTTACCAAATACAACATCAGATGTAATTTTACTACTGTGATTAAGTTATATCACATATTCACAGTAGTATTATTGTGTTCTTCAAGCAAGTCAATTATAGTGAGCTTTTAGTCATGAATTTACAGTAGTCTATGAAAGATCATTCTTGAATTTTTGCCTTTAAATTGTCTTGTTAAATCTTGTATACTACACTACTAGGTGAGCGCTCGTGCGTCACAGGCCCGAGTTTCTCTTCAACGTCATCCCAGACAGCTCGTGGATGTCGTCCTCCATCTCATAACAGTATAACACACATTTGTATATATAAGTTATCGAGCTATTATATGATCCCGTTGCAACGCACGAGCACTGAGCTAGTAGAGAAGAAAAAAGTATTTAGCTACATAGGAGACTTCACCTCAGGCCCTCACATAAAATTCCAGATTAGATATTCTTCCTAGATATGCCAGCCAGCGCATTAGATAACTACAAGCTATTTCAAAATAGAAGTACAAACATGTAATCTAAGGGGAATTCCACATAAAACACACTGTATTTTCTCTTTCTAAGAAAAATAAACTACAAATTGGGACTACGCTATGAAATCCAAAAAAATCAGTGCCTAACCATATCTTGACAGATTGTAACTAACCAATTTTCTGTACATATTGTAACTAACCAATTTTCTATACATATTGCAGCAATTTTCTGTACAAAGAAAGCAAATTACTTGCTGCAAAATGGAACTACGAGCCAACATGGGAGCAATGTACCTAGGAGAAATTGACAATGACTGAAAGAATGGGAGCTACACAATCTTGTGGCTCCAACAAACGACCAAGAGCAGCACAACCTTCAACAGCCAATAGACAAACGACGTCAGCTTCCAATCTAAAAGCTGAAAAATGATAGAATGAATGCGCAGAGAGTTGGCAGCGGTTTCAAGTTGGATGCTCTTGCAGGTTCACATCCAATTGAGGTAACATAAAATTTTGTTACTTTGCAATGTTATGACCATGTCTGTGCTCTGTGGGAATTTACATTCTTAGTGAATTTGGATGTTCGGTGCATTGAGTGTTGATAGCTTCCCTAATTTTACCAGACCTAAACAAAAACATAGGTGGTAAATATGATATGATTGGCTTTACATGCATTTATTTAGTGGCAAAACATAGGTGGTAAATAATCAATGTTATCGTCACAGAAAAAACATAACCAGTGACATTTTTCGAATGAAATGTTGCGGTAAAAGTTTGAATGAACTGTAAATGAAATCCCTATAACCTGGTGATACTTTTAATAAACAACGCACAGATGTGTTGTTCAGAGAGAGAGAGGAGGATGAGGAGAGGAGCGGTTACCGTGGAACACCGGCGGTGTGCAAGGATGTGGAGTGGCAGCACACCGGCGGGCGAGAGCGGGGCTTCTTCTTTATCGCCGGCAGCGGCACAGTGGCGCCACACTTGGAGAGAGCACTGTTGACAGTTGTGGACGCGGAGTGCGGCAAACTTGGAGAGAGGAAGGGGCAGGTGTGGTGTGCGTAAGTAGGGAGAGAGGAGGGGGAGCAATGGGGGGAAGGCAGCCGCGATAC
Organism: Zea luxurians; assembly: GCA_029449295.1. NCBI lineage: Eukaryota > Viridiplantae > Streptophyta > Magnoliopsida > Poales > Poaceae > Zea > Zea luxurians. The sequence goes on from JAOPSE010000010.1 coordinate 106,996,585, forward strand.
TTGGTGGTCGAGATCTTTGACGGTAGGGGCGCGACTGCCATGGATGGAAGGGGGCGGTAGGGGCGCGGCTGGTGGGCGATTTGCGGCTGACAGAGGCGAGCGGGTCTCTAGCGCGATTTGGGGGCGGTAGGGGCACGGCTGCCATGAAGGTCCAGCTTGCGCTCTGGCGCGATTTGTGGGCTCTGACAGAGGTGAGCGGGGCGCGGCTGCTCCAGCTTGCGTCTTGGCGCGACGGTGCGATTTGTGGGCGGCGAGAGATCCAGCAGAGAGGAGAGCGGGGTCGGACCTTCCATGGAACACGCGGACCTTCCTTGGTTGGAGATTACCTTCCATGATGGCGGCCGAGAGAGGAGAGCGGGGGCGGGGATGCTCTGGTGGCGAAATGGAGCGCAATCTACGGGTCTGGCGGCGGATAACAGAGAGCGAGGGCGCGAGAGAGAGCGGGCGACTCCAGACGGCAGAACCGTGCACCAAAATTTGTGTACGTCTACACTAACGTCTTATAGAGTAGTAGAGAAGATATGAAATAAACAAGTTTTGAAGTTTGAAATATGAAACTAAGCCCAAATCTGTGATTATTTAAAAAGTCAGGGTCTGATTATAAGAAAACAGGGATCTACGCGCTAAAACTCAGAACGACGAGTTGATTTTCTAAAACCTGGGGGTCTCTTAAGCAAAAGTACACTCGAAGGGGTATCGGGCGATCTCAACCATCAGATCACAGATCAATGGCCAAGATCAGATCCGTGGACACACATGCGGGCGCGGGCACGCAGCGAGCGCTGATAGGCGGGGACGGGGCGTCAGCGACCAGAGGGGAAAGCGGGCTGACCAGTCGAGCCCAACGCCAGGGGGCGCTGACTGGCGGGACCCAGAGGCAGAGCGCATGGGCGCGAACCGTTATCCGCGGATCTAAGCCATTGGATCAGGGGCGAACAGTTGCGATAGGGCACGCGGGTCTTAACCACTTGGTGGTCGACGTTGTCTCCTCCGCGGCGGCGAGATCGCTGGAGACGAGGCAAACGCGGTTACTGGGTAGGCTAGGGTTTCCGGAGAGGGCTAGAACGGGTCTAGAGGGCCTGGCGAACACACTAGCAGACTACTGGCCGTAAGAACGAGACCAGAGAAGGAAGAACCACGAAGGGAAGGTGCTCCGGGCGGGTCAGACAATTCCGGTGAGGAATTCCGGCCGGGGAGAGAAGGTCTAAGGCGCGCTAAGGCCTAGGCAAGCTACAACAGGGTAAGGGGAACACTACGGGCTAACACAAGGGCACGAGATCGGGCTAAAACAGTTGGTCACCGCGCGGGCACGGTGAACTAGCACGACCATCGCCGGTGAAGCCAAATTGGGCAATACCAGGGGGAATTGGGAGAAATTGAGTGTGGGGGGCGGACGTCTCACCTCGGGACAGGACTCGGGGTGACTTAGCATGGCTTGGGGAGACTCCGGTTGGCCGGACGTCGAAGAATCGCGGCGGCGGCGAACTCCAACCTGCGTAGGGAAAAGGCTAAGCGCGGACCGGACGGACCAGGGGTGCTAGGGGTGAACTAAGGGATATCTCGAGTAGCTGACGGCGAGGCGGAACTCACCGAGGCAACGAACGCGGCGCGGGCTCGATGGTGGTCGCAGAACGGATGGCGGGCTTCGGTGAGCTGCGGCGGAGCTACCTGGGCGCGCGTGCAGGGCGAGAGAGAGGGCAAGAGTGCTCGGCTAAAGGCATGAGTGAGCAGTGGGAAGTGGGCGAGCGGGGCACGGGCTCTAAAGGGGTGAGGGCGTGAGGAGGTGGCCAGAGAACGCATGGACATGGGCGCGTCCATGACGGGGGTGTGGGCGAGAGGTTAGGGAAGCGGAGGGGGCTGACAGGTGGGGTCCACGGGGCAATGAGAGGGGATCCGCGAATGGGCGGTCAACACTGACGGAAAGGGTCCACCGGGCAGCGGGAGAGAATGGACGCGAGCGCGAGGGAATCGGCGCCGATAGATCTGCCCCACTGGTAGTGAGCGGAAGAGAGAGAGAGAGAGGGGGGGAGAAGAACGTGGGCGCGGGCGGTCGCTGACAGGTGGGGTCGACGCGGGCGCGCGCGCGGCCTGGATGGGCCGACTGGGCTGAAAAGGTTTTTTCTTTTTCTAGGGAATTTCCAATTGCTTCCCTTTTTATTTTCTCTAGGGTTTTGAATTCAAATTCAAACCAAATCAAACATGTGCAATAATTCAAAGAATATTTGGAGCTCAGCATGATGCAACATTTCATGACTCATATTGTTTGGACAAAATAAAATAATTAATCCCTCACTAATTAAGCTAATTCTACCAAAAAGAAAAAGAGAGAGAGAAACTAGAGATAGAAGAGTAACACCTAAATTTGGTAGGTAATTAGAAAGAAATTTTATACCCCAAATTCAGAGTGTTACAAGATACTCCCAAATTATTGTTCCCTCATGTACCTTGCTGGTGCAACCAAACCTGATATCTCGTTTGCTATGAGCAAATTGAGCAGATTCACTTCTAATCCAGGAAGCGATCACTGGTGTGCACTAGAACATGTAGTTAGATACTTGAGAGGTACTTCTGCGTATGGACTTTACTATACTGGGTACCCTGCTATACTTGAAGGGTATAGTGATTCCAACTGGATCTCAGATACAACTGAGATCAAGGCCACAAGTGGATATATATTCACAATTGGTGGGGCTATAGTTTCTTGGAGGTCGTAAGCAGACTATCTTAACGAAGTCTACTATAGAGGCAGAACTTGTAGCACTCGAGTCAGACACTAATGAGGCAGAGTGGTTGAAAGAGCTCTTGATGGACTTGCCAATGGTTGATAAACCGGTACCAGCCATTCTGTTGCATTGTGATAATCAAAGCGTGATCACAATTGTAGGCAATGCAAAGAAAAATGCAAAGTTCTCAGGACATGTGAAATGACGTATCAAATCAGTAAGGCATTTGAGAAATACTGGAGAGATCGCCATAGAGTATATTAATACTGCTCAAAACTTGGCGAACCCTTTTACAAAGGGATTAGCACGTGCTGTGCTTGATGGAACATCAAGGGAGATGGGATTGAAGCCCACGTGATGTTATCATACAGTGGTAACCCAATCTATGTGATCGAAGATATCGTGAATTAGTAATTGGAAAGAACAAACTGTTTTGTATAACAAGAGAGTACATTATTTTACTCGTTTCCTACTAGAAGATGCATACTCTTAGTATTGCAAGGGAGGTTGACTTTCGTCTTAATGTATTCTGAGGCCTCTAATAGGCAAGGTACTGCCCTACAGGGTACACTTGTAAGAGTACACCTATGTGAGTTTGACTGTGAGGTCACAGTCTATGAGATGTGGGTAATCTCAAATGAATTCACTAAAAGACACGAGAGCATGACTGTAACGCTCCGATCAGAGGCATGGCTTTAGGCGACCTAGTACCAGTGATGCCTATAGGTGAAACCATCTTACACAAGACTAGCGATTCAAGGCTTTGTCCATTGCAAAGTCGTGAGGAGTTGAATCCTGTACTACAAGGTGTAGCTCAACCCGTATCGGGTCTGCACTGTAAAGCTGGTATATGAAAGCGTAGAGATTTAGTCAATTGGAGACCTTGACTTTGGTGGGGATTGTTGGAATTAGGCCCACTAGTGTGTGGCCCAATTCAATAAAGAAGGCAAGGTGGTGTGTAGAGATGGCACGAGACTTTAGTTCCATATCGCCCATCTAGATAGGAGAGAACCAACTTATATGTGGGAGTGTTCCCTACTCTTCACATGAGACAAATAAAGGGCTATGGAGGCAGCCACACGTGGGCTCGTGCTCGCTCGCGTTTCGCGTTTTTTGTGTTATTTATCATGTGACTTATGACATGTGACGATGCGCGATCGCGTTGTGACGTGTTCTAAACGGTAATTTAATTTTTGCCTCTTGTTTATTTGGTTATCAAATATCACATCTAGACTGCCACGTCAACCAGGAGTAACGGGCACGCACGTTACGTGCAAGATCTCTGGGCGGTTGCACGTATAGACATTCCAGGGGACGGTTCCTGAAATTTAGCGGATCAAATCAAGGAGTTGCGACGGCTCGTCTATAAATGGTAGACGTCCTTCAGTCGGAGGACATAGGCCAATAGCAACCGACTCGTCCTCTTCTTCTCAATTCTCCGCGTCGTCGCTTCTCTGCCCTGTCGTCCCTTCGTCTGCCGTGCAACAGATCAAGGAAGAGCGATGTCTCCAAACCACCGTCGGCGTTTTGACGACCTGCACGGGTGTCGACGAATCAGGTTTCTAGGAAGTGTGTCGCGCACGTCTGCTCGGGTTCCTCTACAAAATCGTGGAAATAATTGTGAGTAAATCTGCAGTTTCAGTTTGTTGCAATGACAGTCTTTTGGTTAGGTCCGTTGTCGATTCTTATTTTATGCGTTAACTTTGTTGAGTTAGTTCAGATCTGTTCTGTTCTAATGTCATAGATATTATCTGCCGGTAGATCTGTGTTTTTCGTTTTATGCTACATTATCATATTAATCTTAGGCCCTTTTAATTTTCCAACAAGCCAGGCTAATTAGACATCTAAATAGGTTGAGCTCATGCAAGGGGTCTATGTTTGGTTCTCCATTATGTTCATGCATACTAGATACATGTGTTGTTTGGTTGCCTGTAATCGATGAAGACGAGTCAAGAATAAAAATATGTAGCTTTTGTTTTGTTCGTAAAAATATCTACGTCATAAACATAAATTTGGTTGGATGATTAGATATTTTAATTAATAATTTACGGTGCACTATTTTTTATGCCTAGCCTAATCTGGTACAAGGTGAGCCTGCACATGGAGGAAATGCTAGAATGACCTGGAGTCAGGTTCAAAGAGGAATCCCTAGTTTAGCCAAGGAGCTAATGTGGACATTTAAATACACACACGAGACATGCCTGGACCACATGCAGACAACAATCACCCGTTTAGGACGTGTTCGGTTAGCTCTCAATCCATATGGATTGAGTATAATTGGATGAGTTTAAATCCCAAACAAGTCAAAATTATTCTAATTTTTTCCAATTCTATCCAATCCATTTATAATAAAAATAACCGAACAAGGCTTTAACGGTTGTTACTTGTAGCATCTGGGCTCATATGGCAAAAATCTACTCCCTCAATTTTAATTTATAATTTCTTTAACTTTTTACTTACTCTAAGTTTGACTGATTCGTTTTATTTTTAAAAATCCATAACTATCATTAATTTTTATCGTGATACCGATATACTTTTAAGTATGATTTTAAATATTTTATTTTCCGTAAAATTTTTAAATAAGATAAGTTGATCAACCTTGATACAAAAGAGTCAAACCAATTTATAAATTGGGACTGAGAGTATATCTCTTTGGTAAGTGGCGCAGAAATACTGCCATTTATATATCGGTAAGGTAAAATTCTACATTTTTCCATTTAGATGATTATTTTTTTTGCAATTTTTTTAATTGACTGAGAAAAACACAATTTAATATATATAGATATCTAATTAAGGCCTCTTTTCAATGTAAGAATTTTATAAAAAATTACATGAATCAGTTTTTTATGGAAAAGCCAGAATGCAATCTATATTTTGAAGGGCCTAAAAAGTTAATTTTCGGGCTGGCGCAAGCGCGGCCCAGCAACTGCTGCAGCCGTTTCCCCACAGCTGCTGCTTCCTTCTCCTACACTCCCCCGCTCCGCTCTGAGATGGATCCCGCGCCGGCGACCCCGCGCTGGAATCTTGAGCGACCGTACCTTACTGGACGCTTCCACCAGGTATGCCTCTTATCGGATACTGCCAGCATTACTGCCTTAACGCCCCTCTCAAGAACCTCGCACGCTCTGGCAGGAGGCGAAGGCGGTTGCGGCGGGGCAGGGCCTCGGATCCAAGCCGTTCTCGCTTGACTCCTTCAGGTAGGTAATACGGTAGAATTCGTACGGTTTATGCGCAATAATCTGATGATTCTACTGTTCGCGGTGGTTTCTGATGCCTGGAACTGGTTTGAATATGTAGCCGCGGCGCCGGCGCCGGCGCCGGCACCGGGAGTGTCATCGGATCGTACGCAGTATCAGTGCAGGTAAGCGGGCTGCAGGTCAACTAGTGGAGTTGAGCTTTCAAGTGGATTTTTAGCCAACTGTCCAACTGGAGCTAGGGTTTATGTTGTGGTTACGGCTTACGGGGATTGAATATGATTATATGAGGAATTAGCTATGTGTAGGATTTGATGTGTCTGTATTTATTATCGACCTGTGAATTTAAACTGCTGGATCTCAGCTAGGCAAGATTTGAATCTGCTGCTTCTGTGCTGGGGATTCCTGAGTATTAGTTTTGGCATTGTCTGCCTCCCGGAGCTTAGTAAATCATGTTTCATGTCTCCATTTTAGTAGCGTAATCATGTTGAGTTGGGCTTTGCTTCATTTTTCTGGATCAAGCAGTCATTGTGTGGCGCTGCAAATAGTTTGAGAAATGTTGCAAGTATGTGAATTTTGGTTGAGTGTCAATTCTTTTTAGTTTGAATTGCATTTTGAGCCCGATGGTCGGTCATTTGGTGCAGGTTTATAAAATGTTGGTCTAAACATGACATTGTGAAACATCATCACTATATAGGTTCTGCTCTTCGGTGGGCCTCACTATTGACCTAATTTTTTTACTGTTGTTAGAAATATATAAACTATGTAGTTTTCGCAGAACAACTACAAAATGTAAGTTTGTGCAAGGTTGCTGATATAATTGTAAATTGTAATGCAGGAGCTTTTGGTTATCGATGATTTGCTATCAGCTCTGGTGGGTATTGAGGGACGGTATGTTTCTATTAAGAGAGTTCGTGGAAAGGAGGGCTATGTTGTCTTTCAGATTGATTCTTCTATGGACCTTGCCCTCCAGGTAGACCTTAAGTGTAGAGTCCATTAGATCACACATACAATAAAGGATATGGTTGTCACTTTACTGATCTTTCTCTTGCAGGAGTTGACTCGCCGGATTTTCCCTTTGTGCGAGGATTATGTGTTGGTAAGCCAGTTTGTGGAGTCCAGGTCACATTTCAAGAATGGTTTGGTCAACCATGCTCTGGCTGCAGCTCTAAGAGCATTCTTACTGGTACAATAACTATCTGTACAAAGAAAAAATGAGGTGTCTATGATCTTGTTAGAGCTTTTTTGTGCAGATATTGAGGACATATTCTTCTACTCTCGGTAGGAGAATGTAGAGTACTTCAACATTTGTGATTTTAAGTTTTCGAGGAGGGCTATGGGCCGAGGACTAGAGGCAGCTTATCTGCCATGCGGCAAGAGTGCACCAGCGGTTGCTTAGGAGACAAGTTATTTGTTTTGTTAGCCTACAGATAGTTTTTGGTTTGTTAGCCTGGACATAGTTCTGTTGGATTTTTAGCTCACTTTGGAAGGGCAGACCTGGTGGCTGGTGCAATGGTGAGAGCTGTCTCTCTGAGTCACCAGGTTGTGGGTTCGAAGCAGACTCTCCGTATTTGCGGCGGTTTATCACTTCCCCAGACCTCATTCACGTGGGAGCCTCCGGCACTGGGTCTGTTTTTTTTTTGTTAGTTCAGTTTGGTAATTTATTTGATTGAAGCCAGCTCTATGTAGTAGGCATTAGCAGATGTAAACTGGCAGGCAAGAAGAACCCTAATAGCAGTCAAAGCCTCTAGAGAGTGAGCGTAGGGCTGGACAAAAAACCTGTAACCCGAAATCTGAACCCGAAATACCTGAACCTGAACCCTAATTATCCGAAACCCGAATTTTGTTCGGGAATTTCGGGTGGCAACATGTAAAACCCGAACTTATTTTGGGTAATTTGGGTACCTGAAATACCCGAAATTTCATGTGTCATATGCTCATGTCATTGTTAATTATCAATTTGCGCATATGTAATTATGTGTAAATGTGTATAAACTTGTGAACTTGTAATTGTAGATTGTCCATGTTTTTTTACATGCATGTATATCATTATTCAAACTGTGTTTTTAAACTAATTTAATAGGGTGCATGTGTTTTTATGAAGTTGACACAACATTTTGGGTAGTTCGGGAATACCCGAACCTGAAATTCCGGGTAATGTAAAACCCACTATAATTTTGGGTAACGATTCTCAAAACCCGAAATTTAAATTACCCGACCCGAAAATTCCGGGTAACCCGAGCGACTAGCCAGTTTCCCAGTTCTTTCTGCCATCACAATCAAAACCACAGCCCTGTAGAACTGCAATTGTCTATATGTGATTACAAGCTCTTCTGTTTGACGAATTGTATCATTGCTGAGATTATCCCATTGATAATGCATCGACTTTCTAAAATCACTATCTTTGATGGGGATCGGCCTTCATTCAGAGGATGCAGCAGCATTTTAGCGACGAGCTCTATTGTTGGCTTCTGGCGGGCGCCAGGTCTTTGGGTCAGCTTGGTCTCCCTAGCTCTTTGAGTTAATCGGATCTAATCCGTGTACTCCTCTGTTTCATTTTTTTCTTTCTTTTCTTTTGTTTATTTTCCTGTTTTAGCTTGGATGTAAGTCCTGTTTTTCTATCTGTAATATAAAGATGCGCAGCTCTCCTGTGCGTTCAAGAAAAAAATCACTATATATTGACTTCCAGGGAAGAAGGAAGGTCTATGTTGATACTTTTGTGTTGGTGCTTATCTGAAAATTTTGCACTTTGCACAAAATCACCCAAGTTTTACTTAAATATATGATCAGGATTATCAGGCAATGGTTGCTCAACTGGAGCACCAGTTCCGTCTTGGAAGGCTTTCTGTTCAGGGATTATGGTTCTTTTGTCAAGTGAGTTCTCTTTTATTACGTTTGCCTTTCCTTTGATTATTGGTTTTAGCATTAAAAGTTATGTTCTCTTTGGCAGAGGATGATGAGTTCACTGAATGCACTGGCAGTTCTAGTGGAGAAGGCTACCTCCAACAATACTAATGGTTCAGCGACACTTAATCTACTTCAAAGCCAGGTACTCCTTCAAATGAGTTTATGCCTCTGAGATTCCTTCTGTGCCTCCTCCCTCCTCCTGTCTGCTTACTGTAAATATAAGATAAATATAGCAGTCCAGTTTTTAATTTTCTTATAGATAAAACGATTTTCTTCAATTGGATTGGTTTCTTACTTCACATTTTTCTCAGAGCTTAGTTTTCCCGAATTCACATTATACTTATTTAAACATGTAATGCATCTATCATATCCTTCAACTCAGGCAAAGGCGATGGGTGGTGATAGTGCTGTTCGGTCTTTACTGGAGAAGATGACAGAATATGCAAGTGCAGCATACCTCAGGATGCTAGAAAGGTTCATGATTGTCCATAGCTTCTTTCCTTGTTTGTCTTTGCTAGCTTTCACGTTTAAGCTGAAGTCAATACTCAACACACATCTTCATTATTGTCATGTCTTGTTTAGAGTCCTAGTGCTCATGCTATTATGTGAATTTGTTTTCGGCCATGTTAGGTGGGTGTATGAGGGAGTTATTGACGATCCTTATGGTGAATTCTTCATTGCTGAAAACAAATCTCTGCAGAAGGTACCTTTTTTCTTCTAAATCTTTGGACTGTCATATCTTACTGTTGTTTGCATTATATTAAGCCTAACATGTCGAGTCTAGCTTTATCTTATTTTAACTAGGTTCTTGGTTTATTTCTTTTCTTTTTGGTTTTGCTAGGAGAGCCTCACTCAAGATTATGATGCCAAATATTGGCAGCAACGTTACAGCCTAAAAGAAGGAATTCCTAGTTTCCTTACGAATGTTGCCGCAACGATTCTAACAACAGGGAAGTATCTTAATGTTATGAGAGAATGTGGGCACAATGTTCAGGTATACATGATTCATTTTTTCTGGAGTCAAACCATTAAATTCCATGTTTGTAGTCTGCCTCGATTACTTTAAATCACACTACTTTGGATATTTTATTTAGGTTTCCTTGTCAGACAATTCTAAGCTTATGAGCTTTGGCTCAAACCACCAATATCTTGAATGTATAAAATCTGCATATGATTTTGCAAGTGGTGAATTGTTGACTCTGATGAAAGATAAGGTAATCACTGTTTTATAGTAAACTTGGGGTTACATTTTGTTCATTTATAAGCTAGGTTGCTAATTTATCACATTAAACGTGCAGTATGATCTCATCGGGAAACTCCGATCCCTGAAGCGCTATCTACTCCTTGACCAAGTATGCTGAAAATATGAAGAATATTTACCCTTCATATTTTCTGTTATTATTTCATATGTGTACTTGTGTCTCATGATTTAGCATAACATGTAGAGACAGTAATAAACTTTAGAAAATAATCTCTATACTCTGGTACATGTCCTATGTTCCAAAGTGTAAAGCCTTTTTTGGTTTATTGTCCTAAGTGAAAAGTCTTCAAGTTTGACCAAATCTATAGAAAAATATAGCAGCATTTCCAACATTAAACAAATATACTATAAAGATATTCAATGATGGATTTTATGAAACAAATCTGATGTTGTTTATGTTAGTGTTACTACAGTTTTGTATAAACTTGGTCAAACTTGAAGAAGTTTGATTTAGGACAAAACCAGAACGCCTTCCATTTTGGACGGAGAAAGTATGAAATTCTGAGTATCTTAGCTGTTTACAATGTCCTTGATAATGAATGCCATGTTTCCTGATTTAATTTTGACCATCCATATTGATTTTTCTTGAGCTACTTATCTTATCTGTTTTATCTAGTTTACAGGGTGACTTTTTGGTTCATTTTATGGATATTGCTCGAGAGGAGCTTACAAAGAAACCAGAAGAAATATCCGCTGAAAAACTTCAGGTTTGTCTCATGCGTTTTCTGTGTGTTTGTGCCAAGACAAAAGCAGATTTTTTTTGTCAACTCTGATTATGAAAAAGCTGCTGCTTCTTTTGTTTTGTTTCTGCTTTCTTTGTCCATTTTATACGGCAGTCTCTGCTTGACATTGCTTTACGGAGTACTGCAGCTGCTTCAGATCCAAGCCATGAGGAACTAATCTGCTGTGTGGTAAATATTATCTGGATCTGGTCATACTATATGACGTTTTACGGAGTACTGCAGCAAGCTTATCATCTTTGTTTACATCTGCGTTCAACAGGAAAGGAGTTCCCTCCTTAAGAAACTGGCCACTCTGAAGGACTTGGATCCTGCAGATAAGCTTGCTGCAGCAGATGTTGATCGATCAATGCAATTAAGCATCACGGGTTTGGAAACATTCTGCCTTAGCAATAAGGTTTTCTATTTTAATAGTTTGTTTAAAACTTTCCTCATGTTTGTCTTGTGATAGTGAAATGATATACTTGTTGTACCCTGCAGGTCCAGTGGCCGTTATCTCTTGTAATTTCAAGGAAGGCTTTGACAAAATACCAATTGATCTTTCGCCTATTGTTCCACTGCAAGCATGTTAGTCGCCAGTTGTGTGCAGCATGGCAAATACAACAAGTATGAATGAACCCTTTTCCTCCTGCAAAACCAGTTTAATATTTTTGTGTACGCCAACTTTGACTGGATATTAACTCTTGGACAGGTATTCCGGTCTGTCAAGATTCTAGGGACACCAATTCTGCGGTCATCAATTCTTTGTCGTAGCATGCTCAAGTTTGTAAATAGCCTTTTGCATTATCTAACATTTGAGGTAAACCATACATATTAGCGTGCTAAACTATTCTTTTGGTCATGCTAAACCACAGATAACACCATGCATTGTCTGACGTTTGAGGTAAACCATACATGTTGGGGAAGTTCTAAACTATTCATTTGGTCCCAGGTTCTTGAACCAAATTGGCATCTGATGCATGACCGCCTTCAAACAGCAAGGAGCATAGATGAGGTTTTGCACTTCTTTTTTTCAATTTGGGGTGTTTTTTGCAAACAAAAAAAATCTGCGATGCTAACCGTGCGGAATGCCTTACCTTTTGATGTTAATACTGCTTGCAGGTTATCCAGATCCATGATTTCTTCCTCCAGAAGTGTCTAAAAGAATGCTTGCTGTTGTCGCCTGAACTCCTTGTGGTGTGTCCTTTTACCCTTTCTCTTAAAACTAAAAGAAAAGAAGATAAAACAGTAACTTTTGGTTGATAGCTTTTTCCTGGTACCATTCAAGATTTTTTTTGAAAGAATCAATTCTTATCATTGTTCTATTTATTTGCATTCACAGAAAGTCGAGAAGCTGAAAGGTTTATGCCTTCAGTATGCCACTTCCATCCAGCTCTTGATGCCATCCATCGATGTCGCTAACTCTGAGAACACATCGAAGTCTAGGAAGTCAAGATCAAGAATCGATAAATCACAGGACAGAGACCAGCAGCTGAAATTAGCATCAGAGAATGTTGTCATGTCAGAGTCGATCCTGTACGTATCCGCTCCTCTATCTACCCTTGAAGCGCTGGTATTAAATAAAGTTCCACCCTAACATCTAACATCGCATTGGTCTTCGCTGGCTGCAGGAAATTTGAAGCAGCGTTCAATTCAGAGCTCCAGAGTCTTGCTCCTACGCTGAGTAACAGTTCACAGGCGGAGCCGTACGTGACTCATCTCGCACAGTGCATTCTTGGCGTGCGAATCGGCCAATGAGTTATTTGATGGGCCGTACCCGTACCTGCCTGCCTTCATTTGGACTTTTGGTACAATGCCATACTCTGTGCGCCGCTGCAGTCAAGGTAGGTGCATATCCGTTTCTTGTGAATGCTAATGTGGAGCTACGACGCGTTTAGTGACCCTAGGGTGGTGTCGGGAGCCTTGTTATCTTGAGCTCGAACCTTGCTGTGTGTTTATCAGCTGCGACTCAGCATTTCGTGCTGTTGATATCTGACAATAGCAATGTGTGATGTGTTGTGTTGTGTTGTGTTGTGTTGTGAGACTCAGATGTAAACTTTGTGGAGTTCATTTCCACGTGTGTGGGAAAAGTGTTTGGTTTGAATCGAATTGGGCATTGGTATTCCATGAGAGTTGGTTAGCGGACAGTAATGTAATAGTAACTATCATGCTATTAAGCTAATTTAAGTTGATGAAATCCAAATGAGCAACTCCAAGAGTCTAGTTATAAATCCTAGCCAATTATAAAGTTTTATAGACGACTCTTTAAAATAGATAACTTCTTGAAGATGGGGCTAACCAACATATTCTCTAAATTTAACTTTTCACATCCACGTATTGCACTGCCGCCACCAGAACTTGACATGGAGCTGCAAAACGCTGTCGGCAGAAACAAAAACGTCTGCAACCACCTGTCGTCGTGACATGCAGCTGTAGAACACTGCCTGCAGGCACAAGAACGCCTACGTGGCACTGTCGTCGTGACATGCAGCTGTAGAACACTGCCTGCAGGCACAAGAACGCCTACGTGGCAGCAGGTACGAGAATGTGGTGGGAAATGGGACTGCGAGAGGGCGGGACAGTGCATTGGCGAGTCACAGCAGCTCGGTAAAGATGGCCAGTCACACTGTCACAGCAGCTCGGTAAAGATAGCCAGCGACGGGAAGGTGATGCCGAGCGAGTGAGTATGAAAGCGACTTTGTTGAAATCTGTTTCCACGACGCTTTTAATTTTTTTTACCGAGCAAAGGCACCTCACCGAGTCTCTTTGGACTTCTCTAAAATCCGGTCCATGCGCGGTAACTTTACCCCTGCTAAAGTTTAGCCCGGGTCACATCAAGCGTTTGACTTTCATATAGGAGTATGAAATATAGATCCAACCAACTGGACTAGATTCGTCTCGTCTTTTAATCTTCGGCTGACAAATTAGTTTTATAATCCGACTACATTTAATACCTGAAACGGAGGTTCAAACATTCGATGTGATAGGGGCTAAAGTTTAGTTTGGGGTAACCAAACACCCCCAAGTTGGGTCCACCTCCACACGAATCAGCACGATAGTGGGTAGTGGCAGGCTGCCAAGCTCAATCAAGGATTCTGGACTCAGCATGCCAGTCTCCTCTCGCGGCCCTGTTGTTTGCCGGAATTCCGCTCGTGGACCCCGCGCGCACTAGCCATTTTTGCGCTCTACCTCCGCACCAACCATCCGCGGTTAGTTCACTTCCCACACTCCCCCACGCCACTGTTTCAGTGTTCCCCTCACCACCCGAGCCCCACCACCACCACCAGTCCACCACCACCACCGGCCCGTGCCCCAGCCACAACAAGGCGAAATCAGGGGTGGTCACGCCGAGCGACTACGCGAAGACGCAGTCGGCGGGGGCGAAGATCTCCCAACCCACATTGCGCGCGCGTCTACGCCCGAGGATCGATGGTTGGCGGCGGGGGACGCCGCGCGGCGCTGGGGCGCTGGTGCCTGGTGATCCTGGCCGTGGCCTCCGCGCTAGGGGTCTCTGGCCCCGCCTTCTACTGGCGCTACAAGAAGGGCTTCTCCTCCTCCTCCCCCTCGTCCACCGCGGCGGCGGTGGCTTCTTCCCCGTCGTGCCCTCCCTGCAGCTGCGACTGCCCGGCGCCCCTTTCCCTCAAGTCCATCGCCCCAGGTGATCTGTCCTGTTCAGACCCTCTTTCCAGATCTTCCTACAGTTCTCGCCTGATCAGTGTCGGTACGCATGTCTACCCATAATTCGTTAGGTAAAACAAAAAATTAATAATCTGTATTTTGGTCGGGACTAGGGTCATCAGATGAACGCCATAGCATATGGTACAGCTGACGCATGCATATGGGTAGCAAATAAGCTAGTTTTAGTTGCTGTGTCTAATTGTCTATGATGAAAACTCCCAGTTGCAGCTATGTCCACATTACTGACAGGAATTTGTGTTTATTGCAGGGCTTGCCAACTTCTCAATAACAGGTTTGGGTCCTTCCTTCACACTCCTGTCAATTGAGGCATGGGTTTCCTCATATTTGGATGAGCACAGTGGTTATCTTATGATAGAATTGCAGCAATCGTCATGGATCACTGTGTTCTTTACTTACTAAACTGAACAATTCGTGAAGCTGCCTTCAGTAGTTCAGTCACTATGATGATGCATGGGGTGATTTATAGACCTTATGGAACCTTATACTTGGGTTATTCTTCACACTACAAAAAATGCACGAGCAAAATAGTTCTTATGAAATGAAAGTAAAATTATGTGTTGAATTCTGAAAATTCACATTCATAATCATTTAGCCTGAAATTGTCTTATGTGAAAAGAAAAGCTGAACACTACAGGCGTGAACACTAGAATTCTAGCCTATCAAGTATGTTAAGTGCTGCATATCTTTAAGAGTTGGATTTTATAATTAGGTGCGGAACTACAGAGATTTGTCTAATGATGCGATCTACTGAAATACCTACTGTGTAGGCTTCTTAAAAGCATCCTGTTGTTGAGAAAAAATATCTTTTTCTTCATCTTGGTTTGCATTTCATAAGTCTTTGGCATTAGGCTATTACCCTAACAATATAGCATAGATGAAAGTTAGTTGTGATCAGACCATGTCCAGCAGTTCACTCATATGGTAACCAAAACACGATTTTGCACCGTACACCACACTGTTCACAAAGTGGAGTTTGAATATAGGTATGGGGATGAGTAAGCTGCTGGAGATAGCTTTAGTATGTGTTGACATTCATAACATCCAATGAAGCTCAGAGATTGTTCTTCCATCCAACTAGATTTGGCATTTTGGCACTTTTTAGATTTGGACGGTATATTTGCTTCATCAAGGTTGCACAAATCTTCCTCACTATGCTGCACCATTAGTTCTTGTGCTTCTGTATCTCATAGCCACCCAGTTTTCCAGAACAGGAATTGTCGAAATATTTGAATCACCTTATTTGCACTGTTTTCTATGTCTACCTTTTTCTTTCAATGCACACTTTCCTGACCTTATTATTGCTATTATCAAAATATTAGGCTAACTGAACTAAAACTTTAAAGTTTGTGTTGAAATATGCAGATTGTGGGAAAAACAACCCTGAGCTTGCCAAAGAGATGGAGAAGCAATTTGTCGATCTTCTTAATGAGGAACTCAAGCTGCAGCAGGTTGTAGCTGAGGAGCATAGTCACCACATGAACGCCACTCTTGTCGAAGCAAAAAGACAAGCTACTCAATACCAGCGAGAAGCCGAAAAGTGTAATGCAGCTACAGAGACCTGCGAGGAAGCTCGGGAGCAGTCTGAAGTAGCAATTTCAAAGGAGAAGAAACTCACAGCAATGTGGGAACAGCGAGCTCGGCAACTGGGTTGGCAGGATTCTCGAGCCACGAGCATGTGACAGCTTTAGTTCTGAATTTTCAGGTGAAATTATTTCTGGTAGCTGCATGGGTTATGCCTTGCAGCCAAACCAACCGGCGACGTTTGTCTATGTAATATCAGTTTCCACGACAACATTGTTAATTTTGAGTCTCAACATTATAGTTCCAGCTTCCTTGCTAATGTGACTAGCTTGCTGCCGCCTAGATATCTGAATTTTGTCATAGTACTGTTGAAAGCCATTTTATTAAGGTCATGTTTGTTTTCCTCCTAAATTATATAACCTGAATTATGATGAAAGGGTAATATGGTAAAATATCACTTTAGAAGCACAAATAAGTTGAAATAAACTACTCAATGTCAGCTTATTTATAGTTCTAAAGTGATATTTTTACTTTTCTACCATTTCACTATAATTCAACTTATATAATTTAGGAGGCAAACAACAGATCTAAAAGCTGATTTAGTGACAAAGGGATCACGGGAGATGGAAGAGGGTTGAAGGAGAAATAAACTAATTTTCTTTTTAATCCCATCTAATCCTCCCATGATCCCTGGTCACCAAACCAGCCTAAGTGTTGTGGTGGTGGATTAATGCCGAATCGTTGGAGAAACTTAATTCAAATCTGGATACAGGATGTACAAAATCTTGATCTATAGCATCAATCTGGCGGTACAGCTTACTTGTTGGGTGACGGAAGTACCTTCGGAATATAATTGTTGTTTTTGTTGACATATTGATATATTCTTGTGGGTCGAAGGCCTATTTGTTATTATATAATCCAGCTTAAATAAGTTAAAAGATAAACAAACAATACATGTTATGGGATGAATTATATAATCTAGATACTTAGATTATAATAATCTATGAGCAGGTTAATAAGTGCTTATATAATCCATAAGCTAGATTATATAATTTTAAAGAGGAACAAGCCTTATTTGTTTTCCTTTAAGATTATGTAATCTAGATACGTAAATTATGATAATTCATAAATAAACAGGGCCTTGTGTCTAGAAAAGAAGGGTCTAGTTAGTCCCAAAATTATTTGAGCATTCTATTTTCATCATTGGTGGTGCCATGGTGGAAGCTGGAACCTGAAGAATTGATCAACACGAAATCTCAGAGCAACTTAGGATGGCGTCCTTAGCCGAACTCTAAGGCCAACACGGAATCTCGCAGCAACTTAGGATGGCGTCCTTAGCCGGACTTTAAGGCCATTTTCAATAGATTACTCATACTCATATTTAAACTATACTAGATCCGTCCCCGTGCGTTGCCACGGGAATAAAAAATTAGTATGAAACATAGATACGAAATAACAAAAATTACTATGATATGTAAAATCCGCGTAACAAATATCACCGTAATACTAATATTAATATTATAAATATGCCGACCCAAATGGATTGAATTGATATTGAACAAACATTATCAATATCACACAAATTATTTCTAAAAAGTTAAAAAGGAAATATAGAATTTTTAATGATGGGCAAATATGTCGATAATCATACAACAATTTAATCTTTTTTAGCGATATTGATATGTCTCTGTTGAATGTTTGCGGAAAGACATATCGGCATGAATTGTCCTCATAACTTAACAATTGATCAAAAGTTTTTCGAAGAATCTTTGCATTCTACACACAAAGACATAAGAGAACAAAACGTCATTTTTATTATGTAACTGGAATGTATCTTTGAACATGAAATAAACGTACTCCATTCACCCTAACAAATTCCATTCGCCTGTTATTCCCCTACATAACCATAGCTTGTAGAAAGAGATAGCTAATGTTAATCATATATAATATTGTTTTGCCAATTATGTTATATGTAATGAAAATCATAGAAAAAGATAAAATTGCTAAGGTGGAACGAAGAAAATTCTCTTTTAAGTCAATTGGAGCACCAGACACCAAATTGTATGTCCCACTTAAAAATATCCTCTGCCTATTCAGAATGTTCCTTACTATAGGCAATTTTATATTTCTTTGAGACCATGATAATCGTTTTCGGGAATCTCTTATGGCATGTGCTTTAGAACAAAATAACACGTCTTTATCAGAATATATTCGCATCACAAAAGACATATGAATTACAGAATTACCAATCCAGTCTTGCGCCCCGTTTTGTTTAATAATTAATTTATAAAAGATGTGTTGTTGTCAAACAAATGACAACAAATGAGAGAACATAGAATCAGAAAATGGTTCGACTAACTTTAACAGAACTTCGTAGATTACAAGAGAATGAACACATCCATGAGGAATGATAAGGTCTTCCTTCATATAAAGTAGATTCTTGTCTGAATTGTTCATACTTCACGAATTGCATGGACAAGCTGTTGTTGCATAACCATTAGGAATTCTCCATTTGTGTCACTCAAAGGACCTGGCATCATGATAGGTTGTGTTTTCATTGTACAGTCCACATATCAAAAACTCCGAGCAAGCAAATAAGAAGCATGTTCATCATTGGTTAGAAATTAACCTGGATAACTCTCTTGTGCCCAGTCCCATCCCGGTAACAGTAAGTAACTGGAACTCTGGAAGTGGTTCATCTGGAATGTGACATAAAAATGGTTATCATCTAGGAAGAAATTTTATCCAAAAGTTGTGACTTACGGTAGATTGATTAATTTAAAGTTGAGTACTCCTATCAGAATGTGGCAGTACTTTCGATCGATTCCTGCTCAAGCAACCATTGTTTCTTTAGTCATTCTTGTTTTGTTTGTTCCTGTTAGAATACCCGATTAGGGTTTGGGGAATTACTGTCTCGCCACTCTGTAATGGGTCTGGCCCAGTTACTCCAGTCTATTTAATAGATTGCCCAACCCCTGTTAGGGTTAGGGTTTCATTCCAATATGGTATCAAAGCCTTCTTTTTTTCAGCCTCCTGCCTGGCCGCCGGCGCCCTCCCCTCCCTCCTACTTGGCCACCGCCCGCCCACCCCAACCCTCTAGCCACCGGCGCTCCCCTGCCTGGCCCGCTCCCCTGCGCCAGGCCCGAGACCGAAGCGACGCCCCGTCTCCCGTTGCCACCGGCAGCCGCCTTCGAGATCCACGCCTCCCTTCACTTGTCCCGCTGCAGGCGGTGCTAGCGCAGCTCGCCCGCGCCGTGAAGGTGTCCCGGCTTCCTTTGCAACAGCAAGGCTGCCGCCGCAGCCATCCTCCTCTCCGGTGAGTCGGCGCCAACCCTCTCCTGCATCGGTCCGGCCGCCTGCATGCAGCCAGCCGCCGTCCCACGCAGCCGACTCTACTCCTGCACCGCCGGATCTCCCCCTACGACCCTGCTCCACCAAATCCGCGCGTCTCCTTTCTCCACGCGCGACCCTGCTCCTGCCGCCGCACCAGCGCTCTTCCGCGCACTACCCGTGCCCACGCGCGCCAGGAAGCCGACGTCGAGCCGCCATCTCCCCCAGGCCGGACCCGTGCGCCTGGGCCCTGCTGCGCCGCGACGCCCGCGCGCCCCGACCGTCGCGCCCAGGTGCCAGCAGAGCCGCCGCGCCGACCGAAGCGAGGACTGGGCTCGACACCCGCAGGACCCGACGCTCCCTTCCTGCTCGCGCGGCGCGCCCTTCCTGCTCGCGTCCGTCGTCCCCGCGCCGTCCAGGCGCACCCGCCCAGAGGACCCGCGCCCCTGCTGTTCCGCGCTGAGCAGCGCCTCCACTGTCCCGTGCCGAGGACGCCCGACGCCGAGCACCCAGCCACCCCCGGCTGTTCCGCGCCCGGCTGTCCAGTCCGCGCCTTCCTGCGCCGGCTGACCGCGCCCCGGCCCCAGCAGTGCTACGACCCTCCTGCACCGCTCATCATGAGCTTTACCTCGCCCGTCGCTCTCGTGACTGTGCGTGTCCTCCTTCACGACGGCCAGCTCATCTGGGGCATGTTCGTGTCCTTCGATCCAGTCTGGAACCCTATTCTTCAGGACTGCGTCGAGGTCCACCCTCAGGCGGGCCGTCACGTGCCTGGACCGCTTGTCTTCCCACGTGCTGCGATCGCCTCCCTAGCGGTTGAACCCGTGCCATCTCCCTCCCTTCCTAGTGCCTCTGTCGGGGCACCCTCTTTGGCCCTCTCCGCTCACACCGTACATTCGCCACTTCCATCTCCCCGAACCACCACCGATTGGGTGGTTGACTCCGGGGCCTCCTTCCACACTACCCCCACCACTAATTCGTTACTCCACTCCCATCCACCCCACCCCTCACATCCTACCTACATCGTCGTCGGCAACGGTTCCACCCTCCCGGTCACCTCAGTAGGTACATCGGTTCTTCCAGGACCATTCTGCCTTAACGACGTCCTTGTTGCTCCCGGTCTGACTCATCCCCTTCTCTCGGTTCGTCGCTTCACTAGTGACAACCAGTGCTCTATGGAGTTCGACCCCTGGGGCCTCACCATACGCCACCTTCCCACACATGTTGTGCTCGCTCGCTGTGATAGCTCCGGCCCCCTCTATTCCCTTCACTTGCCCTCCACTCCCCATACCAAAGTAGCCTCATCTCCTGTACTTACTACTACCACCACATCACATGCTCTTACTACTACCACCACCTCCTCCGCCATTTGGCACCGTCGCCTCGGGCACCCTGGACCTGACGTCATGTCCCAGCTTTCTGGCCACTCCGACATATCATATACTCGGGGCTCTTCTGAGCGTCTCTGTCATGCTTGTCAGCTCGGCCGTCACTCCCGTCTTCCTTTTTCCACTTCCACGTCCAGGGCTGTTCAGGCCTTTGATCTTGTCCACTGTGATCTCTGGACATCTCCTGTACTTAGCCTCTCCGGCTACAAATACTACCTGGTCATTCTGGATGACTACTCTCATTTCCTTTGGACTTTCCCCCTTCGGTTGAAGTCTGACACTTTTACCACCCTCACTCACTTCTTCGCCTGGGTATCCACCCAGTTCCGGCGCCCAGTCCGTGCCCTGCAGTGCGATAATGGCCGCGAGTTCGACAACAACGCCTCCCGTTCTTTCTTCCTCACTCACGGCGTCCAGTTGCGTCTCTCGTGTCCCTACACCTCTGCTCAGAACGGCCGGGCCGAGCGCATGATTCGCACCACCACCAACATGATCTGCTGCCTTCTCTTTCAGGCGTCTCTCCCTGCCACCTACTGGGCAGAGGCCCTTCATACTGCCACGCATCTCCTCAACCGTCTTCCATCGAAGGCGGTGAGCCACCCTACACCTCACTTTGCCCTGTACGGCACAGCCCCTTCCTACGACCACCTGCGTGTGTTCGGCTGTGCCTGCTACCCTAACACTTCCGCTACCGCCCCTAACAAGCTTTCTCCTCGCTCCACTCGCTGCCTCTTCCTCGGCTACTCCCCTGACCACAAGGGGTATCGGTGCCTGGACCTCACCTCCCACCGCATCATCATCTCTCGTCATGTCGTCTTCGACGAAGACGTGTTTCCCCTTGCAGGCTCCACCCCACCCACCGATCTCGACTCACTCCTCGAGTCTGATCTGGTTCCCCCCCACCCCCGGCGCCCCGCCTTGCGCCGTTACCCGTACCTCGTGCGGCCACGACGCCACCGCTCGCGCCCATTCCCGCGCCACGTGCGGCCCCGTTGATCACGCATGCGCCACGCGCGGCCCCGTCGATCACGCCTGCGCCACGCGCGGCCCCGACGACCCCGCCTGCGCCACGCGCGGCCCCGTCGATCACGCCTGCGCCACGCGCGGCCCCGACGACCCCGCCTGTGCCCCGCGCGGCGGCATCGATCACGCCTGCGCCACGCGCGGCCCCGACGACCCCGCCTGCGCCACACGCGGCCCCGTCGACCCCGACTCGCTTCGCCGACCCCGCGCTCGTCTACCACCGTCGCAGCCACGCCGCCACCTCGGCGCCTGCCGACCCGGGCCCGTCGACGAGCACGGCCCGCTTTGCCGACCCCGCCGTCGTCTATCACCGCCGTGAGCCGGCCATACCCGCCGTTCCCGACGTTCCGGCGGCCCGCTCCGAGTCGTCAGTGTACCACCCGGTCGCCATCCACCGTGACCCCGGGCACATCCACCCGATGGTGACTCGGCGCGCCGCTGGCGTTCTTCGCCCCGTCGACCGGCTGATCCTGGCAGCGGATACGACCTGCACTCCTCCGGATGCATCCCCTGTACCCTCCTCTGTTCGCGCTGCCCTCGCTGACCCACATTGGCGTCGTGCCATGAAGGAGGAGTACGCGGCCCTCTTGGCCAACCACACCTGGGACCTGGTGCAGTGTCCACCCGGCACCAACGTGGTTACCGGCAAGTGGCTATTTCGCCACAAGCTGACCTCGGACGGCTCCCTCGACCGCTACAAGGCCCGTTGGGTCCTTCGGGACTTCACCCAGCGCCCCGGAGTGGACTACGACGAGACCTTCAGCCCCGTCGTCAAGTTCGCCACTGTTCGCGCCGTCCTCTCCCTCGCCCTCTCCCGCGACTGGGCGATCCACCAGCTCGACGTCAAGAATGCCTTCCTCCATGGCACTCTGACGGAGACTGTCTACTGCAGCCAGCCCACCGGTTTCGTCGACGCTGACCGTCCGGATCTGGTCTGCCGGCTAAACCGGTCCCTGTACGGCCTCAAGCAGGCGCCACGGGCATGGTACAGTCGCTTTGCCTCCTACCTGGCCTCCATCGGCTTCCTCGAGGCCAAGTCGGACACGTCCCTGTTCATCTACCGGCGCGGCGACGACACCGTCTACCTCCTGCTCTACGTCGACGACATTGTGCTCACGGCATCCACCGCCGACCTTCTACAGCGCACGATCGTCGCCCTTCAGCGGGAGTTCGCGATGAAGGACCTGGGGCCCCTACACTACTTCCTCGGCATCACCGCCGAGCGCCGGCCTCAGGGTCTCTTCCTCCACCAGCGCCAGTACGCCATCGACATCCTAGAGCGGGCTGGCATGTCTGACTGCAAGCCCTGCTCCACGCCTGTCAACACTCAGGCAAAGCTCTCTGAGGACGACGGGCCTCCGGTCGCCGACGCGACGTCCTACCGGAGCCTGACCGGCGCGCTCCAGTACCTCACCTTCTCCAGGCCCGACATCGCCTACGCCGTCCAGCAGGTGTGCCTACATATGCACACTCCGCGGGAGCCCCACCTCACCGCTCTCAAGCGGATACTGCGCTACCTCCGCGGCTCCCTCGACTACGGCCTCCTACTTCGACCATCCCCGACTTCGGAGCTCGTGGTCTACATCGACGCTGACTGAGCTGGCTGTCCCGACACGCGCCGGTCCACCTCCGGTTACGCTATGTTCCTGGGCGCCAACCTCGTCTCTTGGGCCGCCAAACGGCAGCCCGTCGTCTCTCGCTCCAGCGCTGAGGCCGAGTACCGCGCCGTGGCCAACGGCGTGGCAGAGGCCTCCTGGCTGCGACAGCTCCTCCACGAGCTCCACAGTCCCCTTCAGCGCGCCACCCTCGTCTACTGCGACAACGTCAGCGCGGTCTACCTCTCCACCAATCCCGTGCAGCATCAGCGCACGAAGCACGTGGAGATCGACCTGCACTTCGTCCGCGAGCGTGTTGCTGCCGGTGACGTTCGGGTTCTCAGCGTCCCCACCACGCTGCAGTTTGCTGACATCTTCACCAAGGGGTTACCGTCGAGTGTCTTTTTAGACTTCCGATCCAGTCTCAACATCTGTACAGGATAGAGTTGTGACTGCGGGGGGGTGTTAGAATACCCGATTAGGGTTTGGGGAATTACTGTCTCGCCACTCTGTAATGGGCCTGGCCCAGTTACTCCAGTCTATTTAATAGATTGCCCAACCCTGTTAGGGTTAGGGTTTCATTCCAATAGTTCCCATGTCCCCCTTTCTCTGAAGGATCACTATTAGCAAACAGCTTGCAGGTCTAACAAAGCTTGGAATGGAGAATCGATCAACGTTCAAGAGTGGTAGTCATAAACTAACAGAAATACATCTTGGCTGCTAACAAATGAAATGTGAAATCACAAGCTATAACCAGCCCACACAGGTGGAGAAGTGACATTTGCAGTAACTCTAAGAGCCTGGCATCTCAGCTCAGCAGATTTGGAAACAGATGGCAGTAGATCTCCTGCAAATCCAAGGAGAATAGCAAGAGAAGGAATCAATCCATTCTTGGATATTCACTATGCTGGTAGGTCATCTGTTTCACATTCTTTTATACTCTGTCATCCTTCACTATTCAGCTCCTCTCATAATTTATATTTACAGTCAATGCTGAAATCCATAGTTTTGTTAATGTACCTATTACAATTAGACATTTGCAAATTTGTTAGTTCCCCTTGTTGTGAACTAGTGCCTCTATATTTTCACATTTTTATTAGTATATCTGAAGCACAGATAGCAGTAGTTGTTTTGAGTTTAACAGTTGCCTTCTTTCTGTTTGGATATACACATGGTGCTAGTGAGCGACAATTCTTAATCATCTCTGCTTCATGGGTGTTCCTATCGTTCTCTTGGTCTTGCACTTGACCCCTTTTGTTCTTTCATCCTGGACAAATTAGCTTTCTATTTTTCTAGCCGTAGACACTTTTTGCTTCAGGTGTTCTTTGTTATGATTAGTGCTTTGAAACAGCCATCCTAATTACACCGTAGTTTGTCTTTGGTTACTGCTAGGCAATACTCTTCTGAGCTTTGGACATTATAAATTTGTATATGATCTCTTTTGTACACCTTCCTACACGCACGGATGCACCCCTTGTCACATCGGCAAAAATATTGTCATTATGTAGCTTGAAGGCTAAATTTGTATATTGCACTTCAGGTCCTGCTGCGAATCTTGAGAATGGAGATATTTCTCTTCCACCTGGAAGACGCCTGGTTGTTCCCTTGAATATCTGTGTTGTGCAGGGCATGCGTCTTGTAAGGGCACGCCTGTTGTCCATGGAAATACCTGCTCAATTTACTGAAACACACATAAAGCCTGTCAGTGGCAAAGACGTTAACTTATTGAAGGTCGATCCCTATAAAGGAAGCTGGGGGTTCCGCCTTCTGGAACTCGAGCTTTTCAATCCTACTGATGTCGTTTTTTATGTTGATGTTGCTGTACATTTGGATGACGTGGATGTGGGTGCAGAAGTAATTTCAGAATTCAGAGGGCGATGCTGCTGTTACATATAATACGTACCGAGAGATCTTGGAATTGTGATATCGTCCCCCTGATGACTCTCTCATATATATAAATCTCTACTAAACCTTAAGGGTGCACGGAGGGCGTCCACCACCGAATCGTGCCCCCGCCCGCGAGTTTGGCCACGGCGCGCGTCTTCCACCCACCCACCCGCGAATCACGCCCGCACGCGTCGCGCCGCCGTGATGCCCGCCGCCCGCGCAATCCACACCGCCCGCGATCCCCCGGCGCGCGTCTTCCCCCCACACCCGTGAATCACGCCCGCACGCGTCGCGCCGCCGTGATGCCCGCCGCCCGCGCAATCCACAGCCGCCTCTGCATCCGCCGCGAGATCCCCCTGCGCTCGCATGCCCCCGCTCGCCTGCGCCTCCCACGCCCACACACCCAGCCACCGCCGACCACGCTCGCGGATCTCGCCCACAACAACGCGTGACCGAGCCCCCGCCGCGTCTCCTTCCATCCTCGCGTATACGTCGGCGTCTCCTTCCATATATGCCAACGGAGGCGACCGCGGAGGCCGCTCCCCCGCGTGCACAACATCCCGCGTTCCTCTCTCCCCCCAGGTCCTGCCGCAGCGCGTTGCTCAGTACCCCAGCCACTGCCGCTAGCCCCCCCCCCCCCCCCCACACACACACACCCATCCTCGTCGGCCTCAGCACCGCAAACGCCGTCCGTGCGTCACTTCCCTGCCTTTCAATGGTGTCCTCCTCCCCATCACTCGGGGGCAGCAAGGCGACCGATGGGGACGTGTCCAACTTCACTGCCTTCCTCCAGGCCTCGCCGAAGTCATTCGTGGTCGTCGAGTTCTTCACCCACTGGTCGGCCTCCTTTTTCCTTTTTGTTCTCGTTGATACGATGCAGCTGGGCTCCTTCAAAATCGATCAGCGTATTAGTTGGGATCGGGATCGTTCAACCTGTGGCTCTACACCCAAATGATTATCTCGTCTCGCTTGTGGTGTGGGCGGTACCTGAACAATATAGCTCCAGCGATTTTTTGGTGGTTTTCCAGTATGCTAGGGTTGTTTTGTTAGTTTATGCTGAGGCCTATTAGATGGGGTGGATGCCCAGTTCTGCCCGAGTAGCGTGCTGCAGCCATGCTTCATCGGTACTTTTAGATGTACAGGAGCAAATATGAAGTCAAAAGGATTGTAAACATATAGAATGTATCTCTACGACCATCTCTTATTGGGTATGTCCGTATGTGTGGAACTTTATGGCTTAATTCCCTCCACGCTGCAATCTCCTCAATTATTGCAGATTTGTAGTGATTATGTTAGCACCTGGGTCCTCGGATATAAGCACTATGGATGTCAAGCTAAAAATAGCACTGTAGCAACATGTTAAATTGTACGTTCAGTCAAAAAAAATTTCTACAACTATGTGCGTTCTGTATGGTGGGCCTCATCGAGTCTTACTTCATCATTATTTTTCCTGAAATTGTACTAAAGTGATATACTGATATTACTGTCAAATTTCTACATAGGAAGTAACTTAATGTATATGCAACCTTGGGATGATCTCAAACTTGTTGTGTCTCACTCCAAAATGCACAAACTCTAGATTTACCTGTCAACCTGCTTTGGAATTTTGAACTTTACATTAGTAATGATTTATCCAATTTGTCCCCTCGCTGCCAACCTAAAAAATAAG
The DNA here is from genome assembly GCA_029449295.1 of Zea luxurians. Taxonomy (NCBI): domain Eukaryota; kingdom Viridiplantae; phylum Streptophyta; class Magnoliopsida; order Poales; family Poaceae; genus Zea; species Zea luxurians. Next base: position 107,023,501 of record JAOPSE010000010.1, read on the forward strand.
CACTTTGTGTTTGTTTGTGTAGGTGCAATGGTCACCAGCCCAGAAGGTCATGGTCACTGTTTTTAAGGCGTCGCCTAGGCGACACCTAGGCGTCCGGGCGGTGGTCTGACGCCTAGGCGCCTTGCCCGCCTACCTCGCCTAGGCGCCGCCTAGGCGCCGCCTAGGCGTCTAGGCGGTGGTCCAACGCCTTGGAGCGTCTTACCGCTTTAAAAACCATGGTCATGGTCGACCCACGCGATGCAACCCAATTGGATGAAGCTGGGTTTAGGGGCCTTCTTCGTTGGTTTGACTGAGTTTCTTCTTAGTTAAATAAAGTGGGGCAATATTTCCTCACCGACTTGTATGGTTTGTTGCATATGCTAATCATCTTTACTGATAAGACTTCCAATATTTTTTGACACAAATATCTGGGCATGCAGCACAAAGCCGACCATGGCAGATGTTATCGGTTTCGATCTAGGCACACCGAATTCATGCATCTCCGTATTGGAATGAAAGGTGTGTTTTTAACTTGTTCATCCTAAAATCTGCCATATTCAGTTGTTTGTAAATGGGTTGTTGTATCCATCTGTAGTAGATTTCATGCTTCAATCACTGAAATTAGTTTGGGCCAGCTGTTGTATCAATATGTACTTAATGTCATGGTTTGAAATAGCTACGATTTGAGTAAATTTTGTGGCAATTAGCTCCATCTGCTGTTCTGGACGATGGAACAACAGTGGTGGTCAAGAGATTGAAGGAAGTGGTGGCGGGAAAGAGGGAATTTGAACAGCAGATGGAGCTAATTGGCAAGGTTTGCCAGCATCAGAACACTGTCCCATTGCGTGCTTACTACTACTCCAAGGATGAGAAGCTCTTGGTGTATGTCCCACTAGGTAGCCTTTGTGCTGCTTTGCATGGTATGCCCCCTTTATTTCAAATAATCTGTCTGAATCATTTTACATTTTGTTACCTGTCATATTGTTAGATTGAAATTTAGTTTTCAAAATTGAAGCTATTTGCTACTTCAACTTGAAAGTATAATCCAGATGGGGGTCGCATACTTGAATTCTCAAAGTGGGGATGCTTTACATTGATTGTAGAGAACTCTCTAATTCTGGGTCATGTAAATTATAATCTTTGGTCCTTACTCCTTAGTTTTTTCTGAATAAGGTAAAAAAAATTCTGAATAAGGTATTTATTATTTGTAACGTAGACATACACTCCAGATGTACTATCTTCAGTCCTTAGTTTTTATTCTTCTGAATATAACATAGTTTTTTACAAAGGATGTTGACATATACCTTCCTAAAATCATTTGGTATTTGGGATTCCAATAGCTGTTCTGGAGTTCCCTAGAAACAGTTAACAAGACCTGCTCTTGTTGCTAGAATTTTGGGCTTTTGAGATACTGAAATTTTCTGGCCTTTGCAGTGAATGCAAAAGAATAATTGGTGGTTTCATAGTGCTGCCTTGCTTTTCTGTTACCTACTTAATCTTCAAGAACGACATGGACAGTTGCTGCTGTCGGCAGGGAAGAAAATTGAACGTTACGGTAGAAATCTAAAAAGAAGAGTATAGAGAAAAGCTTGGACAAGAGATAGTGGCGGTCACTCACTTTGGTAGAAGGTTACTCTTGCATGTAGTACGTACAAGTACAGTACTATAGAACACTGCAGCAACTGACGTCGTCCTGGGGGCTCGTTAGTGCAGGCAATGCTGGCGGGAACATGAGGAATAATACCAGGCAGGCACCGGAGACTAGAACGGTCATCAGTTCCCAGGCACCGGAGACTAGAATGGACAGTTGGGGGTACAAGTAGCACTACATGGGTTAATGTTGTGTTGCATATTATTAATCAGGTTTAGACACATTTGGTTGATCTACTTAATCACCATGAACTGGAAACTGTGTGATTTTACTAGGAGGGCTATAGGACTTTTGACATATTTTTGACAGAACACCTGAGTTTGCTTTCATTTCTTTTTCATCTAATTTGTCTGTATGGACATGTTCTCTTTTGCTTGGATACCACAAATTTAATTGGTTACTGAGATTTTGGGACTGGGTCAACAAATGAAAGGTGCATTTCAAGTTTTGCTTCTGTGATGTTTCCACTTTTATTTTCAGTTATTTCACCTGTTTTGCTAACTTATTGTCTGAAAGTCGGACTAGGCTCATTATACATATTTCTATGAAAATGAAACTGTATGGTAGTTGGTTGCAGACTAATTGTTGATTGTAAAATCCAGGTAACAAAGCTGCTGGAAGAACCCCATTGGACTAGGAGACCAGGGTGAAGATAGCTCTGAGCACTGCACGCGGAATGGCTTACCTTCACTCCGTGGGTAGCGGCGGGAAGTTCATTCACGAGAACATGAAGTCAAGCAACATCCTTCTCTCATAGGAACTCGGCGCCTGCGTCACCGAGTTCGGCCTTGCCTAGCTCATGTCCACGCCCCACGTCTACCCACTGCACGCGGAATGGCTTACCTTCACTCCGTGTGTCTCAAGTATGAACGCTTATGCTTTTCTGGATCAATTGAAATGTCTTTCATCTTCTATGACTATGCATGTGTTTTTCAAGCAATACTTGGTACTCGAGCATCAGAGATCATAAAGCTTGTTCCTTTTTGTCTCCATTTATCAGTCGAGGGGGAGTCACCAACGAACGACCCACAATTGGTAAGCCTCGTTATTCGACTGGATTTTTTATTTCACCTCTAGAGAATACTTCTCATTACCTAACTGCTTTGTTCTCTTGCCATTTCTGATTCTGCTGTTATGATACTAATGGAATCCTCATTCGCCGCTGCTAAGGAGTTTGAGCAGGACTAGAGAGGAGACGTCAGTTCTTCCTCCTCCGCTCAGTGCGACCATTCTCCCTATCCCTCAACTCTGAACTCTTAGAACAATGATAATCACTGCCACTCCCCGCTCATTTTTTCTGAAGGGGAAATATCCATCTTCTTGTTGTTTTGTACTAAAACGTCTATAATTTGGAACAGAGGAAGTACTAAAAATGAACAGAAGCATCACTATACAGTATTTTGCAGAATATGCTGAAGAAAGGTTATAAGCTGATGCTGTCAAAATATTTTTTTTGGCAAGGCAGTACATTGGAGGGGAAATACCAGAAGCTTGGAGCTCTGCCCTGACTTTCTTGATCGGCTTGCCAACTGGCTTGTATTCATCACCGAAAACCATTTCTTGTCTTGAGTGTATTGGTAAATAATTTCTGTCAACCTCAAGATTTTCCTTCAGTGAGTACCTACCGCTAATATTTGTAGTTCTATTAGTAAGTGATCCATTGATAACATTAACCTTTGCTGTTTCATTCATGCTGTTGGTTAAGGAGGATAAGAAGGTGAACAAGAAGCTGACAGCCAAGCTGACCCTATACTCAGGATGTGGTGTGCCTTCTGGTGGTGAAACCGTCTCTTTAAGCAACTGAACTGCTTTAAGTATAACAGAAGAGCTCAGTGATTTACCCTTTAGAAAATCCTCTACCTTGCTAGCTCTGATGGCATGGTCAGCTCCATAAGCACCGAACACCAAGCATATATCCTCCATGATGTTCTTCCCTGAAGCTGCATCAGTTGAAGTCCTTGCCAAGAGAGCAGCATTGACATATGAAGCAGCATTGCCAAATGGCCGAGGCGCTGCCCGGAATGTCTCAAAGGTGATGCCATCTGAATCCCACTTTGGGATGAATATGCTCATCAGCAGGGTCCTAGAATCACATGGAGACTGCTGCAAGAACTCCTCCAAAGTAAGGCACAACCTTTTGGAAGCCGTCTGGATTGTACTGTTGTACCTGCAGCCAGTAGCACAGTTGCTATGTCTGACTCGAATGGCAACCTCTGCGCCATGATTATGTTGCCACCTATGGTTGCTGTGTTCCGAACAAATGGCGAAGCCACTTTGCTTAGGTGATTGGCAATTTTTCTGAAGACCAAATTTCCATCTGACAACACCTCAATGGCTGTAGCCTGTAGAGATGGACACAACCGATCCAAGCTCAATTCCCTTAACGCTGCTGTTGATGACTGATAGCTCTGGTATTCCTTTGATGTCAATGTACTTGTCATAGAGGTCCTGATCCATGTGTAAGGGAGTTCACTGCCACTCCCCGCTCTTTTTTTTCCTGATCCATCTTCTTGTTGTTTTGTACCGTTGGATACTTTAGCATCATTCTCATACTACTAGGAGTGTAGGTAAGGAGTCCACACACGAGTTTGTAAACACCATGTGTAAGGGAGTTCACCGACGTGATGTGCCTCACCTACAGGGGTGCTGCTTTGTCACCACCCTTGTGCCTTGTCCAGGTGCTACTTACCGGCCTCTTATTTTGTTTCTGAATTCAGGATCTTATGCTGGTCCTACAAGTAACATTAAAGCACTTCCCTCCCTGTTGGCATTAAAACCCCTGGCGTGGTTGTTGTGTTGTACTGTTGTTTGTACTAGGCGAGCATCACTTCCAATTTGTTGTAGTAGCTTTTTCTTGCTACTTCATGGATCTTAGGTCTTCGGTTGTTGAGTTATTTTCTTCAGCAATTGGGCTTCTGACTTAGAGCTTTTGGATTTGTAGGCATTGCTGGTTGTCTTGAAGAAGATGATGGTGGGCTCTTCCCACCACTAGCAGCTATAGAGGAAGGGGAAATCTGTGGCTGACAAGGGCCCGCCGCCGCAACTGTGGTGGCAGAGAAGGTGGTGGCGCAGTTAGGGCAGCCACAAGACCCTATCATCTGGGCGAGGCGGTAGCATCATACTTGTCATCATCCTGTCACATAGCTTTGGTATTATTTCTGTTTTTTGGCTCATGTGCACGTTTGTTGGTATCACTAATCATTTTCACTTTAGTTACAATGATCGCCTAAATCCATGGTTTTTATTGCCTATAGTTGTTAATGTTTCTATGGTTTTGCAGTAGTTGCCTAAAAACTTAAAGTATATGAACACTTCTCTATTTCAGACAAAAAGTTTTGGGGCTTTATGCTGTTCGTTGGAGACTGTACATGTGGCCATAAGTCTATGTTGGATCAGAAATGTGATTTATTAGAGTTAAGAAAATTGATGTGTATGATATAGACATTTGAGCTGGGGCTAATGCCCGTTTACATCTTATTATTGTTGTTGTATGCTTGTGTGCTTAATTTGTTGTTTCTATAGATTAATGTGAGGTATAATCTTGTTTTCGGCTCTCCTGATGTTGTAGCTGTTGAGTGCAAGAAATCACATGCAAGCTAGGTTGTGTTAGACAAGTAATGGTCAACTACTAAATCGGTAGTTTCTTTAATACATCCTGCATTATCTAATTGTTATTTTTGCTTATTAAATTGTATGTTGCTGCTGCTCAAGGATTTGAAGCATGAGAAGCATTGTGGGGGAGAAGCTTCAGTGCAACATTGTTGTTGTATAGGGATTAACATCCTCAAGATCACCTGGAAAACTTTCACAAAAAACTCGTAATGCAAGCATATGTTTTATTGGAAAAGTTTTCGAAGCTGAATTTCTGAAAGCCTCCTCGCTGCTTTAGTTATGCTGAATTGGAATTTGGAGCTAGGGGTTTCTCACAAGTAAATTTCTTAGCTAAAGGTGGATTTTGGTCTGTTCATTGACGTGTCCTTTCTGATGGTGGCGTTGTTTGTTAGCTACAAAATCATCAATCAAAGATTGTAATTATATTGCGTCATTGTTTTGTATCAATTTTAAGTTGCCGTAGCAACGCACGGGCACCCTACTAGTATATATATAAATAGGTATATGGGCCAATATGGGCCTTAACACTCCCCCTCAAACTCAAGGCGGATCAGAGACATTGAGTTTGAGTAAATGTAGTCGATGATGCTCCCGAGTTTGAGCCTTAGTGAAGAAATCTGCCACTTGCAAATCTGAAGGTACATATTGTAGAGTAATTGTCTTCTGACGGCAATGAGATCGAGTAAAGAAGGCATCTACACCAATGTGCTTTTGAAGGCCATGTTTCACCGGATCATTAGCAATTTGTATAGCACCAGTATTATCACACAGAAGAGGTGTAGAACCATCACACAATACCAAAATCAGCCAGTAACCAATGAAGTCAGACAATTTCTGCAGTAGTGGTGGCAATTGCACGAAGTTTGGCTTTATTACTGGAGCGAGAAACAACAACTTGTTTCTTAGATTTCCATGCAATAAGAGAGGAACCAAGAAAAATGCAATAGCCCATTACAGAGCATCGATCATTCACATCACTGGCCCATGTTGCATCAGAATAAGCATAAAGCTGAAGCGGACTGCTTTGAGCATAAAAAAGACACATAGTGGATATTCCTCGTAAGTAGTGTAGGACACGAAGCAAATGTTCATAATGCACCGAAGTTGGAGTACTCACAAACTGACTCAAGATATGTACTGCATGAGCTATGTCAGGTCTCATCACAGTAAGATAGACCAGACTTCCCACAATATGGCGATACCGAGAAGGATCGGCAAGAGGTGTGCCGTCAGATGAGCGGAGCTATAAGTGAAGATCCATAGGGGTAGCAGGTGTCCGAGTATCAGTAATACCAGATCGTGCAAGAAGATCTTGAATATATTTGTGTTGTGAAAGGTAGTAACCTTTGGTGGAGTGCACTACTTCAATGCCAAGAAAATAGCTTAGGGGACCTAAATCAGTCATCATGAACAATTTTCCAAGTTGCTTTTTCACAGAGGAAATGTGTTCCTCATTGTCACCAGTAATCAACATATCATCAACATAGAGTAGAAGTAAAGTACGTCCTTGTGTGGCAAAAAGAGCAGGATCATGATTACTAGGTGAGAAACCAGCAGCCATAATAGCAGAAGCAAAACGCTCAAACCAAGCACGGGGAGCTAGTTTGAAACCATATAAGGCACGCCGAAGGCGACAAACAGAACTAGAGGGAACCTCAACACTTGGAGGTGGCTTCATATAAACTTCTTCATTTAAATTACCATGGAGAAAAGCATTCTTAACATCAATCTGGTGAATTTTCCAAGAACGAGTAGCGGCTACGGCAATCATAGTACGAACTGTAGTCATGTGGGCAACAGGAGCAAAAGTCTCATCATAATCTCGACCCTGACTTTGCTAAAAACCTCTAGCAACAAGACGAGCCTTGTATCGCTCAACAGAACCATCTGATTTGGTCTTGACTTTGAAGACCCATTTGCATGTTATCGGTACAGCATGTGACGGTAAAGGAACAATATCCCAAGTACCGGTGCGATCAAGTGCAGCAAGCTCCTCAAACATAGCAAGTTGCCACTCGTGAATACCAGCAGCTTCTTGATAAGTAGTTGGTTCAACAATTACGGCAGCAGAACATGGATAACGATAACGATCTGGAGGTGCTATTGTAGTACGATCACGTAAATTATATCTCTGGGCAACCTGCAGCTCATCAGAATTGTTAGTATCATCAAAAACAGGAGTATCAGGACTGGCCAGAGGCGACGGAACAGGTGGAGGGTTAGTGGGACGACGAGTATAGACATGAGTAATAGGTAGTCGATCTGACAAAGCTGGTGGTGAAGACGTCTCTGGTGGAGATATAGACAAAAGGGGATCAGACAAGTGTGGGGATAGAACGTTGTCATTATTAGAAGGAAAGGATAATAAAGATGTGGTCTGTAAAGGAGAATACGAAGAGGAAGTAGAAGAATTGTAAAAGAAAGGACGATTTTCAACAAATACCACATCACGTGAAATACACATGCGGCGAGCTGAAGAATCATAACATCTATAGCCCTTATGCTCAGAACTATATCCTAAAAAGACACACTCAACAGATTGAGCAGTTAATTTGGTGCGCTCGCGGGGTGCTAGGAGAACATAACAGGTGCAACCAAAAACACGAAGATGGTCGTAGCTAGGAGGAGTACCAAAAAGTACCTCACCCGGGCATTTGTTGGCTAATTTAGTTGATGGTTGTCTGTTGATTAGATAAATAGCAGTAGACACAGCTTCACCCCAGAAGTGAGATGGAACAAAAGAAGCAATAAGAAGGGTGCAAGCTGTTTCTATAATATGGCGATGCTTCCGTTCAGCCACACCATTCTGAGCATGAGCTCCAGGACATGAGAATTGGGCAAGAGTACCCTCGGATGTCAAGAACCGACGAAACCTATCAAACAAGTATTCACCACCAGAGTCAGAGCGAAAAATTTTAATTGAGCTAGAGAATTGAGTATGTATCATCCGTGTGAAAGACTGATAAATAGAATATAGCTCAGAACGATGTTTCATGAAAAAAGACCAAGTATATCTGAAATGATCATCTATAAAAATGACATAGTACTTATGACCTCCTTTTGTGGGAAAAGGAGCAGGACCCCATACATCAGAATGAATAAGTTGAAACGGGCGAGTGGAGTAAGAAGCACTAGATAAATATGGAAGTTGTATTTGTTTACCAAGCTTACAACCCTTACAATGAAAATTTGACTCAATGTTGGTATGACCTAAACATCCTTTATGAACTAGAGTAGATAACCTAGACCCACACAAATGGCCAAGACGATGATGCCATCGAGCAAAAGATGAAGTGGACATAGCGGATGAAACACTGGCAGTGTAGGCAGGAGGTAGATGTAAAGAGTCCAGAGTATAGAGTGTTGAAGAGTCTCTACGGCGATGGCCAGTCCCAATCACAGTCCCGCTTCGACGATCCTGAACAAAACAAGATGAGTTGTCAAAACCAACAAAACAGTTGTGGTCTGTAATCTAACCAACAGAAAGTAAATTCATGGATAGCTCAGGTACAAAAGAAATATCAGGTATAGAAAACTGGGAGGTACAGAGGGAGCCCTTGTGAGTAACAGAGCAGGAAGTACCATGAGCCGTTTGAACAGAAGACCCATTAGTGACTGTTGCACATGTATCCAGCTGAGACTGATCTGAAGTTACATGAAATGAGGCACCAGAATCAAGTACCCATGTGGACGAAGAAGCATTACTAGCGATAGCAGCAACTGACATTGAACCCTTGGATGGCCCACGCCCTTGATTAGTACGGCGAGAATGAAACTCAGCTAACTTCTCTGGATACTTAAGAAAACATTGATCAGACCGATGTGTAGTCTTGTTGCAATGCTTGCAAGGCTCAAAGTAGCCACCTTTTCCACCATACTTGTGAGAGGCTGCTAACACATTATGGGACACAGGAGTATGAGGTATAGACATAGATGAGAGGTGAGTCTGCTGAGCAAGCAAATCAGATAAAGCCTCTGTCATGGTGAGACTTGCAGATCCATGAAGCAGCCTGGTACGAATAGCCTCAAAATCTGTCATGAGACCCATAACAAATCTGTATGTGAAGAATTTTTCAATGAACTTATGGGCAGTGCACTCATCAGCGGTGCATGAAGGAACCATAGACATCAAAGGATCCATCAGACGATCAAAAGCTAAATAATACTCATCAATGGACAGATCATGCTGCTCTATTAAATGTATTTTCTGCATAAGAATATGAAGAAGAGCACCACTATCTTGAACATAACACTTCTGTAAATAAAACCACATAGCTTTTGCAGTCTTGAATGAAGAAATACTCATAATCATGGATGGCTTGACACTGTTAACAATAGCAGCCATCACTTTTCCATCATTAATTGTCCAAGTCTTGATTTCAGAAGCATTACTGTTATTTGCAGTGGGCACAGGTGGATCATCGATCAAATGAAAAGCAAGGCCATGACCTCGCAAAGCAGTTTCTACACAGAAGGACCATTCACGGTAATTTTGACCATCCAAATTGATATTGATAATAATTGCAGTAGTGTGCGACATGGTATACTAGCACTGAATGTTGTTCCAATCAAAACTGATCAGCCAGAGGAGTAGCTTGATGCATACAGGAGCAGAGGGCTGGACCTCAGCTTGATGCAGACAGGAGCAGATGGCTGGACCTTGACCGAGGACGAGGAAAATCTCGTCTGGACGATGGCTAGGGCGCAGGATCCAGCAGCTGTAGGGGCGCGGCTGCAGGGGCGCGGATCCAGCGGAGCAGGGCGTGGCCGAGGTGCTTGGCGCAAAGAATACGGCGGCCGACGAAGACCTGACGAGGAAACACGACGGCTGCCGACGAACCGCGACGGTGGCTGACGAACCACGAGGACGAGGAGACGCGTGAGGAAACACGACGGCGGCTGACGAACCGCGAGGATGAGGAGACGCGACGACGGCCGACGAACTGCGACGGCGGAACCGTGATCAGCGGCTAATAAGCCGGATCTAATTGGCTCTTTGATACGATGTTACATATAATACGTACCGAGAGATCTTGGAATTGTGATATCGTCTCCTGATGACTCTCTCATATATATAGATAGGTACATGGGCCTTAACAGCTGCTTGTCATAAAACTAAAATTGATCGCGACTACTCTGCCAGAGTACTCGTCCCTCTTGAGAACTTCAAATTACCTGTTCTTGATGCTTCCTTCTTTGTAAAGGAAAGTAGTAGTGATGAGCCTCTTGGATCCAGGGCCGCTACCATAGCAGAAAGGAATGCCAAGGCAGAGCTAAATGCGTCTATCGACAACTTGATTTCAAAAATAAAAGTGAAATGGCACTCCGGGAGAAATAGCTCAGGCGAGCTGAATATTAAAGATGCTATCCTGGCAGCAATACAGGCATCTACAATTGACATACTGTTGCCAGATCCCCTGACGTTTAGCTTTAAGCTTGCTAAGAATGGAACTGTTAACAATGTTGATTCTTCAAAGGATTCTGGCGATGTCCTGAGGTGCAAAGATCCTATATCTGCTCATGAAATGACCCATATGGAAGTTCAAGTTTGCAACAACACAAAGGAAATTATTCGGATGAACCTTAACATTTCATGCAAAGATGTTGCAGGACAGAATTGCTTCGATGAAAATAGTGCAACTGTCCTCTGGGCTGGTGAGTTATCTGTAATTTTCCGTTCCATCACTATCTGGAATTGGTTTTCTGATGGCAGCAAATGATCATTGTTCCAGAAGGCAACTTCTGCATGATCAAAGATTTTTTACTTTAGGGTCAATTGGGTAGGCATTGGATTTGTACTTTCAAAGCCCCATCATTTACCTATTGATCGTTTTGGACATTTTTTTTTGTTCCATGGTCTTTTCAAACTTTTAACTGGGAAGTTATTCATTGAAGCAGGATTCAATGTTAATGTCTGGTATCCTACTCTGAGTTTTTTTTCCTGTGTAGGTGTTCTTAGCGATATCCACCTGGAAGTTCCACCGTTGCAAGAGGTGGTACATCCTTTTTCCATGTACTTCCTCGTACCGGGTGACTACACGCTCCAAGCTGCTTCTGTTATAATCGATCCCACAGACGTTCTTCGTGCTCGCGCAAAGGCAGAGTCACCAGATGAACCTATACTATGTCGCGGATCCCCGTTCCATATCCGGGCAGTCGGTACAGAGTATAGGCAGTTCTTTTGAGTTAGTGTAGAGGCCTCATTTTGCACCGTGACATTTGTAGGTGTGAAATTTCTTGTACAAGTGTTCCCTGGCCCCCTGCCCGCATGCGATTTGTTTTTATAGCCTTTTTGGAGGCTCGTTGTAACAGCCGTGTCATGTACAGTGTACAGATAGTACGTGTCGTATACATATTAAATCATCACTATCTATCTTATATCTAATGTCTCTAGTTGTTTCTTATATTTTATAAAGAACACCGTCTGTGATTTAATCTGTATCAAATTCTATGTACACCAGATATTTATCTGTTCTCCAGTGTACAAGCATAGATTGAAGCACAAAATTTGTAAAAAATACCCAGAATTATGAAACCAGGCCAACCTCATTACGTACACTATAAGATATATTTTATAATTATTTCTATAATATTTTATTTGATATCTCTATCTATTCTTTAATATAATATATTAAATCATCAGTTTCAGCGGTCGTTCCGTGTCATCTTTTTATAAATAATCCCCTACATCTATTTTAAATGAACCCGTTTCGCCTCCGCGCAACCAACCTCCACGTCACAAACCACAACATATAGATGACCAAACGGCGACCCGACACGGGCCTGTTAGGTCCGGCGCCTGCGGGCTGTAGCTCCGGCCCAGGCACAACATGTCGGCCTGCTGACCGTCTGTTAGCCCGTTGGAACATTTGGTTAAATCAGTATAAAATGTTAAAAAAGCGGTGAATGAGGTGGGGTTCAAACCATGCCCTGATGGAAGAAGGGCGAGAGACACTGGGTGAAGCTGTCTAACCAGTAGAACATCATGATCAAGTGTTTTTAATATTGAATATAAATTGTATATATGATTTTTTGTAAAATAAATAAATATAATCATGCCGGACTGGGCCAGTACTACGGGCCGAGTCTACAGCCCAAGCACGGCACCACACACATGCCGGCATGGCCCATGCACTATTAAATGGACAGTGCCTCGGACCGACCCACTAGACACGACTCATTTGGCCATTTATACCTCCGCACGATAATAATGGTCCTCGCCTTAGTTGTTGCCACCTTGTTCTCCACCCTGCTTCTTTTCTCTCTCTCCTCATGCCTCCGCCTCCGTGCCACCCCATTCTCGGCAGAGGGCGTGGGAGAAGGCGCCCCCTTCTCGTATTCGTATAACACTAGCCCAACACCGACCCGTGCAGTGGCTATTGTACGTCCGCGAGGACGTTTCACAGCATGCACGCACCATCGTTTTCGCTGTCATCAGACGTCCCGTTCGTCTTCCCGGCCTTCGCCCTGTTCTTCCTCCCCAACCTACTGCCCCCATCCACGGTCGCAGCCGCGAGCCGACCGACGCTCGTCGACGCAGGTATCGGATGAGTCGGTCTTTGTCGGCGTCTCGAGACCGGGGGGTCCCTAGGCCGACGAGTGAGTGTGCCGCGTGCCCCAGCCCAGATGGGTCGAGCGCGTGGGCGAGCGCGAAGGGGGGAAAGAGCGAGGCGGCCGGAGCCGGGTCGTGAGGGAGGCGGAGATCCCGCGGCCTTCGTGTTCGTCCCGCGCCCAGGTCGGGTGCGCTTGCAGTAGGGGGTTACAAGCGTCCACGCGGGTGAGGGAAGCGAGCGGCCCCAAGAGAGCGCCTGCCCCTGCCCTCGTTCCCGCGGGGGCCAACCTTCTCTAAGAAGGCCCTGGTCCTTCCTTTTATAGGCGTAAGGAGAGGATCCAGGTGTACAATGGGGGTGTAGCAGAGTGCTACGTGTCTAGCGGGGGAGAGCTAGTGTCCTAAGTACATGCCAAGGTGGCAGCCGGAGAGATCTTGGCACCCAGCTGGTGTGGTGTCGTGGCTGTCGGTGGAGCAACGGAGCCTGACGGAGGGACAGCTGTCGGAGCTGTTGGGTCTTTGCTGACGTCCCCCTGCTTCCGTAAGGGAGCTGAGAGCCGCCGTCGTCATAGGGCTAGCGGGGCGCCATCATTGCCTATCTGGCGGAGCTAGCCAGATGGGACGTCGGTCTTGTTCTCTGCGGCCCGAGTCGGCTCGGGGTAGGGTGATGATGGCGCTTCCTGTTGACGTGGCGGACTTGTGCCCTAGGTCGGGCGACGTGGAGGCTCCTCCGAAGCCAAGGTCGAGTCTGTCCTGCATGGCCGAGGCCGAGTCCGAGCTCCCGGGTCGGGCGAGGCGGAGGTCATTCGGCAGAGGCCAGAGCGGAGTCCGACCCGAGGGTCGGGCGAGGCGGAGTTTGTTGTCTTCCGGGGCCTTAGCCCGAGTCCGAGCCCTGGGTCGGGCGGAGCGGAGTTCGCCGTCTTCTGGGGCCTTAGCCCGAGTCCGAGCCCTGGGTCGGGCGGAGCGGAGTTCGCCGTCTTCTGGGGCCTTAGCCCGAGTCCGAGCCCCTGGTCGGGCGGAGCGGAGTTCGCCGTCTTCCGGGGCCTTAGCCCGAGTCCGAGCCCTGGGTCGGGCAGAGCGGAGTTCGCCGTCTTCCGGGGCCTTAGCCCGAGTCCGAGCCCTGGGTCGGGCGGAGCGGAGTTCGCCGTCTTCCGGGGCCTTAGCCCGAGTCCGAGCCCTGGGTCGGGCGGAGCGGAGTTCGCCGTCTTCCGGGGCCTTAGCCCGAGTCCGAGCCCTGGGTCGGGCGGAGCTTCCTATGGCGCCTTTGGCAAGGCCTGGCGGCCTGTCAGTCTCGCTTACCTTTGCGTTAAATGCCCCTGGGACTTGGTTGGTCGGCGCGGCGATTTAGTCAGGGTTGCTTCTTAACGAAGGCAAGGCCTCGGGCGAGCCGGAGGTGCGTCTGCCGTAAAAAGGGGGCCTCGGGCGAGACGGAAACACCTCAGGGTCGGCTGCCCTTGCCTGAGGCTAGGCTCGGGCGAGGCGTGATCGAGTCGCTCGTATGGACTGATCCCTGACTTAATCGCACCCATCAGGCCTCTGCAGCTTTATGCTGATGGGGGTTACCAGCTGAGAATTAGGCGTCTTGAGGGTACCCCTAATTATGGTCCCCGACAGTAGCCCCCGAGCCTCGAAGGGAGTGTTAGCACTCGCTTGGAGGCTTTCATCGCACTTTTTTGCAAGGGGACCAGCCTTTCTCGGTTGCATTTTGTTCCGGTGGGTGCGCGCGAGCGCACCCGCCGGGTGTAGCCCCCGAGGCCTCGGAGGAGTGGTTTCACTCCTTCGAGGTCTTAATGCCTTGCGTAATGCTTCGGCCGGTCTGGTGATTCCCTCATGCGAACTGGCCGTAGCCCGGGTGCACTGTTGGGGCCCAAGTTCTCGGGCTGGTATGTTGACGCTGTCAACGGTTTGGCCGGAGCCGGGTTTGCGAGAGCAGCCCCCGAGCCTCCGCACAGGGCGAGAGGGCGATCAGGGACAGACTCGGCTTTTTTACATACGCCCCTACGTCGCCTTTCCGCAAGGAGGTGGGGGGGGAGAACGCCATGTTACCCTCGATGGGCACCGAACATGGTGTCTCCGGTGAGCTGCAAGCGGGTAATCCGAGTGGACGTCCGTGCCCCGTTCGTTGGGGGTCGGCTAGGGGCCCGGAGGCACGCCCAAAAGTACCTGCGGGTGATCTGCCGGACCCGGTCCCCTGGCGACGGGGTCCGAGGGCTCGATGCCTCCCTCCGATGGGATTCCGTTACAGGATCGTTCCCGCTGGTCTCGGAAATGTCCTAGGGTACCTCGGGAGCGCAGCCCGAGCCTTGGTTATGTATCGAACGTACCCCTGGTCATCCCTCGCTCGGTGTCTGAGGCGACTGTGAACCCTTCGGGGGGCCAGCCTTCGAACCCCTGATCAGTAATGGGCGCGGAGCCCGAGTAGCCTAAGGCGGCCGTGGAACCTTTCGGGAGGCCGACCTTCGAACCTCTGACCAGTAGTGGGTGTCGGGCCCACGCGATCTGAGGCGGCTGTTGAACCCTTCGGGGGGCCAGCCTTCGAACCCCTGATCAGTAAGGAGGCTCGGAGCCTAGTTCCTTCACGGGGAAGGATCCCTTTAGGGGTATCCCCTTTCCCGGTCCCTATTGCAAGAGATAGAGAAAGAGGAAAAAGGAAAAAAAGGGATACGGAATTGAACGACGCGGCGTACCTTTTTCGGCGCGGTTGTTTCGGCGAAGGCGAAGCGTCGCCAGCCGCTCCTGCCAGAAGCGCCGCCTGTCCAGCCGTAAAGTTAATGCGACGGGGCGAGTAGCTGGCGAGGCTGCCGCTGCGCGTGCGCGAGCCGCTCGAGGAACGACTGTTTCGCTTCGTGTTTTTTGAACCCCGCGTCTGGTCCGGGCGGAATGTTGGAACCGTCTTCGCCTTGGTCTTTATATACCCCGGAGAGGGTCCGGTGACGGTTCTTGACTCCGCCTCTTGTCTCCCTCTTAGGTTTTTTTGCAGCCTGAGAGACCTAGCCAGGGAAAAGAAAACCGCCCTCCCTGTCCTTCGCGCCGCCACCCCTTCCGCTCGGCGATGGCTGACCGCGTGACCATCATCTCGCCGCGCGACCCATGGCCCTTCTCCACGGTGACGGCGAGTGATCTGGAGGATCTTGTCGGCGAGGGTTTGCTCCGTCCTCTCACCGATGAGCAGTGGCCGGAGTGGATTCCCCCCACGGGCGGAGCCACTCCATCCCCACCGCCGGGGTATGTCGTGAGCTTCGTCTCCTTCCATGAGCGGGGATTCGGTGTACCGACGAGCCGCTTTATGCGGGCCATCCTGTTCCATTATGGGGTGGAGTTGCATAACCTCACCCCCAACTCCATCTCACAGGCCGCTATCTTCGTAGCGGTGTGCGAAGGGTATTTGGGGATCGCCCCCCATTGGGATTTGTGGACCCATCTCTTCTTTGCCGAGCTTTTTGCCTTACCGACGGGGGAGAGGAAGGTCCGCGCAGCGGTGCGGGCCGGCGGCTGCACCCTTTTGTTGAGGCAGTCGCGGTCGTCGCAGTACATCCCTGCCGTCCTCGCGTCCTCGAACAAGGGGTGGCAGCGCCGGTAGTTCTACCTCCGGAATGACGAAGAGTTGCTCCCACCGTTCTCTCAACGGGTCGTCACCGCCGCCGCCGACGCCTGGCGCCACGGGACTCCACACGAGAGGCAGAAGAACCTTGAACCTCTTCTCCAGGCCCTGAAGGCGTTGCGGGAGGGAGGACTCACCGCCGCGGGAGTGGTTGCCGCCATCCACCGTCGGAGAGTGCTCCCCTTGGCGGAGCGGCGGCTGCCGCTTTGGGAGATGACCCTGGAGGCCGACTGGGAGGGGTCGCGAATGTCCCCTGATTCTCTTCCCCTCGACGCCCTCCAATGGCGGGTGTCGGTCGCGATGGGGAAGCCGGACCCCCACGCCTTCTCCCAGCCTCGGATGCGCCCCGACCAGGGGTGCGTGACTTTGGTGAGTGTTCGCTCCTTCCTTCTTCGTACACCGGGTTGCTCCTGGTTCTCACGACTGGGTTTCTTTCCTCCCCTTTTTAGGAGGTGGGGTGGCACAAACCCTCCCTGCCGCGGGTCCCGGAGGACGCGGTGAACCGGGCAGCGCGGCGGGTCGCCGCGGAGGAGGAGAAGAAGAAGAAGGATGCGGAGAAGGCCCGGGCCTGCAAGCGGAGGCGGGCCCGGGACGCCTTGGAGAAACGCCGTCGCCAGCAGGAGAGGGAAGGGCTCCCAAGGGAGCCGTCGCCGGAGACGTCTGATGACGATGATGACGATGGTGAGGAGGAGGAGGACGACATGGCCGCCCGTCTCGGCCTCAGCCCTAGCTTGGGGTGTGGCCAGGAGCCGTCGAGTCAGCCCCCGAGCGGGCCGATGCCGTCGGTTCCTGGGGCCAGGACGCCGGATCCCCGACCCGAGGGGCGGGGGCAACCCGAGAGGGTGCTTGACCCCTCGGCTGGAGGAGTTGACGCGACTCCAGGGAGCCGGGCCGAGGTACCCGTCCCTCGAGAGCTGCCACCTGCGCCGATAGCGTGGAGGAGCGGTCCTCAGGTCGCCACGGCGGCGCTTGGGCAGTCCGCCTCCCGGGCGTCAGGGGCGCCCAAAGCGGGGGTGGCGCCGAAGCTGTCGGCGAAGTGGACCTCGGCGGCGGTTCCAGGGAGCGGGAGCCGAGAGACCTCCCCCAGGCATGGTTGATCATGGCCCGGAGCGGGTAAGTATCTCGGAATGTCTTCGTCCCGGCGCTTCATTCATACGTTCTGGCCGTGATTTTCCCTTTCTTCTTTTTTCCAGCAAGCGAAGCCATGGTCATACTGACCTGGCGCCCCGGAAAGCCGTTAAGACGGCGTCGGTCCGGACGGCTGGCGCCACCCCGGGCCCTGCCGCTCAGCCGACCCTTTCGCAGGGCGTTTCGCCGCATGGGGCCTGGGCATCACCTGTCTCGGGGGAGCAGGTTCCCGAGGCGGGCTCTTCCGTCGAGGCGGCCATCGTGATCTGGGAGGCGGCCGACGCCGACGCGGTCCCGAGCCCGCCTGCCGCGCCGGCAATGCCGGCGCCTGCCGCCACCGCGGTCGCCGCCGGCCCAGTCGGAGGGCAGCTGGTTGCTGCCAGCGTCGAGAAGGCTGTGGCGTCGGTGCCCAAGGCCTCAGAAGAGGCGGGCGCGGATGCGCAGTTTACCCAGGCGGGCGGCAGCCTCGTTGCTGTGCGGCGGAGCCCCGAGGCCCGGCGCCAGTTGCTCCGATTCCGGACCCGAGAGGCCTCGGACCCTATCTTCGTCCTTGACAATGAAGAGGAGGACCAGTCCTGGGACGAGCTCCGCAAGCGTGCGGAAGCAACGGTGGGGTCGCTCCGATCGTCGTTGGAGGTTCTCTGCGGGGACGTCCCCAAAATCCTCCAGGTAACGGTTTCAGGCATACCTTTTCCTTTCTGTGAGTGAGGCGTTTGTCGTGACGCCTTGTTTTCCTTTCCCAGGATCTGACAGATCGGAGCGCCGCCAAGTCGTCGTTCATCCGCCGCGAGGCCGACGTCTGGGGCTCGCTGCGATCCCTGAGGACCTCGCTCGCCGGGGCTACCGCGCGCCTTTCTCAGCAGGACACTAAGATAGCGGACCTCCAGTTGCTCTGTGCTGACCTGAGGGCCGAGGTGGCGGCGGCGCGCGCGGAGGCGCTACGGCAGCGGTCAGAGTCTGTCCGGGTTGCCGGGGAGCGGGACCAATCTCGGGGCCAGGCTGCCGAGGCCGAAAGCCGGGCTAAGACCCTCGCGGCCGATCTAGCCGCAGCCCAAGTCGCGGCTTCGGAGCAGTGCGTCCGAGCCGGAGGTATGCCTCGACCGTCCTCGGTTCTTATTCTTGTCCGTTTCTTCTGCTTGTGCTTGAGGTCTTTCTTCTGGTTGTTCGCAGAGCTCGAGTCTGCCCTTGACGAGTCTGTCAAAGCGCTCGCCGAGGCGCTTGCTGGAGCTGCCGAGCAGAGGGAGGCCGACCTTGCGGCCATGTCCGAGGCCGTCTCGGATGTTTATCGGATCCTTGGCCCCGACGACGTCCCTTCAGGAAGCTCCCCTCAAAGCCGTCTTCAAGCCTTAGGTGATTACGCGCGCGGTAAAGTCCGCGGGGCGCTACACCACGGCGTCAGGCGGGCCTTCGCCGTGCTCGCTTCCCATTACGTTGTGGACCTGGAGCGGGTCAGTGAGGGGTATTGTCTTCCTGACGAAGACGAAGCCGCCCTGGCAGAAGTTCAGCGGCTCGACGCGGTCGCCGTGGGTCCGAGCGCGGCGCTGGCGACCACCTTTGAGGCGGAGATCCTTCCTCCTGCGCCGCCGCTGGAAGCGGAGGTGGACCTTACCGACGGCGGGGGCAGAACTGATGGCGCGGCGCCTTCCCGAGGCAACGTCTAACTTTTGTTGGGGCAGTTTCTGTTGGATGCGTGCTTTACCGCGGCCACCGAGGCCTGGACACTTTACTTTTCTTGCATGAAGTCGTACTCTCTTCTCTTTCAATCTGCGCGCCTGGCCTGACTTGTCAACAATAGGGTGATTTCCCGAGTTGGGTCCTTTTTCGTGGCAGGCGATGAGTGAGGTGTCCCTAGCCCGGAGGCATAGGTGTTCCTCGGCTCAGTTGGTCTCGCCACTTATTCGTACCCATGTTCGCTCCTCGGGACCCTTCTTCTGACATCCGGGAGAACGCAAAAGCCCCTTCTTGATCGAAAAAAATTTTTTTGACGCGAAAAAGTGTGTCCAATCTCGACGCGGAGGGGTTCCCCCTTTTTAGCCCCCGAGGGAGGGTCGGGCTCCGCCAAGGCGAGGCCGACCCTTCCTTGATGACTGATACTCGTGTGTGAGCGGGGGAAGGGCGCAGCCCCCGGGCGTCATCCGTGCAGAGGCCATTCGACGAGTCGGGCCCCTGCCCGAATATTCGGCGAGTGCTCGGCGACATCCCTCGGTATGCCGGGCATGTCCGAGGGACCCCACGCAAAAATGTCGGCGTTTGCGCGGAGAAAGTCGACGAGCACTGCTTCCTATTTGGGGTCGAGCCCGGAACTGATCCGGACCTGCTTGTAGGTGTCGCCACTGGGGTCGAGAGGGACGACCTTAACCGTCTCTGCTGGCTCGAAGTTGCCGGCGTGTCGCTTCACATCCGGCACCTCTCGGGAGAGGTTTTCCAGGTCGGTGATGAGGGCCTCGGATTCGGCGAGGGCCTCGGCGTACTCCACGCACTCCACATCGCATTCGAACGCGTGTTTGTACGTGGGGCTGACGGTGATGACCCCGTTGGGGCCCGGCATCTTGAGCTTCAGGTAGGTGTAGTTGGAGATGGCCATGAACTTCACGTAGCATGGCCTCCCCAATACTGCGTGGTAGGTTCCTCGGAACCCAACCACCTCGAACGTCAAAGTCTCCCTTCGGAAGTTGGAGGGTGTTCCGAAGCAGACAGGAAGGTCGAGCCGTCCGAGGGGCTGGACGCGCTTCCCAGGAATGATCCCTTGGAAGGGCGCAGCGCCTGCTCGGACGAAGGACAGATCGACGCGCAGGAGCCTGAGGGTCTCGGCGTAGATGATATTGAGGCAGCTGCCCCCATCCATCAGGACCTTGGTGAGCCTGACGTCGCCGATGATGGGATCGACGACGAGCGGGTACTTCCCCGGGCTCGGCACGTGGTCGGGGTGGTCAGCTTGGTCGAAGGTGATGGGCTTGTCGGACCAGTCTAGGTAGACTGGCGCCGCCACCCTCACCGAGCAGACCTCCCGACGCTCTTGCTTGCGATGCCGAGCCGAGGCATTCGCCGCATGCCCTCCGTAGATCATGAAGCAGTCGCGGACCTCGGGGAACTCTCCTGCTTGGTGATCTTCCTTTTTGTCGTCGTCGCGGGCCCTGCCACCCTCTGCGGGTGGCCCGGCCCGGTGGAAGTGGCGCCGAAGCATGACGCACTCCTCGAGGGTGTGCTTGACGGGCCCCTGATGGTAAGGGCACGTCTCCTTGAGTGCCTTGTCGAAGAGGTTGGCACCTCCGGGGGGCTTCCGAGGGTTCTTGTGCTCGGCAGCGGCGACAAGGTCTGCGTCGGCGGCGTCGCGTTTCGCTTGCGACTTCCTCCTGCCTTTCTTCTTGGCGCCGAGCGGGGTGGACGCCTCGGGAGCATCCTCCGACGGGCGGCCCTGGGGCTGCTTGTCCTTTCGGAAGATGGCCTCGACCGCCTCCTGGCCAGAGGCGAACTTGGTGGCGATGTCCATCAGCTCGCTCGCCCTGGTGGGGGTCTTGCGACCCAACTTGCTCACCAGGTCACGGCAAGTGGTGCCGGCGAGGAATGCGCCGATGACATCTGAGTCGGTGATGTTGGGCAGCTCGGTGCGCTGCTTCGAGAATCGCCGGATGTAGTCCCGAAGGGACTCTCCCGGCTGCTGCCGGCAGCTTCGGAGGTCCCAAGAATTCCCGGGGCGCACGTACGTGCCCTGGAAGTTGCCGGCGAAAGCTTGGACCAAATCCTCCCAGTTGGAAATCTGCCCCGGAGGCAGGTGCTCCAACCAAGCGCGAGCAGTGTCGGAGAGGAACAGGGGGAGGTTGCGGATGATGAGGTTGTCGTCGTCCGTTCCACCCAGTTGACAGGCCAGGCGGTAGTCCGTGAGCCACAATTCCGGTCTCGTTTCCCCCGAGTACTTTGTGATAGTAGTCGGGGGTCGGAATCGGGCCGGAAACGGCGCCCGCCGAATGGCTCGGCTGAAGACCTGCGGACCGGGTGGTTCGGGCGAGGGACTCCGATCCTCCCCGCTGTCGTAGCGTCCCCCACGCCTGGGGTGATAGCCTCGGCGCACCCTTTCGTCGAGGCAGGCCCAACGGTCGCGATGAGGGTACTCGTTGCCGAGGTGGCCTGGGGCCGCAGGCACGGTGTTGCGCGTGCGCCCGGTGTAGACCGAGGCTTCCCGCATGAGTCGGGAAGTCGCGGCACGAGGTTCCGAGGGGTACCCCTGCCTTCGGGAGGCAGAGCTCTCGGCCCGCCGGGCCGCAGCACCTTCCAGGAGATGCTTGAGCTCTCCCTGGATTCGCCGACCCTCGGTGGTTGATGACTCCGGCATCGCGCGGAGGAGCATCGCCGCGGCTGCCAGGTCCTGACCGGTCCCGCCGGATGCGGGTGGCGGCCTGTCCCTGGCATCGTTGGCGATGCGGTGCTGGAGACCCTGGGGCAGGTGACGTATTTCTCCGGCCGGGGGCTGGCCCGCCCATACCTGTCCGACGTCCCGGCGGATCAACTCGAGCGCTCCTGCCCCCTCGTCGAGCCCGGCCTGCGCCTCGCGGACTTGCTCGAGCTGTGGGTCGTGACCCCCCGCCGGAACGGGGACCACAGCTAGCTCCCGCGGGATGTCGGCGCGAGGCACTGGCCTAGGGAGATCACCATCCTCCGGCATGCCGAGACGGTTGCCTCCGGAGGGATCCCCTAGCTCGACGTGGAAACATTCGCGGCTCGGGCCGCAGTCCTTGTCGTCAAGGCTGCGGCTGCCGTCGGAACAGTCGGAGAGGCAGTAGTTGCATGCGGTCATGAAGTCCCGCATGGCACTGGGGTTGCCAGATCCGGAGAAATCCCAGCAGATGCTGGGGTCGTCATCTTCCTCGGACCCAGAGGGCCCGTAGGTCGAGACGCCCGTCAATCGGTCCCAAGGCGACCGCACACGAAACCCAAAAGGGGTTGCACTCGCCTCAACGTGAGCGCCCGCCAGAGCGAGGTCGCTAGGCGGGTTGAGGTAGAGTCGAAATGACGAAGGATGGGAATCAGTTGGTACCTTTTGGTTGACGAGGAGCGACGAAGTCACGTCGGGGACTGATCGCGCCGTCGTCCTGGGTACGAGGGCGACGTCTTGCAGGCCCTCCGTGAGCGTGCTGGCGTCGTCCACTTGCTCGGGACTGGCGTGTTGCGGGGGGACGGCGCTCGCCTCCGCTTCCAACGCGGGGGGTGACGCCCGACGCGTCCTCCGTTGGGGCGCTGGGGATGTCGATTCGCTCGACAGCCGACGGAGCGCAGCCTCCCGCTTGGCCCTGGTTGCCCCGCCTCCTCCTCCGATGGCGAGGGAGAGGACGAGGCGAGCTCGAATGTTGTTCTTCCCCCACGCGGGGAAGACGTCGTCGATTCCGCCGCCGGCGGGCGGGCTGTCAGCCACCATTGTCGTCGTCGCGCGGCGGTGAAAGGAGTATCATGTCATAGCTGCCGTCGAAAGACATGAACTCGAGGCTCCCGAAACGGAGCACTGTCCCGGGTTGGAGAGGTCGTTGGAGACTGCCCATCTGGAGCTTGACGGGAAACTGCTCGTCAACACGCAGCAGGCCCCTACCTGGCGCGCCAACTGTCGGCGTCTCGAGACCGGGGGGTCCCTAGGCCGACGAGTGAGTGTGCCGCGTGCCCCAGCCCAGATGGGTCGAGCGCGTGGGCGAGCGCGAAGGGGGGAAAGAGCGAGGCGGCCGGAGCCGGGTCGTGAGGGAGGCGGAGATCCCGCGGCCTTCGTGTTCGTCCCGCGCCCAGGTCGGGTGCGCTTGCAGTAGGGGGTTACAAGCGTCCACGCGGGTGAGGGAAGCGAGCGGCCCCAAGAGAGCGCCTGCCCCTGCCCTCGTTCCCGCGGGGGCCAACCTTCTCTAAGAAGGCCCTGGTCCTTCCTTTTATAGGCGTAAGGAGAGGATCCAGGTGTACAATGGGGGTGTAGCAGAGTGCTACGTGTCTAGCGGGGGAGAGCTAGTGCCCTAAGTACATGCCAAGGTGGCAGCCGGAGAGATCTTGGCACCCAGCTGGTGTGGTGTCGTGGCTGTCGGTGGAGCAACGGAGCCTGACGGAGGGACAGCTGTCGGAGCTGTTGGGTCTTTGCTGACGTCCCCCTGCTTCCGTAAGGGAGCTGAGAGCCGCCGTCGTCATAGGGCTAGCGGGGCGCCATCATTGCCTATCTGGCGGAGCTAGCCAGATGGGACGTCGGTCTTGTTCTCTGCGGCCCGAGTCGGCTCGGGGTAGGGTGATGATGGCGCTTCCTGTTGACGTGGCGGACTTGTGCCCTAGGTCGGGCGACGTGGAGGCTCCTCCGAAGCCGAGGTCGAGTCTGTCCTGCATGGCCGAGGCCGAGTCCGAGCTCCCGGGTCGGGCGAGGCGGAGGTCGTTCGGCAGAGGCCAGAGCGGAGTCCGACCCGGGGGTCGGGCGAGGCGGAGTTTGTCGTCTTCCGGGGCCTTAGCCCGAGTCCGAGCCCTGGGTTGGGCGGAGCGGAGTTCGCCGTCTTCTGGGGCCTTAGCCCGAGTCCGAGCCCTGGGTCGGGCGGAGCGGAGTTCGCCGTCTTCTGGGGCCTTAGCCCGAGTCCGAGCCCCTGGTCGGGCGGAGCGGAGTTCGCCGTCTTCCGGGGCCTTAGCCCGAGTCCGAGCCCTGGGTCGGGCGGAGCGGAGTTCGCCGTCTTCCGGGGCCTTAGCCCGAGTCCGAGCCCTGGGTCGGGCGGAGCGGAGTTCGCCGTCTTCTGGGGCCTTAGCCCGATTCCGAGCCCTGGGTCGGGCGGAGCGGAGTTCGCCGTCTTCCAGGGCCTTAGCCCGAGTCTGAGCCCTGGGTCGGGCGGAGCTTCCTATGGCGCCTTTGGCAAGGCCTGGCGGCCTGTCAGTCTCGCTTACCTTTGCGTTAAATGCCCCTGGGACTTGGTTGGTCGGCGCGGCGATTTAGTCAGGGTTGCTTCTTAACGAAGGCAAGGCCTCGGGCGAGCCGGAGGTGCGTCTGCCGTAAAAAGGGGGCCTCGGGCGAGACGGAAACACCTCAGGGTCGGCTGCCCTTGCCTGAGGCTAGGCTCGGGCGAGGCGTGATCGAGTCGCTCGTATGGACTGATCCCTGACTTAATCGCACCCATCAGGCCTCTGCAGCTTTATGCTGATGGGGGTTACCAGCTGAGAATTAGGCGTCTTGAGGGTACCCCTAATTATGGTCCCCGACAGTCTTGATCCTAGCCTTTCTCCATGTGTGCCGCAGAGGAGGACACGGTGGCGTCTGCCACGCTTAGGTTATCTTGGCGATGAGGAGTCTAGGTCTGAGATATTGGATAACCAAGGCCCATAGTACGACAGCAATCGGCATATGCTACGGAACATAATTTGGGTGTTAGTTTTTTTGTTGTGCTAAGGTCTGAACATAATTTGGGTGTGTTAATTGAAAGTTGTCTAGAGGTGGTGGATAGGCGAAATCTAAAAATTACAACTTTAAGCACACACTACAAGCCGAGGTTAGCGTTAGAGTGAATATCAAGTCCGGGAGAGAGGGGAAAAACAAATCAAATGAAATACAAGCGAATGAACACGGTGATTTGTTTTACCGAGATTCGGTTCTAAAGAACCTAGTCCCCATTGAGGTGGTCACAAAGACCGGGTCTCTTTCAACCCTTTCCCTCTCTCAAACGGTCACTTAGACTGAGTGAGCTTTCTCCTTAATCAAATGGATCATTTAGACCCCACAAGGACCACCACACACTTGGTGTCTCTTGCTTTGATTACAAGTCACTTAGAGAGCAAGAACGAGGAAGAAGAAAGCCAACCAAGCAAACAAGAGCACAAGGAAACACAAATGATCCTCTCACAAGTCTAAATGCGCTAGAGTTGATTTTGAGACTTTGAGCGAATCGATCTCTTGAATTGTGTCTTTGGAGTGGTGTCTATTGCACTTGTATTGAATGAGAAGTAGTGAATGCTTGGATGGTTGGAGTGGAGGTGGTTAGGGGTATTTGTAGCCCCCAACCACCAATTCAACCGTTGGGACATGCTGCTGTTGATGGGCGCACCGGACAGTCCGGTGCGCCACCAGACACTGTCCGGTGCGCCAGCCACGTCACCCAACCGTTAGGGTTCTGACGGTTTCGACCGTTGTAGCTTTGTCTTTATGTGGCACCGGACAGTCCGGTGCCCCACCGGACAAGCACTGTTCACTGTCCGGTGCCCCTACTGCGGTTGTTCTGACTTCTGCGCGAATTGTCCGTGCATTGTAGCGTTGCAGGCGACTGTTCCAGTCGACCGTTGCCCTGGCTAGCCATTGCTCTGCTGGTGCACCGGGCAGTCCGGTGAATTATAGCGGAGCGGCGCTTCTGAAACCCGAAGGTGGCAAGTTTAAAGTTGTACGGCCCTGGTACACCGGACACTGTCCGATGGCACACCGGACAGTCCGGTGCGCCAGACCAGGGTTCTCTTCGGTTTTTTGCTCCTTTCTTTTGAACCCTATCTTGATCTTTATATTGGTTTGTGTTGAACCTTTATTGAAGCGTCCCGATCCTTTGAGACTCAAATGTGAAACAATTACTAGTCCCAGGATGCTAGTAAACACATTCCTTACTTTACTTCAAATAGTACAGAGTTCGAATAAAAGTTATTACAATACCAGAGTACAAGCTCTAGCAAGCCTAAAATACAAAGCGCAGTGAAAGATTAACTAGCCCAAGCCACAGGCAGAACTGGGTGCAGACACAACCCCCTTCTAGTCGAGCATAGCAGAAAAGAAGTCTTCAACTGCTGAAAAACATAAATAAATCTGGGTGAATACGCTAGGTATTCCGCAAGCCCATCCCGCCCGTAAAGAGGGAGGTACCTATATAATACATGCTTTATATGGTGGAGTTGAAGTCACTCTTTTTTTAAGAGAAAGGCAATACTTTGATGGTTTTCCCCAAAGGAAGAAGTAGCACATTTTCATTTCCAAAAACACTTACGCACACATTTCCCTGTTGACGGAGATCATAAAATACTAATTGTCATACCACACCAAACTCGTCCATACCAGTGGACACGGACTATTCGAATAGGTTTAAACTCTGCGCAGAGGGGTACACTTTACCCACTAGTCTGGCTCTGCGGTCTCATGGCCAATGAGACCTGAATCCGAATCTCTTTCTTTCCTCGCACGTCCTTACCTTAACGGTTATACCGGAAGGAGTCAGGCCACCGCCATGTCCAAATCGGATAAAACATTCCCCCTCCTTATCCTCTCGGTGCTCCCCAGCCATCATAACCCTGGGGTTTGGACCGTACGAGTTTAGATTGAGTGACTACCCATACAGTCTCGAGTGGTTGTACTTGTCATGAGTACAGGTAGTGAAGGATGACAAACCAGTCCTTATATGAGGGGACAATCCTTCTGCTCACACCTAACCCGACTGAGCCATCACCTTAGGCCCTCTTCTAGACTAGGGAGTCCCTGATTATCCCACTCCAAATGTGATAAGGGTGAATACCCTTCATCATACACTTTTTGAAAACATCATTTGGTAGAAATACCACCCTTTTCTCATCCCACATTTTGTACTCAAAAGATATTCTTTAACGCGGGCTATCTCTCTTCTGACGATGCAAAGGACCCAACCTTATTCCCGGCTTAGGTAGTGGTAGAAAGAGTAGGTAATTTATGCATCAAGGGAAGAATGGACTTGCCTTCGTCGAAGTTTTCCTGGCACGAAAGATCTATTTTGGAGAGGTCGGGTTCCTGCCCTTCTTCCGGAGCTACAAATTCCGGAGGATCGGATCCCTCTTCTCCTAGCAAAAATAGGTAAAGAACAATACATCAACCATGGTGGCTTGGTGGAGTGTGCCAACTTTTAAATATTATTATTTTGTGCCCTATAATTTATTTAGACTATTTTTGGTGCATAAAATATCAATATATGCATAAATACATGAAAATAGGAAAAAGAAATGGAAAAAGGAAAAAGAAAAGGGATTCCCTGCTAACTGGGCCGGGGGGAGATTTTGGCCCAGCCGAAGCGCGCGCACGCGGCCGCGCGACAGGCAGCCCAGCAAGCCCACGGAGAGGGAAACGACGTGGGGATGGCGCTGTTGGCATGGGCCCACGCGTCAGAGGGAGGAGGGGGGGTTAACGGTGTTGGGGGGGGGAGGCGGTCCACGGCGGGGAGAACCGGTCGTCGGTGAAGTTCCACGACGGTTCTTCGCCGGTGGTCCGGTTCTGCGTCGACGGGATGGTGGTAAGGCATGAGCAGGGGTAGGGGATTACGGAGGCGGGGTCAATTTGGCCGGTGGACGCTCGGGATGCCTAGTCCACGGTGAGGTGGCGGGTGCCCGCGGCGGTGAAGTCGCCGGCGAGACTACTAGGCACAATAGGCGAAGGGGAAGTGCGTGATGTACTTGGGGCGCAGTGGCAGAGCTTAAGAGCTATAGCAATTTGGCTATAAGCTAACAGAGGGGAGAGGGAGGGGCTCACCGGAGAGAAGGAAGGCGGCGGCGCCGAGATTGATTCGATCCAGTGGAGGGGGAGAGGGAGTGGTCGAGGCCGGTGTGAGGAAGGATGGAGCTCGGGCGGTCCTTTTTATAGGCGCCTGGGGCGGGGTAGGGAGGAGAGGTGGCGAGCTTGCCATGACGGTGATGATGGTATACAGTGGCGACAGGACGACTTGGGCAGGCGGGGGTGAAGGGACGGCTCGGGCACAGTGCGCGGTGGCGCAAGGCGCCAAACCGAGCTGGTGAGAGCGTTAATGGCAAGGCGATGGGGCGAATGGTGGCCGGCGGTGAACGCGCCGATAGCTTGGTCACGGGCGAGGGGGAGAAGGGGCTAACAGGCGGGGCTCGCTTGCCAGAGAGAGGGCGGTCGCGAGGGAGCGAGGGCGGGCGCGGCTGGCTGGTGGGGCCAGCCGGTCAGCAGGGAAGGGAGGAGCGCGACGCACGAGCGGGCGCACGAGAGATGGGCCACATGGGCCACGAGGGAGGGAGGAGCGCAGGCGCGCGGGGAGGAGAGATGGGCTAGATCCGGCCCAGCCGGGGGGGGGGGGGGAGAATTTCCTTTTTCCTTTTTTTATTTCCTATTTTTATTTCTATTTCTTTTAATCTCCTTTTTCTTTTGAACAAAAATTTTTCTATATTTTCTTGGGTGTCAAAATATTCTATGTGATGTGCTACTAACAACCATGGTGTATGCATGTGATGAATGAAATGCCTTATGAGGTGGGGTCCTAGGAGATAATCAAGGGGGGTTAGGAGTTTTAGGGTTTCTAACCTTTGGATTGAATTTTGGGATGTTACATTTATGCACTTGTAGAATATATAATCTAGAGCAAACTAGTTAGTCCAATCTTTGTGTTGGCATTCAACCACCAAAATTATTTATAGGAAAAGGTTAAACCCTATTTTCCTTTCAATCTCCCCCTTTTTAGTGATTGATGCCAACACAAACCAAAGCAAATATATAAGTGCAGAATTTGAACTAGTTTGCATGAGTTAAGTGCATAGGTTGCTTGGAATTAAACAAATTTGTTCTTTTACTAGATATGCATGGTTGGTTTTCTTTTATTTAACATTTTGGACCACGCTTGCACCACTTGTTTTGTTTTTGCAAATTCTTTTGGAAAATCTTTTCAAAGTCTTTTGGCAAATAGTCAAAGGTATATGAATAAGATTTCAAGAAGCATTTTCAAGATTTGAAATATTCTCCCCCTGTTTCAAATGGTTTTCCTTTGACTAAACAAAACTCCCCCTAAATAAAATTCTCCTCTTAGCTTTCAAGAGGGTTTTACCAATTTTTTTGTAAATACCAAATTGAATAAGATCAAATACATTTAGATACCAATTTGAAAATTTCTTAAAAATTTTGACATTGGTGGTGGTGCGGTCCTTTTGCTTTGGGCTAATACTCTCTCCCCCTTTGGCATGAATCGCCAAAAACGGAGACTTTGTGAGCCCTTGTTACTTTCTCCCCCATTGGTACAAGTAAATATGAGTGACAGATTATACCAATTTGAGAGTGATGTGGAGTGATGGAGAAGGGTAAATGATACCGATAGAGTGGAGTGGAAGCCTTTTCTTCGCCGAAGACTCCATTTCCCTTTCAATCTACGACTTAGCATAGTAACACACTTGAAAACACATTAGTCGTAGTCATGAAAGAGTTATGATCAAAGGTATAGAAATGAGCTATGTGTGCAAAGTGTTAATCAAAGTTCCGAGAATCAAGAATGTTTAGCTCATTCCTAAGTTTGGTAAAGGTTTTCTCATCTAATGGTTTGGTGAAGATATCGGCTAATTGTTCTTTGGTGCTAACATAAGCTATCTCGATATCCCCCTTTGTTGGTGATCTCTCAAAAAGTGATACCGAATGTCTATGTGCTTAGTGCGGTTGTGTTCAACGGGATTATCCGCCATGCGGATTGCACTCTCATTGTCACATAGGAGAGGGACTTTGCTCAATTTGTAGCCATAGTCCCTGAGGGTTTGCCTCATCCATAGTAATTGTGCGCAATAATGGCCTGCGGCAATGTACTCGGCTTCGGCGGTAGAAAGAGCTACTGAGTTTTGTTTCTTTGAAGCCCAAGACACCAGGGATCTCCCCAGAAACTGACAAGTCCCTGATGTGCTTTTTCTATCAATTTTACACCCTGCCCAATCGGCATCTGAATATCCTATTAATCAAAGGTGGATCCCTTAGGGTACCAAAGTCCAAACTTAGGAGTATAAACTAAATATCTCATGATTCTTTTCACGGCCCTAAGGTGAACTTCCTTAGGATCGGCTTGGAACCTTGCACACATGCATACGGAAAGCATAATATCTGGTCGAGATGCACATAAATAGAGTAAAGATCCTATCATCGACCGGTATATCTTTTGATCTACGGATTTACCTCCCGTGTCGAGGTCGAGATGCCCATTGGTCCCCATGGGTGTCTTGATGGGCTTGGCATCCTTCATTCCAAACTTGTTAAGTATATCTTGATTGTACTTTGTTTGGTTGATGATGGTGCCCTCTTGGAGTTGCTTGACTTGAAATCCTAGGAAATACTTCAACTCCTCCATCATAGACATCTCGAATTTTTGAATCATGATCCTCCTAAACTCTTCACAAGTAGATTTGTTAGTAGAACCAAATATGATATCATCAACATAAATTTGGCATACAAACAAATCTTTTGCAATAGTTTTGGTAAAGAGTGTAGGATCGGCTTTTCCGACTTTGAAGCCATTAGTGATAAGAAAATCTCGCAGGCATTCATACCATGCTCTTGGGGCTTGCTTGAGCCCATAAAGTGCCTTTGAGAGTTTATAAACATGGTTAGGGTACTCACTATCTCTAAAGCCGGGAGGTTGCTCAACATAGACCTCTTCCTTGATTGGTCCATTGAGGAAGGCACTTTTCACGTCCATTTGGTAAAGCTTAAAGCCATGGTAAGTGGCATAGGCAAGTAATATGCGAATTGACTCAAGCCTAGCTACGGGTGCATAGGTTTCACCGAAATCCAAACCTTCGACTTGTGAATATCCCTTAGCCACAAGTCAGGCTTTGTTCCTTATCACCACACCATGCTCATCTTGTTTGTTGCGGAATACTCACTTGGTTGCTACAACATTTTGGTTAGGACGTGGAACAAAATGCCA
The DNA here is from genome assembly GCA_029449295.1 of Zea luxurians. Classification (NCBI taxonomy): domain Eukaryota; kingdom Viridiplantae; phylum Streptophyta; class Magnoliopsida; order Poales; family Poaceae; genus Zea; species Zea luxurians. Next base: position 107,054,631 of record JAOPSE010000010.1, read on the forward strand.
TACCTCATTTCTCATGAAGTTGTTGAGCTCCTCTTGCATTGTCAACACCCAATCCGAGTCTCTTTGTGCATCCTCCACCCTGTATGGCTCAATAGAGGACACAAAAGAGTAATGTTCACAAAAATGAGCGACTCGAGATCGAGTGGTTATGATGAGGACATCACTTCTATACAAACAATGAATGGACCGATAGGACGATCGCGTGCACGACAGCTAAATCTCCAGGAACCTTGGAGAGGACCAGCAAGGACTTGAGAAAGGCCTAGGTGTTGAGGAGGAGCAGCAAGGGCGTCCACAACAGGAAGGAGATCAAGTTCGAGTCAGCTGTGACTCCATCTCGGGTTCCAGGACCAGTCTGCACTAAAATGGACGCCCAAGATGCATCCGGACTCCGATTGCGACGGACTGGATATGGTTGGAAAGATAACGAGATTATCTAACCAACCCAACTAGTTCCACCCTAAAATTTATCCGGAGTAAACGGGAATCGTCGAAACAAGTCAGCATTCAGATTCTGTTTTGGTGCTGCGACACCGTCTGTTGGGCCGTTGGGCCGTGTATCGTGTCGGAGCCCATTAGGGGCGAGTCCAGGGGTCACGCACGCCCTAATACTCTATTTATTCAGTAGCCGCCGCCACATTTAGGTTTGGGGGTTTTGCTTAGATCAATTCTGTTATCGAACAGTGGCGCCGTCATCGGCTTGTGAGACCCCCTCCCGTAATCAATACAATTTTGGTTGCGTTTCTTTCCTGTTCTTGCTTGTGTTCTTGATTGCGCTTGCTGGGATAAGCCTTCGTGGCGAGGTCATTCGTGTGTCACGGGTGATAACCAACGGAGCCGTGGTGTAGTGATTGCGAGGAACCGTTTGCTCGGAGCCTTAGATCATCAACGTCGAGATCTCCACTCAATCAAATTATCGTATCTCATGGAAGATCGGGCCGCGTCCACTATCAATTGGTATCAAATTTCCAGGTTGCCCGTGAGGTATAATTCTACCTTTAGATTACTTTTGTTTCGTCCCATAGTCCATAAAAAGCCAAAAAAAATTACGATCAGTTTATTCCGACCTAAAACCATCGCCTTAGCCTTTGCACAATTCAGTTTTAGAGTCTGCATTTTTGAGTTCGTGTTCTAGTTGAGTTTGGTTGCTGGATTAGATTTGTTTTGGTTCAGTTTGATTGTGTCCATCCGCTTCCATCCTACAAAACCGACCCTATCTACAAAACATATCATATCTCTACAATCGACCCTATCCACAAAACAGATCCTATCTCTACAACCGACCCTATCCATAAAACAGATCCTATCTCTAAAACTGATCCTATCTCCAAACAGATCCTGTATCTAAACCGACCATATCCACAAAACAAATCCTATCTCTAAAACCAACCCTATCCACAAAATAGATCCTATCTCAACAACCGACCCTATCTACAAAATAGATCCTATCTCTAAAACCGACTCTATCCACAAAACCGAACCCCCACTCTTTCAACACCTCGCCAGAAACTCTGATTCAGAGTCCAAACTTAAAACGGCCATAACTTTCGCCTCGGAACTCGAATCGGGCCCATTTTTTTTTCAAATCGCACAGAATTAAATTTTGCATCCGATTCTTTCCGGATTTGTCGGATTTGCTGTTTTTAAAATTCCCAAATTCGGCTGGGAAATAGGACTTTTCGTTTTTCAGACATTTATTCCGATTTTAGGGCAAACTTGCAGAAATTCCAGAGGACGCGTCATTGCACAAAAAAATCTGAAACTTGGTGTGTTATCTTCTTATGTGCTGCTGCAAAATAGAAAAATATAAAAAAAATATTTGAAAAAAAAAGAAAATCGCAAAAAAAGAAGGTAGCACATAACCAGAAACGCTAGTGTTCTGTGCAGCTCTGTGATTATTTTGCCTCAAGCCTGTTTTCTTGCTGCACCCATATACTTGTACCTCCTTTCTTGTGCCTTAGTCCAACTGTTCTATTACATTTTCTAGGCCAGCAACTAGGACGAGTACTTGGAACACTTATTCAGCATTGCTATATGTTACTGACTTATGTGCCATATATATATATATATATATATATATATATATATATATATATATATATATATATATATATATATATATATATATATCTTCCCAGAACTCCAGCTTTCTCTCGAGCAGAACAGGTACTCCTTTGCAATCACACCCACGCTCGTTGGACAGTCACACCGGTCACTGTTTGCCACCTGCAGTGCTGGTAAGAACGTTGTAAGAGCGGGGTAAGACGCTTCATAATTTGTATTCCACCACCACCACCCTAAGAGATAGTTGTAGGGTTCACATTGTTTGTTGCCTTTTTGTCTCTGTTTTATGCTAACAATGACAGGACCAATGAATCAAATGGACAAGGACAAGGGGCCTAAGCTTAACGACGATAAGTGTGTCTCTCAGCTGGAATTGAAGGAGATGATGCGCGCGATGACTGAAGCTTTTAAAAAATACTAGGACTCTGCGGCGACATCCTATGAGCAGCTTGATCGACGAGTTGATAAACTTGTTACACGCATGGACGTACTGGAGGCTCGTCCCCCACCAACAACTCTAGCCCCATCTCACTCTCCTGTGGACGACGACAACGATGACAACGATGTTTATGCACCGCTGCCACAACGCTTCGCACGTAATCGACAAGGTATGGGAGGTAATGGTAGACGTCGTCATCATAATCCTCAACCAGACCATGATCCATTTGCTAAAATTAAGTTCTCTATTCCACCGTTCATGGGTTCTTATGATGCTGAAGCTTACTTAGACTGGGAGATGACGGTAGAACAAAAATTTAATTCCCATCTTGTTCCTGAGCAGCATAGGGTTAGACAAGCCACTAGTGAATTTAGAGATTTTGCTATCATTTGGTGGAATGAACTTGTTAACACACGTGCTGCACCACAAACATGGAATGCGTTAAAAGAGGAGATGCGAGCTCGCTTTGTTCCCCCTTCTTATAGACGTGATCTTCGACAAAATTGCAACGCTTAGATCAGGGAGACATGTCGGTACAGGAATACTACCAAGAGCTTTAGAAAGGTATGCTACGATGTGGGGTAGTTGAGGATCCGGAGGATCAAATGGTTAGGTTTTATGGGGGATTGAGGCGGGAGATTCAGGATATTGTTGATTATAAAGAATATCATTCTATACAATGCTTGTTCCATCTGGCAGAAAAAGAATTGCAGGGTCATCAACAGCGGAGGAGTAGCACTTTCGCGCCACACCAGCCACCGGCGCCAGCTAAGGCATCATCCTCTTCGGGCGTACGGACGTCCACATCTTCCTCCACTAGCGGCACACGCAGCACCGCACCTTCGGCATCACAGGGACACGACAACAGCAAGTCCTTGGTGCCTTCGGGTGTTGCAGCAAAACCTGCTACGACCACCTCTTCCACAGGCCGCTCCTCCGACATCAAGTGCCACCGCTGCCAGGGACTTGGCCATATTCAGCGAGATTGCCCCAGCAAACGGGCATACATTGCTACTGGTGATGGTGGGTATGTTAGTGCTTCTGATGTTGAAGATGAAGATACTGTTGGAGCTAACATTGCAGAGAGTTATGATGGTGATGAAGAGGTTCTTGGTACAACAGCGACCGAGACCTATAAGGCCTTGATTGTGCAACGAGCTTTGAGTGCCACGGCTATTGACGACGACAACAGACAGCGCCACAACCTCTTCAACATGTTCCTCATCGTCAAGGACTACCGTGTACATACCATCATTGACGGTGGTAGCTGCAACAACTTGGTGAATGTTGAGTTGGTCAAGAAGCTTGGCTTGACAACACGAGAGCATCCCCACCCTTATCACATTCAATGGTTTAACAACAGCGGTAAGTTCAAGGTAACAAAAACAACAAGGGTGCATTTTTCTATTGGCTCTTACCATGACTTTGCTGATTTCGATGTGGTGAGTATGGATGCTTGCTCTCTTTTACTGGGACGTCCTTGGGAATTTGATACTGATGTTATTCACCATGGTAGATCTAATAAATATACTTTCATGCATAAGGGAAAGAAAATTGTGTTGCTTCCTATGACTCCCACTGAAATTGTCCACTTTGAACATGAGAAAGAGACTAATGCTAAGCAAAAAGGTTTTTTGAACTATGAAAATCAGCAACCTATTAAGTTAAAAACTCCTACTTTGCTAGCCACTAGATCTGATCTTGATGAGTTACATGCCTCTATTGGACTTTGCTATGCCTTAGTGTGCAAAAATGCTTTCTATTCCATTGATGATAAGTCTATTACTTTGCCACCGGCTATTGCTAACCCTTTGCAACAGTATATGGATGTGTTTCCCTCTGAGATACCCCCTGGATTACCACCTGAGTTGCCTCCAGATTTTTGGGATAGTCCCACCTTTAACATTTCAGATTTGAAGCCATATATGGGTGACGAAAATGAGATCGAGTCGAGGACGACTCCAATTCAAGAGGAGGAGGATGATGAGGACATCACTTCTATACAAACAATGAATGGACCGATAAGACGATCGCGTGCACGACAGCTAAATCTCCAGGAACCTTGGAGAGGACCAGCAAGGACTTGGGAAAGGCCTAGGTGTTGAGGAGGAGCAGCAAGGGCGTCCACAACAGGAAGAAGATCAAGTTTGAGTCAGCTGTGACTCCATCTCGGGTTCTAGGACCAGTCTGCACTAAAATGGACGCCCAAGATGCATCCGGACTCCGATTGCGACGGACTAGATATGGTTGGAAAGATAACGAGATTATCTAACCAACACAACTGGTTCCACGCTAAAATTTATCCGGAGTCAACGGGAATCGTCGAAACAAGTCAGCATTCAGATTCTATTTTGGTGCTGCGACACCGTCTGTTGGGCCGTTGGGCCGTGTATCGCGTCGGAGCCCATTGGGGGGAGTCCAGGGGTCACGCATGCCCTAATACTCTATTTATTCAGTAGCCACCGCCACATTTAGGTTTGGGGGTTTTGCTTAGATCAATTCTGTTATCGAACAGTGTCGCCGTCATCGGCTTGTGAGACCCCCTCCCGTAATCAATACAATTTTGGTTGCGTTTCTTTCCTGTTCTTGCTTGTGTTCTTGATTGCGCTTGCAGGGATAAGCCTTCGTGGCGAGGTCATTCGTGTGTCACGGGTGATAACCAATGGAGCCGTGGTGTAGTGATTGCGAAGAACCGTTCGCTCGGAGCCTTGGATCATCAACGTCGAGATCTCCACTCAATAAAATTATCGTATCTCACGGAAGATCGGGCCGTGTCCACTATCAGGTTACCCCTTATGAATATCACCGAGAATGGAGTTCACGGGGTGATCTCTTTGAATCGCTTGGTGGACTCTTGGGTGTGGTGGTCTTTGACCCTGAATCTCCTGATCATCTTCCTTCTCTTGATCAACTTCATCTCCCCCTTGATCATTGTCCTCCTCTTGAGGTGGCTCATCCTCTTGATCTTCATCTTCATTGTCTTGAGCTTGATCCTCATCTTGGGTTGGTGGAGATGCTTGATTGGAAGATGACGGTTGATCTTGAACTTGTGTGGGCTCTTCGGATTCCTTAGGACACACATCCCCGATGGACATGTTCCTTAGTACGACGCATGGAGCCTCTTCATCATCTAGCTCATCAAGACCAACTTGCTCCACTTGGGAGCCATTAGTCTCATCAAACACAATGTCACAAGAAACCTCAACTAATCTAGTGGATTTGTTGAAGACTCTATATGCCCTTGTGTTTGAGTCATAACCAAGTAAAAAGCCTTCTACAACCTTTAGGAGCAAATTTAGATTTTCTACCTCTTTTAACAAGAATAAATCATTTGCTACCAAAGACTCTAAAATATGAAACATTGGGCTTTTTACCGGCGAGGAGTTCATAAGATGTCTTCTTGAGGATTCGGTGAAGGTAGAACCGGTTGATGGAGTAGCAGGCGGTGTTAATTGCCTCAGCCCAAAACCGGTCCGGAGTCTTGTACTCATCAAGCATGGTCCTTGCCATGTCTAATAGAGTTCTATTCTTCCTCTCCACTACACCATTTTGTTGAGGTGTGTAGGGAGAAGAGAACTCATGCTTGATGCCCTCCTCCTCAAGAAAGCCTTCAATTTGAGAGTTCTTGAACTCCGTCCCATTGTCGCTTCTTATCTTTTTGATCCTTAATCCAAACTCATTTTGAGCCCATCTCAAGAATCCCTTTAAGGTCTCTTGGGTTTGTGATTTTTCCTGCAAAAAGAACACCCAAGTGAAGCAAGTATAATCATCCACAATTACAAGACAGTACTTACTCCTGCCGATGCTTATGTAAACTATCGGGCCAAATAAATCCATGTGGAGTAACTCTAGTGGCCTGTCCGTTGTCATTATGTTCTTATGTGGATGGTGGGCACCAACTTGCTTCCCTGCTTGACATGCTCTACAGAACCTGTCTTTCTCAAAATGAACATTGGTTAGTCCCAAAATGTGCTCTCCCTTTAGAAGCTTGTGAAGATTCTTCATCCCAACATGGGCTAGTCGGCGATGCCAGAGCCAACCCATATTAGTCTTAGCAATTAAGCAAGTATCGAGTTCAGCTCTATTAAAATAAACTAAGTATAGCTGACCCTCTAATACTCCCTTAAATGCTACTGAATCATCACTTCTTCTAAAGACAGTAACACCTAAATCCGTAAAAAGACAGTTGTAACCCACTTTGCATAATTGAGATACAGAAAGCAAGTTGTAATCTCAAGAATCTATAAGAAAAACATTGGAAATAAAATGGTCAGGTGATATAGCAATTTTACCAAGTCCTTTGACCAAACCTTGATTTCCATCCCGAATGTGATAGCTCGTTGGGGATCTTCGTTTTTCTCATAGGAGGAGAACATTCTTTTCTCCCCTATCATATGGTTTGTGCACCCACTATCAATTATCCAACTTGAGCCCCTGGATGCATAAGCCTACAAAACAAATTTAGGCCTTGTTCTTAGGTACCCAAACGATCTTGGGTCCTTTCACATTAGAAACAAGCACCTTGGGTACCCAAACACGTCTTGGAGCCCTTGTGTTTGCCCCCAACATATTTGGCAAGTACTTTGCCTGATTTGTTGGTGAGCACATAAGAAGCATCAAAGGTTTTAAATGAAACATTGGGTTCATTTGATGCAGTAGGAGTTTTCTTTTTAGGCATTTTAACATGGGTAGAATGTCTAGAGCTAGATGCCTCATTCTTGTACATAAAAGCATGATGGGAAATAGAATGAGACTTACTAGCATGAATTCTCCTAATCTTGTGCTCAGGATAACCAGTAGAATATAAAATGTAACCCTCGTTAACCTAAACCATGGGAGCCTTGTCCTTAACAAAATTAGACAATCTTTTGGGGGCATTAAGTTTGACATTGCTTCCTTGTTGGAAACCAATGCCATCCTTGATGCCAGGGCGTCTCCCACTATAGAGCATGCTTCTAGCAAATTTATAATTTTCGTTTTCAATTTCATGCTCATTAATTTTAGTAGTTAATTGAGCTATGTGATCATTTTGTTGTTTAATTAAAGCAATGCGCTCATGAATAGCATCAACATTTACATCTCTACATCTAGTACAAATAGAGACATGATCAACCGTAGATATAGATGGTTTGCAAGCATTTAATTCTTCAATCTTAGCATGTAAAATAGCATTCTCATTTCTAAGATTGGAAACAACATCATTGCAAACATTTAAATCTTTAGGCTTATAAATTAATCTAGTATTTTCATCCCTAAGGCTAGAAATTGATTCATTTAATTTATCAATCTTAGCAATCAAACTAGCATTTTCATTTTAAGGTTGATAATTGAACCATGACAAACTTTTGAGTTTTCAACCTTAGCAGTTAAACTAACATTCTCAATTCTAAGGTTGGATATAGTGTCATGGCAAATGCTAAGCTCTTTAGTCAGGTTTTCACATTTTTCTGTCTCCTGAGCGTAAGCATTCTTTACCTTAACATGCTTTTTATTTTCCTTAATAAGGAATTCCTCTTAGCTATCCAAGAGTTCATCCTTCTCATGAATATCACCTATTAATTCATTTAATTTTTCTTTTTGTTGCATGTTAAGGTTGGCAAAAAGGGTAAGCAAATTATCCTCATCTTCACTAGAGCTATCCTCATCACTAGATGTTGTATATTTAGTGGAGGCTCTAGATTTTACCTTCTTTCTTTTGCCGTCCTTTGCCATGAGGCACTTGTGGCCGACGTTGGGGAAGAGAAGTCCTTTGTTGACGGCGATGTTTGCGGTATCCTCGTCCGAGGAGGAGTCGGTGGAGCTCTCGTCGGAGTCCCATTCCCAACACACGTGGGCATCGCCGCCCTTCTTCTTGTAGTACTTCTTCTTCTCCTTCCTCTTTCCCTTCTTGTCGTTGTCCCTATCACTAGACATAGGGCATTTAGCGATAAAATGACCGGGCTTACCACACTTGTAGCACACCCTTTTGGAGCGGGGTTTGTAGTCCTTCCCCCTCCTTTGCTTGAGGATTTGGCGAAAGCTATTGATGATGAGCGCCATCTCCTCGTTGTCGAGCTTGGAGGTGTCAATGGGAATTCTACTTGGCGTAGATTCCTTCTTTTCTTCCTCCGTTGCCTTGAATGCGACGGGTTGCACCTCGGGTGTGGAGGTGCCGCCTTGCTTGATGATTTGTTTGGAGCCTTTGATCATCCACTCAAAGCTCACAAACTTTCCTATCACTTCCTCGGGTGACATTAGCTTATATCTAGGATCACCACATATTAATTGAACTTGAGTAGGATTACGAAATACGAGTGATCTAAGAATAACCTTGACCATTTCATGGTCATCCCATTTTGTGCTCTTGAGGTTGCGCACTTGATTCACCAAGGTCTTGAGCCGGTTGTACATGGCTTGTGGCTCCTCCCCTTGGTTGAGGATGAATCGACCGAGCTCCCCCTTGATCGTCTCACGCTTGGTGATCTTGGTCACCTCATCCCCTTCGTGTGCGGTCTTTAGTACATCCCAAATCTCCTTGGCACTCTTCAATCCTTGCACCTTATTATACTCCTCTCGACATAGAGAGGCGAGGAGTATAGTAGTGGCTTGGGAGTTGAATTACCGAATTTGGGCGACCTCGTCCGAGTCGTAGCCCTCGTCCCCCATGGATGGTACCTACGCTCCAAACTCAACAATGTCCCATATGCTAGCGTGGAGTGAGGTTAGGTGATGCCTCATTTTATCACTCCACATACAATAATATTCACCATCAAAACTGATGGTTTTCCTAATGGGACGGAAAGTAAAGGAGTGTGTTTGGAAATGCGGGGATAGCGTAAGGGGATCTTATTAAACTTCTTGCGCTCATGGCGCTTAGAAGTGATGGACGGCGCGACAGAGCCAGAGGTGGAGGGCGACAAAGAATCGGTCTCGTAGTAGACCACTTTCTTCATTTTCTTCTTCTTGTCGCCACTCCGGTGCGACTTGACGCGGGGAGGTGATTCCTCCCTTCGTTTGGCGCCGGACTCCTTTGATGGAGCCTTCCCGTGGCTTGTGCCCGTTTCCATCTCCCTCTTGGCGGATCCTCCCGACATCACTTCAAGTGGTTAGACTCTAATGAAGTATCGGGCTCTGATATCAATTGAAAGTCGCCTATAGGGGGGTGGATAGGCAAAATCTAAAAATTACAACTTTAAGTACACACTACAAGCCGAGGTTAGCGTTAGAGTGAATACCAAGTCCGGGAGAGAGGGAAAAAACAAATCAAATGAAATACAAGTGAATGAACATGGTGATTTGTTTTACCGAGATTTGGTTCTAAAGAACCTAGTCCTCGTTGAGGTGGTCACAAAGACCGGGTCTCTTTCAACCCTTTCCCTCTCTCAAACGATCACTTAGACCGAGTGAGCTTTCTCCTTAATCAAACAGATCACTTAGACTCCACAAGGACCACCACACACTTGGTGTCTCTTGCTTTGATTACAAGTCACTTAGAGAGCAAGAATGAGGAAGAAGAAAGCCAACCAAGCAAACAAGAGCACAAGGAAACACAAATGATCCTCTCACAAGTCTAAATGCGCTAGAGTTGATTTTGAGGCTTTGAGCGGATCAATCTCTTGAATTATGTCTTTGGAGTGGTGTCTATTGCTCTTGTATTTATAGCCCCCAACCACCAACCGTTGGGACATGCTGCTGTCGATGGGCGCACCGGACACTGTCCGGTGCGCCAGCCACGTCATCCAACCGTTAGGGTTCTAACGGTTTCGACCATTGGAGATTTGTCTTCATGTGGCACCGGACAGTCCGGTGCCCCACCGGACAGGCACTGTTCACTGTCCGGTGCTCCTACTGCGGCTGCTCTGACTTCTGCGCGAACTATCCGCGCACTGTAGCGTTGCAGGTGACCGTTGCAGTTGACTGTTGCCCTGGCTAGCCATTGCTCCGCTGGTGCACCGGACAGTCCGGTGGCACACCGGACAGTCCGGTGAATTATAGCAGAGCGGCTCTTCTGAAACCCGAAGGTGGCAATTTTGAAGTCGTACGACCCTAGTACACTGGACACTGTCCGGTGCGCCAGACCAGGGTTCTCTTCTGTTTCTTTTTGCTCCTTTCTTTTAAACCCTATCTTGATCTTTATATTAGTTTGTGTTGAACCTTTATGCACCTATAGAATATATAATCTAGAGCAAACTAGTTAGTCCAATATTTGTGTTGGGCATTCAACCACCAAAATTATTTATAGGAAAATGTTAAACCCTATTTCCCTTTCATTAATACTTTATTTATTGTCTGCACATGGTTTGTGTTCTTATGATGATGGCTCATGGATCCTGTAAAATATGTGTTAGGATTTAGAGATCCATGTGGGCACTACCATAGGATGCTCGTCACTTGTGTTCTTCGCTCTTGCATGCATTAGGTCGTTTCTAAGACCACATTGGTGCAATGGACTCTATGACATTTGAGGTTGCTGAATTGGATGTAGTAGCAATAATTTGTCACGCTAACAGTAAAAGGAAATGCTATTTGTTGGTTTTAAACGTTAGTAATTGTATCTAGTTTTTATTGGTTCCTGACTTTAGCAACCACTCCATATTTTGATCTATCTTTTTTATAAGTTTGAGTTCATGTGACTTATTTTAGAAACTTGAGCTCACAAACTTCCTCTTATTTGGTCTCTATATGGTGGAATTATATATTCTATAACCTTTGTTTGTTCAGTAAGTCGTTGTGAACTCTTTTCTAATTGCCCCCTTCATTGGATGTGTTGTATCAAGACATATTGGATGGAGTAAAAAACAACATCAATTAGTCAAATAAAAAAATATTATGCGAAGAGTGGAGACAATCAATAAAAAATCTTGAGATCTTTTTGGTTGATAGTTTATGTGGGTATTGTTGTGAGCCGTCTTAACGCACGAGCAACCAATTAGTTATAATGTATCAGCCTATTCGGCCCTATTTGGTGTAGCTGCTGCTTGTTGAAAAAGCAGCTTATCCGAGAAGCCGGTGAAAAGAAGCTTCTACTTATTGTCTGCTTTTAGTTCATTCTGAAAAGCAACTGGACTGATAAGGTGCTGCAGAAGCTTCCTGTTTGGTATAGTTTATGCTTAAATATGTGAAGAAGTTGAAAATAAGTTGTGCCAAATATGGCCTTAATCCGTACCGGCTTCTACTCATTCTACAATATTTTTTTGTCTTTGTGGATTGTAGCTGCATTAGTCCGAATAACTGGTTTTAATCCGAAGCGAACATGTAATATATTATTTTCTATAAAATTAGCTAAACATGATAACATAATAATAACATATTTAGTGTAAAAATAATTAGAGTGCTAACATGCTATCATTAAATTATATACATTGATTTCACCTTCTACAACTAAGAGTCTATGTGCCACATTAAGGCCTGTTTGGTTCGTGGCAAAATGTGCCACACTTTGCCTAAGGTTAATCGTTCGAATTGAATAACTAACGGTGGGGACAGATATCCCCCGGGTCCACTAGAAGGCAAGAAGGCCTCGCGAAAGGCCTTAGGACCATTATTTCGCAAGGCCATCCCTTCGTGGGCCAGGGGAGGAGTGTCTGGCAGAATGGATCAGCGCAAGATCGGATCAACTCGAGCCCATGTGGCTCAACGAAATCAGACGCCATCCACAACAGTGATCCGATTCTCCCGCGCAACACCCTCAGACGTTGGAACTGAATGATGATAAGTCAGTAGGATCATAGGAAGATAAGCTTAGTCGGTTCACTATTACTTAGGCGCATGTTATTATCATATCCGCATGTAACGCCCCACGGTCGAGTATATAAGGCCTAGGGGCACCCCCTCAAATAACATCTCATTCATTAGACGTCTACTCAGCTCTCTAGCATCCTCCATACTAGAGAAACCTCCTTGTAACCCACCATATAAAAGATCCACACCAGGAAGTAGGGTATTACGCCTCTCTAAGCGGCCCGAACCTGTATAAAATTGTCCACTGTTGTAGCATCCCAAAAATTCAAATCTTGGAATTTTCTCAAACTCGCTCTAAATTCAAAATGAATTTCAAATTTCATTTCAAAATGTTTGTTTGCGAGTTGATATCAGCAAATAAAATATAGTGGTCTATATTATCTCCAAAATTCTCCTCAAAATATCCTACAAATATTTCCCTAGTGATCCCCTCAAACTCTTTCAGAAATACTGCCCAAATATTCCACCGATATATCTCCAAGTATTTTCTTCCTAAGAAATACCTTCAGAATCATTTTTCAAATACCTACAAATATTTTCTTAATAACTTTCCTCATGCTCATACGTATACGTATGCCTCTGGTGTCATACGGTGAGCTCTACAAGCTAATTACACTCATATAAGACAAATCCATGCTAATTTCCCACTAATCCTCTCATCCTCCCACTAATCCCCTCATCCCTCTCCCTAATCCCCCAACTATGGCTATAAATAGAGGGGCAAGGGCCTCCTCTCATCCCACCCCAAGCCATTTCATGGCAACTCCCTCCCCCCCACACGCCCACTCCCACTCCACTTCCCACACAAGCACACACTAGCACAAGGATCGTTCGGTTGTTCTTCGATCGTTCGTCCGATCGTTCATGGTTCGTTCATCCGTTCGTCCGATCGTTCGATCGTTCGTCCGTTCGTTCGTCCAAATAATCTTTTTTCTGCCGTTATGCTGCCGAAATTCCGATCGTTCGTTCGTTCGATCATTCGATTGTTCATCGTTCGTTCATAGTTCCTATTCATCGTTCATCGTTCGTTCATACGAACTATTGACCATCACTATTCACCGTCACTATTCATCGTTACTTTTCATCGATCATCTGATTACCCCAAATTTCAACTACTCATCCGTCATGCTGTCCAGTCCACCTAAGACCAGCCAGACCCATATTCCAGTCATACGAACTCCGGTGACTGTGATTTTCCTTCCAGTAGGGAACTTCCCATCTGGTCACCCATCCCAGATTTCTCCAAGTTGAGCACGCTTAACTTTGGGATTCTTTCAAGCCAGACTTTCAAAAAGAAAGGCGAACCATGTTTGTATGGATACGTCTTCAATCCTATAAAACCTGGCCCAAGATACCACAACCCTCTCGGACCAGAATACCACAGCATTCCAGCTATTTGGGTCCCGCCTTACTGTTGTCTGATGAGACACAGTAGGTAGGAATAGTTTCCACCAACATAAACCTCTACCCAAGAAAAGCCCAAAAATAATTCCTCTCACCCCGCTCAAAAATACATTTGTATTTTTGATTTTCCAAATATCTCTAAATATTCAAATTCTAGAATATTCCAAGAATATTCCTTTCCTTTTCTTTTCTCCCTATGATTATAAAATCCAAAACTCCTCCATCCAAACTCAGATTTCTGTCATTCTTGTTTCTAAAATTCTTGTCAAACTATTCCCTATCCAACCATGTCATTCCTTAAGCATGGTTCATATTCTAGAAAACTCCCAAAATACTCCTGTCTCATATTTTACCTATAACTCTCCTATTCATATTAAGTCAGACGATTCATTCGTCACTATTCTCACCAACAGTGAACTTCACTGTGCTACACCACATACACCCAGCTACCCTCTCCCACTCCACACACTCAACACCCTCAGCCAAGGCAAACACCCCACCCACTCAGTTACTCCGCTCTGCCGGCTACACGCATAGTGTCGCTTCGTCTCCAGTCCACCCTCCTAGTAAGCACCTTCGCTCCACCACCAGTAGTATCTCAACACCACGTGACACAGATTCTACTCAAGACTCTACCCATCCATATATCGCTATTCTGACCACTATACTAAATATTTGTTGCTATACTTGTTGGTTTGTATGTTTGCATGTTCATGTTGCATAGTTATCGGAGCATTCGTGCCGTCTCGTGGAGGCCAGATCTGCAAGTCTACGCCAGGCAGTGGAGCTAGAAGCCAGTTCCGCGAGCTCCTCTTCCCCCTTCGCCGGATAAGCACGGCAAGCTCACTAGATCCCTTTGATGCATAAATTACCTATGCTTTTACAACCATAACCCTCAGCCTGTTATTTTATGCATGATATGATTTTGAGACAAGTTATTATGGCCACCCAGCCGCTTGCCGCAATCAATACTTGATATATTTGTTACAAATGATTTGAGAAAAGGTGTGAGTTTTCAAAAGAAAATGCTTTTCAAAATGTGTATGATGAAGGGTTTCCATCCTTATCACCTTTGAGTAGGGATGATCAGGGACTCCCTGGTTTAGGGGAGGGCCTAAGGTGATGGCTCAGCTGGTTTAGGTGTGAGCAGAAGGATTGTACCCTCATATAAGGACCGGTTTGTCATCCTTCACTACTTGTACTCATGATAAGTACAACCACTCAAGACTGTGTGGACAGTCACTCAATCTGAACTCGTACGGGCCAACCCCAGGGTTATGAAGGCTGGGGAGCACCGGGAGGATAAGGAGGGGGAATGTTTTATCCGGTTTGGGCATGGCGGTGGCCTGACTCCTTCCGGTATAGCCGTTAAGGTAAGGACGTGCGAGGAAAGAAAGAGATTCGGCATTCGGGTCTCACGACGGTGAGATCACAGAAACCGGACTAGTGGGTAAAGTGTACACCTCTGCAGAGTTTCAAACCTATTCGAATAGTCCGTGTCCACTGGAATGGACAAGCCTGGTATGGTATGGCAATTAGTGATTTGTTTTCAAAAAAAAAGGGGTGCGTTTGAGAAAAGTGGTTTTTTAAAAGGTCCGGCGGTTGAGCCGTGAGCTATGGTGGACGGGAAGTCCAGTATATGTTTTTGAAAATGAAAACCAGTGGGAAACTGCTGAGATACCTGGATGGTTTAGTCCAGGGGATTTTGTTCTAATATTGAAAAACTTCCTGCTCCTTTGGGAGAGGATGCGCTTTGCAAAATACAAAATGTTTTTCAAAACAACCCTGCATAAAATATTGCTGTTTCTGCAAAATATCCTGAGCTCCACATATTCCATGCATTATATCTGATTTCCCCATTCCGCGGGTGAAGGTGGGCTGCTGAGTACGTTTGTACTCACCCTTGCTTATTTGTTGTTTTTTTAGAAAAGGAGATCGGGTAAGAGTTACGACTGTTCCTAACCTTGCCTGTGGCTGTTGGACCGCTGATTTGCTTCGCTGCGTATATCGGGCTGCTTCAGCCCCACTTTGATGATATGTCCCGAGTTGTGGACCAACTCTTAAAGTTGATCGCCACCTTTATAGGTTTGTCTCGTTTAAGCAGATCTAGAATCATCTGTTGTATAAATGTGTTTACTAGCCTCCTGGGACTAGTAATTGTATCACATTTGAGTCCCAAAGGATTGGGGCGCTTCAGGTGGTATCAGAGCTGTTAGGTTGGCCGCAGGACGTAACCCTTAGCCTGATCCAAAAGTTTTTGAGTCAAAACTATTTTCTTAAAAAATTCTTGCTCTTATCCCTTCATTTCAAAAATGGTTTCCCCCTTTCCTTCTCTCAGAAGTCAGATGGAGGTTCGCTGCCAAACCAGCTTTTGCCAGAATGAAGATGGTTTCCCCAAGTTGCTGAGAGCATGCACAGTCCGCCTCGAAATCAGGAGCCAGCCAGAGTATGATGGTCGTGAATTCATCGAGCATGGCACGGAGAAGTGTGTCGTGACTGTATACATTGGATCCAGTCAGCACCATGTGGAATGGAGTGTCACTGCTGCTGGGCACAGATTCAAAGACACCTATCAAGTCGTCGCTCGCAAGGCATTGAGGGCCCTGTGTCAGATCTATGAAGAAGAAGTGGTCGACACCCCGCTCAGGTTCTTTCCGCCCTTTCAGAGAGACCGTCCAGTTTGGATGGCCAGGATGCGTGCATTGGAAGGTCAGCAGCTGCTTGAGGACGACCCCTCAGTCGTGTACCTCACGGCATACCTGCTCACCCTGGATGCTCAGTATGATTTCTTGGCTTGGCGCCACCGTTAGATGATTGCCCGAGCAGAAGATGCAGAGAAGCACAACCGTAAGCTCCATGTGGATCTCACCTCAGCCCAAGCCCGTGTAGCATCCTTGGAAAGTCGTGAAGTCATTGCTGTTGAAGCTCTAAAGCAAGCCAAGGATGAGCACATCCAGAAGTTGATGGAGGCCTACTTGGTAACCCATAACCAACGTAGAGCCCTGCGGATCCAAGAGCCCGCTTCATCCAACCCAGTTCAACCCATCAGAGGTGAAGTTCCCCATATTCTTGAAGGTCACCCAATCTCTATCAGAGGAGAAAAGAAGTCTTGGGAACTCCTGGAAGGAGCCATAGTCTTGGAAGGAATTCCAGTCTCCCCTAAGGCTATGGATAAGCAAGAGCACCCCGAATCCTCCCAAGATCCCCCGCTAGAGTTGTTTGAGCCCCTCACCATGAAGAAGATTCTAGCACCGTCCTGTGAGATCAAGGAAGAAGCTGCAAGCACCCCGCCGGCACCACCGCCCTCTGAGGAGCTACAAGAGCCAGTCCAGCTTGAAGAAGAGTTCGACCTCGTCTTGCCATCTCAGTTGCCGCCAGAAGAAGTCATCAACATCAGCTCCCTCTTGACCCATCCAGGAGATATCTCAGATTGAAGTTGTGCTAGCCTCGCTAGAAGAGAAGCTGCCAGGTCTGAGTTAGTTATGCCCAGTCCTCTGCATGCGTTGGGCAGTGAAGTTTTTCTTCACTTTGGCTATAGCCCTGCATGTATGAGAGGTAATCATGTAGACTCGTGTTTTGCAAAACTCTAATTGTGTGGCCCTCTAGGGCATTTCAAAATGAATTTCGCTTGATGTTTTCTCCCCTTTTGAGTGCATATGTGATGCTTTAACGTTAGTGCTCATAAGTTACAATTAGCATAATTCTCAATTCAGGAGCTAAGCAATAGTAGTTATGCTTAGCCCCCGTATCTGAGTAGTCCGTGCTTTGGAAGAACTATATTCTTCCCTTATTCAAAACATTTGATTTGTTTGTGCTTATCATTGCTGAGCTTGTGTGTTTTCTTTCTTTTAAGAAAGGTTTTCTCTAAAGCACATATCACAAATTAGAGCTAATCCTCACCTTATGCTTCCATTCTCATCTTAACCCATCTCAAGAGAAAAGCGCCTTACCCAAAGAAGATACCAGAAAGCTTACCCTTGAAGCCTGGAATAAGCTACAGAAGAAACCTGTCCAGCCGCTCAGTCAAAAGGACCGACCGTGAGAATCAAAGCACTGCCCTGAGTCAAAGTAAACAAGAAAAGAGGACAAAATGAGTTATTACCATATAGAGAGGCAAAGATTCTTGGAACTAGGGACCACAAATATCAGGGTCATCGACCCCACCACTCACCCGTGCCCCCCGCACGCGTGCCCGCCTCCATGCGCACTACCACCGCCCCATGCCCTTTTGCAGCGCACCCACCGCCATTACCGCCAGCAACACCATCCCCCCTCCATCGCACCTGCTGCCTCGTGTCACTTGCTCCATCACCACCACTCCGCAACCGAACACCAACGCTCGCCTATAAACCCCACACCAGCTCCCTCAGTTCGCATCCCAAGAAAAGCACACACCTGATAAAATCTCATCTGCCCAATCGCAAGCAACTCCATTTTCCACTCCCTCACCCCTAAGATCACAATGCTTGGTGATTCTTGGGTTGAAGACTGTTGTACATGGTTCACAATCTTTGGTTTCCTCCTCTGTATGATGGTAATACTCATCGATAGAATCCTCCAGTTGGAAGAGCAAAGAGAAAGAAAGAGGTAGTAAGAAGAGAAAAGAAAAAGGGAAGAGAAGATAAGAAGAAGGTTCTCCCAGAATCAACCCAATGTCAGTCATCTCTCCGCAGTCTGCTCAAGCAGCAGTAGAAGAAGGCCCCGTAACACCCTTGTTATGTGGTACTTCAAGGAGTTCAAATCCCCGAGATTCAAGAGTTCTACCCTAATTCCTTTTAAGTGGGGTAGTGTCCCAGTAAGGTTCCTGCTGTGGAGAAAAAGAAGAAGGCATGTAGCAAGCTTGTGAAGGACCAGATCATCAAAGCTTATAAGTTTCTGGATGAGAAGTGGTCACCCAAGTTCCGTTGATGAAGCACCAGAAGACCAATCAAAGAAGAAATCCATGTGGAAGTTCGCAAGAGAAAGGTTTGCGTGTTGGCATCGATGCTTCTTCAATAAGCTAGCTGCCAAGCGAAAGCCAGAAGCCTGAAGATGATCCTTGAGTAGCCAGAATCAGCGTTTGCAATCGGCAACCAGATGCTCCTCCAAGGCCAGATGTTGTTGAAGCTCCATCTCCTCGAAGAGCCTGCAAAGTGAAGATATGTAGCTGAAGTAAAGCTATACCCATAACCCTTCTAAGGACGAGATTCCTTTTAAGTGGGGTAGATTTGTAGCATCCCAAAAATTTAAATCTTGGAATTTTCTCAAACTCGCTCTAAATTCAAAATGAATTTCAAATTTCATTTCAAAATGTTTGTTTGCGAGTTGATATCAGCAAATAAAATATAGTGGTCTATATTATCTCCGAAATCCTCCTCAAAATATCCTACAAATATTTCCCTAGTGATCCCCTCAAACTCTTTCAGAAATACTGCCCAAATATTCCACCGATATATCTCCAAGTATTTTCTTCCTGAGAAATACCTTCAGAATCATTTTTCAAATCCCTACAAATATTTTCTTCATAACTTTCCTCATGCTCATATGTATACGTATGCCTCCGGTGTCCTATGGTGAGCTCTACAAGCTAATTACACTCATATAAGACAAATCCATGCTAATTTCCCACTAATCCTCTCATCCTCCCACTAATCCCCTCATCCCTCCCCCTAATCCCCCCACTATGGCTATAAATAGAGGGGCAAGGGCCTCCTCTCATCCCACCCCAAGACATTTTATGGCAACTCCCTCCCCCCCCACAAACCCACTCCCACTCCACTTCCCACACAAGCACACACTAGCACAAGGATCGTTCGGTCGTTCTTCGATCGTTCGTCCACCTGTTCTTAGTTTGTTCGTTCGTTCGTTCGATCGTTCGTCCGATCGTTCATGGTTCGTTCGTCCGTTCGTCTGATCGTTCGATCGTTTGTCCGTTCGTTCGTCCAAATAATCTTTTTCCTACCGTTATGCTGCCGAAATTCCGATCGTTCGTTCGTTCGATCATTCGATCGTTCATCGTTCGTTCATAGTTCCTATTCATCGTTCATCGTCACTATTCATCGTTCATCGTTCGTTCATACGAACTATTGACCATCACTATTCACCGTCACTATTCATCGTTACTATTCATCGATCATCTGATTACCCCAAATTTCAACTACTCATCTGTCATGCTGTCTAGTCCACCTAAGACCAGCCAGACCCATATTCCAGTCATACGAACTCCGGTGACTGTGATTTTCCTTCCAGTAGGGAACTTCCCATCTGGTCACCCATCCCAGATTTCTCCAAGTTGAGCACGCTTAACTTTGGGATTCTTTCAAGCCAGACTTCCAAAAAGAAAGGCGAACCATGTTTGTATGGATACGTCTTCAATCCTATAAAACCTGGCCCAAGATACCATAGCCCACTCGGACCAGAATACCACAGCATTCCAGCTATTTGGGTCCCGCCATACTGTTGTCTGATGAGACACAGTATGTAGGAACAGTTTCCACCAACATAAACCTCTGCCCAAGAAAAGCCCAAAAATAATTCCTCGCACCCCGCTCAAAAATACATTGATTTTCTAAATATCTCTAAATATTCAAATTCTAGAATATTCCAAGAATATTCCTTTCCTTTTCTTTTCTCCCTATGATTATAAAATCCAAAACTCCTCCATCCAAACTTAGATTTCAGTCATTCTTGTTTCTAAAATTCTTGTCAAACTATTCCCTATCCAACCATGTCATCCCTTAAGCATGGTTCATATTCCAGAAAACTCTCAAAATACTCTTGTCTCATATTCTGCCTATAACTCTCCTATTCATATTAAGTCAGACGATTCATTCATCACTATTCTCACCAACAGTGAACTTCACTGTGCTACACCACATACACCCAGCTACCCTCTCCCACTCCACACACTCAACACCCTCCGCCAAGGCAAACACCCCACCCACTCAGTTACTCCGCTCTGCCAGCTACACGCATAGTGTCGCTTCGTCTCTAGTCCACCCTCCTGGTAAGCACCTTCGCTCCACCACCAGCAGTATCTCAACACCACGTGACACAGATTCTACTCAAGACTCTACCCATCCATATATCGCTATCCTGACCACTATACTAAATATTTGTTGGTATACTTGTTGGTTTGTATGTTTGCATGTTCATGTTGCATAGTTATCGGAGCGTTCGTGCCGTCTCGTGGAGGCCAGATCTGCAAGTCTACGCCAGGCAGTGGAGCTAGAAGCTAGTTCCACGAGCTCCTCTTCCCCCTTCGCCGGATAAGCACGACAAGCTCACTGGATCCCTTTGATGCATAAATTACCTATGCTTTTACAACCACAACCCTCAGCCTGTTATTTTATGCATGATATGATTTTGAGACAAGTTATTATGGCCACCCAGCCGCTTGCCGCAATCAATACTTAATATATTTGTTACAAATGATTTGAGAAAAGGTGTGAGTTTTCAAAAGAAAATGCTTTTAAAAATGTGTATGATGAAGGGTTTCCACCCTTATCACCTTTGAGTAGGGATGATCAGGGACTCCCTGGTTTAGGGGAGGGCCTAAGGTGATGGCTCAGCTGGTTTAGGTGTGAGCAGAAGGATTGTCCCCTCATATAAGGACCGGTTTGTCATCCTTCACTACCTGTACTCATGATAAGTACAACCACTCAAGACTGTGTGGGCAGTCACTCAATCTGAACTCGTACGGTCCAACCCCAAGGTTATGAAGGCTGGGGAGCACCGGGAGGATAAGGAGGGGGAATGTTTTGTCCGGTTTGGGCATGGCGGTGGCCTGACTCCTTCCGGTATAACCGTTAAGGTAAGGACGTGCGAGGAAAGAAAGAGATTCGGCATTCGGGTCTCACGACGGTGAGATCGCAGAAACCGGACTAGTGGGTAAAGTGTACACCTCTGCTCAGAGTTTCAAACCTATTCAAATAGTCCGTGTCCACTGGAATGGACGAGTCTGGTATGGTATGGCAATTAGTGATTTGTTTTCAAAAAAAAGGGGTGCGTTTGAGAAAAGTGGGGTTTTAAAAGGTCCGGCGGTTGAGCCGTGAGCTATGGTGGACGGGAAGTCCAGTAGATGTTTTTGAAAATGAAAACCAGTGGGAAACTGCTGAGATACCTGGATGGTTTAGTCCTGGGGATTTTGTTCTAATATTGAAAAACTTCCTGCTCCTTTGGGAGAGGATGCGCTTTGCAAAATACAAAATGTTTTTCAAAACAACCCTGCATAAAATATTGTTGTTTCTGCAAAATATCCTGAGCTCCACATATTCCATGCATTATATCTGATTTTCCCATTCCGCGGGTGAAGGTGGGCTGCTGAGTACGTGTGTACTCACCCTTGCTTATTTGTTGTTTTTTCAGAAAAGGAGATCGGGTAAGAGTTACGACCGTTCCCAACCTTGCCTATGGCTGTTGGACCGCTGATTTGCTTCACTACGTATATCGGGCTGCTTCAGCCCCACTCTGATGATATGTCCTGAGTTGTGGACCAACTCTTAAAGTTGATCGCCACCTTTATAGGTTTGTCTCGTTTAAGCAGATCTAGAATCATCTGTTGTATAAATGTGTTTACTAGCCTCCTGGGACTAGTAATTGTATCACATTTGAGTCCCAAAGGATTGGGGCGCTTCAACTGTCTCTCGTGTGTGTAGCACGAACCATTGAGCTACAGTCAGTAACACTGTCCTATTCTGAAAAAGCACCTCGAGGGACAACCCCAGGTGCGCAGTCGGACCCAAAACACCGACAGCTTGTGCGCCAGGTAGGGGGTGTGTCACTGATCCAAGCTAGCTCAATGGTCGTCACTTTCTAGCACAAGATCGTCCTCCGCCCAGGATCCGTGTTCTGCTTTGGTACCATCTCATCTGTGGCAGACGAAGAAGGAATTCTACATCGCATAGCGGATCTGCCGGAGAGAAAACCTTCCACAATAATCTCCAGGAAAGTCGGAACGAAGCAGGAAATTACGCAACCTCCAGCGCTCCGAGCAAAGGCTACCTCCTGCAAGCCGAGAGCGAAAAATTCATTCACTCGAAGAACCCCGTTGTCCACCTCATCCATAGAATAGTGGACATGGGTTACGAGAAAAAGAGAAATAAAGATCCGTCAAGCTACCCTTCTGGTGCCTCCGCCCTCAAAGGAGAACTGAAAGAAGCTTGTCATCACGACAACTCCGTTCTACCCCGACGTCCTCTTTATTGGGGGAAGGGTGGAATCATCCCCCGTCTCCGACGATGAACCGACTGCACCTGGGGAGGAACCTCCTCAGCGGGAACCTCGTCGATGAAGGAACCGACGCCGAAATGTCCAGCGACATCATGAAGCCAAAGAACGAGACCCGGCGCAGCCTGTGTCACGAGATGAGATCTTAGAGGTGGGAGAGGCTCCAGATGAACGAGTCTTCAGGGAAAGGAGGAATCCCGCCGACGTGATCGTCGGTGAGCTCAAGAGCAGTCTGAGCAGGAGGCGAGACAACATTGCAAGAACCCTCTCCTCGGACGAAACTTGAACCCCGACTTCGCTCGAGCCATGAACACACCGAGCGAGGTCGGAGGAGTGTTGGCTCGGATAGCTGATGGCCTCCCCCGGACTCCAGACGCCGAGTGCTATCGGTGGCTACTCACTCGGGTAGCTAACCATCTTTTGCCTCTCGCTCATCCTCCAAGCGATCTACGACACGCCATCAACAGTCACCGGGATGCACGGAGCTCCATCAACGCTTCGCGCGAAAGATGACACGAGAATGAGATTCGGCACCGAGAAGAGTATGATCGGGATCACGGTGTCCCTACGCGAAGTCAAGCCACCAGGGTTGAGTCGACGACAGCTTCAACTGGCGACATGACCCGGGGGCGGTCGAGGCAGCACACCGACAACTCCCCTCCCCGGGACCGACATCATCATCATCGACAGGAGAACACGTGTGGAGTGTCGGCACTCACTCCACGTCTCAGGGCCATTCAGTGGCCCCCTAACTTCAAAGTCTTCAACGTCGACAAGTACGAGCCTAAGTAGGACCCGGGAGGCTGGTTAGCCGTCTATACCACCGCCGCCGGGGCCACTGGGGCAACTGAAGATGTGATGACTGCATACTTACCCATCGTCCTCGGGCAAGACGCACTGCGATGGCTGCGACACCTACCCCGACACTACATCGACGACTGGAGCGATTTCAGTCGGTGCTTCATCGCCAACTTCCAATCTCTCTCCGATAAGCCAGCGCAGCCATGGGACCTCAAATCCATCAGGCGCCGAGGGGATGAGACTCTCCGGTCGTACCTCAAAAGGTTTCAGACCATGAGAAATCGTATCCCCGAGGTTGCGGAAGTAGCGGTGATCGATGACTTCTACCGGGGATCTAATGAATCGGCCTTCATCCGAGCCATACTTCAAAAAGCGCCGACCACTTCCGAGCAACTGTTCAGGGAGGCAGACCTCTACATCACCGCCGACGAACGGGCTCAGGATCTCATCGTAGGAACAAAGCCTGCACCATCAGCACCGCGACACGACGCAAACCAGCAACCCGACAAGCGTTGGGAGAAGAGGCCTTGAGACGAAGTCCACGCCGCCGGACCACCCGTCTCTCATGCCCGAGGGGCACCCCATGGAGGCGAACGAATGTTGGACGACATCCTCGACGCCCAATGTCTGTACCACAAGGACATGCACCACACCCTCCAGAACTACAGAGACTTCAAGCACTCCGTCGGGAATGGCCGACCCTTCCAACCTCTGCCACCTCCTCCATCGCGAGGAGGACCCGGAGAACCTCGACAACCCCAGCAGCAGGAAGGGGGAGGAGGCGGAGCGTTCCCGCGCGTGGACGGGGAAGTCAACGTCATCTTCGGCGGACATGGGTCGCAAGAGAGCAAGAGGCAGCAGAAGCTCAACGACCGTCAGATATTGGTGGCGGCCACCAGTCCTCCCGCCTTGTATCGATGGTCCAAACACCCGATCACCTTCACTCAGGCAGATCAGTGGCTCAACTTCGATCATCCAGGGAAGTACCCGCTCCTCGTCGATCCGGTGATCCAAGAAAGCAGGGTAAAGAAGGTATTAGTGGACGGGGGCAGCAGCATCAACGTCACCTTCCCCCGGACACTCCTAGGCTTGGGAGTCGCACTCAAAGAGCTCCACGAGTCAGACACTCCTTTCTTCGGCATTGTGCCGACCGATGGAGAATATCCACTCGGGCACAACTACATGCTGGTCACCTTCGGAACTCCGGAAAACTATAGAACCGAGTTCTTGAGGTTCGAGGTAGCAAGCTTCGACTGCGGGTACAACGCTATCATCGGCAGGCCGGGATTGGCGAAATTCATGGCGATCCCGCACTATACATACATGATATTGAAGATGTTGGGACCACAAGGAATCATCACTGTGCGTGCAGACTTCCAAGCGCCGTAGAGTGCTTCCGAGTGGCCATTCAGGCGGCCCTCACCATCAAACCATCGACGACTTCTTTTGCACAGGTGAACTCAAAGCCTGAGGAGGACCTCACAGTGCCTGCAAATGAAGCTCAAGCCATGACCTCTATGCGGCCGACTGAGGAAACAAAAAGAATCAACCTCGGATTCGCTGATGAACGCAAGACTGCCATCATCAGCTCCAGCTTGGATGACAAATAGGAAGGCACACTCGTCCAGTTTCTGCAAGATAACCGAGAAGTATTCGCATGGCAACCTGCGGATATGCCAGGGTCCCGAGAGAACTGGCCGAGCACAAACTGAAGGTCTATCCCCAGGCGAGGCCGATCCGACAAAAGTTGCGTCGTTTCACGCCCGACAAGAGAGAAGCCATCCGTGTCGAGCTAGCTCGTTTGGTCACAGCAGGGTTCATTAGAGAAGTACTGCATCCTGAGTGGTTAGCAAATCCTGTTCTTGTACTCAAAAAGAATAAAGTGGACTAGCGCATGTGCGTCGACTATATAGATCTCAACAAACACTGTCCAAAGTGTGGCAGAACCTCCAAGTTATTGGGCCACATGCACCTGTCCTTGTCCCAAAGACCTCAGACAGCTATGTATGTGCACCAGATAACTTAACAGGATCTGTCCGATTGCCCCAAGGACATCGGATAAACCACTTACAACCAAGATCGCGAGATTAAGTAATACAAATCACACACACCAATATTTTTGTAGCGGAAATCTTATTACCAAATTTTACAAGTTACAAAAATTTTACATTAATTTATCGGAGTGTTTACAAAAGTATAAGTTTGAAATATATGCTAGCTCAAGTGACTATCCTCAATAAGAAGTATAGAAGGGTTACTTAGACTTATAAGAAGGCCGAGCCCACCGGCACTTAACACCATCACAGCAGCACAAGGTTAGAACCTGAAAAACAACAAGGAATAAAACTGTAACACCCCTGGTGTTACTATAACTAAAATTTGAGCATGGCATCATAAGCATTGGCATTGCATATGTTTGACACACTTAGAGTGCATTCACTAGGCAAAAATTTCAAACAAGTTGTATTGTTTTAATGTTTTTGCAAATAGCACCCTGGTTCAGGAACTTAACCCTAAATAGAGGTTAAAGGGGTAAAACTTCACTTAAGATGAGAAAACCTAAAGACTTTAGGGTAAAGGTCATAAAATGACTCTAAGAACAAACTTGAATCCCTTTTATACCCCTAGGATACCAGAAACCCTAATTGGAATCCTGAAAAACCCTGAAACCAAACCCTAGGGGCTTATGTGCAAAATTAGCCCACTTTTGGGCTAAAGTGCAAAAACCAAGCCAAATAAGTATTTTAAGTCAATTGATTCACAAATATGTGGATTTGAAAGCCAAACCCTAAGTTTTGGACTTAAATGCAAAATGGACCTCATTTGAGTTTTATTCTAAGTCTGAAAATCAGAGAATGGGCTCAACTTTGGGGCTTTGTAATTTACAAAGTATAGGGTTTTTGCCCTAGGTCACCACATCAAAGTTGAAGACCAATTATAGGGGAACAACTTTGCTAAAGAGTGTGAGCTTAGTTGTTATGCGAAATTTGGAGAAAAACCCAATCAAAGTTTGACTGTCAGGCTTGTTCATTCTGAAATTCAGCCTTTCAGTGTAACAGGGTCGACTTTGTGGGTGAATTAAACCTTGATCCAGTGACTTTTTGTGAATGCACATTGTAGCAAATTTGTAGAGGGATTATAGTTCTACAACTTTACTATAGAAAGTTGGCTTAGGTTCCACACGAAAATTTGAGAAAATGAAGCTCCAATGTGCTCTATCAGTCGCTCTGAATTGATGTTCACCATGGTACAGTAACGGATAACTGAAGAAGATCCCGTTCCCTGCTCACCGCCGGTGGTCCATCACCGTTGATCACCGTTCGCCGTGATTCGTGCGTCGTGGTCATCGGTTAAGCGTAGCTCGGTAAAGATCCTTATCGCCGGTGAGCTGGCCACCACTCCGACGACCCCCCTGTCTTCCTTTCTGCTTTGCGGCTGGCACGATAAGTTCACCGTCGACCGCCGCTTCCCGACCGTGCGCCGCGTGGCCTAGCCGTTTCACAGCACCGCCGTGACGCCCTATGACTGTCCCATCATCGCCGGGGAGGTTGCCACGGCGGTGGACACGTATTCACCGCGGCCAGTGCTTCTTCTTCACCTCCGACCACCGCGTGTCTCGTCCGAATTCGCGGCCACCGCCCATCCTCCCTATAAATTGAGCCCTCCTCTAGCTGCATAACTTCATCACGTACCTCATCGTCCAGTATCAGCCCCAGTCCTACCACCGTGAGCTCTAATTTCAAGTTTCCCCCAAATCCGATTTCCGCCACCGTGAGACCGAGCTCACCGTCGCCAGCCCCTTTCCGGTCAGTCCCCGTCCCCTGCTTTCTTGTTTAAGCACTTGCATAGCTCCGTGATGCTTATCAAGTCATCAATTTGACCTGAGTGACCACCCATCACCGGGAACGCGTGGTTCTTGGGTTCGTCCGCGCGGTTACCGTGGCTAGACCAAATTAGCTCGTCATTCTTGAAATTAACTTAGGGGAAATGATCAGTGGGGGTTTAATCCGGTGTATGTCGCTCGGGAGCGCCGGTCATGGCCCCGTTCGGCCGGTCTGCTGGCTCGCCGGAGCGCGGCCGTGCGTGAACGGCGTCGAGGACTTCTAGTTGTGAATAGATAGAAACGCAGGGGCCTTTTTGTAATGGTCAGTGACTTGGTTAAACAGTGAAATGACCTGTTCTTAGTTAGCCAGAAGCGCGAGGGTCGTTCTGCAAAACCGCCAGGACGCGGGCACGCGCGGGCGCGCGCGGGCGCATTTTTGCCGTGGACCTGGGCTAGTTGGGCCAGAATCGGCCCAGTCCTATTTCACCCTTTTGCTTTTTCTTTTTCCAACAGAGCCAAAATATTTATAGGAAAATGTAGAAAAATGCTAAAATTGTGAAACTAATTTTCCTAGGCTTGATATTTTCTCTAGTATTTAGTAAAAATAGTTTTGTGATTTTTAATGAAAATAAGAAATTTTAGGGTATTTAAAGTAATTAAAAGTATTAGTTATGGATTTTTAGAAAATAAATGGTAAGTCCAAAAATGTCCAAACTTTTTATGGGCACTTAAACCAATATCTAGAAGCCTTGGGTAGAATGTGGGATGATTTGGACCTTGTTTGACCACTGAACCCAAAACCAACCCCCCCTGCCCTATGAACTCCTTTACTGACTCCGGAAACCCTAGGTTCTCGGAGTACCGTGAAGGAAAGTTGTACTCAAGACTTGGATAATAAGTTTATATATTATCTTTGCATCCTCATGAGCACCCCATGGCATCCATTCTTATGCATATATATGGTTATGTTAGAACACGAAGAAGAAGAAGAAGTCACTGAAGAGGGAACTCCACCAACCTCAGATCCTCAAGCAGGCAACTGCTTTTATTTCGATATTTGTGGATCCGAGCAGGACTCACCTGATAACAAAGGCAAGCCCCGGTGCATTTGCCACCTCCCTTGATGTTTTTAAAATCTTTCTCACTTGCTTGCTGCATTAGGTGATAGGAGTTGATTGATTAAACAATTCCTGCATTACCTTCCTTGATCTTGATTACCCTCCTTGAAACCCTGTTTTTACAAAAAGGTTTTACTATGCTTAGTATTGCTTTAGAAAAACAAAAGGGTTTGCTTTACAAAAGATGTTTGGCAAAGTGGGAGGGATGTTTTCAAAAATAAAACTTGATGGTGGATCCATCACGGCCATGATGGATCCAACATCGGAAAAGATGTACCTCTGTCAGGTACCAAGTTTTTGGGTTAAAAAGATTAAGCTAAGACCGGGCGGGTGACTTGCACGAGAAGAGAGTCTCGGTGTAGTGTCTCCGTCTGAGTCGATTAAGGACCGTCTCGATGTAGGCTTGATGATCGGGGACCCTTTAACTGGTCACATGCCTCGTCATGGGTAAGCCTTGCCTCGGGCAGACTAAGGCCGGAATAAGATAACACGAAATGGGAGTGGAGCGGTGGTGAGAGTAGCGTGTACCCTCCGTGGCAAGAGGCTGGACGGTGGTGTATCTGTGCTCTCGGTTTGCGTGAACCTGATCCGGTCTTAAGAACCCCGGTGGCGGGTTGACATATGCAAGGGTTAAGTGCTACATATGTCGTGTGATTGGAGATCCTCAGCTGAGTATAATCGATTCGGATCGCCGTACCTTCGCGGTTATGAAGACTTGGTCACTGCCCTACACGTAGCTTTCCACTAAAGATAATGGGTATTTGTTAAGAAATTGGCTAGTGCAGGACCAGTGATTGAACTAGGGTAGAAAGAACTCTAGTTGCAGGTAATTGAACTTAACTTGACAAATAAAATTCGATTTTTAAGGATCCACTTTAGTAAGCATTTCTGCAAAACAGAGTCTTGATTATTTGAAAAGCCTTACCTTGACTCCCTAAAAGCCAGCATACCCTTGAGAGTCTTTTCTTTAGTCGGGTAAGACTTGCTGAGTAATTCCATACTCAGGGTTTATCCCCTTGTTGTTTTTAGGTGAGGAAGTAGCAGACTTTTGCTGCTTCTGTGTGAAAGCTCTCTTGTGAGTTTTGGTGTTTGGATGACAACTCAATTAAAGGACTAACAAGTGTACTAAGTGTTGAACAGGTGCTTAAGATAAAGTCTACAAGGTTCAACACAAGTGAACAAATGTGATGGTCTAAGAACTGGATTATGGATACATAATGGACATCACAAGTAAGTTGGACATTGCAAAAGTGATACTCGGGTGCGTAGCTCGGAGACAACTGATCAAGCCAAGGACGGAGGCAAGAAAAGCTTCGAGGTACCAAGTGCACGGGAGAAGGTCAAGGAGGCTGAGGAACCCAAAGCCAAGGGTGAAGAAGAAGGCTTGCAAAGTCAAGGGTGATCGAGTTGAGAACAGCTATGGCACATCAAGGATCACTACATAAGGACGTGACTTACAGCCAATGAGGTAACAGCTGCAGTTATGTGGTGTAAGTCATAAGGCTCAAGATCAAGCTCTAAGGAGGAGATCAAGATCACTAGAAGGTGAACAAGTGTCAAAACCAGAACTGGAAGCAGCCCAAAAGAGCTAAGTTCACCTTGTTCTTTAGTTTGGGTTGTTCCTATGTTTGGAAATGTTCTATGTGACCTTTACAGGATGTTGGAGCCAAGTAATGTCAATCTAGATCAAGTCAAGCCGACTTGATGATTTATGAGTCCAACATCAAAGCTCAAGCATGTGAAATGCTATAGATTTAATGATTAAGAGAATGTATGTTTCTATACGAAGTACATTGGTTTTGTGGACTAATATACCTGTCTAAGTGTTAGAAACAGAAAGAAGAAGAAAAGAAGAGAGGTGCAAAGGGCTTGGCTATGTATAGCCAAGGCAGCTCAGTCTGGCACACCGGACTGTCCGGTGGTGCACCGGACAGTGTCCGGTGCGCCAGGCTGCACTCTGGCGAAGTGGCCGCTCTCGGGAATTCACCGGCGACGTACGGCTATAATTCACCGGACTGTCCGGTGTGCACCGGACTGTCCGGTGAGCCAACGGTCGGGCGGACCAACGGTCGGCCGCGCAATCTGCGCGGGACACGTGGCCGAGCCAACGGCTAGAAGACGACACCGGACTGTCCGGTGTGCACCGGACATGTCCGGTGCGCCAACGGCTCCAAGACTGCCAACGGTCGGCTTCGCCGTAAAAGGAAAGAAATCGGGCACCGGACAGTGTCCGGTGTGCACCGGACTGTCCGGTGCGCCACCCGACAGAAAGAAAGTATTGCCTTTCGAATGGGATTCCAACGGCTCCTAGGCCCCTTGTGCCTATAAAAGGGACCCCTAGGCGCCTCAAGCCATATAGAAGCGCAGCCAACAAGTATAGACTTCACTGGAATTAGTTCTCACTCTCCCTCTTGTGTGTAACTCTATAGTTTGTGTAGAAGGCACAGCTATAAGCCTTTAGAGAGAGGAGTAGTGCCGCTAAGAGCTAGAGCAAGGTCTTGAGCATATCGTTACTCTGCCGGGGTGCTGCCAAGAAGTTTGTAAGCAGCCGCGGTCCTGTTGTAACCCCACTCAATAGTGAAAGGCTCTATCTGTCATACTGACAGATCTGAGCAAACGGAGGAAGGAGTTGAAATAGACTCCAAGCCCAGGTGTGGCTAACTCCAACGAGGACTAGGCAAGCATTTCAGGCTTGGCCGAACCTCGGGATAAATCCTTGCGTCTGCGTGCTCTATTCTGTATTGTATCCTGACTCTCTGTCTTACTCGCCTTTATATCTGCACTTCAATACTTATCTGTGGTATAAGCTTGATTTGAAGTGCAGGACATTTTGAGACAGGATCTTCCATTCCGCTGCGACCTACTCGAAGAGTCTTCTCATTCCACTGCGTACTAAGTCTTCGAGTAGAGTAAGAATTTAAGTTTTAAAGTGATAATTTTTATTCGCCTATTCACCCCCCTCTAGGCGACATCCAGATCCTATTCCCGGGTCAAAGGGAACTTTCAATTGGTATCGGAGCTAGGCCTCTCCAGTGTGGGCTTAGCCGTCCGGAGATAACGATGTCATCACAAGAGGTAACTGTAGAAATTCTTTTAGGCGATGGCTCTAATTACAAATCTTGGTCTGTCTCTATTTATAATGCTTTCATGAGTGTTGATTCTGATTTGAGACAGATCTTTAGTAGAAGTATTTTTCCATCTGATATTAGTAAAAATCCCTCTAATGATGAACTAAGATGTTTATCTCTCAATCACCGTGCTTGCAACATCTTAGTTGAGTCTCTTTCTAGAAGTGCCTATTTTGCCATCATGAGTAGTGATAATGGTTTGGTTGTTGATGCTCATGATTTATGGAATAGAATTAAAGTAAAATATTTTGTGGCAAATTGTACTACTTCTACTCCCTATATTGCTTGTGATACTAACCATTCAAAGGGGGAAGAACAAGAACGATGGCACCCAAACGATGAATCCACCTCACCGACAGGTTTGTCTTCCACTAGTTATAAATGTCTTATTGCTAACAATGATAGTGGAGACGAAAGCAATGATGAGGAGGAATATGAGGATGATAGCGAGGATGAGTCTTCATCACCACTAGGTACATTTTCCTGTATTGCTTCCACTAATAATAATGACAGGGAAAATGAGACCGGTGATGTGGAAGAAGAAGAGATTCGCCGGTTCTACACCCATCTCAACAAAGAAGACAAAGTGCTCTTGGTTAAGTTGTTGAGGAGGAACAAGGTACAAGGCGAGACGCTTCTCAGGCTAGAGGAGACTCTCATCAAAACCAACGACAGCCTGGAGAAGATGACCAAAGAACATGAGGAGCTAAAGTGCTCTCATGATAATTTGGTCCAACGGTATGAATCTATTTTATTTGAGCAAAGGAATAATCATGATGTATTATCTGATGTTGCTCAACTTAAAACTGAGAATTCTATGCTTAAGAGTCAAGTAGAAATGATAAATTTAGAAAAACTTGCTCTAAGTGAAAAATATGATATGCTATCTTATTCTCATAATGAATTAGTTGATGACCATATCATGCTTAATGTTGCTCATGAGGTTGTAATTTCAAACTTAAATTCATGTGAACCTCATTCTCGCACGTGTGCGCATTTGAATTGTATATCATCATGTGCTAACCCCTGTTGCTCAAAAGAAAGCCAATCATTGATTGAGCAACAAGTTTTAGGGTCACGAAAGAAATTTTGTGGGAATAAGAAGCAACGACAACTGAGGAGAAGACGCTTAGCTCAACTCTCTCAAGATATCCACGGACGCGTGGTGAAGAAGCTTGAGAAAGGAAAAACTGCAGCAAGTGTTAAGCTCAATAAGAAGAATGTTCCCAAAGCTATAAATGAAGAAATCAACATGAACGAGGAAAAAGGTAAAAATTCAATTAGTCATGTTGCTTGTACTAATCATCTCTCCATGTCCTTCAAGCACAAAAAGGGAAGAGGAAAAAGGAGGTGTTTCAAATGCAAGGAGATAGGCCACCTCATCGCATCCTGTCCGTACAAAGACAAGGATGAAGGGACAAGAAGTTGCTTTGGATGCAACAATAAGGACCACATTATCACTTCATGTCCGGTCATGAAGAATCAAGGATGTGCATCCTCCAAGATGACCCTCACCAAGGAAAATGACAAACAGCAAGCGTCATGTCAGGTTGAGCGACGCTTCTGCTACAAGTGTGGTGAGCAGGGTCATATATCAAAGGTATGTTATAAAGGTAAGATTCCTAAAGAAGTGAATGTGTGTCAATCTCATTCACTTAGGAGACCCAAATCATACACTTGTGCTAGATCTATAATGAGATCACCTAGAATTAGCACAAAGGCCATTTGGGTACCAAAGGCACATTTAGATGATCATTATGGACCCATCCCGAGATGGGTACCAAACTGTGCTAACTAGACCATGCAGGTGCCTTGAGATGGACTGGAGACCATGGGAGAGCTTAAGACGGTTATCTAAAGCTCTATACTTAAGCTGTTAATTGTTTTGGTGTTTATTGACCCAAGGTTGAATTATTGTGAAACACTAATCCCATGTTCATCTCAAGTGAAATAAGTTGTGTAGGTCCTGAATCATTATTGGTGAATCAAGTAAAGGACTTTGATGAGAATCTACAACTTGCTCTCCAAAGGATGGTACTCGTGTATTTTAAGTACAATTTAGTATTGCTCTTAAGATGGCTTGTTGTGCTACCTGTCTTTGGAGTAGTTATGCTTTATGATTGCCTGTGGCAAATGAATCATAATGATGTTTGCTTAATCATGACTGGTGCTATATAGGATATATCTTTTGAATCATTCATGGGTAGCTATTTCATTTATTATATCCACAACGATTAACTCTCTTGGTGTATATGGATAACCTGTAACTTTTTGTAAGTCATGCTATGTGCAAATATGACATTTTGTTTAGTGCATGTTCACATGATTACCCTAGTTTAGTATTGTGTGAATTTCAAATCCATGTCGTGCCCTTTTGAGCTATGAGGTGTGTGAGCAAAAGGAGTCCTGAATTGGTGATAACAAGTGCTCTCATAAAGGCAAAGGTATGGAAAATGAAGCTATGCAATTTCATTAAATATTCTTGAAATTCCATTCATTGTGATCATAGCTATGTTCTTGTCTTTCAATTGGTAATATCTTGGTTAAGGTAATTTATGCCTTTAAATGTTGTTTCTTCTATGCATCTAAGAAACCTTCTTAATTATGACATGCTTAGATAATTCGCTTTATATACATGATTGTGTTGATCTTCAATTGGTATATGCAATGATAGTCAAGTATGAAGCATGTTTAAGTTGCGTGTAAATGTTATACTTCCTTGAGTATTCAATTAGCTTAGGTGCCACTGAGGCATGCATTGTTGTATTTAGTCAACCTTTCATTTAGCCTTCAATTGGTGTTAAGTGGCGTTTCATTTGATATTCAAATTGGCATCTTTGGGTGATGAAAGTGGTAGAGTATGCCTTGACCAAGGTATGTTGTGATCCCCTCTAGTTCTAAGGAAGCTAGAATGTGCAAAGTGCAAGTCATTCAAATACTTGATGCACAACTTGAGGGGGAGCACACATAACTTGTGTCTTTTGAGACTAACTGTTTCTTGAGTGATCTTGTATAGCCTCTAGGTGGAAAAGAGAAGATAAGCAAGAAATGGAGCAATCTGGACTTGGGTACCTCTATAAGTCAAGAAATTGGTATCTCAAGTTGTGAGTAAGTGCATATCTTTAGATTGCTCATGCTCTATAATATCTGGTGATAATAGATGCTTAAATATCATGGAGCCATGATAATAAATGAACTTTGCAATTGGTATCTTTCAATTGGTAGCCGTAATAGTTCGCTTCAATTGACATCTTTTGATAATCATGAGAATAGAAGTTTCTTCTTGTGCCCAATACTATAACTAGTTCTAAGTTTGATGTCTTAGCAACAAGAAAAAGTAAGGATAAAGAATCAGGCACAAGTGTGAAGAAGCTCTTGAGAGATTAGATACTTTCAAGATGGGAAGTACACTACAACATGGTAAAGGTACAAAGGGAGTATTAATCTTTTTGCATATATGTATCTTGCCTAAATGTTGATCGGGCATATGCTCAATAAGTAAGGGGGAGTTTTGATAGTCGTTTTCCTCCTTAACACCCTGCTGTCCCTTGACATAATCATATGTTCTTGCTTGAGTATGGTTTTTTGGTGTTTGATGTCAAAGGGGGAGAATTTGTGTATTAAAGCTTATCTCAACCTGAGAGGAAAGCTTATCCTAATGGGTGATGTGTTAGTTTGAGCTTTGCCAAGTGTGATATTCCTAATGGGTGATGTGTTAGTTTGAGCTTTGCCAAGTGTGATATTCATATGTTTCTTGCAATGTTGCTCATATGGACTAGTGTTTCCGCTGCGATGAATTATTTGGCTTCTATAGTGAAAAGCCATGTGGTTAATGGTGCTTTAAGATTGTCTTAAATTAGTGTCTTAGTTTAAATTGGTATTAGTTTGAATTGGTATCTTAATGATGAATAGTGGTAGGTTGATATTCCTGTGATATATCCACTATTTTGAATGGTGTTTAAACTCTGATTATGTGCATTTGTGTGTTATATTGTGTGTTATAGCATCATGGTTTGAATCTTGTCTCAATGCTTCCTAAAATGTGCTAAGGTGTAGAAATGTTTCGAACTGCCTAAGTATATGCAAATTGGCGTCTGATTAGGTTCTTGAAGTAAGCACATATTTAGGGGGAGCATTCTATAAACTTAGAATTCAAAATTTGTGCTTCAAATCTTATTCTTATGTAAGCTTTAATTGTGTTGCCATCAATCACCAAAAAGGGGGAGATTGAAAGCTCTCTTGTGAGTTTTGGTGTTTGGATGACAACTCAATTAAAGGACTAACAAGTGTACTAAGTGTTGAACAGGTGCTTAAGATAAAGTCTACAAGGTTCAACACAAGTGAACAAATGTGATGGTCTAAGAACTGGATTATGGATACATAATGGACATCACAAGTAAGTTGGACATTGCAAAAGTGATACTCGGGTGCGTAGCTCGGAGACAACTGATCAAGCCAAGGACGGAGGCAAGAAAAGCTTCGAGGTACCAAGTGCACGGGAGAAGGTCAAGGAGGCTGAGGAACCCAAAGCCAAGGGTGAAGAAGAAGGCTTGCAAAGTCAAGGGTGATCGAGTTGAGAACAGCTATGGCACATCAAGGATCACTACATAAGGACGTGACTTACAGCCAATGAGGTAACAGCTGCAGTTATGTGGTGTATGTCATAAGGCTCAAGATCAAGCTCTAAGGAGGAGATCAAGGTCACTAGAAGGTGAACAAGTGTCAAAACCAGAACTGGAAGCAGCCCAAAAGAGCTAAGTTCACCTTGATCTTTAGTTTGGGTTGTTCCTATATTTGGAAATGTTCTATGTGACCTTTACAGGATGTTGGAGCCAAGTAATGTCAATCTAGATCAAGTCAAGCCGACTTGATGATTTATGAGTCCAACATCAAAGCTCAAGCATGTGAAATGCTATAGATTTAATGATTAAGAGAAGGTATGTTTCTATACGAAGTACATTGGTTTTGTGGACTAATATACCTGTCTAAGTGTTAGAAACAGAAAGAAGAAGAAAAGAAGGGAGGTGCAAAGGGCTTGGCTATGTATAGCCAAGGCAGCTCAGTCTGGCACACCGGACTGTCCGGTGGTGCACCGGACAGTGTCCGGTGCGCCAGGCTGCACTCTGGCGAAGTGGCCGCTCTCGGGAATTCACCGGCGACGTACAACTATAATTCACCGGACTGTCCGGTGTGCACCGGACTGTCCGGTGAGCCAACGGTCGGGCGGACCAACGGTCGGCCGCACAATCTGCGCGGGACACGTGGCCGAGCCAACGGCTAGAAGACGGCACCGGACTGTCCGGTGTGCACCGGACATGTCCGGTGCGCCAACGGCTCCAAGACTGCCAACGGTCGGCTTCGCCGTAAAAGGAAAGAAATCGGGCACCGGACAGTGTCCGGTGTGCACCGGACAGTGTCCGGTGTGCACCGGACTGTCCGGTGCGCCACCCGACAGAAAGAAAGTATTGCCTTTCGAATGGGATTCCAACGGCTCCTAGGCCCCTTGTGCCTATAAAAGGGACCCCTAGGCGCCTCAAGCCATATAGAAGCGCAGCCAACAAGTATAGACTTCACTGGAATCAGTTCTCGCTCTCTCTCTTGTGTGTAACTCTATAGTTTGTGTAGAAGGCACAGCTATAAGCCTTTAGAGAGAGGAGTAGTGCCGCTAAGAGCTAGAGCAAGGTCTTGAGCATATTGTTACTCTGCCGGGGTGCTGCCAAGAAGTTTGTAAGCAGCCGCGGTCCTGTTGTAACCCCACTCAATAGTGAAAGGCTCTATCTGTCATACTGACAGATCTGAGCAAACGGAGGAAGGAGTTGAAATAGACTCCAAGCCCAGGTGTGGCTAACTCCAACGAGGACTAGGCAAGCATTTCAGGCTTGGCCGAACCTCGGGATAAATCCTTGCGTCTGCGTGCTCTATTCTGTATTGTATCCTGACTCTCTGTCTTACTCGCCTTTATATCTGCACTTCAATACTTATCTGTGGTATAAGCTTGATTTGAAGTGCAGGACATTTTGAGACAGGATCTTCCATTCCGCTGCGACCTACTCGAAGAGTCTTCTCATTCCACTGTGTACTAAGTCTTCGAGTAGAGTAAGAATTTAAGTTTTAAAGTGATAATTTTTATTCGCCTATTCACCCCCCTCTAGGCGACATCCAGATCCTATTCCCGGGTCAAAGGGAACTTTCACTGTGCCAAGGTGGTTCCCAAAGAAGAAAAACAAGACTGAAGTGCGGGAGGACTCGGTCCTCCACATAAGATCTTTTGTTTACAACTTATCGGGAGATGTTTGTGCCTCCTTTGGTTTGTATAATATTACTACTCTGCACTCACTTTTAGTCTGGTCTGTAATAAAATAACTCGAGCTTGCTTTTGAAATAAATGTAAGTTTATGTAATTCGCTTCCGCATTTCTTTATCTCCGATGATCTGTAATGTCTGCAAGACGGGTGAAACGTTCCTGGTGAAGTCGGGAAAGATACCGAGCTTGTCAAGTGACTTAGGAACATCTACAGGGTGTCTGATGTCTGTTAGACAAGGACAACTGTAGGTGGGCCTGATTACTTGGGAGGTTCCGTCACAGCTGGTATCGGAGCGTAGCCCTTCTTTGCAGATATTATGAGGCATCTTCAAAAGGATTTTCGAAAATCTTACCTAAAAACTCTTTTCTCTTCTTACCTAAGTACTCTGAAGAGTTTATCTTAAAGACCAGATAGGAAGAGTGCAATGTATAGAAGGTTGAATCGACTAAGGTTGATTCTGTACTTATTCATGCATCATGCTAAGAATTATACTAATAACATTTTCCCCCTTAGAAAAATGCCGCCACGCACAAGGCTAACGGCACGTAAGTCAACGGGACCAATTGGAGTACCCCGGCATCAACTAGCCCCTCGACACGAAAGCAGTAGCAGCGGAAGTAATGACCCTATAGGAGACCTGGAAGCCAAGGTGAGTCGACTTCAAGCAACGCTGCAACACAGGACCAATGTTTGGATCGCTGACGGAGACAGAATTAATGAATTAAGAAGGGATATCCGTCACCTGTAGGATCAGCTGGCTGATCGAGACTTAGCGCTTGACTGGGCAGTACAGTCTCATATGTTGGTGTGTGCTAAGGAAGCGAGGGCTCAGGCCCGAATTAAAGAACTTAGCTCAGCTGTCGACAACCTGCAGGTCTACTGCAATACGTTGCATGAGGAAGTCCATGTACTATACTCACAATTACACCCTAGTGAGCCTGCACACTCTGCTGAGGCGGAAGCCGGACCCTCTCACGTTGCGGGACGCGCGCTGGGTGGGGAGTTAGACCTTTTTGAACCCCCTCCTTCTTTGAGGTTGGTTGACGTCTGGACTCCCACACCTGACGATGAGGCCGCCAAAAGTAACGGAAAGCAGGACTAATGGTGTAATAAAAGTAGAGTAGTGTATTGTAGGGTGTACTGTTGTATAATGGGTTGAACTTTTGTAAAATGGGTAATGTATCCTGTTATGTAGTGTCGAGTCTGTATCATTACTCTTTATAGTAATGTAAAATGGAAGGTTTTCTTTGGCACATTATGTTTATTCAAATGTTTTTGCCTCAGATGCCGACCAGGACTCGCGGACAGGACGCAGCCGGAACTTCTGGGGGTCGGGATGTCACCCCAAATCCACCTCCGGTTCCACCCACGCTAGCCGAGGCGATTGCCGCCTTGGTGAATGCCACCGCTGATAATACCCGCTTCCTTAGGGAAATGGCGGGTCAGCAGCAGTTCCAGCAGCAGGCAGGAAGAGGTTTTCAGCAAGGTCCCCGTGAAACTACTTATCTGGACTTCTCCGAAACTCGTCCACCTCTGTTCATCAAAGCAGAAGACCCGCTAGAAGCCGACGAGTGGATACGAGTTATTGAACAAAAGTTTGGCCTTCTTCGTTGTTCGGAAACACAGAAGCCACTATTCGCGGCACAACAACTTCGTGGCCCTGCCAGTACTTGGTGGGGAAATTTTGTGGCTATTCAACCTGACAACCATCAAATCACTTGGGACGAATTTAAAGCAGCCTTCCGCGAGCACTACATACCAGAGGGAGTGCTGCATATGAAACAAGAGGAATTTATGAAGCTGAAACAAGGAGGAGACACTATCAATCAGTATCTTAACAAGTTTAATCACCTGTCACAGTATGCTATTGATCAGGTGAATACTGATTTGAAGAAAAGGAACTGTTTTATGAGAGGTCTAAATGACCGGTTGCAGCGAAAAATGGCCACATGTATTGATCTCACATATGGAAAGGCTGTCAGTACAGCCTT
The DNA here is from genome assembly GCA_029449295.1 of Zea luxurians. NCBI lineage: Eukaryota > Viridiplantae > Streptophyta > Magnoliopsida > Poales > Poaceae > Zea > Zea luxurians. Next base: position 107,094,631 of record JAOPSE010000010.1, read on the forward strand.
ATCTGTGGAAGCAAAATACGCAAGTTCTGGGAAGAATAAGGGATTCAGTGGTGAGAGGCCTAATCAGGGCCAGGCGAAGAGGCAACGGTTCGTCATCCGGCCTTCTAGCCAAAACCATACTTTTTCTCGTCCACCAGCATTCCCTTTCAAACAGCCCATTATTATCCGCCCCAACAATACCTCCACTTCCCCAAATCAGCCGGGTGCCCCAGGCACTCGATTCCCTGCCTTGCCCAGCTCTTCAACTGGGTGTTTCAACTGTGGCAAGTCGGGACATTTTATCAAAGACTGCCCGTACCCCAAGCAAAATCAATCTAATGCTCAGCAAGGAACTGGGAAGTCCACTCAGCCCAAGGGAAATGCTGTGGGGAGGAATACCAAGAAGACGGGGCGCGTATATTACACTCAAGTGGCCATTACACCGGAGGGAGAGCCGGTGATGATGGGTACGTTTCCCGTGGCCAGTCACCCTGCAATTATTCTTTTTGATTTTGGTGCTTCGCATACCTTCATTAGCAAGACATTTGTGGAGCAACATCACATTGCATGTCATGAATCAAAAGAGGGATTTAAAATTCATTCACCTGGGGGACATATTTTTACTAGAGAAGTGGCCTATGAAGTGCCAGTAACAATGGCCGGACGGAACTTTCCTGCTAACATGATTGTTCTGAAAGGCCAGGATATAGATGTAATTTTGGGTATGAATTGGTTAACCCAACACAAGGCAATTCTCAACACTGAACTCAGAACCGTCAGGTTGAGCTATAATCAAGAAGAAATTCTTTTGTCTCTCCCCAAAACCAATCCAGCCAAAGCTTCTGGTAGAATATTTGAAGCCATTGTACCGGAGATCAAGAACATTCCGGTAGTATGTGAGTTTCCAGATGTATTTCCGGAAGATTTGCCTGGACTACCCCCTGAAAGAGATGTAGAATTCGTAATTGAGCTAAAGCCCGGTACGGCTCCCATCTCCCGAAGATCGTACCGTATGCCCCCTAATGAGTTGGCAGAATTGAAGATTCAATTACAAGATCTACTGAATAAGGGATTTATCCGGCCAAGCTCGTCCCCATGGGGTTGTCCCGCCATTTTTGTTAAGAAAAAGGATCAAACTCTGCGAATGTGCGTGGATTATCGGCCCCTGAATGAGGTCACCATCAAGAATAAGTACCCCCTTCCAAGGATCGATATCTTATTTGATCAACTGACTGGGGCGAGGGTATTTTCCAAAATTGATCTCAGGTCGGGCTATCATCAAATCCGTATTCGGCCCGAGGATATACCAAAGACCGCGTTTACTACGCGGTATGGATTGTTCGAATACCTGGTAATGTCTTTCGGGCTCACAAATGCTCCTGCCCACTTCACCTATTTGATGAACTCGGTATTCATGCCCGAGTTAGACAAGTTCGTGGTGGTCTTCATTGACGATATTTTGATATACTCTAAAAATGAAGAGGAGCATGCTCAGCATCTACGGATTGTATTGACGCGCCTGAGGGAACATCAGTTATATGCCAAGTTCAGCAAGTGCGCATTCTGGCTGGAGGAAATTCAATTTTTGGGGCACGTGTTATCAGCTAAAGGAATTGCGGTAGATCCTAGCAAGGTCAAAGATATTCTGGAGTGGAAACCCCCAACCACTGTTCACCAAGTCCGGAGTTTTCTTGGACTGGCTGGGTATTATCGCAGATTCATACCCGATTTTTCTAAGCTTGTGAAGCCAATCACAAGTTTGTTGAAGAATGACATTAAATTTAATTGGTCTTCTAAGTGTAATGAAGCCTTTGAGCAATTGAAGACATTATTAACCACTGCTCCGGTATTGGCTCAACCGGACATCACTAAGCCTTTTGATGTATATTGCGATGCATGTGGCAGTGGGCTCGGCTGTGTACTGATGCAAGAAGGCCAAGTAATTGCGTATGCTTCAAGGCAGCTGCGCCGACATGAGGAGCATTATCCAACTCATGATCTGGAGTTAGCTGCTGTGGTTCATGCCCTGAAAATATGGCGTCACTATCTGCTGGGAAATATCTGTCACATATATACAGATCATAAAAGTTTGAAGTACATCTTCACCCAGTCAGAGTTAAATATGAGGCAAAGACGATGGCTTGAGCTCATTAAAGACTATGATCTGGAGATCCATTATCACCTAGGCAAGGCCAATGTGGTGGCAGATGCACTGAGTCGTAAGACTTCCTGCCACTGTCTTATGGCGAAGACCTCCGAGAACACCTTGTGTCAAGAAATGGAGAAGCTAAACCTGGGAATAATCCAGCATGGGACTCTAAATCAGTTAAGGCTTGAGTCAATCATTCTGCAGAAGATAATTGATGCTCAAAAGGATAATCTGGGTATGAAGCACATACGAGAGAAGATAAGGGCTGGAACAGCCAAATGTTTCAAGGAAGATGATCAAGGTGTGTTATGGTTTAACAACCGCATAGTAGTGCCAAAGAATGAAGAACTCCGCCAGCAAATCTTAGATGAAGCGCATCTTAGTCGCTATTCTATTCATCCGGGAAGCACTAAGATGTATCATGATCTAAAACAACACTACTGGTGGACGAAGATGAAAATTGAAATTGCACGCTATGTGGCTAAGTGTGACACTTGCAGACGTGTCAAGGCCATACACATGAAAACTGCCGGTCCATTGCAGTCATTACCAATACCAACATGGAAATGGAAAGACATAAGCATGGACTTCATTGTGGGATTACCCAGGACCGCAAAAGGGTATGACTCTATTTGGGTGATCATTGATCGACTTACCAAGACCGCCCACTTCCTCCCTGTCAAAGTAAAATATCCCGTCATTACCTATGCGGAGTTGTACATCGCCCGTATTCTCAGTTTGCATGGTGTTCCAAAAACCATAGTGTCGGATCGTGGACCACAATTTGTATCTAAATTCTGGGAAGAACTTCATAAATTCCTGGGTACTAAACTGCTTCACAGTTCGGCCTATCATCCTCAAACCAGTGGACAAACTGAGAGAGTGAATCAGATACTTGAAGATATGCTGCGGGCATGTGTCCTGGATTTCTCACAGAAATGGGATGAATGTTTACCTTTGGCGGAGTTTTCATATAATAATAGCTATCAAGACAGTATCCAGATGGCACCCTTTGAAGCTTTATATGGACGACGGTGTCGGACTCCGCTAAATTGGTCTGAACCTGGTGAAAGGTATTTATTTAGGCCTGATATGGTAAAAGAAACCGAGGATAAGGTTCAGAAAGTTATTCATAATCTAAAGAAAGCACAAGCTCGTCAAAAGAGTTATGCAGACAAACGGCGAATGCCCTTATACTTCTTAGAAGGGGACTATGTCTACCTAAAGGTTTCACCAATGAAGGGAGTATCGCGTTTCGGGGTAAAGGGAAAACTTGCACCCAGGTACATTGGTCCATTTCCTATTCTTCAAAGATATGGGCCAGTGGCATATCAACTTCAACTTCCCGAAACATTGTCTGCTGTACATAATGTGTTCCATGTATCGCAATTGAAGAAGTGTCTACGGGTTCCCGATCGAACCATTGAAATGACAGATGTTGTCCTGGAACCAGACTTAACGTACTCAGAACATCCTCTTCGAGTTCTGGATCAAAAGGATAGGGTTACCCGAAGAAAGACTCTCAAGTTCTACAAGGTACAATGGAACCAGCATTCTGAAGAAGAGGCTACGTGGGAAACTCAAGACTTCTTGAATAAGAATTTCCCAGGCTTTCTAGCCTCATGTAACTTGTAAAGTGTATATAGTTATGGCAATAAAGGAATGAACCCCACACCACCCTGCCTTGTACCAGAAATAAGGAAATAAAAACATGACACATTTCCTTTTCCATTACTCACCCTAGGACTTTAAATCTCGGGACGAGATTCTTTTATGGGGGGAAGAATGTAACACCCCTGGTGTTACTATAACTAAAATTTGAGCATGGCATCATAAGCATTGGCATTGCATATGTTTGACACACTTAGAGTGCATTCACTAGGCAAAAATTTCAAACAAGTTGTATTGTTTTAATGTTTTTGCAAATAGCACCCTGGTTCAGGAACTTAACCCTAAATAGAGGTTAAAGGGGTAAAACTTCACTTAAGATGAGAAAACCTAAAGACTTTAGGGTAAAGGTCATAAAATGACTCTAAGAACAAACTTGAATCCCTTTTATACCCCTAGGATACCAGAAACCCTAATTGGAATCCTGAAAAACCCTGAAACCAAACCCTAGGGGCTTATGTGCAAAATTAGCCCACTTTTGGGCTAAAGTGCAAAAACCAAGCCAAATAAGTATTTTAAGTCAATTGATTCACAAATATGTGGATTTGAAAGCCAAACCCTAAGTTTTGGACTTAAATGCAAAATGGACCTCATTTGAGTTTTATTCTAAGTCTGAAAATCAGAGAATGGGCTCAACTTTGGGGCTTTGTAATTTACAAAGTATAGGGTTTTTGCCCTAGGTCACCACATCAAAGTTGAAGACCAATTATAGGGGAACAACTTTGCTAAAGAGTGTGAGCTTAGTTGTTATGCGAAATTTGGAGAAAAACCCAATCAAAGTTTGACTGTCAGGCTTGTTCATTCTGAAATTCAGCCTTTCAGTGTAACAGGGTCGACTTTGTGGGTGAATTAAACCTTGATCCAGTGACTTTTTGTGAATGCACATTGTAGCAAAGTTGTAGAGGGATTATAGTTCTACAACTTTACTACAGAAAGTTGGCTTAGGTTCCACACGAAAATTTGAGAAAATGAAGCTCCAATGTGCTCTGTCAGTCGCTCTGAATTGATGTTCACCATGGTACAGTAACGGATAACTGAAGAAGATCCCGTTCCCTACTCACCGCCGGTGGTCCATCACCGTTGATCACCGTTCGCCGTGATTCGTGCGTCATGGTCATCGGTTAAGCGTAGCTCGGTAAAGATCCTTACCGCCGGTGAGCTGGCCACCACTCCGACGACCCCCCCTGTCTTCCTTTCTGCTTTGCGGCTGGCACGATAAGTTCACCGTCGACCGCCGCTTCCCGACCGTGCACCGCGTGGCCTAGCCGTTTCACAGCACCGCCGTGACGCCCTATGACTGTCCCATCATCGCCGGGGAGGTTGCCACGGCGGTGGACACGTATTCACCGCGGCCAGTGCTTCTTCTTCACCTCCGACCACCGCGTGTCTCGTCCGAATTCGCGGCCACCGCCCATCCTCCCTATAAATTGAGCCCTCCTCTAGCTGCATAACTTCATCACGTACCTCATCATCCAGTATCAGCCCCAGTCCTGCCACCGTGAGCTCTAATTTCAAGTTTCCCCCAAATCCGATTTCCGCCACCGTGAGACCGAGCTCACCGTCGCCAGCCCCTTTCCGGTCAGTCCCCGTCCCCTGCTTTCTTGTTTAAGCACTTGCATAGCTCCGTGATGCTTATCAAGTCATCAATTTGACCTGAGTGACCACCCATCACCGGGAACGCGTGGTTCTTGGGTTCGTCCGCGCGGTTACCGTGGCTAGACCAAATTAGCTCGTCATTCTTGAAATTAACTTAGGGGAAATGATCAGTGGGGGTTTAATCCGGTGTATGTCGCTCGGGAGCGCCGGTCATGGCCCCGTTCGGCCGGTCTGCTGGCTCGCCGGAGCGCGGCCGTGCGTGAACGGCGTCGAGGACTTCTAGTTGTGAATAGATAGAAACGCAGGGGCCTTTTTGTAATGGTCAGTGACTTGGTTAAACAGTGAAATGACCTGTTCTTAGTTAGCCAGAAGCGCGAGGGTCGTTCTGTAAAACCGCCAGGACGCGGGCGCGCGCGGGCGCATTTTTGCCGTGGACCTGGGCTAGTTGGGCCAGAATCGGCCCAGTCCTATTTCACCCTTTTGCTTTTTCTTTTTCCAGCAGAGCCAAAATATTTATAGGAAAATGTAGAAAAATGCTAAAATTGTGAAACTAATTTTCCTAGGCTTGATATTTTCTCTAGCATTTAGTAAAAATAGTTTTGTGATTTTTAATGAAAATAAGAAATTTTAGGGTATTTAAAGTAATTAAAAGTATTAGTTATGGATTTTTAGAAAATAAATGGTAAGTCCAAAAATGTCCAAACTTTTTATGGGCACTTAAACTAATATCTAGAAGCCTTGGGTAGAATGTGGGATGATTTGGACCTTGTTTGACCACTGAACCCAAAACCAACCCCCCCTGCCCTATGAACTCCTTTACTGACTCCGGAAACCCTAGGTTCTCGGAGTACCGTGAAGGAAAGTTGTACTCAAGACTTGGATAATAAGTTTATATATTATCTTTGCATCCTCATGAGCACCCCATGGCATCCATTCTTATGCATATATATGGTTATGTTAGAACACGAAGAAGAAGAAGAAGTCACTGAAGAGGGAACTCCACCAACCTCAGATCCTCAAGCAGGCAACTGCTTTTATTTCGATATTTGTGGATCCGAGCAGGACTCACCTGATAACAAAGGCAAGCCCCGGTGCATTTGCCACCTCCCTTGATGTTTTTAAAATCTTTCTCACTTGCTTGCTGCATTAGGTGATAGGAGTTGATTGATTAAACAATTCTTGCATTACCTTCCTTGATCTTGATTACCCTCCTTGAAACCCTGTTTTTACAAAAAGGTTTTACTATGCTTAGTATTGCTTTAGAAAAACAAAAGGGTTTGTTTTACAAAAGATGTTTGGCAAAGTGGGAGGGATGTTTTCAAAAATAAAACTTGATGGTGGATCCATCACGGCCATGATGGATTCAACATCGGAAAAGATGTACCTCTGTCAGGTACCAAGTTTTTGGGTTAAAAAGATTAAGCTGAGACCGGGCGGGTGACTTGCACGAGAAGAGAGTCTCAGTGTAGTGTCTCCGTCTGAGTCGATTAAGGACCGTCTCGATGTAGGCTTGATGATCGGGGACCCTTTAACTGGTCACATGCCTCGTCATGGGTAAGCCTTGCCTCGGGCAGACTAAGGCCGGAATAAGATAACACGAAATGGGAGTGGAGCGGTGGCGAGAGTAGCGTGTACCCTCCGTGGCAAGAGGCTGGACGGTGGTGTATCTGTGCTCTCGGTTTGCGTGAACCTGATCCGGTCTTAAGAACCCCGGTGGCGGGTTGACATATGCAAGGGTTAAGTGCTACATATGTCGTGTGATTGGAGATCCTTAGCTGAGTATAATCGATTCGGATCGCCGTACCTTCGCGGTTATGAAGACTTGGTCACTGCCCTACACGTAGCTTTCCACTAAAGATAATGGGTATTTGTTAAGAAATTGGCTAGTGCAGGACCAGTGATTGAACTAGGGTAGAAAGAACTCTAGTTGCAGGTAATTGAACTTAACTTGACAAATAAAATTCGATTTTTAAGGATCCACTTTAGTAAGCATTTCTGCAAAACAGAGTCTTGATTATTTGAAAAGCCTTACCTTGACTCCCTAAAAGCCAGCATACCCTTGAGAGTCTTTTCTTTAGTCGGGTAAGACTTGCTGAGTAATTCCATACTCAGGGTTTATCCCCTCGTTGTTTTTAGGTGAGGAAGTAGCAGACTTTTGCTGCTTCTGTGCCAAGGTGGTTCCCAAAGAAGAAAAACAAGACTGAAGTGCGGGAGGACTCGGTCCTCCACATAAGATCTTTTGTTTACAACTTATCGGGAGATGTTTGTGCCTCCTTTGGTTTGTATAATATTACTACTCTGCACTCACTTTTAGTCTGGTCTGTAATAAAATAACTCGAGCTTGCTTTTGAAATAAATGTAAGTTTATGTAATTCGCTTCCGCATTTCTTTATCTCCGATGATCTGTAATGTCTGCAAGACGGGTGAAACGTTCCTGGTGAAGTCGGGAAAGATACCGAGCTTGTCAAGTGACTTAGGAACATCTACAGGGTGTCTGATGTCTGTTAGACAAGGACAACTGTAGGTGGGCCTGATTACTTGGGAGGTTCCGTCACAGAATAAAACCCTGAGTATGGAATTACTCAGCAAGACTTACCCGACTAAAGAAAAGACTCTCAAGGGTATGCTGGCTAGAGAGATTCAAGGTATGGCTGTTCAAGAATCAAAGACTCTGTTTTGCAGAAATGCTTTATTATTTTCAACTCAAAGTTTGGTACCTGGCAGAGGTACATCTTTTCCGATATTGAACCCATTACGGCCGTAATGGATCCACCATCACAAGTTTTTCTTTTCGAAAACATTCCCACCCACTGAAGCATCACTTTTGTTTTAAAACAAAACATTTTGTTTTTCTAAAGCAAGGCTAAGCATCGAAAATCATTTTCAAAATGGGTATCAAGGAAGGGTATTCAATTTTCAAGGAAGGAAATGCAGCAATTGTTTAGCACACAACTCCTATCACCTAATGCGTCAAACAAGGTGATAAAGATTTTAAAACACAAGGAAGTGGCGAATGCACCGGAGCTTGCCTGAGTAACACTAGGTTAGTGTTGTTAGACGACGTCCGCTTGATGATCATTCTTGTCTTCGCATTGTTCTGATTATCCATCTCCAGGTTAATCTACCAGCATCATCTTGCAAATTAGTCCGCGCCTAGGGTCGACTTGGCTCTTCTTCTGCATCACGCGATTATTTATCGTACCTCATGAGATACACGATGCACATGTATGAGCACAAGTACAACGAGTATAATATAAATAATCTAAAAGGATGAAACACTTAAAACCAAGCATTAGACACCATGAATATCACAGCAGGGCATCGACTACATCCATTAACCAAATTGACATAATAACACTAGAACGTCTATTTTTATTCCTAGCATTTTATTAACTCTTTAACTATGTATATTAATTACTTGATTTACCGATCTATCTAAATCGATCATCACAATATACGCATGCTAAATTAATAACATTTATTGTGACCAACAATTCTATTTAATTTATTTATAGATCTAGTTGACTGGAATACGAATCTACTTACCCTAACTAATTTGACGTGATAGTCGCAAGCACGATGACGGGCTCCGGTTGACGTCATCTAGGGGTCTTCTTTTCTTCGGTAATCGATTGCTGAAGATCTTTTCCTTGACTGAACAATTTTGACGAATCGGATTTATGTCGCGCAGGATGTTCGAGCTTTTTGTCGCGCACTTGATGAATTTCACGCAGCTGGCTTCGTCTTCACCCGATTCTTTGGATTTCTTGCCGACGCGCGGAACGACGACGACACAGGAGGGTGACATATATAGAGCTGCACACGCGACGCGACGACGAACGACGCTAACCGGCGGAATCGATGACACGATTGAGAATTAAAGCTGAGCGAGCCGAGAGGGCGCGCTGGCGAGCATAAAATAGGACGCGCGGCGAGGCTGAGCGTCGGTAAGAAAAACGCGATGGCCAGGGAACTCAGCACGAGCGTGACGATTTGGCAGACAGGGAGAACATGACGACAAGAGGCAAGGTTTGCAGATGCTGCGATGGGGCTGCCCAAACACAAAGACGACGACGTGGGGCGAGTAGCGCACAAACACGTCGCAACAAAACGATGGCTGTTCAAGGCTTGATATTTTCTGGAGCAGAGCAAGAGTGCTGGGAGTTCATAGCGGTGCTCCACGACGGCCATCACCGGCGTCGAGCAAAGGGGCGATTTAGCGAGGTCGATGGCAAACAACGCGACGACGAGCTAGAATACTAGAGTGACCCGAGCGCGACAGATGAGCCGTAGCCAAGCAGTGGGATACGGCTGCGCGCAGAGGAGTAACAAAGGCCAAGCAGAGAAGTGCAGGGGACGCGCGCGGGATGAAAGAATCGAGCCGCGGCACGCAGTGACTTCACGACGCTCGGCGTGGCGAGGACGCACGCACGCGCAAAGGAGCTCGACGGCTGGGCGAGCTGGAGCAGACGCGCTTCAGAGAGAGCAGGGTGCGAGCAGGCAACATGATGCGCAGCCATGGAACAGGGGGCTCGACGGCCATGGAGAGAAACCTCAGCTGGGCGGACGACACTAGTAGGGAGCACGGCTGGAGAGCAGAGGAGTTCGGCTGCCGCGGCAAACAGAAGGCCGGAAGTGCGCGCGCAGGAGCTAGAGATGGCCAGCGGCCGTCGCGCAGGAAGCAAGCCACGCACGCGCAAGGAAAACTCCGAGCTGCGGAGGTTGCCGGCGTACTGCAGGAGAGATGGAGGGAGGAGAGAGGGAACCGCGAGCCAGGGGAGACAGAGGGAGCAGGGCGCGGCGAGCTGGACTGCCGCGGCCGAGGGAGAGAAAAAGAGGAGATGGCTGGGCGAGCAGGAGCTGGGAGGAACGCGCGACAGGGCGAGCTTGGGAGGAGCGCCGGCGAGCTTCGGCGAGCTGTGCGCAGGGGAGTTGGGTGCCAAGCGCCGGGGACGGGTTGGAGCAGCAAGCTACAAAGACCGCGCTCGGCAGAGAGAGCACGCGGCTGGAAAAGCAGGAGACCCGCAAGGAAGATAAGGCCGGTGGCCCTTGAGCAGTGACAAAAAATCAGGACGCCGGAGTTAGTTACGTGAAGGAGATGAGAACGACGGCTGTGCGGTGGTTCAAAAAAAAATCTCACGTCGTGAAGATAAGGCCTGAAGTGCAGCAATTGGATGAGGATAAATTAGATTTTTCTCTTTAAATGTTTTGGCGGAATGCAACACACCAAAAAAATATCTCTATTTTTCCCATACGGCGCTATTAAAACAAGGATATATTTATAATAAAAACATAAATCTAAATACTAGGGTTATAGTTTGAGAGAGGTATAAATGAGCCAGACCGAAATAATATTGACGACGATATCTGTTTAACTTGAAAAACATTCCTGAAACCAGATAAATTTCTACCCGTTATTAATATCCAATTATTTGGATTTGTTTAGTTAGGAGGTAAACAGATTGAATTAAAATAACATTTAGGTTACACATATTATTTTTCGGACTACGAATTAGCGAACCAACTTAATTACCAATTACTCGCTTTTAATTCTAATTATACTGGTCTGGTTTGTTTCGGACTGAAAACCATTTTCGTCGAGTTCTGATTAATTTGTTTAGGATAAAATCATCAGAGTAGGTCGAGCTTCCGAATTCGTATTCGCGCGAGCGATAAATTTTAAATAATCACCGGACGCACCGATTTTCGGAACAACTATGTTCCGAACATCACGAAAATTTAGAAAAAGCCCGGATAGATAAAAACGATGTCGAACCCGCGACAGACGAAACAGATTAAAACAGAGACTGTTATTTAGTTCCGTCAAATTTTTACGATCCTCACCAGTGATCGATCATATGATCTGACACCAACGATCACATGCTGAGAGGAACGATTTACTTAATCAGCTGGCGCATCGTTCTGTTCGGACAGCGCGGGCTCCAAATTGTTCATAAAATCAGAAGTTTTCTAATTTTTGTATTCACTTACGCATGTGATCCGAACAGTTCAAAAATCGCTAGCAAACGAAGATTCGATAATCCAAAATTTCTCGAACCCCTTTTAATTACGTAGATTATCGAAATGAAAATGGCACCAAACTCGAACCTTTGCGAGATAATTAAAATTTAGTGTCCATTTTATTCATCGCTATCACGTGTTAAGGTCTGCACTTGTGGTCGAGCAGACGATAAACACCTGGGGTGTTACAACCCTCCCCCCTTAAAAGAATCTCGTCCCGAGATTCGGAACAAAAGACTTTTAAGAGTAGAGAATAATGTAACCTTCGTCCATATCAGCGGTAATCACAAGGCAGTCCAAGCAAAGGTGAGTGTCTCAGGATGTTGTTTCTCTAGTGGACATAACATGTATCGCCATAGGCTAATTTAGAGATATCCACCAATAGAGACGAGGTCTGCCACAGGAACACATAAGGTTCCATGTGTGCAGTTTGCTTTTTCTGATGACACTGTACTATCTGAGTCTGTTGGGCGAGCGGAAAATACGCGATTTTACCCAAACAGAACTAGATGCAACCTCTTGGGTAAAACACACGGAAAGAGGTTTACCAACAAGGGGTCACGGTAAGTTCAGAGCACACGAGACGAGTGTGAATGTCGAACAACATCACAGTTAACTCGTGTTAGCTAGAGAATCCAAGTCCCTGAAAATGATGGAGACTCGAAAAATCACCAATGAAGGGATCTGTAGATGCTGCCTTCATAACCAATCCATTTTATCAAGCACTAGGCATGGCTCGACTTGATCACACACGCTGGAAAAGCACACGTGAGGCAATCGAGGCACGACTAGAGCGATAATTAGGTGGTTATTGGCCGACTTAATCTTGATTTTTGAAAGTACTTCCTTAAGATGGGTTGAACCAAAGTGAGTTCAGACAACTCGATAAAACGATCTCTAAACTCAACCTTCGTTCATTGGGCAGTTACAAGTTAGTAAAACCAACTTGTTGAACTACTTTTGACATTGAGCAAGTCCTCTCAGTACTATCGGTAAGCCAAGGGTTGAGAGTTCACATTTGCTAGCAAAAGGTCATGCATTTGGGTAGAAATCCATTTGGTCAGGTTGTTCTTTCGTTTCATCATGCGAGATGAATTATCCACTTGGTTAGGGAATACATGGATTAATTCAAAAAGCGTGAACAACTCCTGCATCTCAGCAGCAGGGAAAACCAATCTCCATTTTGAGAGCTAATCTGTTGCCTCTCAATACTAAAAAGCTCCAAGGTTTCACCTTTACACAAAGGATGTAAAGGGAACTTGTATGAGTAGTCACTACCAAGATCAAAAGAAAAGAAACCACATAAAAGTGGTATGCCCCTTTTTGATCCAGCAAAAATGATAGATGTTGCTTGATCACTTCGACAAACAACACCGAAATCGTTTCAAGGAAGAGATCTACGGAAGATAATATATTAGTGTAGTTCCGCAATGGATCGTGACTAGAGACCTCGATACCTGCATGCGCCAAGCAGCATAACCTTGCATGTACATTCACAACGGGCTCTCAGTTTCGCTGCGGCACCACAAGTCCTTAATCATGACACCATTACCGAACTGGCATCAATACAGAATCTCATGTAGCAAAAACTGATTGTGCCAAGATAACACATCGATATAGTCTCATTAGGGATTACAACTACTAACCGTGATACCAGCGCGTGCCAAGCAGCGCATCCATGTGTGTACATTCACAGGAGGCCCTCGGTTTCGTCGCGGCACCATCGGTTTTAGTCACAACACCATTACCAGACGTAACCAATAAGAAATCTCGCATGACACCAATGGATTAGGCAAGGGTGATAATATACAAAGAGACTCTACCTGTCAAAACGGTTACAAGTAGAGAGTCAAATAGATCATGGCCCAATGAAATGAACAAGGCATGGCCATAACCTAAACTTGATGAAAGGAGTATGATGGGAGACTGTTAATTCAGCACAAGAATATTTCTATGCCCATTGCAGAGATTACAAGTTCAAGGATTAGTATCTATTAGATACTGAGGGAAAACAATCACAAGATTAAGTTGGTATGCCTTTGATAGATATAGGAAACCAAAGGCATCAAACTAAGGAAAATGATCAGGCATGACTTTCCTAGGTTAGGTTGATAAAGTAACAAGATAATCCACTAGGAGAGGCCAAATACAGTAGAGACCTCAACCTGCATCAACTGAACAAGGGAATGGTTCTAGAAGGAGACATGACTTGAGATTCTTTTTTTTCAGCTTGGGTACACTTTATGTCCAACAAAGAAATTATCTAAGCATTCATTTACATGAGTTTAGTCATGGAGGGATAATGGTAAATTCAAATTTGGGTCTCGGTTCACCAACTAAGAACATGGCCTAGTTTAAGGTTTAGGAAAACACATATACACCTAAACATATTATCTAAAGAACGAAGGACAACTATTTCACTGAAGTCCATACTACAGTATTACACCACATTATCCACATGTCGACGTTTCAGACCCGGGGGGGTCCCTGGACCGACGAGTGAGATCGCTGCGTGCCCCTGCCCAGATGGGTTGGCGCGGGATGGAACACAAGAGGTGGGACAAGCCTTGTATTATCCTGCACCAGGGGTGCCGCTCGTAGTAGGGGTTACAAGCGCGTCGCGTGAGAGAGAGTGAGGTAGAGAGTGGGAGCCCGTTCGTCCGCTCCTTTCCCGCGCGAACCCCCCTCCAGAATGGGCCTGGACCTCCCTTTTTTAGACGTAAGGAGAGGGTCCAGTCGTACAACGGGGGGTGTAGCTATGCGCTAACGTGTCCGGCAGAGAGATGCCCTAGCCGTGTGTACATGCCATCGTGACTGTCGGGGGAGAGCTTGAGTCCTGTACACGTGATAGCGTGGCCGTCGGAGAAGTGCCTGAGTCCTGTAGGAGCATAGCTGGCAGTGCGGCAAGGATCCTGCTGACGTCTCCTTGCTGCCGTAAGGGGCTAAGAGCCACCGGCGTCATGGTTGCATGCGCGACACCATCATTACCCGTCGCTGGGGTAAGCCAGATGGGGTAAGCCAGATGGGTCTCCTAGCATGAGCAGGCTAGGAATAGGGTAATGATGTATCCCCTGTTGGCGTGGTTGGTCCGAGCCCAAGGTCGGGCGAGGCGGAGACTTCTCTTGAGGCCGAGGCCGGGGTCAGGCGAGGACGTGATTCCTCTCGAGATCGAGGTCGAGGCCGAGTCCGAGGGTCGAGCGAGGCGGAGACCTCCTCCCGAGGTCGGAGCCTGAGGTCGAGGCCGAGTCCGGGGGTCGGGCGAGGCGGAGACCTCCTCCCGAGGCCGGAGCCTAAGGTCGGGCGAGGCGGAGCTTCCTATTGCGCCCGGGGCCGAACTCGGTGGTTGATTGTGACTTGTTGTCAGTCTTCGCCTGGGTGGTTGGCACGGCAGTCGGAGCAGAGCGAGCGGCGCTGTTTTCCTGTCATATCGGATAGTAAAAGAGAGGGGCGAAGTGACTGCGGTCACTTCAGCCTGGCCGACTGAGGCGCGTGTGTCAGGATACGGCGTCAGGCATCCCCTGCATTGAATGCGCCTGCGAAGCGGTCGGTTGGTGAGGAGGTCTGGCCAAGGTTGCTTCACAACGAAGCCTGCCCGAGCCGGGCTTTGGGAGAGCCGAGGGGGCGCCCGCTGCCTGAGGAGGCCCTCGGGCGAGGCATGAACTCGTCTAGGACTACTGCTCCAGCCCGAGGCTAGGCTCAGGTGAGGTTGCGTCCCTTGGGTAGACGAAGCCTTGACTTGGACCGCGCCCGTCAGTGGGTCTGAGGGTGTTTACCAGCCGTGATTAGGAGTGTTGGGGGTACCCCTAATTATGGTACCCGACAGTAGCCCTCGAGCCTCGAAGGGAGTGTTGGTACTCGCTTGGAGGCTGTTACCGCATTTTCAGTGAGGGGACCGGCCTTTCTCGGTTTTGGCTTTGTTCTGGTGGGTGCGCGCGAGCGCACCCGCCAGGTGTAGCCCCCGAAGCCTCGGAGGAGTGGTTTGACTCCTCTGAGGTCTAAATGCTTTTCGTGGTGCTTCGGCCGGTCTGATCGTTCCCTCGTGCGGTTTGGCGGTAGCCCGGGTGCATGGTCAGGTTCCAAGTTATCAAGCTGGTTTGTTGACGCTGTCAATAGTTTGGCCGTAGCCGGGTGCGAGAGCAGCCCCCGAGCCTCTGCACGGAGCGAGAGGACGATCAAGGACTTTCTCGACTTTTATCATACGCCCCTGCGTCGCCTTTCCGCAAGGAGGAGGGGGGAAAGCGCCATGTTGCCCTCGAAGGGCGCCGAACATGGTGTTTCCAGTGAGCTGCTAACGGGTGATCCGAGTGGACGCCCGTGCCCCGTTCGTTAGGAGTCGGCTGGTGGCCCAGAGGCGCGCTCCAAAAGTACCTGCGGGTGATTCGCCGGACCCGGACCCCTTCGACAGGGTCCCAGGGCTCGATGCCTCCCTCCGGTGGGATTCCGTTACAAATCGTTCCCGCCGGTCTCGGAAATGTCCTAGGGTACCTCGGGAGTGTAGCCCGAGCCTCGGCCATGTATCAGACGTACCTAGAGTCATCCCTCACTCTGTGTGCTCTGGGGCGACTGTCGAACCCTTCCGAGGGGCCAGCCTGCGAACCCCTGATCAGTAGAGGGCGCGGAGCCTGAGTGCTCTGGGGCGGCTGTCGAACCCTTCCGAGGGCCAGCCTTCGAACCCCTGATCAGTAGGAGGGCTCGGGGCCTGCTTCCTTCGCCGAGAAGGATCCTTTCCGAAACATCTCCTTTCCCGGTCCCTGTAGCGAGAGAGAGAGGAGGAGGGGAAGGATATGTATTTAAATAAGGTGGCGCACCTTTTCTGACGTGGTCATCATGGTGGAGGTGAAGTGACGCCCGCCTCGCCTGCTAGAGGTGTCGCCTGCTCCGCCGGGGAGTTAATGCGATGGGACGGGCAATTCGTGTGGTGCCCATTGCGCGTGCGAGCCGTTCGAGGAACGGGACACGGGTGCGTCGTCTTCACGCCGTGGGAGAGGGCTCTCCCGTCGCTTCAGGAGGGGACGCGAGCCTGCAGGCAATTTGACCGCCGCTTCCGCTCGTCTGCCGCTGCCATTACTGTTGGCCCACTTTTGGGCCATGCCGACCGCCGCGCCTGTCCCTGCAGTCGACTAACCCGTGGCCGTCGCATTTGGTTGGTGGTTGGCACTGTTGGGTCATGCGCAGGGCTGCCTCGAGTCGCGGTACTGGTTCCACAGCCGAGAAGGCGCAGCATTGGCGCGAGTGGCGGTGTAGCTTCTTGCACGTCGTAACCGGCGCGCCGGTTACATGACACGTGGGCCCGCTTCCTTTGCGCTGGTCCACCGGATGTGGCCGAAGCCGAAAGGGTGCACAGTTGCGGTGTAGTTGGATGCCTATTGCGTGGCAGCCAACCCTTTCGACCACCGGTTTCTGCGAAGATGGGAGAGCGCTTGTAACTGTGGGACGGTTACATGCCTCGCGTGCGGCGGATCGCCTTCTTCGTGCTTCGAATCAGCTCGTATGACGTGTGGGTCCCAGCCCCCGTGTCATAGGGGGAGAACCCTAGAGTATGTCAGTGGAGACTTTGCCCGTGATGCTAAGGGGTGCAAGTGAGGAGGTCTGCCTATAAGAGGGGATCGATCCCCCGGGCAGTGGCCATGCCTTCGTTTTCCCCTCATGCATTGCGCCCTTCCACCTTTTGAGCCCCCGGATGGGGTGCGCCAGCGTCGCCTTGCTCTTGATGTCGTTGGGGGAGCGCGGCCTCGTGGAGATCGGTGCCCTTCAGCCATCGCTCGGCTTCAAGGATTTTCGTCGTGCAGCCCGGCTGCATTCCCTCACCAATGAGCAGTTTGGTTGGGAGAAGCAAGCCGGGCTGCGGCCTCCACCCCACCCTCAGCTTCAAGGATCTTTGTCATCCTTGCTGTGGCGGAGGGCAAGCTGAGCCGGGGTTCTACCTCCCGCATGGGCCGGCAGGCCGTTTCTTCCTTCAGCATTAAGGGGAGAATGCGCTCACCGGCCCTGCGGAGGGGGCGAACTTCGGCAACATGGGACCAGTCGGCCGCAAGCGTCATCAGCTCCAGCGTGCCTGGCTCGCTGGCCCAGCTGGCTCTGTCGCGGCCTCCGACGCTGCCTCCTGCCGCTTGATTCGGGCGTGGCCGTCCGTCCCTTGCGCGGGCGACCGTTGTGCCGTGCGCACCGGGGGATCGTCCAAGACGCCGTACGCCGCATAGGCGGCGTTCGTGTTCTTGGATTGTCTTGTCCTCACTCCGGCACGACGCCTCCATGCGGAGGTCGGGGCCTGCCCGTCCGCGAGGACTTGAGTGGGGATCTGCCAGTGCAGGCTAGGGCGTCCACCATTCGTTGGCGTGGCGCTGGCGTGCAGGTGGCCGCTGTCGTCGGTGCTGAGGTGGTGGCAGCCAGAGAAGGTTTCTTCGGCGACGAGACCATCGGCGCCAGCTGCGGCCGGACCCCCGGCTCTTTGGCTTTGATGGCTTGTCTTCGCCCCTCGAGCGGAGACGTGGGCGAGGGCCTCATCACAGCAGTGTCGGCCCTGAGGTCATCGCTGTTGCTGTTTAGCCGCCCGAAGTGGGGGTCGTTGTCGCTGCTGGTGCAGAGGTCGCCGGCAAGCCACTTGGAGTTCGTCATCCCGCAGGCCCCTGGTGTGGAGGTTGTTCATACCTGCGGGAGCGGAACCGGAGTCCCATTTGTAAGGTGATATACTGGGTTTTTGTCGGAGCAAAATGTAACCGCTCCAAGCACTTAGACATTTGTCGTAGGTCAGGAGAACCGCCGAGGGTTCTGCCGACGTCTAAGTCTGTGTAGCATAGTTACCCCAAGTATATGTGTTTGTTCTTTGTGGCTGTCGAGGCCTGAACATTTGGGTATTTCGAGTATAAAGCTGTGTTTCTTCCTCATTCCGAGCACTAGGACTTGCTTGTTGGCTAGCCGAACCACTTAACCGAGCGTGAGTTGCCTTTCGCGGAAGGTGACGAGTGAGGTATCCGTATCCCAGAGGCGTAGGAGTCCCTCGGCTTGGTCGGCCTTGCCGCTCTAGGCCTCTCTTGCTCAGCTTTTAGAACCCTCGGCTGCTCTGCGATGAGCCGAAGCCGGAGGCAGCGGTGTTGGCATGGACAGAGGCGGAGTTGGCTCGAAAAGAGACTTCGTCGGCCCGAGAGCTGGCGGCTTCCCAGGCCGAGGAAGATGTGGCAGCAGCCGCTGGAGCTTGGCCTAGACATCCGCTGGCGTGGTGCTGGCGTCCTCCCTTGGGTGGAGGTCCTTTCGCCCGGGTCGCCGTCCGAGGCTGGGCCAGGTTCCGCCGAGGGTGGAAACAACGCCGAGGGTGCTGCTGCTCCCCCTGCCGATGCCCGAACCTGTAGGAACAGTTTGTCTGTAGCATGCGCATGTTTTTTCACGGCCGCCGAGGCCTAAACACTTTATCGTCGTGTTAAAAAGCTGTGTCTTCTTTCCTCTTGTTTCGAGCATCACGACTTGTCTGTCAGTAGCAGAATCGTTTATCCAAGCGAGAGTTACTTTTCGCGGAAGGTGATGAGTGAGGTATCCGTATCCCAGAGGCGTCGGAGTTCCTCGGCTCGGTCGGCCTTGCCGCTTACATGCACTCTCATTTGGTCGTAGGATTCCGTTATTGATACAGTCGAGAAGGCACGAAAGTCATTTTCTACCCGAGTGTTTGGACTTGTCCGGTAGCAGGATCGCTTATCCGATCGTGAGTTACTTCTCGCGGAAGGTGATGAGTGAGGTATCAGTATCCTGGAGGCGTAGGAGTCCCTCGGCTCGGTCGGCCTTGCCGCTTACGTGTCCTGTCGTCGTTCTTAGGATCCCGCTATCGATACAGAAGTCGAAAGCACAAAGGTCGTTTTGGTAGAAAATTTTTCCGAGGAAAATTTTGACGCAGAGGGGGTTCCCCCCTTCTAGCCCTCGAGGGAGGGTCGGGCTTTGCCAAGGCGAGGCCGACCCTTCCTTGACGGTTAGACTTTATGTATGTAAAGAAAACGAGGTACATGAACGACTTAAAACATCTTAAGGGTAGAAGCGACGTAGCTGTTGGATGTTCCAAGCGTTGCTGTAGACCTCGCCTTGGTCGTTGGCTAGCTTGTATGTTCCGGGCTTCAATATCTTAGCGATGATGAAGGGCCCTTCCCAGGGAGGAGTGAGCTTGTGGCGCCCTCGGGCGTCCTGTCACAGACAAAGCACCATGTCTCCCACTTGGAAGCCTCGGGGCCGAACGCTTCGGGCGTGGTAGCGTCGCAGCGACTGCTGGTACCGTGAATCTCGCCCCGAGATTCAAGGTTGGTCAGCAAAGAGTTCGGGGTATTTGGCTTTCAGATCATCTTCTCGTTCCTAGGTTGCTTCTTCCTCAGAGTGGTGACCCCATCTGACTTTGCACATTCTGATGGTGTTCCTCCGGGTGACTCTGTCCGCAAACTCCAGAATCTGCGTTGGCTTCTCTATGTATGTCAGATCCTCTTGGACTTCCAAGTCCTCGACAGGCAACTGTTCTTCTAGCACTCGTAGGCACTTCTTCAATTGTGACACGTGGAACACATTGTGCACTGCCGACAGACTTTCTGGTAGGTTGAGCTGGTAGGCCACTTCTCCATGCTTTGCTTGAATTTGATATGGTCCAACGTACCGGGTGCTAACTTGCCCTTGACTCCGAATCTTCTGACTCCTCTGATAGGCGACACCTTCAGATAGACGTAATCTCCCACTTCAAAACTCAGTTCTCTTCTCCTTCTGTTCGCATAGCTTCGCTGCCTTGATTGTGCTATCTTCAGATTCTCCCGAACCATTTTGATATTCTCTTCGGCTTCACGCAAAATGTCGAGGCCAAACACCTGTCTCTCTCCAGGCTGGTCCCAATGCAGCGGAGTCCTACAACTCCGTCCATAGAGCGCCTAAAACGATGACATTTTCAAGCTGGCCTGGTAACTATTGTTGTAGGAGAATTCTGCATAAGGTAACCTTTTGTCCCATCCTGACTTGTCATGCAACGCACAGGCTCTCAACATATCTTCTAGGATCTGATTAGTTCTTTCAGTCTGACCGTCTGTCTGCGGGTGATAAGCCGAGCTGAAGTTCAAATGCGTGCCCAAGGCCTCTTGCTACTGCCAAAAATGAGAGGTGAACTGTGTTCCTCGATCTGACACTATCTTCTTCGGTACACCATGAAGGCAGACTATCTGGGACATGTATAACTCAGCCAATGTTGCTCCGGTGTATGTTGTCTTCACAGGTATGAAATGGGCCACTTTTGTTAAGCGGTCCACAACCACCCAGATGGAATCATAGCCGGCCCGGGTACGAGGTAGGCCAACTATAAAATCCATCCCGATCTCATCCCACTTCCACTGAGGAATTTGTAATGGCTGCAACAGTCCGGCTGGCTTCTGATGCTCTGCTTTGGTTCTTCGACAGCTATCACAGATGTCGAGATATTCTGCGATTTCTCTTTTCATGCCATACCACCAAAATCTCCTTTTTAAATCCTGATACATCTTTTCACTTCTAGGGTGTATGGAGTAAGCTGTCTCATGAGCTTCCTTGAGGATTAGCTCCCGAATAGGCTTGATGTCAGGAACACACAATCGGTCTTTGAACCATATTACTCCCTCTTCATCCTCTCGAAAGTCCTTGCCTCTTCCTTCTAAGATCAGCTGCCGGATTTTGTTGATGTTTTCATCATCCTTCTGCCCTTCTTTGATCTCCCGCTCTAGGGTGGGCTCTAATTCCACTGTTACTCCTTGTGTACTGTTCAGAAAACCGAGACTCAGTCTGTCGAACTCCTTGGCTAACTCATATGACATTGGGTACGTGGCCATCATATTGACTTGACTCTTCCTGCTCAGAGCATCTGCAACAACATTGGCTTTGCCTGGATGGTAATGTATCTCCAACTCGTAGTCCTTGATCAATTCCAACCATCTTTGCTGTCTCATGTTTAACTCTAACTGGGTGAATATGCATTTCAGACTTTTGTGATCTGTGTAGATGTCGCACTTCTGCCCATACAGGTAATGTCTCCATGTCTTTAAAGCATGAACCACTGCTGCCAACTCCAGGTCGTGTGTGGGATAATTTCTCTCATGGATCTTCAGCTGTCGAGATGAGTACGCTACAACTCTTCCTTCTTGCATTAGCACACATCCCAATCCGGTGTAGGAAGCATCGCAGTACACCGAGAATGGCTTGTGAACATCAGGCAGAACCAACACAGGTGCTGTAGTCAATCTATTCTTCAGTTCTTCAAATGCCTCTTGGCAATTTTGGGTCCATTTAAACTCAACTTTCTTCGCTAACAACGCTGTCATTGGTCTAGCAATCTTTGAAAAGCCTTCAATGAAACGCCGATAGTATCCGGCCATTCCAATGAAACTCTTGATTCCACGAACATCGGCGCTTTCCAGTCCAGAATGTCTGCTACTTTCTTTAGATCCACAGCTAGCCCATCTTGGTTGATGATGTGACCCAAAAACAAGACTTCATGAATCTAGAATTCACATTTACTCAGCTTGGCATACAACTGATGCTCTCGTAGCCTTTGCAATACCATCTTCAAATGTTCCACATGTTCTTCCTCACTTTGAGAGTATATGAGAATATCATCGATGAACACTACCACAAACTTGTCTAGGTAGTCCATGAACACACTGTTCATCAGATACATAAAGAAGGCTGGCGCATTTGTCAACCCAAAGGACATAACTGTATACTCATATGACCCATACTTGGTGATGAATGCTGTCTTCGGTATGTCTGAGGGTCGGATTCTGAGTTGATGGTAACCTGATCTCAGATCTATCTTCGAGAATATGCTGGCACCTCTGAGCTGATCAAACAGATCTTCTATCCTTGGCAGGGGGTACTTGTTCTTAATGGTGACTTCATTCAGGGCTCTGTAATCTATGCACATTCTTTTGGTACCATCTTTCTTCTCTACAAACAATACTGGAGCGGCCCAAGGCGAGGTACTTGGTCTGATGTAACCCTTCTCTAACAGCTCATCTATCTGTTTCTTGAGTTCCACCAATTATGGCCCAGACACTCGATAGGCTCTTTTAGAAATGGGGGCGGTGCCAGTGATAAGCTCTATGGCAAATTCGACTTTTCTCTCGGGTGGCATGCCCATTAATTCCTCGGGAAACACATCTAGAAAGTTCGACACAACCCTGATAGCCTCGAGCGGGTTGGCCTCCTTGCTATCAACCAAAATCTGGTGACAATCACCTTTCGCTGTTTTAGGCATCCTTAGCTCAGCCACTACCTTCTCTCCGGGCGGGGACTTCAATGTTACGGTCCTCTTGTCACAGCTAACAATCGCTTCATACTTCATTAACCAATTCATCCCTAGGATGACATCTACCCCAGCGGTGTCTATTACTATTAGGTCACTGGGGAACCCTACCCCCCTTATTTCCACCCTTATATTTGAGCATATTTTATCTGCTTGTACTTTACCACCGACTGAATTAACCCTCATGGGTGGCATCATTGACTCTACTGAGATGTTATGCATTTCTACCCATGTTGCAGTGACAAATGAATGAGTTGCACCAGTATCAAATAGCACTTTTGCTGGATGAGATTCGACTGAGAACATACCTACTGCCACATCTGGTGCATCCTGGATGCTTCGGCCTCCAAGTGGTTCACCTTTCCATGGTTGTACGCATGGCCATGATTACCTGCCGCTTGTTGGGGTACACCTTGCCTTGCTAGAGCATTGGGGTTTGTATGCTGTTGCGCCATCTTCTTTGGGCAATGCATCGCCCAGTGGCCTTGTTCTCCACAGTGGAAGCATCCTCTGCCTCCTTCTTGTGCTGGGGCTGCTTGGTTGTTCTGATTCGCTGCTGGGGCAGGAAGGCGAGGTGCCTGGTTGTTTTGCCTCTGATACTGGTTACCTCCTTGCTGGCTGTTCTAATGATACTGCTGCTGCTGTGGGTACTGCCTCTGAGACTGCTGCTGGTACGGGCGCTGACTCTGATGCTGATATCCCTGTGGGTGACCATGCTTGCCTTGCTGAGATGAACTGCCTGAGAAGCAGGGGCGGCTGTTGCTTCCGGACTGCGGTCCACTCATCTTGCGCTTCCGATCTTCCATTTCCTTGCGCTTCCTCTCGGTCATGATTGCCCTATCAATCAGGTGCTGGAAGGTGGGGAAGGTGTGGTTCATCAGCTGGTAATGCAGGGGATCCACCAAACCCCTCATGAACCTGTACTGTCTTTTAGCATCAGTGTTGACGTCTTCAGGTGCATAACGAGATAGCTACAGAAACTTGTCCCTGTATTCACTAACAGACAGGGGTCCCTACTTCAGAGCCAGAAACTCCTCCTTCTTCATGATCATTAGTCCCTCTGGAACATGGTACCTGCGCAAATTCTCTCTGAATTCCTCCCAAGTGATGGCTTCGGGGTCAGCATGGGTGGCGAGATAGGACTCCCACCAGGACTGGGCTGCTCCCCTTAGTTGGCAGGGACCATACAGAACCTTCTCCCTGTCGTCACATTGGACGGTGCGCAGTTCCCTTTCCACGGAACGCAGCCAGTCTTCTGCATCCATGGGGTCAGCAGAGTGGGCGAAGGTAGGAGGGTGCCCTCTCATGAACTCGCCACGTTTGTCCCGTGGCAGCTAAGGCATCTGCACTTGTAACTGGGGTTGCTGTTGAGTCTGCTGCATGGCTGCCAGAGTTTGCCCAATAGCCTACACTGCTTGAGTTTGCATCAAGAACATCTGCTCCACTGTCATCGGGGGCGGCGGGGGAGGCTGCCTCCGGTGTTGCTGGGGTTCCTCCTGCTGGGCACGCTGCTCTTGCTAAACACGCCTGTTACATCGGCGTCTGTTGTCAGACATCTGTGGAAGACATTCACACATCAGCATTGATCTTACAATCCTTCAGCATAAGAAAAGGGTATACAGAATTCTTCATGACACTGAGTGAACAAAGAACTTCACTGATCCCCATTACGATCCAATACAGCTCTTCAGATAAAAAAGGAAAGTAGAGGTAAATGGTTTCCCAACTAAAAAACTGACTTCATTAACATCACTAGCTAAACCAAACTGCAGGGGAAGCCCACATGTTGGCAACAATCATTACAAAGATTCAAATTCAGCACAAGTTCATCATAACAAGCATGGAAGCAACTGATAAGCAAACTAAACTGACTATCTAACTGTCGGGGACCATAATTAGGGGTACCCTCAAGACGCCTAATTCTCAGCTGGTAACCCCCATCAGCATAAAGCTGCAGAGGCCTGATGGGTTTGATTAAGTCAGGGATCAGTCCGTACGAGCGACTCGATCACGCCTCGCCCGGGCCTAGCCTCGGGCAAGGGCAGCCGACCCCGAGGTGTTTCCGTCTCGCCCGAGGCCCCCTTTTTTACGGCAGACGCATCTCCGGCTCGCCCGAGGCCTTGCCTTCGTTAAGAAGCAACCCTGACTAAATCGCCGCGCCGACCGACCGAGTCACAGGGGCATTTAACGCAAAGAGTGAGACTGACGGGCGGCCAGGCCTCGCCAAAGGCGCCATGGGAAGCTCCGCCCGACCCAGGGCTCGGACTCGGGCTAAGGCCCCGGAAGACGGCGAACTCCGCTCCGCCCGACCCAGGGCTCGGACTCGGGCTGAGGCCCCGGAAGACGGCGAACTCCGCTCCGCCCGACCCAGGGCTCGGACTCGGGCTAAGGCCCCGGAAGACGGCGAACTCCGCTCCGCCCGACCCAGGGCTCGGACTCGGGCTAAGGCCCCGGAAGACGGCGAACTCCGCTCCGCCCGACCCAGGGCTCGGACTCGGGCTAGGCCCCGGAAGACGCCGAACTCCGCTCCGCCCGACCCAGGGCTCGGACTCGGGCTAGGCCCCGGAAGACGGCAAACTCTGCTCCGCCTGACCCAGGGCTCGAACTCGGGCTGAGGCCCCGGAAGACGGCGAACTCCGCTTCGCCCGACCCAGGGCTCGGACTCCGCCCTGGCCTCTGCCGAACGACCTCCGCCTCGCCCGACCCAGGAGCTCGGGCTCGGCCTCGGCCATGGAAGACAGACTCGACCTCAGCCTCGGAGGAGCCTCCACGTCGCCCGACCTAGGGCACAAGACCGCCACGTCGACAGGAAGCGCCATCATCACCCTACCCCGAGCTGACTTGGGCCGCAGAGAACAAGACCGACGTCCCATCTGGCTAGCTCCGCCAGATAGGCAATGATGGCGCCCCGCTAGACCATGACGACGGCGGCTCTCAGCTCCCTTACGGAAGCAGGGGGACGTCAGCAAGGACCCAACAGCTCCGACAGCTGTCCCTCCGCCAGGCTCCATTGCTCCACCGACAGCCACGACACCACACCAGCTGGGTGCCAAGATCTCTCCGGCTACCACCTTGGCATGTACTTAGGGCGCTAGCTCTCCCCCGCTAGACACGTAGCACTCGGCTACACCCCCATTGTATACCTGGATCCTCTCCTTGCGCCTATAAAAGGAAGGACCAGGGCCTTCTTAGAGAAGGTTGGCCTCGCGGGAACGAGGGCAGGGGCAGGCGCTCTCTTGGGGCCGCTCGCTCCCCTCACCCGCGCGGACGCTTGTAACCCCCTACTGCAAGCGCACCCGACCTGGGCGCGGGACGAACACGAAGGCCGCGGGATCTCCGCCTCCCTCACGACCCGGCTCCGGCCACCTCGCTCTTCCCCCCTTCGCGCTCGCCCACGCGCTCGACCCATCTGGGCTGGGGCACACGGCACACTCACTCGTCGGCTCGGGGACCCCCCGGTCTCGAAACGCCGACAGTTGGCGCGCCAGGTAGGGGCCTGCTGCGTGTTGACGAGCAGTTTCCCGTCAAGCTCCAGATGGGCAGTCTCCAACGACCTCTTCAACCCGGGATGGTGCTCCGTTTCGGGAGCCTCGAGTTCATGTCTTTCGACGGCAGCTACGACATGATACTCCTTCCACCGCCGCGCGACGGCGACAATGGTGGCCGACAGCCCGCTCGCCGGCGGCGGAATCGACGACGTCTTTCCCGCGTGGGGGAAGGACAACTTTCGAGCTCGCCCCATCCTCTCCCTCGCCATCGGAGGAGGAGACGGGGCGACTGGGGCCGAGCGGGAGGCAGCGCCCCGTCGGCTGTCGAGCAAGTGGACGACGGCAGCACGCTCACGGAGGGCCTGCAGGACGTCGCCCTCGTACCCAGGACGACGGCACGATCAGCCCCCGAGGTGACTTCGTCGCTCCTCGTCGACCAAAAGGTACCAACTGATTCCCATCTTTCGTCATTTCGACTCGACCTCAACCCGCCTAGCGACCTCGCTCTGGCGGCCGCTCACGTTGAGGCGAGTGCAACCTCGTTGGGGTTTCGTGTGCGGTCGCCTTGGGACCGATTGACGGGCGTCTCGACCTACGGGCCCTCTGGGTCTGAGGAAGATGACGACCCCAGCATCTGCTGGGATTTCTCTGGATCTGGCAACCCCAGTGCCATGCGGGACTTCATGACCGCATGCAACTACTGCCTCTCCGACTGTTCCGACGGCAGCCGCAGCCTTGACGACAAGGACTGCGGCCCGAGCCGCGAATGTTTCCACGTCGAGCTAGGGGATCCCTCCGGAGGCAGCTGTCTCGGCATGCCGGAGGATGGTGATCTCCCTAGGCCGGTGCCTCGCGCCGACATCCCGCGGGAGCTAGCTGTGGTCCCCGTTCCGGCGGGGGGTCACGACCCACAGCTCGAGCAAGTCCGCGGGGCGCATGCCGGGCTCGATGAGGGAGCAGGAGCGCTCGAGGCGATCCGCCGGGACGTCGGGCAGGTATGGGCGGGCCAGCCCCCGGCCGGAGAAATACGTCACCTGCCCCAGGGCCTCCAGCACCGCATCGCCAACGATGCCAGGGACAGGCCGCCACCCGCATCCGGCGGAACCGGCCAGGACCTGGCAGCCGCAGCGATGCTCCTCCGCGCGATGCCGGAGTCATCAACCACCGAGGGTCGGCGAATCCAGGGAGAGCTCAAGCATCTCCTGGAAGGCGCTGCGGCCCGGCGGGCCGAGAGCTCTGCCTCCCGAAGGCAGGGGTACCCCTCGGAACCTCGTGCCGCGACTTCCCGACTCATGCGGGAAGCCTCGGTCTACACCGGGCGCACGCGCAACACCGCGCCTGCGGCCCCGGGCCACCTCGGCGACGAGCACCCTCCTCGCGATCGTCGGGCCCGCCTCGACGAAAGGGTGCGCCGAGGCTATCACCCCAGGCGTGGGGGACGCTACGACAGCGGGGAGGATCGGAGTCCCTCGCCCGAACCACCCGGTCCGCAGGTCTTCAGCCGAGCCATTCGGCGGGCGCCGTTCCCGACCCGATTCCGACCCCCGACTACTATCACAAAGTACTCGGGGGAAACAAGACCGGAATTGTGGCTCGCGGACTACCGCCTGGCCTGTCAACCGGGTGGAACGGACGACGACAACCTCATCATCCGCAACCTCCCCCTGTTCCTCTCCGACACTGCTCGCGCTTGGTTGGAGCACCTGCCTCCGGGGCAGATTTCCAACTGGGAGGATTTGGTCCAAGCTTTCGCCGGCAACTTCCAGGGCACGTACATGCGCCCCGGGAATTCCTGGGACCTCCGGAGCTGCCGACAACAGCCGGGAGAGTCTCTTCGGGACTACATCCGGCGATTCTCGAAGCAGCGCACCGAGCTGCCCAACATCACCGACTCCGATGTCATCGGCGCGTTCCTTGCCGGCACCACCTGCCGTGACCTGGTGAGCAAGTTGGGTCGCAAGACCCCCACTAGGGCGAGCGAGCTGATGGACATCGCCACCAAGTTCGCCTCTGGCCAGGAGGCGGTCGAAGCCATCTTCCGAAAAGATAAGCAGCCCCAGGGCCGCCCGTCGGAAGATGCTCCCGAGGCGTCTACTCCGCGCGGCGCCAAGAAGAAAGGCAGGCAGAAGTCGCAAGAGAAACGCGACGCCGCCGACGCAGACCTTGTCGCCGCCGCCGAGTACAAGAACCCTCGGAAGCCCCCCGGAGGTGCCAACCTCTTCGACAAGATGCTCAAGGAGACGTGCCCTTACCATCAGGGGCCCGTCAAGCATACCCTCGAGGAATGCGTCATGCTTCGGCGCCACTTCCACAAGGCTGGGCCACCCGCAGAGGGTGGCAGGGCCCGCGACGACGACAAAAAGGAAGATCACCAAGCAGGAGGGTTCCCCGAGGTCTGCGACTGCTTCATGATCTGCGGAGGGCATGCGGCGAATGCCTCGGCTCGGCATCGCAAGCGAGAGCGACGGGAGGTCTGCTCGGTGAAGGTGGCGGCACCAGTCTACCTAGACTGGTCCGACAAGCCCATCACCTTTGACCAAGATGACCATCCCGACCACGTGCCGAGCCCGGGGAAGTACCCGCTCGTCGTCGATCCCATCATCAGCGACGTCAGGCTCACCAAGGTCCTGATGGATGGGGGCAGCTGCCTCAATATCATCTACGCCGAGACCCTCAAGCTCCTGCGCGTCGATCTGTCCTCCGTCCGAGCAGGTGCTGCGCCTTTCCACGGGATCATTCCTGGGAAGCGCGCCCAGCCCCTCGGACGGCTCGACCTTCCTGTCTGTTTCGGAACACCCTCCAACTTCCGAAGGGAGACTTTGACGTTCGAGGTGGTCGGGTTCCGAGGAACCTACCACGCGGTGTTGGGAAGGCCATGCTACGCGAAGTTCATGGCCATCCCCAACTACACCTACCTGAAGCTCAAGATGCCGGGCCCCAACGGGGTCATCACCGTCGGCCCCACGTACAAACACGCGTTCGAATGCGATGTGGAGTGCGTGGAGTACGCCGAGGCCCTCGCAGAGTCCGAGGCCCTCATCGCCGACCTGGAAAACCTCTCCCGAGAGGTGCCGGACGTGAAGCGACACGCCGGCAACTTCGAGCCAGCAGAGACGGTTAAGGCCGTCCCTCTCGACCCCAGCGGCGACACCTCCAAGCAGATCCAGATCGGTTCCGGGCTCGACCCCAAATAGGAAGCAGTGCTCATCGACTTTCTCCGCGCAAACGTCGATGTCTTTGCGTGGAGTCCCTCGGACATGCCCGGCATACCGAGGGATGTCGCCGAGCACTCGCTGGATATTCGAGCCGAAGCCCGACCGGTCAGACAGCCTCTGCGCCGATTCGACGAGGAAAGGCGCAGGGTGATAGGCGAGGAGATCCACAAGCTGATGGCAGCAGGGTTCATCAAAGAGGTATTGCATCCCGAATGGCTTGCCAACCCTATGCTTGTGAGGAAGAAAGGGGGGAAATGGCGGATGTGTGTAGACTACACTGGTCTCAACAAAGCATGTCCAAAGGTTCCCTACCCTCTACCTCGCATCGATCAAATCGTGGATTCCACTGCTGGGTGCGAAACCCTGTCTTTCCTCGATGCCTACTCAGGGTATCATCAAATCAAGATGAAAGAGTCCGACCAGCTCGCGACTTCTTTCATCACGCCCTTCGGCATGTACTGTTATGTCACCATGCCGTTCGGGTTGAGGAACACGGGTGCAACGTACCAGCGGTGCATGAACCATGTGTTCGGCGAACACATCGGTCGCACGGTCGAGGCCTACGTCGATGACATCGTAGTCAAGATAAGGAAAGCCTCCGACCTTCTCTCCGACCTTGAAGTGACATTCCGGTGTCTCAAGGCGAAGGGCGTCAAGCTCAATCCCGAGAAGTGCGTCTTCGGGGTGCCCCGAGGCATGCTCCTGGGATTCATCGTCTCCGAGCGGGGCATCGAAGCCAACCCGGAGAAGATCGCAGCCATCACCAGCATGGGGCCCATCAAGGACTTAAAAGGCGTACAGAGGGTCATGGGATGTCTCGCGGCCTTGAGCCGTTTCATCTCATGCCTCGGCGAAAGAGGCCTGCCCCTGTACCGTCTCTTAAGGAAGGCCGAGTGCTTCACTTGGACTCCCGAGGCCGAGGAAGCTCTCGGGAACCTGAAGGCGCTCCTCACCCAGGCGCCCGTCTTGGTACCCCCAGCTGATGGAGAAGCCCTCTTAGTCTACGTCGCCGCTACCACTCAGGTGGTTAGCGCCGCGATCGTGGTCGAAAGGCAAGAAGAGGGGCATGCATTGCCCGTTCAGAGGCCAGTCTACTTCGTCAGCGAGGTGCTGTCTGAAACCAAGATCCGCTACCCACAAGTCCAGAAGCTGCTGTATGCAGTGATCCTGACAAGGCGAAAGTTGCGACATTACTTCGAGTCTCATCCGGTAACTGTGGTGTCATCCTTCCCCCTGGGGGAGATCATCCAGTGCCGAGAGGCCTCGGGACGGATCGCAAAGTGGGCGGTGGAAATCATGGGCGAGACAATCTCGTTCGCCCCTCGGAAGGCCATCAAGTCCCAGGTACAGGCGGACTTCGTAGCCGAATGGGTCGACACCCAGTTGCCGACGGCTCCGATCCAACCGGAGCTCTGGACCATGTTTTTCGACGGGTCGCTGACGAAGACGGGAGCCGGCGCGGGCCTGCTCTTCGTCTCGCCCCTCGGGAAACACCTGCGCTACGTGCTACGCCTCCATTTCCCGGCGTCCAACAATGTGGCTGAGTACGAAGCTCTGATCAACGGATTGCGAATCGCCATCGAGCTAGGGGTCCGACGCCTCGACGCTCGCGGCGACTCGCAGCTCGTCATCGACCAAGTCATGAAGAACTCCCACTGCCGCGACCCGAAGATGGAGGCCTACTGTGATGAGGTTCGACGCCTGGAAGACAAGTTCTACGGGCTCGAGCTTAACCACATCGCTCGGTGCTACAACGAGACTGCGGACGAGCTGGCAAAGATAGCCTCGGGGCGAACGACGGTTCCCCCGGACGTCTTCTCCCGAGATCTACACCAACCCTCCGTCAAGGTCAGCGACACGCCCGAGCCCGAGGCGCCCTCGGCCTCGTCCGAGGCACCCTCGGCCCAGCCCGAGCCATCCTCGGTTCAGCCCGAGGAACCCTCGGCCCCCGAGGGCGAGGCGCTGCGCATCGAGGAGGAGCGGGGCGGGGTCCCGCCTGATCAAGATTGGCAGACCCCGTACCTGCAATATCTCCGCCAGGGAGAGCTACCCCTCGACCAAGCCGAGGCACGGCGGGTAGCGCGACGCGCCAAGTCGTTCGTCTTGCTGGGCGATGAGAAGGAGCTTTACCACCGCAGCCCCTCGGGCATCCTCCAGCGGTGCATCTCCATCGCCGAAGGCCAGGAACTCCTGCAAGAGATACACTCGGGGGCTTGCGGCCATCACGCAGCGCCTCGAGCCCTTGTCGGGAACGCTTTCCGGCAAGGCTTTTACTGGCCGACGGCGGTGGCTGACGCCACTAGAATTGTCCGCACCTGCGAAGGGTGTCAATTCTATGCGAAGCAGACCCACCTGCCCGCTCAGGCTCTGCAGACGATACCCATCACCTGGCCCTTCGCTGTGTGGGGTCTGGACCTCGTCGGCCCTCTGCAGAAGGCGCCCGGGGGCTACACGCACCTGCTGGTCGCCGTCGACAAATTCTCTAAGTGGATCGAGGTCCGACCCCTGAACAGCATCAGGTCCGAGCAGGCAGTGGCGTTCTTCACCAACATCATCCATCGCTTCGGGGTCCCGAACTCCATCATCACCGACAACGGCACTCAGTTCACCGGCAAAAAATTCTTGGATTTTTGCGAGGATCACAACATCCGGGTGGACTGGGCTGCCGTAGCTCATCCCATGTCGAATGGGCAAGTAGAGCGTGCCAACGGCATGATTCTACAAGGGCTCAAGCCTCGGATTTACAATGACCTCAACAAGTTCGGCAAGCGATGGATGAAGGAACTCCCCTCGGTGGTCTGAAGCCTGAGGACGACGCCGAGCCGAGCCACGGGTTTCACGCCGTTCTTCCTGGTCTACGGGGCCGAGGCCGTCTTGCCCACTGACCTGGAATACGGCTCCCCGAGGACGAGGGCCTACGACGATCAAAGCAACCAAGCTAACCGAGAAGACTCGCTGGACCAGCTGGAAGAGGCTCGGGACAGGGCCTTACTACACTCGGCGCGGTATCAGCAGTCCCTGCGACGCTACCACGCCCGAGGGGTCCGACCCCGAGACCTCCAGGAGGGCGACCTGGTGCTTCGGCTGCGGCAAGACGCCCGAGGGAGGCACAAGCTCACGCCCCCCTGGGAGGGGCCATTCGTCATCGCCAAAGTTCTGAAGCCCGGAACGTACAAGCTGGCCAACAGTCAAGGCGAGGTCTACGGCAACGCTTGGAACATCCAACAGCTACGTCGCTTCTACCCTTAAGATGTTTCCAAGTTGTTCATATACCTCACACCCACGCAAAGTTTAGTCAACAAGGAAGGGTCGGCCTCGCCTCGGCAAAGCCCGACCCTCCCTCGGGGGCTAAAAGGGGGGAAACCCCCTCTGCGTCAAAATTTTCCTCGAAAAAAATCTCGTTTACCAGAATGTCTTTCGTGCTTTTTGACTACTTCGAAAAGTGGGTCCTGGAAACGACGGGGTACGCGTAAGCAGTCAAGGCTGATTGAGCCGAGGGACTCCTACGCCTCCGGGATACAGATACCTCACTCATCACTTTCTGCGATAAGTAACTCACGTTCGGATAAAGTGGCTCCACGGATCGAACAAGTCTTTATGTTCGGAAGCCCTTCTGTCGAAGCGATCCTTCGAGCCTTCTCGACCAAGTCGGTGACGGGGCCTCATGGACGGGTGAAAGTACGCGTAAGCGGCAAGGTCGACCGAGCCGAGGGACTCCCACGCCTCCGGGATACGGATACCTCACTCATCACCTTCCGCGAGAAGCAACTCTCGCTCGCACCAACATCCCTG